>OY747127.1:52082665-53345999 GCA_963556465.1 Berberis vulgaris | reverse complement strand
AAAAAAAGAAAGATGAAGAAGACCTGCGGGGCGAGGTGGTGCTCCCTGAGATAGAAGAAATGAAAAGAGAGGGAGAGAAGATAGGTAGTGGATTTTCTTAGTTTATATTGGTGGTGTATTTTAGTAGGTGATTGGTGTGCTTTAGAAAAGTGATGGTGTGCTTAAGAAAGGTAGAGATAATAATGTTCTTCAGCAAAATTGGTGGTGTTAACAAGTCACTGCCATAGCCATTCAAGTTTCAACAATTGCCTTATTAGTTTGTGGTGACACACAGAGAGAATGGCTGACGTGTCCATCTTTGCAGTCGGAGTTTATAAAATACGCAGACAATATAGGGATCCGGGGGGGCTCCTGCGCACAAAGCACAGGACGTCCTCCTGCGCACATTTATCAGCCGTCGGATTAGATCCAACGGCTCAGATTCATGCATTTAAAAAAAAAAATTTAAATTTTGAAATCCACTTTTTTGAAATGTATGAATCTGAACCGTCGGATCTAATCCGACGGCTGATAAATGTGCGCAGAGCCCCCCTCAATCCGACAATATAGTGTGGACAGATATTTCAATCTTAATATTTTTCATATTTTCTTTCGTACCAACACAAGAACAAATATTAAATATAAAAAAAATCATTTTTTCCACCTTGCCTACAGAAAACGCGAAACACCTCGCTCTCTCTCTCTCGTTTTCTCTGTTTCTCTCTCTTGGCCAAGTCGAAATCAAAGCAGGAAAGCAAACGCAACTCCTAAACTCGCAACTCTCTCTCTCCTCTGAAACACAAATCAGTCGGTCTTGTTATTGGACGAACAGATCGAAAAAAATATCGAATAGAAAAACACAGAGAAACCCTAACCCTAATTCCTTCAGTGAGTGCGACACATGCTCTCCCGTCGTCGTCTTCTGCTAATCACTTAGGGTTTTCGATTGGGATGACCGGCAACCCATGCTATCGGTAGAAGATGATGGGTTTCAGCAGAAGAAGAAGAACATCAGAAGGCAAGTTTTTTCCCCCGGCCAATTCTAGGGTTTCAACACAAGAGGTACAAGTCGGTGTTTGTGTTGGTGTTGGGGGGTGTATCGCGTTCCCTGAGCAGGCGCGAAAGGCACTCAGTGAGCGTTCCCCTTTTGATTCCTCTAACGAAGATGGTACAGTTTCTTCGAGGGTTTCTACTCTCCCCGTTGGATTTGCTGATATCCTCTCCAAGTATTCTTCCAACACTCGAAACAAGCGCCAGAAGAAATCTCATGGGGTGGATGCGCAAACCCAATCACACAATTCGAACAACAACCACAACATTTGGGCTGACACTGAAGACTACTTCAGGCCTGTAGCTTTGGACGATGTTGAACATTTGGCTACTTGGTCTTATTCTTCGCTTGCTTCCTCTTTAGCTACTCAGTCTTGTTTCTCTATACTGCCCCTTTCCAAGGAGGAGAATGTGGATACCAAGCACGAAATTGTTGTGGATGCTGAGCCTAGTTTGGAAGACAATGTTGAGAGAAAGGAAGATGAACAACAACAACAACAACACTGCATGGAGGTTGATAGTGTCGTGGAGAAAGAAATGAAGCCCTCTTCTCCAGAATTCTGGTGGTGTGGTTTGGAGTGGCTCTTGGGCTCCAGGAATAAGATTCTACTCACCTCTGAGCGTCCTTCAAAAAAGCGCAAACTTTTGGGCATTGATGCAGGGTTGGAGAGACTTCGGGTTGAGCAACCTTATGGAGAACAAGTTAATTCACATGTCTGCCATTTATGTTGCTCCGGAAACCTTAATCACCACTCAAATCAGTTGCTTGTATGTGATAACTGTAAAGTTGCTGTGCATCAGAGATGCTATGGCGTGGAAGATGTCCCTTTTGGGCCGTGGTTATGTTCGTCCTGTAGTTATTCAGGGGATGGTAGTGAATTCGTATCTAGACAGTGCTTGCTTTGCCCCAAGCCTGGTGGCGCTCTAAAGCCCATTGCCCAGGATGCCGTTGAAAGCAAAAGTAGCCATTCTCTCAAGTTTGTGCACTTATTTTGTAGCCAGTGGATGCCGGAGATTTATGTAGAGGATACGTGGACAATGGAGCCTGTTATGAATTTCAAAGGAATAAAGGAGACACGGAAACGATTGGTTTGTTATTTATGCAAAGTTAGGTCTGGTGCCTGTGTTCGGTGTAGTCATGGTACGTTTAATAATCCTTTTTCCATTTTCTTTCATATCTGCATATGTTGGGGAGCCCCATCATACTGAAGCTCTCCATCTTTAGAAAAATAGATGCCATTATGAATTCCCCCATTATATGATATGATATATCATGTTTTGTGATTGCGATTGTGTGTGTGTGCGTGTGTTTTTCCTTTTTAAGAGTACAAAAAATATGGAAGTTCGAAGATTGAATGATTTTGCTTACTCTCACTTTTCCACTTTCTTTACAAGAGAATCTGCACATTTTTTTGGAATGGTGTTGGTCGCGTTAACTTGGAAGGCTTACAAAACCACATTTTTTTCTTCTTCTGCTTTTATTGATCATCTTTAGGAACATTGCTGTGTTTTTGTCCCTGAAATCTAGTGAGGGAATTGAGGAGCTGGTCACTATTGGAGTAAGGTCAATTCGAAGAAGAAAAGCATTCAGTAGCAGCTTCAGGTTAATTGAGTCATCTTCTTGATACTTCTTGCACAGATCGGCTTAATTAATGTTTGGGAATTTTTTTGTCGATAATAATGTGTGTTCAAGGAGAGTGAATGGCCTTGTCAAACTTTACTCTCAAAAGAGGCCTTCTCACCGTTAATGGTGATTGATAACTCTGATTGGTGCAGGGTTGCTTGATTGATGTATATGAGATTGTGTTGAAGGCTGAAGATTTGGATTACTTATATGGCTACTCCAACATATTACGTGGAGGCTAAGCAACTGAATTTTAGTGGCAAGTTAGTTCACCTAGGCTAGGAAGAGATTTGGGGCCCATATGTTGTATGTATGCTTAACATCGAGAAGTTTAATGTTACTTGTGGTTTTCATTACCATACATCTTGGTTCCTTTGTGCGCAACCCTTCCCCCCTTTCATCTGTTTGTGTTCTTGTTGCTAAATTCTTGAGGAAGAATTTTTTTTAATAATATATCAGAATAGGAATATTAACGTTGAGAGGTGACTCCAAAAGGCACAAGATATTTAAACCAATAAATTAACATAAATTTATAGATGCTAACTAAATCTTTTCTCTGGTATAATCAATCAGACTTCCTCGTGTCTGAATAAGGTAGATGATCTAAGGCCTTTGTTGTTTTTAAGCCTTTCGTGCTTAAAAGCACATTCCTTAAACATCCCTTCCAAGACTTTATTTTCTTGAACATTGACGAATTCTACTCTTAATAAATATGATTGTCTTTGCTTCACCTCATTTTGAGCCATTGAAATATATATATCAATCAAACAAAGCAGGATATACATATGCTTAGTAGGTCACAAGGGAAAGATACAACTATGTGCTAACAGAAGATGCAAACATGAAACTCAATGTTTTGTAGATTTTGATATGTTGTAGGCTTAGAACCTGAATGGAAATGGTTCCCAATTGCTTTTGTTATCTAATGGATGACGATTAAGATCCAATTCATGAGAATTAGAAAATCAGGCCCAGAGAACAGGCTAAATTATAAAATTATTGGATTCTTTAATAAAATATGGTTGTACTATACTTTTTCAAATTGCCAATAGTAAGCTTTTTACTCTACAAAGTCATGGGTGCAGTTGAAACTTTTTTGTTTTTAATGAAAATTGTGGTTCCGAACATCAAAATCACGAAAATTTTGTGATCTAAGGATAAATACCAAGGGCCTGACGGAGTTTTATTAAAAATTAGAGCGGATTATATGAAAGTAGTGAAAATATCTTGCATGGTGGTTTTGAAGGTTGGGATGGAGGTGCAGTGGGTGTTAAGGTTTGGGAAAGAATAGGGATTTATGTTTGTGTATTTTTTTTCCTTCGCTTTGGGTGGGCTATTTGTTGTAAGGCTCTTTGAGAATTTATCACGGATTAGGTTTTTGTAGTTGTGTTATTTTGCATTGTTCTCTACTCTATTAATGCATCTATATTTTATATATATTGAAAGTACATCCACCAATCTTGTCCCTAGCATCTTTGTGGTGTGAATTTCTGATTCTAGACCCATTAGATAGTCTCATTGTGAGACTCACATTGGAATTGACGATAAAAAGATAATAGCGAAATGTGTTTAGAGTCTAAAAACAATTGCATACCTCTTTATGAAATTCAGGTGTGTAAAGTTTGAGGGTTTAGCTATAGGATGCAAAATCACACAAAGTCTTCCTATTCTTATCGTCTCATTATTGTACAATAAGTTTGGGAACACATTCTTAACTTTTTTACTTATGACGGCCAAAACTACCTAAGAAAGATTGGCAACTCCAAAACTTGCAACTTTTGATCTATTTATTTTTATTTTTCTCAACATTGAAGCCACCCATTTGCATTTGAAATATAAGTAATTTGAACTTAAGAAAATTACTATCTATCCCATACTAGGGTATTCCCCGTACCGTTGGCACAATAAAAGTTTAACATGATAAATAGAGTTTATTCTACTTTAAATATCAAGATAATTAATAAATATCAAAATGTTGAGGTATGAGAATCGAATCCATGCACTATTGGTGCTTTAAGTTCTAGGGTATTTCTTGTGCCGTTGGCACGATAAAAGTTTAAAACTTGTCAAAATATGATCACCCTTAACTTTTCATCATTCATACTTACATGTCTAATCACCGCCATCAACAATTGAAGAAAAATATATAAATATCAAAATGTTGGGTATGAGAATCGAATCCATGCACTCTTGGTGCTTTAAGTTCAATACGATCCGTTAGATTCTTATATTTGGGTAAATCTAAGCCGTCTTTGATCTCCAACCCCAAACATGCCTAATCACCACCATCAACAATTGAAGAAAAATAAATATCAAATGTTGGGTATGAGAATCGAACCCATGCACTCTTGGCGCTTTAAGTTCAATACGATCCGTTAGATTCTTATATTTGAGTAAATTTAAGTCGTTTTTTATCTCCAACCCCAAACACTATTCTGATTTGTAATATAGATTCTTCTCATATTCTTCTTGCACACTGTGCAGTTAAAACAACGTTATAATGTCAATATAACGTTTAACGTGGGTGAGCCATTATGTTATGAGATTATCACGTTTTTGTATCACGGCTCCGATATAACTCCATTATATGGCTGTTATTGAGATAGCGTTTTTTCTTTTCTTTCAATAACGCTGTTTTAACTTTTTGTTCTAATATATAAAAAAAATACATATTTCATTCTCGATCGAAGAAGGACCAAAGCTCACCGTCGTCGATCAACATAGAACCAAATCTTACCGGTTAACAGAGAATGAGAGAAGGGAAGAAGATGAAGAATCGATTGCACTCTCTATTGCGATCTAACTCTCATACGAAGATGGGAAGATGTTTTTCTATCAATGTTTTGAGGTTTTTGAATGTAATGTTATGAACATGATCTACTTTTTTTTCTCTATAATACATCAATACGTTGAGGGGTACTAAAAGTATATTTAACAAAATATTCCGTTATATCACATTATATCCCGTTATAACCTATAACGCTCCTGGAACGTTACGAGTCCGTTATCTGTTTTAACTGCATAGCTTGCACACACCTCAACTTTTTCTCTCTCGTCTAAATGTAGTTAACAAGCTAACTACGGAAAATAACTATTTATTTTAGAGGATACCAACTTTTTTTAGAAGTAGAAATGCTAATGCTTTGTTTGCGAAACTCTACCAAATTGCTCAAAATGAGTATTTTCACAATATTTAACCATGTCATTAGTTATTTCCATAAGTAGTAATGTTTATTATAATAATTTATCTAATCTATTCCATTATAATGCATGCACGCGCAAACTTGTTATAACTAACGATGTTATGTTCTTCCTAACATAAAATGGAAAATTGTATACTACAAGGTCTTGTTAATCACTTTAATCTACATATGATGGATCAATAAATGTGGAAATTAAAGTCAAGTGTGTTCTATATTTAACAAATACATGGAACTTGCAATTTTGTTATTATATTTAACAAAATAGAAAAAATCATGATTACATGAGTGTACACACATAAAATATTAAACCCTTTCGATTCACGAGTCAAATCTCGATTGGATTTGCCAATGGCATTTCAAGGCTTTGAATAATGTTACTATCCACGATTTGATCCGTATACATTGACACGATTCATGCGAACTCATGAGAGCATTGCCACGTGTGTTTGTTTTATGAAGCTTAATAAAAAATAATAATTTTATTTAAACATATAACTCTCTTTTGAGCCTCTAGTCACTCTCTTTTGTCGTTTTACTTGTTTATACATATATAACTCTTTGTCGTTACCCTTAGAGGAATCTAAAAGTGAAAATTTGACTATGAAAAAGATAAGAAAGCACATGGGCTATTGAAGAAGATTTGCTAAAGATATTGATGACGGAAATTTGGCAATAAAGAAAAATCTTAAGAATGAGAAATGAGAGATCTATTTAGGAAACATAGATGATGATTGTTACAGAGATTGAAGATTTTGTGTGATGAGGATTCTCTTATGATAAAATAGCATATATATATATATCAATCTGACATAAATTTTTTAAACATTATATATATATCAATTTGACATAAAAAAATTAAAATGTTAAATTTTTTATTTTTACTAGGAAAGAATGAATTACATTTGACCCTACGATTCAATTCACCAAAAGTGGAAACCGATTCACGATTCAACATTACCCACATACACGTGTGATATTATGTGAGTATGTGGATCTCAGACAAGCCTCACTGCAAAAATTGGGACATTCAAAAAATCTTTAGTTATGTTTTCTTTTTCGTGCTTTTGGTTTTTTGGAGAATCATTAAAAGTTTGGAAACTGGGTTTTGATCTATTGGGTCATTTGGTTCTTGTTTCATCTTTATCAGAGACATGATCTGGTTCTTCTCTTGTTTTGTTAACTTTGTGCATTTGGGGTTTCAAGTGGTTTAGTTTCTTTTAACTTTTGGAGGAGATTGTTAAAAAAGTGATACTCTATAGAAGAAATCAAATGCAATGTTTTTCTCTCTCTCTGACCGTGGTCATAAATATATTGGCTCGAGTAATAAATGAAATGGATTAGCTTCAGCTTAACTACAAGCCTCATTGCAAAAATTAAAACAATGATTTTCTTTTCATGTTATGCCTATTATTGTGGCATTCTGTAATTTTGGAGAATTTTCATCATAATATCCCTATTAGAGGAGAAATGAAGTTGGTCTGTGGTCCAAGAATATCCTGCCTATGATCGACCTTCTTCACGTGGAGCTTAATTGTGTGTTCTGTGATAAGGGTGTAAAGTCGAGATCATGTCTTCATTGAGTGCCCTTTCCTATGAAGTGTGCAGGCACTTTCTGGTTGTGCCTGTTTCATGTATATGGATCATGTATCAGTAACCAAAGCTTAGAAGTGTTGAGCCTTCCACTAGAGGAAACTTTAGGTGCTATGGGAGTTCATGTTCACCATTTGTAGGTTGTTTGTAGTGCTAGGAATGAAAGGATATTCAAAGGAAAAGGGTGATTACCCCCGGGTTATTGGTTGATGTTACCGCTTGCATTTGCAATTGGGCTTCGTTTATGCTTAGCTAGAGTAGAGTGGTGACTATATATTCTTGTAGATTGGGTGAAAATTGTTGATGTTCTTCAACACCCGAGTGGAAAATCTTTATCCCATGTATATGGTCCCTTTGGGAATAAATTTTTTATTCGTTCTCAAGATAAAGTCAGGACTTGATTGCTATTTCAACAAAGGCAATCCTCATGTACTAGAGTGCCTCTTGTAACAAAAAGGTTGCATGCCTTGCTATCCCATGTCCTCAGGGGTGAGGAAAGCGCCATGTCCGCTGCTAGAGTGCCGGGGAAGCGAGGCGCTGACACTGAGGACCTTTTTTAATTCGTAGCCCTTGCCTTGACTAACATATGTCCTTGTGGCGCTATAATGCTTGAGCAGGGTGCTTTGAAAATAAAGTAGAGCCTTGGTGGCGCACCAACAACATGTGCAATACCTTAGATGGAAGCCCTTTCATTATGTTTAGAAGGTAAGCGTAACCCCTTTCTTGGGGTTTAAGATTGTTTGATAGGTCTAAACCATTTTTTTTTGGAATGTAGGACTAACCCCATCTGGTTTAAGAGCCATCATTCCTCTTGCTCAATTAGGTGAGGTGCAAGTTTCACGCAGACCAGCAAAATTGTCTTCCTAAGTAAACATTCCACTTTTTACCACCTAAACTTTTGGTACAAAAATCTGTAGGTACTCATTCGTGAAACCCTATGCCAAATAGGTAGGATGAAGATCATCAATTTTCTATATGCACTCAGTAGCACTCCTTATAAATTTTTTGCCCCTACTTGATGCTATCTTGTACACGTGAAACATTCTTCCAGATGCCTGATCCAAATCCTTGTATACATTTCCAAGAAAATTTCTAAAATGCATTCATATTGTTATGGTTTTTCTTGCCAATCACCAAACCTGTGTAAATGCTTGCCCAGTTGCACTGGATAAGAATGCATTTGGATGCAGATGAATATTGGTTTTTACTAGATTCTAGCTGAAACTTACATGGTCTAGTACAAGGATCGGTCGCTGTAGTCTATTGGTGGTTGTTACTTTTTCGTAATTGAAGTAATGTTATTCATATGGATTCTAGTTTGATAACTGGTCCCTGTTATGACGAGCTTTTTTTATTTGATTATGTCCAGGAACTTGCAGGACTGCTTTCCATCCTATATGTGCAAGGGAGGCAGGACATAGGATGGAGATTTGGGGGAAGATCGGTTGTGAAAATGTGAGTCTCCTCTTATTTGCCTTGCCAGGCTTTACTTCCTAACTCCGTCTCATTAACGTCGGCATGCAAAATATATTTTCTTGTTTAATTGTGTCTTGAATGTAATTTTGATTTCTTGGAACTGCTTTAGGTTGAGTTGAGGGCTTTTTGCTCGAAGCACTCAGAAGGGCAAGATGTTCGTAGTACCCAACAACCGAACGGGGGCCTTTTTGTTGCTGTTGGTTCAAACTCATCTGAATCTGAGCATTTACCTATGACATTGGCAGTGAACAAAAAGCTTGGGCATAAGAATGGAGGGAAAAGCAAGGTTAATGTTTGTACATCAGATAATACTTCTGATGAAGTGGAGAATGGTGAGACACTATTGGAACATGATGTGCTGGTCCGTACATCAAAACATGGGTCACAGTGTCCTGCACATTCATCTCTTAGTTTGGAAGCAACCGAGAGGAATAACAAGAGGAATACCCTTGACTTTGTCCAAGCTCTTAAGAAGGTATTAGGAGATGTGAGCAGTTCTTGCTACGACATAAATACTCATACTGTGCATGTGTAGTTTCTTTTACCCTTCAATCTGTTTTGTTGTACTGCAGTTAGTTGATTGTGGAAATGCTATTGTGAGTGATGTGGCTTTAGAGATGGGAATTTCATCCGAGTTGTTAGCTGGAACTCTTTCGGTATTTTACATAACCTGTTAAAATTGTTTGTTAAGGTTCTACAAGTGTTTATCCTGTGTTGGTTTCTCAAATCTTTACATTTTGTTTAACTTTGTGTGCTTTTCTTTTTCACTTTATTTTGTTTTAAGGGTGATCAGCCCCCTTTTCCTGATCTGCCATGTAAGATAATGAAATGGCTTAGAAACCATGCCTATTTGGGTACATCACAGCATGTAAAAAGTGGAGATAGAGTTCAAAATTCAGCCAACGCTGGGGTTGCAGTGTCAGATGGGCCCAATGCTATTGCTGTTGTAGGTCATGACAATTTTTCTGCTGGCCATGTTACGTCCATATCATCAAGAAGAACAAAAAATAATACAAAGGCTTTAAAGGATGACAATGTAGTGTGTTCATCTAAGGGAGGATTTGTGCAGAAAAACGACAATGGCATGGTGTTAGATGAGGTGAATATGAACTCAGTTGTTCCCAATGGAGAACTGAGAGAATATGGTCCCTCTGATAGGTGTCATCCTATTGATGAAGATTCTTGCTTGATAGAAAAAGATGGCATGGATAAGGTAACCATAGCTTAAGTGCTCAGTGGTTAAATTTTTGGAGACATCATCTTTATTTCAACATTGTTTCTACAGTTTATCAACATTGTTTTTGATCTGGTATAGGGCTATTGTAATTAAACATGAACACTAGCATTGCTAATTTACTATGCAACTATTCATAGCAAATCTTGTACTCTCTTTTCCTTAGTAAGGGGTTCTTCCCCTACAGTTTTGATGTGCATTTGTTGTTAGCTGATGGCTAGTAATCCATTATCCATTCTTGATTTTGAACTTTGGTTGCAGTATGCATATGAATCTACTAATTATTATTACTTTTTTCAGATTTCATCTGAGAATTTAGGCTCTCAAGACATGGGTTCGTCAGCAGGGAAGTTGGTTATACATGAAGGTCTGCATGGTTATATTATCGTACTCTTACTGGCTTTTATGCTTATTTGTTCTATCACCGCATCTACATCGATTTTCAGCTCTTTTTACCTTTTTATTGATGTAAACTATGTAGTAAACAAAATCTGATATTAATTTTTTTTTAATGTCACTTTAATTTAGTATAGTCCATCTATGCTTATTGTTATTTGTTGATAAAGTAATTGTGGATTTATTTTTGGCTCTTTTGTTTTTATAATTGCGTTGTTTTTTCACTTTTTTCTTTCTTCTCAAGTTTTTATGACGTCTGTCCAGTAACGGTCAGTTTTTAAGTTGGCTGATTTGATAAGGAATGCATTGGATGGAGGCAATTTTCACAGAGTGAAATGCAGACATTCAATGCAAAGATGTTTCACGAGGCTAATTCCCAAGGATAAACACGATTTCCACGTGTTTTTTTTTTAAATTTTTAAAAACCAAATCAAAGCAAATCAGTCACATAATCTGTTACAGTTATGGCCATGTCATTGGCCTCTGAGTTAAACGGCCGCCTAGGAACATGATAAAACTTGCAAGAAAGAGCTAAAAAGTTTTCACAATATGACACAAAAATGGACTGCTGCCAACTCAAGTGATCTCTGCAACCCTAACACTCGGACTACATCTAGGTGGCCTAGATGGAAGTAAGTCTCCTCCCAAGATTGTGATTGAGCCCATTCAATAGCTTTGATGGCGGATCTGAACTTGGCTTCAAAACTAGGCTGAACAGCCACTCTTAGATTGCCTCTTGCTTGATAGATTCAAGAGCCATTTCTGTACACAACAATCGGTACCTTTTGATCAATCACAGAGAAACCTGCATCAGCAAAGACATTGCTATTGCCTCTGCTGTTTCTTGTATTAGAGAGCTGCTGTTCAGCTTCACTTTGATCTAGGCCTAAAATTTGATCTGTTCTTGCAAGTGCTCGTGTCCATCTTGTCCAAACTCTCCATGCGTCTCCCCATAGCCTGAGGGTTTGTATCCACCTTTGAAAAAACACTTTGCATTTCAAGCCTGCCAAATACTATCAAGAAGAATAGCACCAACTTTAGTAATGATCAGGCCTTTATCTAGATGATTATTAATATTCAAATGCGAAATGTATTAAAAAATAAGAGCAATGTCATTGAGGGACACAACCATCCAGTTAACAGGGAGGGGAGATAGGAGCCAAGTTTGTATAAAAATGGGGAATTTGATGTTCAATAGACTTGGTTACCTAATGGCAAAAGGGGCATTCAATTTCTACATCCATGTGGTGCCTATGAAGGTTTTGGAGGGTTGGTAGATGGTTGAAGTAAGTTTTCCAGAGGAGAAGATGGATTCTATGAAGGGTGGGTGCAGTCCAAAGTTGATGAATCACTACTGATAGGATGAGACGACGAATGTAAAGGATCAAACTTGGGTTTGTTGTACTTTTTGTAAGCATACCTAGTAGTGAAATCGAAAATCCCTCTTGGTGGTTTACACTTCCAAATCAATGTGTCCCCATGATTACCTTGTTTAATAGATTTACCGAGGATAGCCTAGGCAATAGTAGGAGGAACACATCAGTCACAATCTCTTCATTCCACACTCTCTTCCCCCCTTCAATGATAATCAAGGCGATAGTATGGATCTACCCACTTATCTATCCAAATGTCACATCCATTCCCATGAGCTATCACCCAAGTAATACCATCAACAAACTCATCCAACACCTTGCCCAAAGATCTCCACACACAAGAAATATCGACCTTCTTAAAATCAGCTAAAAGAGGAGGTTGATTGTGGCAATAATAGACCTAAGAAATCTACTCCAAAGTCAGGTAGGCTCCTTGATGAATATCCAAAGCAATTTTGAAATCAAGGCCTTGTTCCTTTCGAACATAGATGGGATCCTCAAGCTTCCCTCCCTCCTTCCTTCCTATCTCTTAATAGGCAGATCTCTTAATAGTTCTGCCTGCTTGTGAAATTAACATAGCTTTCCAATCTTGGGTCTATTTCTCACTTTGTCCACTATATAATTGAAATCTTTAGTTTTGCTTCTTGAAGTAAGAAGAGGTACCCCAGTTATTTATCATTACTATTCATAAACTTCACGAATCACACCAACAACCTCTTAAATAATCTCTTATGCCTAGGATGACAATTACAAAAGGGAGAAGATTTGGTAAAGTTGATAGCCTGGATAGAAGCTTGAGGGTAATAAAAGAGCTCTTTGATGTTACTACATTGGTCAATAGAAGCTTTCCAAAAAATGACAAGGTCATCAACAAATATGAGGTGGGTGATGAGGTCTAGGTCTAAAACCAGAAATGGGATTGGCAGCCTCACACAATGATGAATATGAAAGTTGATAGGAGGTCTCTCTGCTAGGGGTGGGCAAACGGGTTGAGGAACCGCGGATTCAAACCGAACCGAATTGAACCGTTTTACTCCAAATGGTTCGGTTTTTATTTTATAAATTATGAAACGATTCGGTTCCGGTTCCTAAATTAGAGTTTAAAACGGTTCGGTTCCGATCCGTTCCTGACTCATATTCCACATGAGACCCCAACAAATCAAGCAAAAAACAGCCATAAAAAGACACTTTCAAAATCAGCTGACTTTCTCTGCAAACACCAACCAAAGTTCGTCACTTGCTCTGAACTGGATCTTGATTTCTAAGTTTGGGTAAGATTCAGATCTTTCTCACTCTTCTCTTGATCTATGCTGGGTTTTTGTTTCTCTCTTGATTTATTTCCATGTTATTAGCTACTGTGCTATTAATGCGGCCGAAAATCGGCCAAAAACGGTATGCGGGGCTGGACCGAATCGCACAGGGTTGACTCGGCCGGCTTTAAACGGAACCAGTAAAATCGGTTAAAAAGAGGGAAAAAACGGTAAAAAGCGGTCCAGGTAACTATAGGTGTTCCAACCTGCAAAATTAAATTCATTTGATTAATTAGTAAAATAATATATGACTATGATTACATATTTACACCCTTTTGATTAATTATTTATTTTGTAATCTATGACTATGATTAAATTTTAAAAATATATATACTTTGAAAAAATTGTCCGCATAATTCCGCTTAGTCCCGCATAATTATGAAAAATCGTAATGCGGTCCTGACCGCTTTGCGACCGCTTTCCGCATTAAATGCATAGATTAGCTATCTCTCTGTGTTTTTCTTTAGGTGAGTCATTTGATTGATTGTGTTAGTGGTGATTTAGCGTTTTAAGGTGCCCAAAGCCCCAAGTCCTGTTATTTGAATATTCATTTTTGAGAAAATATTGAATCTACCCGCCCCGTCATGGGTGTAGTGTTTGAATGATCACTAGGGGATATTCCATTTAGCTTGTCAAATGTTTTTTCAATATTTGTTTTAGCCTTGAAAATTTTGAGAAAGCTTTTTGTCTTGGTGCTTTTGTCAACATGTAAATCAACCCCACAAAGATCTGTACAACACAGGTTAGATTAGAAGTTTATCAACCCTTTTGTTTCACCATTAACTTGACAACATTTCAATGGGGTAGCAATTTGAAAGGGTTAAGATCCAGGGACTCCTATGTTTGCAACTCAACTTTCTTCTTCCATTTTCCCAACATATACGACCAGAGAAGCTGTTGGTTGTAAGAGATATACAGGCAAAATTACTTGTTTGAAAGGACTTCTGGCTAGCGACATTGGATATGGACATGTTCAATGTTGCACTAGATAGAGATATGACATGGTTGCTAAGCTTTTGAGCCTTCAAACTCCATTGGAAGGAAATTGTGAAGAAAATAGATGAAAGAGATGATCGAAAAAGATGAATGAGAGACTTTGAGTTTGTTTGTTTAAGAAGACTTGTGAAAGAAAATGGTGGTTGAATAAGATGAGGAAAGGAAAAGGTGGAGTTGAGTGAGGTGATAGACAAATTTTGACTTTCAAGGCTTGATTGGTGGCTCTAAAAAACGACATCTTTTAACCTTTTAGTAAAAGGTTTCGAATGGTGGTACATTCAATCTAAGTTATGGGCGCTCTTAACAAACACCATATAATCTCAACACCCATTTCCAACGTGGACAGATTCTCAAATGTTTGATTTCATTTTTTCAATACAGGAACCGTTTGGAACCGAACCGTTGTAAACGATTCGAGTTAGGTTCGGTTCCAACGTTCAAAATGGAGGAACCGATCCGAATCGGAACCGATAAAATTTATACGGTTCGAGTTAAGTTCCTCAAAATTTGGAACCGATCCGAACCGTGCCCACCCTTACTCTCCGCCTATGACCTCTAGTAGGAGCAAATCTTGCTTTGGGGGATCCATTTATGAGAATTGTAAGTTTTTGCATCCCTTCTTGATGTACGGTGGTGGTGTAGATGTCTTCAACATTTCTCTTGGTAACATCAATTGATGCACACAAGTTATGTCTCTTGAAAACTACAAAATGGTTTTATGGGTCTGAGATGAGTAGTTACCAATCAATTAGATTAGCATATCTTGTTCTCTGGGTATAGTTCATATCAGAAGATGTTATTTAGAAGGGTCTATGACCCAGAGGCATGTCGACATGTCTTTTCATGTAGATGAAACTTATTACTATGAAAAGTGTTAAAGGAAACTCATTCCGATTTTGTAGATTAGCTTGTGAATCTGTTCATTTGGTTTATTACTTAGTTGACTCTTCATTTCTTACTCTTGCATTGCGAATCATGGAAGCCTTAAGCTAAAATATTCACTTTTAAACACTAAATTTGCTAAAGAGGAACACCTAGCAAATTGAAACAAATTTGGTGTAAGTCTAGACGATTAGAATGTTAGAATAGAGGGGATCTGAAAGTTGTTGATGTTACAATAAGGACTCTCGTGTTGGAGCATTTTGTTAGCATGTTAGAGATTGCTGTCTTAGGTAGGGAGATTTATTTATTTATTTTATTTCTTTAAATTTATTTATTTATATCATTTGCAAAAGGTTTAGAGTGAGTGGATATGGTAAGATTGGGCATTCACCTTTTATATGCAATTATTCCCTTTATGCTTCATGAGTTGGAATCGTGGGATCATTTTCTTCAGGGTTGATTTGGTGATGTCGTTGATAGTTAGTAATGATTGTGACGAAGTCCAAGGATTTGGAAGAAGACACCTAACAACTTACATCGACTACAAAATGCAACCATATTAGACACTTAACATTATGATGAAGGCTATTATGATGAAACCTATTGCTAATTATCAAAACTAGCCATTCTAAAAAAAACATAGTAGAGGGATGGCCGAGGCACTCTCTACATAATATCAATCTTACATAAAATCAATCCTTGTTGTCTATTATGTAGATGGTTGTGGATAGAGATTGTGGTGTGATATTCTTCTAGAAATGTAACTGGATTCATTTAGTAATAATGAGATAAAAAGTTCCATGTTGGCGTCGCCAGATTAGATTAGGAGGGTGGCGTCATAGATGTCTAACCTAGGTTCTTTCTTATGTCCAATTTTAGCATAAAGTCCTAGAGTTCATTGTGGGGCCCTAATTGTGGTTGGAACTTACAGTTGAAACAGGGTGCTCAATGAATAGATGGGGCTAGGAACTTATGGCATACTTGACTCCATGTATCGATGACGATGGATGGAATTGGAAGTGAGATAAAAAGGATCCTTCTTGGTATCTTCAGTCTATAATCGTTTGGAGGCAATTCCTATTCGGGTGTAAAAGATAATTTATCCGTCTCTATAGTGTGGTAAAAAGGTAAAGTCTCTTTCTTTGTTTGGGAGGCCTGTGTTGCTTTGTCCTTTGAGTAGAAGGAGAACGAAGGCAGAGGCGAATAGCTGTATGTCTTCATGAGGGTAAATCTTCGAGCGACCTTCTACCTTTTAGGTGGTTAGTTCGGTTTGTGGCTCCAATGATGATGTCTTAATGGAATGGTATTATCGAGCTTTCTCCAAGGACAAAGGTCGGGTCGTGTGGTCACTCCATATGCCATAGTGTGGGTGATATGGCGAGAAAGGAGCAATCGAGTATTCGGGCACTCATAAAGATTGGGAGATTTAATCATCATGGACATTATGAGCTTTCCTTTGGTTTTTGTGTTTCGCACAAAGAATTTCTAAGCAGTTAGGTTTGTGCAAAATTGTTTCATTGTTTTGAAAGACAGGTTTGTGCAATTCTTGTTAGAATGGGAGCAATTTATGTGGGTGCAAAAAAAGGAACCACGGAACTAAGTTGCAACTAGATGCCCCCCACCTAAAATTAACTTTCAAGGTTTACATCTTTAAGCACTCCATGATGATTTTAATATGAGCTATGTAGTTGAAGGCAACGCCGTGGCACATGTTTGAAATGGCATCACCTCGCTTTGTTAGGCTAGACCCCCAGAAGCATTAGTCAAAGGTGTGCGTCTACCTAACATATATATTCCGTTTTCTTTTATTTTTGTCTATTTAGTTTATTTTATTTTATTTTTGAATGTAATTCAATCCTATAGTGTTGAAAATCTTTGAATAGTGCAAAGTGCAAAGAGTGGCTACACATGATGCATGTAATGAGTTTGAGAAGATTCAGGTCAAAGCACAAGGCAATAGAAAAGGCGATGTGTATCTATATCTACATCTACAAGTCGAGTATGAAGTTGAGGGTGTATTACACCGACGATGATCATGAAAATGATGCTATCAATTTTGGGGAGATGACGACCTATGTATGTTTTTTGCTTTTGGATTGCTTTTAGATGATGTTCAAACTCCATGTTTGTTTAAAAAAAATGAAATCTTGTTTCTTATGGTGTTTATAAATTATGGAATCAGATAAGTGAGTGTTCAAATTGCATTTCAATTGATGCACTTTATGATTCATACAAGAACTAAGAAGCTGCTGCATGGAAGGCGTTGGTGACCCCTTCTCACCTTGCCTTGCCTAGCTGCCCTGAACTACATAGAGTCTCTGAAAGTTGTTCGTTGTTGAACGCTCTTTCATTTCACATTTCGTTCAGTCCACAGGTTCCATAGAATGAAGGGAAGATTACAATCCCAAATCCAAGCTCCAGTGGCCGCAAGGCTGCGTTTTCGTTGTTGGCATATCTTCGGGAAAGTTTTTTTGCCCAAGAAACATGCAATTTTTTTAATGATATTTTACGTTTTTATTGGATTCCCATTTCTCAAAACGATTTTTGTAGTATAAGTGTTCATTGTTTTGGAATGAGCGAGGATATGTGGAAAGACCGTATTGCTTGGAGAACCAAAATTCGTGTAACCGACCCCAAAAGTATCGGGAATGGGCTTTGATGATGATGATGATGATGAAGTGTTCATTGTTCTTGTTTCGATGTCTAATGAACTCAGTCTGAGCCTTATTTTTTGTGGTGCTTCCTTTGATGCAATAAATACAATCCTGAGATTTTTCTACTCTATTATCCCATCTGTCTTCTGATCCTAATAGCATTTTGTGGCCTGGAAATCTAGCTGAGCTTCCCAATGGCAACACGCCTGAAAAAAGTCCAGCAGAAGTGACTGACGTTTCTGTGCGGGGTGCAATCACACATTCCAATGATGACCATCCTGTTTCTTCTGTTGATGCAATGACATTTGCTGTTCCTGATTTTATGTAAGTAGATTTGTTTATTCTGGGTTTTTCCCATGGCATTACTTGGTGCTGCGGGAAAGTTATCTTCAATTTACTTTAACATAATTACTAAACTTACTAGTGTTGAGAGTCTTTTGACATCTGTCGCTATCTTCATCTGATGCAGTGATGAAGAATCGTCTTTGTATTCTTCTGTCCATCCCTTTATCCAGAAGAGACTGATGCAGTTGCAGAACGACATCAATGTCAAGCAGGAGCATGTAAATCCATATTGTTATGGTAATATTTTTGCTATAAGCTTATGTGGACATGGTTTCCATGTTTGTGTTAGTATTGAACCATATATCGCTGTAGATGTTTGCTGTAATCACCATGATCAAAATCCTGCTTTCTTTGACCCAGATCGTACATCAGATCATTTAGAACTGGACCTGTTGGTTAAGGCTAGAAAGATGACAGCCTTGGCGCTATCGCCAGAAAACGAAGTGGAAGGACAGCTTATTTATTTTCAGAATAAGCTACTTGACGATGCTGCTGCAAGCAAGCACTATTCTGGTCTCATCTATCTTCTACTTCCCTATTCTTCTCCCCCTTGCCACCTACCCACCCACTTTCACACACAACACCGCAATCTTTCTTTTTTTGGATTTATGTTGTATGTTCATGATATAATTTATAAATTCTGTTGTTTCTCTGCAGATAAACTAATGTATAGTATTATAAAAGCTCTTCCAGAGGAGCTTGATGCTACAGGGAGGCAAAGATGGGATTCTGTACTTGTTACTCAGTATCTTTGTGGGCTCCGAGAAGCTAAGAAACAGGGAAGGAAAGAGAAACGGCACAAAGAAGCCCAGGCTGTACTTGCTGCAGCGACTGCCGCAGCTGCAGCTTCCTCAAGAATTTCATCCTTCAGGAAAGATGTACATGATGAAGCTTCTCATCAGGAGGTTTCGTACCTTTGCTTCTTTAGTTTATGTAGTTTTTGTTAATGTCAATGGGCATTGCCTTTTATTTTATTGTATTTTAATTTTTACTATGTCCAGGTTCCTTTAAAGGTGATGCCACGAGCAAAAGAGACACTCTCAAGGTTGGCTGTTGCAAGAATTCCAACGGAAAAGACCTCTGGTATCTTCCAGTTAACATCGCTCTTGAAAGAAAATCCACAGTTATGTGATATTTGCAAAAGATCTGAGACAATGCTGAATCCAATTTTAGTTTGTTGCAACTGCAAGGTTCTCAAGCTGCCTTTTGTCAGATTTCTCATTCAAATATACTTTCTACCAATGTTTGAGGTTTGAATGCTCTCATATGGTTAGGTTCCAGTCCATTTGGGTTGTTACCGCAATGTTAAAGATCCTAGTGGCCCATGGTATTGCGAGTTTTGTAGATCGTTTCCATCTAATTCCCATGAGGAGTCTTGTGCTATTGCAAATTGTGGTTTATGTGGTGGTACTACTGGTGCTTTCAGAAAGTCAACTGATGGTCAATGGCTTCATGCCTTTTGTGCTGAGGTAGTAAAGAGCAATTTCAATACAAATAATTCCAGTTGCATAATTATTTTTGAAAGTAGCTTCTATCCACTTTTGACGATTTCTCTTGTATCTTAGTGGTTATTGGAATCAACATATAGAAGGGGGCAACCAAATTTGGTAAAAGGAATGGTATGTCCATGGTTCACGTTTTTTCAACTCTCCATGTGCAACTTTGTGTATTTTTTAGAGGGTCTTGAACATCTATTGATTTCAAGACTATTTCTGACAGTTGTATACGGTGCAAATATTTTTTGCGAAATTTTTTTTTTGATGTATTACATGGATTTCCAGGAGCTCATTTTGAAGGAAAGAGATATTTGCTGTGTTTGCCACCTCAAAATTGGGTCATGCATAAAGGTTAGGCTTACTAAGTGTTATTAGTTGCATTTGTTGTTTCCTTTTCTTTTTGTGGAAAAACCTGAAGTTACAATATAAGCTTTACATTTACAGTAATTTCATGATTTTGTAGTGTAATTTTGGAAACTGCCAGAGCATGTTTCATCCTGCTTGTGCTAGAAGCTCTGGCTTTTACATACATGTTAAAACTGGAGGGGGCAAATTGCAGCACAAAGGTTACTGTGAGAAACATAGCTTGGAGCAGAGAGAGAAGGTGGTCTTGAAATGCTGTCTAGGAAGAATATCATTTAGTATTTTATCCTAGTTTCCCTCCATGTCTCATTTTACTGTATCATTTCTTTCAGGCTGAGGCACAGCAGCACAGACCTGAGGAGCTAAGAAGCATTAAACATATTAGGGTCAGTGAGGACATGCTTTATTTCATCTCGTTGATCGTGTTTCGTCGTAAGATATGCATTGTGGACAATAAAATTCATATCTGTTACTTGCATGATTGCTTATTGTTAGTTGTGGGTTATTTTATACCAGAATAAGGCGGCTGGAACATCAAGTTAAATGTTGATGTCCAATAGCAATGGTTTTGAGCGAGGAGTTTGACAAAACCCAAAATGAGGACACTAATATTATGTTTATTTATTTATTTATTTGTAGATATACCTAAGCATGCCACTGTTTATATATTATATTAAATTGCATCAAATACTAATACCAGTTGGACTTAGAAATTGGTATAGGCGTCTTCAAATAATTAGGTTACGTGGATCTGTTGTACACCCTTTGTTGACTCCCACCCTTGGTCCACTCCTGCCTCACCAAATGCTCAATTAGTAAGATGACCAACTTCTTGCCCCCCCCCACCCCCACCCCCCCAGCCCTCTCCTTTTAGTCTGTAACAAAATATGTGGAATGAGTCCCCCACCCTGACCTTCTTTGACAGTATTTAGGCTTCTTTATAGGCAATTGAGGTCTTATTTGAATTGGCACATAAAAATTGCCAGAGAATGACTCTTTGTTAGCATTACTTATTTCAATAGTAGCGTACATGACTCATTAAATATGTATTGTCCACTCTCGGATCCCATAAATACTGCTGATTTGGTGATCACTGTTCTTCTTGGATGATGATGTTCCTTAAAAGGTGAAAATTTTGAAGTAGATTTCGATGATCTTTCAAGCTTGTTCAAGTTTGAAGATTGATTTTTCTAAGCATGGTGTATGCCGTTCGTGAGTAGTAGTATATAGGGCATGTGTGTTGGGGGGTGTCAAATGGTTGCATTGCAAGGAGTTAATTGGGGTCTACAATTGGGTGCTTAGAACAGGAAGAAGAGTTTGTTGGATCCGGTGGTGGAGCCGATGAGTAAGAGACTTGTTATTTGAAAAGGCGTGGTCGACTAGTTCTCATTGGGATTACTTTGGTGAATATACTAATTTATGATTATTTCATTATGTTCGACACACCTGCTCCTATAGTGAAAAAGATTGAAAGGATGATTAAGACGTTTTTTCTGTTGTGGCAATGAGGAAGATAAAGGGTTTCCTATGTGGTGAATTGGGATTGGGACTCTTGTGATGAATAAGGCCTTGCTTGGTTAATGGTTGTGAGGGTATGGAACAAAAAAGGATGTCTTTGGGAAGAGGTAATTTAGAGAAAAATGTGGCCCATTGGGGTTTTCTTGGATTCCTAGCTGGTTGCATCATATAATTTTGGTACTTGGAAATTTATTTCCAATTACAAGGATGAGTTTCTCTAAAGCTTGGAAGTTGCATTGGGGCGGGGAGACAAGGTAAATTTTCAGAGGGCGTGTCGGTCGACGGTAGGTGACGTGGCCTTCAAAGAAAGACTTCCTAGATTGTTTATGTTATGTAACAAGAAGAATGGTAGAGTATTTTAGTTTGGCAGTCATGTTGAAGGGGCTTTGCAGTTGTATTTCCATTTTCATAGGGCATCATTATATGTTGGGGAATTAAACAAGTTTTGGATTTTGTCGAGTAAGCGAGTGTTTTTAAGGGATGAAAACGATAGGTGGGTTAGGGAAGAAGGCAAGAAAGAGCTTCCTCAATTTCTTCTTAATTTGGAGATTGGCCTTTGGATTAGTCACCGCTTGGTGCATTTCATGATTTCATCATTTTCATATGAAGTTGGTGTGGAAGAAAATTGTTCCCTCGCGATTTCTTTTTTCGTGTGGAAAGCAAGGTAGAGTTGCCTCCATTCTAACTTGAGTTGGATTATGGAGTATCCGAAAGGCAAGGTACTTTAGAAGCTTCTACCATTTGCTTCATGTTGGAAAGTGCGGAAAAAATGCATTACAAAAATTTTCTGCAAGCATTCAGCGGTGGTAGTAATGATTATGGAAGTTCTCCTTACCCTTCATGGTTGAGTATTTCTACCAACTTCAAAAAGGATGTTCTTTGAAGCTTTATTTGTAAACTGGAGTTATTGTAGTTTTTGGATCTTAATGGTTTTTAAGAATGACACTCTTGTAACTAAAGCAGCGTTTACAAATAAATTTTACTTTATTTAAAGAAGAAGGCTCGGTACGTAACAATGACACGGCTGGACTTAAAGACCCACCGAAACAAGGATAATTTATATAATGCTTATTAGTAGGTCGTATTTTTACTTGAATGCATATTTCACTTGCACATTATAATCTCACCATATTATCCCTACAACATTTACAAAAAGTTGAAACATTTAAGATTGCAGAAAGTTAGTTGATCTATAAACCTGGTATTGAAAATAAAGTGTCCATAGTGTCTTCTCTGATGTCCAAACCAACACATAGGGTGGGGCGTTACGTTGTTATTTATTTTAATTTTATTTTTTGAAAGTGAACTGTCATTGTTAGATAGACTCAAGGTATTATCCATGTGGACCATGTCAATGGATGCCGAACTTTAGCTGAAAGTGGAATGAACTTATGAGCTGCAGTAAGTGAATATCTAAACCTAGGTGAAAATTGTCTGCCCAATATACATAATGTTTTGACATGACTTTGAAAATTCCTGCTGTATGTGTTAAGATTAAAGCAGCATTCTGGCAATGGGACCAAGGTCATGGAACTTGAAAAATGTTACTTTGTTAACTCTATGCATCCACAGGCAGCTTGTTTAGATTGTACATAGCCCTTTAGTTGTATCCACAAGCTAGGATCGAGTTGTGAACTTCTCTTTTACAACATTTCCTGTTTTAGTAATTCTTTTTCTTGTCTTGCTTATCAGGGAAAAAAATGAAAATTGTAAAAAAAGAAAATTTCTTGCTTTGTGGTCTGTCGTTGATCTTTTTGGATTTGCAATTGATCATGATAGTTTAACCACCAACTCTTTTAAATGAGATATCTCGTCAAACATAAAAGATGTTTGAAAGGTTCATAATTGAGATGTATTGTGTAAGGCCCAACTAGTATCTTTGTGCCATTGTCCAATAAAAATTTGTTCGCTTTGAAAGATGGACATTCAAAATTAAGCAATATCTATTGGTATTATAACTACTCTTATCTTCCATATTTTTCATTTATCCTGTCTTTCTACTTGGTGTCTCAGTGTGCACCTTCCATATTTTTCATTTATCCTGTCTTTCTCAGTGTGCACTTTTGTTTCATGTTTTAGGAATATTGAAGAATTAATTTACGTTATATCTTTTATGGAATTTGTTCTTGTAGGTTGAACTTGAGAGGGCACGCCTTCTTTGTGAGAGAATTGTTAAACGAGAAAAGTTGAAGGTAAGTGAATTTTCTGATCCTCATTTTGCTTGTTGCTCTCTCTCTAATGGGACAGTTGTTGGCTGGTTGAATAATGACGTCAGTTTAGGCTCTTATGAAATGGTTTATCACCCTCCCCTTCACCCCCTACAAAAAAAAAAAAAAAAACAAACTTATAAAATTTTCAAATATTTAAACCAACTACATTTATTATTTAGATTTTTTGCTTATGATGAAAAAGGGGTTTGCAGATGGAGGGATACTCGAAATGACTCATAATGACTTCAAAGCGGGTGAGGTGGCCAAGTAGCATACTCTTATCTCTTTCGAGTCCATTTCAGATGAGGCAAATGATAGTTTTCTGAGATGGTCCAAAAAACAGGTGTTTTTTGCCTTTGGTATCCTCTTGTCGTGATACACTGTCATGTCTTGGAATTCATGATTGTTAGTCAATTCCTTGCCAAATCAATTTCTTCATGTGGAGTTATGCTCGGAGTATGGTGATACACTCCCTTGAACTTATTACGTTTGTTATGAGGTATATTCCAAAGGGAGAGATGAGGATGTATATGAAGGTGGAGTAGAAATAAGGGATCATTTATTTATTTGGTTCCTCTTTTGCAGGAGTTGTGGAAGCGCTTTACCTTTTTGGGTTGTCATGGGTTAAAAGTTTTTATCAATGTGCTAAGTCATGGAAATGTGAGGCCTTATTGAGTAGGGCTAAGTTGCTTTGGAGCTCTCACCATATGCAATACAGTTGATGGCATGGAATTCGTAAAGTGATTTAGTTTTCAGAGGAAAAGAAGTTGCGTTTGGAGATTTTTGGTGGACATTATTACTTATCTGTGAAATTGGGTCTCTTTGCTAACCCGTCATTTAGGGTCTTGTTAATTGGTTTATAAATTATCTCTGATTAAATCCCTTCTAAGTTTTTGAAAAGCATAAAACTAAAGTCTTATCCTTCTACAAAAAAATAAAATAAAAAGGGTGTTGGCAATATATTCTCAATGAGTTTTATGCAAAGGGTGTTTATGACATGACTGCTCATGGTTATGAATCCTAGCCTCATTGTTTTAGAAGGCGATTGATGCGAAGCGATAAAAAATAGCTTACGCGCATACAAGTTGAATGTTGGCTATAATGCGCACGATGATTGTTCTTATTCTTTAACACTTTTGATTGGTGCATTTTATCTCGGTTGTTTCATATATATACATATATAAATTTGTATATGATTTTTTACGTATTTGTTTTTATCATTTTCGTTTTTCCTAAAAAATCGAGGCGTACGCCTCGTTACGCATTAATGTGCCGCTTCACATTGAGAAAAAACCTGATTGCCTCAGTACTGGCACTTTTTAAAATATTGCTTAGCATACTGGGTTATTCCCATTGTAGTTAAGGCGTTGAAGTGGAGGTGAGGCTGATAGGCTGGAAAACCCATGAGTCGCAAGGCGATGCGCATGTCTCAGTGTCGCAAGGCGGCCTTAACATTTTTATTTAGATCTAAAAAAATAAAAATAAATTGAAGCATATAAGCATAGTAGCATACACCATTTTGACAAATATGTACAAAAAGTTACCAGCGAAATGAAAACATAATAAAGTTGCATAACATAGCGAAAAGATGCACTTGAGGGCGTTTAGCTTGAAGATGGCATTGAAGCGAAGAGAGGACATAATTGTCAAAGAACTTGCAAACTTTCACTAAATTATTAAAAAAAAAAAAATTAGCAACAGAAACATTCCAATTCATGATCATTATTTTATACAATCCTTCAGCATCCACTTTAAAATTTTCATCATCTTCAAAATCAACCATGTCCTCTAAATCCAACAATTGAATGGCGTAGATGTAGATGTATGTGCAACGAAGCCTCCCTTAGTAAGTTACCGGAGTTTTACTATTTATAGAACTTCTATATGGTTGTGATGATCCTTCACCAACTTCAGCAACTTGTGCATATTGACCCATTCAAGGTATCATTAGGAAGTACCAGTTCATTATTTGTATTTATTTCCTCCTACATCTTCCTAATATAGCAACTCATTGCTTTCATAAATGTCAAATGAGGAAATAGGATCAATCGTATCACGATGGGTATAACGGTGGGCATAACGGTTCTTCAAGCTTTTGATTGTACTTGATGAAAACCGCGCTTTTGCTCCAACCTATTCCTCTTTTTGGTATGGATTTGAATGTTATGGAAATATAATATTATATAAGAAAATTGGTAATATTCATCTTTTCCATGGAAATATGCCCCGAGGTGGGTGACTTATTTCACCGCGTCACTTTGCCTTACTTTGAATCGGATTTTTGCAAAAACGCCTTGAGGCGCAGGCACCGTCGTCTTGACTGCCTTGACTACACTGGTTATTCCATATTTCATAACAGGTTATTGATGCTAGAGTTAGGTGCAGGCTAGACTGGTCTAAACATTAGACTAAGCCGCACAATCCATCCCTCTAGGCATATGCTTCAAGCATTTAGACGGAGAAGAGTCCCAAGATATTTGATGGTTTGGGTTGTAATCTTCTTCTCTCAATCAAAAGATCTAATAGTTTTACAGAAAGCTTTTGATGCGTAATATTTCCAGTTGAATGGCTCATGTCACACCAAAAGCGTTTGAAAGCATTGATTTGAATTTTTAAATTACCCAGGGCAATACCATGTGATTTTATTTGAAGGATGTGAGTTATAAGTTACAATGATTATCAATTTATTTATTTATATTTATACCTACTACTCGTATCTGTATTATTTATCATTAGTGAAAACACTGGTATGAAACAGGATTACACCTCAAGAGCCTTTTTAATGCCTCACGTCTAGCCTCCGTGTTTAAAATTGTTAAATTGGAGCATAAAAGTTTAAATGGAGAATTTTGCAAAGGAGCACGATACGCTGTAACATCAGTCATAGTTAGCTATTAACTTATTATGATGTAGTATGCCCACTACATCTCAGTTCAGCTTGTCCAATGTGAGGAGTTGTTTCTTTTGTTATTTTTGAGACTCTTTAACTTTGATTCTTATATAGTGTTACTAAGAACCCTACCTCCTAAAAGGTACCGGTTCTGTATACATGAATGCGCGGAAACCATATGAAAATTCCAAATTAGTTTAGAATTATGCAATATATCAGTATAATATAAAAGGTAGTAATGTATTAAGAATTAAAATGATAGCATGCATGTCGAAACCTAGGACCAGAAGTAATAGGATGAAAACCTAAAAAAATGTTGACAAGGTGATTTGTTAGTTCAAGTTTGACCATAAGATGATTTGTTAGTTCATGTTTGACCATTTTATTTGCAAAGTGCAATTCATATCCAACTTTGACTCGAGTATTCAAGGCAACTGATTTTGGTATTTTATTTTTTTTAACTGTATTCCAACTGAAATGGTTTCTGGCATGCTAGGTATCTACCAATTTATTGGACAGTATAATATAATTTATTTCTGTCCATGCATACTAATTGAGAAGTTTTACATTATTCTCTAATTCCCTCTAATACCTAAACTAATTATCTGAAAGATAAATTTGCCTTTATCTCCAATTTTTATTTTTAATTTTCTAGATAATGCTTCGGGATGCACCCATCTACAAGATGAAGATGCTTGTATAATTCCCACAGGGACTAAATGTGGTTGATCATTGGTTAGAAGGTCAAAAGTTAGGTCATTTTTTGAGGAAAGGGTAAAATAATAGAATTTGTACTTGTATTAATATCTTAATGGTAAGAAACCAAATCAAACTACTTAATTTGACAACTAACTTATAAAATTTCTACCGTCAGCAAAAGCTAAAAAGTAGTTACTGCACATTAAAGCACCGTCACACTTGTGTCTGTTTCAGATTGCTGGAATAGTGTTTAATGAGGTTACACAATACTGGAAAGTATATTTTAACTTCTCGTACTGATTTAGCTGAACTCGCTTCTGGTTCTTTCTTACTTGATAGATTCCCCTTAGTTGATTGTTAGGATTTTAGTCATCTTATGTGCTATGGAACTCTTCTTTTCCTATATGTGTCAAAATGTGTACCTACTATACATATGAGCATTTTTGCCTGGTAGTTCTTTTTATTTTGCATCCTGCGATAATCTGGATTTGCAGATTAAAGAAGCACATGAAAAATGTTTTGACTTCAACACCCTTTTGCAGCGTGAATTGATTCTCTGTTCGCATGACATACTTTCTTCAAAAAGAGATTCTGCTGCTTTCTCAGTGCTCATTCGTAGTCCATTCATCCTGCCTGATGTGAGTTCGGAATCTGCAACAACCTCACTTAGAGGTTACGTGGATGATAACAGATCTTGCAGTGAAGCAATGCAGAGGTCTGAAGAAATCACTGTGGATAGTGCGATTTCGGGCAAGCGCCGAGTTATGCCACCCACACCATTGGATGCTGATAAAAAAACTGATGATATCTCCACAGTGCAATGCCATCGCTCAAGAACAACCACTGACAGAATTTCATTTTCTGGGAAGCAACTTCCTCATAGACCTGTTTCTGTTGTGTCACTGAACATAGCAGATGAGGATGAAAAGAAATTGAAGTCGAGGAAGGTAAATTTGTGATATGATCCATACTTCTTTTTTTTTGCAACATTCTTGTCTGTGTTGATGGCTTGTGACTTTGTTAATACATAATGCAGCAGATGGAGACATTTCAGAAGGAGCTGGTCATGACTGCAGACCAAGCATCTATGCAGAATCAGCGGTTACCAAAAGGATTTGCATATGTTCCTGTGCCCTGCCTTCCAAAGGAAGAGGCCTCTCATGAAATAGGGCCTCAAGAACCTGATGGATAGTATGTGATATCATCACTGAGGCTTTGCCATCTGAAGGAGAAGCCAGCTGTCTTTGAGATGGGCTCTCCCCAATCCCTTGAATGTGATGGGATATGACAAGTCATCCTAACTGGGCTATTCACTGCCGTTCTGCACCAGTTAATTCACATTTTTTGCTTTTAGCTTGGAATGTCTTTGAGATTGTGAAGCACCAGTTAATTCACATTTTCTGCTTTTAGCTTGGAACGTCTTTGAAATTGTGAAGCAGGAGAGTGACCGGGATAGAATGAACAGGATCGGGTGGTGGAAGATGTATCAATGTTGGTTGGTGAGACGCTGTGCTGACTTAGAGAAATTTTTGTCGTCAATGTTGTATATCATCCTGAGAGCAACTGTACAGAGGGTGAGGTGTAGTTTTCATTTAATGCAAGGCAATAGGCCTGGAGTTAGTATGTTTGGCCGCCTAAATCCCTAGTGCGAGGGCGGTGCTGGAGGATTCTTTGGTCCCTGTAAAACTGTATATGGTGAGGTTAGATGGTATCTTTTTTGTTGCATGTTCTGTAAAATAAGTGTTCATAATAGAGTTGTGATGCTCAAATAGCATTGTCATAGAGTCTGCTTTTTCAGTTGATTTTTACTGTACAAAATACAAAATACAAAATAAGTGGAAAAAAGTTGGGAAGGGAATTTTCTGCACATTTTTTCAATCCCATTTTGTTGCACACTGAGATGAAATTTGTTGACTGGGAAGAGGAGCTGAGGCAATAAAGCTCCGTGGTTATTGTTTGTCAATTATTTATTTGTTGGAACACTTATTTCTTGTTCTTTTTATTTATTCGAATGGTTTAAGTTGTTACTCAAGTGCAATATAGGTGGAATAAGCATAACATGCTTAATGTGTAATTCTATAGAACCTCTGTTAGATCTCGCGGCACCATAGAAGATGGTATACGGGATGTGCATGAGGCCCAGAAGTGTTGCACCAGCTTGGAATGAGTGCATGTACATCACACCTTTTGAGGTGGTTGCCAAGAGTGAGGCTAGGAAATCAGGTTTTGTAAACATGTTTTGCAATCAGGATGATGTGGCATCGTTAGAGAAATTTTTTACAACCTCAAGATACACATAAAATCTTTGGAGATTTCATCATTCTTTCCAGATTATGACACGTCATCCTGGTTACAAAACATGGTTGCAAAAATCTAGTTTTCTAACATTTTTGGGTTGCCAAAGCTCCTAGTGAACCCGAAATATGCTTTTTAACTTTCGCCAAAAAAAGGAGAAAATTCAATGCTTTGACGTTTGAACTAATCTTAGTTTTGCCTACTATTTTTATTAGGTAAGAGATTACCTCAATCTTACAAAGATTCCCATATTTACCCTCCATTAGGTAAGGATTAATATTCTTCTGAGAATGTTCGAGTTAAACTTAGTTTGTTTTTACAAAATGAACTTTCATTTAGAAATTATTTTAAAATAATTAGAAGAAGAATAATAAACAATAATATGGGATTTATTTTCTCATGGGAGTTAACCATATCATATCCTCCATGAAGCAAACTAGGGGTGGGCATCCCATCCCGCGATCCCGTTCCCGTCCCGTCCCAATTTTTTCGAGTCTTAATGGGATTGAATAATTTCATCCCGATCCCGTCCCATCCCGATCTAGAATGGGATGGGATGTGATGAAGATTTTCAATCCCGCCAATCCCGTCCCAAACTAATTTATTAATATTAATTATTAATATTTTTATTTAATTATTTATTTTAGAATTGTGATGCCCATACAAATTAATAGTTTGACAGGTGATGTTAATCAAACTAATATATATTGTGAAATGGCATCTAAATCTACATATTTTTGCTGCAGGAGGACAGTCAGCTAATCTTATTAGCAATAGTTTGACAGGTGATGTTGCTGAACGGGTTGCTATGCGTGAAGCTAATAAGTTACCCTTCCTTGGGGTGTAACTGCTACTTAAGCTTAAATATTTATTTTATTTCACTCATTTTATCCAAGTATTTAATGCTAGGCAGTTCAGTTTTAGAGCGTAGTTTTATAATGTCTTAGTTATTCAATTTCAATAGAACAAATGTTTTACATCTAATAGCACTTCTTACTGTAAAATGAGGACCTTTAAATCCATTGAGTTGTGTCAAGGAATCAAAATTGCTAGCTGTCAACATCTTACTTGCACTCTATTAAATAACCCATTTGTTATAGATACTCATCCAAGATCTACCTAAATGGTTTCTTGATTATGCCATCGAAGGATGGATTTTTGCCTTGATTGAACCAACTGGATCACAAGTACCATATGGATTTTTGCCTTGATTGAACCAACTGGATCACAAGTACTCAGCCAGGATCTACCTAAATGTTGCTAAAGAGTCCAGTGAAGCGATAGCTCATCCTCAGGTATTACTGGTCATTATCTTTGGTTTTGTTTAAGCTTATAGTATACAGTTCTGAAAATGCTTACATTTGCTTAATCTGATTAATTATGGTCTTTGATTGCCATCTCAAAGAAATGGTTTTTGATGCAGTACATCCCAAAATCGTTATTGGGTATAGATGTAGTGCACCCAAATGTTCGACTGTAGTAAATGTTGTAGTTTGTTGCATTGAGGTTTGTAAAGTTAAAATCTGAGAGTTTTTTTTGGTATGAATAGTGATTGAATAGTTGATCCCGTCCCGTCCCGATCCCATATGAACGGGATGGAATAGGAATGAGTATATCTCGTCCCATCCCGTGCCCACCCCTAAAGCCAACAACCCATGCTATGCTTCCCCCTAACCACCAACCTTGATATCTCGAGTACATCAACACATTTTTGCTGCTTTCTGGTCAACTAAGGTTAGTTTTTTGGGAAATACAAAAAAGAAAAGTTGCGAATAGGAAATTTACAATATTTCCATGTTTTTTTTTTTTTGAAATTTGTCGTTAATTTCACCCACAACCAAAAAACTTAAACAAATTTTCATTCGAAATTTTCGAAGCAGATCACACAAAGTTCCCCAAAAACCCTAACATTCAAACCCAAACACACCCAGATCCACCACCACCAACACGCACAAACACAGAAACACAAAACTGCTGCCACCACTGCCAATCTCCCTTTTCTCTTTCCCTCTACAGTTGCAGAAGTTCCTTATTTGATTCCTCTTCCAAGTCTCTATCACAACACTGCAAGCACCACTGCTCTTATAAAAAGAGGCGACGACAAAGACGAGCCTCAAATGAAAAACGCACCGGCTAAAAATTGTTGCTGTCCCAAGTCTTCTCTCTCTATTTCTTCTGCGTGTGTAAGATGGAGAAAAGAGATGGGTGCTTTGACTCATGAGTTTTGATTTGGAAGGTTATAAATGCCCCTCGAGGTACTAAAAGATACTTCTTGTAGTACCAATGGAGCAAAATAGGTGGTGAAAAAAAAAAGTTGGGCTAGTTCTAACTCACAATGGTCCATACTAATACAAATCTGCTGATTCACCTACCGGTTATCCGTCACGTTTTCATTTCTGATGGATTTGTTTTCCCATATTTCATATATCCTCAAAATTTATTATATATGTTTCATGTATCCTTGAAATTTTTACGCACGAAATATTTCTTAAAAATCAGGACACCGAAATTAACTCGAAAAACAAAATCACAATCCTTGGTACCAATATAGTAGAAACACTTATTGAGTCGTGTTTTGGAGACCTAAATTAAGATATGCATATTGTAAAATATGGTACAAAAGATATATATGAATAGAAAAATAAATAGTATTATATTTAATACACAAATTAGAGTTATTTAAGCAACAAGGTTCAGAAAACACTTTCATTAATATACTCTCACTGATAGATGACTTGTGTAACATACAAAAGTACAAATACTGTATACGTATTATCCATCCACTCATTCATGTCACTTTTATACTTAAAAAAAGCTATGTATGACCTTAGGCTCACAAAATATAGTTCACTGCATAGAGAGTTAAGCTCACAAAACTTAAAAAAAAAACTATCTATACGTGCTATCAAGTATCAACTAAAATTGTAACACGCTATCCTCATCCACCCTTCATTGGACTCACTTCCAATTTTTTTTTTTTTTTTTTCTTTTTTTGTTCTCTTTGTTTTGAGATTTTTTTTCCCTCTAAAAATACTCTAAAGCTCTCTCGATCAGTTTATTTAGTTTAACCCTAAAAGAGGGCAACTAAAGGTTAAAAAGGACTGAAATGTAGTTTTTTACTTTTTCAAAAGCTCGGCCCCAAAGGTGTATAGTGCGATACATATCAACATGGCTTAGATATGATATGTAATGAGATACATATTGTGTGTATCATAAGATGTGAATAACTATCGGCCAAGACAAATAATGGCTTCCGTTTGTTTGTGAAAGAATATGACAAGTCGACAAATGAGCAAGTGGGAGCCAAATGATATAAATCTACCCAAAGGCTCGGAGAATGTAAAATTTAATTATAAGAGCCTTCATTTAACCATGGCTTCGAAACTATGATGCATGGACATAATATGACACTCGTACTTTTACTAAATAATTTTTGAAAAGCTTTTCTAATGGTATCATGGAAAGTAATAATAAGGGTGTTGTTACAACATGGTGTCACAAGTTGTAAGTAGTTAATAAAGGGGTGCACATAATGTCTCTGGGATTAAAGTTTTTTAGTTTTGAAGAAAACTAGGGTTCTTGATAATAAACTTGCTAGGGAGATTAGAGATTAGAGATTAGAGATTAGAGATTAGAGATAAGAGTTTTTTTTTTTTTTTTTTGATGTAATCTTAAACTAACTTGCTAAGGCTTCTACTTTCTTTGGATTGATTTGGAATAAAACTGTTTTGATGAATTCTACACTAAACTAAAGCTAAACTAGAATTACAAAAAACCCTAAATAAGATACAAACAAAATAACATAAATTTCATTAATCAGTCACCCAACGACAATGTTCAACTCTATCCCTTATTTATAAGCTTAGTACTTATTTGGAAAATAACTATCCCTAACGCTAACCAATATGGGCTTTACTATAATAGGCCAAACTAATATTACTTAATTAGCCCGCTTACATATCCTCCGCGAGTTGAAGAAGTTTGTCCACATGCTTGAAGTTGAAGAAATTAAACGAACACAAACAACCGGTTACAAAACACAATGCAAAGTGCACGAGCATAAGTCGACCTCGAATTTTCCCTTGGTAGCTGCTTGTACCATGAACAATCAAATTAAAATTTGGCCATCAAGATGAAGACCCATTTGAATCATTGGTTCGTGGGACATCCACTTCATGATTTCAATATTGTACGCAAGCTTTTCTCAAAATTAGCCAGAGAGTTTGGATTTGGCCTAAACTAGGTTGATGGCTGACGGTGATTATATTGGATAGCAACAACAATACAAGATGCACTTAGTGGAGGCAATGCAACTCCGATTTTGATTTTCAACTATTCAACAACTATCCTCTTCATTTCTCAACTTTTCTTCAAGGAATCAATCACTAGAATCGTTTCGGCTTCCATACCAATTGATGAATTTGTCAAGTCTTGACAAACAATCAAATAAAGAAATACAGAAATTGAAGTAGAAGAACAGAAATTGATTTCAGGAAAACTTGTAATCCAAGTTACACTCTCTCAATCACTCAATTGGAGCCTTAGAAATTAACAACAAAACTCATGTGCTCTATTCGTTATTCTTCTCTCTATTTAAAGGGGATTCTCAACATAATTTTGGTTTTGCCCAATTAAAACGTAACATGTGTCGAAGCACCGTGGTCCTAACTAACAAAATAGATAAAATTACATTTCTATCTTTGTCTCTTAAAATTTGAATTTCCCTCTAATATCATCTATTTTTTCCTCCAGAGCAGTAACTCAATTCTTGACAATACCCATTGGTTTAGAACATCCTTGTGCTCAAGAATGGAAGGACGGAAATTTGGCTGTGATAGATGACCAATCCTCCCACATAGCTGCATCGGGGGATGAATTTAACCAGTGGATTAGTACCTGGGTGACTGCCCTGTTATTGCGAGGAATCAAGCACCTGCCCAATATGGCCACTGGTTCAGCTATAAAAGACCCTTGAGCATCTATCATTGGCAGTGTTGGGGAAGTCGAAACAGCCATACCCACCTTCTTCTTAAGTTGAGAGACATGGAAGACTGGGTGTATTTTGGAATCCACTGGTAAATCCAAACGATAAGTAACTTCCCCAATTCGTTCAATTACTTGAAATGGCCCGTAAAATCTAGCTGAGAGTTTGAGATTTCTACTTTACTAAATTGAGGTTTGGCGGTAAGGTTGGAGTTTGAGATATACCCAATCACCAACAGTGAAACCGCGTTCTTGTCTATTTCTTTCCACATACATTTTCATCCGTTCCTGTGGCTTTTGAAGTCTTTTTTTTAGAATGTTTATCATCTCGTTACGCTCTTGAAGGTACTGTTGAACTTCAGGAATTGACAGAGAATCAATTGGGGGTAATGCCATCATTGGAGGAGAGTAGCCATAGAGAGCTTTGAAAAGTGTAGTTTGCAGACTTGAGTGATATGAAGTGTTGAACCAATGTTTGGCTAAATAACGCCATTGGGTCCATTTAGAAGAAGAGTGACCTGTCATGCACCTTAGATTGGTCTCTAAGCAAGCGTTGGTGCGTTCGGTTTGGTCGTCTGTCTATGGGTGATATGTTGTGCTGAGAGATAGAAAAGTTCCTAGTGTTGTAAATAAATGCTTCCAAAATGTACTGAGGAAGACTTTGTCCCTATCAGAGAAGATTGTAGCTGGCAGACCATGGAGTTTATAGGTTGTTTGTAAGAATGTATTAGCAACCATGTGGACCGTGAAAGGGTGGGAGAGGGCCATAAAATGGCTGTATTTTGTTAATCTGTCTACGACCACCAAAATAGTTGTCTTACCATGAGAATTGGGCAAGCCTTCTATGAAGTCCATGCTTATGTGCTGCCAGGCTTGGTTTGAAATGGGCAAGGGCTGCAATAAACCTCCATATCCCGTATGATCTCCTTAGTTTTTCTGACAAGTATCGCAAGCTGTAATAAGGTAAAACACCTGTTATTTCATTCCTGGCCAGAAAAAATAATGCTTCAGTATTTGATATGTGGCTATTACTCCAGAATGGCCACCACTAGGAGAATCATGTACTGCCTTTGATGAGATGTTGTCTCAAGTTGCCTGAGCTGCCAATATATATCAACAAATGATGTTTCAGGATGTCATTTGTCAATGAAAACTGAGGAACAACAGCAGGGTTGATTAGTATCTTAGGGAGCATATCATGAGCAGTTGAATCATTCTGATAGCTATTTACAACTTATTGCAGCCACTGAGGTTGTACTTGGGAAAGAGCTAGGCAGCTGGGAGTGACAATGGTGTTTTTGGACAGAGCATCTGCTGCTTTATTGTCAGTTCCTTTATCGTAGCTTATTGTATAGTCGTATGCAAGAAGTTTGGACAACCACTTTTGCTGTAAAATAGTGGTGATTTTATGATCTAAGAAATGCTTGATGCTCTGATGATCTGTAAGTATGTAGAACTTAGCACCTAGCAAGTATCCCCTCCATTTGTTGACAGCTATAACGATTGCAAGCAATTCTTTTTCATAAGTTGATAGTGCCGTGTTCTTGGGGCCCAAGGCTTTACTAAAGTATGCAATAAGGTGACCCTTTTGTGATAACACAACCCCTACACCAACTGAGCACGCGTCTGTCTCAATGTAAAAAGGAAGAGTGAAATCTGGAAGTTGCAGGATAGAAGTTGTAGTCATGGCTATTTTCAGGGATTCAAATGCTTTTTGTGCTTCCAGAGTCCACTTGAAGCTTTCTTTCTTTAATAACTCAGTCAATGGTTTGGCAATTTGGCCATAATTTCTTACAAATTTCTTGTAGTAGCCCGTTAAACCAAGAAAACCCCTTAATAACTTCACATTAGTTGGAGTAGGCCATTGTACCATAGCTTCTATCTTGAAAGGATCAGCTGCCACTCCTCTATTGTGAATGATGTGGCCCAAGTAAGACAATTGATGTTGGCCAAATTTTTTTTGGAAAGTTTGGCATAGAGTGAGTGATGTCTTAATGTGGAAAGGGTGATGTCAAGGTGATGGATGTGTTCGTCAAGGGACTTACTATAGACAAGAATATCATCAAAGAACACTAAAATGAACTTCCTAAGGTATGGTTGGAAGACTTGGTTCATAAGTAATTGGAAGGTAGCCGGAGCATTAGTGAGACTAAAGGGCATTACCTTAAATTTGAAGTGGCCATGGTGGGTTTTGAAGGCTGTTTTGTACACATCCATGGGGTGAACTAGAACTTGGTGATAACTGGATCTTAGATCAAGTTTAGAGAAGATTTGAGCGCTATTCAATTCATCCAACAAGTCATCAATAAGAGGCATTGGAAACTTGTCTTTAATTGTGAGGTCATTGAGCTTTCTATAGTCTACACAAAACCTCCAAGTGAGGTCTTTCTTTTTGACAAGTAATATTGGGGCAGCAAAATGGTTGTTTGAATGTTGAATGAGGCCGGAGTCAAGCATTTCTTGCACAAGGTTTTTCACTAGGTCTTTTTGTACGTGAGGTAGTTTGTAAGGTGGTTGTTAGGTTGGGGTAACATTAGGATTGAGGGGAATCTTATGGTCGAGGCTACGGGTGGGTGGAAGAGATGTAGGAGGCTGGAAAATATCAGCATAACACTCTAGTAATGTAGCAATCTGAGGATGGGTAGTAGTTGGTGTTTGAACCTGAGTAATGGAAAAAAAAATGACCTAGGAAAGAAGGGGTGTGCTTTTTGAAGAATTTGGAAAGTTTAGTGGTTTCCAATAGACAAAGAGAAGCTAAATATGTGCTGCCCTGTAGGGTGATTCTCTGTCCCTTATGGGTGATTGTCACTTGTAAGGTTTGTAGGTTAATAACAATGTTTCCAAAAAGCTTGAGCCAATCCCCTCCTAACACCATATCGTACCCTCCTAAGGGAAGAACCCTAACAAGCCCTTCAAATTGGTTGTGTTGCATGGTCCATTTGAGAGGTTGGCACGCCGCATTACTTATTAGATGTTGGCCATAGTCTACTTTGACAATCATTTGAAGGGTGAGGGTTGTTGGCCAACAAGTGGCTTTAATGACTTTGGGATCAATAAACGAATGTGTACTTCCCGTATCAAGAATAATGGAGATGGGTTTCTTTTTTATGAAATCTTTTAGTAAGATGGTGTTTGAAGAGTAGCTACCCTGTAGAGCATGGATTGATAGCTCCATATCCGTAAGAAGTTCTTGAAGGAGATTGTCTGTTTCATCAGAACCAGGGTGAGAATCTTCAATGATATCCTCATCAGGAACCAACATGTAGAGATGTTGTTGTTTACAAACATGTCCTGGTTTATACAAAACCTCACAATTATAGCAAAGGCCTCTATCTCTTCTTAATTTCATTTGGGCAGGGTTAAGGCGCCTAATAGGAGGTGTTGGTGAGTGAAATTTAACATGAGGGACACTGGATAAGGGAGGAAGGGTGGTGGTTTTCTGATTGTGACCTGAAGTGGGTGGAGTATGTAATGAGGTAGAGGACTGTGAGGAGGAAGTGGATAGTTTAGACCAGGTAGTACTGTATACTGAGAGAACCCAGAGTGACGGCGAGGTTGTGGTATGGAGGAAGTGGTACTCAGAGAGGAGTTAGAGGCAGGGGTGCAAGCCTCTTGCATCCTAGCAAGGGAGAGAGCCTGGGTCACAGTAGATGGCTTGAACATCTGCACTACAGATTTGAAATCAGGTTTTAATCCGCTAAAAAAACCGAGGACAAAATAAGGTTCGGACAAAGAGGGGTTGTAGGGCAAAATAAGGTTCGGACAAAGAGAGGTTGTGCAAGGGCATTAGTGATTTGAGCTCCTCGAATTTGTCATAATAGATTTCCACGGACTGGTCCTGTATCAGTTTATTGAAAGCATCCACGTAATTATCAGTGGCTGGATCTTCAAACCTCAAGCACAATTCATTAACCAAATCTTTCCACAATATGAGAGGCTTACCAATCTGATAATCTAAAAACCAAGTATCCACCTTACTGTCAAAGTGAATCGAGGCTATGGTTACTTTGCTATCGTCTAAAACATTGTGTAAAGTAAAATACCGCTCACATTTTTTCACCCAAGAACGAGGTTTGAACCATCGAAGAAATTACTTCCACCATCAGAGGGTGGGTGGGAGGGAGATCTCCACTGGTTGTTGTTCCTCTCTGTCACCTGTGAGCTACTTGCTTCTCCTATTTGATTAGGTACCTTGAATCCTTGCAACATCTGAATCAACTGGTCCATTTAGGCAACTAACCTCTTCTCTTGCGCCTCGCTCGATTGAGTGATGCGTCTCATTTCCGCCCTCATAGATTCAATCTGTCCCGCTGTTTCTGCATGTTGTTTCTTCAATTCCTTTATGAAATTCTCCATTTCTCGTGCTCACTCACCTAGGGTTGGATCGGATTAGGCTCTGATACCAATTGTCATGTCTTGACAAGCAATCAAATAGAGAAACAGAGAAATTGAAGTAGAGGAACATAAATTGATTTCAGGAAAACTTGTAATCCAAGTTACACTCTCTCAATCACTCGATTGGAGCCTTAGAAATTAACAACAAAACTCATCTGCTCTATTCGTTCTTCTTCTCTCTATTTAAAGGGGATTCTCAACAGAATTTTGGTTTTTCCCAATTAAAGCATAACAACGTGTCGAAGCACTGTGGTCCTAACTAACAAAACAAAGAAAATTAGATTTCTATCCTTATCTCTTAAAATTTGAATTTCCCTCTAACTGTATCATCTATTTTTTCCTCTAGAGCAGAATTCTATACTAAAGCTAAAGCTAAAACTAGAACTATATTAGACCCTAGTTAATTAGACTTGGGTAGATGTCATTAGGGATTGGCCTATTCCCACTTCAATGTCTCGGGAGCGCAGTTTTCATGGCTAGGTTAGCTGTTATCAATGTTTCATTGAGGACAATCATGAGACCTATTACCAGCTTATGAAAATGTCCCTTTTCATTGGAATGAAACCTGTCAAGCTATGTTTGATGCAATAAAAGTTAAAACTGCCCATGACTCCAGTTTCAGCTTTACCAAACTCTGAAAAGACTTTTGAGTTGTTTGTGATGCATGTAAGAAGACAAGTTTGGGGGACTATATTGAGGGCCGACCACTGGCCTTCTTGTACCGCTGTAAGCTTCAGAAGGCTTAGTTGAATTATTCTTCTTACAAAGGAGAACCGCGTGTTGTAGTTTAGCCCCCTTCCACATTGGAAGTAGTACTCAATTACACATGATTTTGTGATATATTCTGACCATATGAGGCTCTTCACTACACAAAGGCATGTTAGCAACAGTAAGTGGGTAAGTGAAATTCAGAATTTGAGATTCTTTATGAAACATGTTACATGAATGCAAAATAGGATGACTGATGCTCTCAGTAGACGATGTTGTTTGGTGGTGTTGCGCATGTCAATGGATGGTTTTGATGAACTACTATATGACTCCTTGTCAATCGAATGACTTTTTATTGCACCATGGATTCTCATTTAAGGGGAAGGCATTGTGTATCTCTGTCCCCTTATTTGTGAGAAACTTATCTTAGAGCTTTGCATTGGTGATCTCGTGTTGGTAAAATGTTGCTTTTATTAAGGGAATGATATTTTTAGAAGTGAGTGTGTCAAACTACAAAAAACTGAACTACTAGTGCGGGACTGTATTCACCTTTATACGTTCCTTAGAGGCCCTGGTAGGATTTTTGTTTCAAGTTTCACTATACAATTTGGTGTATGTGGTAGTTGATCGTTATCCCAGATGACTCATTTTTATTCCCTGTAGGAAAGGTGACGAAATGCCACACGTGGTCAATTTTTATTTTCACTAGCTGTGTTTGCATAATGTACTAGGAGTATTGCATCATACATGGATACTAGGTTTTGAAAGATGTCATGGCAGCGTTTGCATTGTCTTTACAATTTTCTACTATTTTTCACACACAGATCGATAGTGAGACCACAGTTGAGAGCTTGACGATCTTCTTTGTTGTTAGGTGACAAAAGCATACATGGCCTACAGTCTTATCTCATGTTAAGTTGGCCTACAACAATAATGTCAACAAGAGCATAATATTATCTTCTTTTCAGATAGTATTACGGTGCAACTTGGGTTGTTTATTGATTCAGTATATGGAGCTGGGCTGGGACTAGCAAGCTAAGATGCAATCTTTGAAGATGAACAAATGCCTCTCATTCAAAAGCAAGTCCAATAGCGCTTAGCAAAGATAGCAATAAGAATGACACAATTGACACTATAGACGTTTTGTATCCTTTGTACTTGGTGATTTGGTTATGGTGCTTCAAAAAGGTCAACACATACGACGAAGGCCCAAGATTATGGTGCACGACATTAGTCCCTTTCATATCATCTGGAAGATTAATGATAATGCCTATGAGGTTGATTTTTCATAAAATTTCACGAGGCATTGAGACTTGACACCATTTCGAGCCGACCGCCCCTATTCTACTAGACACACTGTCACTTCTTTGAGTGACTGACCTTATACAATGTATCTTGGAAAGTTCTGAATCGAATCCATTTGATAATGTATGCGAAACCACTATTTGATAACTCTTGGTGTTGTATCAAATTTTATTTTTCCATGGATCCTGAACTTTTGACTGCATGTGTGCATGTGACTTGAGGTAGAGTTCTCAACTGGGTAGGATGATGGTATCATGGAGAGTTGTTGTTGTTCAAAAGTTGCACGGAACCTCATAGGATATAGGAAGTATTTATAGGAAATAAAATTAGAGTTTTTCAATTTTGATGTAATCTCAAAGAAAAGAGTTTGTCTAGGCAGCCAAGCTTTAAAGCCACTTTTTGGCTAGACTTACACAACCACAAACATTATCTATAGAAGGGGTAAAAATGTAAAAATCCCAAAACCTGACAAAAAAATGGCTATAAAGCCTGGCTGCCTAAAATTGAGACAAAGGAAACTAGTGTTCTTAAGAATGAACTTGCTAGAAAGCACAAACAACATAGTATAGCAAACATCTTCATCTTCATTTTGTGTCATATTTCCATATCCGTTTGTTTTTTATTTTTATTTTTTTATACCTTTAACCCTCCCCACCCCATGCCGTCAGCCGGATTCAAACCTGTGATGTGTGATATCATCTACCATACCTCTATCAACTTAGCTGGTACACCTTTGACATAATTTTGTATCCTATGTTACTTTCCGGTTGTGCATTTGTACTAGGGTATCATAACTTATAGAAAAGCCTCATCATCCTGAATGGAAATAATCTACACTAAACACTTAGCTCCTACTAGTGAGACAATTTCACGTTCCTTCATATCGAGATAACTCGAACGCGTGTCTTAAAAAAATTGCGAACTGTGTCTTTGAAATGAGTCATTCGATTCATTCCAAATCAGCACAAGGCTTCCAAAGATGGTTTTCCTAGCCAATGTTGTTTGACAACCAAAGAGAATAAAGCAACGAAAATATTCCAATAAAACTTTCCTGTAGTAATTTCTTTCAAGGTTCTTGTTATAGAGGTAAGGGAAACGTTTTCTCTTTGAAAACAGATAAAGTGAAAACATTGAGTTATTATTCATCTTCGGAGATCCTGATTTTGTGTATACCTGAAACGTTTGATTGTCATACGTGACTTCCCAAGTAGAAAGAAGCAAAAAAGACTATGATGTACCTCCCGTTGCAGAATGAATCAGTAATATTGGAAGTTTTGGGCATGAGGAATTGGAAATATGGAATTGTGAAAAGATCAACTCACACAGGTTATACAAATTACAAAATACTTGAGAGTAGGAAAATGACTGATTCTGTTCATCATGCCCAGTTTTATAAGAAGTGCTTGTAGAAAAGCAGTCATGACAAAGATAGACCATAGAAAAAGATAAACTCGACAAAGTTGAATATCTAATCACATGTCCTTAAATCCAATTTAAAGTCTAAGGTTGTGTTTCACAGCAATGAAAATTTTCATGAGGAAAAGTCGAGAGTGTTCACTAGGTTGCATGCACATCTGCATGGCATTGTATTAGCAAAGAGAAAATATACTAGTATATCCCTTGGTGCAAATTGAGAGTGGATAGAATCATTTGGGTTCAACACCTAGTTGATTGGGTTGAGTCAATCCATCGAATCCATTGGGAGCTCTAGAACTAACCAAAGACAGATGAGTTTGATGACTGGGAACTTGGTCGACGGAGAACTCACTAGAGGGGTCGATGGAGCTTCAATTACTTGGTTTGTAACTGACAAATTCTCCACCCAATTTTCTTTCCCTTTCTCATTCACAATAATGAAGTATATATAGTACAAAACATTGCCAAGAACCTTGCTCTCCAAGGCTTAGTTGATCTCCTAAAGATCCTCCTAATCACAAAGATATGATCTCCTAATCACAAAGATATGATCTCCTAAAGATCCTCCTAATCACAAAGATATACTTACCTAAAATACAAAGACTATCATAAGGAAAAATATTTCACAAAATATATGCACAATAAACTATCCTATTTTAATCTCAATAATATCGTAATACCCCCCCTCAAGTTGGAGCGTGTAGATCTCGAACGCCCAACTTGCGAAGTAGAAAATCAAATTTCGCTTTCCCCAACGCTTTTGTAAAGATGTCTGCCAACTGAACACTAGTGGAAACATAAGATGGACAAATCAGCCCTTCAGTCACTGCATCTCGAACAAAATGACAGTCTGCCTCTATATGCTTTGTTCTTTCGTGAAAAACTGGATTTTGAGCAATGTACAACGCCGACTGACTATCACAATACAACTTCATACCCTTCGGATGTCGCACACCCAAGTCACCCAAAAGTTGTTTAAGCCACTTTAACTCACACACTGTTGCCGCCATTGATCTATACTCAGTCTCCACAGACGATCTAGACACTGTTTGTTGCTTCTTGGTCTTCCACGACACAGGAGAAAAACCAAGTAACACGAACCATCCTGTCAAGGAACGCCGCGTAAGTGGACAACTAGCCCAATCTGAGTCACACCACCCTTCTAGACTTAGGTCACTGTCAGCACGAAGCAAAATCCCTTGCCCCGGACTCTTCTTCAAATATCTCACGACCCTGAGAGCCGCCTCCCAATGACCCTCACGAGGTTGTTGCATAAATTGTGACAAAATATGAACCGAATATGCAAGATCAGGTCTCGTCACAGATAAGTAAATCAATCTTCCTACAAGTCGCCTATACGGCGCCGGATCCGCAAGAAATTCACCCTTTGCAAGGGCCAAATTGTGATTTTGTTCCATAGGGAATGCCGCAGGCTTTGCTCCCAATAAACCCGTTTCATAAATTATCTCGAGTGTGTATTTTCTTTGGCAAAGAAAGATTCCTTCTGGATTACGGGCTACCTCTAGCCCTAAGAAATATTTCAAAACTCCCAAATCCTTCATATGAAAACACCGGCCAAGGTAATCTTTAAAAGTTGTCAATGCAACCTTATCATTCCCTGCAATAATCAAGTCATCAACATAAACTAACACGTTGATCTGAGTTCTTCCCCTGCACGACCCAAATAATGAATAATTGGAATAGGATTGCACAAATCCATAATTCTTCAACGCTGTTGACAGTTTTGCAAACCAACATCGGGGAGCTAGTTACAAACCATACAACGATTTTTTCAACCTGCAAACCATGTTAGGATTTGTATTCTTGAAACCTGGAGGAACCTTCATATAAACCTCCTCACTTAAGTCACCATGAAGGAAAGCATTATGCACATCCATTTGATGTACCTCCCAATTTTTAATAGCAGCAATTGCAAGAAAAATACGAACCATCACCATTTTTGCCACAGGAGCAAATGTCTCGTTATAGTCAATTCCTTCCACCTGATGATTGCCATAGATCACAAGTCTTGCTTTGAGTCGCTCTATGCTTCCATCAGACTTATACTTAATTTTATATATCCACTGGCTCCCTAGTGCTTTCTTTCCCGGTGGAAGAGTCTCCATTACCCAAGTCTCATTGGCTTCAATGGCTCGTATCTCCTTACCCATCGCATCTCGCCATCCCGGGTCTTTCATGGCTTCTTTAAAATGCTTTGGCTCATGTCCCACTGTCACTGCTGCAAGAAAATTCCTATGTCTCATAGAAAAACATTCACAATTCACAAAATATGTTATAGGATAGGGCGTACCTGAGGAAGATGAAGGAGCAGATGAATTCTCAGATGGACTTATTTTTCGTATAGTATGAGTAACAAAATCACGATACCGTGTTGAAGGAGTCTTGGCTCGTTTTCCTCGCCCTAGCTCACCGTCAACTTGCACACCTTGCTCCCCCACCGTATTCTCCAGCCCCTCATCACGCACGTTGTCACGGACTAGCAATCCGTGCGGCACTAGCTATCCAATTAACTAGTAAGCCTATGAGTAGTTACTTGGACGGGCACAAATATTAACTTGAGAATGCACAATATCAATCTGTAGACAATATAACGATGCACAATAGTCAGCAAAAGCTTTCATTAACATTCAATAGATTACAATGGGGAGGAACGTTCGAAAGGACGTTGCTCAAGACTAGTTCAATGCTATCGATCGATGAAAATACAAGTTTGAAGTTGAAAAGCAATGCAAAGAAAACAATAAAAATGTTAGCGTACAGTCTGGCCCGACTATGCAATGGAGGCAACACGTCCTCACAGTCAAGAGCTCAAACCTTCCCCCTATAATATAGATGCTAAGCATTTGGGCACTTTTCAAAAGGGAACATTGAGTTTTGAGACCATTAGGAAAATCTTGGAAGGCCTCTGACGTTGATTTCCCTGACCAACGGTACTAGTCCTGACACTCTCCCACACTCAATTCGCTGACGCCCTCGCAGCGAACTTTTCCAAGTACTCTTCCAGCTTTGAGAGGTACGGCAGCAAATGCTCGACTGGCTCCCAACTGATCTCTGAAGGAGGCTCATTCTGCCACTTGACCAAATACTCTCTATCCGGGCCTGTGTTGTTGATGAGGCGGTCAGCTAAGATTTCTTCCACTTCTCGATTTGGCTTTGTAGGATGCGTAGGCAATGCTCGGGTAGATACATTTCTTGTGGGATCAGTGGCATCTGCATGGTAGGACTTCAAGTTACTTGCATGGAAGACAGGATGGGTGAAACGGAGCCAATGTGGTAACTTGACGCGATAGGAGACTTTGCCTACTTTTTCAATAATCTGTACCGGTCCCTCATACTTGCGAAATAGATTGTTGTGTGCTCTAGCTGTCCATTTATACTTGTTGAACATATCTAGCTTCAACAATACCAAGTCCCCGACTTCAAAAGGATCAATCCGTCGTTTCTTATCGGCCCATTTTTTCATGTGACGGGAGGTTTTCTCAAGATAGGCTCGAGCAACTTCAATGTTTTTCTGCCAGGCTTTGACAAATTCAAGAGCTCTTGGGCTGAGTCCTTGGTATCCGGTAAGCACTGTATGTGGTGTCAATGTTGTTGACCAGTGACCAACTGAAAGGGGCTGGAGTGAGTAGCTGAGCTCTTTTGTAAGTTGAAACAGAATTGTGCAACATCAAGTAGTCCCACCCAATTTTTCTGATTTGCACTTACAAAATGACGAAGGTATTCTTCGAGCATAGAGTTAAAGCGCTCAGTCTGTCCGTCAGATTGGGGATGTTGGCTTGTCGACATATTAAGTTTGGATCCCAAGAGCTTGAACAACTCCTTCCAGAACTTTCCTGTGAAGCGAGCATCACGGTCGCTAACAATGTTTTCGGGCAGTCCCCAATACTTCACTACATGCTTGAGGAACAATTGCGCCGTATCTTCGGCTGTGCAAGTCAGTCCGGTCGGCACAAAGGTCACATACTTTGAGAATCGATCAACAACTACAAGGATACACCTGAAATCCTCCACTTTCGGTAACCCAGTAATGAAGTCCATGGAAACACTTTCCCAAGGACGAGTTGGAACAGGCAAGGGCTCTAGTAAGCCTACTGGTTGATCTCTTTCAACCTTATCTTGCTGGCAAATAAGACATGTTCGAACATAGGCCATTACATCCTCCTGTATCTGCGGCCAATAGTACCCCCTCTCTAGCAATGCAAGTGTTCGTCTCCAACTTGGATGTCCCGCCCAATGGGTGTCATGGCATTCTCTCAAAATTCTTTCCTCAAACCAGAAGTTCTTGGAACATAGAGGCGATTACCAGTTGTGAGTATTGCTCCATCTTTTATCCAGAACCGTTGAGTTTTGCCCTGCTTGATCAACTCTGTAATCGCCTTCGCTTGTGGGTCTGTCTGTAGGCCTGCTTTGATCTTCTCCAAGATGGTGTGACTCGGACCGGTATGGGTTAGCACTGCAAGGTCTGCCCTTCTACTGAGTGCATCAACTACATTGTTAGTGCGCCCTGGCTTGTATTCCAATACTAAGTCAAATTCTGCTAATTTTTCCTGCCATCGAGATTGCTTGGAGGTTAGCATCTTCTGAGTAAGGAAATGGCTTGCTGCAGCATTATCCGTTTTAACAAGGACTTGAGATCCCAAAAGGTAGTGTCTCCACACCCGTAAACAATGTACAATGGCTAGCAATTCCTTTTCCTGAGCTGAGTAACGGGACTCTGTATCATTCAACTTTCGACTCTCATATGCTACCGGGTGACCATCTTGAAGCAAAACTCCCCCTAAGGCATAATCAGATGCATCTGTTTGTACTTCAAAGGGCTTGGTGATGTCTGGCAAGGCCAAAATTGGATCTTTCATCACGACCAGTTTCAAGTCTTGGAATGAAGCTTCACACTGCCTATCCCATTCCCATGTTCGGTCTTATTTCAACAAATTTGTCAGTGCAACAGCTCTCTTAGAGTAGTCCCTTATGAAGCGACGATAATAGTTTGCGAGTCCAAGGAAAGAACTTAGTTGAGACACGTTCTTAGGAGTGTTCCAATCATGGATTGCCTTGACTTTCTCCATGTCCATCCGAATCTTGCCACTGCCAATAACATGACCCAAGAAATTGATCTGGGTCTGGCCGAATGAGCACTTCTCCTTCTTGACAAAGAGATGATTATCCCTAAGGATTTGGAACACTTCTCGGAAATGATGTAGGTGTTCTTCTATAGTCCCACTATAAACCACAATATCGTCAAGATAGACAACCACGGACTTGTCCAGAAGGTGACGGAACAGGCCATTCATAAGGGTGCAAAACGTAGCTGGAGCACTGGTCAAGCCGAAGGGCATTACTAGGAACTCATATGACCCATATCTAGTAGAACAAGCAATTTTGGGTTCGTCACCAGCAGCAATGCGGACCTGATGGTAACCTGATCTCAAGTCGAGTTTTGTGAAGTATCTGGCGGATCCAAGTTGGTCGAATAAGTCTGCAATGAGCGGTAGCGGGTATTTGTTCTTTATAGTGACTTTGTTCAAGGCTCTATAGTCAACACAAAGGCGAAGACTCCATCATGTTTTCGCTGAAAAAGAACAGGTGTCCCATAAGGTGCTTTAGATGGCTGAATGAATCCCGATTCCAACAAGCCATCTAGTTGTTTTCTCAATTCGATCAACTCTGGAGGGCTCATGCGATATGGACTACGTGCGGGTGGCTTGGCACCAGGCACTAACTCAATTTCGTGATCAATGAGCCTTCTGGGAGGTAGATTCTTTGGCAATTCATTCGGCATCACTTCGCTGAAGTCAGCAATAACTTGGGCAACTTCCTCGGGGATTTTGCTAGTATCATCTTCCATCTCTAGCTTTGCCACAGCTAAGTATGTATCTTCTCCTTTGGCCAAGCCTCTCTTGACTTGGAGCGCCGACAATATTCTATCATGAGTTGTGGGTCGAATTGAGGTTGGTACAATGCGTAGTCTGGGTCCGAAAAAGCTCAAGGAGTCCATGAAAGGTAGTGGTCCTGCTGCAGCTCCTCGAAAGAATTCTTGGCCAAGAATCACCTTAAAATCATCAAGTGGGACGCCCAAGAAGTTTGATCTTCCTTCCCATGGACCAACCTGTAGTGGCACAACTCTAGCCATACCATTAATAGAGATTGCCTCAGACTTGACAGCTTTCAACTTACCCACATCTCCTTCTAAGTTCAGACCCACACGTTTAGCTTCCTCTGGGGCAATAAAATTGTCTGTCGTTCTTGAATCCAACAATGCTTGGGAAGGGAACCCATTGATAGTGATGTCGATGTATTGCAAAGCCTTTTTGTGTGGGTGCTCATACATTTCTCCTTTGACGACATTGAGCTTGCGTAGAGCTCCCATCTGGGAGGTCTCACTGTTGGTGGGGTTCGAGCTCGATGCGGTCGAGTTAGAAGGTTCTGTTTGAAGCAAGGACATCAATGAGTGTAGGGCTGGTTTGGATGGACATTTTCCTGTTGGCTGATCCCTGCTATTGCAAAGAATGCACGGGGCAGGTGCAGATGGTCTCCACTGCCCAGAGTAGTTTTGCCCTCCTTTGTTGTTGTAATTTGAGTTGCTAGGGCTGGCATTCCAATTTCTGTTGGAACCCCAATTCTAGTTGGACGGCCGAGAATTGTAGTTTCCTCGGTTCTGACTTGAGTTTCCCCAGTTTTGGTGAGGTGATCGAGCATTCGACCCTGAGCTTGAATTGGTACTGCCAGTTCTAGTTGTGGAGTGATTGAGCGAAGTGGATCCAGTCATGGGCATATAATCGCTAAACCTTTCTGCTGTCGCAATAGCACTTGTAATATCTGTCACCTTCTGCCTTTGCAATTCTGCTTGCAGAAGCGGCTGAGCTTGTTCCATGAAACATAAAACTTTGTCATTATCAGACATGTCTCGAATATCTAGCAAGCAAGTTGAGAACTGCCTGACATAGTCTCGATTATTGCCTGTCTGTTTGATGGTGTGGAGCTTCCTCCTTGCTAAGAAATCAGTGTTCTCAGGCAAGAATTGATTTCTGAGTTCCTTCTTGAGGTCTGCCCAAGTTCTAATAAGGATGCAACCTTCTTCCATATCTGCATATTTGGTTCTCCACCATAGTTTCGCATCACCTGCTAAGTACATGGTCGCCATGGTGACCTTGGCTTTTTCTGATTCGGGGTTCACCGCGCGAAAATACTGCTCCAGATCAAACAAGAAGTTCTCTAGCTCCTTCCCATCTTGTACCCCAGCATATGACTTTGGCTCAGACACTTTCGTCCTAGGGTGATCAGTCGTCCCTGTGGCCTTGGTCAGCAAGCCAACCCTTGCAAATAAGTCCTCCAGCTGTAATTGGAAGTCACTCATCACCTGAGCTGTGGGGTGAGGCGACTCTTCCATAGCGACTGTCCGTCCCTCTAAATTATCGACGTGCTCAGCCAGCGAATCCACTCTGTCTGCCAAGTGAAAGAGTCCATCAAGCCGACTGATCTGTTCTCCCAAACTGCTCAACTGGTCCATTCTATTTTCTAGTCTCTGCATTCGACTAGCCTGTCGTTCCTCCATAGCGCTAAGGCGCTCGCTTAGTTCCTGCATCCTGGTTTGCATTCAACAAGCTCTGGCTCTAATACCAACTGTCACAGACTAGCAATCCATGCGGCACTAGCTATCCAATTAACTAGTAAGCCTATGAGTAGTTACTTGGACGGGCACAAATATTAACTTGAGAATGCACAATATTAATCTGTAGACAATATAACGATGCACAATAGTCAGCAAAAACTTTCATTAACATTCAATAGATTACAATGGGGAGGAACGTTCGAAAGGACGTTGCTCAAGACTAGTTCAATGCTATCGATCGATGGAAATACAAGTTTGAAGTTGAAAAGCAATGCAAAGAAAACAATAAAAATGCTAGCGGTACAGTCTGGCCCGACTATGCAATGGAGGCAACACGTCCTCACAGTCAAGAGCTCAAACATTCCCCCTATAATATAGATGCTAAGCATTTGGGCACTTTTCAAAAGGGAACATTGAGTTTTGAAACCATTAGGAAAGTCTTGGAAGGCCTCTGACGTTGATTTCCCTGACCAACGATACTAGTCCTGACACACGTCCTCCTGTGCAGGCTGCTGCACAGGCTGCACTGCAGCACCCGACTCCCCCTCGAGGGTGGACGCGGCCTCCAAGCCCCCCTCAACACACACATCACAGTCATCTGCACCCTCATCCGCACTCCATGCCCCATCCTCATTGTTCGCCAGCATAGGACTCACCACAGTCCGTGGTTGGTTTGTCGCAAAAGGAAATTCGTTCTCAAAGAACTTCACATCCCTCGATACAAAGTACTCATGTGTTTCTAAATCATACAATTTCCAACCTTTCTTTCCAAATGGATAGCCAACAAAGATACATTTACGGCTCCTACTTGCAAATTTATCACCGTTGTGTCGTTGATTATGAGCATAGCAAAGGCACCCAAATACACGAATATCATCATAAGAAGGCACTTTCCCAAACAACAGTTCATATGGCGATTTAGTCTTAAGTAAAGTAGAGGGTGTTCTATTAATCAAGTGACATGCTGCCAACACACATTCTCCCCAAAATTTGATTGGTAACTTTCCTTGAAATCTTAATGCTCTAGCCACATTTAAAATATGTTGGTGTTTTCTCTCAACCCTCCCATTTTGTTGTGGAGTCCCATTTAAAGTAGAGGGTGTTCTATTAATCAAGTGACATGCTTTATTATGTTTCCTACAAGAATGGCTCACAGCCGGTATCATCTTCAATATTTTCTCCGACGGATGCCCCATTCGTTGATGCCACAACTCGAACGACGAATCACCATCCACTGTCAAGACCTTCACTTGAGGAACACCACGGAAAAAATAAAGTCCATCCAATCTTTCACCCGCTCCAATCACCTGCCTCGTCGGTTGGTCCTGTATAACACAAATATTATTAGTGAATTGGACAACGCAATTTGATTCATTGATTAATTGAGTCACAAAAATTAAATTGCATGTTAATTGTGGGACATAAAGCACATTATCAAGCTTCAATCCTCCTGGAAACACGACACTCCCCTCGTGGTTTGCTTCTGTCGTGTTTCCATCTGGCAATCCCACCGGGCAGTGTTTCACCTTTCTCACATTTCTCAAAATAGATAAGTCACACGTCACATGGTTCGACGCTCCTGTGTCGATAATCCAACTAAAATTACTGTTCTTACCATACAGTCGATCTTTTGTTTTGGCCAAGTTCAAAAAATCAAGAAGTTGCTGCAGTTGCGTTGCTGAAACACCCGCAAGACCCGCTGCTTCGGTCGCACCCGCCAGCCCCTGCGAGTTCCCTGCCTGCATATCCACCTTCTTGTCACCATCTCCTTTTTTGTCTCCCTCTCCGCCAGCCATGATCTCTCGTGGAGGCTATAGTACTGAGAGAAAAAATAATTGTGTTTGCCCTAGGATCTCCCTATGCTCTTGATACCATGACAAATTCTCCACCCAATTTTCTTTCCCTTTCTCATTCACAATAATGAAGTATATATAGTACAAAACATTGCCAAGAACCTTGCTCTCCAAGGCTTGGTTGATCTCCTAAATATCCTCCTAATCACAAAGATATGATCTCCTAAAGATCCTCCTAATCACAAAGACATATTTACCTAAAATACAAAGACTATCATAAGGAAAAATATTTCTCAAAATATATGCACAATAAACTATCATATTTTAGTCTCAATAATATCGTAATAGTAACACTAGACAGTCGATCGATTGCAACAAAGAGAAGAGGTGGTGAAGGCACTTGATTGCAATATGATATTCCGGACACTAGCGGGAAGATAGGGGAAGGACTGGGGATGACTTCTCTTTCTATCGATCGCTCAGTCTTGATTATTACATGAAAGTAGGGGTGGGCATGAGACGGGATGGACCTCATCCTGTTGCTTTAGCTTCGGGATGGGACGGGAGAGAATGATCATAATATATAACAAGTGAAATCAAGTTGGTTCACATTATTGCCTACCATATTACTACTTGAACAGAATTGGAGAAGCAAAAGTTTCTTATATGCAATTAGAAGAAATATTTGATGAGCAGTTTTTACATGTTTGTGCAGCTATGCATAGAATCTAAGTGAAGATTTGAGGTTTATCTGATAAAAAATTCTTATTGCAACCAAAGACAGGCGAAGGAAGAAAAAGATGAAGGTAAAAGGCATATAGAATAAATAATGAAAAGAAAAGGGTGTGGGGTGAATAAGTGATGGTGGAGGAGTTGAGTAGTTGGGAGGGGAGAGAAATATGGTGGTGGGTAGTTATTTCTTCCACGAAATTGCAACCTCCAAGCTCCACATTTATCCAAATCCATGTATTAAAGAAGAGTTATTAAAATCAAAAAAGAAAAGACAATAAGTTAATTGTAGTTGTTAAGAATTTGAAGATGAAGGGCGGAATTGGATGACAGACATTTGCAGTTGGAGGTATGAACATCCGTTTGATTGAGGGGGTGCAAAGAGAGCAGAGAAATTAAGAAAAGCAGAGCAGATGAAGCAATCAATGCACTCAACTGAAAGAGGAGTAGGATTCAAAGAAAAGACAGATCAAATGAAGAGAGTTGGAAAGCTAAAGAATGTTAATTAATCACACCTAAAGGAGTTTGGATTATGGTAGACCCCCTTACTTTTCCATCTCACGGTTAGATTAATCGTGTGGCTGCAAAAAGTATTCTTCAAAGCGAATGTTTTTGAATAGTTGTCTTTAGTTCTCATAGTTAGTTCAACCTGTAAGAAATTCATTTTCACTGTTACGACAGACGTGTAACATAAACAACCATGGTATGGTTTGAGCTAACTATGAGGTTTTGATCGAGAATTGGAAGTGTTACCAGTTTCTCACAATTGCTCAATCTGTAGGAAATTTCGTTTTACGGTTAGGCCAAATGTGTAATATCAAAAACTACAGTTTAAGCCAACCGTGAGGTTTTACTCGAATTGCAAAGTCACCACCAATTATCATAGTTAGACCAACTGTGCACCGATGAAAACCATGGTTCTACGGTGAAGTGAATATCACCCGACTACAAATTAGAGTTAGGGCCATGATTAACTCTCATCCACCCACCACAAAATTTTTTTATTTAAAAAAAAAACCCTTCCATTCGTCTCTTTTTAAGTTCTACAACATATACCTTTCACTATTCTTGTTTACAATGTGTGGAGCTTGTGAAAATAAATAAGTAAAATTCGAGTTTTATTACAATAAAGCAATGGCGAGTAAAGAAGACAGTGATGATGCATTGGGTATCCGCTCTAGGTGGTCAAATTGGGGATGACATGAGATGAGTCTCCTCCCCACTTCAATCATATTTTTAGTTGTAACGAGTGTTCAAAAGTGGCATGGAATGATCAAAGGTGGACATTTTTAAATTACTAGTGTTGTTTAATGAAACAACACGTCATGAGGGAGGGAGGGAGGGAGACGGGGTTAAATGTGAATGAATACCAATCATGCTCTTCTTTCACTGTGATTAACAATTATTGTATGTAATTATGGTATGCGTGCACATGGACATCGTCAATGATTGGTTTAGTATAATTACTACGCTTGTTGAGTTGTTGTGTAGATCAAATAATATGAATTTTCACAAGTAATTTTGCATTTAGCAGTCATCATCACTTGGCACAGAATTTTCACATTCATGTGTCATATCCTTAACTGATCCCTTCAATTTTCACCAGCCCAGCAACTGTGACGTGTGAAATGTGTAAAAGTTCAATGGCTCTCAAATACAACTTTCATGATGATTACCATTTTCATTTCACCTGCAAAAGTATTTGTAGCATTATTCTGAAATTTGAAAGCAAATCAACATTCATGATAATTCCACTCTGACTACCTCTAACTTAGCAAGAGCTTTCAGGTCTTTCACACAAATCCTTTCTTTAACCCAAATAGGTAGATAGATTAACTAGACAATGCAATGATTAACCTTTATTCAGAATATATGGATCATTCTGAGTTCTACACCTGCAAATGAACTGGTGGAATGAACTACATTTCTGTGAATTAAACCTTACTGCGTAAATTAGTCGGGTTCAGACTATTACCAAAGATGCGGGTTTCCACGCTTAGAACCAAAAATTTCCATATGAATCAATCTAAAAATCTTACAAAGAAAAACTTTGTTGCAGTTATGTCAACACAATTTTGTTAACTGAAAACGGTCTCTTCTTTACAGATCCCTTCTACAAGATGGAAATCATAGAACCACTCCTGTTTCAATTATGTATGACTGACAGGAAAACATTTGGAACGGTTTATCATCTCACTGGAAATCAACTGTTGGCGCAGAAGTTACGTTCGGTAGATAACAACCAACATTTGTAAAGCTTCCTCTTGATATTCTAAAATGGCAGCCTATGAAAGGCTCTGCACAGTGAAACATAGAGAAACAGCAGAACCAACTTAGCAGGTGCAAAGAAACATGCAATTCAAGATTTTAACATTGCGGATGCAAACCTTGATATGTGAATGGAACTATATGGTATGCTTATCAGCTGATATATCGATTAGCTTTAAGCACCTGTCATTTCTCAATGACACAGATTTAAACTTTGCTTTGTTCCATGAGACCTCCAAAAACCAGTACCTGAACTCTAGAACCAATTAGAAATGCTAAAGTCACGAAGCTTGCTGAGGTGCTTCTCCATATCTCGCCTTGTTTCGATCCACTCTTCTCTCTGTATGACTGTGGTTGGATCATCCTTTTCACTCTGATGTAATAAAATGGAATGAATCAGAAATATGGAACAGATATACATTCGCAGAAAACTGTATGAAAGGGTTGAGATAATCACCCTATGAATTATTTTGAAGGAATTTGCATTATCACGTATGATAAGAAGGTCATTCTTTCTATCACGATCTCTTCCTCCTGGAGCGGTAACCTGTTACAAAATAGTCAGCCACATTTGTTGGGGCATAATAATCCCATGTATAAACATAAGAAATTAAAGACAGTTGGCACATAGGAGAGGCTAGAAAGTAACATAATTACAGAGCAATTAGTTTTTTCTATTTGATGTTTGGTTATATTTTCTTTCAAAAAGGGTGTGACTGCAGCAATTTATTTTCCGGTGCTGTCAGAGGTTGAGTTCCAGACATGATCAGTGTTGGGACAGCCTCTTGAGACTCATTCCTTTGTTATTGACTGACTTATCCAGAAAGATGCTTGGATTGGTTGTAATGATCAGAGGATTCCAATGTGGCTTTACCAATGAAACACGAACTCTTCGAAAACTTGTCATATCCGTGACACGTATCCGACACTGACACTCGCTCGACACGCCTTCGATACACGTCGGATGCTTGGTCAACTTGTTAGCAGGTGTCAGACACATGGTCAACGTGTCGGACACGCTTCTGATGCACCCGAAACTTGGTCAGGACACAGTCAAGACTTGAAAACCAACTTTGTTTTATTTTTGTACTATTAGATGTTTGCAAATAAACACATAATTTAATGATTGTTGATCCATCTGAAGTGAATGATTATTTCAATTGTGACTTAAGACAAATAGGGTTACTTCTTCTCTATTATAGTTTTTCTCTACTTTATTTTTTTTCTTGCAATAGTGTCATATTTTTCAAGACACTCTAGAAAGACAATTTATCAAATTATTATTTATATTTATGACTTATTAAAAAATAGTATGACGTGTCGATGTGTCCCCAAGTCCTATTTTTGGGAAATTGTCCGACACGATGTGCGTGTCCATGCATCCTTGGGCTTTGCAAATATCGTATCGTTGGGGAGGTGCTGGAAGTATAGTGTTGTGATGAGCGCGTACCAGATTTTATTTAGCTATCATTTCAAGAAGATCGTTGTTCGATTGAACACAAACTCTTCAAGTGACAGAACATTAAAGTTGGTGATCTTGGAAAGGGGTATTATCATTCCCAAATAGACTCAGTGGAAGTATCCGAATTGATATCTAATATTATGCAATGCACCTTTTTGAAAAGGAGTGAATTTTCATTTATTCATTAATATCAAACCAGGAAGGAAACCCATCCCATTTGAATGTTGGCTAGGTTACTGTTTTAGTGATCTCATCCCCTTCCATTTAAAAGTTCTATTATACAAGCAGTTTACGAAGGCATTTTACCTCGGCTTAGTGTCAACCATGGAGTTTCACATAATCATGTAACCTCAAGGTAGTATATGAGGCTTGCACCTTATGCCTATGAAGTAGGCACCCAAAGGCTGTATGCTCAAGGTGCAATGAGGCCATGAAACGGAAAACATAGTTAGCAGAGCCAAACACTTTAAAATGCTTTTTGGATTTTTTTTTTCTATAATTGATGTCTGCAATTTCAATCACATCAAACTCACATTTTTAGCTCTATAACTAGACATATGTTCTTTGTCACTTAGTAACTGAATTTCATTTACTTCTTTACTACTTTTACGAGTTCTATGCATTTTCAACTAGGAATTCTGTAGAGAGGCAATCAGCTAGTGCAATCACACATGGTAAGTTTGGTAACATAAGGTAAGGACAAGTCATTTACTGGGGGTTAGCTCAATAACTTTTGTCCTCTTGGAGATTCCTTTAATGTCAACGAAAAATCTTAGGTAAAGAATTGACATGCTCAAAGATACTATCGAGTTTCCAAAAAAAGGTGTCTCCTCTTGTTTATCTCGGCATCCAAATTAATGACGGTCGAACAATGATCCTTTATTTTGAGGAGCTTGTTAACAAAATCAATAAAAGAGTGGAGGGGTCGAAAGGTAAGTTAGCATGGCAAGGTGGCATACTGATTCTAATTAAACATGGTGTTGTTGGTATCCCAATTCACATTATTTCATGTTGTTCCATTCCCGACAAGGTCATAGAAGAAATCCAAAAGAAATTCACATGTTTGGGGAGAGGCTGAGGAAAAAAAAGTAGGAAGATATTTTCATGCCAATAGAAGAGGGTGGACTCGAAATTCAAAAGATTGACATTTTTTTTTTAAAATTTCTGCGGAGAGACCGAGGAAAGAAGCAGGGGAAGAAGGCAAGAAGTGGGTGTAATTGGAAAATGTTTGCTTTCTAATGGAACATGGAAGATGGTGAACTGTGGGTAAAAATCTGGAGCATGTTAACCTCGAGCTACATCTCCATGGCGAGTTGTAACAAATGACTCAGCTTGGTTAATCTTTACTAGTGATTCCCTTTTCTTCTTAACCACAAAGCAGAGATGCCTCTAAACTATGAAAGGAAATGCATGATCATGTCCCCACTATAGTGGAGAACTATGCTTGCGGCGGTGATGTAAACTTCTGGTTTGAATATTGGAGTCGTCAAGGTGTTTCGAGAGTCTCTAGAGAAGGATTGGTAACTGTATCTACAGCTTCGGGTAGCGATTTTGATATTCTACTGCAAGATGTGAAGGATCAACTTCATATGGCTCTCTCTTAAAGGTCTGCCCTTAACATGGAATGAGACGAGTTTATGATAATGATGGGAGATTTTCAGTGAAGATGTTTATAACTTCGTTCGCTCACACAAGCGTATTTGGGAGGACTTCATTTTTGCTTGGAAACTTTTGAATGAAGCCGCTGCAGTAGACACAACTGCTACATAACGCAGCAACATAATAGCTCAATGATGTTGGTTTCACCTTGCTTCTAAATGACATTGTTGCTTCGCTCATAAATTAAAAGCATTTCACATTTGTTCATTCACGACAATCTCGCCAAACAGGGATGGTGTCATTTCATTGATGTCTGATGTCTGATGTCAGTATGATGCAATGACTTTTGATAAGTGAATTATTCAATTGCTAGGAGAAAAATTGCGCACAAAAGTCTCCAGTTGACATACTCTCAATCTCATCCCAGTGGTTGTATGTTTGGACCTTTGGCTCGATAGGAACTCTAGAAAGTATGAAGATCAGGCTACACTTCCATTGTCATTGTAAAGATCAGGCAATGGGTCAGAGCTTAATGCTTAGTTACTTCTTAAGAAAATGAATGATGCAAGGTATTGTTACATTCTTCAAAGCATGAGTCTGTTGAGTAACTAATTCTTGGAAACCCCCCTCTTGTGCTCTCTTGGAACCTTTGCTAGGTATGGTTGCTCTTCATGTCGATGGAGACATCAAGGGAAGGCTTCGTTTCATGTGACGCTATGTGGTGATTTTGTGGCTGGACTCTCCGCATTTCTTGGGAGTGGCTCAATAATATGGTAGAATTATGAGCTCTCCTTATAGGGCTTAACCTTTGTAGGCACATGGCCATCTCAAGCATTTAAGTTTAATGCCATTCTCATCTAGTGTCGAAATGGTTTTACAAGGAATTCAGGGTTCCTTGGTTTTTAGTCCCTTGGAGGCCTGCTATGGTCTTGATGTTGTGGTGGACCGCATTTACAGAGAAGAGAATGTGGTGAAATACAAGTTTGCTACTAAAGGAGTTTTTCCCCCTCCAATGATGTTAAAGGCTTGTTGCATTTGGATAAGAAATGTTATCCTTATATCCACATCAGGCATTCTCGATAGAATTTTAAGTTTTTGTTTTCTTATAAGGGTCAGGTTTTGTGTCTTCCACATGGATCCTCTTATTTTGATTTTTAATCAATTGATCTGCTTTGCCTAATAACTCCGCAGACCCACAGGAGTGTTACTCTAAAAATAAAAATCGAAAAATGACTTTTAGGGCCTACTTTTTCACAAAATAGACAATTTAGATACCATAGTTGATGTAATGACTAATTTGTGCCTAATTTTATACTTTTATGACTAACAATGACTCTTTTATTAACCCAGGTTAACCCATAAGGTTATATGACATATTTACCCTCCTAAATAAATATAAAACTTAATTTTATAGTTTTATAACCAATAAGAACTACAGAAAATAAAATAAAATCCTACCTTAATTGTTATTGAACGACAATTTTAGTCACTCTTTGTTATTGACCAACAAGGACTACAGGCAAAACAAACCTATGTTAATTGTTATTGACCAATTTTAGTTACTTTTTGTTAGTTTTATTGATCAACAAGGACTTTATGGGGAAAAAAAACCCTACATTAATTGTTATTGAACGACAATTTTAACAAGGACTAAAAACAAAAAATTTAGCCTATTCATTGAGCTGAAAAAGATTAGGATTTATCATATGAAAAATTATGATTCATAATATAAAATTGTTACTTTTGTTATTGACCAACAAGGACTAAAAAAAAAAAAACCCTACGTTAATTGTTATTGATCAATTTTAGTTACTCTTTGTTAGTTTTATTGACCAACAAGGATTACAGAAAAAATAAAAATAAAAAACAAAAAATAAAAAATAAAAAAGAACCTACGTTAATTGTTATTAAACGACAATTTTAACAATGACTATAGAAAAAAAAAAAAAAAAACATTAGCCTGTTCACTGACCTGAATAAAATTAGGATTTATTATATGATGTCCATTATTTTCAGGTCAGTGATGAAACAATTTTTTTTTGTAGTCCTTGTTAAAATTGTCGTTTAATAACGTAGTTTTTTTGTTTTTTGTTCTTTTGTAGTTCTTGTTGGTCAATAAAACTAACAAAAAGTAACTAAAATTGATCAATAACAATTAAATTTTTTTTTTTATAGTCCTTATTGGTAAATAACAAAGAGTATCTAAAATTGTCGTTCAATAAAAATTAACGTAGGTTTCTTTTTTTTAATAAAAGAGTCATTGTTAGTCATAAAAGTATAAAATTAGGCACAAACTAGCCATTACATCAACTATAATATCTAAATTGTCTATTTTTTTAAAAAGTATGCCCTAAAAGTCATTTTCCCAATAAAAATAGAAGTTATCTTTAGAAGATATTATCATAAGTTGGGACTTGGGAACGTATAATCATGCCAATATCTTCTTGGGAGTAGGTTGCATTTTTTTTTTCTTTTTCTCTTCAACTTTTTGCTTCCTCACTTTGAGTGAATTCATCACACATCCGGACTCTCTTTTCCTGCTATCCTAAAGCCAGGTTCCATGGACCTCTAACCACCCCCCTCCCCCCCCACAAAAAAAAAAACATATATATATACCAGAAGAATCAGGAAAATGTCAATATCATTTTGGCTGAGATGGTATTAAATTGCACTTCATAAAACCAATTGAGAAGAAAAGCACATTTATACAAAAAATGCCTCACCAGAATTTTTGCTCTAGTTATTGACTTTGTTTTTGAATCGATGACATATATTTCTTCAAAATCTAGCACAAATTCTGGGTCATTGAATCTCCTGTTTCTGTAATGTTTCGTCAAGAAAACCTGTGAAAGAAACAATTAATTTCATAAATGGAGAAGGTATATAAGACTTGACTTTCAGATTCTAACAAAGCTAGCAAAACATAGAGTATGAAGATCCACTATCTAGATTCTAGATCAAGCTTTTGAACAACTGCACTAATCAAAGCATCTGTAGTAATGATATCTCCAATTGTCAAACCAAATATCAACCACCTGGAGGTATGCTCTGGACAGGAGATGTTTAATGCCATTTTTATTTTTTGTTTAATTTGTTAAAGACATGTTGGATTCAGTCTTTTTGAAGGATTCAAGAAAGAGGAGAGAAAAAGAAGGGACAAGAAACATAGAGAGCATGCCAGAGCGATCAGCAGGGACTAGGAAGGACTTGCAGTGCATTAGATATTTCTCTTGCTTTATAATTCCGAGATTTTATTAAGAATAACCATGTTGTCAAACTATACTAAGCATAACCACCTTGTTAAATTAAACTACAAAACAATTATTGCACATGCTATAATTTGCAAATACAAATATTGGCCTTTGGCATTTTGTTCTTTTTTTTTAATTAAAAAAAATCTATGTCGCTTCGACATTTACTATCAATGAGATGGTAAAGGACACTCAAATAAGAAATTGTTTTATGCTTAGCTACAGAGCTGTTCATGACAATTACATATCATGAGGTAACTTTTTCATCATAAATTAGAGATCAGACAGAAAAAGCTTCCTAGAGACAGCTTCATGCTAATTATCAACCTAGAATAATAGAAGCATGTTCCTCTTCCAAGTTTGAACTGAATACATCAAAGAAACTGATTTGCTTCCATATTCCCACATCCATACTGACCTCTAACCTCTTCACTCTTTCATAATCATGGACCCATGTTTGGAACAATCACCATTCTCCATAAACTATCATGTTTACCCAACCTCAAAAAGAAATTGTTATTGCAATCTTTGCTGCAATTACACAGGTGGATCTTAGAAGAATTAAGGCCACATAATTAAAAAGTTCTACCTAGCAAACGATTTCCCATAACACGAAATTCCTAATGCTTAAGCCCCCATCCCTCTTATCCCTTTTATCTGCACTGAATCTATGTCTGTTGCTATTTATGGTTATCCTCACCACCACTCCACTCCTTATGGATTTTTGCTATAACAGAGCAAGGAGCCTTGCATGCAACATCAACTAAGGAGCTTTGATCAATTAAAAATAAATTGGCCGAGGCATTGAGCTTTCGAAGATTAACTTCCTCCTAGATTTGTTCAAAATAGGATCTCCCAAACATTTGATCCACTAGAGACTCCTAAGGAAATTAAAGACAAAAACATTAGGATTTATGACAATTTTGAAAGAACGGATGTAGGGTGGATTGGGGCATGCCCCATTCCATGGTTGATGTGCTTCATGGGTGGAATTGTCAAGCTCATTCCAAGAACAAAAGCGTTTTAGTTTGGTCCAAAGTTTTAAAATGCGAAGGCATGACCGAGGCGTTTCAATAGATTGACGTGCAAGGCATAAGCCTCAACACGTGAGGTGTAAGCCTTTCACAAGTGAGTGAGGCATCTCGTCGAGAGATGAGGGTCAACCCCAACACAAAGAACAAACCAAGCAGCTATGGCCAAGGGTATTGAAGACGATGCCAAGTACTATTATCAAGTGATATGTATACATATTACATGCAAAGTAAAATAAAATGACTAGCAAAACATAAAAAGAATAAAAGATTTAATTCATCATGATTGTATTTTAACTATTTATCTAAAATTTGATTATGTATAAATATATTTGATCAATCAAACATCAGAAGTGTTTCATTAATAATAAAACAATAACCAAGGTGGTCACAATACAGAACAAGGGCTAGCCCAATAAAAATACAAGTACGAAAGGGGATGCCCTCTAATAACCAACACATTGCCCCAATGCCAAACAAGAGATTTGATCTCTCTACAAACAGTGAGAGGATCCTTCTTGACCACTCTAAAAATCTTATTGTTTCTCTTCTTCCAAATTAACCAAATAGTAGCCACTGGCCAGTAAGAATCTGGACCATAACCAAGCTCCAATGGTAGAGCAACCATCTCTCCATTGTTGAACCCACCCTAGGAAAGAATCTCAGAAGGCAAAACTCCAGCTGACTCATCACAAATGGAATTCCTAATTTCTATTACTGAACCGTTTGATGGGGTTCTAAAACAGCTCAAATGTGTCGATCACATGAAGGAGATGAAGGACAATGGTGTAAGATGGTGGGAAAAGTGGAAAGAAAATGTAAAAAGAAAGCTACTAGGCTGTTTTTGTAAGATGAAAATGTAGGCCAAGAAGGCCACTAGTGAATTCAGAATTTTTTTGCTAAAAAAGGTAAAGAATATAATATATTTTAGGAAAGAAAAAAGAAAATGAAAGTATAGAAGTGGGTTTCCGCAAAAAACCCCAAAGGGATACAAAAGCCAAACGTGCACGTTAGCAATAAGAGTTTGCTAACATGCGCCAAGAGAGAAGATAAACCGAAGACTCCCTTGTAAGGTCCAACATAAATCCACTAAATTTCATGATATGGCATAAAGGATTTCTCAAAAGACATACAAAGTGTTACTTGGGCTTTTCGCCTCCTCAAATTGAATGTAACTTTTTGTGTTATTAATTTAATATACAAATTTAGTATACACATCTCTAAGAAACAATTAAAGATGTAAAAATATAACACAATAAAGATGAACACATCAACAATGAAGCATAAAGGTAGAAGCTCTTCAACAATGAACACATCTGCAGTTAAGACTCATGTAAGCCTTTGACGCGTTGCGATTAAGTCTCACTTTGAGGAAAGGCGTAAGCCTCATACATTTAAAATATTGGTTTGGTCTCTCCTCTTTCGCCATTGTCGGTTTTGTGGCAACAAAGGAACAACCAGGTCTTTAGTAACTCTTTATTTTTTTTTTTTTTTTTTTAGAGATTTGGTCATCATGGATGTTATGGGCTTTCTAGAGTAATTGTGCTTCTCTCATGATGGAGTCATGGGTATCCATTTTGAGTAATTTGTGCAATTTAAGCTTGAGTGGAGACAATTTATGAGGCGCCAATAACATCTTATTGTCCTTGGTTTGGGGGGGGGGGGGGGGTAAGCCCTTGTATTTTTGTATGTTGTTTTCCATTGTTTTCCGTTGTTCCATTTCCTTATCAATGGATATTCTTCTTTCAAATAAAAAGAATGCAGTGTTTAGATGGATATGTCTATTGATTTAGAAGCAATCCAGCCAATCCACACCATTTTAGTGAAGACCAACCAAACACTCACCGTCTTTTTTTTTGGATCAATCAAACAAAGTAGGATTCTATTAAAAATAGCCAAGTGAGAAACTCAAAAAGCAACAGAGATACAAGAAAGAAAACAGAACTATAGAGAAAACAAACTCTCCCAATCAAACCTACAAACATGAAATTCAACCCCAGAGATTACATCCCAATATTACTCCACAGCCAGGGCTTTGACGAGTTTACAAACAGTCAGACAATCTATCATAATCCCATTAAAAATCTTGGAGCTTCTTTCCTTCTAAATGACCCAATAGACCTGCCATCAGAACTCTTCCATAACCAAACGCTCACTGTCTTAAAGTTGGTTTTCCAGGTTTAAAAAAAAGATAAAAATGTTTATGGTTGGATTTCAATGGCAAAAAGGTGGTACAGCGGTTGATCTCAAAGTTGCCAACATCGGATATTGCATATAAACCATTTGATATCTACTTAAGGTTTTGACGATTTTGCACCATTGATGTTTGGTGAAATTAATTAAGGTTGTGGCCATACTAGACCTTCTCTCAATCTAAATCGCCTTGACGCTTTCACTGATCAGTGCAGTGAGTGACCAGCATGGAAGGGCTCTTTAGCGAAACCATACTGAACATGGTAGAGAGGTAGATAAGTGTCCATAGAGTCATTAATTAAAAAAACAAGTGAAGAAATATGATATAGATTGAAAACAATTTACTTTAGCAATGGGGTTTTGTTTAACTGAGAAATCAATGGCTGCAATCTAAGCCTTCTCTAAAGTGTCTTCAGCTCTTTACCATTGCATGGCTCAGTGCAGTGAGTGACCGGCATGGAAGGGCTCTTCACTGAAGCCATACCTCATTAGCACAGTTGTGTTGAATATGGTGGACACCCTTTTTTTATCAAAAAAACAAATATCAATTAAAATTTAGTATGGGCCAAAGGCCAAAAAGATTAGTGCAGTACAGTAATCAGATACAATATATTTACAAAAAAAGGTATTCTATCAAGACTGAATGTCCCCAAATCTATCCCGAAGTGACAACTTGTCTAAAATCTTCCCAATATCTCTGAAGATTTCCTTTCCTCCAAATAATCCAGACCATAGCATGAATCAGTCTATCCCAAACAAAGAAAGGTTGGAAGGGGTGAGAAGAAGAGTGTCAATTCTCCAAATACGGTGGAAACCTTGAATGTTGAAAAAGTAAGGCAGCCTTGAAAGATTGCCTATGGATCTGAATAATTTGATGGTTGTTCCATTCAGATCCCTATTGTAGAACCCTTGAAATGCAAATCCGCTTTTCTATTTTTTTTTTCTTCTGACCCTATCATACGTAAAAACTTCAACGCATATTTGTAGGTGTTTTTGTCCCTCCAACCTCAACTTTGTATGGAACAAAAAATTCAAGTTTTGGCAAAACAATTCATGTTAAAATTGCATGGCATGATTCAAGCTGATCATGGATTTCATTAAGAGTGAATGTTTCAAACCGGAAAAACAAAACCGATCCCATCCCGTGCCATACTATCCCGATCCACTCCTGTTCTGTTTTTTTTTTTCCGCTAAATCGGTATGAAACCAAACCATACCGATTTAGAATAGTACGGTTTCGGTTCCAATATCATAAACTGTATTGTACTGGTTTTCTTTTATAATTATTATAATATTTAATTCTTTAAAGTCTAATTTTTAATCAATGTTTTCATTTTCCGAGCAATCCCCTTACAAGGCTTCCTGACCATTTAGATAAAGCAATCCATCAGTCAAAGTGGATGCTGACATGGAAAATTACAGGAAGATAAACACAATCAAGCCGCCAAGCCGCTCCGCTTAAGAAATTGGAAGTGGGTCCTACTATTCAACGTTTTTTTCTCCATCATGCATCCTTTATCATGCTCTGTCCTTCTCCCCCAACCTCATGTCTCTGTCCTACTGCGTTCACATGGGTGTTTTGTTTGCGAAAAACGAATGGAGTTACTTGAAAGATTGGGTCTTCTGAATTGATAAGTTTCCTTCAACTGCTTTGCATCCTTATATTCCATGTTCTAATAATCTTGAGTATCGAATTGACAAAACTCTTGAAAGTTTTTCTTCATTTCTTGTATCATTTGCATACAGGTTGAAGGGAAGATCATGCATATAGTTCTGAAATTCAAAATTTTCAATGGCACAGAATTGGAACTCATAAATGTTAAACTTATAACATGATTGAAGTTCTCACAAATTGGCTTCCAACAACACTATCATTAGCTTCCGTGCACTCTCTCAGACACCTATGTTACCAAACCATTAGAACAACCCCGTTCATCTACTGTTTATTAGAACACACTAGTTTGTATATACCTCAAATAGTGTAGTGTGTTTGAGGTATATACAAACTCTAATATTGTTTATCACCCAGTTCCTACCCAAATTTACACCCCAACTACTACATGACTCACTCCAACCTCCAATGCTCCACCATTACCCCTTCATAACCCTTTGGACTTTGATTAGGACAAAATCACCTTACCAACCATAATCTTCATTTATCACATTCCTATTGTACAAAATCAATCCTTTGAAGTTGTGGCACTGTGAAAGGGCAATGTGCAGAGGGTTTTTCTTTTCTTTACTCATAAACACGCAGGTTTTTTATGAAAATATCATGGAAGAGAGGGAAATTGAGAGTATTTTGAGTAAACTTATAATTTCTAACTGATAATTCCTTGAACGGCTCAAACTTTGGTTTAGTAGCTTGTTTAAAGTTGTGTTAATGAACTTCTAATTTTAATTGTAGCATCCATCCTCAGCATTGGATTGTTCTATCTATATGGTTAAAAAGCCTTGTAATCTGACTTGTATAAGAGCCTTGTAAGGGGATCCGGCTCTTCTTCTTTTTTTCTGCCTTTTCTTCCTCTCAAAACTCTAAGATCAAATTCACCTTGAACAATGCATTGGAACTAGATAACTTTATCATGTTAAAGGTAAAAAAAACTACTTGAAGATTAATTTATAAGTTATAACTGAACGTTACGTTACTGAATCGGTACCATCTCAGATTGATACTGACCGCGACAGGTACCAATTTCAGAAATTCATCAACCCCAGACTGTCCCATACCGAAAGAAATTTATGAGAATGAGAACGGTATCACCCCTATATCAAACCCTCTGAACCTTGCCCACCTCTAGATTTTGTATTGTTCATCACATTACTTAGGCTAAAAGCAATTCAGTAAATTCATTCAAATCGCAATTCTAGTAATTTGTTTCAAATCATACAATTCAAGTTGTGAAGCTTACTATCATAACAATCAAGGGTAAGCTGAATCAAAATATGCCTAGGAGTTGGATAACTCGGTAGTTTATTAGTCTTTGGTTCCTACATTCTAATCTCTATTTCTTCCTTGTAAATTTACCCTTGGTTGGCAACTTGTGCGATTTCAACTGTAAATAGTATTTTTCTTTCGGTGTAAGCAATACAATAAAAATCAGAGGTTAGACATAATGAATGATTAGATAAACTGTAAGAAAATCAATGATACCTTCTCTATCTCCCTTTCAGATTTATAAAGTGGATCTCTTGGTGCATCAATGGGAGGCTCAGTGACATTATAGCAACCATAATCACTTAGCGCACATCGAATGTACTAGACCATTTAAAAAAAAAACAGAAAAGGGTTTTAGTTACAAGTTGGATATCAAAGTAAAATTAGTCGAAAATAAAACTTGAAATAGCATATTTGGTTTGTATTTCGGATGAAATGGGTATGAATTAGATTAGTGGTGAATTGAATTGAACTGAATAATAATAATACAATACCTTGTGAGGCATGGGAGCTAGAACCCGTGGGATGGAATAAACATCGGTATCAGGCGGAGTAACATACATCTCGCGGAAGTCATAGACATCATTATCAGGATCAGGAGGTTTCCTAATAAAGAAATCACAGTGAAGTAAGGTGATCTTATGGAACTCATCCTCATTGATTCTGTAATCGACGACCATTTCAGAGTCCCAACCTTGGGTTGACACAAAGTTGTTGTTAATAGAGATGATTTCAATGTCATCTCCGGGTGTAGTTGAAGTGATTCTGTCGTGGTCGTATTCGACGTCGTAATCCTTCTTGTTGTCTAATTCATCCCCTTCGTCTTCATCCATGTCGTACTCATCTGACCCTCCAGCGTCATCGCCTTCATCACTTTGAACCCTAAAATCATTTTTGCGTCTATGAAGAAGCTTTAGGTTTAGATTTAGAGAGGATTTTAGGGAAACGAGAGATGAGAAGGTTCGAGGTGGAGGAGAAGAAGAAGCGGATATAGTAGCAGCAGTAGTGAGTTTTGGAGAGAAGGAAGAGGTAGATGAACAGGGACATGGACATGGACATGGTGGCAAGAGAAGAAGAACACCTCTCATCTCTTCGTCTGTTAGGTACGGATAAGGTAGCCACTCCCACTCTCTCTCACTCCGCAATTACCTTCTCCTTCCTACTCACTCCATCAATAATATTAGGGGTGTTAATTGGTCCGTGTAGAAATTAACCGAACCAAAATGATCTGAGCCGAAAAAAATCGAAATCAAATTGACAAAACCGAACCGAATTGGTTCAATTTCAGTTTGATTTTTTTCGGCTCCAAATAAATCAAATCGAACCGCATCAATTTTTTATCGATTTTTTTTAACTCTCAGCCCCACAACAAACATCTCAATTCCCAACCCCCACATACCCATATTTAATTCTCAAATCCCAATCCACCCACCCCATTTAATTTTCACCTACCCCATTTAGTTCAGCTAAGGTGAATATATAAAGATTGAATTCAACTAGATAAGTGGAGAGGTCCTCCATGGATATCATAAATATAGGTGAGCCTTGTGTGCTAAAATCCGTTATTGATAATCTTATAAATGAACTTTGTTTCGAGACTTTCATCGGCTCTGTTGTTGAAATGAGTTTCTGGTTCTTTATAACAACTAGATACAAATGATCTCCATGTGATCTTGGTCATCTTGTTGTAGAGTTGTTGTATATATATATGACAAAAACCACCCAACATCGCCAGAGGTCCTTTTTGCCAAAAAAGTCACTGCGCAGCGCCGCACATGGTCGGAGAACATTGGCTACTACAAAGGCAGCGTGTACCTCTCCGGAGCCATCCTTGGTGCCGCCAAGGGCTTCGTAGAGGGATCAAATCGGCCGAGAAAGGTGACTCTTTGAAGCTCATGCTAAATTAGGTCTTGAATTCCGGTGGTCAGGCTGGGCGGAGGTTCGGAACTCATTGGACATCGTGTGTCTGAGCTTGTTTTTCTTTTTGTTCAACTAATTTTCTTTGCATTGGCACTATTAGGGGTTTTGTCGAATTGTATGGTCATTTGAGATTGTTTAATCAGAATGCAATAATACTAATCTTTTTTACCATAATAGAAAAACTGGTATAATCTTGTTTTTTTTTTCTTAGATAATATAATCTTGTTGAGGTTCAAATTTTATTTGAAATCTGTACCTGTGAAAAAGTCTTATCTTTGTGTGTTAGGTCTAGCTGTATTGTAATAGCAACACAAAATTGTTTCAGTAAGAAGAAGAAAAATGATGGAAAAAATAGAAAATAAAAAGGGAAAATCGAAACAAACCGAAACCGAACCGAATTGGTCGGTTTGATATGGGTTTCTGTTTGAAAAATCAGAAAACCGAACCGAAAATCAAATTCCAAGTTTGGTTCGGTTTTGATCCAATTTCAAACCAATTGAACCGATTAACACCCCTAATCAATATTCCATGGCAATGACTATTCCCCCGCCAAAAGTACTGTCTCACACCACCATGTACTTTTTTTTTGTTTTTTCCCGTACTAACTCACACCACCAAAAAATTGTTTTTGAAAAAAATAACAACTTAAAAATAGGGTAACTTTCCACCACTTTAAACCCTCAATTGAGATCGATTCTCAAGCTCATCATTGTAGTACTATGAGTTATCTAATAAACACAACTTGAATCACTAGAAAATGTTTTGAAATGAGCAAATTATGATCATTTTACTAAAGTCGCGCAAATCTGTTTCGCAATGAAAACGAGATAGTATTTTTGACTTTCGGCCAACTTATATACTTGATTGAGACCGATTACCAACCTCATCAAAACATGAACATTGTAGTACTTTGCGTTATCTAATAAACACAACTTGAATCACTTGAAAATGTTTTAAAATGAGTAGGTTATGATTATTTTACTAAAGTCGCGCAAATTTGTCTCGCAATGAAAACAGGATAGTTTCCTGACTTTCGGCCAACTTATGTGCTCGATCGAGACTGATTCTCAAGCTGATCAAAACAAAAATTGTAATACTTTGATTTATCTAATAAACACAATTTGAATCACTTGAAAATATTTTGAAATGAGAAAGTTATGGCTATTTTACTAAAGTCACGCAAATTTGTCCGAAAAATTTCATGTTCGCCCAGAACAATACGACCTCGCATTGTTTCAGGCGAGATTTTTTAACAAAAAAAATTTAGCAATTTTTTTTTAATGTTTGCCCAGATCAATGCGAGATTTTTGCAAAATCTCGCATTGTCTCAGGCTAACAACAGTTTTTTTGTGATTTCTAAATTTTTTTTTGAAGTTTACTTTGTTTTTGTAATTGAAAATATTTCTGAAGTTTCCATGAGATTACTTTGTTTTTCTGAAAATTTCGCATTGTCGCATTAAATGATTCTTTTTGGAAGCTTGTTAATAAATGGAACAATCAATAGTGAAGATAACAAACAAATTTTATAACAGAATAAGTAAAGAAAATGTTAACAAATTTGCTGAAGTTAACAAAATGTTAATAATGTTAACTTCTTGAATTTTTTTGCAAAAATGAATAACTTGAAAGCTTGTTTTAGAAGCGTTGGAGTCAAAATCTGAAACGAAGTAAATAATGAATCCGAGGGGTTGCATAAGCAATCGAGCCAAGAAAAGGGAAGATGCGAGAGGGAAGATTTACTTGCTTGTTTTGGAAGAGGGAAGATGCAAGAAGGGAAAAAGCAATCGAACCAAAAGGAGTCGAAATCGATTTTGAATGGGGGAGAAATGTTGTTTCGATTTTGAGATAGAAGAGAAGAATGTGTTTCGATTTGAATGGGGAGAAATATTGTTTTCTTGTTTATATAGGTGGAGTGGGAGAGTGAAGTGGTGCGAGATAGTACTTTTGGTGGTGTGGAGTAGTCATTGCCTATTCCAATAGAAAAAAACAGTAATCATGACTTTCAGGCCCATGCCACAATCCAATTAAAGCCCAAACAAGAATCCACAAGCCCATAACCAACATTTCTTTTTCTTTTTCCTTTTTCAAGTTGCATTGCGCTCTACAATGATTTAGCTAAAATAATTTAAGTTGGCTAACAACAAAATATTATACTAAATTTGGGACACTAGTTAAAAAATAGCACATGCCGATTTTGCTAGTATAAATTAATACGGTATAAGTTTCCTAACGATTATTTATGAAATACAACTAATCAATTCTTCCAATCTTAACTTCTCTCCATTACTTTTCATCAATTAACTCCAATCCACAACCATAGGAGCAAATTCTAACAACTCTAAGGAAAATTATAATCATATAAGCATGAAAAATAAGATCAAACTCACTTTTCTATCCTACTTACACTATACCCATACTTCAGATCGGCCAAAACATCACCAAAAGCTAAGTTTTTTTCAACCAATTTCACTTCAAATGCATGCTAGACTCATAAAATAGTAAACTTTTTGCAAAATGGAGGTTTGGGTACTAAACTGATGAGAAGAAGTTCGGAAAGCAAAACCACCAACAAAATTGTCAGCTGGGATGAAATGGATCTAAAGATTAATTAATCTCATTTTTTCTGATGCAGAAGGGAGAAAATTGTTGGGTTTTGGCTTTTCTCTCACATGAACTAAACCTCCATAAAAAAAAATAAATAAAAAATAAAATAAATCACCAATGACACCATACACAAATCTCTCTCTTTCAAATAACCCCCAAATTCATCCCCACCCACGAAATCATCCCTTACCACCTGAGTTTGTCCACTGCCATCGAATCCTAACCTCCACTACTACTGTCTCAACCTCTTGCTACAAAAACTCCATGGTCATCTCTCCATCACAACCTTACTGCTTCAGATTCAACCCCAGCTGCCTCCAACATTTCGGATTTTTACGGAACTAATTGGAATCAGTGTCTAGCGACGAAGCATTAGGAAGATAGTCGAAACATGTTATAGATAACTACTTCTCCTCCTTCAACGTTCTTCATTTCCATTGAAAGATTTTTGAGAATTATTTAAAAGAATAATAGAGTGAGAGATTGAAATAGGCCTTAGTTGAGTCACCTCAAGAGAGGTCTCATTTGGAAAAGGAAATCAATCGATTTCCGAGGAAGAAAAGGGACCTAGATATGTTTTTGATTCATGATGCTTTGGGGGTTTTGGAATATGGGTGGTGGTGGATGCGAAACAGAGAGAGGAAAGGGGGGGGGGGGAGTAATAAGGGGCAACAACGGTGGTTGCGAAACAGAGAGAGGAATGCGGGGGGAGGAAGAAGGGGGCCGGTAGTGGTGGATAAGAGGAGGATGAGAAATTACAAAGAGGGAGGGAGAAGACGGGGATATGATGAGAATTGTTTAATTTTGGTAGTGTTCTAAAAAATGCTAGGCGGTGGGCGGGCGGCGAGCAGGGGACTAGCGCCCAGAGGACTAGGCGGTTATTTATTTATTTATTGTAATTATAATTTATAAAAGTTAAGCATAATAACATATAAATTACTTCCAATTCAATGCCAAGATACATACTCAAATGTATAAGAAAAATAGAGTCTTAATTTATTTATTTTCCTAACTGGAATTATAAAACAAATAATAATAATAATAATAATAATAATAATAATAATAATAATAATAATAATAATAATAATAATAATAATAATAATAATAATAATAATAATAATAATAACCCGCCTAGCCCGCCTGGGCGGCTCCCAGCTGTCTAGACATTTTTTTAGAACACTGAATTTTGGCGAGGGCAAAAGGGGAAGCAAAATTAGAGTCGACTACAGATGAAATAATGATATTCATATCCTTTTCTTGGCATCTACAGTGATGAGATTCTAAATTTGGCGGTTGTTTTATTTGTGTTTTAGAGCACGGTAACCCTTGAGACATTTCCGCCATTTTTTTTTTGGAATTGTTTATTTTCAAAGTAAGGAACATAATTCCCATCAATACAATAATATCATGTCCCCGAAACATCACAAATGTCTAATTGATGATAAAGTTTATACGCTTTTTGCCATCGTGAATTCACTTGGGGTTCGTTTGGTAGGATGGAAAATAGACACGGAGATTGAAATAGTTTCCTAGGATTCCATTTTTGTCGGGGGGGGGGGGGTGGTGGCAGCAAAGGTTTGGTTTCCAATGTGAGATTGGAAAACTAGTTACATGCATAATTATTTTCATGTCATTAAATACATAAAGAAACAATGGAAAATTACTTGACATAAGAATTGGATTCCATTTCCCAAGAAAAATGGCCAACCAAACAAACCCTTGTTGATTTCATTTTCCATTGTGGTTTGTTACCAATGTCAGAATAGTAAATTCAATGGTCTTGTAAACTACATTTAAAGGTAAATAAAATCTTATAAAGGGGTATTCCAAATTATGTTTGAAAAATGACTTGGAAGGCCTATTTTGTTTACAAAATAGATCATTTAGGTGCCTTAGTTAACATACTGACTAGTTGTGCCTACTTTTCATCTTTCATGACCAATAAAGCCTCTTTTATTAATCATGGTTAACCCATAAAATTAAATAACATTTTTACCTTTTAAAAAAAAATAGAAAACCTACTTAAGAAACCCAAAGAACGACTCATGCGTATGTGTGAAGGGTGACCTTTTGACTTTTGAGGAAAATTCTTACAGTTATGTGCTTTTCATTGTAGAACTCGCAAGACTACTTAGTTCCAATTTTTGTTGGAAGGAACCCATGTTATCTACCCAGCCTTATCTTGTTTTTCTTATAATTTCAACCTGCGTCTACAAGGTAGTAAGTGCATTTGAGCAATTTGAGTACAAGGTGAGATGCAAAACCTATCATATGAATCCCTGGAGAAACCCGACAGTGAAGTGATACTGTATTATCTACATCATATCAAGGCCCTAAATTGGGCCTTCATCATCCTTAAATGTTGGGTCATAAACTATTGTTGTTTCTAGTATGTAGATTGATCAATTTAGTAATTGGTAGGGGTACGTAGGTGGATTAAGAATGCAAAGGAAAGAGTGGTATAAGCAAAAATTGTGCTCCTCTACTATCTAATTTGGTCATCGTTCTTCTGCAATTGTAACTCATTAGTTAAGTCTTCTAGCAACAATTTCATCAATTTTATGGCTATTGAAGTCAACTCTTCATAGTTTTGTGAATCATACTAACAAATGTCATGTCATAAAGCCTCATCCCTTAGCAATGGAGTAACCTCTTTGGGGAATATCGAGTGTGGGCTTAATTTTAGGAGATTTTTGTTTTCATATGGTTGGTATTCTTGTTCAAGAATGTGAATTAAAAGGCTTTAAGAAGGGTGGTGGATTACACATCTAAATGGGACATTGGCCTCATAGCACTCATAAGAGATGTTGGACTTTACTAACACTAGCAACATTAATGGTCTGACTTCAACTGAACAATGGTGATAATATTCTCAATTTGATAATCTTCGTTTTGCTAACATGATAATACCAATTGGCGTTCCCTCGTAGAGAAGATTTAAAAGAAGAAACAAAGACGTGAAACCTATTGGCAATTTTCGCATGGAGAATATTTGAGGAAGAAGCAAGGACGTGAAATATTGGAGTGCTTTTTATTTGTTAGAAAAGGCAAGCATGGGTGTTTCTCTTATGTGTTAACCATGATTAATAAAAGAGGCCTTATTGGTCATGAATGATAAAAAATAGGCACAAATAAGTCAATATAGTGACTATGTTACCTAAATGATTTATTTTGTTAAAATGTAGTCCTACAAGGTCACTTTATGAATTAATTTGGCTTCTTGAATATAAAAATTTTATGGTTTTCTTTTTTAGTTTGACATTCATTAATTTATATCCAATAGAGTTTAGCCCTCATTTTAAATTTTAATTGGGTTCTAACAGATTTGTTTAGGTCAAGAACATTAACTAATCAAAGTGAATCAACAACTAAAATACCCCTTCATAAAACCAACCAAAATACACCCAATGGCTTGGATTTGCTTATTCATCTCAAAGTGATCATATGGTTGATAAATTAAAGAAAATAAACCCCTTAAAATCTGCATTTCTTCTCCATCTTCCCCCATCTTGGATGCGACTCACCATCAACCTACCTCTTTAAACACTACCCTGTTCAGTCCAAAGGTGAAGAGGGTGAAACCCTTCAACACCATTTCTCAGCGTGCACATGAAATTGTCGGCCAACGAACATGTCTCAAGCATGATCGATCTCAAATCATACCGCAAGCGCACGATTATCTATTGAGTTAGATAATAGCAAATACGGGTCGAATCCCACAAGAAGGGCTAAAGTATGGAAAACTAACTTTGAAAATCAACTTAAAATCCTTAACCTAGTAAAAAAATGGGTTTTGAAATAAACAAGAGCAAATGTAAATCTAGCTTAAAATGAAACTTGAGAGAGGAAATCTTAGGGTTTTAGGGATCGCCACCATGGATTGATAGCCCCTATTAGACCACACTTCTAGTTGGTATTCAAACATACTCATGAGCACACCCTAAGCTAGATTCTCAACTCACCTTAGGGTGCCAAATATAACTTTGAGCACTTAAACATCAAGCCATATGGATATTCTAATTTAGCACAAGAGCGTGGTATCAAAGCATCCAAAGAATCCATATTGAAATGAAATACTAAGGATCTAATCTCCCATATGTTAACATTCAAACATCATGCTAGACTTACAAGTCAATAACCTCAAAACCCACGAGAGTAGAGGTTAAGTAGCTTGTGAGTCTTAGATTAAGAAGATCTTAATCATTAAATAGATGGCTTGTTAGAACAATATGGAATGAAGACTATGGTTTAGACTTTTTAATGATGAAAATAAAAGCAAGTGATGTATCCATATTAATGAAAGACAACACTTCTAACATCTTCATAAATAAGATTAAACCAAAGTCACTAAACAAAGCTAACATTACACAAGTTCTAAGTACATGAGATATTAGAACAACCAAGCTAGGAGGTTCTAAATGGGGTCATCCTCCCATGGGGCTTTTCCACACCCTAAGGTCAAGTTTAGCCACACATGGTAGACCCTAGGTCACTCATGATGATAAACATAAATATAAAGAAAAACTACAACGACTTACAACAATAAACTCCAAAGCTCTCAGTATCTAACTCCAAATTTCTCTCCTAAAAATATTTCTTAGTCTCCCCCAAGTGTGTTCATGTATGGGGTATTTATAGATGAAAAATGGTGAGACTTATAGATAGAGATAATGGGGTGGAAGGTGGGGGTGTTGGAGTGAAATAAGGTGGAGTGTAAAAGTGACAAAGTAAAGATATGGAAGAGTGTAAAAGTGAGATAAGGTGGAGTATAAAAGTGAGCATAGATAGTGGAGTTTGTAGAGATTCTTTGGCTATGATGAAGTTTACATGTGGATGTCCAGATCTTCAAGTTGATATCCTCGAGATCTGTAGATGATGATACTTTGTGGGCTTGACTTCATGGGTATTGGGCTTGAAGATCTTTAGTTTTTGACAATGCATGTGTGAACTTCCAATGGGCTTTTTAGTTATTGAACTTAGCCTTATTGTGCCACTTTGTGTATGATTTGAGATTAGTGCTTGATTTTCTACTAAATACACAAAATACACATAATGAGATATTTTTATTAGATATTGGGACATAACAAATATAGAATTAGAGACTTAAAATGTATCATTTATAAGGCTATCAAATCCCCCCAAACCTACATTTTGCCAGTCCTCGAGCAAAATAAGAATAAAAACTAACTCACTTTTGTAAGAATCACGATTACATTTAGCATATATAATAAGCCTTTAAACCTCTAGGTTTCCCATAGTGGATGAGTTGTAGTCTCGTGAGGGTTTTCAGAAATGATACCTACAAACATTAGTGATACTTGGGACTCAGACTCAAATTTTTTAAAAAATTAACTCTTTCCTTATTTAACCTTAGAGAATTCCTACTTGAATGCATAAGGTTTAAGAGATGTATTCCTGTAACTTATCGATAAGTATTAAGTTTATAAGTGACTTCAATAAGCACTATTCCAAAGACATGTGAATTATTCATTCAAGTTTATAATAAGTGTTTGATCTTCTTATTTGTTGCAAATTTTAGTTTAAAAAGTGGACCTATCTCTGGATCACATTCTAGAAAATTAGCTTCAACTTCAAATCTCACAAGGAATATAATCACTCAGAATGAAATCACTCAGAGATTTGACTATTTTCTCTCAAATGTATGTGAGTAAGATGAAACAATGAATAAAAAATAGTCACATACAAGACAAAATATCAGAATTCGAGAATACAATAAATATGATCTCAAGAAGGGATATCATCCACTAAGAATGTTGACTTCATTCACCATAGTACTTCTTAATTGACCCTCCACACTTCGGCCATATTTTTCTAAGGATCAGATAAGGATTTGACTAGGTTGTAATGGGGCTTAGGATAAGGTTACCAAGAAATGATAAGGATAAACAAAACTTTTGAGAAAGTTAGAGGTCTTCTAAGATAAGTGTAAGATGACTTCAAAGCTTGACTCAACTCCTTCGTTTGTGAGCATCCAATTTTCTTATTGATTGCAAGGAAGTACTACTTTTTATTTAATACCAAATGGCATTGGATCTTGAGGCTCTTTGTACATTCTTTTGATACTATGGAGTATAGTATTCCACGATGAACCATTTTTTTATTTGATAACTCATTGCTAACCTTTCTTAAAAACAAAGGACACGGTAAACATAATTGGGTAATCAGTGGGTTGAATTGGTGGTTAGTGGGCTAAACAATAAAAGGCTAACATAACAAGCTTCGAACTGGTTTCAATGGTGAACAACAAAGAGGGTAGGCTACAAGGCTCAAACTAGGCAAAGAAACTATCTTCGTTTCCCTAGAATAACATGGTTTCTTGCTTTGGTGAACTTCAAAACATATTGTAGTGATATGATTCAACTTTGATGTTTTATTCTAAGTTTTTGATAGAAACAAAAAATATAGAGATCATGCAACAAGATAATGTCGGATTCAAGAAATTCAGAATTAGCGTATAACCCTCAGAAAAAAGAAAGGCTAGAAATCTCATAGGGTTTAAGTCTCCACTATTATTCTCATGTTCACCAGATAACTAATCCATTTTTCCAACTTTAAATAAGAACATCGAAACTAAAACACAACTCTCAATTCAAACTCTTAGAAAATGTCTACCTTATGAGCAGTACAAACTATTGTCTAATATTGACAAACTACTAACTTTCAAAGTTTCAAACGCTACACTCAGATACCTTTGCAACTAGGTTTATGGAACCTAATCTCATTATGGATAAGTACTCGGGTTACAAAGACTGATTTTTTTTTTTACTCAATGTATAACCCATTTTCAAATGAGACATAAGTTTTGAAATATCTCCCCCCCAAACCTAAATCAAACATTGTCCTTAATGTTCTAAAATAAGACACCTGGGTCAAATATGAACTAAGGAGAAACAATAACAATGGAACAATGAGTAGAAATCACCATAGGTTTGTTTGATGCTCAAATGAATGTACATATCACAGACCATGAGCAAAGTATGATTTGTAGGGTTAGCTAAGACATCCAAATAACACAAAGACATAGAAATGGTATATACAATGAATGAGTACAAATGACAATCTTCCAAAAGGATTTCCTCAACTTCTGGGTTACGAAGCTCTAAAAAGGGCTTGAGACGTTGTCCATTGACTTGGAAGCTATTGCCATCATTTGGTTCTCAATTGTGAAGGCTCCCCATGGGGTAAAAGTTTTGAAAGTAAAAGGTCCTGACCAACGGGTCTTTAACTTCCCCGAAAATATGTGAAGGTGAGAATTGTACAAAAGTACTTTTTGACCTGGGTGAAACTCTTTTCGCATGATTTGACTATCATGTACTTTTTTTCATTTTCTTCTTATACTTTTTGGATAGATTGTATGCATCATTTTTGAGCTCATCAAGCTCATTTAGTTGCAACTTTCTATGTTCACCAACTTTATCAAGGTCAAAGTTAAGACATTTAATTTCCCAAAAAGCTGTGCTCGAACTCAACAGGTAAATGACAAGGTTTGCCAAATACTAGACGGTAGGGCAACATTCCTATGGGGCTTTTGAATGCAGTTTGATAGGTTCAGAGAGACTCTGACAATCTCAAACTCCAATCCTTTCTATCTGATCTGACAGTTTTTTCAAGGATTTGTTTGATTTGTCGGTTGGAAACTTCTACCTGACCACTCATTTGCGGGTGGTATGGTATATCAACCTTGTGGGTAACGTCATACTTTTTCATTAGGTTCTCAAATACTCTATTGCAAAAGTGGGAACCTCTATCGCTGATGATTGCACGAGGTGTGCCAAAACAGGCAAAGATGTACTCTTTTAAGAAGTTGACAACTACCCCGTGATCATTGGTCCTACAAGCTATGGCTTCAATCCATTTTGAGACATAGTCTACCGCAACAAGTATGTAGGTGAAACTATATGAAGTTGGGAACGGACCCATGAAATCAATACCCCACATATCAAAGAGCTCCACAATCAGGATTGCACTCAAAGGCATCACGTGTCTGCGAGATACACGACCTAATTGTTGAAATTTTGTGCAAGCTTGACAGTACACATGGGCATCTTGAAAAAGGGAGGGCCAATATAAACCGCATTGCAAGACTTTTGCAGCAGTTTTTTTGCACTAAAATGGCCCCTACATGCATGATCATGGCAAAATGCCAAGACCTCTCTCTGATCTAAGTCAGGGATGCATCTAAGAGATAAGGATCATCCCAAGAAAAATAGTTGACCATGGAAAGAAACTTGAACTTATCTTGCCTAGACCAATGTTCCAGAATTTTCTTTGTAGCAAGAAAGTTCACAATGTCAGCATACCAAGGTGGTTGTGATTGGACATGAGCGATCACCATTAATTGCTCATTCAAGAAAGTTTCTGTTATGGGTAACATTTCTTTCTCTAATTCAATAATCATCTGAGATAAGTGGTCAGCGACTACGTTTTCGGTTCCTTTCTTACCTAGAATCTCAAGATCAAATTCTTGAAGTAACAAGACCCATCGGATCAAACGTGGTTTTGCATCCCTTTTAGACAAAAAGTAATTTAAAGCTGCATGATCAGTGTAGACAATCACTTTGGATCCAACGAGATAAGATCTAAATTTTTCAAGGGCAAAAACAACTGCCAACAACTCTTTCCATGGTGGAATAATTGAGTTGTGCACCATCAAGAATCTTACCTGAATAATGGATCACATGTGGATGTTTGTTTATCCGCTACCCCAACACAGCGCCTATAGCATATTCAGACGCATCTCACATTATCTCGAAAGGAATACTCCAATTAGGTGGACGAATAATGGGTGATGAGGTAAGTTCAGACTTCAATTGCTCAAATGCTTTCGAGCATTCATCATTAAAATCGAACAAGGTTTCCTTGGCCAAAAGTGCACACAAGGGCCTCGCAATTTTGCTAGAATCTTGGATGAACCGACGATAGAAACCAACATGTCTTAAAAAGGATCAGATTTCTTTGATAGTTCTTGGAAGTGGTAGATTAGCTATGGTGTCAATTTTGGCTTTGTATACTTCAACACCTCTTTTTGAAATTATGTGACCTAACACAATACCCTCCTTCACCATGAAATGACATTTTTCCCAATTGAGTATAAGATTTTTCTCCTTACATGTTTCCAACACAAGGGTCAAATGATTCAAACATTGATCAAAGCTAGAACCGAAGACAGAGTAATCATCCATGAAGACTTCTATAAATTTTCCACCATATCGGAGAAAATACTCAACATGCATCTTTGGAATGTTGCGGGTGCATTGCACAAACCAAAAGGCATATGCTTCTATGCAAAAGTAAATGTAGTTTTGTCTTGATCTTCTTGGGCAATTGGAATTTGGTTGTAGCCAGAGTAACCATCGAGATAACAGTAATACCCATGACTAGCTAACCGCTCTAACATTTGGTCAATGAAGGGAAGAGAAAAATGGTCTTTCCTAGTGATTGAGTTTAGTTTTCGATAGTCAATACATACTCGCCATCCGGTTTGGACACGAGTAGGAACCAACTCATCAGCGTCGTTCTTCACTACGGTGATGCCAGATTTCTTGGGAACTACTTGAATTGGGCTAACCCATTGACTATCTGAGATGGGGTATATAATACCCGCATCTAAAAGTTTAATCACCCTCCTCTCACAACTTCTTTCATTGTAGGATTTAGTCTCATTTGTGGTTTTCTAGAGGTTTTTGCATTCTCTTCGAGATGAATCTTGTGCATCACCATAAAAGGACTTATTCCTTTGATGTTTGCAACAAACCAACAAATAACCTCTTTGTGTTTTTGGAGCACTTCCACTAACTTACCTTCCTGTTCTTTATCTAAGTGAGTAGAAATGATGAAAGGTAAGGTATTAGTGTCTCCTAAGAAAATGTATTTGAAATGGTTGGGCAATGGTTTGAGTTCCAGCTTTGGTGGCTCAACTAATGAAGGAATTTGTGGATTGCTACCGATGGGTAACGACTCTACCTTTGGTTTCCAAGTATTGGTGTCAAGTAAAGGTACAAAGTCAAGCAATGAATTGACTTCTCTAATGGTATTTTCTTCATCGAGGTCCAAACCAAAATGGGTCAAACACTCATCCAACGGGTCATGATAGCATTGTCTGAAAAAAACTTTTCACTAAGGCACTCTATCATGTTCACTTCCTTCCGACATTCTTCCTCAAGTGGGTGTTGGACGCTATGGAATACATTAAGTTCAACTGTCATATTTCCAAAAGACAACTTCATGATATCGTTTCTACAGTGGATGATGGCATTTGATGTTGCTAAGAATGGACGAGCTAAAATGATAGGGATTTGATTTTTAACATTTGTAACTGGCTCAGTGTCTAACACCACGAAATCTACTGGGAAGTAGAACTTATCAACTTGAACGAGAACGTCTTTAATGATCCCTCTTGGAACTTTGATTGACCTGTCAGCTAATTGAAGGGCGATGGAAGTTGGTTTTAACTCCCCCAAACCTAAAGCTTTGTACACTGAAAAAGACAAAAGATTAACACTAGCTTCTAGATCTAGCAAAGCTTGCTTGATCTCATTCTTACCTATTCTCAAAGAAATGGTTGGACAACCTGGGTCTTTGTACTTCACAGCAGTACGTTGTTGGATGTAAGATGAAGCTTGTTCTACAAGAAAGGCTTGCTGAGGCACATTGTTTCTTTTTTTCACAGTACACAAATCTTTGAGAAATTTGGAATATGAAGGTCGCTTGATGGCCTCTAAGGAGGGTATGTTGATGTTCACTTGTTTAACCACTTCTAAGATGTCAACATTCAAATGACCTTTTCTTGGTGGTAAAAGTCTCTCAGGGTATGGAACTTTTGGGACAAATGATTTCATTGATTCTGATTCTTGACTTTGCTTAGGAACCGTGTTCCTAATTGGTGGACTCTTGGACACTTGGGTCTCTTTTTCCTTTTCTTGAGTGTTCAATCTCTTTGGGTAACTCAACCTTATTGTTAACTTGTTTACCACTCCTCAAAGTCTTAATGGATTTTACTTCCTCATGTTGGAGATCTTGGTTTGAACCAGTTCATATTTCAAACTATCATTTGGGATGTTGTTGATGTTGAGATTGAGGTGGTTGTGACACAAATTTTCCCTTGGGATTTGGTATTGGTTGGCTAGGAAACTTACCTCTCTTTCTATTTCTAACAATGGTTGGTAGCTGACTAATTTATTCCCCTAATTTCACTATGTCTTGAGTAGCCATGTTATGGGCATGAATCGTTTGTTGCAACATTTCCTCTAATGATGACTTGTTTTGTTGCGGGGCAAAAAATTGACTATTTTGGTGAAGCACATTAGAGAACTGTTGTCTCTGAGAGTGAAATTGGTTTGGTCCCCTATCGGATTGATGTTTTCCATGAACTTGAGGCTGGTCTTGACTCCACGCAAAATTAGGATGGTTTCGCCAATCAGCATTGTATGTTTCGCTGAAAGGGTTCGCTATTTTATAAGCATTGATTGACTGGACGTGCTCTTCCCCATTCATCTTTCTGGATAAGAGATTAGACTTAAATGAGCCGTATGTGTTGGTTCTATGCAAATGGTGCAAGGAAATGTGTTAGGTTCACTGTCTGAAACCTTCATGACTGGGTGAATAGTCTTGGCTGATCTAGCTTGAGCCATGGATAAAACCTTAATTTGTCTCCTCATATTTTCTAGTTGGGCGTGGATATCAAATTCTTCCTTTTACATCGTAAAGGCCTACCTTGCATGTAGAGATTTTATCTCTTCTATTCGAAAAATCCCATTGTTGGGAGTTATTTGACAATTTCTCAAAGAACTCAAAGGCTGTATCGTCACTCAAACTCAAAAAGTTCCCTCCATTCATTGACTCAATCATATGACAATTACTTTAGGTTAACCCATTGTAAAAGTATTGTATCAACCTCCAATTCTCAAAAGCATGATGGGGGCATTTAAGTAACATGTCCTTAAATATTTCCCATACTTCATAAAATTGTTCATCAACCCTTTGCCTAAAATCTTGTATTTTCTTTCTAAGGGAAATAGTTTTTGACATTGGGAAGAATTTATTGATGAACTTCAATTTCAATTGTTCCCATTGAGTGATGGATCCATAATGAGTCTAACCACATCTTTGATTTTTCCTTAATAGAGAAAGGAAATAAGCAAAGTCTAACATAATCATCACTGAAATTTTGAAATTTGAAAGTGTTGCAAATGGTCAAAAATTCATTGATGTGAGAGTAATGACTCTCTCTATCTAACCCCAAGCCATAGAATGTAGGTAATATCGAGATCACATGTGGCTTCAACTCAAAATGAGTTGTGGTGGTGGGTGGCAACGCAATGCTCAAGGTTTGACCTTGGTTTATTTGGGCAAAATACTCTCGAAGAGTTCTACTGCCAACATTGATTGGGTTTTCCCTAACCTCAACTCTAGGTTGTTCGTTCCCTTGATCTGGCATTGGATTTTCGACTTCAAACAATAACGAGACACCCTCAAATGGTCTATCAATCCCAGTCAAGCGTTGAGTGAGGTCCTGTTAACAAACGCTTATACAACAATCACAACCCTCAAATGAAAAACTAAGCTAAATGCAATTTCACTTAGAAGACGATGTACAAATAAGTCCTTGGTGTCTAGCACACAACAAATTGATTATCTCCAGTAAAGTGAAAAGGGATAATTGATTGTAAGACCAAATCTAATTGAAGTGGAAAATGATTTTGAGCGCCTCAAAAGTCAATTCTCACCCTAGTTAGATTTTCCCACTTGAAAACCCTCTAGACCACCGCACTAGGCAGAGATGTGTTCTAGCCAGGTTTTACCCTATTTGGCATGCTAGACCTGATTAAGCCTTTGAAGGGCGTATTTAAGATCCAAAGAGTTATCACGAAATTAGCTATCACTTAAAAACTTTCAAGAACCTCTGTGTTCCTAATCACAATAAGATTATACTTGTGGAAAACTTCGTCGAAACACCACTCTCTAGGCAAAAAGGTAAAAAATGGCGGTGCAGTCACACTGGTCTTTACCGCCGCATACCAACTAGCACTAGAGCAGCCTTGCTTCGAAAGAGTTTGACACAGTCTATTCTTTTTGTGAGGTCCTATGAACACCGTTCTAATTGGCTCTAATTATCTGAGTTCATTTTAATTAGTTTGGCCAAGTTTGAACGTGAATTGGAGTCATGAGGTGGGTAATTAAGTCCCACTTAGTTGTAAGTAGCCAGGTCCGCTTTTATATAGTTTACCATAGTTCGATATCTTGCAAAAATTTAAACACTCAAAATCATTCCAGAAACACTTCTTGCAAAATATTCGAAGTGGGTTGAGAGATGTACCTCTCTTTGCTTCTGGTTGTATCTTGAACTCTGTTTTACTTATTACAACTTAATAGTACAAATATAAGTCCTTCCAATCACTCAAAGAAAACAAAAAAATCCTAATTATGATCCAAGTGTCCTTCATTGTTCACTAAGTTCACCAAAGCTCTTATCCAAGTATCCGTTTTGCACAAACCCTAAAAATTATACCATAGGAGAATGATTAATGGCTTAAAAAGCAAAGTATATAAACAATTTTTTTTGAAAATCATTCAAGCTTGGCAAAACAATGCATTGCGGGAAATTTTCAAAACTGATAGATCGACTTTGAAAAATCTTGAAGAGTTTAATACTTGATGAAATTAAAATCTACAAATTTTACTAGATTGCTAACAAACCAAAGTTTTCTTAGAAAAATTCTAAAAATTCATTTGGATGCCAAAAAGTAGTGTAAAGTTAAAGTGAACAAAACATTCTAAAAGATGATCTAGAAACCAGACAAAATTTAGAACAACTTAGAATATTTGAACACTCAAAACAAATATCTCAATCAGTCGAAACATGTATCCAAACATCAGTCATCTACAGCAGACAAATTCTAGCACAAGTAGTCCAAGTTCAAAAATTCGTTTCTCACTAACCTAGTCCAATGAACAAATGGAAAGATGCCTGTGAAATTTCAGATCATGTATATGTACCAGAAAATTTTAAAAAATAAAAAATAAAATGTTAAATACTCAAAAAATTGCAAACATAAAGATGCATCAAAATTTCCAAACTACAAATGTTATCAAAACGATGCAAATGCACCTAAAATTTGCAAATGATCCTAAACTAGACCAATGATAAGCATTTAAAAATGGATTTTAAAACTAATTTTCCATTGCCCTCCCCGGCAACGTCGCCAAAAACTTGATCGATCTCAAATCTTATCGCAAGCGCACAATTATCTATTGAGTTAGATAACGACAAATACAAGTCGAATCCCATAAGGAGGGATAAAGTTTGGAAAACAAACTTTGAAAATCAACTTAAAATCCTTAACCTAGTAAATAAAAAGGGTTTTGAAAGAAACAAGAGCAAATGTAAATCTAGCTTAAAATGAAACTTGAAAGAGGGAATCTTAGGGTTTTAGGGATCACCACCATGGATTGATAGCCCCTATTAGACCACACTTCTAGTTGGTATTCAAACATACTCAAGAGCACACCCTCAGCTAGATTCTCAACTTAACTTTGAACACTTAAACATCAAGCCATATGGATATTCTAATCTAGCATAAGAGCGTGGTATCAAAACATCCAAAGAATCCATATTGAAATGAAATACTAAGGATCTAGTCTCCCATATGTTAACATTCAAACATCATGCTAGACTTACAAGTCAATAACCTCAAAACCCATGAGAGTAGAGGTTAAGTAGCTTGTGAGTTTTAGATAAAGAAGATCTTAATCATTAAATAGAGGGCTTGTTAGAACAATATGGAATGAAGACTATAGTTTAGAATTTTTAATGGCGAAAATAAAAGCAAAGGATGTATCCATATTAATGAAAGACAACACTTCTAACATCTTCATAAATAAGATTAAACCAAAGTCATTAAACAAAGCTAACATTACACAAGTTCTAAGTACATGAGATATTAGAACAACCAAGCTAAGTGGAACTAAATGGGGTCATCCTCCCATGGGGCTTTCCCACACCCTAAGGTGAATTTCAGCCACACATGGTAGACCCTAGACCACTCATGATGATAAACATAAATATAAAGAAAAACTACAAAGACTTACAACAATAAACTCTAAAGTTCTCAATCTCTAACTCCAAATTTCTCTCTTCTAAAAATATTTCTTAGTCTCCCCAAGTGTGTTCATGTGTGGGGTATTTATAGATGAAGAAGGGTGAGACTTATAGATAGAGATAATGGGGTGGAAGGTGGGGTGTTTGAGTGAATAAGGTGGAGTGTAAAAGTGATAAAGTAAATATATGGCAGAGTGTAAAAGTGAGATAAGGTGGAGTGTAAAAGTGAGCATAGATAGTGGAGTTTGTAGAGATTCTTTGGCTATGATGAAGTTTCCATGTGTATGTCCAAATCTTCAAGTTGATATTCTCGAGATTCGTAGATGATGATACTTTGTGGGCTTGACTTCATGGGTTTTGGGCTTGAAGATCTTTAGTCTTTGACAATGCATGTGTGAACTTTCAATGGGCTTTTTAGTTGTTGAACTTAGCCTTATTGTGCCACTTTGTGTATGATTTGAGATTAGTGTTTGATTTTCTACAAAATACACATAATGAGATATTTTTATTAGATATTGGGATATAACAAATATAGAATTAGGGGCTTAAAATGTATCATTTATATGGCTATCAAACAACGCCATTGAACTCTCATGACTATCGGGTGTTGGGTTTTTACTTATTGGGCCCTATGGCTCCTAAAAGGCCTCGTTGCTATTGAGAGACATGCCCAATCCTTATTAACCGCACACGATGTGGCTCCTTAACCCACTTGAGAGTAATTGCATGCTCAAATCGAGCCATCATCTTTAACAATATGTGATAAAACAAACTAAGCTTTTGAATGATTGAATTCGTACTTTTTAAAGTACATCGAAAACTTGCATGTATATAGGCTTGATAAGCACAATAATCCTACAACAGTGGTCCACTAACTTCACCACTCCTAGAATTTAGCAACAGGCAATAACAACTCCAATTCATTAGGAATAAACTCAATCTGACTTGACATATTCTTGACTCCTAACTTAGACTTATTATTGACTCCTAGATTATCACTAACACCCTCCCTTAAACTGGATGTGGGAAAACTAGCTTGTGGTTAGTCTTTTGTGCAACTTCTCCCTGTAAATGACAGAACACCGAGCAAATGCTTGAAGCTTCTCAAATGTTTCAATCTTGAGGGGCTAAACTCTAGTTGGGTTATTGTGAACCACTTGACTAAGAACGCTTATTTCCTTCCCGTTAGTGCCCGATGGACTTCAGATAGTTTGACTCAACTATTTATCAGAGAGGTAGTTAGATTCCATGGAGCCCCTGTGTTGATTGTTTGAGATAGAGACCCCTTGTTCACGACTCACTTTTGCAAGAGTTTTCAGAATGTTATGTGCACTAAGTTGGATATGAGTATTGTTTATCATCCCGAGAAAGATGGTCAGTCAGAGAGGGGGTGAATAAGATTTTGGAAGATATGTTGAGAGCTTGTGTGATGGATTTTGGAGGTAGTTGGGAAGATCATCTGTCGTTGTTTGAGCTTGCCTAAAACAATAGTTATCTGGAGAAGTTCTTCATCTCGCACCTTTGCATCAATAAGTTTGCGCTCCAGCAACTCCAACTTACCAGTCAGCGTATCGACTTGAGACTGCTCTATGGTCAGACAACTCTCCACAGCATTGAGTTCATGACACCCCAGCTTCAGCTGGTCTTCGACCTTCCTAGCTTTTCGAGCATAGAAATTCACATCTTATTCCAACTGTTGCTTCTCAACGGCCCAACTAGCTTCCCTTGAAACACTCTCTTCAGCAAAGGATTACAGCTCAAAACTCGCTTTATCCGCAGCCTCCTGCGCAACCTCGACGTATTCGGCTCAGCTCTTGCCTGAGTCCGTCCCTCTCGGACACTCCTATGCCAGTTTGTGCTCAAGGTCCTCCAGAAAGCCCTCTGAGCCTCAACGGTCACAGCTGATTAATCCAACCGCATCTTTTCGGCTTGCTTTTTAAACCACTCAATTTCATGTAGTGCATCAGAGTGCAGCTTCTGCACATGCGAAAAGACACGCTCCAAGGTGTACACTCTCTCACGAGCCCCTTGACTTCCGTTCCAGCAATGACCGCGTGACTCATATGAGACATACCCAGCATAAGGTACTTCAAACCCTTATTTATACACCCTTCAAGCAAATCCTCCTCGGGTTTCAGAGCGTGGTCCATCAGCCAGCTGTGACGCCTGCTTATATGTTTCCTCGAAGCATACTCTATATCCATCAACGTCCCCTGATCTGGAACTACGCCAGCACCACCATCCTCAGACTCTCCTTCGTGGTTTTTCCTTTATATAGAGCAGTCAACCCTTTATTGCGAGACGGCTCAACAGGAACCGGAGGTAGAGGAGGAAACAAAGTATCTAGAGGGCCCTCCAACACTTCTAACCGTGGCCCTCGACGAGATGGTGAACCGCGCGGGCTACAGGAAACACGATCGATACCACGACCACTCTCAGGCAAATCATCAGTGGGGTGATCAGATTCCACTACTTCAGGCGAATCTTCAAAAGGGCCTTCTATCAAAATGACCCCGCATGAATCAACACCAGCATAAGCCTCCATTGCACCCCGCACCAGACGATCATTCAGAGCCTCGACCTGCACGTCACTAAGTTTCGACCCATTTGTGACTCCTGCCAACCGCAAATAATCTCCCTCCAAACCGAAAACGTTAGACTCTGCCTCAATAGGCTTAGCAGACTCGCTCTCATTTCTAGGTGGAGCGGGTCGTGTCGAAGACGAACCAGTTCTAACACGGGGTTTCTTTTCATAAAGGAAACAAACGTCTCATACGACTCCTCCACATCAGACAAGACAAGAGCATTGCCCCTAGTAGCCTTCCTCTTTCTGGAAGGGGCCCTATCTTTCGACTTGATGTGCGCCTCTCTGTACAAAATGGGAGCTACGCGCCAATTGTCCCACATCCCACTGCGGATAAAGGTTGAAACTTTGATTACATCAGTTACCTCCCTTTGAGGCAAGTCGCAGAATTTCTCCATGGTGGTTCGCTCCTCCAAAGTAAGAGGAGTAGTGGAGAACCTCCCTGTAGAAGAGCATGAGCAACAGTTAGTCAATCTATCGTCAAACACATAAAAGTTGCAAGAAAATAGTTGAACTTACGAAGCGGTCTGAACTGTCGTTTGAGCGGACAACCCTTGCATCGAAAATACTTCGAATTTGCAAGGGCAAAAAAAAAACTTCTGCCAGAACTTGAAGTCATCATGCAGTCAATCGAAGCACTTTGGCGCCCTCAGCTTATAGACAACATTGCTCTGTAGCCGAGGAATGGTAAGCAATTGGATCACCTGCGATGTCATGTTAACGTCGGCCTCCTTAGTATGAAGCAGAATCATGAGGATAACCCTGTATCTGTTGGGTCCCAACTGAGCCGGGGGAATCCCTAGCAGATTCAAGAATTCCCAGATCACCGCTAGAACCGAAAAATGCACTCCAGTTTGAAGCATCCCTCGGTGTAAACAGATAAGACCATCAGGAGGTGACATTGGTGTTTGGTCGCCCGTTAGAAGGTACAACGACAGATCCTCCGGGACTCCAAACCTAGTACGAATTTTGGCAAGACTAGATTCAGACAACAACCTATCTTAAAAAAACTCCAGGCCCTCAGCCAAGACTGCATCATCAATAAGATCTTCTCGGGCCATGGCGAAAATGAACAAACTCTTCTAATCAGAACGATATCTTCGAAAGCAAGAAAAGTAGAAGAATCAGACGCTGCACTGCAGATGACCTATATAGGCAACGGGTTCCCGCCTCTTTTCCACCGAACCAACGCACGTTCAATTAATCTAGCGTGCAGCTCAAGCAACGATTCAAATTCAGTCATCATGAGTGATACATCCCTTCTAGATATGACTTAGCAAATCGATGTGACGACCCACTAACTCGGGGGGAGTAACTGATGATACATAAAAATGGTCGCACTCCTGAGCCATCACGTGTCATGATAATCTTGAGGAACCACGGGTTCAAGCAACAACCCAATACGGATCCAGCCCGAGTGGTTCTCAGCCCGTTCAACTTCAGGCCACCATGTGAGCCTGGACTCTCACAGCACGCTAGGCCCACACGTCTCATAGCTATCCACAATACTCGTAAGCCCTTTTCAGGCAAGTATCTCGAGGATCTGCTTCGAACAGGCAACCACAGATGCTCTTTGCTCCAACTAAGAAGCAAACACCAGAGTATCTTCCACACAAGGAAACTCTCTTCCACGGAATGCTCTCGGATTGGGAACGATATCCTGCGTATCTAGTAGCACGGAGCTAACAGGGAACTTCCTTCCTATAGCACGACTCCTAATTAGAGAGAGGTCTCCACGAAGATCTCCTCCCTAATCTACGCCTACGATGGCCTGGTTAACCTAGGACTACTTGCATTATAAATAAGACATGAGGTTGGTAAGCTAAGGTACACTACAAATTCCCTGTTACAGCATTACACCTTCCTCAGAGCCTATCTAACTTTAGCATCGAAGTGCCATCGGCCACCCCACAGTGGTCTGTGGCTCATGTGTGCTACTTGTGCAGGTCAAACAGGTCAGCGGGAACAGGTCAGAGCAGGGAACAAAAAATGATTGCATCAAATAGCATCAACCATTTAACCCCAAAAGCCAAAATAATAATAACTCAACTTAGCCTTTATACCAAGAAATTCAACCATAAACCCCATTTTCTCTCACAAAATCATCTACTCGTAACAAAATCGAACACACAATTCCGGAGATCAAATAGAAAGAAAAGATGCAGATAAGGCTTTTTCAATTGACAATGTGGATGAAATACAAACCCGTTAAATAAAAATACTAAGCCTAGCTAGAAATTTCGATTTGAGAGTTAGCGATGACCATTACATACCTTTTGATACCTCCGATTTGTGAGAACCGGAGATGGAAGAGAAATCCAGGACCAGGTCAGTCAGAAAAATAGATTTAGCAATAGATGAGAAATCGAGAATCAGAAGAAGTGAAAACAAACCTAAGTTGTCTGGGTCGGTCGGGTCGCTAAGCGGGCAAAATCGCTAACAACTGCTTTACTTTGGGAGAAATTGAATGAGGCGAAACCATCATAAGTTTATTTTATTTTACTTGATATAGTTTGTCACTCATTATAATGTTTCCTTTATATAATATTATGCCTTAAAGAGTCAATGCCATCATTCTCACTTTATCATTATCAAACTGAAAAAAGGGATGAAGAAGAAGATGACTCGAGCAAAGTTTAGTTGAAAATGAGGAATTTGTATCACCTGATCGATGGATCGATTAGGAGTTCACACTTGGGTTCCTCACGTTCGATTTCAGGTTGTTTGTTACTCAATTGAGTTTCGACCAATGTATTTATATCAAACACTAATTAGTTAATATGAAACTACTAAATAAAGTATTTCTAAGCTATTAATATTTTAAAGTTGTTAACATGTTATTTACCACCCCAACTGAGGTGCGCCTCAACTGAAGTGTTGCTTTACGCTGCCAGAACGCGCCAAATTTTTTGAGGCATGAGTTTCCGAAGCGAAACAGTAGGTTAAAAAAAATAGAGTTTCAATAGTTGTGACGCCGCTATAGCGGAGCTTCAAACAACATATAAAAAAACAAACTGAGAGTTACTTGCCTAATTCAATGACCTTTTTCTTTCTTAAAAAGTGATTAGAGAAATGAGGTTATATCTTTCATAAGCTCCACACACACACCGTTCAATCCAAACAAACTACTGAACTGAAGTTGCATTCTAAAAAATACCTCTCACGTATGTCCCATTGCAACCCGGTAAAAGCCCTTCAACCCTATCTTCATTTCTACGACTCTCTACCTATTTTGTCCCGGTTTCTTAAATAATTTCCAAATGCTAAAAGCATTTAGTCCAAAAATTTTAAATATGCCCCATTCTTTTAGTTCATGTAGTCGGGAAAAATTAAGTGAGCGAATTTTGCCTTTACTAAGCATATCATCACCACTGGGCTTCGGGCAAAGATCAAAGGTCTTAAAGTAATTACACGAGGAAAACTCTAATTTTGATCCCTTGAGTTTTTATAGACTTGATGACTTCTTTGATCAAAATCTAGCACAAAAAGTGTGCCAGGAAAACTCTAATTTTGAGCTAAGGTATCCATTTCTCTTGAGTTTTTATAGACTTGACTTCTTCGATAAAAGTCTAGCATAGAAACTACGCCTAAATATTATATTACAAAGAGTATTATTTTCATAATACAGAAACGCTTTATTGGGATACACAATTGACAAAGAGAGAGAGCTCAATAAATTTAAAGAGGGTGGTCGTTTGACTAGTTTGAAAATCAATGGATATGGGATATATAGATACAAATAACCAACTCTGATTTGTGATTAAGGGAGATCCTAGAAGATCCTTCGAGGAGAAAGATAGACGGGCACTTTGGATGTTTTGGCATGTGTGGATGGACATGCAAATTACATTGAGGGGTCACTTGTGAAAACCTCCCTCGCTTTGGCTTTGCAAGATTGAAAATGTTTACATGTAAAATGCACAAAGACAATGAAAATTAATATAGATTACTGAGTTCCAAGAAAATCGCTTTTGCTTTGGCTTTGGCTTTGCAAGATTGAAAATTAATTGATCTTAAATATCTATTAGAGTAATTCTACAGGGCCTGGGTCCCCCTGCCTGGTTGCTGCCTGGGGGGGGGGGGGGGCAAAAATACACTTTTGCCCCCCTCTTTAAACAAGGTTGTTAAAGAGGGGGGGGGGGGGGGGCAAAAGTGTATTTTCTCCCCCCCAGGCAGCAACCTCGCTGGTTTTCCCAGGCCAGGAAGAATTTCGGTATCTATTAATATAAAATCATCAATATACTTGTGATAAATAAAAATAGATAAACAATGAAAATTTGTTAGGATTAGGTAAAAATTGAGTCTTTTGTTCCGCTTTTATGGAATTGATTTGAGATGCAAACAAAGACAAAACAATTCCAAAGAAAATAATATAGGTTACTGAGTTCCAAAAATCTTGATATACAACACTGAAAAAAGTTAGAAACAAATGTTTGATAAAGGAATGGGTTCCTGGTGTTGATAACCTACCAGTCATTAATCAAATCACCCGCATTCCAGTATTTGAGTTATGAAATGAGAGCCTTATCTTTTATCCCCTAAATACGAGTTATGAAAGTGTGCCTAAATATTATATTACAAGAAGTGAAGTCCAAAAGTAATTATGTGAGGAAAAATCTAATTTTGAGCTAAGGTATCTATTTTTCTTGAGTTTTTATAATTTGACTTCTTTGATAAAAGTCTAGGACAGAAACTACGCCTAAATATTATACTTCAAAGAGTACTATTTTCGCGGCTTGTTGCCGGTGTGCTGCTCACTTGATGGTCTTCTAAGAATTCCTCAGCTACGCGTTCTGGCATAACGGTCACGCGATTCGTCGTAATACTGGAAACACTTTTATTTGGATATGCAATTGAAAAAGGGAGCTTGATAGATTGAAGGGAGATCCTTCAAACGAGAAAGATAGACAGAAGCTTTGGATGTTTTGACATGTGTAGATGGACAAGCAAATTGCATTGAGGGGTTACTTGTGAAAACCTCCCTCACTTTGGCTTGGCAAGATAAAAAATGTTCACATGTAAAATGAACAAATGACCGAATTTGATACTTTTGCAATATTTTGATCTGTCTTAAATATCTATTAATATAAAAAATCAACGATATACTTGTGATAAACTAAAATAGATAAACAATAATTTTTTTTTTTTTGGAAAGCGAGCTGGGTTTTAAGGATCCCAAAACCTTTATACAAATGAAACAAAAGCAAAAACAACAATAAAAAAACAGAAACAAACTCTCACAAGAAAGAGAAATCTAGTGAGAGTGAACATGGTTACTAGGCCTATACAAATCTTCAACTAGCATCGGCCAAAGAAGAAACCTCTTGTTTTTTTATCCCTGTCTCCTTTGTTAAGGAGGAAATGATTCAACCTTTGTACTTTTTGTTAGCTTTCTTAGCCTTAGAGGATCTTCGAGGGCAGAGACTAAAATCTTTAGTGCAAGATTTTGAAAACAAATCGCTTGCAATCTCTTCACTAGAAGGATCTTGCTCATGTTCCTCATTACTACTTTGCTCATTTGTTGTGGCGTTCTCTTTGTCCTGAGTCGGTGTATGTTCACTTGCCTCCACATTGGCACTACGCTCAAGCATTGGGTTGATAAGAATCAATGGTTGTGGACTCTGCGTTTTGGCATCACTCTGGTCATCATGTATGTTATGCTCTGCCACATTGGCAACCTCTATACTGGTTACATTCCCTGCTTTTCCTGTTAGGATTAGGTAAAAATAATATAGATTTTGTTAGGATGTTTTGTTAGGATTAGGATTAGGTAAAAATAATAAAAAATTGTTAGGATTAGGTAAAAATTAAATGATAAACAATTGCTTTTGTTCCGTTTCTATGGAGTTGATTTGAGATGCAAACAAAAACAGAACAGTTCCAAAGAAAATAATATAGATTTAAAGCGCACGAACTCAGTTCCAAAATCTTGATATACAACACTGAAAAAAGTTAGAAAAATATGTTTGGTACAGGAATGGGTTCCTGGTGCTGATAACCTACCACTCATTAATCAAATCGCTTGCATTCCGGTATTTGAGTTACTAATGAAATGAGAGCCTAACCTGCACTGCACCTGTGTTTAATAAATATATATTTTGACTTTGCATTCAAGGTGATGGTTATGTCGTAGCTAGTTTATGTTCGTTCTGATTGTCTGTCATTTTCTTCTTCATTGAATAAGCAATAGTGTGTAGTAAAGTAAAGAAAAGAAACTACTAAGAACCCACTAAGAACCCTAAATATGAATAGAGAATGAGAAAAAGAAGTTACCACATGTCATGTCAATGCAACGGAGACACAAGGAATGAGAAGAAAAAACAAACTAGAAAGGTCTTGTTTTGGTGTTTCAGAAGCTCATCTTCTATATCCCTCACACCATTCAATCCCAGACAAACTAAAACTACTAAACTTGACTTCACCACTTGCCATGCCAGCCGCATGGCATCCAATACCCCACACCTTTTTTTCATCTTCCCAATCCCCAAAATACACTTCACACTCTCCCATTGCAAGACCCACGATGACTCCCCACTTTCATCTCCATGCCATATTGCCTAGATAATCTCCAAATGCTATGTGAACCACCTCCCTAATACTAAGTAATACTACTACCCCACTTTCGTTTTCAATCAATTTTGAAGTGAAAGCCTATTCTAAGGTAAAAATATATACTATAAACTTTAGAGTTGAACTCAGTCAAAATTTGAATCAGTTGGGGAGTTCTCCCCAAACTTTGAATTTGCCAAATTATAAAGTTTAAGTATTTTGTTTAAATGTGAATTAAGATGCCATCTCAAAATTTTCTAGTATGATCAACCCGTTTCATACTCTCCAGTGTTGATGAGTCGATCATTCACCCCAAAACTTGTTGGAATCAGCCAATATTTCTTCATAGCTAACACATCCATGGTGGCGGGTGAGATGGTAGTAGCCCTTTTTAGTTCTAGGAGCAGTATTCACATAATTTTAGGAATGAATCTCTTGCAAATTGATTCGTCTCCCCCGACATATATTGATGTGTTCCATGGCTCAAATCAAATGCCAAAAGTTTTCGATACCTTGTCCAAGATAGATGTTGTAAAAATCAAGGAGATAGATGTTGTAATAATTGAGGAGCTCACAGACCAATGGTAGAGAGAGTCGGGCATTGAATTGGCCTACAAAAATGCAGATGGCCCCTGGCTTCGGGAAATCATGATGGGCTACAGTAGCGTGTGTTCAAGGAAACAGAAGCCAATGGTTGTCTAGATACCAAACTTGTCAAGCATTCCAGTCTTGGTGATTCTAGTACGAGGTTTGAACCCTTTTTTTTCTTTTCTCTACTAGACTTGTTCTTGACCATGGACTAACAATGTCAATGAGAAAATAGAAATAAACAACAAAGTAGAAATGAAGAAACTCTAAAAACCTTAGACCAAAACGAGAAGATGAAATTTTTTGTAAGGTGATGAAATGTTCAAGGAGTAAGTATTTATAAAGAGGTAATGATAACAGAAGTGGTGAGAGGACGTCTATTGCTGATGAGACGTATCTGTTTGTTGGTACGATTGACAGATATCATGAATGAATTCGTGTATGACATGTAGCAGGTGTGATGCTGGCAGTTAATGATGGATTTGTATTGAGCCACCCAAACGGTGCAATTACCATGATAGACACAACGTTTCACGTAACCAGTACAGAGTGGACACATGTTTCAGCAGTTACCAAAAATTAAGGGCAAACTTCTTGCGTAAAAGCTTAAGAGAAAAAAAGGGCATAACTCCTTGATCATGTAACTTGGTCGATGGGGAAGGTGTTGTTTAAAAAATATATTTTTGCTATCACGTGCGCGACACGAGGAATATGTCACACGTGACCAACATGTAGGAAATGTCTAGTAGGGTGGTACATGTCCAACACATGACCACGTACTGATAGAGCAGATGGCTTCAAAGAGAGGATTTCCATGAAATTAACTGCTAGTTGGACATGGGATCAGTTGAAAGCAAGGACTAATGAGAAACTAGCAAAGTGATTAAGAAAGAGATAGACCAGTTAGCCCGAGAAGTGCACGCACGTTGCCGCTAAGATAATAGAATTCAGTCAATTGAGTTGTGACCTAAGCTAAGATGCCAAACTTGGTAGTGACAATAGATAGTAGGGCTGGGCATTCCAGACAGAATAACCGGCCCGAACCGAAAACTGGACCGGTCGGGCTGGTTTGCTTCAGTTTAAAACACAAATTTAATCGCCGGTCTTAAAACCCGAATCAAACAGAATAATTTGGTTCGGGCTTCGGTTTTGATTTCCAGAATCTGTCAGGTAACCGACCCGGCACGGACATTTAAAAACAAATTAATTTAGTAATTTTACATTGAGCTAGGGTTCATTCAGTTCACGATCTCCTCCTTTCCCATCATCTCCTCTGTCGCTCCTTTCCCTTCTTCTCTTTTGTGCAAACAAAGTTTCTTCATTTGCCCCCTTTTTCTTTCTTATTTCGTTCGATTTCACTTTGTCCCTCCTATCTCCTCTACTTCCTTTCTTCCTCAAAACTTCGATTTCACTTTGTTTCCGAATAGCACTTCCTAACTTCGTCTTCTAGCCTACTGATGGCTTCAATACACTCCTCCAATTTCAGAGCCCTGTCTCCAAATCGAGACAGAAGTGAATTCATATACCGCAACTTATGCACTTCCATTCCTTTTAAGTCTTTTTTATCATAGTGGAAGGGCTCAATTGAGACGATCTTTGGTGTATATGCATATTCTTTGATTTCACGAAATTTTGAAGGTACTCTAAAGATGCACCAACTAGCTGATGATGATGGTGATGTACTGTCAAGTTTTTCCTTGATAGAAGCAAGGTCTTGTTTGTTCGGTTGAATACTTGTAACCCACCTGCAAACAAACAATCAGAGATGTTGTGGAAACCAATATGTTGAAATTGACAAGAATTTGAAGTTTGTAAGACTTCCCTTCTTCCTCAAGTCTACTTCCTTTGCAAATTGGCGCAAACAAAGTGCCAATTTGTTTTTGTTTTTTTTGTTGTGCTAGTTACAACTTTTTTAATTTTCAGTGTTTTAAGACTTTGATTGTCCAGATTTATGCACAGTAATGGATTAGATTTAGGGGGGTGTATTGTATCTGGATTTTGTGGGCAATTTAATAAATTCCATGGATTCTGAAAATCCAAGTGTATTCAATTTGGATTTTAAAATGTCCACAAAAGTCTAGGGGTATTCAATCAGGATTTTAAAAAGTCTTTCTGAAATCCACAAAGTCTAGGGGTATTCAATATGAATTTCAGAAAGTCCACAAAAGTTTTAGGGTATTCAAAATATCATTCATATTTATGGATTTGGAAAATCATGGATTGTCATGGACTTTGTAGTGTTAGGTATAAATAACAAGGTTCAATAGTTTGCCAGCCTCCATATCAAAGATTTCAACGTGAAAAAAAGTCTCCCAAAGTTCATAGTTGCATCGTTGATGATTTTGTGTTAGGGTTTGTCAATTAAACTGAATAAGACTTCCATATTCCACAGAGATCAATCCTTATCCTCGAAACGCCCGAGCTTTCAAGGTGAAAAGGGAACCTTTTGGGCCAACCCCTCTCCCTTAACCTATTTGTGGTGAGCACTTTGATTGAAAAATTTCAAATGGCCATGAGTTAACTTGATGACTCTCACAAACTGGAAGTAACTGAAGAAGATCTGTAATTGGTAATATGACTTTTCATCTTCATCTGAGATATTTCGGACTTCCAACCCACTAATGGATAATAGGGACCCAGAGAGGAGATATATCATCAACCTATTCTGTCTTCTTGTAAAACTCGCATGAGCGCAAGTGGGGAGGGGCTGTGGAATCTTCTGTCATTTCTCCTTTAGAACTCAATACCTCCACCTCTATTTCAATTTTCTTTATTTTCATTTCTGGGTGATTTATAACAAGAGTACTACAGTGTATTCAAGTGATCAATCTTTCTCTAGATAAATCATACAAATTTGATATCCACTCACTGAGAATAACTCACTTTCAAAGAAAGTTGTGTACTACCTTCAACAAAATAGCCTATATCCTATTGTTACTTTCTTGTTATGTTAACAGTTACAATGGTTGTTTACACTTGCTCCAACTCAGTTACATATAATCAGCGCGATAGTGCTTTAACAAGGTCATTACATTCTAAGAAATGTAAACATATTTCTAGGGGTTTATACAATTTCTTTTTAATGTAACTATATAGCTAATTTCATATTTATTATGCATTACTCATATTTTTTTGCAGAATTTCCCCAACGCCCTTACATTGCATTTATCTTATGTATATCGGCCCAACATGTATACCATCATCTCACATGCCCTTGTAAGGGAAATTTAAATAATGGCCAAAATTTGAAACCTTATAGAGCAGAAATAGAAGATACTAGTCATGGAGGCATCCAATGAATTTTCCATGTTTCCTTCCATCAACCTCTTGAGGGTCTATAAATCTGGAAGTTGTGTTAGGGTTTAGAATGATAATGAAGAAAGTGACCATGATCATGAAGGAGAATAATGATCATAATACAATTTTATGGACATTTACTTCTTATTTTAAAGATGCTAATTAACGACCTTTTCTTTTTTCTAGTTTTTTTAGCACATGTATCTCTCACTTTTGTTAATTATATGCGGACGTTTTTTTGTTTCATCACTATTTACCAACTTCTTTTTTATCTTGCAAATAATTAGAAATCTGTAAAAGTCGTTCATACAAAGTACGTGGATTTTCATAAATATCTAGAAAGTCTGTAGCAAAAGTCTATGGATTTAAAGAGTCCGTGGACAATTTAAAGAGTCTGTGGACAATTTAAAGAGTCTGTGGAAAATTTAAGAGTCCGTGGACTTTTCAAATTATTTATCAATTCCATAAGAATCCATATACAATACACCCCCTTAGGCTGGAATGGGTTGCAAAACTGGGCTGAATAAATTTAATTAGAATTAGACCAAAATCGGTCCGAACTTTCAGTTAAGCGGGTCCCGGTTACCCGGCCTCGCACGGTCCGGGCTCGAATCCAAATTTTTTAGTTTTGGAATGTCCGGTTCGGTCCTCGGTTTTGACTCTTTGGGCCGGTTATCCGGACCGGCCCAGCCCTAGTAGATAGTAACTTTAGCTAACAATCGTCAGAGAAGCTCGAGGGACGTGCTCCTGTGCATGTGTTTGAGGAGAGAGACTAAAAAATGATAACCATGAGCAGCCATTTTGTGAGAGCCGTTTATTAGGGTTTCTTCTCTCCAAAAACAGCACAAAGACCTCTCTCCCATGCCCCATTCTCTCCCAAAATAGAACGAAGGCCCCATTATCTCCTAAGACCGATTATCTCCCAAGCTCAATCTCAACTCCTTCGAACCCTTCATCGAAACGAGGAAAAGCAAGCAAACCCCATTATCTCCCAAATGGCTATCTCATACCTCTTCGAAATGAGAAAAATCAAGCAACAAAGGAGATTCTTCCCGTTTCGTTTGTCAGGGTCATCAGTGCTTCCCATAGGATCTTCTTCCCATTCCTTCTTCAAAGCAAGCAAGCTTGGGTCGATACACAACAAATCGTATCCCTTGTCCAGATCTGAGAAAACCCTTACAAGATCCTTCATTTTTCCCCCTATTTTGTTAATAAGGTTTTTTTTTTTGTTGATATCTGTGGCTAAACCACCGTTAATTTCATCACAAAACCACAATTTTTCATCTTCTCTGTTCGATTTGGTGTTAAAAATCAAGTCTTTCATCTTCTCCTTCGGTTTTAGCTTGGGTCGACTTGCTCAAGTCTGATAAAAAATAAGCAATGAAAGGGGTATTAGGGTTGGTTGGGTTTGAATGATTGTGCTTCATCTTGTGCTTCTCCTTCTATTGTGTTTCATCCTGTTCAGGATTTAAGGTTTTGTGATTTTTGCTTGAATTGTTGGATACATTGGGTAATGGAATTACTTGTGGTTTAGTGTGGAATCAATGCGAAAATTAGGTGCATTTGTGATTTTTTGGTCGACAAATGAAATTTTCAGACTTACTAAAATTTGCTTACTTTACTGAAATTGCAGATTTATCAGCTCTGTTGTATTGGTGGACAAATACAGAATTTGTTGCCATGTTGTATTGGTGGACAAATGAAATGGACATGCTGCTATAGTTTCAATTTATTAGCTTGAGATGACTGAACAAGATGAAGGCTGTGTGGATTATATAATTAGGAGTGTAGCAGAAATTTATAGACGTTGTGCTATAGTTTTAGAATGATTGTGAAGATTTTCTATAATTTTTTGTTACCGTAAAAGGAAGTTCTTTTGTATTGAACTTTTTGTTACTGTGAATGGAAGTTCTTAATATGGTCTGTGTCAAATTGATAGCTATGATTCAAGTGATTGTGGAAACTATGAAATCATATTGGGTCTTAGCTATGATTCAAGTGATTATGGAAACTATGGACTTCAGGAAAAGAGCTTTTACGTGTTTTCCTTCACTGTCAGAAATGTGCTTACTGTCAGATTTCAAGCAATATGAATTTGCTCACTTTAATATGAATTTTACTGTCAGAATTTGCTTGTAGGGATCATTGCTGGAAAATTTGCTGTGGCTTGCTGGAAATTTGATCCAGAAATTTGCTCTGTGGCTTGTGTTTGTATCTCTGCAGTTTTTGAACTCATGAAAGATAGCCTTCACAGTTTGACCACCATCCATATGCTTTATTGTATTTCGTCGGGAGTGTAAAGGGATAAACATGATGGGTTGTATTTAAAATGCAATGCAGAGCCAAAGTTTTTGGTTTAATACTTTGAATGTTGAAGATTCGAATTTGAATCCAACAAAAAAGGGCACCTACAGGAATATCACTAACAAAGTAGTAGGAGGCTTATCAATAATAATAGCATAAAATTGTGATTACAACATAAGTGTGAACACTTTGCCTAACAAATATAAATTGTCTTTCACTGATTCTCCAACCAAAATGATTCCAATTCTACTTGTGACATGCTTAACAAGTACCAAATAGAGTATTCATTGAGCAAAACCAAATAGCTTTGTGTTAATTGTCTATCTTTGTGTTGTTTGTGGTTGGTTCTTGGCTGTTCTTCCTTGAGCAATCATTCGATCAAAGAGCTCGCCTCCGGCACATAGTTCCATAACAAGGTGCACAAATTGCATGCGGTGTAGCTGGGCGCCTTTTCGGCAGTGGTTGAATCTCTTGAACTGGTGGCTTAGGCTGTTGATGAACCGCAAGTTGTTGGGGTGTTGGCTGGTACCTTCCCCCATCTCCTCCTCCTATACTAGACCACTTACTCTCTTGCTCTGAAACCTTATTTTTACTTCAACAAACACCCATTCTCACTACAAAAAACACAATTTCTGCTCAATAAACAAACCCTGGATCAGGATTTCTGTAAGAGTGTTCAAATTCACAAACTAAACTGAACCAACTTGAGATTTGGGTAATCCTTTAAGATGATTTGAAGAAACCCCAAATCAGCAACAAAACAAAACTTTAAGCAAAAACAACAGTACCCAGAAGCTGGAAGAGATTGTGTTCTTAAACTGGTTCTAGACAATAGGTCAACTAATAATTGGTTTTGCACATCCTTATTTAAAAAAAATCAAAATGTTTTGAAGAATTACAACCAAACAATTCAACATTAACTGAGATCAAGAAATGCACAATCTTATTCTGAATTCACTTAGGGTTTACAATGGTACCTCCTCCTACACCCTTGACCAATCTTCCAGGATTTACAGCAAGGCACTTAATTTGCTCCTCCTCACTTGTTTTTTCACCAAGTGACAGTATCTGAGATGACAGACACACATTGTTTGAAACCATGAGACTATGAAAGTCATTTTTTACATAATGCCTCAATGCATATGTTATTGATCAAACATGACAAACTAGTGAAAACAAGATAAAATGGTAGTCATGTGATCATTACCTTGACGAAAGATGCCAGGTCTGAGGGTTTGATCAAAATGTCTGGAAGGGAAGAAAGTTGTAGAGCTGAACTACAACAATTTAAGTTAAAAACTAATATAACTTGCAATCGACTGAACAACCTAATGTATACAAAATGAAGTTAGTATACTATCTACTGATTCACAGATATACAAGTTCAAAACTAATACAAATTGCAACCTGAATACCAACTATAGTAACAACTTGAACAAGTTCTATAGCAGCAGTAACAACTTGAACAACAACTTGCACTAACAGTAAATGTTTTTTCATGGGAACAGTAAATGCTCGAGCAAGTTCAAGATCTGCTATTTTTAGCATCATTGTCTTGGGATCCATCAGAAGATTGTGAGGCTTCAAGTCCCTGGTTACAAACAGTACACAAGATTGAGATTACAGAAAGCAATACGTATACTAAACCCTCAAACAAACAAAGCGACCATGTTCATAGACATACGAAAATGAATAATACTTGTGCAACGCTCCATGGCCATGGCAGACATCCATTCCTTTGCAGAGTTGGTACATCAGACACTGCAATAAAAACCAACAATATGCAAATTATACTAAGCACCACATCTTCTAGACTAAATTCAATTTAAGAAAAGAAGAAAAATTACGAGCACAATGGGTCTCAAATGAACTTAGAAATGGTCATTTGAATGTCAAATTCTTTTACTTTAACAGTTTTACTCGGAATATCTTGCCCGGTACTGCGATGACTACGAATGAACTTCTTGAGATCAGTGTCCATGTACTCAAAAACAAAATAGAGAATGGTCTTCCCTTCTTTGTTTTGTGCTTGTTTCACATCCAACAGTCTGCAAGAACATGGAGGCACATTAAATCCCATTTAACACACATAATTCATCAAAGTAGAATAAGCCCTAATTTCAAAAACATAAAAACCTAAATATCCCTAATTTCACAAACAAAAGACCCTAAAATTCCCAAATTCCAGAAGAACAAAATCCTTAAAAAAAAACCCAAATTTCAAAACCACAAAACCCTAAACCACCTTATTAACAAACAGAACCCAACCCGGAGCAAATTACAAGGCAAAACAATACCCATTAATTTACAACAATATGACGAGATCAAGCCAGATCCCAAAGAGAACCGAAGAGAAATGAGATCAAACAACGAATAGCCATTAAAATTGAAAGAAAACACAGGCTGGGAAACAAGAAAAAAAGTCACCTTACAACAACGGATCCTTTGAGAGCATCCGCAAGATCGAGATCTCTCGTAGTGTAGTCGGGGGAACCCCTTCTTCGTCTTCGGGGAGTTGTGGTCTTCTTGAGGGCTACGATCTTGCCTGTAGCCTTCTCTCTCGCTCTGTAAACCTTCCTGTATGTTTCTTCTCCGACCTTCTCATTTTCTCTTCTTTGTTTTCTCAACTCCCTCTTTCTTCGTTGGGGGGGGGGGGGGGGGGGGGGAGAAACTAACGGGGGGATGTCAATGGATCGACCAATTCGTTTACAATTTTATTTAAAAACTATAACCGCCCTGTACGGATTGGCGGATATCCGTCCCGCTCCGCCAATCCGTTTACAGGTTTGCGGTTCTGCTGGTGGGTTACTGGTTCCCCGCTCTGATCCGCCCCAACCTGCCCCAATCCGCCAAATTTTATGGATTAATTTATAATACCAACTCACCAAATTAGACTAATTTTTATCGATTAAATAAAATGAAACCAATGAAACTGATTTTCTAATAATAGAATGTACATGCTATTGAAATTTTTTCCATTTCATTCTCATCATCACAGATAAACGAAGCTATTTTGATTGCAACCACAAATAGTCTCACAATTTTGTACACATTTTCAACACAACAACACAGTAACATGACTCCCTCCTCCTCATTGATTTACTTCAAAGTGAACCCGCAACTTGAGCTTAAAATAGGAGTAGACTGTAGACAACACCATTTTTTTCCTCATCTACATTTGATCAAACACTTTCTATGAAATCATCAACACCGAGTTTTGCCATTACCTAGTACTTGATGGCTGATGAAATACAGAAAGAGAAGGAGAGAATACTTGATGAAATACAGAAAGAAGACTAGAAGAGAATACAAAGAAAGGAGGAGAGGAGTCGAGACTCGAGAGTACTTGATGGATGAAATACATAAAGAGGACGGAGATGAGAGATCTAATATGATATGAGCTGAGTGAGAATGTGAGATGTTTTCCGTTGAATCGAGCTTGGTTGATCGAGAGATCAGAGATGAGCGAGTGTGAGGATGAACTTGTTTTCCGTCGAATCCCTAGTTGAGCGTTGAGCAGGATCAGAAGGAGGGAGATGAGAGATTGTGAGAGCCGCAGGGTTGAGCCGAATGTGAGATGAAAGAATAGAGACCTAATTTGAGCTAGGGTTAATTTTCCCTCTATATAGACCATAGGCATTTTAGTAATTTCCACGGTTAAACGGATATCCGTGGGGCAGATATGGCCAAATTCGTATCCGCCCCGAATAAGAAACATATACAGTTTGGATATCCGTATCCGCCCCAACCTCCATACAGCCTTAGCCAAATCCGCCCCAAACGGGGCGAGTAGGGAGGATATCCGTGAAAATTCGCCCCACTGCCATCCCTAGGAGGGGAGGGGAAAAGCTAACGTGAGTTAACAGGGAGGTGAGGGTTTTCTTTTTCTCTTTAGCCTCTCTCCTCAACACGTGCTGAACACCACGCCCTGTCGCCATGGCCTCGTTTTCTAGAATTGTTGCTTTAGCTAAATTGTAAGTCCTAGCAATGTCAAACCTCGGCTAAGGAGTCAACTTTTCAGAGATGTGTGGTAGAGCATTAAATGCTCAAGATAAAGACACTTACATGAATAGAGAATATTGGCTAATTAAAAAGGATATTGATTCCAAGAGCCTTAGAAACCATATTTGGCTTTACACTTTGAATCTTTATGACTTGTGAGTTTACACTTCTCGGCTACTTACTAACTTGAGCGTCATATGTTGATCATAGCACAGGACAATCATCGTGTTTGTGAATTATTTTGCAAGAGCTGGTGGTGACTTGTGTTCGACATTTTTGATGATCTCAGAGTGGCGATACACATCCAAGGGCAGATCTAGGGTGTGAAAGTTGACCATGCCCCCCTAAGATTTGAAAATTTTCCATTTAAGTTGTTAATAGTTTGTCCAGATCTTAATTTTTTTCTAAAATGAATGAACATGCCCCCACCCTAATATGAACCAAGACCCATTTTCAACCATGTTCACATAGAGTTTGCAATAACTGAAACTCTATAACTAGAAATTTAGTTTCATTAATGTAAACAAATAATCCCTCATATACCATGATTTGTGCTCGTCGTATTTTTTTTAAAGGTGAGCATGATATTTATTGGATCCTAAACCTTTAAACACCTCTGACAGTGTTCAAATGCTGGACTTGTGACCATTCACCAGTTGAGTTAGTACCCTGTTGGCTTGTCATTGTTAGTGGCACTGAGAGAAAATCTCTGCAAATTTCATCAACCTTCCTAATTAGTTATATATTCCTATAAAACTAAGTCATTCCCACCAACACTAGACAACTAAAAAAAAAATGATCTTTGTTATTAATTTGTTGATTGTCTTCTTCTTTTGAAAAAAAAAATTACATATATTTTTTGTTTGGTGCAATTTCTAGTTTGCTTTTCACATTGAGTTTGTTAATCAATGAGAAGTAATTATGCAATTTCTTTCATATGATTTTATAGTAATCTAAACATCAAAGTCAGAACACATATAAATCACCCTTTAAACATATGCGACTTGACCCCACTAGGGAATAATCCTGGGTCTGCCTTTGTAAATAGCACGAGGAATATCTGGAAAAAAAAAAATCTATAACTAACACTTTTCAAAAACAAAAAATTTTAACATATGATTTTTATTTTATTGATCTATGTTTTGTTATTCGCTCCGTTTCTATTTTTATGGAGGTTGCTAATTTATCGGGAAGTATTTGATGATGTATTTTTCTCTAGTATTATCCTTTCCAAAATCATGTATTTGTTATTCTTTATATGTTAGATTTGATGATTTTTTTTAATTGAAGGTGACAAATTTTGTAACGCTATCTATGGTCGATTATTGCCCTCCTTGGGAAAAAAATATTGGTTCCACAGATAACTTTATTAATTTTACCGCTAATACTCTGTTGTCAAGGGTTGTCAGTGGTGACGTGACTAAGAGCATAAAAAAATTCTCTTCCCCCCGCCTGGTCTTAGAAAACTAAATAATAATAATAATAATAATAATAATAATAATAATAAAATAATAAAAAAAATAAATAAATAAAAATAAAAATAAAAATAAAAATAAAAATAAAAATAAAAATAAAAATAAAAATAAAAATAAAAATAAAAATAAAAATAAAAATAAAAATAAAAGTAAAACAATCGCTTGCGTGCATAGCGGGCGACATGGACTAATTTGAGTTTTAATAGAATGTTCTTTTAACAAAATAACTAAATAAATATTAAGAATGGGTGGGTGCAGATAACGTAAAACAAAAATAAAATTCCACCCGATCAGATTAGGGCACTGTCTCACTCGCAATCCAAATCTCATCTTTCTTACTTTTTGTATTTTTTTTATTTTAAAAAGATGAATCTGGCGGGAGGTTGCGTCGGGGGAGGAGGTTACATCGATATTTTTGGATTGGGAATGGTTGCCGATTTCATCACCAAAAACTGCTTAACAACGTCGTCATCGTCTATGTTGCATGACTTTTCTACCTTGGAGGTCAATTTCAAACTAAAGTTGTTAAGCGGTTATGGGTGATTACTTCAATGTTTTCATGGTTTAGCTCATTGCTTTATAAAGCTTAGATCATTTTGATTTATGAATTCAAAGAATTTGAGCAATACAAAATTTGCACTTCATATTCATCTGTGTATTATTTCTGATTTTGAGCTATGGACATTATGTCTATTGCATTTTGTTTTTTGCGCTTGATGTATGGGTAGAGGTTGGAATTGCGTAGCATGATATAACATATAGATTTTTGATTTTTTTTTTTGTACGTAAGTGAATTGTGATATATGAATGATACGTCCGCCAATGAATTGTGAATTGCTTAGAAGTTATTAATTTGAATAACTAGTTGTTTAATCCCTGAAAAGTATGTATGGACGTGCTTATGACATATTCTGGTTGAATTGAGTGAATGAAATTGATTGATGAGATAGATTTGAATAATTGAAATGTAGAGTTATGACAAGGAATATGATATATCAAAATATGTCCAAATTTCACCAAATATTTAGTACTTTGGAGCTACAGAAATATTTTTCAAAATCTGAAATGTTTATTATTTTTCTCAGGGGAATTGAAATCCTCATACATTTCAACCCGCTTAAATCTTATTTTTGTATTAAGAGTTTGTTATATAAGTGATTCTTATATAATATGTAATTTGTATGAAACCGAGTCGTATGAGACTACTCATGTAGTATGTAAGAGTTTAAAATGCATGACTTATATTGTTATATTTGAAATTCAATAAAAAATTTACGTTGTTTCACACAAAACAAAATGTCACTAAATATTTCTTAAAATCAGGGAACCAAAATTACCTCGGAAAACAAAATCACAATCCTTGGAGTTATCGCCAATGGGTTACTAGCTTAGGTGGTAGACTTGTGTCAGATGGTATCACAAGTCCAAGGTTCGTACTCTGCTTGAAGCATTAGGGTGGGAGGGGTTAACAGGATAAAAAAGTCATGGATAACCTACTCCGACAATTGTGATTCAATATTGCTTGATCAAAACTAGTAAGAAGCATGTCCTCTTACAAGGAAACTAAGTCATCATATGAGGCATGTGTCGAGTAATATGATGGAGCGTTATTTTTTTTTTTGATAATTTGTTAAGGAAGGGTGAAATTTTTTGTAATAAACATTATCTATCTTGGTTCCACCGATAACTTTATTGATTTTCACCGCTAATACCCTAGGGCCAAGGGTTTTTTTATTTGAAAGGCCAAGGGTTGTTAGTGGTGATGTGCCTTAGAGCATCTAGAACCTTCTAAATTATTTATTTATTTTTAGAGCATCTAGAACCTTCTAAATTATTTATTTAATTTTTTTTACTAATCTTTTGATTTAGGTGGCCTCATAAAATGGTTGCTAAAATTTTCTCTGCCACGTGGTGTCAAATTTTAGCAAGCATTTTTTCCACATCTTACGGGGTGTGTTGATTGATCCACGTTAATCCAACAGTGAGTAAGTAATTCCATTGAGAGCATCTAGATGATAAGCAACTCCGAGTGGTAATAAATGTTTATCCATTAAGCAACTCCTAGAGGAAGTAGAAAATTTACGCTTTCATTCGTGCAAGAACGGACTAACAGGGTCAGCTATCTAACCAATTTTCATAATTAAATATTGTTAACTTATGAGTAGATCTCATTGTGAAAAGATCTATTATTGGATAATTCATGGGTAGAGAGAGTCAAAAGATGTGAACTGTACAAGTTACTAATAACATTGATTGAATGGGCAAGAGGCCCCGGTGTATAAATAGGACCTCACCGTTTACGAAGAAACCTTAGAAATAAAGGAATCCATTATTTATTTATACATTTCCATTTACTAGGTTTTTCTACTTTAATACAATACTCTATTTATACTCAATTTGAAATTTAACATTTTTTTGATACATATTATCAATACAATTTCTTATTTCAAGGTGAAATGCATGTAAGAAAAATCGTGGTTGGGAAGGTCATAGTAGTAAAAGTCTTTAGAATTTGTATTTTCAACATCAGAAGAATCTGTTTTGTTATTAATATACTAGGAAAGGGGAAAGGGATGACTGAAAGAAAAAAAATAAATTAATTCATCAAAGTTTGTTTTGCTTCAATGACCAGAACTAGATGAGGGTATATAGCTCGTAGACGTAGAACAAAAATGTGTATCAAACTTCTGAAGGGACCATTCAAGACTTACACAAGCTGCTATTCAACAAAGAATTAGAGCTTTTGCTTCTTGTCATCGGGATAAAGGAAGACAAAATAGAATTTTCGTCGTCTGTGGATCACTCAAATAACTACAATAATTTGCAAAAATGGGGTATCCTATAGTTATTGATGCGTTAAAAATCGTCCTCCTGTGAGTTTGACCTGTAAAACAGATGTTAGACTGCCAATAACTACATTTTTGGTGGCTGAAGGCACTCTAATGCTTAAGTCAACAACTATGTTTGAAAAATGAAGTAAATCTGGACAAAACTCAGTTAAAGTTGCATACCTGTGTCGGATGTTCCCTTTATCTTTTATAATGGTCGCGGTTAATTATCTGCATGACTTAAGCATGCGAGGCGCAATGGAATGAGATGTTTCTCGTAACATTCTCCTCCTTAACGGAGATGCGTCCGTGGGAGCGTAACTCCATCCACGACTTTTTTTGGTGCAATGTTTCTCTTCTTTATGAGAGAACTCATTTCGGGTCTGGATTCGGGCTTTGTTTGTCTTTTCGTTGGGGAGCTTTGTCTGGGCCTTTGTGATTGGCTTTGTTCTTCTTCGGTTTAATGAACTAGACCAATAGACTGAGCCTTATATCTTCGTGATGGATGCTCTATTCCACGTGTACGACCGTGATAATTTGTCTATTTTGATGTATCATCAGCTACTCCCCCTAGTTAGTAGGTATGTTCACGTATCCACTAACTGTGTGATGGTTGGTATTTCAATTTCACCTTTGCACTGAACTTAATGTTGTTAATAACTTTCAGTCGGTCGATCATCTCGATTACTTTGTTGTCTGTTCATTTTCGCACATATTTTTGGGAATTTCATGCGCCATTATGTCGCTTCGTGAGCAATCTCTTCGTTGCTCGGTTGTATAAAGGGTGATGTGACGACTTTGCTTCATCCTTTACACCATTTTTGCTATTAGGGTTATTTCTTCTTTCCTATTGCCCTTTTCCATTTTTTTTGCCTATTTGTGATGTCTGCTGGTGACCTACTGGACGAGAGCAGCTTAATACTTGTGAAGCTCATTTTTTCCCAAAGAAGGCTTCTCAGGCTAACTTGGATAGTGTCTGTTCCAATTACTCTTTGCCTTCCGATCTTGAGATCATTCTTCCTCGTGAAAATGACAGTCCTTGTCGCCCGAGGAAGGCATATATTGCGCTTTACCCTCGTAAGTTCTACGCCGATCTTTGGTTTCTAGTTCCGGAGCTATTTTGGTCTTATCTAGATATTCTGGGTATTTTCCTGCTCAGATGGGCCCGAATGGTTGGAGGGTTATGGTTTCCACATATGTCAGGGCCATCCTTTATGATATTCCTTTAATTGCTGGAATTTTGCATTATTTTGTGGGGTTCAACGATAAACCAAATCGCACTTGTTTCGTTCATTCTCCCGCGTGTTTTGGTAACCTTAATGATGACATCAGGGGTTGGTCGCGGGATTGGTTTTATGTGTCTGTCCACTCTAACTACTTCAATTTATGGGGTTAGCAGATAATAAGGTATTTCTGGGTTCTTATCAAGCGGAGGAACCTGCAATTGACCGCTGAAGAACAGGTTATTAGTGAGCCTTTTTTGCAACTTCTTGTAGTTTATTTGGACACCTATTTTTTATTGATGATATGGTGAGGCGCAACAATTTGTACAACATGAATGAAGTCGAGCGGGCTCTGCTAACTGAGAGGCAAGCCGCGGAGATTGCTGCCGTGCTGTTGTTGTTGATGGTGATAACGTTGTCGTTGATCGGAAAATGAGCTCGGATGTTATGGATCTCAATGATCTTGTTAGCGCTGCTACCAGTCCGACTTCCAGGAAGAGAAAAGTACCGAGGCCTGTTAGTCTGTAAAATGGTTGTTTCTGAGTTCTGAGTTTTGACCGTGTTTCGAAGAAGAAATGACTCATTGACTCTGTTAGTCATGCTTCTCTTTACTCTGGTTCTGTTGACAGAGAACCTGCGAGGGAGGACCGTTGCTCTCTGCAAGAGGCGGAAGAGATGAAGTTGGCATTGGAGATGAGGAAATAAGATACCATTCGTCCACTGGACGATGGCGAAAAGAGACTCCTTTTTTTTTCTTATGGTGGCCTTGACGCTGCTAAGTGTTCTAACGAGGAGCCTCGGTCCTTCGACGACAAGATGCTCCTACTGGTTGTTGTCGAGTCTAAGGAGCTTAGTAGTCCTGATCGAGTTCCCGAGTCGCGGTCTCTTCGTTCTTCTTTTTCTCATGTTGATGATGGGGTGGAGGTCCCGCCTTCTATAGCATGCTTGGGCTCTTCTTATCTTGTTGGGACTGCTACTCATTCCGTTTTTGTTGTGCAACGAGAGGGAGCAGATGGTTATCCTATTGTTCCTTATTCTTTCCCGGCTGTGGGTGGTGGTTCCTCTATATTTCCAGATCCCCGCGTCCTTCATTTGCAGATCAATTGGAATGAACACACTCCCGAAGAGATTCGAGTCGAATCGGACGAAAAGTTTTGTTGGTTTTCCCAGCTTGGCGTGTAGGACAGTGCGCATAAGCTAATTAATGAATGGCACAGATGGTCGATGGAAAGGCCTTCGATGCCCGTGCTGGATCCAAGCCTTCATCTTGATGATGGTCTTAGGTTTGTAATAGACGGGATGACTCATCTTGCCTACGCAGGGGTTATGAGTTCGGGTCATCAGGTTAATCATAATCTTGTGATTTCTCTAGAGAGGAAGCTCTCAGTGCTGCTATTGGTATTTTCCCATGTTCTTTATCAGTACGACGCTTTAAAAGCGCGATGTTCTGAGCAGATCAAAGCGGCTGGGGTTGCTCAAGCTTCGTTGGCCAAGGTGGAGGGTGCACGGGATCGGTCAGTGACCGCGCTTGAATACTTAAGAGTTGAATTAAACAGTATTCATGCATGTTTGCATGATGTGGAAAAAAAATTATCCACTGAGAAGACACTCCATGATGAGGTTGCGCGTGCCATGATAAAACACTTTAAAAATCACGACATTGCCAAAACAATGGTGGAGCAATTACTGGCTTCACTTGGCGAGGTTAAGGTTGATTCCTCCGCGATGCTCACTACTGTTGAAGGCCAACTTATCACGGCCAGAAGTGAGCTTTCTTTTGTTAAGGACATGCTTCGTGTTATGGAGGTGGTGGATTGGCAGCGGGTTGTCGATGGTCGGAATGAGATTATGGATTATATTGAGGGTCTTGGTGTTGATTTATCTCAAAACCATCATTTGGTTTACCGGACCTTCGAGAAAGAAGAGGGAGTTGAAGACTCTCCGAGTAATCCAATGGCCGAAGAGCTGCCACATTCTCGTCTTGGAGAAAGAGTCCCTGTCAATGATCCGGCTAATCCTCTTCCTGCTGATGGTATCACTGATGATGTTATAGATCTTTCCCCTTAATCTTCTATTCCTTTGTTATCTTTGAATGTAATAGAGTAGCTTTTGAATGAAGAACAAGAGTTTTCTCCTTTGCTTTTCTTCTTGTCGACTTCGTTCGTTTATTGTTGTTTGAATGATTTGTATTCCAGCTTAGATTTTTACAGCTATATCTTTATCTGTCTTTTGCTTATTCAAAATTTCCTATGCTTTAGTATGTATGTCTCAACATTGTGTTTGTTGTCTTGGAGCTTTTGTGAAAAAGCTATTTTGTTTGCTCGTCTTCTACTTTGTTGATCTGGTGTGTTAGTTAATTCAAGGCTATCTTAGGCTGTGTACTAACTTGTTCCTCCGTTTGTCTGATCAAAACAAAATTTTCCTCTTTCAAGTTGGTTTGTTGATTCGGTTGTCTCGAAGTTGTTGACTCGTACGCTCAACCTTTACTTCGTTAAGTCGACGTCTCAGTCGACTTGATGTTTTTTACTTAGTTGTCTCGTTCGTCTAACTTTACTTCATTAACTCGACGTCTCAGTAGATTCAAAGTTTTTATGTCAAGTTGACTTGTTCGTCTAACTTTTACTTCGTTAACTCGTCGTTTGGATTGATTCGAAGTTTTTACGTTAAGTTGATTTGTTCGTCTAACTTTTACTTCATTAACTTGACATCTCGTTTGATTCAAAGTTTTTATGTTAAGTTGACTTGTTCATCCACTTTTGCTTCGTTGGTTTGATGCTCCAGTCGACCCGAAGTCGTTTTACTTAGTTTACTCGTTCGTCCAACTTTCACTTCGTTAACTCGACGTCTCAGTCGACTTGAAGTCTTTATGTTAAGTTGACTTGTTCTTCCACTTTGGCTTCGTTGGTTCAACGCTCTAGTCAACCCAAAATCGTTTTACTTAGTTGACTCGTTCGTCCAACTTTCATTTCGTTAACTCGACGTCTCGGTTGACTCAAAGTTTTTATGTTAAGTTGACTCGTTCGTCCACTTTTTCTTCGTTGGTTCGACGTTCTAGTCGACCCGAAGTCATTTTACTTAGTTGACTCGTTCATCCAACTTTCACTTTGTTAACTGGCGTCTCAGTCGACTCGAAGTTTTTATGTTAAGTTGACTTGTTCATCCACTTTGGCTTCATTGGTTCGACGCTCTAGTCGACCCAAAATCTTTTTACTACTTCGTTAACTCGACGTTTCAGTCGACTCAAAGTTTTTATGTTAAGTTGATCCGTTCATCCAACTCTCACTTCATTGGTTGATCAGACCAAAAGTTTGTTATATTTATCCGACTTGTGTCCTGATTCCTTTTGGATTTATATGTTGATTGTTTTGCATAGCTTCGCTTTGAAGCTGCTCACCTTCGTGGGATGTTGATTCCAAAATTGAAACTTTATTGATTTTCCAGTTTGGATGTCCTGACCATTTCTAGCAGACATTTTTCTAGAGCAGTTATGCTACATTGTGGAGTGATTTTTTTATCATTGCATGGCTGATGTCTATCCTTGCATTGGTGTTTCGTACCTCTACTACTATTTCTTGTTTAATTTATGACCTCATTTGCTTGACCCGTTATTGCTCCTCGTTTGGCATTGCTTACTGAGGCTTGATAGAGTTTGTCGTTGCTAATTCCTTTGTAGGTGATTTGGATTGGATTTGTATCCATTGCTGGAGTCCCCGAGTTGGTCAGTGCAACCGTCTTTAGGACGTTAATCCTTCTGCTTGATATAGGTCTGTTCAAGTGGGAAATGCTTCTTTGCTGGGGTAGATGTAGTGTAGAGCGTATATCAGTTCCCTGGATCATTCTTTTGATCATGTGGCCGTGGTATTTGTTTTTTCATTTCCTTTGAGTTGTTTGTCTGGTATTTCGATGAATTCATCGAGTCGTCCACTTCGGACCCAATGCTCGATTTTCACTTTCAACTTGTGAAGGGAGCATTATCTGCTTTTGTCTCGTCCTTCTGGGCCTCCTCTCATCCCGGGTGGCCAGTTGACGTTCTTCCGATTTGCCATGTGTTTCAAGATGTTGGTTTGGTTTGTCTTTAGGGACGTGTACGGTTTGTACTCATTTTTTTATTACGTTGGTTATCCGCTCATGATTGGGCCGTACTGATTGTGACTTTCTGGATTCCCGCTGGTTGGACTCGGTTCTTCCGACGTTTCGATGTTTCTTTGAATGATTGCTATCTTCCCGTGGTCCGTCATCTCGCCTTTTTTCTTTTTTCCCTTTCCCGTTTCCTTGAATGGTTTTCCCTTTCCTATTCATTATTTCTCATTGCAGCTTTCATCTCTTCAAGGGAAATGTGTTTTTGTGCTATTTTCAGCAGGACCGCCATGCCTTTTGGAGGCTCTTAAGGGCATCAAAGAAGGGGCTTCTCTTCTGTCCGACGATAAAGGTTGTAGTTGCTGTGTCGTCACTACATCCATCAATCATTGTCAATTCATTGGTAAAGCGAGTGACATATTCTTGTATTGTCTCTTCAGGCTTTTGTCTGATATGCAGAAGGTAGTGGGGTCATTTCCTCATCTGCTGGCTCTTGATGAATCTGGTAATAAAAGCGGCGGCTAAAGCTCGGAAGGAGTCTATTGACCTCGGTGGTAGGCAATTGAACCAATTCATCGCTGTGGAAGTGAGGCTGGTCGGGAATGTTCTGCATAGGATCGACTCCATGGTTTCCTTTAGGGCCATCATGTGGTGGAAGTGTCTCAGGTGATCTGTTGGGTTGGTGGTACCATTATACACTTCGAACTTCGGCGGAGTGAACTTTTTTGACATTCCCTTTTTCATGAGTGCATCGGAGAATGGCGGCTTGGCTAACTTGTATATAATGTTGGGATCTATGACTCCAATTTTGAACGAGATTTCAGCAAGCATTCCATCGCACTATGGAGTCTTGGCTTGGGGGAGTTCACTGCTATCAAAATTTCTCTGTTGGGTTTTACTGGGATTTCGTCACTCCCTTGAGTTCGATTGGCAGAGTTTTGTTGTGACGGTGCTTGAACAATGTCAGCTGGCTGGATGCGTTCCTGGGTATTTTTTCCAACATCTTTGCCATGTAGTTCATCTAGGCCATGAGCAGGTCTACTTGAGGATCTGTAACGGCCTCACCAGATGTTTGGGTTGTTTGGGCTATTGCGTACTTTGGACTTGGATTCTCAGGTGCTATTGGTCTGACGATTCAGGTTGCTTTCTATTCGTGGGTTGTTTGTGATGCATCGTTGCCAGTAGGAGAGTTCTCGCGATCATCACTGGGTTGAGGATCTATAGAGTGCGCAGTTTGTTTTGATAACTTGTTGATCTTCTATCAAATTATGGTGAGCTTTGTTACTGTGGATCTTGTTCTAGAAAGGAAACTCGTCGTTATGCACGGACGACGCCAAACTGATGCATCCAAAAATTGTCATCATGTGAGTTTGACCTGCAAAACAAGTGTTAGACTGCCATGGACCACCTTTTTGGTGACCAAAGGCACTCCGATGCTTAAGTCAGCAACTCTATTTGAAGAATGAAGTAAATCTGGACAAAATTAAGTTAAAGTTGCATACCCTCTCTTTACCTTTTATAATGGTCGCAGTTAATTCTTTTCGTGACTTAAGCATGTGAGGCACAATGGAAGGAGATGTTTCTTGTAACAATCTCCTCTTTAATGGAGATGCGTCTATGGAGGCGTAACTCCTTCCGCGACACTTTTTTGGTGCAACATTTTTCTTCTTTATGAGAGAATTCGTGTCGGGCCTGGATTCAGGATTTGTTTATGTCTTTTCATTGGTGGGCCTTGTCTGGGCCTTTGTGATTGGTTTTGTTCTTCTTGGGTTTTATGAACTGGCTCAATAGACTAGGCGTTATATCTTCATGATGGATGCTCTATGCCATGTGTACGACGTGATGATTGGTCTATTTTTATGTATCATTAGTTATAATAGAGCTTTTGCTTATTCTGATTGGGATAGGTGAAGACAATTGCTTCTTAATCGTAAAATACTTGCACAAATAGCCATATCAAATACAAATTGTCTTTATATAATTTCCAACGAGATCACTAAATAAGGAGATTAATTGGGGGAATTCATCGAAATGCTTCAAAGGGAGGTCCCCTGGAAAATGAACTCTTAGAAGGGAGAGTAAAAAGAAATATGATTATTATGAAGTAGTAAAAATAACTAAATGCGTTTCCATAAAAAAAGATTTCTTCTTCATTTTTTTATTTTGATTCAATCAATTGAGAAATAGACCTATTTCTTTCTTGTTCGAGTACCCGTAGTTTTAGGAGCATGCTCAATTTTATCCTTAGATTCTTCAATATGAAGATAAAGTACGAGCTTGTTTTATAGCAATAGTAATTAATCGTTGTTGTTTTGAAGTCAATCCATTCACTCGTCTAGAAAATATTTTTCTTTGCTCACTAATAAATCGAATAATTAAACTTATGTTTCTATAATCAATTCGATCACCCGGTCTAATTGGGGGCAAACGCCTACTAAAAAATTGCTTGGATTTAAGAAAAAGACTTAGATTTTCCATGGTTTATTCCTTATCTCTAAAATCCTATTTTCTCAAATGTCATTTTTTATTTGACAGAAATAGGAGTTTATTTGTTTATTTTATAACTATGTATTATTATATGTTTATATGATAATTTTGAAAATCTTGTTTCCCTTTCTTGAATCCTGAAGCCTGAAGGAAGGTACACGCGGTTTTATTTGCTCTATTTCTTTATCTCCCCATGAATCGTATGTTTGTAACAATAGGGACAAAATTTTCACAATTCTAGTCGACTAGGCATATTGTGTCGATTCTTTTGGGTAATATATCAAGAAATGCCTTGTGATTTTGACAAGTATTACATTACAAAATAACTATTATTCTAACATATTTACCTTTCGCTATGAACCTAACCTCCTTTGAATTTTGGATTCACTCAATTTTTTTCTTTCATTTTTGATCCAATATGTAAAAAAAAAATGCTAATCTAAAATCTTATTATGAAAGATTCTGTTACAATGAATAGAGAAAGAGGAAAAGTAAGTAATACAATAATTTCTAACTATTAATTATTTAGAATCTCGGTATAGTAATAGTAATTCATTTAAGTATCTTGTATAATTTTGTTGCCCTCGACCTCATTTCCATTTTCCCTCTATGATTTTAATATAATACTATAATATAATTTTAATTTGAGGCTGAGCCCAAATTCCGATGCGGTTGAACTCATTTTTTTCTTCTTTTAATCCTAAAAAAAGAAAAAAGAGCAAAACAAAGAAACGAATAGAAAGGGCGAGATATTTGTTAGAGAGAATTTAGCATATCTCTAATCTTATTAATCCCTTCCTATGTCAATAACTAGAATGAAGAAAATGAGAATGTCAACACATTTAGGAATACACGATTGATCTCTATCAATAAACCCGCTAAAAACCCAAACTATACAGTACTTATCACAGGTGCCACGGAAAGATATGTTTTTAGATTTTGCAATGAAAAGCCTTGTTTTTAATGTATATATAATTATTATTATTATTATTATTATTATATATACAAAACATGATGGTGTTTGGGGTGGGAGATAAAAGATGGCTGAGATTTACCCAAATATAAGAATCTAACGGATCACATAGAACTTAAAACACCAAGAGTGCATGGGTTTGATTCACATACCCAACATCTTGATATTTACTTATTTTTCTTCAATTTTTAATGGTGGTGATTAGGTATATAAGTATGAATGATGAAAAGTTATGAGTGATCAATAACATACTTTTTCTTCAAGTTATAGTGGGGTATTGATGCTAGAAAAATAAAACATTTTGATATTTATTTATTTTCTTCAATTATTAATGATGGTGATTAGGTATGTAAGTATGAAGGATGAAAATTTAAGGGTGATAAATAACATATTTTTCTTCAAGTTATAATGGGGTATTGATGCTAGAAAATAAAATAAAATAAAATAGACTCTATTATCATGTTAAACTTTTATCGTGCCAACGACATGGGGAATACCCTAGTTATATATATAAAACAGGATGGTGTTTGAGGTGGGAGATAAGAGACGGCTAAGATTTACCCAATTATAAGAATCTAACGGATCACATAGAACTCAAAGCACCAAAAGTGCATGGGTTCGATTCCCATATCCAACATTTTCATATATATATTTTTAATAATTTTTTTTCATGTTTTGACAAGTTTTAAACTTTTATTGTGCCAACGACACGTTAAATACCGTAGTCTCTCTTACAAACCAAAATGATGTTTGAGATAAAAGACGACCAAGATTGAAAGTTTGGAAAGATGTTGATGGTGGAGATTTATTATCAACAATGACATTTTTGTAAATAAGTAGCAAGCAAAAGGGCAAATAAAATGGACAAATGGAAAAAAAAAAGTTGGAATAAATGCATATGTGGTGGAGAGAGAATTTTTTTTATAAAGTAAATCGTCATGGTTATTTACTTAGTTGTCAGATTTTGTTATGATTGAAATGCATTTTTAAATATCTTTCCAATGAAACCAATCATTTATACACCTACACTTAATTTTTAAATATCATTTCACGCCGTATACATTTTTTTTTAAAATAACTGTATCTAATGCACTTCACGTCGTAAATATTTTCAATATTAAGACTCATTAAAAACATAAAGATCTAACGGATCAAATAGATCGAGAAGGGAGGTTGTTTGGCTAAAGTTTATGTTCCCAAAGGACTAAAATACATTGCCAAAGTTGAGTGCCAATTTTTTTTTTTTTTTTTTGCATAGGACTAAACTACCTCTTCTATAGTCTATGTAGCTAAGGATTGCTTGTAATTGTACGCGACATTGTTAACTAAAATAGATATGTAAAACAACCCAGTAGATGAGATTTTCCTTTCTGTACAACAGAGTAAAGGGCGTTTCCCTCTTTCGAAGCATTGTTGATAGATATTTTTTTATATGTTGGGTTTACTATGTTTATGAAGTATATATATTTTTATTTATTATACGTTATACTAGTGTGTCCCTCGTGTAATTGGCACGATATGATCTTTTGGGTAAACCTTATGACATGCCAACTTGTTTGTGCCTTCGGCACACATAACACACTGATTTTTCCCAAGAATTCGATTAGAAAATATAAAAGTTACAATACAAAGCCACTTATTTCACACTATAAAATATATTTCATAGTTTCCCAACAAATTTCAAATTGCACAAAATGACAAATACTAAAAAAATACCTAACTGTAAATTTATGTGTACAAATCAAAATAGATTTAGTAAAAAAATAAAACAAACTTATACAAAGATGAGTATTTGAAAGTGGGAGAGATGAAAAAGTGTAAGTGAGGGTTAAGAGAAATTGAAAGATGAGAAATTGAAAAAGTGTAAGAGATATTGAAATATGAGAAATTGTCTAGGATCTTAGATGTTTATGTTTGGGTAAATCTCATCCGTATTTTATGTTCAACTCCAAACACCATTATGAATTGTAATATAGACTATAGAAGAGCCATGAGACCAAAAAAAAATGGCAAGAGAATTCTTATATCCATGTAGGAAATAACAAAGTGGAAAATAGGACGTGGATTTTCTACAATGACACTTTAGGACAATTGAAATGAAAGGGATGTAGCACAACTTGGTAGCGCGTTTGTTTTGGGTACAAAATGTCACGGGTTCAAATCTTGTCATCCCTACCTATTTTTAACCTATGAGCATTAACGAAGGAAAAACAACACTAGTGATTCAAGAGAATTGGATATACACAATCCTTGATTTATGATATTATAAGCATGCAAGATCCATTAGGGGAATCATTTTATTTATGATTTCGTATATTGTGATAAGAAAGCGCTCTTAGTTCAGTTTGGTAGAATGTGGGACTCCAAAACCCGATATCATAGGTTCAAATCCTACAGAGCTTGATTTCATTCATTTTTTTTTTTTGAAAGGCAAACGTGGGGCTTTATATGGGCTCCCCAGACCACTAAAAATAAAAGTAGCGCTTGGTTACATTCAAGTATATTTCCTACCTCTAGCATCATCAAAAACAATCTTTTTGATGTCCTCCGCAAAGGAGCTCGGAATGATCTCCACAAACTCATGATTCGGTAGTAGGCTGGCTAGTTTATCCGCTGCTTGGTTCATTTCCCGTACTGCATGCATTACCCTGCATTTCGCAAATTTCCACATTTCCTCCTTGATACGTCTAGTTGTGTGAACCGCTTCCAATGGAGGAACTTTATTGGTAGTTATGTACTTCATGGCATTCCTTGAGTCCATACATAATTCCACCCGCTGGATGCCATGTCTATGTGCTAGCCTGATTCCCAGCTCAATGCTCTGTAACTCATGCAAGATGATTGTCTGTGCTCTTTGAGACCCTGCTGCAGCTGCTACCACAAGTCCATCATGGTCCCTGATCAGTGCACCGTAACCCCCTTTAGTACCATTGAGAGAACCATCTGTATTGACTTTGAACCAACCACGTTTAGGCCGTTGCCATGCATGCAAAGTGCTTGTACGCATATGGAACTGGACTCCAATTCTCCATCTGTCAAAGGGCCCTCTATTGTCAGCATTGTCTTCTACCTGAAGATCCAGGACTAAGACTCGTAATCTGACATCTTTAATGACCTTTGGAACCTGTTCAACTGCTGCTTTGAACTTGGATTGGAACACTCTGCAATTTCTCTCTGTCCATAGATGATAAATGGTTGCATTCAAAGCCAACTTTTTTAACACCGTGCTAGGTGATGCACCACTGAAAGTCTTTTCACACCATTTCCACTCTGCTTCCCAATCCATTGGTTGATGTCTGTATCCTAGGTGAATGAGAATACGTAGGGGTGGGCACGGTTCGGTTCGGTTCCAAATTTTGAGGAACCTAACTCGAATCGTTTAAAATTTTAACGGTTCCGATTCGGATCGGTTCCTCTATTTTGAACGTTGGAACCGAACCTAACTCGAACCGTTTACAACGGTTCGGTTCCTACGGTTCCAAACGGTTCCTTGAAACAAAGAATCTCATTTCATTAACCACCTTTGCCGTAGTTTATTGTCACACGAGTTGCTAGAATGATTACTGTTTTTGGACTAAATCCAAACAAAAACATCAAAGCAACCAAACTGTCTACAATAGTTGAAAAAGCTACAAACAGAGTAAATAACCCCTATAGAATATGAGCTTAATTACCTGACTACAGAGATGATCAGCCATGAAGAAATCAAGCATGACAACTTTGTAGAGGGGCGCCAATACAATATTTCTCAGAACCCCAAGGAAGCGGTAGCTGCTAGAGCGACAGATGATATTGAAAGGGCATATGAGCAAAAGTAAGAAGAGCTGCAAAACGACCAAAGCTGAAATTTTAGTTCTCATGTCAAAATAAGTAAAAGCATTATGCCGTATTAACCACATTATGTGAAACTCTGGAATAAATTGGGAAAATTATTGATAAGATACTGGCCAGGGTTATAAGATTGAAAAGTTACCAGTAACAGAAGCCCAGGAATTGCTTGAATTTGAGTTGATGAATGCCCTTTTGCAACAAGATACAAGTGGACAAACATGATCCCAACCACTGCCGTCAGAGATGTGGTGCATATCAAGAACACGTCTCGGTACTTAAGTTCCTTTGTTTGGGCCAGTATGTTCAAACAAAGGATGGTGTAGCTTTACCCCATCACCTACTTTGTCAAATTTCTTCAATATCTTTACAAAAGCAAGCATGTTCAAGTTCCTGTAACATCATACCAGAACATTAATTAGTATATAACCCTTAGACATCAATTTCATTAGGTGGTTTCAGCCTGGGTGTGATTATATTGTACCTATATGTCTTGAGGTAACCCAACCCTTTATAGAGCTCAATGAGAGCTCCCTTGATCATCTTTTCAGCATGGTGTAGCTTTGTTTTGTTCATGTGTAGCTTACTTCCATCAGGACCACATTTCTTCGATTGTTGGACTAAATCTTCCCGGACTAAGTAAGTGATTGCAGAGAGTGTTCGAATGGGTGTAGTGAGGGGGATGTTCATCTTCACATTCTTTCCTTGGCAATTGAATAAATGACAGGAATTGGTCTTCATCTTTCCTTCCTCTCTCTTTATTCTCTTTGACGTTCCTATCTCCTTTGATTTTTGTGACTCCAGTAACTGCCCATTATTCACCTCAATGTCACATGGCGAGTTGTCTTGTAGCTGTTCTTGGTCTATTTACTCCCTAATGGACTCTTCTTCTGCCAAGAAAACAGAAAAACAGGACACAATTAGTAACATAACAATCTCATTTACTATAATGTAAGTTTTCATCCTAGTAAGGCAGAACTCAAGAAAATTGAATATCATAGATACCACATGATATTTGGCAAGAAATGGAAGCATCCGCTTTTGAGTCTTGAGGTGCAACACTTTGTTGGCGTTGTTGCTTAATAGCGGTCTTAAGTTCAATGAGAATCTCCATTTGTTTCTTCATTGACTCCCCTCTCTGCATAAACTCCACTTCCTTTGTTTTGTAGAACTACTCCCTCCTTCCTTCTTCCCCCACTCGTCTTCTTCCACTTCATCCTCCCCGCCATCTGCTGCTGCTGCTGGTGGTGGTGGCTTTCTGCTGCTGCTGCTGCTTCTTCTCGAGACAAAGACAGAGAGAGGAGAGGGAGCTGCTGCTTCTCGACACAGAGACGGAGAGAGGAGAGGGAGCTGCTGCTTCTCGACACAGAGACGGAGAGAGGAGAGGGAACTGCTTCTGCTTCTTCTCTTCGACAGAGACAGAGAGAGATATGTTGTTGCTGCTGCTTTTCTCTTCGACAGAGACAGAGAGAGATCTCGCTGAGGGAGCTGCTGTTGCTGCTTCTCTTCGACAGAGACAGAGACAGGAGAGGGAGCTGCTGCTGCTGTTGCTTCTTCTCTTCGACAGAGACAGAGAGAGGAGAGGAGAGGGAGAGGGAGATCTTGCACAGAGACAGAGAGCTTCTCGAGACAGATATTTAGGTTTTTAATTGGGTATGGCCGTATGGTATGGGTATATGTAAATTTGTAATCGGTTCAAAACGGTTCGGTAACCGTTTGAAAAAAAAAATTTGGAACCGGAATCGAACCGTTTAAGAACGGTTCCGGAACCGAACCGAACCGAATCGTTTCACATTTTTATAAATTAAAACCGAACCGTTTGGAGTAAAACGGTTCGGTTCGGTTTGGATCCGCGGTTCCTCGACCCGTTTGCCCACCCCTAAGAATACGTGACCAACCAAAACAGAAATACCTATATTTGAAAAACAAGTGCTCTTCACACTCTGGCTCATCACTACAAAGAGAGCATAGTGAGCATTCTATTACTCTCCATTTTTTCAATTTGTCTTGTGTTTTGAGCGCCTTGTGCATTACTAGCCATGTAATAAAACTGTGTCTGGGTATCCTTCCTGTGAACCACATTAATTTGGACCAAGATACTGCTTGCATTCTCTGTCTGATTGAGTGATAATCACTTTTGTTTGTGAACTCCCCTTCATGACCCCCATCCAGATGATTTCATCCTTATATTCACTGTCAATTTCCACCGAGCCAAGTTCTTCATAGATGTCAGCTAGATCTGTTATCTCTTGCATTCTTGTATTCCATTTGTTGTCTGTTATAAGAGCACTCACTTTAGCATTGCGGTGAAGCACTGAGTGGTATGTAAGGTGTTGGGGGAATCTGTTAAGTAGGATACCTAATGGGTACCATGGGTCCTTCCACAAGAGAGTGCCCTTTCCATCCCCAATAATTGTATGAACGATAAGAGAGCTTTCCACCACAATTCATCCTTCTTAGGTAGAACACTATGAAATAACTTTATTGAATTGAAAAACAATTTGAATTTGACCTTCTCCTTCTCTTTAATCGACAGGAGTTCAAAAAAAAAAGATGTTACTTCAATCCAATCCAAAAAAAGATGGAGCTATGAACAATCAAGCCAAATAATAGAATTAGACCTAACATGATTCCAAATAGTAAAACTTCAATCCTTTCAACTTGTTTGAAAGGAGAAAAAATGGTAGGTAATAGTATCTATAAAAATGAATAGTAATCCAAATCGCCCATGAATCTCAATAACAAAAACCAAGAATTGAAATGACATAAGAACTAATTATAACTCGGACTTTCATAAAAACATGTATTTCTATGAATTATTTATTCAATCAATTTCAAATAACTCATATCTTGTTTAGACCAATAAATAGAATTGAAGTTATAGTTAAAACTGCCAGCAAAAAACCAAAATAGCTAGTTATAGTAAGCATGAAAAAGCTAACCGAGATACGTTTTATTTATACATATGTTTACGAAACACTTACCTAATTTTTTATTTTTATAGATACAAGTATAAGAAAAAAAGAATAATTGACATAATCAGTCTCAATGCGATTGAAAGTTTTTTTAATTGAAAAATCATTATTCATTTTCATTATAAACAATACTAATAAAGATCAAGTTACATAACTGAAAAAATGAGTTAATTATCTATGATATCTACCGATCATATGATTTCAAATCAACAGATGTATTGAGTAAAGTACTAGTAATAATAACTTGGTCATCAAACATGAACCAATGAAATTCTCTGTGAATCTTTATAAATAAAAATTTCAAATCTTATTTTAAATTGTATCAATTCCTTTTTCGATTTTGGAATGAATGGCCTTATAACAAAAATTCCTTTGATTTTACTTTAACTTGAGAGTATTGCATGGTCACTCCCAGAAAAAAATATAAATAAAACTTTTATTTAGGTTCGATTCTTTAAAACTTTTAATATTGGTCATTCCATTGTCTTTTACTTTATTGGATTGGTTCTACATTAAGTTTTTTCTCTTAGGTAGCCCCATCTTTTTAGATAGCTCAAGAGAAACCTTTAGCAACGATTGTCTTACAAATATTGTTTGTTTTGTTTCTTTATCTTTTATGACATATTATCTACTATTGCTACTGTATATCAAACCAATTTCTTTGAAATTACAGGATTTGAAGAAAACTCTTCATTCTAGAACCTTCTAAATGTTTCTTCCATCATTGAGATGATGATGGATAAGAGTTTTTAATAATTGTGTGCCTCTACAATGGCCACACTTTCTGCACACACACACACACACACACACACACACACACACACACACACACACACACACACACACACACATAAGAGGCTTCTTGCACCCTTCTACCTATGGCGAAGTTGAATAAGGAAGCCTACTAAATTGGCTATTAGGAACCATCTAGTAGGGTACAATGGGATAATTGGCCTTTTAAATTTAGAAGGGCAGTTTAAAAGGGATGGATGCTCAAAGGGTCAAAAGTTGCAATCCCGCAAACATGGGGTTACTAGTAATCTCCCCCTACAATAATAATCTAAACATGTAGTAGCAGCCAGGTAAAAGTAGTTCAACATTCATGAATTGGATCACAGAAGTCATGTTGTTTTACTTCATTACTGTGTAATCTGTATTGGTGTGGTCTTCAATGAAGACAAGTAATTACTACACATTGGGTTTGGATGGTAATCAAAATATGTATGTTTTGTTATGGTTTAGTTGAATCCTTCATTTTCAGTAAAATCTCAAGAACACCAATGTTGTAGATTACATTGAGTTTGTTTTATAAATAATTCTCATTTCTTTCATTTCCACAATCTATTCACGTAACTTCATGGTCACCAAGGCCAGGTTTGTACCTGGCAATGTAAGAAAAAAAATCCATCATTTTTATGCATCCAAATCTTGTCCTTCTGAGAGTTTGACCTGCAAAACAGATGTTAGACTGCCAAAAATCACTTTTTTGGTGGTCGAAGGCACCCCGATGCTTAAGTCGGCGACTCTGTTTGAAGAAAGCAATAAATCTAGACAAAACTCAGTTAAAGTTGCATACTTTTGTCGAATGTTCCCATTACATTTTATAATGGTCGCGGTTGATTCTCTGCGTGACTTAGGCATGTGAGGCGCAACGGAATAATATGTTTCTCGTAACAGTCTCCTTCTTTATGTAGATGCGTCCATGGAGGTGCAACTCCCTCCTTGACTATTTTTCTGCAATGTTCCTATTCTTTATGAGAGAACTTGTATCGAACCTGATTTGGGCTTCGATTATGTCTTCCTATAATGAGCCTTGTTTGGGCCTTTATGATTGGTTTTAACCTTCTTGGGTTTTACGAGCTGGCCCAGTAGATGGGGCGCTAGAACCTCAAGATGGATGTTCTCTGCCACGTGTATGGTCGCGATGTCGATCTATTTTGATGTATCATCAGCTACTCCCCCTTAGTTAGTGGGTATGTTCATGTATTCACTAACTGTGTGGCGGTTTGGTTTTCGATTTCAACATTACGGCGAATTTAGTGTTATTACTATCTAATGTTGTTGCAGTCCCTCTGATGTTTCGTCCGCCTGCTCGTTTTAGTGCGATTTTTGGGATTTTGTGCGACTGTCATCTCTTGCATCTTCTCTCAAGAACGGACCTTTCGCTGCTCGTCCTTACAAAATGAGGAGTTGAGTTCGAGGTTTCTCCCTTTTACACCTTTTCAATTTCCAGTTGCCAATTCTTTTATTTCTCGCTTTTTCTTTGCAATCATGTCTAGCTTTAGGGTTTTGAGTAATGATGTTCTTGATGGTTGTGAAGCTTTCTTTTTGCCTGAGGGGGCGACGTATGAGACTTTGGATAACATCCGTCACTATTATTCAATTTCAACTGATCTAGAAATCGTACTCCCCAAAGAGGACGACAGTCCTTGTCGTCCAAAGCATGGGTATATCGCTCTGTACCCTGGCATGTTCCATTCCGGCTTTAGGCTTTCGACTTTTGAGATCATCTAGGGGTACCTAGACTTTGTGGACATCGCCCTGCCCAATTAGTTCCTAATGGTTGGAAAATGACGATTGCGACTTTAGCAAGAGCTACTGCATCTGGTATCCCTATGAATAGCAAGGTCTTGCATTCCTTGGCTGGGTTTAGTATAAATGCTAATCACACATATTGTCTTCACTCTCCGTCTTGTTTCAAGGGTCTGCGAAAGGAGTACGAGGGTTGGCCAAGGTCCTGGTTTTATGCGTCCCTTGCTTCCAATTATTTTAGGTTGCGCGAAAATCAGATTCTACAGTCATTCCGAGAGCCTAAGAGGGTCAAGTTATCGTTATTGTTGGAAGAACATGAGTTCTGTAATCAGTTTGGCAATCTTCCCCGAGTCTTGGTAGAAGATTTCCTGACTACGGATACCATTATCCGTAGTGGCTTGTATTCGTCGGGTGAGGTGGGTTGCATGGAGACTATTATAGGTTGTGCCTTGGAGGTGACTACTGCACGTGCTGGTGACGTGGATGTCGGGCGTAGAGAGAGTTTTGTTGATGAGCCTGTAGGCCGAATTGATTATGTCGCTGTCAGACGTTCTGGGAGTACCGATTCGATTGTTAGGAAAATGAAAGTTCCCAGGCCTTCCAGCCCTTCTAAGATGTTGGAAATTAGTTCTGGCCAGGTTTCAAAGAAGAAAAAACTCGCCACATCGGTTTGTGATGTTGCTAGGGCTCCCTCCCCTCCTGTTTTCCTCGAAAAGAAGGTCGTGGTTAGGAGGATGACCCTTCTGCCCGAGAGGACGAGGAAGTGAATTGAGTTCTTGAAAAGAGTAAGAAGGAGGTTTCCCGTCCTTTAGACTCTTGTGAGAAAAATCTTGTTGCCTCATACGGTTTGCTCGTTTCCACTAACCTGATGATTGATGACTCTCGCATCATTGAAAATAAAATGCTTCAGCTTGGTCTTTGGCAGTCTGAAAATAAAATCTTGTGGCCATGATGGGGTTGGATTGTAAGGCTGCCCGTGATCAGGTGGCGCTTATTGAGCGAAAGCTGGCAGAACATGTCCTGGTCCTTTCTCACATTCTTTGCCAACTAGATTCATTGAAGGCACAATGCATAGAGCATGCAAGGGCTGTAGATACTACACAGTGGTCATTGAGGGAGCTCGAGGCCATTCGAGACACGTTTGCTTCTGATCTCGAAACGTTTGAAGTTGAGTTGGGTAGGTTGCGGTCCCGTCTGGATGTTGTTGAGAATGAGTTGTCTGACCGAAAGTTGAGCGTGATGAGGCCATTCGTTTTGCTGAAGATTGTTCAGCCAGTCTCAAGGCTTCTGTGACTTGAATTGCTCAACTAAATTTTGAGTTTGTCGCGGCCAAGTCTGCGGTTTTCGCTAGACTTAAGGTCGTTGATAACGAATTAGTGTCGACTCAAGCAGAGCTATCATCTATTACCGAAAGGCTAAAGGTTGTAGAAGTCGTGGATTGGAAAAGAGTAGTCGATGGTCGTCATGACTTCTTGGATTCCCTAGAGACGCAAGGCTTAGATATGTCTGAATATCGTTGCTTCGCTGAGCAAGAATTTGATGATGTCGTTTCAAATTCGCTGAGTGATCCAGTTGTCGGAGAACCTTCTCAGCACTTGTTTGAGCTTACACCACCTAGTGATGCTGCTGCAAATACCAATGTTCCTCCTTAATTGTCTCTTTTGATTCATTTGTAATCTCCTTTTTAGAAGATCAATAAAGATTTTATATTTCACATTTGTTGTGTCCAGTATGTCTAGCTTATTAGTTTTTTACTTACGACATTCCTAGCAGATTTTGACTCGTTCCTCTGGATTTTTATGAATGGCTTCAATGTTCGACATACTAGTCGTGTAGAAGCTTTTTTTTTTTCTTTTCGAAATCTGATTCTATATCTGGATTACAATGTTGTACATTATAGTCGAAGAAAAAAATTTTCACTCTTATGTGGTTGATCAAGCCAGAAGTTTTACTTTTATGTCCGACTCGTTCGTTCGGTACATATATTTTTTTTTTTCTTGATACTCTAGTCATGCTGAGTATTTTCATGAGTGAGATTTTCAATCTGACTTTCTTGTCCTGACTGAATTTTTGTCGTTTTGAACTCTAGATGGGAGATTCAGCGAAGAAGTTTATTGATAATATCTTTTTAAGTGTTCTACATTCCATGGTGGTGGTAGCTTTTCACCCTCCTTGTTTTCCAACCAGTATGTTCCTAGTCTGTTGATCTTTATTACTTTGTATGGTCCATCACAATTTGGGTTTAGCTTGCTTGTGCCTAGTTCCTTTGTGTTGAACTAGACTTTTTGGAATACCCAATCGCCAATGTCAAAAGTGTGGATTCTCACCCTCTTGTTGTAATATCCGGCCATACGCTGTTGGTAGGCCACTGTTTTGATAAAGGTCGCTTCTCGCTTTTCCTCGAGAAGGTCTAGTTCGACTCTCAGTGCCTCGATGTTATCCTCAGCGCGAAATTCTTCGATTCTGAACGTCAGCATGCCAATCTTCACGAGTATCATTGCTTCGGATCCATACGCGAGGGCGAAAGGGGTTTCTCCCGTTGGAATCCATTTTGTCATTCTGTATGCCCAAAGGACGCCAGACAACTCGGTTGTCCACAATCCTTTCCCTGCCTCGAGCCTTCTTTTGATTGCTTCCAAGATTGTCCTGTTGGTGACCTCAGCTTGTCTGTTTGCCTATGTATGGGCGGGTGTAGAGAAGTGCTACTGGATATTCAGGTTTTCACATAGCTCCTTAATTTTCTTTCCTTCGAATTGTTTCCCATTGTTTGTGACAATTACTCTTTGGATCCCGAATATGCATATTATGTCTTTCCAAAGAAACTTCTCGACTTGGGTTTTTCCTATCTTCGCTAGGGGCTCTATTTCTACCCACTTAGTGAAGTAGTGTACTATTACGAAGAGAAACTTCTTTTTGTAGGATGCGGGGAGTGGTCCTACGATGTTCATTCCCCATTAAGCAAATGGCCAGGGGCTACTCATCAGGATCAAGTTATGTCTCGGCATGTGAGTGTACATGGAAAATCTTTGGCACTTGTCGTATGTGTGAACGAGTTTTTGACCATCTACTTGCATCGTTGGCTAGTAGTTACCTAGCGGGAGTGCTTTATGGGCCAACATTCTTCCCCCTTGGTGATTTTCGCATGTACCATAGTGGATTTCATAAAGGACATATTTAGCATTTTCTGGTGAAAAACACATTTGCAACGGACTCATGGCAGACCTTCTGTAGAGTCTGTTATTGATCATTGTGTATCGTGCTGCTCGATTTTGTAGTTTTCGGGCTTCCATCAAATCTGTTGGGAGTTCTTCGCTTGATATATACGTCAAGATTGGAGTTGTCCAGTTGTTCTCTTGATTCGTGGTGCATGCTTTTTCCACCTGGTTTTCAAATATGAAGCCTCCTTGCATCATGACGAGTGGATTATCATTCTCTTTACTTGTTGAAGCTTCCTTTGCTAGTTCGTCGACTTTTTAGTTCTCCATCCTTGCGCACCATTGAATGATCGCAGTCTGGAAACCTTCTATCAGTTCAGTGGTTTTTTGGTGGTAGACCTTCATTCGGGTATCTTTGACTTGGAATTCACCATTTAGGTGATTGACCACCAGTTTAGAATCAATAAAGACACTAATGTCTTTTATTCCTAAGTGTTTTACTAGCTATAGCCCGACTATCACAACCTAGTACTCGACTTTGTTGTTTGAGGCTATAAAGTTGAATTTTATTGCTTTCTCCAACTCGACGCCTTCTGAGTTGTACAAGACTAATTCAGCTCTGCTTTCTACCTCGTTGGATGTTCCTCACAGCGGAGGATCCATCCGTCGGTGATTGGTTTGTTTTGTTCTTCTTCGTTCCTACTTTCTGTCTGTTGATCGTTGCTTCCTATGAATTCGGCGATGAAATCCGCCAATGCCTAGGCTTTGATAGCGGTTCTGGGGGCATAGCTAATATCGAATTGCCCAAGTTTTATTGCCCATTTCACCATCCTTCACGATAGATCTGGTTTGTGCAATACCGACCGAAGTGGTTGTTCGGTCATAACTGTGATTGGATGCGCTTGGAAGTATGGTCATAGTTTTCTTGAAGACACGAACAGGGCGAGCAACAATTTCTCTAGAGCTGGATATTTGATCTATGCATCCGCAAGTGTTATGATGATGCAGTATACTGGTTTGCGCGCCTTATTCCTCCTGTACTAACACTGAGCTTACCACGTGGTTGGACACAGATAAATATAGATATAGTGCTTCCCCCGTGTTTGGTTTCGTTAGTAGCTCCGTGCTTCCCATATATGCTTTTAGGCTTTGAAAAACTTTCTCGCACTCCACATTCCATTCGAATGTCTTGTTTCCCTTCAAAATTTTGAAGAAAAGTATACATTTGTCCGAGGATTTGGAGATGAATCTGTTCAGGGTTGCTATTCTTTCGTAAGACTTTGTACACCTTTTATGTTTGTTGGCGACTGCATGTTGAGAAGCGCCTGTATATGCTTTGGATTGGCCTCGATTCCTTTTTTATCGACCATGTACCCGCAGAATTTTCTTGCTTTTACTCGAAATGTGCACTTCTTTAGATTCAATTTCAACTTATACTTTCGCAGTTGGGAGAAAGTCTGTTCAAGATCTGTGATGTGGTCTGCTCGACGTGAGCTTTTAACAAGCATATCATCGATGTAAACCTTTATCGTTTTACCGATTTGATCTTTGAACATGTTGTTCACCAGCTGTTGGTACGTTGCTCCCGCATTTGTTAATTAGAAGGGCATTACTCGATGACAGTATGTACCTCTTCCGTTATAAAAGATGTTTTTTCTTGGTCGGGAGGGTACATCTGTATCCGATTATACCTAGAGTATGCATCCATAAAGCTCAGCAGTTCGTGTCCGGCGGTTGCATCCACTATCTGATCTATTCGTGGAAGTGGGAAACTATTTTTTGGATTGGCCTTATTCAAATCGATGTAGTCCACTTATACCCTCCATTTGTCATTTTTTTTCTTTACTAACACCGTGTTAGCCAACTAGTCCGGGTAGTGAGTTTCTCTTATCATCCTTCAATTAAGTAGGCGGTGCACTTTTTCGTTTATCGCCTGATTACGTTTTGGAGCCACTGACCTTCTTTTTTGTCAAATCAGCTTCTTGTCTAGGTTCACTTGTAATTTGTGAGAAATATCGGACGGATCTATTCCTACCATGTCCTTCATCGTCTATGCAAAATCATCTTGATTATCTTTCCCCAATTGGACTAGTTCCTCGACGAGCTCGAGATGAATCTTTGTGTCAATCCGGACTGCTTTCTCCACTTCATTGTCTAGGTAGACTACGATTGTTTCTTCTTTCGGCTGTCAGGTGTTTGGTCGATCACGTGGGCTGGTTGGAGCCATATTATCATTTGCGAGGTCGGGATTCGTCTGACCCGATTGTTGTGAAAGTTCATCTGGTCGTTGCAGTAATTGCTATTTGTGGGGAGCTTTTATCGTTGTGAAATGACACTCACAGGCCGTTGGTTGATCAACTTTGATTCTCCCGATACCATTGTCGATATGGTACTTTAAGCATTGGTGCATAGTTGATGAGACTGCGCCCATTTTTTGTATCCAGGGTCTCAAGTAGCATGTTATACGTAGGAGTAGGGGTGGGCACGGTCCGGGATTGGGCTTATCCTAGTCCCGGTTTAGTGAAACAAAACCGGTATGGTCCGGGATAACACATTTTTTCTGGCAAACCTGGTTGGTCCCAGACCGGTTTGAATCAGGACGGTCCGGGTCGGAACCATGACATCTCATTTTTTTTTCTTTAATTGAAATTGATTCTCCTCGTCTCCATTGCTGCGATCTTTTCCGATTTGACTAATTAAACATGTATGTTGCAAGTTGATGGATTTGATTTTGACTTTGATTTTACTTGTAGTAGTAGTGGATCTGGAAATGCGATGCGATTTGCCTTCTTGCTCTTTGTTGAATGATGGATCAAGAAGGAACAACCTCCTCCTATAAATAGATAGATTATCTAAAGCAAGAGAAAAAAAGAGATTGAAAAATGGAGACGACGAAGAAGCAGGAGAAAAGAAGAGAGGGGTAAAAAAAAGAATGGGTGTTTCGATCTCCAGTCTCTTTCGACTCAAGATCAGAAGAACGAATCACGTTGAAGAAAGATTATGAGAGATCAGCCGAAGAGACGAGAGAGATTCCATGATGAGAAGTTGGGTTTGGGCTGGTTTGTTTGTTTCTTGTTTTTCTATATTATCCACTCTACTGATAAAATCTCTGTCTCTGTGCCAGACCTTTCTTATATCTCGTACCATGATAAATATTCAAATTCATCAAGAAAGTTGAGTGAGTAAATGATTTTCTGTTAACTACTTCACATAATTATCTCAACTAGCCTTTCCACACAGCCCACATCATTACATTTACATCATAATCAACAAACATGGCTATTAATATAGATTTTAATTTATTAAACCAGCAAAACCTTAGTTGACACGTTTCAATTCGATTAAGACACAAGTATATACAAATACATTCCCACCGACAAAAAAAATAATACTTTAACACCCCACACTCTCTCTTCTCTGCAAAACTTTTTGTTGTTTATCTTCCCAAGGTCTAAATTATTATTTATTGTGAAGTGAATGAAGACAAGGAAGAGAAGGTGAGATGCTTGCTTTGTGTTCTCTTTTATTGTGCAAGCATGTCCTTTGTGTCAGGTTGAGAGATTTGAAAAGAGTGTTATAGTGATTTTGTTTATCTCGATGAAAAGATGAGAAGTTTGGAGAGGAATAATTTATGGATCTTGGCTTGGATTTTTAAAATTAGTTGGGCTTGAGCTTCATACATTAACCAAGATGGACTGAGCAGTCTGGGACAAAATTTATCAAAACTGGTTTCGTCTAGTTTTCAATCGGTTCGGGATCGAAACCGGGATAAAACTGCATGAACTAGTTGGTACCGGTTTAAACTGGTTTGGGACGATACCGGTCCGGGTCGGTCAGTTTGAGATCGAGAATCTTTGCCACCCCTAAGAAGGAACATCGACGACAAGGAAGTTTGTCAATAACACTCGTTGCTTTTCAGGTTCTCCTGCTTCGACTGGTAGTTGAATCATCCCCAGTGGACGACATTGTTCCCCGCAGAAACCCACCATTTGTTGATCTCTAGGTGAGAACATCTTAATAGTGAACAGCATTTTTTGGAACACTGTTAGGTACAGGAGGTTGGCTGAGCTACCCGTGTCGACCAGCACTATCTTGATTTCCCACTTGGCTATCATGATCGAGATCACTAAGGCATCATTGTGCGAAAAATTAACCCCGTCTGCGTCTTCGTTGGAGAAGGTCAGAGTCCTCTGCATCGTTCTTGCACGTTGTGTTGACGTGTCTTGGTATCTAATCTTTGCTCGTAGGTATCTGACTACTCACTTTCGAGATCGGTTGGATTGCTCATTTTCTTCAGTTGTACCATGCAAGACGTATATTAGTTCCTTTGGTCGTTCTCCCAATGTGTTCGATTTCGTCCCTCAGGCTGTGACAATTTTTAGTATCGTGTCTGTAATCGTCAAGGAAGGAGCAGTGTTTACTTTTGTTCCGTCTTTCTGAATCTCCTCTCATTTTTGGTGGCCATTTGACGCCTTCCCTTCCCGTTATAGCTTTAAGGACCTCGCCTCGACTCGCTATTAAGGTCGTGAATGATTTTTCTGCTGGTTCACGTTTGGGATTATTTGGTTGTAGTCTTCCAAACTTTCGTTGGTTGAATTCAAGTGCTTTCTTCTTGAGGTTTGTTGCCTTCCAGGTTTTGGGTGAGTCTGCCATTTTGATCATGTGGTTCATCGGAGTCATGAGCATCTCTACACGGAGGTCCAAGGGGCTTCCCCAAGATGTCAGAGACGTTTGAATCGTTATCTGTTGAGGCTTTTTTCTTTTCAGTGCATTTGGTTCGACGATTGTCGCTGGTTGATATTATGAGACATGTCGCATTGTCCATCGCCAGATTGAAGGTCTGTAGAGTGTTCGTTTGGCTTTGATAGTTTCTTGATTGTTAATCAGATTTTGGTGAGTTTTGTCACTGTGGATATTCTTTTGAGAAAGGAAACTTGTTAGTTCCCAACGGACAACGCCGAACTGATGCGTCCAAATCTCGTTCTCCTAAGAGTTTGACTTGCAAAACAGATGTTAGACTGCCAAAGACCACATTTTTGGTGGTCGAAGGCACTCCGATGCTTAAGTCAGCGACTTTGTTTGAAAAAGGAAATTAATTTGGACAAAACTCACTTAAAGTTACATACCTTTATCGAATGTTCCCTTTACCTTTTATAATGGTCGCGATTAATTCTCTGTTGACTTTAGCATATGAGACGCGATTAATTCTCTGTTGACTTAAAGTTAACAATCTCATTTTTTATGGAGATGCGTTCGTGGAGGCGTAACTCCCTCCACAAATTTTTTTTGTTCAACGTTCCTCTTCTTTATGAGAGAATTTGTATCGGGTATGGATTTGGGCTTCGATTATGTCTTCCTATAATGGGTATTGTTTGGGTATTTTATGATTGGTTTTAAGCTTCTTAAGTTTTACGAGCTGGCCCAGGAGATGGGGCGTCAGATCCTCGTGATGGATGTGTTCTGCCACGTGTATGGACGCGATGTCAGTTTATTTTGATGTATCATCAATTTCCATTTGAGACTTTCTTTGTCAAAGTTGTTAGTTTTACATGTGTGTGGGCTGTTGACATCTATGAAATTCTCTTGCAAATTAGAACGGAGTTTCTTGCAACTCAAAACTTGCTCTAGTAGCGTGATAGTACCACAAAAGACAAGGTCATCAGAATACAACACCCGGAGTTCGAGCCATTGCAACTCTTCTCCTAGTGCGACCTAGCGGTGCCTTTTGTTTTTACATACCCCTACTGAGAATCGGTTTAATTTAGATATTTGATATACATGCTTTTTGAGTCATTTTTCCAAAATGTAAAATATCAAATTTAGCTTCAACGGATAGGAAATTCGGATTGATGAAAACTTAAAAAATTGTCAATTCATGAGTTCACTATACATTGAAATGAACGTTACTTAAATTGCTTAAATAACTCAAATTTTCAATTTTTTAACAAAACATCAAAAAAAATAAAAAATAAAATAAAATCAATCAATCCAAATGGAACCAAAATGATTAATGAATAAAGAAAATTTTGGAAGCTCGATATAGTCCATGGTGGCTTCATCCATCCTCAACCTGAATCGATGAATTAGATTCCATTAAAGAAATTTGAAAGTTATAAGAATTGAATAAAACTAAAAGTTTGCTTCAACAATGTTTTCAATCAAACCCCATAATTGAAGACAAAAATAGCCTCTTTTTTATTTTATTTTTTTTCCTATAGAGGATGACTAGGATGCAAGAGAAGATAGAATTTGATTTGGTGTTTTAGTGGGATTTTAGACATCCAATGAAGAGGAGAGGGTATAATTTTTGGGTTTAATAAGTATGAAATAATTGGAAAGTTGGTGATTCATGGGAGACTATTATTATTAGTGGTTACCTGGTTTGTGTCTAAGAAGATAAGAAAAGTTTGTTGGTTTGCTTAAGAGGAAATTAAGTGAGGACAACCAAAGGAACTAAGCAAGTTGGAGAGGTCAATAATGGGAGAGTGGGAAGTGACTTTACAAGGTGCTTTCTTTCAACACAAGTATAGGGAAGATGTGCTTATTACTAAAAATAGTACGGAGGATTTAATGTACAAGATAAGCCTTTAAACCCTAACACTACCCCTAGTGATCAACTAAAAAATCTTGTGAGGTTTCCCCACATATACTACCCATCACTAAACTTTACCCTCTAAATCAGCCCTGCATTTACTGGTGCGAGCGTTATTTCTGAGTGATATATATACTCAAAAGGTTAGTTTGCTTGTCAAAGCCTAAGATCTGAATGCTACATTAGTATCTTAACTTTGAAATTTAAAGTTCATGCTTATTCGGAAAATATTTTTTTTTGCTGGTACTTATTTGCATGGCCGGGGAATTTCAACGTTGAGAAGTAGATATTTATATTAGTGAATGTAAACATCAGAATGACTACTTTGAGAAGAAACAAGGGGAAGCCCAACTTACCATTTTTTGTCACTTTTAAACAAATCAATTTATTTAAAAAAAAAAAAATGGAACTATAATTGAGGATGAATGAAAGGAAGTTGAGAAAGGTTTCTCATCCACAACCCTATACAACACCTACATCACATAATAACATGGGATATGCTAAGACCCACCACCACCCCACTCCATTCCAATGGAGAGATGGTACCTTATCCCAAACAAATGAACATATGCAATCATTCCACACCACTTCCGACAATGCTCTTCTGGGTGTCATCAATAAATTGGGCCACAATCACCACCTAATCTTCTGGTGGCACTTCCACTTCCACTAATGTATGGAGTAGTGTGAATCCATTAACCTTCTCCTTTTAGTATATCTTTGCTTCAAGCCTTACAAAAAAATCTTGTTTCTTCTTTACTCAGAACCACTCTAGCTGTTGTTATTTCAGTCTTAAAACGAAGTCTTCTGGTGTTGATGAATAAAATAGAAATGAAGAAACACTCAACCAACACCTCACATGACAGTGAAGATGAAAGGGCAGCATCTATTAATATCCGTAACATCTCGAAAGCGATTCTCCCTCCCTTGGGTGCCTCTTCTTACAACCAGAACCAAATTGAATCCAAAGGCAGAATTATTACCCCCATGGATTCCAGATACAGGTGCAATCTAAACTACAAGTGTGCGCTTTTAATTTGTCCTCTTCGTTTACTCTGTGTCTGTACGTATGCTCATGTAGGTGTAGATATTGTGTTGAACTACATCAAAGTTGCAAATAAGAAACGTACAAGTAAACAGATCCAAGTGCTTTACAGATTAAGGCTTGTGTCTGCAACGTTGGATTGATATGTTTCCGGAGTGAATGATTTTAACTTGGGTATAGCTCTCAAGATGTACATCTGCATTGAAATCCCATGATCAACCAATTTGCTTGTGCGTTAGTTATTTGGACATTGATGTCCACACATGTGCCGCATGCTTAGGCACTTCCATCACTTTACACAATAGTTACCAGTATCTGTTGGAACAAATACTAATAAAACAATACCAAAGAAATAATCTAAAGCAATAATAAACGAGACACCAAGATTTACGTGAAAAACCCTTCAATGTGAAGGAAAAAACTACGGGACAAATTTGAGAGAATCCATTAATCAAATAAGAAGAAGTACAATAACTTCTCAAGCTTTTTGCCCAAAACTTGAGTAATACAAGGAGTAAATAATATGGATTACTCACAACAAATTAACCCAAAAGCTCCTTCAACTTCTTATACTAAATCAATCAACAAAACTAAGTTGATATCGCAGCCACGCGTCACACTTTGTCGCACAAAATCGCGCCCAAAGAATCAGACACAAAGTCACCGTCTTCGCGCACACAGCCGCACCAAACACCAAAGAGAATATTATGTTCTCTGTTGCTTATTCACGCAGTAGCTTCTCTAAAAACACTATGAATAAAACTCCATTTTATGCACCTATTTATACTTGTTTGCAGGCGCCCAACACCGTCTCAAATAGAACTTTGTTTCTATTTAATTAACCAGCTGCCAAATAGAACTTTGTTTCTATTCAAATAGAACTTTATTTCTATTTAATTAACACCACCTCAAATAGAACATTGTTTCTGTTTATTTCTTTTTTTGTTTCTTATTGAAAACATTTTTTCCTTATTCAACCAAACTTGAAATTATGTTTGATTACTTACCAAAGTTGGATCCACCCTAATGGGCTGGACCTCAACAAATCTCCCCTCCAGACTATTAGGGAAGAATCACCGCCTAGTCATATTAGGCCATTCCAATAAGTTCTCTACAGAACTCATGTTTTCCTTTTGGAACTACTTTTGTCATCATGTCGGAAGGATTTTCACTAGTATGAATCTTTGCAACCTGGAAACAAATTTTCTCAAGCACATCACATATTCAGTGGTAACGTGTATCAATATGCTTGGTAAGTCCATGGTATGTGGCATTCTTACTCAACTCAATAGCACTCTGATTATCACAATGCACCACATACTTATTCTGATTCACACCCAGCTCCTTGAGCAATCTTTTCAACCATAACATTTCCTTCTCTGCTTCATTAATGGCAATATACTCGGCTTCAATAGTTGACAAAACAACACACTTTTGCAATCTAGACTGCCATGCTACAGCTCCCCTTGCAAAAGTGAAAACATAACCTAAAGTCGACCTATTCTTGTCTAAATCACCTGTAAAATCTGCATCTGTGTACCCTTCTAACACAACTCCTGAATTACCAAAGCTTAAACAAAGCTTTGAAGTACCTTTCAAATATCTCATAATCCATTTAACTGCAGCCCAATATTCTTTTCCTGAATTTTCTGAATACCTACTCGCAACACCGACTGCTTGAGCAATATTTGATTTTGTACAAACCATAGCATACATCAAACACCCTACAGCAGAGGAGTATGGAATACCTGACATATGCTTCTTTTCTTCATCAGTACGAGGAGATAACTTGGCACTTAATTTGAAGTGATTAGCAAGTGGAGTACTCACGGGCTTAGCATCATTCATGTTGAACTTTTCAAGTACTTTTTCAACATACTTTTCTTGTGACAACCACAACTTCTTAATTTTTCTGTCACATGTAATCTTCATCCCTAGGATGTGTTGAGCTGGCCCCAAGTCTTTCATATCGAAAAAGCTAAACAAAGTTTTTTTCAACCTGCCAATCGTATCAACATCTTTTCCAACAATTAGTATATCATCAACATAAATTAAGAGAATAATGAAGCTATCAGGTGAAAAATATCTGACATACAAAATGGTCTAGAAGTGTTCTCTTGTAGCCATGTCCTACCATAAAGAAGTCAAACTTCTTATACCATTGTCTCGGAGTCTGTTTCAATCCATAAAGGCTTTTCTTCAATCTGCAAACCATATGTTTTTTCCCTTTCACTTCAAAACCCTCTGGTTGTGTCATGTAAATTTCTTCATGCAAATCCCCATGAAGAAATGCAGTTTTAACATCTAACTGCTCAATCTCAAGATTCAGGCTAGCTGCAAGACTTAACACCACTCTAATGGATGTCAGCTTCACCACGGGTGAGAATATCTCATCAAAATCTATCCTCTTCTTTTGCGCAAAGCCTTTTACCACTAACCGAGCTTTGTGCTTCACATTCTTTCCATCACCATCCTTTTTCAATTTGTACACCCATTTGTTCTTCAAAGGTTTTCTACCTTTTGGAATCTCAACTAAATCATAAGTATCATTCTTATGCAAGGAACTCAAATCTTCTTGCATAGCTTTCATCCAGTTATCTTTATCTTTATGATCTAGTACTTCTTGAAAATTTTCTGGTTCACCTTTTTTTATAAGGAAAACATACTCATCATTGGGGTACCTCTTTGAAGGTTGGCGCTCTCTGGTAGACCTTTTTAATTGGGGCTCTACTATTTCTTACTGAAGGGGTTGTTCTTCATGCGCAGTCTCATCTATTCTACATTATCATCATTAACAACTTAATTTTCTAGCATATGGTCACCAACTATATCCTCTGGCATCTCCCCCCCCATTTTCAACATGCGACAAATGAGGAGGAAGTGGTGTAAGATCTGCTACCTCATTATTTATCTGCTTGGGCTTTTCAATTTTCTCAAAATCTGCAATGGTATGATCTTCATAAAATACCACATCTCTGCTTCTAATAATTTTCTTATTCTCAGGATCCCATAATCTGTAGCCAAACTGCTCATCTCCATAACCAATGAAAATACATGGAAATGTCTTCTCATCAAGGTTTAATATCTTCTCCTTCGGTACATGAACAAATACTTTACAGCCAAATACCTTCAGATGAGAGTATGAATTATCTTTCCCTCTTCACACTCTTTCTGGAATGTCACAATCTAAAGGAAATGAAGAAGACCTGTTGATGAGATAACAAACTGTACTAGCAGCTTCAGACCAGAACTCTTTTGGCAATTTAGTCATGCGAAACATGCATCTCACCTTTTCTACAATAATCCGATTCATTTTTTCTGCTACCCCATTATGCTGTGGAGTGCCAGGAACTGTCTTTTCATGCCGTATACCAAGCTTACTACAATAAGCTTTAAATTCTTTTGATGTGTACTCGCCACCATTATCACTGCGGAGACACTTCAAAACTCTACCGGTTTCTCTTTCATCCTTGGCATGAAACTGCTGGAATAGCTGAAAAACCTGGTCCTTAGATCTGAGAAAATATATCCACACCTTTCTTGATGCATCATCAATAAATGTCAAGAAATATCTACTACAACCAAGATAATCTACTTCAATGGGACCACAAACATCAATGTAAACCAAATCTAACAAGCCACATTTTCTTTTTGATGATCTACGAAATGCAACTCTATGATGTTTACCAAATAAACAATAATCACAGGGGTTAAGAGGAGCACCTTTCAAGGAGGGAATTAATTTATTTTTTTCTAAGAGTTGCATACCTTTCTCACTCATGTGTGCAAGTCGCCTATGCCACAAGTTTGTAGAAGAACCATCTTCAGCTGCATTCAAACCAGTCTTACACAATTTCGCCTAAGTCTTACCCTTTGCCACAACAAGTGAACCTTTGGTAAGCTTCCATGCACCATTACTAAAATAATTAATATACCCTTGTTTATCCAAAACAAGTTCAGAAATCAGGTTCAGACGAAGATCAGGAACATGACGTACATCTTTCAAGGTCAACGTGCACCCCGTATTAGTCTAGACACACACATCACCTATTCCAACTATTTTAGATTTGCTAGTATTTTTCATCTTCACACTGCCAAAATCTCCTGCTCTATAATTAGTGAAATAGTCTTTCCTTGGGGTTGCATGATAAGATGCACCAGTGTCAATAATCCATTCGCTTCCTTCATTTGCAACATGCAAACATTCACCTTCGCCATACAAAAGAGACACGGGTTCATCAGTAACAGCAGCTGTAGCTTCTTTACTATCACCATTCTTAATTTTTCCCTCTTTCACATCTTTTTTGTAACTATAACATTGTTTTCTGAAATAGCCTGGTTTACCACAATAATGACACTTAAAACTTCTATCTTTTGACTTTGATCTCCCTTTTGACTTATCACGGTTCTTATCATAACCATGATATTTTTTATATTTTTCTCTCCCCCTGTTTTCAGTCACACGTGCTTGGGAATGATCAATACCGGCAACTTCTTTATAGTCTCTTCATTAAATAAACTACCGGTAACCAACTCCATGGTAAGTTGTCCATTCGGTGTCGAATTACTAACCGACACCACCAATGTTTCCCAACTATCTGGTAATGAGCTAAGAAGTAATAGTGTTTGCATTTTATCATCTAACACTATCTTCATGTTGGACAATTGATTCACCACATTTTGTACCTCATTCAAGTGCTCAGCAATAGAACTACCTTCCTTGAATTTCAAGTTCACTAACTTCCTGATCAAGAAGGTCATGTTTGCAACGGTTTTCCTTTCATATAAATTCTGGAGTTTGGTCCAAAGAGCATGTGCAGACGTCTCAGCTGACACATGATGAAATATTGAATCATCTAACCATTGCCTAATGTGACCAATAGTCTTTCTGTTTAATTTCTTCCACTCTTCTTCTGACATATCCTTGGGTTTAGCTGTATCTCCCTCAATTAGAGGGTACAAATCCTTACAATATAATATGTCTTCCATCTTGGCTTTCCAAATAACATAGTTTGAGCTATTAAGGCTAATTATCCTTGTATTGTTGTTATTCTCCATGTCAACTCTCTTAATTGACAATCTTCCAACAAATGCTCTGATACCACTTTGTTGGGACAAATACCAATAAAACAATACCAAGGTAATAATCTAAAGCAATAATAAACGAGACATCAAGATTTACATGGAAAACCCTTCAATGTGAAGGAAAAAAACACAGGGCAAATCCAAGAGAATCCACTAATCAAATAAGAAGAAATACAATAACTTCTCAAGCTTTTTGCCCAAAGTTTGAGTAATACAAGGAGTAAATAATACGGGTTACCTCACAGCAAATTAACCCAAAAGTTCCTTCAACTTCTTCTACCAAATCAATCGACAAAACTAAGTCGATATCATAGCCACGCGTCACAATTTGTCGCACAAAATCGCGCCCAAAGAATCAGACACAAAGTCACCGTCCACGCGCACACTGCCGCACCAAACACCAAAGAGAATACTATGTTCTCTGTTGCTTATTCACGCAACAGCTTATCTGAAAACACTATGAATAAAATTATGTTTTATGCACCTATTTATACTTGTTTGCAGCTGCCCAACACCGTCTTAAATAGAACTTTGTTTCTATTTAATTAACCAGCTGGCAAATAGAAATTTGTTTCTATTTAATTAACCAGCTGGCAAATAGAAATTTGTTTCTATTTATTTCTGTTTTTGTTTCTTATTGAAAACATTTTTTCCTTATTCAACAAAACTTAAAATTATGTTTGATTATTTACCAAAGTTGAATCCACCCTAATGGGCTGAACTTCAACAGTATCTTCACAAAGTATAAAAGCATTGGATAATTCTAGGCAAAGTATGGTATTAATCTGTTAACAGCATTGGACTTCAATCATACATGTTCAAATATCACTCAGTATTAATACCGAATGGTATTTCCAAAATTTACGAACCAATGGCAGTGCATAATGGACCATAGCTCAAAATGATTTGGTGTTGTTTGCTTACTTGCTTTGACCAAATTGGATTTAGTGGGATCTTTCATTCATGTTTGTTTTCGACCAAGAACGTTTTCTGAAATTCTTTGACCACGAATTTGGAGTATCCTACTTTCACGCGATTCACAGGGTTCAAGAGTGAACGATGCTTTGAGGTTAGCATACTCATGATCAGAGGGTGTTTAAAAGTTATCAGAATACATGAAATGGTTAATAGTTTGACACTGGTGCCTAATGGCACCGTTAATGAGGTTGTTGAAATCAGGCTGTGTTTGGTTAATAAAAAAATAAAATAAAATAAGACTTCAGATGAAAAATGAGTGGCAAGAATTTCTGTTCCCTCAATTGTTATTTTTCTTTGTGTATGTAAGCCCTCTACTTTTTTATTTTTTACAGCTTTCAATGGAGTTTTTTTTTCTTCAATAAGACAAACCCTTAGCTTTGAATTTGAGGAATAAACTGGGAAGAGTCTTTTGAGGTAAGAATGAAGGACAATGAGAGAGTGGATCTCCTCTCAAACCTCTGAGAGTGGTAATGCCCCACTTAGGAAAACTTGGTAAGAAACGATAACCATTGGTTCAGAAGGTTGATCGAAGTTTGAGAAAGGCCAAGTTCAAGGAAATGGAGTTGAGGAAGCTCCATTCAACTCTATAAAATCCATAGACATATCAAGCTTGAGGGCAATCGAAACTTGTTCTATTTTTTGAAGTTCATGTGCAACTTGGGGTTCTTTGATGGTTTTACCTTAATTGGGGAAATAATTTTAAAAAGTTCTATGAGATCAATAGAAACACGAACGAACGTTCCATCTTTCGATCTTCCTCTGATTAGATACTCTCCAAAATAAGCTAGATTCTAATACATGGCCAAGGACTAGTTTATAAATACATGACAGCATAATCCCATGGGGATATATCATTACAAATAACAACTGTATATGTTGGATATTAAAATAAAATATTTGAAATGCCCCCAGTTACTTGCATGATGAAATGTAACTCATTTCAAACTACTTACATACTCTAATATAGACTAAAATTCGGAATTTGCATGGATTGATTCAGGCTGTGGGAGACGCTGATGGTGTTTTTAGTGGCCTACTCCGCATGGGTTTATCCATTCGAAATTGCATTCATGAAATCATCACCACGAGGAGGACTATACATTGCAGATAGTATAGTTGATCTCTTCTTTGCCATTGATATTGGTCTAACATTTTTCGTGGCGTACATTGATCCCAGAACTCAGCTATTAGTGCGTGAGTCCAGAAAAATAGCTATAAGGTACATACCTTCATCTTTCTTGTCTCATTTTCATCACACTATTGAGACTTAAGAGCATTCCTTATGTGTTCATATCACGAGCCCCAGCTAATTAAGATCATCAATGTTTTTTCTGCATAGCTTTTCTACTTGTAGTGAGCACTCTTATGATGCCCACCTATCTCAAACACTAGGCCTCATCTTTGCTTGATAAATGAATTTCAAATGCATGTTCCAGGTACTTGTCAACCTGGTTTATCATGGATTTAGCTTCGACAATCCCATTTGAAGGTCTAGGATATTTGTTTACCGGGAAGCACAAAATGGGTCTTTCTTACTGCATGTTGGGAATATTAAGATTTTGGCGTCTAAGAAAGGTCAAGCATCTCTTCACAAGGTAACTACTTCAACCTACCTTACAATTCAAGTTCATCAAAATTCAAGTTATAAGAATCTCAGCCAAAAGCTTGTAGTTAATGCCTTCTGGCTTCCCCATACTATCAATGCTTTCAGGCTTGAAAAGGACATTAGGTTCAGTTACTTTTGGATAAGATGTGCTAGACTTCTATCAGTAAGTTGTTGCCACACTCAGAATGGAAAAATTATATCTGGGAATAGTACAATGTGCAAACGTACTAACTATAGTTACATAATTGTAGGTCACATTATTTTTAGTCCATTGTGCTGGGTGCCTATATTATTTGCTGGCTGATCAATACCCAGAAGGCGGCAGAACATGGATTGGGTCTGTGATCCCAAATTTCAGAGAAGCGAGCCTTTGGATTCGATATATCTCAGCCATCTACTGGTCAATCAGTACTATGACTACAGTTGGTTATGGAGACCTACATGCTGTCAATACCAGGGAGATGATCTTCAATATATTCTACATGCTCTTTAACCTGGGTCTCACTGCTTACTTGATTGGAAACATGACCAATTTGGTCGTTGAAGGAACGCGTCGTACCATGGAATTTGTACGCAATTTTTATTTTTATTTTTATGGTTGTTAGAACGAAATTGGTTAGATTTTACCATTGCGCTGCAATTGCACAAAGTCACATGACAGTTACAATCTTATCACCTCCCTCCCTAGTCTTTGTTATCAGCCTGATCGTTGACTCTCTACTACTACTTCAATGCAGAGGAACAGCATACAAGCAGCTTCGAATTTTGTTTCTCGAAATCATCTACCTCCCAGGTTGAAAGAGCAGATATTGGCATACATGTGCCTACGCTTTAGAGCCGAGAGCTTGAACCAACACCAATTGATAGAACAACTGCCCAAATCTATCTGTAAAAGCATCTGCCATTATCTTTTTTTACCAACTGTTGAGAAAGTTTATCTCTTTCAAGGCGTATCAAGGGAGATACTCTTGCTCCTGGTGACTAATTTTAACTCTTTGTTATCTTCACCATATCATCTCCACTCTTTTATCAAATACTGAACCATAAACTTGGGAACTCATTAGGTTTCAATGATGAAAGCCGAATATATCCCTCCTAGAGAGGATGTTATAATGCAAAATGAAGCACCGGACGATGTTTATATTGTGGTGTCGGGCGAAGTGGAGATTATACACTCTGAGATGGATAAAGAACAAATTGTAGGAACGCTCAGTAGTGTAGACATGTTTGGAGAAGTTGGCGCTCTTTGTTTTAGGCCTCAAAGTTATACATTCAGAACAAGGACCTTAACCCAACTCTTGAGGTTGAAGACTAGTGCTCTGATGGAAGCCATGCAAACAAATCATCAAGACAATGTGATCATCCTAAAAAATTTCCTTCAGGTAAATTTCTAAAATCACTAGATAGAGAACAAAAAACGATAATAAAAATCTTATGACTAGAGTATGATGGATGGCAGCATTACAAGGAACTCAAGGATCTTAGCATCACTGATTTACTAGTTGATGGTGGAGAAGTTGAAAGCGACCCCAATATTGATTTGAACCTCTTGACTGCGGCCAGTACCGGCAATGCTTCATTTCTAGATGAACTTCTCAAGGCAAATTTGGATCCTGATATTGGAGACTCCAATGGGAGAACACCACTGGTACGTTTTGTTTATAATGCTAAGAATCCATGTATAATGAGTAATGATAAGTAGTATAAGCCACGAATTTTGTTATTCTTCCACTCCTAATGCTATGCTTGATAAGAAATGGATTTGACATTTTCTAAAGTTTTGTCTGTTTTTTTCTGGTTAAGTCCGTTTAATTATCTCAGTGTCGTCGGAGCTAGCTCCCCCTCCAATTTATGTATTCTAGCTAGGCATACGAGAATTTCAGGCAGAAACATAGCAAATCACTCCAGTTCAAATTATTTACATTACACCTCAAACTATCTACAAATATGCAATTTTCGTAATTTGTTTTGCAAAATGACTTCTCAGAACTTCGCATGCTTGCATTGTCTATATCTTTGCTCTATTCTATCTTGATAAAAAAAACATTGAAACCTTTACGCGGTTACTGATATCTCAATAACTTTTGCATCAGCATATAGTGGCATCAAAAGGGCATGAAGAATGTGTATTGGTTCTCATCAAGCACGCTTGCAACATCAATATACAAGGTAAACAATGCCTGCAACAGCCACCACCTATATATGTATAATATTCTTCCATTTTATCTGTTTTTAATCTCAATCATGTACTACAGATAAGAATGGGAACACTCCATTATGGGATGCAATCTCTACAAAGCACAACTCCATCTTTAGGATCTTATACCATTGTGTAGCAATATCTGATCCATATGCCGCTGGGGATCTTCTTTGCCTAGCAGCAAAGAGAAATGACATCTCCACCATGAAAGAGCTCCTAAACCATGGATTGAATGTGGACTCAAAGAATTGCCATAACTTCACAGCCCTCCAAATTGCCATGGCTGAAAATCATGCAGCAATGGTAAATTTCTTAGTAAAGAATGGGGCCAATGTTGAAAATTTGAATCAAATTGGATTCTATTCGGACATGTTGGATAAAATAGTGCAAAGCCGAGAAGTGGGACATAGGATTACAGTGGAAGATGATGTACCAGATGTTGCTAAGAGAGTGTTCAATATGAGGAAAGAAGAAGAGGAACAGGAAGAGGAATACCACAGCAGGAAATTTAAGGGAGGATGTTATTCAAGAGTGAGCATTTATAGAGGCCATCCTCGGGTGAGAAAGAGAACTTGTTGCACTAAAGCTGGGAGACTCATCAAGTTGCCAACTTCTATGCATCAGCTTAAAATGATTGCAGGTTAGTTCTGTCATCAAATCACTTCTTCTGTTTAAAATTATTTTTGTGTTGAAGAGTTTCGTGGGCAGTTTAAAATGAAAGAAGGCATATATTTGTAATATTTTGGAATTCGAAATCATCAGAAATGTGTCTTCATTTGACAGGCGAGAAACTTGGATTAGACTCTAAGAACACGGTCATCACAAATGAAGAAGGTGCAGAAATCGATTCTGTTGAAGTGATTAGGGACAACGATAAGCTATTTATTGTTGAAGATATAAGTTACCACTCGATGGATGCTCAGTAACAAATGAAGAAGGTGCAGAAATCGATTCTGTTGAAGTGATTAGGGACAACGATAAGCTATTTATTGTTGAAGATATAAGTTACCACTCGATGGATGCTCAGTAACTAAATCAAGATATTCTAATTCTTTCAGAATTTTGTAGAAAGGTATGCTGTTTTATAAATGATTCTATCAAATAAAATTGTGCTCTCAGAGGTGGTTATACTTTCTTTCTCCAATCAAGATTTGGAGAGTTCTTAGCAACCACTGTACGCTATGATTGGGTAGTAATATTGAATCTCAATCAGTACTGCAACCTGTTCTGTTACATCACCTAGTTGCACCAAATTTTCTTGTCGGAGGTTTTTTTTCTTTTCAAAATGAACTTTATAAACAATGAGATGTGGTACTCCATTGGTACAAGATTTTGAGTTCCGGCATCCTAACCCTTTTAATTTTACAGTAAAAAGCATTAGTTCATTCATTTGATGGAGGAAACCAGATGTAATACTTGTTAATTTCAATCCTTTTGAATGGTATGAAGGGCTGTGTTGATGGACTAGCATAAAATGGTCCTGACAAAATTATATTTACATTTGCCAAAAAGTCATTCAAGTTTGGTAATTAAATCTTACCTCACACATATACACGATATAAAAGCCAATTCTATACGCAACTTGAAAATAAACCAATGATTAAAAAGAGTAGCACATGAATGAATGTAATTGTTCCAAATGCAAAATGATGATGAGGAAATTATATCAACCAATTCCCTATTAGGTCAACAGTTGAAGAGGCACAAAAAACTTCTTCTTCTTCTTCTCGTTCAACTGCACCAACAAAGAGCAGGGAACTTGATCCCTTTGCTCATCTTACCTCCTTTCCTTTCCTATGGATTCATCTCATAGTTCGCAGCCTCCACAATCTATCACACCATTTGACATCAATCTAAATTTATCACCACATCTCTCACCAAATCTTAGATTATCACCAACTCCCTTAGACCGACCCACACTCGATCACTCTTCTCCTACTTTACCTCGTCACATCTCATTTAATCCCTTACAAGTTTTTCATAATATCCCTCTCACCTCCAACACCCTAACTCAAAGCTCTTCCCCAATGCAACTTGACCTTCAAAACAATATTACCACCTCCACAACCTTTCTACACTGTTACGATCCTTGTTATGGACCTTCCCCTCCTGGACAGCTCGGGCTTTTGAGAGAGTTGGTTGGTTCATAACAATTGGTATCAAAGCCAAACCCCACATCCAAGGTTCGAATCCCGGCAGGGGCGACCGATAGGCTGGATTAAAATAATTTAGCATTATGTATGGGCATAGTGCTAAGTTGTTGAATCTGGTAGCTGAGAGAAGGCTCACTGGGCCAGTGTCGATAGAGTGGGCCGACGAGGATGTCGGCTTTGGAAAAGTGGGGCAATGTTACGATCCTTGTTATGGACATTCCCCTCCTGGACAGCTCGGGCTTTTGGGAGAGTTGGTTGGTTCATATGAACCAACCAACTCTCCCAAAAGCCCGAGCTCTCCAGGAGGGGAAGGTCCATAACAAGGATCGTAACATACACTCCTTTCCACCATCATTAGACCACACTCACATTCCTCCCATCATGCAAGATATTATGTCTCCCACTACCCAACCCCCCATCGTGCAAGATCTTCTGTGTCCTACTACTCAACCCCAGTTTCACACTTGTTCTTCATCCCTACATGAACAACAACTCATTGAACACCTTGAACAACAACTCTCCCTCCACCAATCCATCCCCTCACCTGCTTTTGCCATCTGTTACGAGGTCGATAGTGATAGTCGTTACCTCAGAGCGATCGCCAAATACTACTATTTTCCTGGCTTTCGCTCTGAATTATTTGCCTCAAAGGTGTCTCCTTTGTGGAACCTTAACCAAGACTTTCAGGTCCAAAAACTTGAACAATATAGGGACACAAGGAACACATACTATCTTCTCCAATTTAGATCGATGGAAGACAAATTTACTGTGACACATAAATGGACTTGGTCCTTGTTCGGGAAACTCATTTCTGTAAAAAACTAGGTCATGGAATATCTGGATATTAATTTCGATCTCATCCAGTATGGGTTCGTTTCCATGAGTTTCCCACTTGCAAACTCTCCCTCACCGATGTGAAAATGTAGGCAAACAGTTTTGATGAGTTTATCAAAGTAGACATGTGCTCCTTGGAAGATCTCATAGTTCCATACATACATTTCAAGCTTTGGATTGATATAACCAAGCTATTGCCTAGTACCATGACCACTGAATTTGGCAATGTCAATGGCTGCCAATTCTTGATCCAGTTTGTTTATGAGAACATGCCGGTATTTTGTTTTTGTTGTGGTCTAGTGGGCCACACTTCAGGCCAATCCTGCCCGAAATATGTTCAACTCTCGAATTCATTGCCTCCAACTCCATATCGAGCGATGTTGCTCAATAAAGCTTTACCATTCAAACAGAGCTCCAGAATCATAGTTTGACCTGAGCCCGGGGAAAGTGGGATCACTAGAGGTGGACATGGTACCCAGTCGACTTCTCTCAACCGACGGAGTCTTGATTCGCACTCTCGCCGCTCGGCGAGTCGAATGAAATCTAGTTTGCATGCAACTCGCGGTCACTCACTGAGTCCACTCAGACGTTCTGAGCCGGGTTTGCAAAGTACTGAGTCAACTCCAGAGCTGGTACCAGGCCGATTTGATCATGACTCGGAGGAAGGTCTTCTCTCTGCCCTTACTCAGAGTCTCCTCACCCAATCATACCTCAATCCACAACTTGAGTCACTCACTACTCAGTCTCCTAGCCTTCTCTCTACACTCACTCACCAACAAACCGGAGTTCCAACCCAATTTTCTCCCAACAACCAACATTTATCTCCTGCAATACTCACAATTAACCAACCTCTTACAACTGGCCCCACCATTGCACTTTTGCATTCAATTCCGCACCCAATCATTAACTCCCACAACTCTCAATTTGTCTTTCTCATAATCGAACCCCACACCAACATTCCACAACCTCAAATATCTCATCAATTCACTTCTCTGCCACTAGCCATCAATGATAGCCATCAACTCCTGTTACTTCCTTACTTGCCAGCTCGGACTAACCATAAACCATCTCTGCCGAGTAATTCCAACTCTTACTTGGATACCCAAGACTAGAGTATTTCTCACCCGGCTACCGATCCATCTAAACCCGACGATGATCACGAGCAGAATGGCTCTCATCCATCATCACAGCTGCTCATCCCAGCTCCTACTCATCAACTTTCTTTACAAATCACAGAAGTCGCAGCTCCACTCGCTCCGCTTCAGGCGATGATGGCATCTCATCTTATGTCAAATACATATCTAAATCAAACGTCAGAGCTTGAACAAATCCATGGTCTGTTTGACCCAATTGATTGCAAAAATCTTACCCAGGATGGTCAGACACAACTTCCCCAATCTCCGACGCTCCCAGCTCTATTGGAGACTTTCACCAGTGAACCCCCTACTCTCAACACAAGTAAAATCATGGATGAGTCACTCAAAGGCACATTGCAATCCATTCCCTTCTCAAGCTCATGCGAGATAATGACTGATCCATGCCTCACTGTTGGGCCACCAGTGCTCCATCGTACCCCCTCTCAAGCTAGATTGAACGATGAATAGATGAAGATCACAAGGGAGAAAGCCAAAAGCAAGTGGGCCATGAGAACAAAGGCTAAACTGACTCTATCACCACAGAAACAGCCTAAGAACAAACCAGTGATGCCTGACTTGGATCAATTTGTTGCTAAGATGAATAAAGGTAAACAAATGTAAAAGAGATGAGGTTTCTACACAGGATACCAAAAAATGCAACTCAGGCATTGTTTTGAGTGATACAACTCCAAAAGAAATATCAGAGAGTGTTCCACCGGTCTTACCTGCAAGTGCTCCTTCTAGTCTCTCTTGCTCCAGAGGCTCTCACATAAACCTAGAAGCGTGCTCTATTCTGGGGAGAACTTCAGAATCCTTATGACGCCGGGCAAAATAGCGATTATTCTGCAGGCTAATAGCAACAGATAATTGACAGGAAATAACACAAGAGAATAGCCTAAAACACAGAGAAATAACTCTATTGTTTAATCAAATTATTCAAATCAAAGGTATCTCTAAAATCAGCCCACAAGCCGGGCTTTATAGCAAAAAACTCGTAATTATTAGAATTTTACCAAAATTAGCAAAACCCCAATAATCATGCTAAAACAAAATACGTAATAAAAGAAATAAACTGTCAGAAATCTGGCACAAATTGGGTTCAGAATCACTTCCTAAACAATAATTGAAATATTACTATAAATGGAAATAAACTACTAAAGTTAACAAACAGTCTATTCCTAAAAGAAAATAATGCCTAATCCTAAAAGGAAACTAAAAGATTCCTAATTAAATTGAAAGATTACTCAAAGTTATTTGAGAGCAAATTAGGAACCCTAGAAACCCAAATTAGGAACTCTAGGAACCCAAATTAGGAACCCTAGAAACCCTCCTGCATCACCTTAGCTTCATCAGTACAATCTTCCAATGCTGCTGGTGCTCCCGATACAGAAAAGGTGACCGCAATTAAAGGGTCGCCGGCTCAACTATGATTTTTGCCTGGAACGCTAGGGGTGTAGGGCCCCCCGACACAATCCAGAACTTACAGGCCCTCTCCTGCAAGTCCAAACCGGAGATACTATTTATTTTTTAAACTAAAGCTTCTTTTGCTTGAATGGATCGGCTGCACCGATGACTAGGCTTCAAACACGGAACCACGATACCAGCACAAGGACGTTCAGGAGGACTAGCTTTTTTCTGAAGAAAAGGTATTTCTATTTATATTAATTCATCCTACAAAATTTTTATTTTCTGCACTTTACATAATTATTATACTACTACTGCTTGGTCTATCATGTTCACATATGGCGAACCAAATCCTGCCTTGCAGGCCTCATTTTGGACCACCTTGCCATACAACACAATCCCACTATTATTATTGGGGATCTTAATGCTACTTCACATCCTGAGGACAAAATTGGTGGTCGTAGATCAACCCCAGCTCAAACTAAACTTCTGAGAGATTTTATTCAAATGCATCGTTTACAAGACTTCCCTCTCAATGGTTCGAAATTCACTTGGAACAACAAACGGAAGGATCATAATGGCACCAAAGTTAAGCTCGACCACATCCTAGTCCCGACAGACTGGATGACCTTTTTCCCCTCTGCCATTGCTAATTCTATCCATACTTTTGCTTCTGACCATAGATCCATCTCCCTTAAATTGAGCTTTATCACTCACTTTGGCTCGAAACCTTTTAGATTCTTTCAGATATGGACCCTTGACCCTCACTGTGGGAAATTAGTCACCTCAGCTTGAGCCACTCGGCAACACCCCGAGCCGAGTATAAATTTCCATCGTAAAACCAAAAAGCTTAGTCACTCCCTTTCTAGATGGAACAAAAAAAACTTCCAAAACATTCATCATAACATCAGAGACACTCTCGCCGCTTTAGATAAAACTCATTATGCTCCTCCGTCCATTGCAAATGCTCACTCCATAAAAACACTGGAGGATCGTTTAGCAAATATTTACCATCGTGAGAAACTATTTTGGTGCAATAAATCTGGGGAATCTTGGCTCAAAGATGGCAGCAGGAATACCAAATTCTTCTACTTAGCCTCAATCATCACAAAAAAATGCAACCTGATTCTTAAACTCCAGGAAAAAGATAATCACTGGCACTCTTTTCACGTCGAGGTTGGTCTGGTTTTCAATGAATATTTCTCCACCATTTCTCTCTCCTCCCAGCCCTACTCAAATGAGGAGATTGATGCTCTTTTTCCACCAGTGATCTCTGAACTTGACGATTATGCCCTAACAGTCATCCCTGGAGAGGAAAAAATCATAAGCACATTCTTTGCTTTGGGAAGCCATAATGCCCCCAGGCCAGATGGCTTCCATGCTTTATTCTTCCAACTTTATTGGGACAATGTTAAGAATGACGTTATTGTCAACTTCTTTGTCACTCATAAATTGGATCCCAAGCTTAATGAAACATTCATAGCTTTCATCCCTAAAGTCTCAAACCCGACCTCCCTGGAGAATTTTCGGCCTATAAGATTATGCAATGTTATTTACAAAACGATTCTAAAATCTTGGCTAACAGAATCAAACCCCTACTAGAGCACATTGTGTCCCCCAACCATGGGTTTTTTTCTTAAAGGGAGATCCATCACTGACAATATTGCTATAGTCCATGAAACCTTCTTCCAAATGAATCACAACCGCAAGAAAAAACAAAGTTGGATGGTCGTCAAAATTGACATGGCTAAAGCCTACGACAGAGTTGAGTGGTCTTTTCTGCTCCGTATTATCAAACTCCTGGGTTTCGCTGAGGAATGGATTCAACTCATCAAACAATGCATTTCAACTACTACCCTTAGGGTTCTACTTAATGGTTCCCCCTCCCACCCATTACCCCTACCCGGGGCCTTAGACAAGGAGACCCTCTGTCACCCTACTTGTTTATTATCATTGCTAAAGTTTTGTCTCGATTGCTAATATCAACGGAAAACAAAACTCTCATCAAGGGTATCAATATTAGACAACGCTCTCTTTCCATTAGTCATCTCCTCTACGCAGACGATCTAATGTTATTTTGCAAAACCTCATTGTCTGAAGCTCATCATGTTAATGATATTCTCGCTTCTTATTGTGAGGCCTCACGACAAGCTGTTAATTATAACAAATCCTTTGTCTTTTACAGCGCCAATGTCCGCTCGAGACACGCGAAGATGATAAACAGAGTTCTTGGGTCAAAATCTTTCAATCCAAACGAGAAATATCTTGGGTCCCCTCTTTTCATGTCTAAAAAGAAAGCTTCAAATTTCCAATTTCTGATTAATAAAATCAACTCCAAACTCTCTTTTTGGAAATCCAAAGTCCCATCCCAAGCTGTCCGTACGGTTATGATTAAAGCGGTGATCAACTTCATTCCGATCTATTCTATGCAAACTTTCCTTCTCCCCTGCTTCGTCACTACCAAACTGGACCGGATCGTAAGTAATTTCTGGTGGAATGGTAATGACGACGGCAAATCTAAACACATTTTCTCTTGGGATTGTATCACCTTACCTCGCCATTTGGGCAGTCTCAATTTAGTCCCAGCCAGGGTCAAGAATTTTGCTTTATTGGCAAAGAATATTTGGCACGCAATCTCCATGCCATCTCATCCTCGGACCAATCAACTTAAGCAAATTTACTTCCCTAACAAATCGGTGTCCCAGTTGACTAAATCCTTTTCCCTCACATCCTTTGCTTGGAAGGGAAACCTCGACACTTTGACCAAAATGAAACGATTCCTCCGTTGGTAAGTTAGATCAGGTGATGTTATCGACCTCTGGAACGACCGTTGGGTCAGACTGGGATTCACTCTTGCTGAATGCCCCTCATTCACCTCGGACTCGATATACTCCCCCACCCTGATCTCGGATTTCTGGAACCCCCTGGATGGTTCCCTCAGATCTTGGAACTCCACTATCCTTCGAGCTTGGTTCCCACCACCTGTGGTTGCCGACATACTCGATATCCCTATCCGATCCTCTTCTGACCACGATAGGCTCATTTGTACCTATGACAAACATAGAGTTTTCTCAGTTAAGAGTGCCACCAAAGCATTTCTTGCTGACACCCGAAAAACTTCTTCCTCCCGAGACATTGACACCACCATTCCATCTAAACTCCTCCGTGAGCTCTGGCGGATCAAAACACCAGTTAATGCTATCTTCTTATCTGGAAAATAGTACAAAACTTGCTGCCTACAATGTCAAACTTGAATAGGGTTCATGTCCCCATTGAAAACCTGTGTGTTTTCTACCACAATCATCAAGAAGACGTTCCTCACCTCTTCTTTCTTTGCCCGATCGTCTATCGATTCTGGCAACTCACCCCATCGTACATAGGGTAATGCCTTCCATGCTTATCTTTAGAATAAGAGTTTTATGGAATTTTTTGGCGTTCTTCCTTAGGACTCATCGTCAATTGATTATTGTGTTTGCATGTTCTGGAGAGGCAATAACCAAATCATCTTAAATTTTAGGTGTATGGTGCAAATTTACAACAACACATTTGAATATTTCACTACTTATTTACCTTGTTACTTGAAAAAAAAAAGTACTTATGTACTAGCTTGACAAGTTATATTGTTAAAGAAGTTCAAAAAGCACATTCATTTGACATAAATCAGATAAAATAATTAAGACTTGACGTAATGTCTTACTTCTTAATAGGAAAAAAATATTAGTTAAAACCAACTTCACAAAGTTACTAGCATCAACACGTCCCAAAGCAATTGAGATTTTTTCATGTATGGTGCAAATTCTTCTTTCTTAGACCATCTAAACTCTCAAGGGTAAAAGTTAAATTGGGGTATCAATCATATTTCATTTTAACCACATGCTAATTTTAGGAATCCCTATCTTCATCATTCCAACCACATTCCTCACTTTAACTTTTTCATCATTATTTAAACATATATTTCGCTAACTTTAGATATCCCCTATTTTAATTTTAAGGATTGGAGAAGAGAAAAGGAAGAAAATAGAGTTTTTATATAACTTTTAGTATTTGGAGGATGGCATGTGATGATACATCAAAATAAACCAATCATCACGGCCATACACGTGGCATAGAGACCCATCACGAGGATATAACGTCCAATTTATTGGGCCAGTTCATAAAGCCCAAGAAGAATAAAGCCAATTACAGAGGCCCAGATAAGGTCCGCCAATGAGAAGAAATAAACAGAGCCGAATCCAAGCCCGAACGAATCAGAGCCTGAATCCAGACCCAACACGAGTTCTCTCATAAAGAAGAGGAACATTGCACCAAAAAGAGTCGTCGAGTGAGTTACGCCTCCATGAGCGCATTTCCATTAAAGAGGAGACTTTTACGAGAAACATCTACTTCCATTGTGCCTAACATGCTTAATTCACACAGAGAATTAACCGCGACCATTATAAAAGGTAAAGGGAACATTCAACACAGGTATGCAACTTTAACTAAGCTTTGTCCATATTTACTTCCTTATTCAAACAGAGTTGTTGACATAAGCAACAGAGTGCCTCCGGATACCAAAAAGTTGGTCCTTGACAGTCTGACATCTGTTTTGTAGGTCAAACTCACAGGAAGACGATTTTTGGACGCATCAGTTTGGTGCCGTCCGTGGGAAACGACGAGTTTCCTTTCAAAAAATAAGATTTATAGTAACAAAGCTCACATAATATGATAGAATATCAAACAATTATCAAGATCAATAAAACACTCCACAATCCTCAATCTAGCGATAAACAATACGACATACTTCCTAAAGGGTAGCAAATCACGAGTTGAAATCACCCAGCTTATGAGACATCCAACTAATAACAACTCCAGATGTAATCAAGGGAAGTTAAAAAATCTACAACTAAAAAAGCCCAAATACGAGAAATCGTTTGCGACCTTGATAGTGAATCGGAGTGAGATTCTTAAAGATATGGTAAGAAGGGAAGATGTCAAATGGAAAACAAAAATGAGAGGGGTACCGGAGAAGCGAAACAAGAACAAATACTGCCTCTTCCACAATGATTACGACCACGATACCGAAGATTGTCATAGTCTGAAGGATGAAATTGAACGTCATATTAGAGAAGGACGACTCGGAGAATTCATCGAACTCGAGGACGAAACAATTATCTCAATGGAGCGAATAAAGGAAATAATTTATGTCTTGCACGACGCAGTCGGTGAAAAATAACAATCCAATTGATCCTAAAAGCGTATAGTCAGAAACTTACGGACAAAGATTAGGTTCCAAGAACCATCCGCACAACGTGCAAAAATGATGCAGAGGACTCTAACTTTCTCGAACGAAGATGCAGACGGGATTAATTTTCTGCACAATGGTGCTCTAGTGATCTCGGTCATGATAGCTAAATGGGAAATCAAAAGGGTATTGGTCGACATGGGCAACTCGACCAACCTCTTATACCTGACAGCTTTCTGAAGGATGCAGTTTACCAAAGAGATGCTCTCACCTGCGATCAATCTATGGTGGGTTTCAGTGGGGAACAATGTTACTCGCTGGGAATGATTCAACTATTGGTCTAAGCAGGAGAGCCATGAAAGCAACGAGTATTGTTGATAGACTTTCTCGTCGTCGATGCTCTTGTTTCATACAACATGCTACTTGGGAGACCATGGATATACAAGATGGGCACAATTTCCTCTACTATGCACCAATGCTTAAACTACCATACTGACAATGGTATCGGAAGGATCAAAGGAGATCAACCAGTGGCCCATGAGTGTGATTTCTCAGTGATAAAAACTCCCCATAAATAACAATTACTACAATGACTGGAAGAGCCTTCACAGCAGCTTGACGAAAAGAGTTCAGACTCTCCGAACGATAATATGGCTCCAACCAGTCCGCGAGATCGACCTAACATTGGACAACCAAAAGAAGAAACTATCGAAGTCTACTTAGACAACAAAGCGAAAAAGGCAGTCTGAATCAACACAAAGATTCATCCCGAACTCGCCAAAGAACTGATCCAGCTGCTGAAAAATAACCAATATGTTTTTGCATGGACAATGAAAGATATGGTGGGGATAAACCCATCCATCATCTCTCACAAATTACAAGTGAACCTAGACAAGAAGCCGATTCGACAAAAAAGAAGACTGGTGGCCCCGAAGCGTAACCAGGCAATAAATGAAGAAGTACATCGACTACTCAATGCGGGAATGATAAGAGAAGCTCACTACCCAGATTGGTTGGCAAACACGGTGCTGGTAAAGAACAAGAATGACAAATGGAGGGTGTGCGTAGACTACAATGATCTGAATAAAGCCTGCCCTAAAGACAATTTTCCACTTCCATGAATAGATAAGATAGTGGATGCAACTGCCGGGCACGAAATGTTGAGCTTCATGGATGCGTACTTCGGGTATAATCAGATACAGATGTACCCTCTCGACCAAGAAAAAACTTTTTCCATAATGGAAAGGGATACATATTGTTATTGGGTAATGCCATTCAGATTAAAGAACGCGTTAGTAACGTACCAACGGCTAGTGAACATTATGTTTAAATATCAGATTGACAAAACGAAGGAAGTTTACATCGACGATATGCTTGTTAAAAGCTCACGCCGAGCAGACCACGTCACTGATCTTGAATAGGATTTCTCCCAGCTGTGAAAGTATAGATGAAACTAAACCCGGAGAAATGCACATTTGGAGTGGAGTCAGTGAAGTTCCTCGGGTACATGGTCAACCAACGAGGAATTAAAGCCGATCCAAAGCAGATACAAACATTTCTCAACATGCAGTCACCGAAAAACATAAAAGGTGTTCAAAGTCTTAACAGAAGGATAATAACTATGAACAGATTCATCTCCAGATCATCAGACAAGTGTCTGCCTTTCTTTAAAATCTTGAAGGGGAATAAGACGTTCGAGTGGAATGATGAATGCGAGGAAGCCTTTCAAATCCTTAAGACGTACATGGGAAGCACAAAACTACTAACAAAATCGAACACAGGAGCAACACTATATCTATATCTATTTGTGTTCGATCACACAGTGAGTTCAACATTGATGCGGGAAGAAAAGGGCGTGCAAACACCAGTGTACTACATCAGCAAAACACTCGCAAATGCAGAAATCAACTATCCAGCCCTAAAGAAATTGGTGCTTGCTCTAATCACGACGTCAAGGAAATTGTGACCATATTTCCAAGCACACCCAATCACGATTATGACCGAACAACCGCTTCGGTCGATGTAACACAAACCAGATCTGTCGGAAAAAATGGTAAAGTGGGCAATAGAACTTGGACAATTCAACATCAACTATTCCCCTAGAACCGCTATCAAGGCTCGAGCATTAACAGATTTTATTGCCGAGTTCACAGGAAGCAACAACCAACAGGTGAAAAACGAAAGAAAAAAGAATAGCCCAAACAAATCATTGGCGGATGGATCCTCCGCTATGATGGAGCGTCCAACGAGGTAGGAAGCAGAGCTGAACTAGTTTTGTACAACTTAGAAGGCATCGCATTAGAGAAGGCGATAAAAATCAGCTTTAAAGCCTCCAATAATGAAGTCTAATACAAAACCGTGATAGCAGGGCTACAGTTAGCAAAAACTTGGGAATAAAAGACATTAGTGTCTTTACTAATTCTAAGCTGGTGGTTAATCAATTAAACGACGAATTTCAAGTCAACGATACCCAAATGAAAGCCTACCACCAGAAAACCAAAGAGCTAGTAGAAGGCTTCCAAAATTTTACTATTCAAGGTGCGCACGGGCAGAGCACATAAGAGATGACGAACTAGCAAATGAAGCTTCGACAACAAAAGATAATGACAACCCACTTGTCATGACACAAGGAAGCTAGATACTTGAAAACCAAGCGGAAGAAGCATGCGTTGTAAATTAAGAAAACAACCGGACAACTCCAATCCTGGCATATTTATCAAACGAAGAACTCCTAACAGATAAGATGGAAGCCATAAAGCTACGAAATCGGGCAGCAAGATACACAATGATCAATGACAAAATTATACAAAATGTTTGCCACAAGGCCATTCCTGAGGTGCCTTGTGATAAGCACCAAAAACATCGATTTTTACACCCCTAAATATATAATTTCTAAGTCCAATTATCCAATAAAAATATCTCATTACGTGTATTTTGTGCATTTTGTAGGAATTCAAGCACAAATCTCAAATCATGCACAAAGTGGCACAATATAGCTAAATTCAACAACTAGAAGGCCCAATGGGAGTTCACATGCATTCATAAGGACTAAAGAATTGCAATCCCAAGACTCATGAAGTCAAGCCCACAAAGCATCAACAACGATGGATCTCGAGAAAATCAACATGAAGATTTGGACGATCATATGGCCAACTTTATCATATAAAAATATCTACAAGACATGTTTCCTTATTTCACTCAACCATGTTTCCTTGTTTCACTCAATCAAATGTCGGTTTTTGGCATCAATCAAATGGCGTCGTTGCACATCACTTGGTGAAGGAAGACATTCTTGAAGATACAACTTTGGAGACAATAGAAAATATTTTTAATTTCTTTAATTTTTTTTCTCATCTTTATGCGTTTTTGGGTAATTTTTAGCATATAACGTAAACAACACAGCAGCAGATGGCTCAAACAATGTTCGTTTAATGGGAAATTTGTTACAGCACATTCTGTGACACTCCCTTGAATTTCTGTAATTTTTTCAGATTTTTAGAGGTCGGTTGCCCGTTGAACAAATTCGTTTGGAAAAGTGAGTGATAAAGCTGTGAAATTGCCTAAGACTTGCTTGAAGACCTTTTTTTAATTTTTTTAATTTGTAGTTTCTAGTGAGGAAGAGAGTTTATTCTTTAATAAATTTTTTTTAATATGCCTCGAATGGTCGAGTGCAACTTGTAATAGTTAGGCATTAATTTAGCATTAGGTTAGAATTAATTCACTTTTTTTTTTAAAAAAAATTCTGACTTCTTGACCAAGACCATTAAACACCTTTGCATCTGTAATTGCTTGATTGTGTGTTTATTTATTTAGATAGCAATCGAAGATGGAAATAAAAATAATAATTTGTTATTTGAAAAGGGTTAACTTTTTTTTAGTGGACAACCAGTGGTGTTGTGGGGGAGAGAGCAATTGCTTGAACCTAGGAGGAGTAGCTCTCAAATAACACTTCTCTCTACTCCCATGTTGGAGACCTTGTGTCCGAGCTCACAAGTTAGTAAGTATATCGTTCAGACACATAGTTTTAGTGGCGTGGGTGTTGAGTGAAAATCGATTGGACATTGCTTGGTGTTTGTTTATGTTTTTGCATCTTAATGAATTGTGTGGTTGCTTACGTTAATAAACTACCATAAACATAGAGGGCAGACCAAGCCCTATTTTTGAAACTGGTGGGATTTCATCAACCACCTCATCACTCTAGCTGTGTGAAACCGAACCACATAATAAAATCAACTAAGATTAGAGCCAACTAGAACAATGTTCATAGGACAACTAAGACCAAGGTTATTCTACTGAATTTTGTGTTGACTAAAGCTAAATGAGACGTTGGGTTTAATCACTTCGAGAAGCCGTTGCCACATGGGTAACTCACCCGGTGCGTCGAGTCACTAGTAAGTTGCAGACCACAGAAGGACGTGGTGTAACTAACAGTTTTGGCTAGGAACACAACCAAAGTATATATTTGACATGCATCGTTCTCATATCAATCGATCTATAGAACGGTAGCACAGGTACGGTTCTTAATTAGGCCACGTGATCTCCTGTCACTTGTGCAATAATCCTGCTTCTTGCAAGCGTAACTCTGACCTTCTGATTTTGGACTTTGTTCTGTTGGATACAAGCTTTTAGGATCATCTGTTAGCACCCTGTCTAATCAGGCAATAATAGATAACAACGTAACGCCCGCTGGTTTCAATAAATCTTGTCCCTCACAAGTAACAAGATAAAATCCCATTAAAACGTTGTTTGCTTAGATTTGAAATTTGTGTGGAAGTGATTGTTGCTTGTGTACGTCTTCTTAGCAATCGTCTAGGGATACTTGATCTTGTGTTTTGTCATTGTCATCTTTACATCTCATTTTATTCCTTTTATGAAAGTTTGGGAACGACCCAACAATCGCTTGGTTCGTACCCAAAATTTTTCTAGCCACCCTAATCCACTCTTTGCCTCTTTATCACTCTCATCTTCACCTACCTCCCTTCACTCTCCAATCAACACTGAAATGGCAGAACGTCCAATTTGGGAATACAATGTTCCCCTTGCTGCTAATGTTCACAGATGCATTGAGCTGCCCTCTATCACGACAGCTCAATTTGAGATCCGACTACTTATTATTAATATGTTGCCGAAGTTTTATGGGCATGATCGAAAAAGCCTATATGTCCACATTGGAAAGTTTCTTGAAGTTTGTAGTACTTTTAAGAACCAAAACATGGATGAGGAGAATGTTAGACTTCGCTTGTTTCCTTTCTCTCTTGAGGATCGGGCCACCTCATAGCTAAATTCCCTCCCTGCCAAGTCCATCAAATCATGGGAGGATTCAGTTAGAAAGTTTCTAGCGAAGTACTTCCCCATGAGAAAGACCCTATAAATTAGAAGAGAAATTGAGGAGTTTACTCAAACACATGATGGACTTTTTTATGAAGCATGAGACGGCTTTCAAGATTTACTCATCAAGTGCCCCCATCATGGCTTTAAAAAATGAGTGCTAGTGCATTGTTTCTATAATGGATTGATTGTCGAATCTAGAAATATGATCGAATCCATGCACCAAGGGAAATTCATGCGTAGAACTAGTACTGATGCTTATACCTTTCTAAGTGAACTTGCTGATGATTGTCGACAATGGATTGCTCATAGAGACTTGAAACCTAGTTCTTCTAGAAAATCATGACTATTTGTACCAAAGAAAGATTCCGAACCAGGCATCCAAACTTCCTCAAGGACTTTGTTAAGGAAATTAAATCTATTGTGACGATGTCCGCCCTTGAAACCAAAGAGCTGACTTCTAAGCCACAAACCTTTTGCCTCAAAGGAGATCATATAGATTCTGATTGTCCTTTAAGTTCAGGTGGCAATGAACCTCCAGAGGAGGTGTGTGTATTTAACAGTGAACGTAAAACAAACACATTCGGTCAAATATACACATCTGCAAGTCGACATCACTCTAACCTTTCCTATGGTGGTGACTTTTATGAACAACCACCCAGATGTTCAGGGAATCCTCTTGAGTTTCAACACCCTAGGCAACCTAGTGGACAAGCCCACAACTCACACACTTATCCCAGACAATATGGACCTAAATCTAACCAGTGGCAACAAAATCAATAGCCACCACAGGGAGGACCTCTTTCATATAAGCAAAATCAGCTTGTGAACATTTCTATTGTACTCGTCCCTCATAATTCCTATGGTCAACCTCAACTTACTAACTGCCGGGACTTGGTACCTCAAACTCAATATGTCGCTCCTTTACAACTTCCAAAACCATCATTGGAGGATATGATGCACCAATTAATCGCAACCAATGCTGCTAATTCCCAAGCCATCCACCAACTTCAACAACAGTTGCAACATTTGACCGTGGGAAGGGAAAAAGGAACGTTCCCCAGTCAACCCATCTCTAATAAAAAAAGGCGATCCCCGAGCCCTTGTCAATGAAATTGGTAGTAGTGTTGATTCACATGGAGAAGTTAAAGTTGTCACCATCATTCGTTTTTTTGCCGAGCAATTGATAATGACATAGAACAACCCAAGACAACTGATGTGATTTCCAAATAAAGCGTTCCTAAACCAATCGAGAATGCTAAAGGTTATTCTCAAACTAGTTTAAACTCACCCTCTCAGCTTCTCGTAGAGCCAAGAAAGTATATACCTAAGGCACCTTTTCCCAAAGCCCTTTTAGGTAACAAAAAAGAGAAGCAATTTCAAGAAATACTAGAGATTTTTAAAGGAGTACACATCAACATCCCTCTTTTGTTTGCTATCCGGTAAGTACCAATCTATGCAAAAATTTTCAAAGACATGTCTACTAAAATGAAACAAAAGTACCTGAAACCGCATGCCTTGCAAGCGATGCCACATCGCTTATTCAACAAACTGGAGTAGTTAAGAATAGGGAACCAGAAATCCCTACTGTACCATGTTTCATTGGAAAAGACTTTGAAAGTCGTGCCTTGATTGACCTAGGAGTGAGTGTGAATCTCTTACCTTATCATATATGTTTAGAACTTGGGTTGAAGGAGATGGAACCAACAAAGGTAGTTCTTAAGCTAGCAGATGAGTCAAAGCGATACCTTAGAGGAATAGTTCTGGATGTGATTCTTCAAGTTGCAGATTTCTATTATCCAATTGATTTAATCATCTTAGACACTAGCCCGAGCCCAAATAATCAAATTCCTGTCATCTTAGGGCGACCCTTCTTAGCAACTGCGGAGGCCAACATCAACTATAGAAGTGGTAGCATGTTTGTTTCCTTTGGGAACCTTAAAGCTGAATTGAATATTTTTAAGGCCTTGCAAAGGAGAGATGATCTTGATATGATTGAGGAAGAAGAAGAAGAAGTGTGTTTGATTTGATCTTTCGAGTCTATGGTTCAATCGTCAACAGATGACATATTGCTTCATTGTCTCTCACACTTTGGTATGAACCTAGATATGGACGAGGCTATTGAAGAGGTCAACAATATGTTGGATAATGTGCCCATAATGCATATACCTGAATCTTAGCCATTATCACTTTATCAATATGAGGAAGAGTTGTATTCCCCATCTTCCTTCATAGGACAGTCACAAAAGAGTGACTCATCCACAAGCACTCATAAATCACTAGAAATTGAGCCTTTACCAAATGAATTGAGATATGCATTTCTCAATCTCGAGGAGAGTTATCCAGTGATTATTGCCTCAGATCTCACTGAGGAACATAGTGACAAGTTGTTGGAAGTCCGTAAAACACACAAGTCAGCCATTGCTTGGAATATTCATGACATCAAGGGTGTTGACCCTATTATCTGTGAGCATCATATTTATTTGGAAGATGAAACCAAAACCTCCAGAGAGCCCCAACGACGTCTAAATCCAATTTTGAAAGATGTCGTAAAAGAAGAAGTGTTGAAACTCTTGGATGCAAACATCATCTATGCTATCTCTGATAGCCAATGGGTTAGCCCAGTCCATGTGGCTTCTAAGAAGTCAAAAATTACAGTCGTCGAAAATGAGAACTATGAACTTGTGCCACAAAGAGTGAAAAAGCGATGGAGAGTATGCATTGATTATCGTAAGCTGAACTCTAATACTCGAAAGGATCACTTTCCCCTTCCCTTTATTGATCAGATGCTTGAGAGGTTAGTGGGTCATCCTTAATATTGTTTCTTGGATGGATATTTTGGATACAATCAAATTCCTATTGCACAAGAGGATCAAGAGAAAACCACATTCACTTGTCTTTTTGATACCTACGCTTATCGTTGCATGCCTTTTGGGCAATGCAACACACTCGCGACATTTCAAAGATGCATGTCTAGCATATTTAGTGATATGGTGGAAAACTTTTTTGAGATCTTTATGGATGATTTTTTAGTATTCGACTCATCTTTTGATCAATGCCTACATCACCCCTCACTTGTCTTAGAGCGTTGCGAATAAAAATGTCTTGTTCTAAATTGGAAAAAGTTTCATTTCATGGTGAAGCAGGGCATTGTTCTGGGGCATGTTGTCTCTTCAAAAGGCATTGAAGTGGACAAAGCTAAGATTGATGTCATTTCAGCTCTTCCGATTCCAAAATCTGTTAAAGATGTGCGATCTTTCTTAGGGCATGCTGGATTTTATCGCTGCTTTATTAAAGATTTCTCAAAGATTGCACGCTTTTTGAGCAGTCTCTTAGCCAAGGATGTTCCCTTTCTTTTTAATGACAAGTGCATATCTGCGTTTCTGCATCTTAAATCTGAACTAGTCTTAGCTCTTATCATCATACTCCTGATTGGGCGCTACCCTTTGAGATTATGTGTGATGCTTTTGAATACGTTGTAGGTGCAGCTTTGGGTTAGAAAGTTAACAAACTTCCTCATGTCATCTACTATGCTAGCAAAACTCTGAATGAGGCTTAACTCAATTACTCGATCACGGAGAAAGAGATGTTAGCCATTGTTATGTGTTCTAGAAGTTGAATAGTTGAGCATTCTCTCATTTTGCCATGATCAAGCTTATGGTGGGCATTTCAATTCTAAGAAAACCGCGGAGAAGGTTCTACAATTGGGTTTTTTGGCCTACCCTTTTTCGAGATGCTTATGAGTATTGTAAAGCCTGTCATTGATGTCAACAACTTGGGCGAATAACTCGTCGACACATGATGCCTCTAAATCCTATTCTAGTGGTTGAAGTTTTTTATGTTTGGGGCATCGATTTTATGGGACCGTTTTCATCCTCCCAATGGCATCAATACATCCTTCTTGCAGTGGATTACATTTCTAAATGGATAGAGGCCATTGTCACTAAGACCAATGCTCACAAAATTGTTGTTTCATTCATAAGGGAGTTTATCTTTAGTAGATTTGACACCCCCAAAGGTATCATTAGTTATGGGGATAAGCATCTTGTTAAAAAGTATGAGGTTACTCACAAAGTTGCCATTTCCTACCATTCTCAAACAAGTGGTCAAGTTGAAGTCTCAAATCATCAAATCAAGAACATCCTCGAAAAGACTATCAATCCAAATCGGAAAGATTGGTCTTTACGCCTTATGGGCATACCAAACTGCATTCAAAACTTCTTTATGGATGTCTCCCTATAGATTGGTCTTTGGTAAACCTTGTTACCTTCCTGTCGAACTCCAACATAGATCTTATTGGGCTACAAATAGTCTAAACTTTGACCTCGATATGGCTGGTCAACAATGAAAGCTTCAACTCGATGAGCTAGAAGAATTGAGGTATGATGCTTATGACTTATCCAAGAACTACAAAGATAAAATGAAGTGGATACATGATAAAAAAAATCGAAAGAGTTCCATCTTGGTCAGAAAGTCCTACTCTACAACTCTCGTCTTCACCTTTTTCAAGGTAAGTTAAAAACTTGTTGGTCTAGTCCATTCATTGTCCGTGATGTTAAAGACTACGGTGCCATCATCGTAGAAAATCCTACAAATGGTAATCTCTTTCAAGTAAATGGACAGCGACTAAAGCCATAACATGAACTTTCCACAAGTTCAGTGGAAACCATTTAGTTGATTGATCCTAACTATGAGGATTAGTCACGCCCACAAATTCCTATTCCATTAAGCTTGTTTGGGGGTGGTATCCACCACCCCCATTATGTCCGGCCAATGACATTAAACTTAGCGCTACTGGGAGGCAGCCCAATCTGTTTATGCATTCATTCATTCATAAAAAATAAAATTAAAATAAAAAAATAATAATACCGCCAATGCCTGTTTGGGGTGATGTATTTTTAATACATCACCTCCACCAACTCACTTTTTTTCATTGCAGGGACGGTACAAATGTTCAACAAATCACTTGAAGTAATAAGTTCTAATTTTTATTTCTCACTTGTTTAACACTGGGGACAGTGTTCTATTTGTTTGGGGGTGGGGAGATTTATCAAAATTCATACCTTTTTTGAAAATCTTTTTCTAAAAAAAAAAAGTGTAGTATCCTAGCTATGATGAGATTGGATTACTTGATTCATTACATTTAGGCAAATAGATGTTGGGAGTTTATTACCAGAGTAAATATTGTATTTGAGTATTCATGAACAAATAATTTTTTTACACAATGACCACGGATATAGTTTGGAATACAGAAGTAAGTAACTTCCTGAGAATCTAGAGTAATAATAGTGGATATTTTAACTTTTAGAGCTATCAAACCTTTCATTTTATTCAGAGAGTTTTTACACAACTCCGAGTCATATGATGACTTAAAGTTTTATTGGAACATTAACTTGTTGTGAAGTCTCATTATTCTTCCTTTTGGTTGATTAGTAAGGATGACATCTTTTTTGAGTTAAGAGAAACATAGGTGTTGTAGTCTATTTGAGACTTATAACCATTACAAAACCTTAGAAGGTAAATTAGGCATCTCTTGTCCATCTGAACATTTTCAAAACCATCTTGCTAAACATTCCATCCAATACCAATGTGAGCCTTAGTCTTGGGTTATTAGATATATATAAAAAAACCCATTTTCCCATTTATGTTTCTGAAAAATGTTAGGATGTTTTATGAAGAAAAAGGGGAGTGCAAAGTGAAAATCCAAAGTCCAAGGTATTTCAGAAAAAAAAAAGTTGTGAAAAAAAAAGGTTCTGAAAAAGGAAACAAATAAAAAAAGGGGGGTTGTGAAGAAAAGAAAAGAAAATGAAGTGATTGATGAGTTCCCTATTAAGCTACTTGAAGATCCTAACTTTTCAGAAACATCTCTTTGCTTACCATCTACCCCACTCTTCCTCGTATAAAAAAAAAAATAGGCCAGATTCATTTTTTTTCCTAAAGAAGTCCTAATTAACCCTATGGTAAGGTATGGTAAGAAGTGGAGAGTAGATGAGGAGGAGCTATGGTTGGTAACTCGACATTTTTGCAAGTGATCAACATTCTTTCCATGAGACTATTATTCTCTTTCATATCCATTTATTCTTATGAGCATGTGAGAAGTTTGAATTTTCCATTTACTCTTTTCCTTACATGCAAGAGAGAAAATATTTTACCCAAACTCAGAGTGATAATTTCAAAGAGGTTAATTGGCGAGTTTTGAAGTCAAAACGGCTATTCCAAAGGTGGATTCGGATGTACGTTACTTTGACACAAAAAGTTGCATTTGTTGGTTATTCACACACACACCTTGTTCCAAAGTTGCTCACTTGTAATGTACAAGAGACATACGTAACTAGTTACTAACATGCACATTACAAGTGAGCAACTTTGGAACATGTCTTGTAAAGAATTTTGGAAATGTGGTTGAGTGAAATAACGAAATGTGTTGGAGTTTAATAAGGAAACATGTCTTGTAAAGAATTTTGGAACCAACAAAATTGATGTGAGCCCTGTTTTCTCAAAAGAGTATCCTTGTTATTCAACCACATAGACATGTTTCCTTATTAAACTCCAACACATTTCCTTATTTCACTCAACCATGTTTTCATGTTTCCTTGTTTCACTCAAACCCTTTTTACTTATAAAACCCTATACATGGAGTTCATAAGGAATAGTTTTTCTTAGAAAGGTTTTTTTTTTTTGTAGTTCTTAGCTTTATATTTTTGCTTGGTAGAGAAGTGCATGTACTACTTTCCAACATTTTAATTTTTCCATTGAAGAAGTAAATTCTATATTTGTTTCTCTTTCTCAATTATTTCTCTTTCTCCTTTAACTTTTAGTTTATTCTCATTATTCATGGAGAGCTAATATCCTCTCTCTAGGGGAAGAGATTGAGCCCCATGAAGATATAATGATAGTTAGATTGAGTTTCTTTTAGGAAGTAGAATAATGAATTGTAAGAAGTACTTTGAAAGAAGGCTTCATTTGTTAAATGGATAATGATTTTGATTCGAAATAATAAATTATTTCCACGTCTCTTAGGATTTTTTTCGATGAAAAACATAATCGAAATCCAATGATGTTTTAGAAATAAAATAATGGATTTGGTTAAAGTTTGAGTAAAATGAAAAGACTTTTACTTCTTTAATCCCACAACTCAAGTCATGTAGGTTGTAAACCCTTGTGATTTGAGTATTTTGGGAGAAATTGAAAATTACATTGTACAATCATTATGTTTGAATGGGGTGATTCTTATACCCTTGAGATTTCTCTATATTCATTTTTGTTACAAGTTATTGTTTTGTTTTAGAATCATATCATTTCTCAACATCTCACCATCCATTATTTTGCTATTTTCTTTATTCTTTAAATTAAAATTTGAATATAATCTTCTAATCCAAGTGAAGTAGTCGATAACCCCTACTTCTACTATGCATTGTTGAAGTGTATTATAGGTTGAAGGAAAAAATAAACAAATTGTTTTTTTATTTCTTTGATTGATGTCGAAAATCATGCAATGACATTAATGTCAGTTTTTGGCATCAATCACCTTGCACCAAGAGATGCTGAATATGTTTTGCAGAAAATTCACCACGGCACATGCATAATCATCCAGAAGGGAGAACATTGGCCCTTAAAGCTCTTACATTGGGCTATTATTGGCCGACGATGCTAGCAGATGCTCAAAAGCTAGTTCACAAATGCGACAAATGTCAAAGATTTGCCCCATACACTCACATGCCAGGACAAAACCCAATGAGCAGCCTCTGTCCATTCGCACAATAGGGAATGGACATCGTAGGACCACTCTCAGCATCTGATAAAAAGAAGTTTCCCCTCGTTGTAGAAGACTATTTCAACAAGTGGGTAGAAGTAGAACCTCTCACAAAGATAGGAGAAGCCCAAGTCAAAAAATTTCTTTGGAGCGATATCATATGCAGATTCGGGATCCCAAGGGTAATTATCACGAATAATGGAAAGCAATTCGAAGGCTAGAAGGTTAAGGAGTTATGCAAAAATCTGAATATCTAGCAACCTTTCTGCGCCCACTCATTCACAAGCAAACGGACAAGCCGAGGTCACCAACAGGCAAGGATTGTGATTTCATTTTTCAAGTTAATTTTGGTCACCTGATTTTAAGAAGTATTTCGTCAAATATTTTGACGTGTAAAGAAAAAACGTAAAAATTTCGAGGATACATGAAATATATAATGAATTTTGAGGTATATTAAATATGTGAAAAAAATAATATGCAAGTAAATAAATGTATTATAAAAATTTGAAAATCAATACCTATAATTAGAAAATCAATGGGTAGTTTAAAAAATCAATACATAAGTAGAAGAAGTGATAATTAGGAAATTAGGGGTTAGTTTAAAAAATCAATAGATAATTAGAAAAAAAAAACACAAATTTACGAAAAAAATCCCAAAATCCTCAAAAAAATGTAATTTTTAATAGATGGTTTTTGTGTTTTTACAAAAAAGCTAAATTTATGAAAAATCTCAAAATTTACGAAAAAACCTTCAAAAAAATGTAAATATTTTTTTTGACCTTTTTATTTTCATAATTTCAAAAAAATGAAAATTTTGGTGAAATTTCGTATAATTTCGCAAAATCACAATCCTTGCCAACATGACAATCTTGGAAGCAATCAAAAAAAGACTCGAGGTAGCAAAAGGATTGTGTACATCCGAGTTACCCGGCATCCTTTGGGCGTACAGAACAACAAAACAAATTGTGATAGGAGAAACACCTTTCGCCCTTGCGTATGGGTCAGAAGCAATGATACCCAAGGGGATTGAAATGCCAACATTTCTAATTGAAGAATTTCACACCGAGGACAACGTCGAGGCACAAAAAGTTGGATTGGATCTCCTCGAAGATAAGCGACAAGCAACCTCTATCAAAACAACAGCCTACCAACAACGTATGGCAAAATATTACAACAAGAAGGTGCAAACCCGTACTCTTAACGTCGGAGACTGGGTACTACGATAAACCCAACTCAACACGAAGAAACCTGGCACAGGCAAGCTGAACCCAAACTGAGAAGGACCGTACCGAGTAACAAAAATCAACAGACCTGGAACATACTGGTTGGAGAACAAAGAGGGCGAAATGCTACCTCGACTATGGAATGTAGAGCACTTGAAAAGATATTATCAATGAAATCTTTCACTGTCAAATTTGAAACAACACGAATTTAATCAGGACAAGGAAGTCGGATTAAAAAACCAACTCGAGAAAATACTCAGCACGGCTAGAGTAACGAGCAAAAATAAATACATGTACTAGACGAACGAGTCAGACATAAAACAATAACTTATGACCTGATCAACCATGAAGTAATAAGATACCAGGACATAAGAACTGGACTTTTGCGCCGACTGTAATGTATGACATCATAATTCGAATGTAGAACCGTATTTCGTAAGCCAGAGCTTCTACACGACTAAAACGTCAAACATTGAACATTGAAGCCGCTCGTAAAAATATGGACGAACGAATCAGAAATCTCCTAGGAATGTCATAAGTAAAACCAAACAAACAAGGCCACACTATACACAACAAATGTGAAATAAAAAAATTTCACTGATTTTCTACAAAATGAGATTACAAAAAGATACAAACAACAACTAAGAAAGGGAATCGTCGTCATGGGCATTATCTCCAGGCAGCATGGGCTCAGAAGGTTCTCCGACATCCAGATCACCCAATGAATCCGGAACAACTTCCTCGACATCATCAAAATTTTGTTCATCAAAGCAATGATATTGGGTCATGTCCAAACCTTGCGTCTCCAGGAAATCCAAGAAATCGTGGCGACCATCGCGACTCTCTTCCAATCCGCAGCCTCTGCCGCCTTCAACTTCTCAATAACGGATAACATGATGACAACTCAGCTCAGGTTCACGCTAACTCTCTGTCAACATTCACAAGTTTAGCAGAGACCGCTGACTTAGTCTAAAAAAACTCGAAACTCAGCTAAAAGATTCGAATAGCAGAAGCCTTGGGCTTGGCAGAACATTCCTTAGCAGAATGAATAGTTTCATCACGTTTAGCCTTTCGATCGGACAACTCTTCCTTAACAACATCCAGACAGGATCGTAACTTGCCCAATACCGCTTCAGACGTCTCGAGGTCAAAGACAAACGTATCACGAATAGCCTTGAGTTCCCTCAATGTTGTTTGCGCAGAATCCACAACACTCTCATACTCTATACACTACACCTTCAACAAATCCAATCGACGGAGAACATGAGAAAGGACCAGAATGTGTCCTGCTAATTTTCGCTCGATGTACGCAACCTGGTCACGAGCCACCTTACAATCCGACCCATCACGACCGCATAAGTAAGATGTGTCATCCCCTCCCAAAGATACTAGAGGCCCTCATCAATATGGCAACATGGGTGGCGTACGAGCATAAGAGCCCTATTAGCCAACCGCCCATGACAACCGCTAATGAGGTTGCGAGCATTGTCCTGCACATCAGTCTTGGAAGGCCAAAAGATCTCCCCGGGCACAGTACCAGCAGGACGAGACGTAGAGGGAGTAGCAGGTGATCCCGAAGCCCCAAGCATGACAGAAGAAACAGTGAGCTTGAAATCTTGAACTTGGGCATCGACTTTATCCTCCATTGACGGATCATACTCGAAGTCATCCAAGGTCTTGGTACCCTCTAGATTCTTCAACTGCCAAAAACCAAACTGAAGCATTTTATTCTCAACAATACGCGAGTCATCAACAGAAAGGCCAGTAGAGGCAGGCAAACCATAAGAGGCAACAAGATTTTTCTCGTGGTCGTCTAGAGGACGGGAGACTTCTTTATTACTCCTTTCGAGAACTTGGTTTACCACATCATTCTCCCGACCAGAAGAATCATCCTCCGAACCACAACCTCCCTTCCAAAGAGAAGCAAGGTGAGAGGGAGCCCTAGCAGCATCAAGAACTGAAGATGCAAGCTTCTTCCTCTTCGACACATGGCCGGAACTGACAGGCATCATCTTGGAAGACGGGAAGGCCTAAAAACTTTTCGATTCTTTACAATGGAGCCGGCGACACTCCCAGAACCCCGGATAACGATTGAAGTTGCTCGACCTACGCGCTCATTAACAAAGCCCTCTTGGTGGCCAACGTCTACATCACCAACGCACGCAATAGTCACTTCCGAAATGTGACCGCTTCATCTGATGAATATAATCCATTACCGATAATGGCATTCGTAGTGAGAAAATCTTCCACTAAGAACTGGGGAAGTTCGCAAAGTCAACTACAGAACTCTTGTTCTTCCAAAGATAGTGACAACTTAACCTTCTTAGGCTCCTAGAATTATCGCAAAATTTTATTCCCGCGAAACCTAAAGTGATTGGAAGAAAGGGATGCGTAGAACAAAGACCTCGCAGGTCCTTAAAACAAGAAGGATGACGCGAACAACAGGTGCAATTGGGGTTGACGCTAAAACCCACCAAAGAATGTGGAACCCTAGCATTCATAGGGATATGAGCCGAGGTAGCCCTTGCTAAAATTGAAATCATTACTTTCCAACCATTAGGAACCAGTTGGGCCGGAGCGATACCAACTAGATCCAAGTACTCCCAGACGATCGTAGGAGCCGAAAGCCTGAAACCATAGTGGAACATACCAGAATACAAAACAATGTACCCATGCTCAAGACAACAAGGACTGTCGCATTCTTTGGGGGGAATAATCTCCAAATCAATTGGCAACGAGTAATCATGACGAATGTTGTCCAGAGTCGTGTGCATTGCCCGCCTAGGCAAAATGAAAGCTTTGCAAACATCAAGAACATCACTGCTCAAAACCATGAAGTGAAACATGACTACAGAACGTACATCATCATCGTAGCCCATTCCCGATATTTTTGGGGTCGGCTAAATGGATTTTGGATCTCCAAACAATGCGGTCTTCCCACATATCCTCACCTAATCCAAGCTCAAAGATGTCTTCATTCACCGCTTTCATCCAAGTTTTCAATGGTCGTCCCCTTTGTCTACACCCTCCATTAACTTGCCGATCTAGAATTTTCTAATTGGTGTCTGATTGGTCTCCTCCGCACGTGACCAAACCAAGTTAAACACCTTTCTCTAATTTTGTCCTCTATGGGCGCTACACCTAAGTATCTCCTAATTCTTTCATTCCTAATTTTATCATTACGGGTTTTACCACGCATCCACCTTAACATACACATTTCTGCTACTGCCATCCTACGAGTATGTTGTCCCGTAGTAGCCCAACATTCTGAGTCCTATAGTATGGCTGGTTGAACAATTGTCTTATAACATCTCCCATTTAGCCTTGCAGGCATCCTTCTATCGCATAATACTCCTGACGTCATTCTCCATTTCCGCCAACCAATTTTAATCCTATGGTCTACATCTTCTCTAATAGCCCCATTCTTTTGAATTATAGATCCTAGATATCAAAAAGCCTCATAATCTAGGACCTCCACGCCTTCGATCTCAATTGCATTACTCCTCCCTCGTGATTCACAACCAAAGTTGCACACTAGATACTCTGTCTTTGAATGACTAATTCTAAAATCCATACTCTCTAAAGCTTCCTGCCACCTATCTAATTTCTGACCTAAACATTTACTAGTCTCATCCATTAAGACAATATCATTTGCAAATAACATGCACCAAGGTACATCTTCTTGCAGATGTCTCGTCAACTCATCCATGACCAAAGCAAAGAGGTATGGGCTTAAGCCCGACCCTTGATATAGTCCTACTAACAGTGGGAATTCACTGGACATCTCGCCCACTGAGAGAACACTTGTTACAGCCCCTTCATATATATCTTTAATGATATTGACATAACATTGAGACACTTTCTTCCTTTCAAGCACCCACCAAATTAATTCCCCGGGACCCTATCATAAGCTTTCTCCAGATCAATAAAAACCATATGCAAACTCTTACATTCCTCTCGATATTTTTCTATAATTTGCCTAAGCAAGAAGATGGTCTCTGTAGTAGACCTACCCGACATAAATCCAATATGATTCTCCAAAACTGTGGTTAAATTTCTAAGTCTTTGTTCTATAACCCTCTCCCAAAGTTTCATCGTATGACTCATAAGCTTTATCCCTCTATAGTTCGAGCAATTCTGAATATCCCCTTTGTTCTTATAAATTGGTACCACAATGCTATGCCTCCACGAATCCGGCATTTTTCTAGTTTTCAAAATCCTATTAAAGAGCCTGGTTAGCCATTGAATTCCAACTTCTCCCAGACATTTCAACGCTTCAATTGGTATATCATCCGGTCCAACTACCTTCCCTGTCTTCATTCTTTTTAAAGCTTCTCTCACTTCTGTGGTACTGACTCTGCGATGGAACACGCGATGTCTCCCTTCCTGTGAAACATACCCCTCCAAGTTTAACTCCCCTACATGTGTTCCATTGAGTAGGTTGCAAAAGTAATCCCACCATCTATCTAAAATGGCTTTATCTTGCATTAAAACTCTTTATCTTCATGCTTAACAGACTTAACATGATTCAAGTCCCTAGTTTTTCGTTCTCTAGTTTTAGCTATCTTGAAAATATCCTTCTCCCCTTCTTTTGTACCTAGCCTATTATACAGATCATCATATGCTCTCTTTTTAGCTTCCCCTACTGCTTTACTACTCAACTTCTTAGCTTGCTTATAGAGCTCATAGGACTCTAGGCATCTATCTTTTTTCTACTCCTTAAAGATCTTTTCTTTTCAGCAATGGATTGTTGCACATCAACGTTCCATCAACACGTCTCCTTATCATATACACCTCCTCTTTTGGACTCTCCTAACTCTTCCTTCACACATCTTCTTATTCAATTTGCCAAATGCTCAAAATGATCTGCGCTACTAGTCCTATCCTTTGGTTTTAGATTCTTCCAATCCTCTTAAGCTGACTGGCCACCCAAAATCTTCTTTCTAAATTTTTGGCACACATTTCCCTGTAAGGTCTACCACTTAATTCTCGGTTTAATCTGTTCTTTAGCAATACGACACCTACTCTTAAGACAAAAATTGAGGACTAATAGACTATGTTGGTTTGTCAGACACTACCCTGGTATAACATTACAATTTTTACACCTACCTAAACTGTGTCTCCTAACAAGAAAATAATCAATTTGACTTATATTACGCTCACTCGCGAAGGTCACCAAGTGATCTTCCCTCTTCTTATAAAAAGTATTCACGATCCCAAAATCTAGAATAGAAATCCCCATAGTGTTTCGTCTCCTTATCAATTTGACTTCTATGACAATAGGACGAACGTAAGGAATCAAATAATTAACAAATTGAGGAGGTGCAAAAGGAAGTAAGACTCACTCAAACTTCTCCTTTTACAAGGATGAGTAGCGAAAGGTCCGCTCTTGGGAGAACGTGCAAGACATGATAGCCGCACGAAATTCCAGATATTGCGCCAAAACGAACAGGTGGATGGAACATTGGAGAGACAACAGTAGCAATAGATAGCAAGAGCACTAAATGTGTCATAATGTTGAAATCGAAAACAAAACGCCACTCAGTTAGTGGATACATGAACATACCCACTAGCTAAAGGGAGGAGTAGCTGATGATACATCAAAATAGACCGATCATCATGGCCATACACATGGCATAGGGACCCATCACGAGGATATAGCGTCCAATCTATTGGGTCAGCTCATAAAGCCCAAGAAGAATAAAGCCAATTACAGAGGCCCAGATAAGGCCCACCAACCAGAAGAAATAAACAGAGCTTGAATCCAGGCCCGAACGAATCGGAGCCCAAATTCAGGCCCAACACGAGTTCTCTTATAAAGAAGAGGAGCGTTGCACCAAAAAGTGACGTGGAGGGAGTTACGCCTCTACCTCACATGCTTAAGTCACGCAAATAATTAACCGTGACCATTATAAAAAGTAAAGGAAACATTCGACACAGGTAGTCCAGATTTACTTCCTTCTTCAAACAAAGTTGTTGACTTAAAGCATCGGATTGCCTTCGGCCTTCAAAAAGGTAGTCCTTGGCAGTCTAACATCTGTTTTGTAGGTCAAGCTCACAAAATGACGATTTTTGGACGCATCAACATGAATGCCCTCAAATATAAGAAGGGAGAGACCGAGATAAAATAGGGGTATGTATTGGGTGTTACATTGGAGCATTTTTTCCCAAATCAGACCCCAAATTGGTTTTTTGGCTTATTTAGGGTCTCCCTTGTAGATGCTCTTACCCCAAGTTAGAAAATTATAGTTTAGAACTTTTTTAGAAGCATACTTAGGAAAAAAAATATATATACAAAATAAGTAAAAATAAAAATAAATTATTATTGATTCTACATGGAAAGCCTTAATGGATTAGCCAAATGTAACTTCCTTTAATAATTAAGATTTAGTTGAAGTTACATGAGGTAAGGTGATCATGTAACCACTTTGACATTGAAAACACTTTAAGTATTGCAACCCCATGAGCCATTCCCAACACCATCATTAGATAAATACATAAAGATGAAATCATGAGTTATCAATATGAAAACATATTAAAAAAATGTGAGCATATAACGAAATTTGTGTTAGAAAATTCCCTTAAGGTGAACCTACATAATTCATATTATTATACGTTGTAAACTGTTGAACTATAGGTGACTGGACCCACATAGTTCTTAGTACCTTGATGATCCTCAACCCACAGATCTTCAACCAAGTGATGATCGTGACAACTCTCCCACTAGCAACGATGCACCGCAAACAACTCATGATTTAGAGGTAGCCCGGATCATCGGACCGATGGTGCCCGAGAATTCGGATATATAACATGCACTGGCCCAGACAACCCAAACATCCGGCGATACTTTCACGGATCCCCGAGTAGACTTACTAATGGCCGAGATGAGTTACATGACAAAGGTGTTGGGATAAAATCACCCAGGAGCGCATTCAGCCAGCTGATCCCATTCAGGCATCGTCACAATAAAACTCCGCCAACCAAACTCAAGGAAGTGGCGAAGACACAGCAGAACCCCAATAGGGAAACTTCGAAAAAATGAGCTCCCTCAAGGAAAGACTCACTGTGTGACGGGACGCTTAGGAGTCGTAGATCCCAACATACTATATGAGTTAGCAAAGCCGCCATTCTCTGACGCCCTCATGAAACCGGCAATGCCGAAAAAATTCACTCCACCAAAGTTTGAAGTATATGATGGTACTAGCGACCCAACTAATAACCTGAGACATTTCCACCACATGATGGCCCTGAAGGAAACCACAGAATCGATCTTGTTCAGGACATTCCCGACTAACCTCACATCCAAAACAATGAATTGGTTCAACAGCCTACCACCGAGGTCATTAAACTCCTTCCATGCTTTAGCCACTATTTTTATCATCAAATTCATCAGAAGCCAGCGGATGAGGAAAAAACCACACTACATCCTGCATATCAGGCAAAAGACCGAAAAGACAATACGGGAATATGTCACTCGCTTTACCAATGAATTTACGATGATCGATGGATGTAGCAATGACACAGCTACTGCAACCTTTGTAGCCGGACTAAATAGAGAACCCTTCTTTGATGCTCCTACCCAGGAGCCTCCAAAAGGCATGACAATCTTGCTAAAAATAACACACAAACACATCTCCCTTGAAGAGATGAAGGCGGTCAGGAGGAAAAATGACCAAGAAAGAGAAAGTCTTTCAAGGAAACGGGAAAGAAATGAGGAAATAAGACGTGATGAAGGACAATTGGAAAGAAGCAACCAATCGAAGAAACATCAGAATGACGGAAGGAGTGATTTGCAATAACAAGAATTTGAGAAGCTACAACCAACGCGACCTCGACACGAGCGAGTAACGAGTGTGATGAAGAACACATACAAGCCATATCCAACCCTGATAACAAGTCGAGCAAATATATTGAAGCACACATCGAAATGAAATAACGTCAACTGATCGCTTAGGATGAGAGGAGACCCGGAAGGAAGAGACCAAAGCGAATAATGTTCTTTCCATAAGGATCATGGGCACGGTACTGAAAACTGCTACAATGTAAAAGAAGAAATCGAGCATTGGGTTCAGGAAGGACGACTCGACGAGTTCATTAGAATGCCAGATAAATAGCTCAAGTGGAAGGAGAAAGCAGATAATGCTCGAGATCGAAAGAACAACCCAGAGAGCTAATATACGCCTTACACTGCATAGCTGGAGGAAGCAAAACACACAACCTAACAGAAGAAGTGGCCAGGAAAACTTCCCACTGGAACTAATTTATATCATAACAAGAGTATTAACGAAACCAGACAAGCCATTTCACGAATGCATAAAACATGGAGAAGTTTGCATCAACCAACTAATATGATTCAAAAGATCTTACCGACGGATGCAAGCTTGACCAGAATCACTAACGACAAGACTGACAGCAACAGACTCAACCAAAGCCCGATGGTTGACACCAAACACGGAGCCAACATCAGCATGATTGGACAATTTGATGTTGATGTGAACATGATTGGACAGTTTGGTGTTGACATGAGTATGATCAAACAATTTGGTGTTGACAAAAGCATGATCAGATAGTTTGGTGATGACGTGAACATGATCGGGCAAGCCAACACTACTCAGCCATCGAATAGAAAAACACCTTGAGTCTGCCAGTCACGACAACATATACGACATACGAGGATCAACATCAAGAAAATAAAAAAATCAACAAAAACATCAATCTCTAATATGAAGACCAAAATCGAGCAATGGAAGACAAAGCAAATCGTATTTCGAACCAGCGTAAATGTTTTAACAGTTAAGGCTGGTGAAAACATCCGAAAGGGAATGTCAATAAGATTATGAATTCAAAACTCCCATTTTTTTGCGCGGACAACATAATAGATACGTCAAGGAATTAGCCATACAAAGCAATCGACGTATCTAGTAACAAGAAATCACGACAAAAGTCGAATATATATATATACACTTTTGGTTTGATCAACCACGAAGTAAAGGTTGGACACCCGAGCCAACTTAACACAAAATCTTCGAGTTGATCGAGATATTGAGTTAATGAAGTAAAGGTTGGACATCCGAGTCAACTTAACACAAAAACTTTGAATCGACCGAGATGTCGAGTTAACGGTGTAAAGGTTGGATACCCAAGTCAACTCAAACATAAAAATTTAGAGTCAACCGAGATGTATAGTTAACAAAGTAAAGGTTGGACACCCGAGTCAACTAAAAAAACAAAAACTTTGAGTCGACCGAGATGTCGAGTTAACGAAGTAAAAGTCGGACACTCGAGTCAACTTAACTCCAAAACTTTGAGTCGATCGATATGTCGAGTTAACAGAGTAAAGGTTGGACACTCGCGTCAACTCAAACACAAAAACTTCAAGTCGATCGGATGTCGAGTTAACGAAGTAAAGGTTGGACACCCGAGTCAACTTAACACAATAACTTCGAGTCGACCAAGATGTCGAGCTAACGAAGTTAAAATCGAACACCTAAGTCAAGTTAAAACAAAAACTTTGAGTCGACCGAAATGTCGATTTAACAAAGTAAAGGTCTGACACCCGAGTCAACTAAACACAAAAACTTCGAGTCGATCGAGATGTCAAGTTACAAAGTAAAGGTTGGACACCCATGTTAACTCAAACACAAAAACATTGAGTCGACAAAGATTTCGAGTTAACGAAGTAAAAGTTGGACACCTGAGCCGATTCAACACGAAAACTTCGAGTCGAATGAAATGTCGAGTTAACAGAGTAAAAGTTGAACAAACAAGTCAACTTAACACATAAACTTTGAGTCGACCAAGATGTCGAGTTAACGAAGTAAATGCTCAACGAAAAGTAGACTTAACACAAGAACTTTGAGTTGACAGACACATCAAATCAATGAAGTCAGAATTAGAGGAACAAATCAATATGATTCGAGGAAGTACAAGCAAAAACAACTATTTGCATCCAATCGAGAAGGACGACGTTGGCCAACCATTAGATGAATGATGAGCCAAAGAATGAAAGGAGTTACAAAAGAATTCAAAGCAAAATCCATGACAATTACAACCAAACTGAAAAGGAAAAAAACAACAAAAGTTCATTTTTATTGATAATACTACTCTGTTACATCCAGAGAAGGATAAATAAGTGGGGGAAGAAACGGAAGTAACTACAAGTTCATCACTCGCGGGAACAGGGGAAGGACTCTCTTCAAGAGAGGGGGATAGTAATGACTCTAGGGCGCTCGAGGGTAGAAGAAGCAATGGCTTCTAAGTTATTGGAGCAGATTTTTCAACATTGTCTTCCTCGAAAGCTTCACCAACTAAGTAACGGTTTCTGGACAATCCTCACCAAGCCCCTCAATATAGTCAAGAAGCTCAACTTGACTGTCAACAACTCGCTTCCAATCTTCAGCTTCGACAATACAGAGCCTATCCTTGGCAGCAGCGAGTTCATTTTTTTTCATGACAAGCTTCCCCTCAACGGTGGAAAGTATACTGGAAGTATCTGCCTTGACATAATCGAGCGCAACAGTTGTTCTACCCACCTCTCAACGGTATCACACATAATGGATTGCTCCACTTCAGCACAAGAAACTTCATCAAAAGCAGTTTTCTCAGTGAATATTCCACATCACGTAGACGGGTACAAACCCCATCCAACTTGGCTTTCAAAGAATCAAGCTCAGCAACAGATTTATCCCGCATATTTTTCGCCTCAATCAACGACTTTCGAGCAGCCCCTGTGAATTTCTCCAATTTCTCTCATTGCGTTCTCAACACGTCAAATTGGGAAAGAACATGAGAAACCACTAGCAACAGAGCTGCCAACCTCCTTTCCAAATAAGCCACTTGATCATGACCAGCTCGATAGACCGAGCCCATCACCCTTGCATAGGCAAGGTGATTCATCCCATCCATTATCTGCTCAAGACCATGATAAATGTGATCAAATGGATCCAGTACGGCCATCAAAGGCCTTTCCACTAACCGCCTTTGCCACTCATTTACCAACCTACGTGAACCATCTTGCATGTAAAGCTGAGTGAACTAGCAAAACTTGCCATCCGACTTGATATGGATATCCTTTGGGCCAGGCTTAGTCCAACCAACCTATGGATGAAGAACACTAAGATCCGAAAGCACTGAGGAACAACCCCTGACAGCTAAAAGGGCAAAAGGAATAGCAGTAACAACGAAAAAACCACATTTACCCTCCCATTGAGAAGTGTCCGCGGTAAGAACAAGACTAGCGATAATGGCAGGAGCATGAGAACTCTGATGGACAGGATAAGAAACAAAGAACCCAGTTACTTTGCTGACATCAATAGATGGAGAAGAAGAATGAACCTTGAAACTCTGACCACCACCAATGTCTTTAGACTGCTCCACTGCTAGTTAAAGCATTTTTCATTGATAACCCGGGGATCATCATTAGACAACTCAGCAGCGTCCAAGACACCATAAGCATAAATGAGCTTATTTTCATTATCATCCAACGGATGAGCAGCCTCCTCAAAAGATTTGCGATCTCCTTTTGCAACATCATCGTGGGAATGACTTGGGCGAGAGGCACCCCCTAACATCCTGAACGAGATTCAGACAGGACATAACCCAAGCAGAACAACGAATATAAAGTTGTTTCTACCTCGAAACCCAACCAGGATCTACCGGCAATCGCTTTGACGGACTTGTGGACCTCACAATGTTTCTTTTTCTCGAAGCAGAGACTGTGATATTGTTCGAACTCACTTCCCAATCAATGCTAGCATCACTAACGCCAGCATGAGCTATGCGAGCAGCAAAGGCTTCAGCATGAGACTCAATAAATAAAGTTTGTTCCGCTTCATTCATAGTGTACAAACCACTACGCTCTAGGATACCCTAAAAAGCAAATGCCTCCACAAGAAAACGGTGAAGCTTTTAGAATCGGTCACTGATCCTCTGCTCTTCACCAGCTAAGTGAAGATTCTTCCATTTATTGGGAACTCAGAATGATTGAAAAATCAAACGACCTCACAATTGGAAGTAGCTGGAGTTCACAAAAGGATAAAACCAAGACCACAACTAATCGCGGATGTCATCACTAAGTTTCTCAAAACAAACTGAAGAACGAAGGAAGCTGATATTTCTGTTCACGAACAAACCAACCACTGAATGCAAAACCCTCACAGTCAAAGGAATGTCGGATGGAATAGCCCTCGCGTAAAAAGAAACCATCACCTTCCAACCATTAGGACCCATTTGGGCAGGAGGAATGCCCAAGAAGTTCAGATACTCCCAGAACAGCTCCGAAACTAGGAACCGAAAGCCAAAATAAAAAAAATGTACAAATACAGTGCGATATATCCAGCCTTTGGATTACAAGGACTATCATCCTATCCAAACAGGATAATCTCAAGGTCGAGTGGGAGATTATAATCAGAATGAAGACTGTCCAGTGTTGCCTGAGAAGCTCTATTGAGAGAATAATGAGCCTCACACAAAGTTAGCGACTTACCACTTAGTTTATCACAAACAAACATTGAAGAATAAAAAAATAATGAAAATGAAAAAAACGAAGACGAAGGAATGAGCAAACCCTAATTTCAAAGATAGCGTGAAGAGGGAAAACAAATTTGTCACATCTCATTTTATAGAGTTGAGCAATGAAGGGATGGCTCATGGGACAACGTGTGAGATATGACGGCTATGCAAAATTCCAAAAATGTGCTCAAAATGAATGGCCAAGCAAAGAATCAAGACATCAATCCACGAAAAGTTACTGACAACATTAAATGCAAGGTAATGATGGAATTGAAAGGTAAATTGTCACGAAGTTAGTGGCCACGTCAACATACCCACAAACTAAAGGGGGAGTAGTTGATGATACATCAAAATTGATCGATCATTATGGTCGTGCACGTGGCAGAGAGCATCCATCGTGAGGATACAATGTCCAAACTATTGGGTCAGCTCATTGAGCCCAAGAGGAATAAAACCAATTACAGAGGCCCATACAAGGCCGGCAACGAGAAGACATAAACAGAGCCCGAATCCAAGCCTGAACGAATCAGAGCCCAAATCCATACCCGATACGAGTTCTCTCATAAAAAAGAGGAACGTTGCACAAAAAAAGAGTCGTGGGGGGAGTTAGCCTCCACGGACGCATCTCCATTAAGGTGGAGACTGCTACAAGAAACATCTCCTTCCATTGTGCCTCACATGCTTAAATCACGCAGAGAATTTTTCGCGACCATGTTAAAAGGTAAAGGGAGCATTCGACACAAGTATGCAACTTTAACTGATTTTTGTCTAGATTTACTTCCTTCTTCCAACTGAGTTGCTGATTTAAGCATCAGAGTTCCTTCGACCATCAAAAAGGTGGTCCTTGGCAGTCTAACATTTGTTTTGCAAGTCAAACTCACAGGAGGACGATTTTTGGACGCATCAAGTTTGATAAAGGAATGAAAATGATCCTATCACTTTTCTTCAAGCCAAAAAAAGTGTTCACTCTTTAAATTGGATGAATTATATGTTAGACGAGTTACAGTATATGAAGGACAATGATGTTTGGGATCTGGTCCAGTTGCCTAAGGGTGTGAAACCAATTGGATGCAAATGAGTTTTTTTTACATCGAACGAGATTCCAAAGGCAACATCAAAACATATAAGGTACGTCTTGTTGTTAAGGGCTTTACTCAAAAGCAAGGCATTGATTATAAAAAGACTTTCTCTCCATTTTTTACGAAAGACTCTTTTAGAATTATTATGGCCTTTGTAGCTCATTATGATTTAGAGCTCTATCAGATGGATGTTAAGATTGCATTTCTGAATTGAAACGTTGAAGAAAATATTTATATGAAGCAACCACCGGGTTTTGAGATTAAAGACTCGGAACATAAAGTTTTCGAATTAAAGAAATCCATCTCAGCTTAAAGTAGACGTCTCGTCAATGGTAAAAAAATGTTGATCAAGTAATTTCCTCATTCGATTATGAGGAATATTTATTTGATCAGTATGTTTATCATAAGATTAGTAGAGGCGAATTTTTTTTCTGGTATTATATGTTGATGACATCTTAATAGCTAGTAGTGCCATAGGCTTGTTGCATGAGACCACAAGTCTTATTTCAAAGAATTTCGAAATGAAAGATCTTGGGGAAGTATCTTTTGTGTTGGGCATAGAGATTCATCGTGACAGATCACGTGCTATTGTTGGCTTATCACAAAAGGCTTATGTTGAAAATGTGCTAAATAGATTTGACATGCATAGTTGTAAACCAGGTGATACACCCATTACTAAAGGTGATAAATTAAGTTTGCTCAAAAGCCCAAAGAATTATCTAGAAAAATTACAGATGAAAGATGTCCCTTATGCATTTGTTGGGGAGTCAATATATGCTCATATTTGTACGTGTCCAGATAGGTCGTATGCAGTTAGAATGTTTGGCAAATAATTGAAAGATACAAGCATGGGTCATTGGAAAGCGGCTAAAATAGTAACAAAAGAGTTTATGCTCACAGGAAATTTGATCACTTAGAAGTGGTTGGATATTCGGATTGAGATTTTATAGGTTGCCTTGATACTAAACAATCTACATCAGGTTATATTTTCATGCTAGTTGGTAGAGCCATTTCTTGGAAAAGTGTCAAACAACAACTCATTGTCGTTGGGCTTCCTTTTGCTCCGTTCTTCATCCTCGCGACTCTTTCCCTCATTCTTGTCCCTAAGATAAGGGGGCTTCCTGTCACCTTCGGTTTCCCTTTTAGCGGTCCTTGACTCCTTCAAGGTGTTGTGTCTCTGGATGCTTTTGAGGAGCTCTACCATGTCCAGAGAGGGCTCCAAGGTGAGGTCCTCGAAAAAAATCTCTTCTCTGAGGCCCGTAGTGAAGGCCGTCACGGCGGTATCGTCACTGCACCCGTCGATGAGGGTCAATTCGTTGTTAAAGCGCGTGACATACTCTCAAAGCGTCTTACTTGACCTCTTCCATAGAGAGAGTATGTAGTGCAGGGCTTTTTTGAAACGCTGGCTTCCGATGAAACATGTCAAGAATGCCTTCGCCAGTGTTTTGAAGGAGTCGATTGACTTCAGTAGAAGGCTGTGGAACCATGTCAGCGCAGAGATTTTAGACTGGTGGGAAAGGTTCTGCACATGATGGACTCGAATCCTTATTTGAGGGCCATTACGTGCTGGTAATGGCGCAACTGATTGAAATGATCGGTGGTCCCGTCGTAGGAGTCGAGCTTCGGGGAGTGAACTTCCTCGGAAAGGCCTCTTTCATTATTCGGTCCACAAATGCTTGGACGGAGAGGCGATATAGTACGTCCGGATCATGCGCCCCTCTGCGAAAGGGTTCTCAGGGCTGAGCCTCTCTGTCCTAGCGGTGAGCACAACGGTAGTCTTGCAGCCTTCCTTAGTCCAATGAGAACTAGCAGGGGCCTGGCTCTCCTGCGCTTGCTCCCTATCATCTTCTGAAAGCGGAGGTTCGTGCTGCTCTTGATCTCCGTTAGCAGGTGATGGATTTTATCGCGTAAGAGTCTCCACCTTCTTGGCGGTCTGCTGTATCTAAGATGCCAACACATCGATTATGGGGTCCATGGTTACTGCCGTTGGCGTGGGAACGTGAGTTGGCTGCCCGTGCACGACAGGAACTACTGAATGAGGCAATATAGGGACAACCTAAGCATGTCCCCTGGTTATCCGTTGTTTCGTGACCAGGTGGTCACCATCTATCTGGGTTTTGATAGGAGACGACGATTAGTGTAAAATTATGAACTATGTCGTCCCTATGGACGACACCAAACTGATGCAGTCTTTTTTCACTCCCTGCTTTGACCTAATCCCGCTGAGCCACAAACCACGGTGGGGTGGTCGTGAGCCACAAACCACGGTGGGGTGGCCAATGGCACTCCGATGCTAAAATCAAACAGGGCTCTAAGGAAGGTGTAATGTTGCAACATGGAATTTATAGCGTACCTTAGCTTACCAACCTCATGTCTTATTTATAGTGCAAGGAGTTATGGTTTTACCAGGTCATCGTAGGCGTAGTTTATGAAGGAGATCTTTGTGGAGACCCCTCCCTAATTATGAGTCGTGCTATAGGAGGGCAGTTTCCTATTAGCCACGTGCTCCTAGATACTCATGAGATAGTTCCCAATCCAAGAGCAATCTGTAGAAGGGAGTTTCCCTGTGTGGAAGATACTCTGGTGTATGTTTCCTAGTTGGAAGCAGAGAGCGGCTGTAGTTGCCCGTCCAAAGCTGATCCTCGAGATATTTGCCTGAAGAGGGCTTACAGGTATTGAGGATAGTTGTGAGATGTGTGGGCCTAGCATGCTGTGAGATTTCAGGTCTGTTTGGCGGACTGCAGTTGGGCGGCCTTAGAACCGCTTGGGCCGAATCAGTATTGGGCTGACGCTTGAGGTCGTAGTTCCTCGAGATTTTCATGACATGTGTATGGCTCTGGGGTGTGACCGTTTTTATGTATCATCAGTTATCATTACATTTATTGGTGATTTTGAAATAAGTTTTCTACCTTATCATTTATGGTTGCGCATATACAGTTTGATTAAATAAAATAAGGCGATCTAATATTTTGAATCATAATGTAGGACCAATTGAATATAGACATCATCAGGGATCACATTACATGTCAGTTTCATGCTACACATCCATACTTTGATCTATGTCGTTGATCATATTGGTATTTGTGGCCATGGATGGGTCCAACCATGATAAATATGGTAAAGGCCGTTATGATCCCATATTGATATTTCAATGGACTAGATTGTTTCGAGACGACACTCACAATTATCGATAGTCAAGTTTTTAGCTCACAAAGTTTTACAATGTATAATCTATGTAGTTCAAGTGAGAGATTGTTAGAAAATTCCCTTAATGTGGACCTACTTAGTTCATATTATTAGACATTGTATATTGTCAAACTATAGGTGAGTTGTGTTTGTTTAGACCCAATTAGTTGTGATCATTAAGAAACAAGATCAAGGTAATAAACACGTTGACATGTGTTTATAAATTATGTAAGTTATTTATGTGTAGATATCAAATTAAGCCCTATTATATCTCTATTATTGATGATGGCTAATAATAAAATTAGGGCTATATATATATATATATGGTTGGGATCCCCACTCCAAACATAGTTTTCTCTACATCTTACTTTCCCATCCAGTTTGAGACATAGGAGTAAGGTTCTAGAGGTGGAAGAATTTTCTGCTGCGTATGGCTTGGTTCATGAGGATTATTACGTGCGTACTCTTTATCAATGGCTTCAGGTACGCACTAATTAAATTTTTCTTCATTAATTACTGACATGAAGTCTTGGTGTGGATCTAATATTATTCGAACAATCTGTTTATAAAATATTCCACACTCACTTGCTCACAGCCAAGCTAAAACCTCTCCATCAATCACAAGAAAATCATTTTTTATTTCTGAAAAATAACAACACCTAATCGTTTGGTTTCTTTTCAGAAAATTTTTCTTTAACTATCTCCCAACTAGTGACATTTTTAACAGATGGAATAATGTTATACTCAATACATCTAAGGATCTTTTAGTTTTGGGATTTGCATCAATATATAGGTGATGTAGTCGATTCCTGCTCTCTTTCATCACCGTTACTTAGACCTGCACAAGTAGCACACGTGAGTCAAAGACCACCGTGTGGCGGTGATATTCACATAATTGTTACATAAAATATCCTTTAATTTATATTTGTTAGTGTTTCGATTATTATATTTTATTCTAATTATTTTGTTTTCATGTTTTTGCAAGAATTTGAGCGTAAACGATGAAATCGTGTTAAGGCGGCAATTTGAAGAATGATCAATTGGTTAGTTCAAATGGCGGTACAAAGTAACGGGTGACAAGTCAACTATCACATGCCTAAACCTGACCCAAATTCACCTATTACCTAAGCCCAAGCTTGAAAGTTAACCTAAAACCCAATTCCAACCTAAATAGGAGAAAGGAAGAATAACCTATATAATATCTCTCTTCCACGTTCCTCTTCCTTTATTCTCTTTCTCCAGCCACCCGACCACATCCACCCTGTCGGGGATCCTCGCTCGATAAGAGAACCGGCAATGCAACCACCTCGCCTCGCCTCCCCTGATCCTTCACGTCCAGCCAATCTCCCCTATCTCTCTCCTCTGTTCCTTCATCTCAGCCCCTACGTCAACACAACCACGTACACCACAACCATCACCGTCCCTATCTTCCTCCACTTCCCTGTTTTCTACTCCCTCAACTGCACAAACGAACCAGTGACAGGTTCGCACCATCACCACCATCTCACTATCACCCTCCTCCCATCTCTCGCGCACAGAGAAGCAGCCAACAAACTTCACCCCTGTTCCTCTTCCATTCGCCCTGTCCTCTCTTTCTCGTCTGTCTCACGAACAGCCTTCGTTCACCCTGTTCCTCTTCCTTCTCACCAACTCCAACCAATTCGTCCACTCCCCATAATTTCTCCTCTTCTCTATTGCAATAGTGAACTAGAAGCAGCAACAGGGGACAACCCACACACGCCACCGTCCAGCCACCACTCTGCCATCTCTTCGTTCCCTCTTTCTCTCTCCCCCTTCTCTTTCTTTCTCATTGATTTATCTGTCTTGCATGTACTGGAGCAACCCATTGTAGGAGAAGAAGAGACGAAAAGCTTGAGGAACAAGAAGGTAGTGTTGGGCGGGAGAAAATTGTTTTTTAGAGTTCTATTATTTGTACCCCCAGATCATGTCTGAGCCCCCACAGTCCACCGGCAGCGCTTTTTAGTGATGTAGAGATGAACTTCACCTATGACAGTGCTGTGAAGTTATCCACCATGATCTTCTAAACCCTGCGCTGAGGCAAAGATGAAACCACAAGGTTTCCTAGAGTTTGTCGTATTTGAACTATTGTTTTCCATATACTTGGATGTTAAATACAATTAATTTCTGGATTTTAACAATTTTGCTTTCACTAATTATATCATGTATAATAATCTAGACTAATCGGTAGTTAGAAGTTCTCTTTGATTATATTTGAAGCATGTTTTAATTAATTAATTTAAATCTGTGATTGTGTGTGCCGTAGAAAGACATGCAATGCTAGGGGTTTAGAATTAATCAAGTTAAACATGTGATTGTGTGTGTCGTACAAAAACATGCAATGCTAGGGGTTTAGGCCTTTGCTGAAATCAATTGTGAATGTGGATTAATCCTTAGATTAGTCGTAGTGAATCTCAAAAACAGTAATTTAGGTTACACAAGTCTCAAAGAACCTGTGGTGGATTCGATGTCTCGGTCCACTATCTCATTGTCTTATCAATTTAATTTTTAGTTGTTCAATTTAATTCTCTCAATTTAGGAATTTCCAATTGTTGCAACCCCCAATTTAGATTAGTTTAAATAGATTTTAGACTTTGGTTGTCTCAACAATCCTCGTGGGATCGACCCGTATTTGCCATTGTCTACTAGTTAGACAGTCGTGCACTTTCGATATTACAAGTAGGGTTATTAACTTATTAATTTAGGTTAGTAAAATCTTTATCAGGCGATCGATGGCACTCTGATGCTTAAGATAAGGCTTTGGAAAGGGTTAAAACTATAAATTGCATTTTTGTAGCGCACCTCAAGTTCATTAACCTTATCTCCCTTTTATAGTGTGAGAGTCCTTGTTCGGCTAGGCCTTTGGTGGCATAGTTTAGGGAAAGAGATCTTGCTGGAGATCATTTCCTATTTCGGAGTTGTCTGCAGGTGTTTAGCTTCGTCCAAGGGACATGATGTTATCGGGCAAGTACTTGACTCATCTGTCGGGGCGGTCCGGACTTGGAGAGGGAGTATCAAAAAATGGTAGGCGTGGAGGATGTAACCAAACTGAGTACAAAACAGGCAGAGGTTCTGAACAAATGCTGTTGTAGGCGGGCGTGGCAGCTTCGTCTGGTCGTTCCTTTTCAATGAAGGAATTTGAGCTCTGCCTTTCTCAGTATCATGAACCTGTTGAAGAGTTGTCCGATTGTCGACCTCATGGTGAAGGGTCCCCTATGTGTCCCTCCTACCATTCACCATCTCATTCCCGTCCCCATATTGAATTGACGACATGTCCAAGGAATAACTCACTTCTCTCTTCCCTGTCAACTGATGCTGAATTGGCAGGTGAAAGAGAGCCAACCATTGCGGATAGAAAAAAAGTTGTGGATGAGAGCCCTGATGCATTGATGAAAGTCAAGGGTGCTGAGGTGATTTCGGTTCCAAAGGATCTCCACCCGGGTGCCCGGATCAGTATGTTTGCTCCAAACGTAGCAAGGATGAACAACCAAGCTTGGCATCAAGAGGTTGACATTTCTTGCGCTTTGAGGAAGCATATTAGCAGGTGGAATGACTTGTTGGCGAACTGTGCTCTGGAGCCAATGGGAGAGATGCTAAGAGAGCGTGTGGATAAAGTGGAGAAACATATCGTGTTGGGGATGTCAAACCTGAATCAAGTGGCTTTAGCTGGAACTGAAGTTGAGACCGCTCGTGAGAGAGTGTATACTATGGAGCTAGTCTTTGCAAACTTGCAGAAGTCATACTCTGACACTCTCTACGAGATTGAGTCGTTGAAGAATCAACTTGAAGCTTATTTAGATACTGGAGCAGAGCCTTGGTGCATTAGGTTGGAGACTTAGAAGGTTCGCTTGGAAGCACTTGAGTCCGACTTGGCGGGGGCAGTGTCCGTGAAGGATCGGCTCAAAAATGAATTGAACCTTGTCCATCGTAACTTGCAGCTTGCCCGTGAGACTGTGGCCGGAGTGCAGGCTTTGCATACTGACTGTCCGATGTCAGCAGTTGGAAGTCGACATTGATTTTAATGCCTAGAATGTAATGACCCCTGAAGAGAAGTTCCTTCTGGTTGAGAATGAGCTAAGTAATGTTAATGATAAACTTGGTGTTGAGCAATCCAAGACTGACATGTTGTCAGGTGAGCTAGAGCGGTTGTAGCAAGAGCTTGTTGAATCAAAGGTGCGCGAAGAGAAGTTTCTGAAGGCCCAGGGCATGTTTGATTTCAATAGAGTTGTGCATGGAAGGCTAAAGCTATTGCATCTGATGAAGGAGAAGCATCCTGACTGCGATCTCTCCTATTATAAAGAGATTGCATACACAGAGTTTGGACTGGACTCCGATCCGTCCGAAGAATAAGGTGATTCTGATGAGGGTGATCGAGGGTCAACACATACAAATGTGTCTCCTGCTTCTTCTCCTGCTAAGTCCAGTTCCGTTATATCTGACTATCCTCCCTAATGAGGAGTGAACCCTGTATTTTTCTTTTGGCTCGCAAATAAATAGTACTTTGTACTCTTTTTTTCCTTTGTTTTTTTGCTAGATTTTACCTGTTTTGTCTTATTTCGACATTAACTGCCAGACAAGAGGCTCTGCTAGGCTAGGAAGCTTTATAATCGATCCGCAAGTGAGAGTTCTGACTTCTTGTGCTGCAATAGTTCGTGGAATTCTAGTCAGAATCCTTTTAGAGATTGAGGAGTGTAATACACCCTTTGTCTGGCGGCTTGGCTATATGTTGAACCAGTAGTCGTTGTTGTCGTTATAAGCGAATTAGGCAGACTGTGGTCCCAGCACGTGCACTATAGTAGATGATTGGACAATAATCCTCGCGAGTTGAGCTTCCAAAGCTCTGACCAGACTTTTGACTTGTTTTTACCTGCTATTTGTAGAATTGGCTTAGTTGGACCGGAAATTATTATCGCCTATTATAAATGAATAAATCGGGATCAGGTTTCAGCGACCATTGTGGTCCCTGGCAAGCCATTTTGATCAGGCATCGAGGGCACTAACTAGACTCCCACTTTCCAACCCATCTTGATCCGTTCGTGGCGGAATAAGAATTGGAGCGAGCCAGAAGTTATCATCTTCAGTCATTCTGACTAAACTCTGGCAGGGTTCGGCGATCATTGTCTATAGTTGGCCAATGATCCTTGAAAAGCCATCACGGTCAGGTGTCATCGCACTGACTAAGCTCCCACATTCTATGTCGTCGAAATTTGCACACAACGAACTAGACTTCAAGCAAACCAAAACCATCGTCATCAACAGCCACTGACGAAGCTTTGGTCAGGGCTCGGCAATCACTGTTTGCATACGAGTAGTGACCCATGGAAAACCATCTTAATCAGACATCGAGAGCACTGACTAGACTCCCACTTTCTAAGCCGTCGAAATCTATTATTTGCATACTAGGCTTCGAGCAGACCAAAAGCCATCGTTATAGGTCGTCATCGACTAAGGTTTAGTCGGGTTTGGTCACTATTGCTCATGTTTGGACAATGATCCCTGGCAAGCCGACTCGATCAGGCATCAAAGCGCTGACTAAGCTGCCATTCTCTAAACCGTTGACACCCATTTAGTTTAACGGACTGGACATTAGTGCATACCAGAAGCTATCATCATAGGTTGAAACCGACTAGCTTTGGTTAGGTTAGTTGACCATTATCTATAGTTGGACAATGGTCTCTGGCAAGCCATAGCAGTCAGGTATTGGAAACGCTAACTAAGCTCCCACTTTCTAACCCGTCGTCATCCGCTTTTGGCGGGCTAGGTGTTAGAGCGAACAAAAAGGTATTATAATCAGTCGGAGATGACTAAGCTTTGGTCAAAATAAGATTTTTGGTGTGTAAGTCTGACTTGGGTGTCTTGACGTACTTAGTTCGCCTGGCGGTTTGATTCCAAGGTCGAATCGATTGATCGAACCAATAATAGATTGACCGGCTTTAATGGACAACAGCGGAATAATAATAGGGTTGATGTCATGGATTTATTGATAATACTTTGTAGGCGTGTTCCTTATTCCATGGGCGCTCCAGGCCTTTGTTTTTTGTTCCTTTGAATGTGCTGGGCTGGATCTGGTAGGGCATAAGTTTGGGCTCATTAGTAGAGGGGCCCAATTAGAAAAAAAATTGTAGATCAACTTGCTAGGGATACATTGCATATTGCGAGATGGTTTAGTATCAATTACTCCCTCAGTTAATGGGGCTACTTACAGGGTCATTAATTCGCAGTATGTGGATCTGTGCAGTTGCAATTGGAACCGTCCTTTCCCAATTTCCCGTACGACATTTAATGTTGAAGTAGTTGTTGGCTGACACTGTTTCGTAAACCATCACGCCTACATATAGGCTGATCATTCTTTGTTCAAACACTGCAATGAGAATAGTAGAGCATGTTAATCAAATGCATCTTACCAAAGGATTTGCTTTGGGTTTTCCAAAGGCTGAAGGAAGAGCTCCCTCACTAGAGCCTTCAAATGATCTTACATTTGTGCCGATGAATCTTAATAAGACTTGCTATTATGCGGTGCCACCTGATCTAGGTGGGCATCTGATTGATCCAATGAGATATTGTAATATCTTCTTATATTGCGAAGAATAAGTACAGACTTTTCCTCAGAGGACATGTCTTTCTTCCATTTTCTGTCGTTTAACGCGTGATGCCACGACCAAAATGAAGGTTGATCGAGTGGAGTTTTGATGGATGTGACCTTCGGTTCTAGGTTAGTCACTTCACAACACCCCATACACTCCTCTCTTAATAGGCACCCTCACCCACCTCCATCTGTTCCAGTTCATTTTCATAGGGTAGGTCAGCGATGCGAAGATGTTTGTACTTCTTTTCAAGGTTCCTTGTAAGGAGATTCGATAGAGCAATGAATTGATTGTGGTCCTTCACCTGTTTTCTCAGACATTCTACGTTCACTACCTTATCTTCTGGAGGCAGATTGGCAGATCGGAATCTCTACGCTCGTTTCAGCGGATAGATACTTACATTGGACTTAGATACATGTATAAACTTATGTATTAGTTGGCCAGCAAGCTTTGTAATAACTTTCATTGCAATATATAAAATTTGTTTTATATCTGGAATGTGTAAACTGAAATGAAAAACAAAAAACAAAAAACAAAATCAAAGCAACAAAATAATTTAACTCCGAGCGGGGATCAAGCTAACTCGGCCCTGAAGGAGGTGCATATGGTCCTTACTCGGATTGCATAGTCCCTCTAATGGAGTGTCTTGTTTTGCATAGCTAGAGAAGTTACTGAATAGTAGACTTCGTGCTGGCAGCCAGTTCCTTGCTGAGTATTAGCTTTTGGAGTTGGTGCCCATTTGCTAAAATATCATTGCTTGGCTCTTTGTTGTTCTGGATAGTGCTACAAGCTCCAAATTTTGGCTCCATGTATAGATGCACTCTAGTTGTCGGGGCTCATTCGCCCTCGCCGAGTGCTTCTCATTTTCTGTTTAGGCCTGCTGCCTGACATGTTTGTTCTGCGAGACCTAATTGCAGTTGGCAACAATCCAGCTGTTTCAGGGCTACATGATGACAGTCTCTTGATGCAGGTTGATCTCCTTGGATAGTTCCTTGGCCTTGTTGGCGGTATATTTTATGCATAGGTGCGGAATGGAAACTACAACCCATATATGATGAAGCCAAGGCCTTCCCAGAATAATATTGTAGGTGGACGGAACGTCAACCACCATAAATTCTTGGACAAAATGCGTCTGCAATTGTGACTCTCCCACCACCACCATTACATTGATCTTCTCGATAGGGAAGCACTTCTCTCTACTGAATCCGATCATGGGGTGGGTGGCGGGGGTTAAGTCTTTCTCTTGTATCTACATGTTGCATAATGCACTAAGAAACAGGACATTGAGTGAGCTTCATGTATCTACTAAGGGCCTCTTTACCTCCCACTTAGTGATGAGGATGGAGATGACTAGGGCATCATTGTGAGGAGAATGTACCCCCTAGAGATCCCTTTCCATGAACATCAGTGGTGGGATTGGGTTACGAACTCGTGCATGCTGCGAGATGGTGTCCACATCTTAGCCAACGTTCTCTTACGGGAGCTATTAGATTGCTCCCCTTCGGGACCAAACCCGTAGAGGAAATAAATGACGCCAGGAGCTTCTTTTTCAATATCCTTCACAGCGTCTATTCTTTCCTTTGTTCGACCATGCCTTTTGTCCGAGCCTAGGAACTCCTTGAGCTTGCCTTTCCTGATCCAGTACTCATCAAGAAGGTCTGCCATATTATTCAGGGGGTCCAGAGTAAGGAAATCATAAAACTTGGCTATTCTCAGATTCGAAGAGAAGGTTGTGACAGCAGTGTCATCACTACAGTCGTCGATGAAGGTCAACTCATCATTGAAACGAGTGACTTACTACCTCAACTTCTAGGTCAGCAGATAATGTGGGCCCTTCCTGATTCATTGGTTGCACACAAAGCATGTGAGGAACGCTGTCGCCAATGTCCAAAATGAATAGATAGATTTTGGAGGGAGGCTGTGGAACCAAGTCAGTGCTGACATCTTCATGCTGACAAGGAATGATCGGCACATTATCGCATCGGACCCTTCCTTGAGTGTCATAACGTCCTATAAGTGGCACACATGATTGGACGAGTCCCTTGTCCCTTCGTAAAACTTCCCAGCTTCAGTGGTGTGTACTTTTTCGACAGCGGTTCGTCCATGATATGATTCATGAATGAAGGGACCGTGAGATTAAACAGCACGTTTGGGTTTTTGGCCTCGTTTTGGATGGGGTTGTGCGAGACATGCCTGTCGGTTCTGGACGCTGGGTCTCTATTGGCCGCTCCTCCACCTATAGTCCATTGAGAAGCTGCTGGGGTAGCACGGCTTTCCTAAACGTGTTTTCTAGACCTCTTTGGGGACTGGGCCCTTCGCTGCTCACGGTCTCCTTCTACGAGTGGAGGATTTCGTTGTTTGAGTGCCTCCAGCGCTTCTGCGATCTGTTGCATCTGGGTTGACAATTAACAGTAGATCCACCCTTTGGTCCGTCATGGTTGCAACTAGTGTGGGGGTCTAAGGGGGTTCCTCCCGCAGTGGTGGCAGAACCTGCGGCTCTCTGTTGGTTTGAGCGTTTGAGGGTTCCGCAGCATCTCCATTGTTGCGAGACCTTGTTATCACCATCTTTTTGGTTCTCTAGGAAAGATGGTACTACTGTTTCTTTTGAGAAACTCTGTTATTTCCCACGGACGGCGCCAAACTGATATAGTCAATTCTTGTTTTCCTTCCTCGCCGTTACCTAGACTTGCACAAATAGCACATGTGAGCTAGAGGCCACCATGTGGCGGCCAATGGCACTCTGATGCTTAAGTTAGATAAGGCTTAGGAAAGGCTTAAAACAGTAAATATGAATTATGTAGCGTACCTCAAGTTCATCGACCTTATTTTCCTTTTATAATGTGAGAGTCCTTGTTCAGCTAGGCTTTTGGTGCTGTAGTTTAGGGAAAGAGATCTTGTTGGAGATCATTTCCTATTTGGGAGTTGTCCATGTAGAGAAGTTTTCCTGCACAATTTGTGCTCCTAGATCTGCGGGAGAGGTTTTTCGTTCTGAGTGTTGTCCATGCAAGGAAGTTGCATTGCCCAACTTATACTCTAGTATTTGTTTCTAGTCGGATCCGATGTATTGTTGGTCTACCTGTCTTGGGTCGATTATACTTGCCTTATCAGGGGTTGCTCTTGCCTTATCAGGGCCTACAAGTATTGGGTTTGACCTCGTGATGTATGGGCTTATTAAGGCGTTGCAATTCGGGTCCAACGTTCTGGATTGAGAATGCAATCGGGCCTGCTTTGTTTTGTTGACGAAATTATCATGACACGCGTACAGTGCTGATCAGAGGGCGGTTTGGTGTATCATCAATAGGGACTGAACAACCTCAAATTATTTTCTATCCAATAGTTGTTTTTTTATGTGATATGATAGGCTTGTAACAAATGGGTATTTGAAAAAACAAATATTTGCATGTTGTCTATTAAATACCATTATATCATATTTCCTCATGTTCTACAACATTTGATGGAGGATATTATGAGCAAGAATTAGATTAGGGTACTTTTTGGGTAGCCACTAGTTTAGGTGAAACCCTAAATGGGTGCTATTTGTTCTTGAAGTTATGTCTAACATCCATTTTTTGTATTGACTATTAAATCAATGGGTTTGACTATCGAAAACAATACATTTTTTGAAATGTCTGAAATACCCTCACGTGATGGGTACCAAACAGTAATTGCTAGAATATTGTGGGTGCCAAATGGTAAAATTTAGCTTCGAAACATGGCTATTAAGTTGATTCTCTTTCTAATTCTTAGTGGACAGTTACATTCTCAATGAGATAATTACTCCCACAGGAAACGGACCTGTCTTATATCTTGACAAATTCTATTGTTTCCCCCCTCAACCAACTAATAAGATTTGAATGAGTGTAACAACTCCATAGCTTATTCTTGTTTGTTCCATTCAAATACTCTTATCCAAAAGTGAAAATTACATCCCACCTAGGAATCAAACTTCTCCAAGAAACTGAAAACAATACCTTCTTTTTTTGTGGAGATGTTGTGCACTAGAGGGAGAAAAAATAATGCCTTGTTTATTTGTGGAGGACCTGAAGATGATGTACACCAAAGGACAAGCATGTTTCAGAGACATTAATCCTCCAAAAATTCACTTGGCAGCCATTTCTAACCTTGAAAGAAATGCCTTGAACAAACTGATTGTTAGTATACCACCCCACGCCATGTTCTCCATATTTTTCCTCCATGATTTGTCTCCTAAAAATTCACACTTTTTCCTTTCCAACTTGTTGCCAATGGAAGTGATTATGGTGGTTACTTTCATCAAATGTAGACAATCTGGATACATTGCAAAATTATATTTATTTGGTATTACTATAGCTAGTGTCAAATGTATCATAAGGCTCTACGTATATTGTCCTTTTATATAAACAATTGGTAAGGGCTGGTCATAAATGATCACACACCAGTCTTCAAATATTCATTGTCAAACGAAACCCCTAACATTGATCCCATATAGCTAGCGCCACATATGAGTTGCATGTAAATATATCATCCTTGCTTTCCAGTGACCAAGCGAACCCCTAGTCTTGATTACATGCTTAAACATCTGGTTTGACCCAGCAATCCATCCAGATGATTGGTTTGATACCCAGACATAATTTGCCATATTAGAAAGTGCTTCATTTTGAGAAGGGTCGTTAGGTTCCCCATCCAAGTGAAAAAGGTCAATGAGGGGGTTTTCTAACTGAGAGATATTTTTGTATCGAAAATATAGCGACTTCAATTGGCGGGTTCTATGGTGTTGAGGAAAGGAGAGGACATTCCAGATGTTTTTGGCTAATAAAGCAAGATTTATGTTCCTACAAGTAGGAATATTGAGACCCCCGATAATTCAAGACAGACATATCTGATCCCAAGTGCAAAGATGTTTGGCCTAATTATTTGTCGCCCCATTCCACCAGAAATCCCTAGCTAGGTGGTCCAATGTTGTTGAGACGATGCAAGGCAACAAAAAGGTTTGCATTATGTAAATGGGGATCGAGTTAAGAACTTATTCGATCATCACAATGCGACCCGCTTGAGAGAGGATTTTGGATTTCCAATAAGAAAGTTTTCAATTAACTTTGTCAATAAGGAATTGGAAGTCTTTAGCTTTCTTCTTGGAAAACAGAAGGGGGATCCAAGATATTTATCTTTAAGATTATAGTTCCTCGTACCCAAGATCCTATTAATCATTTTTGCATGTCTAGGGTGCACATTGGAACTATAATAGATCGAAGATTTGTGATAATTGACACCTTGACCTGAAGCCAGACAATATTGTTGTAGAATGCCTTTGACTGAATGGGTTTTGGCTAAAAAGGCTCTGCAGAAAAGCATCAATTCATCCGCATAAAGCAGATGATTGATCGAAAGGGAATGTCTCCAAAGTTTGAAACCTTGAAGAGGCCTTCAGTTTCATCCTTATGGAGAAGGCATGAGAGTGCTTCTACTACCAACAAGAAAAGGGAAGGAGATAGGGGAGCACCCTTGGCGGATGCCCTTGGATGGCTTAATGGGATGAAGGGGGGACCATTGAGAAGGATTTGGAGAGAGGTCGTGGAAACACGTTGATTGATAATATCAATCCAACCTTCTGCAAAAGCTCGTTGTTTAATTATTTGAACCAGAAATGACCATTCGACTCTATCATAGGCTTTGGCCATATTAATTTTGATTGCCATCCAACTTTTTTTTTTTTCAAAAATGTTTCATTCTGCAACGTCTTCTTCCGGTCGCTATTCGAGGATTTTTGCCATCGGGTGTTGTTGGCCCTATTACATAATTGTCGAGATTCTTCTAGCAGCTATGCGCAAAGTCTCTGCGCAAATCGGATATAGAAAGGTTGCAAGACGATATTATTAACATCTTATGCAAATTCGAACAGATATTTCCTCCGGCATTTTTTACTTGCATGATTCACTTGATGATACATTTACCAGGTGAGGCAAAGCTTGGTGAGCCGGTCAATTATCGGTGGATGTACCCAATAGAAAGGTAACTCATATGCTTGTTTTCTAACTATTCTTCATTTATTATAACGAGTCTGACATCTTTTATATTTTGCAGATTACTAGGCACATACAAAAGGTACATACGGAACAGGGCAAGACCTGAAGGATCCATAGTGGAGGCATATATTGCAAATGAATCACTTACTTATTGTGCAATGTATCTCCATAATGTTGAGACGTCCTTTAACCGAACTCAACGAAATAATGACGGTGGTACTAGAAGTGAGACACTTTCTGCTTTTGCGCAACTCGCACGACCGTTTGGCGAGCCACCAACAAATGATCAGTTTAGTGATAAAGACATGAAAGTTGCGCATTGGTTCATACTCAACAATTGTGACGAGGCCTTGCCATTTTTGGAAGAGCATGAAGAACTAATTAGGCGTAAGTATCCTACACATTTACGGGTCGAGAAGCACCGTCAATTGTTTCCTGAATGGTTTCGCAAACACGTAAGTTGATAACTATAAGAAAATTTGATAATATTTTATTATTTTTTTTTATAATTGGTATTCAACATATTCTGAATATATATATATATATATATATATATTAATAGATGTTACAATTGAAGGAAGTAAATTTGCCTCTTTACGATGATGAATTATCAAAACTGGCAAGAGGTCCTATTCGATCTGAAACATTTTCGGGTTGTTATGTGAATGGTGTTAAGTTCCTGGTTATCGAGCGAGACAACAATTTGAGCACTCAAAATAGCGACATATCAGTACCTAGGGACGGCGACACCGTCGATGTTGATTTCTATGGTAAACTGACATTTGTAATTCAATTACTGTACAAAGACCGTTGCCAGGTGATTTTATTCAAGTGTCGTTGGTTTGATACAAACCCACATAAAGCCAAAAGTATTAAACGAGAATATGGTCTAGTAAGTGTGAACACGAACACACTTTGGTACGAGCATGATCCTTTTATTTTGGCAACTATGGCAAAGCAAATTTTTATCTAGATGATCCTAAAGCCGGTGGTGGATGGAAAGTAGTCCATACGATCCAACACAGAAGTATATGGGACATTCCTGAAAAGGCTTCTGATGACCACAGTGATGACAACACCGCTAATCAAGAGAATTCATCTTCAAGCATTCCCATTATCCAACAGCCATTTGAGTTATTTGTCGAACTTCCTCTGATTGATGGCGAATATGATGTTGAGGTATCACCTGCAAAAGATGGAGTTTTTGGAGAATCTGAGGCAACCATGTCAGATGAACTTGAAAAAGAAGTCGAAAGTGATTACTCTACTGATTCAAATTAAATACATTTGAAGGATTATAATTTGTTAGATCGTTTACAAGATGTTAATAATATTATATATTTTGTTAGTTCATTTAATTAAATTTGTTAATGTACTATGAATTTTTTACCATAAATTTGTTAAATGAATGTCGAAATTCAATTAATTAATTAATTAATGATATAAAATTTTCCTCCTAAAATAAGCAAATTTGATGTTTGCGCGACGAAATTATAATATTTCGTCACACAAAATGCTCCCCTCCTTAAAAATCATGGTGCATGCTTCTGGCGGCAATTTTGAAAATCAACACGAAATTTTGAAAACTAGCGCGACGAATTCAGTGATTTATGGCGACGAAATTTTGAAAACTAGCGCAAAAAAGTGGCGTGAAATTTGAAAACTAGCGCAAAACAAAATGGTGTGAAATTTTAAAAACTAGCGCAACGAATTCTCTGATATATGGCGACGAAGGGTTCGTCGCGCAAAACCGGCCCTTTTAATTAGAATCGTTTTTCCATTGCTAGCCCAATCAAAGCCATTTTGTTAGATTGTTTCGTTGGTAGAGAAGAAGAGATCTCATTTCCTCTCTTGTTGAAGGTAGTTGGCAGAGAAGAAGAGAAAAGAACAAAAGTTCATGGAGGCTTTCATGAGCAAAGAGTAGAAAGAAGAGGAAAAGGCAAGAAGAGAAGAGGAAACGCAATAAGGGGGATGCTACTGTGCGATTGTTGTGCGATTGAGTCTGCTGTTGTGCGATTGGGTCTGTTGTACGATTGTGGGTCTGTTGCTATGCGATTAGGTCTGCTGCTGTGTGATTGGGTCATTTACGTGAGTGAGCGACTCACACTAACTCAGGTAACTCATCAATCAAATCCGTCTCGATCTCCATTTTTTCTATTTTATTGTCTTGGATTCAACACGATGCCCTACTATTTGATTTCTATGTTAATAACAAGAAGATTTCTTTGTTTTTTTTTTACCTGCATTCACTACTCTGTTTGTTCTTGGTCTGCCATTGATCATGTTATGGTGTTATATTGATGGGTTTTTTTTTCATCATGAATTGCTCAAATCTTGTGCCATGGGATTTTTTTTTTCAGTACACTTTAATGGGTATTTGACCATTTGTCTTAACGAGTTCTCAAAAAGTGTTAATTTCATCTAGAATGGAGCTTTTGATTTTTTGAATTAAAAGTGTTAATTTCCTCTAGAATGTCGAGTATTCTTATGCATCATGGCAAGTGATTTATGGGAGTTGGAACAAAACACTGAAGTGTTGGGATCCAAGAGGCACAAATGGAAAGGAACACACTCTTATTGGGACATACCCACAACCTGAGCGAGTTTATTCACTTTCACTCGTTGGACATCGAATGGTTGTAGCCACTGCAGGAAGACATGTAAATGTCTATGACCTAAGGTATATGTCAAGACCCGAGCAGTGGAGAGAGTCTTCATTGAAGTACCAAACTAGATGTGTGCTTTGTTATCCCAATGCCTCAGGTTTTGCCCTTAGTTCTGTAGAAGGTCGGGTTGCAATGGATTTTATTTGATGATCCTAGGTAACATGCTTAGTAATTTTAGGAATACAGTTTGTGGGGCCTTTCATTAAATCCTATGAGTTGCTATCTTTTCTTTTGCCGAATCTTTTGGCATCAAGCTGGAATTCGTTCAAATTTCATGGAAGTATTTTCCTTTCATGAATGGTATTGGTAGGTGGGTAGTAAACTTTTCTAAGTTTCAGCAGGTTGGTTTCATTTGTATAACTGATAATAGGGATTTTTTTTTGCTAACGTAAGAGTTTAGCTTAGCTAATGTTTGAGTTGATTATGAGTCTGGGACTGAACATTGTATGTAGCCTCTTAAATACTGAAATAGTTCAGATTGAATTATGAGTTATTAATGGACTGAAATAGTTATTAATGGACTGAACATTTTGAGTTGATTAAGAGTCTGGGATTGATCATTTTGAGTTGATTATGAGTTGAATACTGAAATAGTTCACTTAGAATTTTCATTTGCAGATATTTTCATTTAAAATTGGTTCTTTTTGTCAAATAGTATAAGTTTTTATTGAATTGAGCTCGATTTCAAATCTGATTTCAGTCCCAGACTCATAATCAACTCAAATAGTATAACTGAAATCATATAGCAATAACCGTCACTCCTAGTGGTTCCGCACGATTGCCTACGACCTACAACAAAGAAGTAAATTCAAACCTTTGTTCATTATTCCTTTCTTTTCTTCATTTATTTTTTTTTCAAATACTTTGTTTTCCAATTTAAGAGTTACACATGCTTCCAACTGTCCCCCATAAACTCATTTACTGCTAAGCCATTCATTCCATACATCAGAGGTGATATCCAGTATCCCCATATCCACCATTTCTTCACCTCGTCTGTAGTAAATATAGAAAATTTAGTTACCTGTTAGAGTGTCCAATAGGGCATAGAAACATGACAGTAGGATGACTTACCTCTTGATAGAATAAATCCACCCAAAACCATAAGCACGAGCAATGCGAATGACCCAAAGGTGTTTGCAACAATCATGTTCCTTCCTAAGGCTGTAATGAATCTGAACAGTCTCGAAGCAACCTGGTTTATAAGTAGGAGCAGAAGGTATTGTCTAAACAATCTGCAAGAAAACAACTTGATCAGTTATTGGTTGAACATACAAAAGAGACAAGTCTTAACTCTCGAAACATAATGGAAAAGAGACAGGCCTTACAGTTTACGTAATTTGAGTTTTTACCTCTCAACATTTGGATCAAACCCAATGACATAGTAAGTAAGGAACACCCAAACACCGACTTCGATAAATGTTATGGGAATCTTTAGAATCCATGTGGGGAGTGAATATGCCTATGCGGGATAGAATAAGAGATCCCTTTGCTTGTAAAAGACAGGCAGCTTTGCAATAGTCATTGCAAGCTCCGAGAACCCATTAAACATAATCATCACAAGACTGAAAAATAGTGCTCCCATAAAATTCCACCATCAGTTGTGTTATTGTGGTGAATCTTAGTTCTTAGGAACAGAGTCATCGTGATGAATGCCATGAGTATAAGCTAAAACAAGAAAGAAATTTAGGCATAGTTAGTAGAGATGTAATTTGATAACAGTGTTTGAGAGTGATTTGCTACTCACTTGTGTCATCTTGTAAATGTAGACGAACGGGTTCCTTTTCATCAGTAAATATTCTCTTGAGATACAAGCTTTCAAAAGTTCCTTCTTGCCAACACCATACTTCTTAGTTGTCAAAGCTGTTGGGACTGAACTCAAATAATATAAGTTCAAATCTGACTGGGAAGTGGTACCTCTGATTGCTATATGATTTCAGTTATTGCTAAATTATCTTTGCTAGTGGTTTTGATTGCAAAAATCTTTGTTCAAGTAGTACCTCTCATTGCTATATGATTTTAGTTTTTGCTAAAGTGATTATTGTGAGTAGTATTTCTGATTTTGAATGGTGTCATTAATTATACAAGGAACTCGCAACCATTGAAGAAAGGCTTTAAGTTCAGATTGGTTTTTTTTTTTTTAAGTTACAAGTTTATCTTCTTTTTTCCAACCAAGAGAAGTTGTTGCAGACTGTTGTTGAACTCTTAAACTCTGGTTGAAACCTTCCCAAAACCCTTGCCATCAGTATTTCCTTGCAGTATTTGTTTGCCTTCAGTATTTGTTTTGGCTTTCTGGGAGAGGTAAAGGAGTGTGAGAAATTATGATTTTTTTAAACAATCTATACTAAATTGAATCTATGTTTGAACCATTTACTAGTTCCAACCGATTTTTTGGCTTATTGAGTTGAGAATGAACATGCCCAGTCATGTTATATTCTTCCTTAAATTTCTTCATATATATCCTCTACATTTGCTGTTGAAATTCAAATTTTTTTTGTTTTTCTTCCCCATTTATCCAGTTTTCTTCCCGAACCTTATGAAATTCAAGTTTTTTCCTTCATTATACATTGTATAGTTAATGTAATGTTTTATACGATCTTCCACTGATTGCATCTATTTACTTTGTCTTCATGTTACTTTGTAATTGTTGTGTTATGTTTTTATTATTTTGGTTCAGATGGCTTCTTTGATATCAAGAAAACGTAGGCTCGTAATTGTTGCTGATAGTAGTTCGGTCGCCGCTCCTCCACCCAACGTAGCTCATTCTGTCATTAATGTTCCCGCTACAAGGGCTGCTTCTATCAGTACTCCACCAACACATGGATCAAATGTTCCGGTGGTTGATCAATCTTCATCGTCTGGATTAGTTCCTCAAGTTCTCACTCGACGAAGCGCCAGACGAACAAACCGTCGATCAGCGGCTCCTGAGATTGCACTCGAGACTGTAACCATGATCGGGGATGTAAACCCTTCCCCCCAAGGAGATGGAGAGCTCTCTAGAGGTAATAAACTTAAGTTTTCCTCATCATATTCGGCAAATTGATTTTTTTTTTACAACAGAAAAGAAAACGAGGGGGCCCTGTAAACAACTAAAATCCCAAAGGATCACACGAACCACTAACACACGCATTCCCGTAGTGTGGGATCCTAGTCATCGTCGCTCGCAATCGACGAAGATTAATAGCTTGTTGGTGCATGACATCGGTGCAATCATTCGCAACCATTGCCCGATGACATCCTCATCTTGGAGTGAGGTCATGCCCGAGACGCAGGCCAAGGTGTTGGACGTGCTCACAGTAAGTTTTAGCCATTCATCTCAACCTTTAATAATTAAAATCTTTATAATGCAGAAAGTTTTGAAGGTTTTGCATGTTTATGCTTGTAGTTTTACATGATTTGGTATAACTTATCTCTTTGGGCCTTAATATTCTCTAATAAATATTATTTAAAATTTCAGGTTAACTTTGAATTTGACATGAATGATCCAAACATTCATGAATATATCATCGATACGTGCGTGGATCGATACAGAAATTGGAAGCATGATTTCCACCGATACTTCCAAACGTTTTCTGATGTGGATAATGCTAAGGCACAACCCCCAATCGAATTGGAGCATAGGCCTGATGAGTGGGTGTGGTTGTGCAATCATTTTTGAACTCCCACATTTCTGGTAAGTATTAACGTTTTTATTTAATTAAAATAAACATATTTATTTATATATATGTAATAATGCATATGTTTAATATTTATTTTGAATAATTATACAAAAAAGATCTGAGGCGAACCGATGTCAAAAGAAAATTCTACATCACTCTGGTTCATTGCCCTTCTCTTACAGGGTGGAGGAACGACGTCTAGTAAGTGAACTCATGTTTCATTTCATTATTTTATTTTTAGTCAATACATTCAATTAAATGTTTATATTAGTTGGTTTATTATTTTAACAATGTTTTGTAGGAGGGTTCAAAATTCCCAGAAATCGACATGTTCAAGGATTTTTATGCACTACCTGGCAATGAGGTGGCTGTGAAGTTGCATGTAAGTTTTATTCTTTGCATTTTTTGCATGTTGTCACTTCTGTTGTTTTAAAAGTTATTAATTTTTAATAATTTTTTTAATCAAGGAAACGATGGTGGAGAGGCGGGATGCCTACATGGAGCGAGTGGCCTCGCAGCATCCTCCTTTGGAATGGCTCACAATGGACGATCCTGATGCAGGATTACATATTTTGATGGAGACATTGGAATCGCTAGGTCCAAGACCCGAAAAGATTGTTCGGGGGATGGGAAAAGCTAAAGTTCGTGAGGTCAACACCTCATCTTCAGTTTCGCAGCAGTCAGTCAAAACCGTTTCATCATTACAGTCGAAAGTGGAGGAATTACAGAATGAGTTAAATGCTGCCAAAGCGCGTGAGGCAAAGAGGGAGGCTCGGGAGGGGGAACGACAAGCACAAGAGGCAACTAGGTGGAGTATGTTATTAGGGGCTCTCCAGCAGTCGGGGATTAATTTGTCGAGCCTCCCGCTATTGTTGACAAACCATCATCAGCCACCACATCCCTAAAAAATGTACTGATGTGTTTTTTTATTTTGTAACTGATACAGTACGATTTAAAATTTTTAATTTGTAATGGATACATTACGATTTTACATTATTAATTTGTAAAGTTAATACTATTTAACTAAATTAGCAAAACCTTTCTATGCGTGAGACGATTCAATTAATAAATATTTCAAATTTAATTAAAATAAATATTTGAATTAAAAGATTTCAAAATTATTAAACAGAACTTTAAGCGACAAAATTTTTTTGTCATATAAGAATAGATCAAGCGTGTCTGGATCGATGGAACCTATGTGACAACATTAGAGTGATGAATATTGTTGTCGCGTAAAGAAAATCTTGCGCGATGAAAGGTTCGCCACCATTGAGTTAAGGCGACAAAGTCTAACGCGACGAAAGTGTTTGTCACGATTGAGTTATGACGACAAAGTTTAGTGCGACGAAATGGTTAATTATGTAAGTATATTTTGCACGAAGAACCATGAGCGTCGAGCAAAACGGTTTTACGCGACGCACCCTTTCGCAACGATCTTTGTTGTCGTCGCTCAAACAGACTATGTAGCGACGAAGATTTATTTTTGTCGCACAAACGCTTGCGAGACAGAGCTGTGGCGACAACCTTTGCACAACAAATATTTTGTCGCCCAAAATTTATGACGACGAAATGTTGTTTATAACGACAATTTTGACTACGTCCCTAAAGGCCTTTTTTTTGTAGTGAGAGGGAGTTTTGCAAAATCTCATTTTTGGCCAAACAACATTCAATTTCACATGGGTAGTCAATTTATGTACAACTTACTGTAGTCCTTGAACAAAGGAATTTGTTTTAGCAAGAAAAAAAAATGAGGGGTGAAAAAACATTCCTCTTTGGTCAACTCCATATTGCCATGGTAGAATAGTCTGTTATTCCCGTTACCGTATCTCTGCAACAAGTCCAGCACAAGAACAAAATAATTCTGAGGACCATCTAAAAAGCACCTGGTCTAGACAGGATCAAAGCCTTACATGTACAATAGTGCAGCCATGACTAGACCATTAGGTAGAATTCATCTTTCTCATTGAGGTTTCTCTTCAAACTACAAAATGCAAAAACAAAGTATCAACCAATTGACAATATCTGATGTTCTAATATCCTATTATTCTCTCTACGCATCAATCCATCACAACATGCATGATAATGAACTATATTGGCAACAACCCAAGCATGACTACAATTCAAATGAACACTAACAAATCTACTTGTGTTGGTAAAAAAAAAACCCCCAACAAACGAGCTAAAAATTGGTGATTCTAAAGACAAGAAGAAGCACTAATTGGGCGATCCTTAGCAAATAGAGAGTCCATAATTTGGTTTTGGATACCAATTAGGCTGAAAATTTGGTTCCCAGTACATTGTGGTACATTCTGCTCTTTAGTTTTTTTGCCTTTTTTAATGTTAAATTTTCTTGCAGTTTGAATTGATCAGTCTGCTGAGGTTGTGTATTTAAAATGACAAGATTCCATACACATACAGACTTCACACCAACACATACCGACTTCTGGCATCAGCCATGGCAAGACAGCCCATGGATCAAGTAACCAAAATAGTTTTCACACCAACACAAAATTAAATTTGTTCTACAAAATCAGCCCACTAGTTTTCACTAATCTCATAAATAGCCCCTTCTTCCATGGCTTGGTAATTGCTATTCCTCAAAATGGTAGCTCTCATATCCAATTAAGGGTACCTATGGTAATCCATCTCCAATTCTCAAGCCCATTGAACACAATTTAGGATCAACTACAAAATCATAAATAACAAACATCTCAACAAAATTTAACCTTCAAAGATTATCCAGGTCATTAGTTTTTAACAAGCCCATTAGTACTCATACCCTCTATCCTCCATTGTTGGTACCTGGAAATTCTTGCATCACCCCCATAGCCAAAACAAGCCAAGCTCCAAAAGAAAAATAAAATAAAATTCGCGCATACGAACTCAGCATGATAAGAAATTTACAAGAACTCTATGATTACCACTTACACATTTTTAAAACGTTAGGACATGGTCAAGATTTGACGAGGCCCTATATTTCATGAATTCAGAACACACACACAAAACTTCCTACCAAAAACATGAGACAAATCAACATACAGCACACTGGATGAAGGTAAAAATTGAACACCAAATCAAGCATGCATGGTGAACTTCCACACACAATGATCAAATGAATATAGGATCAAGTTCATTCACAACAAGTATCCAAATGTAACACTTGAATCAATCATGGATTTAATTGCATTTCAAGACTAGTAGTAAACATGAAAACCTGAAACAAAGACGAAAACCAAGACCTTGAGATAAATAAATAAAATTTAAAAAAAATCATGTCTAACAAAACAAATTGCTTCAATTTCTTCAACTCTCTATAGTTGTTGAACAAACCAGATTTCCAAAAGGTGAAACCCCAAAAAGCATGAACTAGAAAATTATACCTTCCATATTTGCAAAGATCATTGTTGTTAGTGGATGAAACATCAAGATCAACCTCCATGACTCTCATCTTTCCTTCTCCTACTACTCACTGAGCTTCTCTACTTCATCAATCCTCTCAGATCCACTACCCCACTTCACAAAACCCAAACTTTAGCAATTTCAGCTCATACCCACAGTAGAACTCCTCAAACCCAAGTCAAATCTCCTCAAAAAAATCCTCCACAGCATCCAAATCGAAAGCTGATCTCCCACAAACTCCAAAGCGTATGAAGAGCAAAGCGAGAGAGAGAAGAGACCCGTGTCTAGGGTTTGGTTTGGCAACGAAGAGCAGAGCGAGAGAGAGAAGAGATTTGTGTCTAGAGTGTGGTGTGGTTTGGTTTGGCAACGAAGAGCACAACCGTGAATTGTTTTCTCTAGAGGTAAGGCGTCGGATTCCCATCAAATGTGGGAATATGTGGAATAGAATTTCAATTTCCATGAAATGGGTACAACCAAACACACCCTAAGATAGGTAGTTTGATTTAATTCAATTTCGAAAATTCTAGGGGTCGAGGGAAAGGAGCGAGGGATGGAGCTAGATGAGAATAGGAATGGGGAGTTCTAAATGTCGAGGAAACCCAAAATTTGGAGGCTAACAAATAATATATATAAATTAATGAGAATCAAAAGGAAAATAACCCAAAAAAATAAATTTAAAAAATAAAAATCTGCCTGAGTGCGTGCGTGCTGGATCGGGAAACCTGCCCAAAAGTGCGGTTGTAGAGAGTAAAAAGAGCTGTTCTACACATCGAGGAGCTGTTCTACCCATCCCTCGCTCTCTCTCTCCTCGCGGCGTTTCCTCGACGTTTAGAAAAGCCCCTTCCCAAACATTCCAGTTCCCGCTGCACTTGTCCACCCTCCTCCTAATTAGAGTGTGAAAAAAGAAGAAGAATGGTAATAGTAGGAGTGTGTTGGCATGGAAGGGGTCCATCACCCACTATTGTCGCTGCCAAGGTGCATCACACGAAGCAGCTGCCGACTGAGTTTCGACTTCATCCCAACCACAACACTCTCCTAACTCTTCTTTCCGCTTCTGCTCGTCTTCCCTCCCCAACCACTCTCCGCTTTGCCTCTTCAATCCATGCCCATATATGTAAATTGGGTCTCAACAAACATCACGTTATCTTGGCCACTGCACTTGTTAATATCTACTCCAAATGCGCTCACATTGCTCTCGCTCGCCAAGCCTTCGATGAAATGCCTCTCAATGTCAAAAACTCATTCTCATGGAATGCTATGATTCATGGGTATATCAAGAATGGACAAATGGGAGCTGCAATTCAGTTATTTGATGAAATGCCTGACAAGGACAAGGACACTGTTTCATGGACTGCATTGATTGGTGGGTTTGTAAAGAGAGGTGACTATGAGGAAGCGTTGGAATGTTTCAGGGAAATGCAGTTGTCTGGTGTTCCACCGGATTATGTTACAATCATCGCTCTCATATCTGCATGCGCCAATCTGGGCATGCTTGGACTAGGCTTGTGGTTTCACCAATTCGCATTAAAATATGCTTTCTGTGCCAATATCCGTGTCATGAATGCACTCATTGACATGTACTCCCGATGTGGATGTATCGAATTTGCTCACCAACAATTCCATAATGTAAAGAGCAGAAGTTTGGTATCATGGAATTCAATAATTGTAGGTTTAGCTGTTAATGGGTATGCAGAGGATGCACTACAGCATTTCTCTATGATGCAAAGTGATGGGTTCGAACCAGATGAAGTCAGTTTCACAGCTGCTCTTACTGCATGTAGCCATGCAGGCTTAGTTGAAGATGGGGTGCAGTTGTACAAAACCATGAAAAGAGATAATCAAATCTCACCTAGAATTGAGCATTATGGATGCATGGTTGATCTTTACAGTCGTGCAGGACGGTTCGAAGAAGCTTTTAATGTGATACAGAGTATGCCCATGAAGCCAAATGAAGTTGTGATAGGGTCATTACTTGCAGCTTGTAAATCTCGTGGAGATATTGGTTTGGCTGAAAGGTTGACGGGGTACCTTGTTGAAGGTTCCAATTCAAATTATGTGTTGCTTTCGAATATATATGCAGGGAAAGGAGGTTGGGATGAAGTTGGCAAGGTTAGAAAAACAATGAAAGACCATGGCATAGCAAAGACACCAGGATTCAGTTCTATTGAGATTGGTTGCAGCATCCATGAGTTTGTAGCTGGAGATACATCTCACTTCCACTCAGAGTATATTTACGGGATTCTAGATCAGTTATACACTGAATTGAGGATACATGCATACGTAAGTAACGTAACAGAATCACTGTAGCGGACACATGGTTCACATAGATGGCATATTTTAAAAGGCAATAAGGGGAAATTGGTTCAGAAAGTGATGAAGTTAATATGATTCTGACAATAGTTCTCCATGGCATTCTGAATATCAATTAAGGCTCAACAGATGTATCCCAAACTAAAAGTTTACTGCAGTGGAGATGACAAGTCAGAAAAGAAAATGTACAAAGTCAAAAAATAAATAGAAAACTACTTCATTTTAATATGCCTGTTCAAATATGTGATTGTATTTCGAAGTATATTATTCAAGACTCCTGTGTTACTTTATCAATATATGCAAAATTTTGACCTCTGCGCCCTCTCCTTCATGGAAAGGGATGTATAGCTTTATTCTCTTCTTGCTTTACATGGTGAGCGAGTGATCCCTCTCCTTCATGATAAGGGATGCATAGCCTTTCTTCTCTTCTTGCTCTACATGGTGAGTGATTGTTAATAGCATATGCCTCACTTGCAGACAGTACCAACATTGCCGCAATCTTTCTTAAACTCAAGAGGAATATGACAGGAAATTTATTCGGAGTTCAAAATTTGTAAAATCCATTGTAAAGGTCCCCTTCAAAAGATACCGTTGAAAGAAATATTTGCACCAGTGCATACATTGATCGAAGCCAGAATTCTCCATCTAAGTAGAGGTATCACTTAGCAAAACACTTGCTAAAATCACACTCATGCTGCCATCATTTACTATCAACATGGTTATATACAAAAGCTTCCCCCATCCATAAAGTCGGGTAAACAGTCAGAGAGTTGGAGCAGAACTAAACATACAGAATTACTTCAGGCTTTCAGGTAAAAAAAACATCAAAAGCCGATTCACCACTAACAAGTCTGCTTGTCAGCATCAATGTCACGTAAGCTTTATGCTGGTTATTCACATTCTGGCTGGCGCGTGGTGTCAGCTATTGTTAGCAATATCAAAATGCTGCACAGAGATTGCTTGTTTTCAGGTTAGCAGAACAATCCCGTTGTAGTGAGTTAGAGGGAACGCACAATCTGCTTCGCTTTGGTTCAGATATTGTTATACGTGAAATTGCTACTGCAAGTGCATCAACCAAATCGCAACTATCATCCTGATCTTCTGGATACCGACTTAAATTATCAGTTGATACAGTCAAGTCAGAGTTGTCAGTAAGAAGGGCACTCGTCACACTACTTCTCTTGAGGTCCCCTCTGTAAATGTGTTGACACAAAGTGCCACCTACAAGGTTTCTTGTTTTTGATTTGATGGATACTGCCTTCAGCACCTGCTCTGTGTTAAATGTAATCCAAGGATGACCTGGAATTATATCCAATAAAATGTAAAAAATTAAATAGACCAGGAGAAAAGAGATGGGAATATTCAATGTAGTGAAGTAAATATGAAAAAAAGGGCAGGCCACCCAAAACTTACTGAGTAATTCCTCAGCAGTTATCCTCTCTGATACATTCCTTGTCAGCATCCGGCCTATCAGATCTCTTGCCATCGCAGATATTGGCTCCCAAATCGCACTGTTGAAATCCAGTTTCACTGTCTTAACTGCCTCAAAAACTGCTTCCAGTGAATCTCCCTGAAATGGATGGGTGTGAACTAAGAGAACATGGAGGAGCACACCAGCACTCCATATGTCCACCTTCTCTGAATAATCTCCAACCAGCACTTCTGGCGCTACATAGCCTGGGCTACCAGCCACACCAGACAAACTCTGACCTGTACAGAAATGAATGGGTCATTAGGGACACAAGATAAAGGCTGTGCAAAGTGAAGATTCAGATTATCGATTGTCAATCCCTGATTCTCAGATAAATCCAAAGTCCTAAACTTACAATTTGAAAAATAAAAATGTAATTCGGAAGCAAGTAAGCAAAGTGCTTTTGTTTCCTCAAACTAAACAAAATTCAAGGAAACATACTTTCTTGAGATATCCGTTGGAAAAGTTGTTGCGCCAGCAAAAGTATAAATAAATGTTATAGCCACATTTTTCGAATCAAAGTTAAGGTATTATCAACTTATTGAATATCATGTAGCCTTTAAGATGGATGCCTAACAGATGATAAGTGTGACTGTGTGAGAACCCGAGACAGGTTCAGAGAAGATAGAGGGATGAGCATTAGTAAACAACAATTTCACAAGGAAATGTACTTTAGATATTAACAGCAAAGAACTTCAATGCAAAAACAAAAAGCACAACACTAGTTTTCTCGTTTTTACACCAAGATGATTTCCACAGTGCCAGTTCCAGGTGGAGCTAAAAGAACAAGTTCAATTTGCTTCTCTAACTAAAAGAGATGATCCATATGAACATTTTACATGAAGTCCCACTGTCTCACATTGTGTTAGCACATTTCTCCATTTGAAATGTTCCGAACCCCACCCCCCACCACAAAAAAAAATTAGTTAGAGTTGGAGAAATGCCTCGACTTCTTAAGATTACCAATACATCATGCTAGAAGACTCCTCATTTGATTTAGAGCTCAAATCCAACACTTACTGATTGCAATAACCTCATCTTACATAACATATCTATGAAGTTTCTACTTATTGGAAGGTAACCTACTACCGGGTCATGCACTGATTTGTCTCGTATGTTAAAGGAAAGCAATTAGATTAATTTATTAATCAAGCGCCAGTTTGTTCATGTTGACAATTATGTTAACCTTTGATATTCTTGAATCCTCCTATGAGGCCTACAAGCTTGCACAACCCCTCTACAACTTGATGCATGCATAGTGATGCCAAGTTCCACCCTAGCCAATTCGGTCCAACCTAGTCATTTACCCTTGAGCCTTGAAGCATCTAAATTTCAAAAGATGTGATTACCCCCTTAGACCTTCTCTTGAAGACAGCTGTAACACTGCTTTATAGAAACCTAGTACTAACTTGTCTAGCAACCATGCAAGATGCAGCTCTAGGCCTATCGCTTACCTCTGTGATTTTCCGGCTTCCATCGAAAAACCACATAAGTAGATTTTTTTAAGAAACAGTTTGCAAGTAAGGAGTTCAAAAGGTATTGTGGGATGTCATACCGTCATCGAAGGATGAAAACTTTTTACCCGAACTATTTATGTATGATGGAGGGACAATGACAAAGGTTGTTCATCATCAGTTAGTGGGTTAGCAAAGGGGTTAGCTTCAATCATTTCTCCCGGTTGACTGGACAGATATATCATCTACGCATCCTGCATGGGTGTTCCTAATGAAGCACATGTTTAAAATTGACCAAGAAAAAACATTAAAAAAATGTTCAACATAAATAACAATCTAGACTTTAGAAAGACTTGACAAATAGTGTAAGCAAAAAAGAAAGAGAGAATAAATCAAATGAATGAGAAGTTTATTACCATCTGTGATTCTTGTGGCTAGGCCAAAATCTGCAAGTTTCAACTTGCCTGATGCAGTGAGCAAGATGTTCTCGGGCTTTATGTCCCGGTGAACTACACCCATTTCATGACAATACTTGACGACTAAAATCAGGTCCTGAATTATGTTAGCAGCTAGGGGTTCTGAACAAGGCCCCTCTTTAACTATCTGGTCGATCAAACGACCACCAGAGCACAACTCCATCACGAGATGGAAACAGTCAGAATCTTCATAGACTGCTTTGAGAGTAATTACACCAGGATGACCCGAGAGGTGCTGCATAATCTCAACCTCCCTATGAACTGTCTCCTCCCCTTTGCGTAAAGTTTTGCATGCAAATTCTACCCCATTAATCTTACTCTGACACAACCTTACAGACCCAAATTTGCCAGTCCCAATTTGATCTCCGAGAATGTATTCCTGGTCAATCTTCTTCTTCCTTCCCATCTTGGTGGCAGCATCAATGCAGCCGATCTTCCTCTTCAAACCGCGGGCGCCGCCATGATTGGTGGATGAAGTTCCACAAGGAGGAGCAGTTACAATTCCAGTGAGTCTATTCTTAAAAGAAGAAACACTAATTCCTTCAACAACGACCTGTTCCTTGCACTTCTTCTTCCTCTGCCTTGAACAAGCTTCCAATGAGAAATGCGATCCAATGATTGTCAAAGAAGATCGGGACTTGCAATTAGACACGGAAGGCTCGTCTAATCCATCAGAAGCTTCGCTTCCTTTCCTTTTTCTCAACATAATCTCTCTCTGGATTTTTATTTTTGGTACACCAAATTATAAACCTCCCACCCCCTTTTGTTTATATTTTATACAGAGCGTGATGAGTGAGATCTGACCTCCCAGTGAAATGAAATCCGAAGAAGAAGAAGAGTAAGAAAATCTCTACTGGGGTACGGGTTCAGGGTAAAAAAAATAGTAAAAATTTTATGCAGAGACGCAGAGAAGAAGGCAAGGCAAGGCAATCTGAGAATGAAAACCCTAGATTTGATGGGGAAAAATGACAAGTTGGAGAAGAATACATACATAGATAGATAGCAAGTAACAGCAAGAGCAAGAAGAGGATAAATGTTGAGTTGGTGTCATCATCATCATCTTCTTTTTCTCCTGAAGCGGAGATCTATCTTTCAACCATCGATCTGATTCAATCTACGACACCATGCAAAGCCCTAAGCTAGAATTAATACGATCGATGAACGCGCGAGAGAAGAGAGAGAGAGAGAGAGGGAAGTCAAACCCTAAGAAAGAAACTGGGTTTGAGAAGGAAGGAAGGAAGGCAGGATTGATTGGGGGTTTATTAGATTAAAGAGTTTACCTTTGTTGAGGGAGAGAGACAAGAGTTTTGCGCTTGAATTTTGGGTTGGGTTGGGTTGGGTAAAAGAAAAGAAAAGAAAAGAAACGACTCGAATATCACACGTTGCAACCCAACCCAACCCCAGACGAAACGACCCGACACGACACGACACGACACGACACGTTGAAGCGTAGATTCTAATCATCAGACAATGAAGCGTATAAATAGATACATGCACACATTCCCAAATACTAGGTTTCCACAACACCTCTTATACTACACTCCCAACTTTTTCGGATCCAGGGGGCTCCTGCGCACAGTGGGCTAGAGGGGGTCCTGCACACGTGTCTCACCCGTCGGATTTGATCCGACGGCTCATATCGATGGAATTCAAATGCCAGATTTAATTAAAACTTTTGGCAGGTTTTGAATCTCTTACAACCGTCGGATCGGATGTGAAATGAATTGTTTGGAAACATGAGGGTTTCCTTCGATGTGAACTTCATGAAAAAAAAATTTGAAACTTCATGAAAAATTTTGCTCCTTCATGAGCTCAGATCTAGGTTTCCCTTCGATCCGCTCTGAGATCCACTCTCCTTTCAAGTTGCTCTCTTTGTATTTGCACAAAAACTAAACATAATTTGCACAAAGAAAACTCCATAAAAACTAAACATAATTTGCACAAAGAAATAAGAATTTGTTCATTAACTTGCTTAAAAAAAATCCTATTATGGAGGTTTAGTTTGAGGAAGGAAAAAAATTCTAGTCCAGAAACATATCAATATAACACTCAATTTTCTCTGAGAAAGTTGCCAAACCAAACCCCAAATTAGGATTTTTGGGGGCTTTGTGTGAGATTTGGGTCACATATTTTGATGTAAAAAAAAAAAATTAAAAAAAAAAAAACTAAACTAAACCTTAGTTTGGCGAACGAGTCGAGAAACATTAGAAAGAGGAGACTTCAAGGCAGAGGATTGCTTAGAAATGTTCTTCTCATTACTGAGATAACACACTATCAACCATGGAAACCTTCCCAAGACAAACACAGTCATCAAAATCAGTATTGGTTGGCGACCAGTGAAATTCCATACACTGAGGAAAGTGTCTTCTTGTCCTTTGAGAGCAATTAGAGCATCAACCACAGTTGAATTGTTATGATTATCCTTGAATTGCTATGATTATTCTTGAATTGTTTGCTTCTTAGTTTAAATTGGGCTTTTAATGCAGGAATGGCATACAAAGCGTATGTTGTTTATTGCGGCCGTAGACCAGGAGTATACATGACTTGGGTAAGTTGTTTATCACAAGTAGATGGTTATAAGGGTAGCATGTACAAGGGTTTCACATCAGCTGAATAAGCGTGTGAAAATTACAGTCTGTGAATGCGCTCAGAAGAGGCAAGAAGAGAGCCTCAGTCAAGAAGAGACCCCGACGAAGATATGAAACTCAATCAACCAAATCACATTCGCGAGCATAGTGGTGAAGAAATTCACGATCAAATACACGAAACCCAAGTCAACGATCCCTAGGCTTTTACAAGGGATTTGATCAATGCCATGTTAGTGCTAATTCTAGTGATTCTTGTACTTGTTATTTCGAAGCTTTTGAGTGAATGATATGTGAGGTTCTATTTTGTAATGTACATGAACAGATGTTGTAATGAATTTCTATTATGTAATGGGATTATTGGTGAATCAATACACCTTCTTTTATGATGGTTTGGTTTTCTTTTGTAATTTGGAAATTCTTTTATGATTGTTTTCTTTGCTTTTATTATGTAAGAAGAATCCTGCAGTATTTGATACATATTGCTCTTTTATTACAGATTGTTGTATTTGTTACAGATTGCTCTTTTATTACAGATAAAAGCTTACAGATTGCAGTATTTGTTACAGATTGCTCTTTTGTTACAGTATTTGTTACATATTGCTCTTTTATTACAAATTGTTTTCTTTGCTCTTTTATTACAGATTGCTCTTTTATTGAAAGGGTGTGCTTGTTTTGGAGGTTGAAATGGTACATTGACATTGCATACACCTTCTCCAGCAACATTAAAGCTTGTGTTATCACCCTACAAGGAAATATACACATAATTATATAAGTGTCACAATTGGAAATATACATTTAGTTAGTATGAATTAAAGCAAGATTACCTTGGAGGACGAGGTATTTATTCTCTTAGCCTTTCCTATACGTATCTCATGTATGGGTTTCATTCGTTTTGAACCTTTTCGACCTTCTTTTTTATTCAAACCTTTCATGTTTCCAATTTGGAGCACACTATTTTGCTTCAAAGCTTCTTGGGGTGCACTGTCATTGTTCATGATGACCTCTTGATGCAACATTGTATATTCATCTATAAACCTCTCCATGTTGGCCCGTGTGTCTTTATTCAACGAAGATTGAAATGTCATTCGTAGAAGATATGATTGGATCCTACGAACCCAATCACTTACATTTTCTTCCGTACTTGAACTCACTTCATTTGATACACGTTTACCTTTCACTCCCCTTGTCCATCTATCCAATATGTACATTTTCGAAATTTCCATGATATCAAGTCGGCCAAACACTTTCAAAACATGACAACACAATATTCCCATTGTCTCAAACTTCATGCAATTACAATTTTCCACATTCAAGCTAGGGTCACAAAACACCTTAAATTCCTTCTCTTTTGTATCATGAAAAGCAACAATGTACTCGTGTTTATTTTGATCTTCCTTTTTTATCAAAGCCATTGATGCAAGATCAAATTATTCATGGAAAAGTTTGAAAATTGAAGGTGCGTAGATTTGTGAGGCTTGTTTCAACAAGGGGGATCTAGATAATCCCAATGTAGGCACTTTTTGCCTAGCAAAAAATTCAACCTCCAACTCATTATTCCTCTTTTGCTCTAATACCCTATCAAAATATTTGAAAAAACATGAAATGTTCAAGTCAGATTTCAAATGATCTTTCAAGTCACTATTGAACAATTCACTTAGTTGTGTACTCCGCATCCCTAAGGTCATTGTGTTTTTCATACAACACTTAGCCCATTTCTCCTTTAAAGCATATATGCGACCCAACCATTTATTCTCTTTTAAGTCAAAATCATGAAGCATTTTTTGCCAATTGACTTCAAATTCAACTTCATCCAAGTACTCAAACATACACCTTTTAAACTCCTTCAAAAAAACAACATTCTTGTTCTTCATGTGTCCTCCCAAATGCTTGATTCCATTTTGCATTATGTGCCAAGTGCACAACCCATGATATGTATCTGGCCATCCTGTAGCTAAAGCATTTCCTATCGCAGCATCTTGGTCAGTGAAGATGGTACGTGGTCTCTTACCACCATGTGCCATCACAAAAGTTTCAAAGAGCCACAGAAATGACTCAATGGTCTCATCGTACAAAAGTGTTGCACCAAGAATCACAATTTTTCTATGATTATTAAATCCAGTGAACGCTCCCAAAGGTCTGAATTCTCTATTAGTGCCAAAAGTGGTATCAAACGTTACCACATCACCAAAGTCCGCATAATCCGCAAGCATTTTAGAATCTACCCAAAATATATTGGTCACTAAATCATCACTATCCAGCTGAACTGAATAATAAAATGAGGCATTTTTTGAGTTTTGTTGCTCAAAATACCGTAGAATACCTCTAAGCTCTCCATTGACCATCTCTTTCTGTCTCATTGATCTTAGGTAAGTTTTTTTATCTTCTAATAGAAACCCAAGATTACTTCTACCCTCTGCTTCCCTACTCAAAAGTTCTTGTGTAGCCTTAGGAGTAATACCTGATGGAGAAGCCAATTCAATCGCTAAGGCTTGTGATATGTTTACCTCCCTATGCGACCTTAGCATATGGGTCGTTTCATTGGGCTCCAAATCATGATTGTGCGCAGTAATACATTCTTTGACTCTGTATTTGCCAGTCACTCTATCCAAACCCAGTTTGAACATTACTTTGCAGTCAGTTCTAACATCCCATCTTTGTTGAGTGACAACACCTTTTTGTGGGTGTTTTTCTTTCTTGATACCATGCTTACAACAAACATACACTGCATTGATAATTATCTTATCTATTCTACTCTTATTCGAGTACTCCTTCCTAACTCCAAAACCCATTTTTTTCCCATAATTTTTCCAGTACTCCCAACCACATTCTAATGAATCAAACATCATGCCCACACTTGGATCATCAACATCCATAGCATCCATGCCAACTAAAACAAATATTCTGCACAAAAACAAAAACAAAAAACATATTCAATTTTCAAGTAGCTACATTGTTAAGAATAATCAACTATTCTATCATGGGCCCCCAGTCTCCACTAAATTCTTGTAAAGAATAATCCATGACTGAGACTAGGGGTGGGCAAACGGGTCGAGGAACCACGGATCCAAACCGAACCAGACCGTTTTACTCCAAACGGTTCGGTTCTGATTTTTAAAATTGTGAAACGATTCGGTTCGGTTCCGGAACCGTTCTTAAACAGTTCGGTTTCGGTTCCTAATTTTTTTTTTCAAACGGTTCGGTTCCGATCCGTTTCGAACCGATTACATATACCCAACCCATTACTTTAGTTTCTCCACCACAACCACAAGCAGACAGCCATTCACTGACTCGCAACACAAGCTTCGCCATGGAAGCCATTCATAGTGCTACCCAGGGTTCCATCGCTCCCCGTTGCCCTGTCCATGGAAGCCATGTCAAAAGTCTAACAAATCGGCTTTATCGTTGAGTTTCATCCTTCGAATCGACTCGATCAGCAAGGCCAAAGATGGATTCGACTAGCAAAAGCAACTCGCACAGACCAGTACCCTGAAGCAAATCAAATCTACTCGTCCCTCGCCGTCTCACACCATTCACCGAAACAACAACTAACAGTCACTGGTCGACCAGATCTGGATCTGATTTTTTTCCAGAGAGAAAAGAAAGATCTGTCACACTAATTCCGACATCAAATACAGAACCCCAGATGGTAACAATCGACGATTTTCCCTGGGTTTCGACGAGGGTCTTCGCCCCGAGATGCCCACAGAGGAAGAAACTCGTTGCGACCAAGTCCATGTTCGCACTGAGTTCCAGCTCTCCGAGTCAGGTCCCTCCTGACTCGTCCAATTCAGTATTGGATTTGTTGAACTCTGATGCTCTTGTTGGTTAGTTTTCTCTGTACAATTCATGTTCCTTGCGGGTTTTTGATCGATCGACCAAATGTGTTGTTATGTTGAATGAAATAATATAACTTGTTGATTGATTTGATGGAATTGTGAAATGGGGTTCATGTTTTCAATCTCTATTTGCATTTCTGATGATTAATTATTTTATGCACATAAGGTCTTTGTTGAAATGTTTGTGAAATGGGGTTCTTGATTTGTGGTATTCGGTCTAAAACTTGAATTTTTGATAATGGGTTTTGCTCAGATTGTCATATTGTTTATATTTCTGTGTATGGGTTCTGTTCGAAGGATGATGGATTTAATTTTGGACTTACAATGCTTGGATTAAGATTGTGTTTCAGATGCGATTAACTTGGAACACTGTCAAAGCAAGATTTATGTTTTTTAAGTTTATTGATTCATTATAAGCTACAATAACATATCCTTGGAAAAAAAAATCAATCTATAACAGAATGTTGGGGTTTTAACATATTTGCAATTTAGACTATGATCAAGCTATTGATCGAGTCCATTCAAAATTTAAAAAATGAATTTTGGATCCATGTATGGCAATACATTGCACACACCCGTGGTGGCGTGGCTTATTAATGTTTTTGGAGATATATAATATAGGAACCGTTTGGAACCGTAGGAACCGAACCGTTGTAAACGATTCGAGTTAGGTTCGGTTCCAACGTTCAAAGTAGAGGAACCGATCCGAATCGGAACCGTTAAAATTTTAAACGGTTCAAGTTAGGTTCCTCAAAATTTGGAACCGAACCGAACCATGCCCACCCCTAACTGAGACAAAACAACCATTAACTATTACATTGTTAAGAGTATAATAGATAAACACACACTGTAACTTCAGTGAATTGAAACCAAAATTTCATCAAAATCTAGCGTATCAACAAGGTGTGAACAACACATTCTGACAAAGAAGTTTAAAATCATATTTGAACTTCAATACATATTAAAATTAAGCAAACTTTATGTTCGATGGTATTGGTCAAATCAAACACAACCATAACATTGCATTCAATCCATGACATTGCATACAAACTCCCTCCCAAAACTCAGCCATAACGTACCAAGAGGGAGGAATCGAAGGGGGTGGGTGTAGCCTGTGTTTGCAGCCTGGATACGCCGAAAATCGACGCTGAAAGACTTCGACTTTCTTCTTCTTCTTCACGTTTTGTTTCCCGCCCAAAACTCCCTCCTCTGTAAACATAATTTTCGTTTCCCATTTTGTTAAAATCTCAGCCGTCGGCTGTAAGAGATTCAAAACCTGCCAAAAGTTTTAATTAAATCTGGCATATGAATTCCATCGATGTGAGCCGTCGGATCAAATCCGACGATTGAGACACGTGCGCAGGACCCCCTCTAGCCCACTGTGCACAGGAGCCCCCTTGGATCCAACTTTTTCAAGCCATGCACACATTCCCAAATACTAGGATGATGGACGGTATTGGGCCTGGCTTGCCTGGTCTGGCTCTCTAGAAAAATTCACTACACTCCTCGTCTCATTCATTACCTTTAAGATGGAGACAAACTAGTGTATCCATTGAAGGAGAAGCCTTAGAATTCATTGTAAAACTGGATAGTAAAGGAAAAATGCAACAGCCCCATCAATTTTTATTAGAGCTGCACTGGTCTTACATACTAATTCTAAAGCTCATATTCAACAAGAAAAAAATTCATGCAAGCAAATGCACTAGCTAATGTATGGAACCAATCACAAGTTCCGAGAATTGACTGCCCTTGTGCACCAAATATATCATAATGAAATTGAATGATCAATGGAGATTTTGTAATAGCTCTCACGAATGCTTCATTTGAGAGGGTCGGGTATAAAGGAACACTTGGCTTTTATAGTTTTTTTTAATGCAGCTGGAAGAACATTAAATGCTAGTAGAGGCAAGTACTTAAGCTTTTGAGGCAAAAGCAATTGCAGTAGTAGAGGGAATTGAATGGTGCAAATCAAGAAGAAGAAGACAAAATATTGCAATCTTGGGGACTCGCTGCAGGTAGTGTAAGTTTTGCAAGGAGAAACAAAACATTTCGAATGGAGAGAGCTCATTTTCTAGCATAACTTGTAGATGTTACCAAACCCAACACAACAGTTCACGACTTCCACATTGATCGCAACATAAATCTTTTAAGGAACAATTCATTAGGAGATAGTAGTGGCATTGCCGTAGTAGTTGACATTGGTTATGTATTAGAGTTCCACAAGTTGATTGATTTAAATGAATGAATTGTGATTTGGCATAAAAAAAATATATATATATTATGGTCATCACAACTCTTTAAGACAACATACAATGTCTTGTTCACTTTTTTTTCTTTGACTTTTAGTCCTAACTTTGTTGTTAATTATTAATTTCTTCTGCTGACTGCAAGGATTGTTGGTCAATCTTACATTTACCATCAATTTAAGGGTTTTTTAAATTAAAAATTGCCTCCATCCATTTTAAATTTTAATTTTCATTGTTTAATCTCTCCCAACCAGCATTGATCAAATTACACAGAAATATGGACTAAAGCATAAAAAATTATTCAAGAAGATAAGTTGGTAAGCCCATAATGGGTTGACTTGACCAGAACAAAAAATTTAAATTTATGGTTATAGTTAATGGGTTAAGGAGTTAAGAAGTTACAAAGAATATAACTTCCCACAACCTCTACACATTAAGAAGTTACTCAAAGTGCAACTCCTCCATAACTGCTACATCTATTAACTAGATATAATTTTGTTAATTGTTGGAAACAATCTATAGCAGTAACAATGAGGTGATAAGATAATTTGAGGCTTGCTTAATGCAATGGCCTTAAGATAATATTCAACTCATCTCGGTGCAATGTTGATGGCCATTAGTCTCCCAAGATACAACAGATTCGTCTATGTTCCTAATGCACTTTAGGATAGAAACTCGGGCGAAGAGAAATAAGAATTGACTTTGAGATGAACAAGAAAGAACATGTTTGATTTGATTGTAAACTCTTCTTCTGTGTGCTAGGTTGTTGTGGTAATGATGAATTGCTAATATTTTGGATATCTCAAATTGCCAATTTGAGATTCTACTTATAGCAAATGAAGCACTAAGTACATGTTCTCAAAAGACACAATTGAACCAACACATATATTGATCTAAAGATTTACATAAAAGACTTTATGTAGTGAGTTTACATAACGTTTGATTTACTCATTCAATAAATATGGAAATACAAAATTTCCTACAACCCCCCACTTAAATGAGAAAATCGTGACATCTCAAGAGTACATTAATACCACATCGGGATAGATAGCTTTCACTTTGAACATTCCTTAATAAAGGAGCATCAGAATTACTTAACTAATTAGTGAACTATTTCGTCTTGAAGTGTTAGTTGTTGATGTAGAACTAGTCAATAAACTTTACATGACATTATTTCATTCAAATTCTATTCTCGGTTGTGTTCGTTTTGGTCCTGAATAATTCTCGGTTTTGTAAGTGCTATTAGAGATTTTAGTCTGATAAAAATCTCGTAGAGCCAACCCAACTCACACTTACATAGGTGACCACTTCTATAAGAAGTATCCTACAATACCCCACTTGCCTTTTGCAAGATATGGATGTCATTAAAAATAGTGTATCATTGTTTATCCTTTTGATCACAATAGGTTTGCACTGGTAATTTATAGAAATGGAAAGAGTATTATACTCTTAGGTGCTTAACAAATAAATTATCTATCACTAATTTTCCATTTGAACTAAGTCCATGGATCTCCAATTGCTTAGTACGGTTTTCGTATATGATAATTCCCCTTGAAGCGCAGTCTATATGCTTTCTAGATAAACCTTTAGTAAATTGATCCGCTAGGTTATTTTTTATTTCACAAATTCAATGGACATTATGCTATTAGAGAATAATTGTCGCACGGTACGATGCCTTCGACGAATGTGTCGTGATCGACCGTTGTACATAAAATTGTGAGTTCTACATATAGAGGTTTGATTGTCACAATGTATGCATATGGCCGGTGCTGGTTGTGGCCATAATGGAATGTCTTCTAAAAATTGACGAAGTTACTATGCTTCTTCCCCAGTCTTGTCTAAGGCTATGAACTCAAATTCCATTGTGGATCTAGCTATACATGTTTGTTTAGAAGATTTTCAGGATACGACACTACCTGCCATACTAAACACATAACCACTGGTGGATTTTACTGATTCAAATTCAGAAATCCAATTTGCATCACTATATCCCTCAAGGACACTAGGATATCTACCATAGGGCAATGCATAGTTTCAAGTATTTTTCAAATACCCTAAAACCTTAAGCAAAACATGTCAGTGAGCATTATTTGGTTTACAAGTATATCTGCTTAGTCTACTCACAGCATAAACTATATCAGGTATCGTACAGTTCATCAAATACATTAAACTTCCAATAATGCGAGAATACTCAAGTTGTGAAACACTTTGACCTGTATGCTTATGTAGCACCTAGGATGGATGGAATGGATTATTAGATTTTTTGATTCCATATTGTTTGAACTTGTTTATTACATTTTCAATGTAATGTGATTGAGACAAAGCTAACCCATCAAGTGTTCGCAATATTTTGATTACCAAAATTACGTCTACTTCACCTAGATATTTCACATCGAAATGTTTAGTGAGCATAAGTTTGGTGGAATTAATAATTTAACTATTAGACCCAAAGATAAGCATATCATCAACATAAAGACAAACTATCACATAGTCATTATTGATTTTCTTTATGTAGACACACTTGTCACACTCATTTATATTGAATCCATTTTTCAACATGACCCCATCAAACTTCTCATGCCATTGTTTGGGAGTTTGCTTTAGACCATATAAGGATCGAACAAGTTTACACACTTTGTGATCTTGTCCTTCTCAGAACCTTTCCGGTTGATCCATATATATTTCCTCATTTAATTCTCCATTCAAAAACGCAGTTTTTACATTCATTTGGTGAATTTCCAAATTTTAAAGTGTTGCGATGACAATTAACATCCTAATTGATGTTATCCTTGTCACCGGAGAATAAATGTCAAAATGGTCTAAGCCTTCTTTTTTACTATACCCTTTAGCTACTAATTGAGCTTTGCATTTATCAATGGAACTATCAGGTTTCATTTTATGCTTGAAGATCCATTTGCACCCAATTGGTTTATGTCCAGAGGAAGATCAACCAATTCCCAAGTATGATTGTGCATAATGGATTGTATCTCACTGTTTATAGCTTCCTTCCAGAAAGAAGCTTCAGGAGTAGACATTGCTTTTTTATAAGTTTGAGGTCTTTTTCTAACATATAAGTTAGAAAATTCGGACAAATTTTTTTGGACTTTCGAGCTCTCTTGCTACGTCTAAGAAAGTCGTCATTTTTATTTTCATTCAGAATTGATATTTTGCACTCCCTTCATTTGACACATCATGTGTTCTTTTTGGAGCACTAGACAACTCAGAAGTCATACGTGGTGTTGATTATATGTAATCCTTTCTATGAGAAAATACAGTCTCAAAAACACATCACATCTCTAGACTCAAGGATTGTAATGCAACCATTTTTCGCTCCCTGTTTTGACCTAGTCCTGCTGACCTGCACAAGTAACGCATGTGAGCCACGGACCACCGTTGTGGTTGCTGATGGCACTCTGATGCTAAAGTCAGACAGGGATCTGAGGAAGGTGTAATACTGTAAACAGGAAATTTATAGCATACCTTAGCTTACCAACCTCATGTCTTATTTATAGTGCAAAAGTCCTGGTTCTACCAGACCATCGAAGGCCTAGTCTAGGAAGGAGATCTTCGTGGAAATCCTTCTCTAATTAGGAGTTGTGTTGAAGAATGGAAGTTCCAAATTAGCCCTATGCTCCTAGATACGCGGGAGATAGTTTCCTATCTGAGGGTGATCCGTAAGAGGAAGTTTCCTTGTGTATATTTACTCTAGTATTTGCTTCCTAGTCGGAAGTGAAGAGTTGTTGTAATCGCATGTCCGAAGCTGATCCTCGAGATACTTGCCTTAATAGGGCTTACGAGTGAGGATAGTTGGAAAACGTTTGGGCTGCATTGGGCGGGCTTAGAATCGCTAGGGCCGGATCAGTGTTGGGCTGATGCTGGGGCCCGTAATTCTTCGAGATCATCATGACACGTGTATGGCTCAAGGATATGACGGTTTTGGTGTATCATCATCTACTCCCCCCGAGTTAGTGGGTTGTCACATCGGTTCGCTAAGTCATTTCTTGAAAAGATACGTTGCTCATGATACTTAAGTTTGAATCATTTCTTGAGTCGCGCGCTGCATTTATTGAACGTGCGTTGGTTCAGTAGAAAAGAGGCGGGAACCTAATCCCTATTTAGGTCATCCGTTGTGCGGAGCCTGGTCATTTTATTTTCTTTTCTTTTGAAGATATTGCTTTGTTCATCTTCTGATTAAAAAGATTGTTCGTCTTCTTCATGGCTCAACAAAACCTTCTTGATGACGCAACCTTGGCCAGGGGCCTCGAGTTTTTTAAAGACAGGTTGCTTTTTGAACCCGGCCTTGCTGAGATCCGTACAAAGTTTGGGATCCCTGAGGACATGCTTTTATTTTGTTCTTAGGGGCGACCATACGCCAATGTCAACATCGGCGGGGTTCATCTGCTTGCACCGAGGGATGCTTTAAACCAAAGTACTCTTTCATGTTTTGGATGTGATTTGGGAATTCTTGGACTTCCTTAGGATTCCTCCGGCCCAGTTGGGGCTCAATGGATACATGATCATCCTTCTCATTCTGATTAGGGCGAAGGAAGTTGGTGTCCGCGTGACTCCACGAGTGATCCAGTTGTTGGTTGAAGAGTAACGTCATTTATAAGATGATGTCACCGGCTTGCTTCGCGAATCTGCCAGATGACTTCAAGTTTTGGCAAAAGTATTGTTTCTTAGCCCCCCCCCCCCCCGGATTCAAAGTACTTTCAGTTCAGGGGTCGTCCGCTTGAACGGAAGTTCATACCACTCCGTAAGTACAACTTTTTCTTCTAGTTTTGTTGAGTTTGATTGCATGCTAATAGTTGCTCGCATTTTTTCGAAGGATGGTTTCCCACTACTCCTCTTACCCTAAAGGAGCAAAACATTATGGAGACGTTTTGTGGCTAGTCGATAAAGAACATGGTGGATGTTATATGCGTTCCCAACTTCATTTGCAGTGGGCCGTGGGACAACTGGAACGTGGCCCTCACTCTTTACCGAACATTGTGAGTTAAACTTGAAGATGGGGCCCCTTCTAGGAATTGGTAGGGATGGCAACGGGGCGGATTGGGGCGGAGTTAAGCAAATCCATCCCCGCCCCGCATATCCGTTTATTAGTAATTTTCAAAACCGCCCCCGCCCTAGACGGATTTACGGATATCTGCCCCGCCCCGGATATCCGCATAAAATAGATTTAAAGGTGGGTTTTGAATCCCCGCCCCAACCCATATAATTTTTACATAACAGCAAATAGCATATTTTACACTGCAATATTTTATACATACAGAAAAAATACTTCTACACTACAGATCATTTATACATACAACAAATTAAAAAAAATACAAATTACAAAAAAAAAAAAAAATTCTAAAGATCAAACTCTGATCTAAAAAAAATTACAACAAATTCAAAAAAAAATTACAACATATTACAAAAAATTCGATGTCTGAGATCAGATCATATCAGATCTCAGATCTTGAAATTTGATCTGATCAGATCTTCATCACATCGGATCAGATCTTCATCAGATCATATTCGGATCAGATCAAATCAGATCTCGGATCTTGATCTCAGTATCAGATCTGATTTGATCTTGATCTTGATCTCTTGATCTCGATCTCTGATGGGGGAGAGGAAGAAACCCCTTGTCGGATTTGAAGCTTGGAGATCGAAACCCTTCGCGGCGTGAGGGAGATCTCGACTGTGAGAGGAAGATCTTGGCTGTGAGAGGTCGCGCGTGAGGAGAGCAGGGAGGATCTCACGGTGAGGGATCAGGGAAGCAGATCGCGGCGTGAGGGGAGCAGGGAGGATCTTGCGGCGTGAGGGAGAGAGATCGCGGCGTGGCAGCGTGGCGAGGTGGTGTGCGGTGTGAGGGAGGGCGAGGAGATCGCTCTGTGACTGTGAGAGGGAGAGCTTGGTGAATGGTAAGGGAGCGATTGTAATTTGACAATTTGTATTTGTGAAAAACAAAAACAGATTACCCTTTATATAGATGAAGGGTATTTTGGTAAATTTGTTTATTAAACGGATATCCGCAGGCCTGCGGGGCGGATATGGCTAAAACCGTATCCGCCCCGAATAGTAAACGGATATTTTTTGGATACCCGAAACCACCCGAAAACCCATTCAGCCATATCCAAATCCGCCCCATACGGATTGGGTGGGGCGGATATCCGTAAAAATCCGCCCCACTGCCAACCCTAGGAATTGGAAGGTCGTTGGGGCCAAAGCTCCTGTTTTGTCTGAGGCGGAGGAGCCGACTGAGACGTTTGCCTCATTCATGAGTTCGAAGAGGTCTCGCATCAGAACTAGGTTGTCTTCAACACGACTTTCTCCAGTGAATGAAGAACGCGAGTCTGATTGGCCCATCAAGGCAGCGGCCGATGTATCAAGCTGGGAGAAAGACTACCTGCGATTTGCAAGGGTCGACGACATGCTGAATCTCAGTGTTGCTCACGCGAAAGCTTTGAGTGAGTGGTTGATGAGGGTTGCAATGGCGGCCTCTAACGATGCCAATTTGTGTGGGACCATTTTGGTAGAAGGCTCTCATGAAGATCCGCCTGAGGTTCTAGAACCTGATCGTCCCGTTGGTGTGTTGTCTGATAATGGCTGTGGTGGCACAGGCCAAATCTCTTGTAGTCCGCATTGTTCACCGTCTCGTTCCAGGCCACAGCTTGAGGTGTTGGGTCATTTGGATAACTCGCTTCATCCTCTTCGTTTGGATCCTATTAAGTCGTCTCGCACTAAATGGTTGGTTGTTCATGACAAAGGAAAAGTTGCGGAGGAGAGCCTTGGAATAGGGAAACTTCATTCGGATGCGCGGATAAGCTTGTTAGCACCAGACTTAATAAAGATGAGCACCCAGGTCTAGCAACGGGAGGTTGACGTGGAGTACGCTTATTCCTTCGAGGAAGCATATAAGTAGGCGTTATAGGTTGCTGATGGATTATGCTCCAAAACCCGAGGATGATACACTAGAAGAGCGTATAAATAAGGGTTTAAAGTACCTTATGCTGGGTATGTCTCACTTGAGCCAGGTGGCCATTGTTGAAACGGAAGTCATGACGGCTAGTGAGAGGGTGTACACCATGGAGCGTGTCTTCTCAAACATGCAAGCATTGTATTCTGACACACTTTATGAAATTTAGCGGCTGAGGAAGCAGGCTGAAGAGAAGAGGTCGGAGCACTCAGCCATGGTGGCTGAAACTCAGAGGGTTCGTCTGGAAGCCCTTGAGCATGATCTAGCGGAGCGGTGTCTGCAAGGGACAAATTCAAGCATGAGTTAGATCAGACTCGCCGAGACATGGAGGTCGCTCAAGAAGTAGCGGCTGAGGCGCGTTTTGTACTGCAATCTCTCACTGAAAAGAATGCCTTGAAGAAGGCTGACTGAGCCGCTCAGAAGCAGCAATTTGAGTCTGATGCGGAGTTCAATGCTCTAGAGGCGAGGAAGGTCGAGGACTAGCTTGAATTAGAGACGCACGAGCTCAGTGCTGTGAAAAGCAGTTTGGCTATAAAGTAGTCTCAGGTTGACGCGTTGACTGACAAGTTAGAGTGTGAACTTGCTGACGCGAAGGCGCGAGAGAAAAAGCTTCTGCATGAACAAGGCAAGTACGAGTTCCGCTGGGTCGTACATGGCAGGTTGGAGTTGCTAGCGCCGATGAATGAGGAGCATCCTGAATGGGATCTTGGCCGATATAAGAAGATGGCGTGGGTAGACTTGTCCATTGCCTTTGTGTCGTCAAACGAAGAGGGCGGTTCATACCCTGATGCTTAGGCCGTGGCGCGTATGGACGCGACCCCTGCTTCTTCCTTCGTTAAGCTTAGCTCTTCTGTTTCTGAACCTTCTCTTGATAAGGAGTAAACTTTGTATACTTGTACTCATTTTGCTTTGTATTTAATGAAAACAGTTTATCTTGATTACGTTCTGTACTTGTTTTGTATTCGATGTCCCTATTGTGCGTTTTTCGTTTTTCCTTTCCTTGTCATCTTACTTTGGCATAGGCTAGTTGGATCAATAGGAAGTCGAATGGCTTGTCTGCTGCTGAGAGCTTGACCGTTTACGTTGCTCAGAGTCACTATTGCATAGTCATGTCCAATAGTGAGCATGTCGTGGACAATTTAGCCGAGGGTTGCGTTACCCGAGCTGTGTCTTGTCCTTAAGGTAAGTTGCTGGAGGCTTATCTTGCTTGTCTGATTTGTCGATTGCACTTGTTGCCATAGGCGAGTTGCGATAGCCAAGCGTACGCGTTGGAGCGTTTGTACTGAGTCAGTCATCGTAAGCTCGGGTTGACATTCTATGTAGCATCTATTCGGGCACTAGCTGGACGATCTATGTGTCGGCGTGAATGGCCTTTGCTGATAATAGAATGTCAGTCTGTTTGAGCGTGAAGACACTAACTGAGCTGAGATTTATCTTTGTGGCCGCTGTTTTTAAGAAGAGCGGTGGTCACGTGGCGAGCTGCTTAGGGCTCCCACCTTCTTAATCATCTATGTCCAAACAAAGTGGACTACAGGTTTGGGTAATAAGGATTTGGCGACCATGTTGAAGAGCAGTAGTCCCGTGGTGAGCCGTCGATATCAGTCAAGGACTAACTAGTCACCCACCTTTCGAACCATCTACACCCGCGCAGTGGGGCTACAAGTTCGAGACGAAGGGGTTTGGCGACCACGCTGAAAAACATTGGTCTCGTGGCAAGCCGTCGGAATAAGTTCGGGACTGTCTAGGCTCCCACCTTCTAAACTATCTACACCCATGCAATGGGGGCTACAAGTCCATGGTTGGTAATTCGACGGCTAGGCTAAAAAGTAGTGGTCCTGCGGCAAGCCATCAGAATCAGTTTGGAACAAACTAGGCTCCCGCCTTCCAAACCATCTACACCAGCGCAGTGAGGCCTACAGGTCTGGGCTATGATCAGAAACTTTCGTTGTCAGTCGTCACCAGCTAGGCTTACCTAATCGGGTTTGAAAATCATTGACCGCAGAGGGGGCAATGATCCCTGGCAAGTCATCGTCACCAGGCATGATAACACTGATTAGACTCCCACTTCCTAAACCATCGGGATCTGCGCTAGACGGACTAGGTGTTAGGATGAACCATAAGCCATTGTCATCAGCCTCGGTTGACTAAGCTTACCTGGTTGGAGAGAAGTTTCGCCAGCTAGAAGGCGTGCGAACCTACATCCACCAGCATGATGCATTGTGTGGAAAAAATTACCTTAAATCAGCTAGTGATCCGTAGGTATGATCCGTGTGTCAGAGTTGACCAGGATTTCTAGTGCTCGTGCCAGGCTTGTGGTAGAATACTGCTTTAATAGTAGGTCGAGCCCATGGGCCCAGCTGAGGAAGGGCTAGGGTTTCCTGCACGATTGCGCTACATGTACGGTGTAGATCGCGTGGTGGCAGGTGTACATCGTAGGCTGCGGGACGGTTGAGTATCGGTTACTCCCCCTCAATTGATGGGGTTGCGTGCAACGCCATTAATTGGATGAACATGGTCTGCGTAGTTTCCTTGAGAACCATCGTCTCATCGTTTCCCATACGGTATTCAATGCTTACGTTTAATGCTAAAGTGCTTGTTTGGTGAACCATCATATCTATATAATGGTGTTCTTCAATCATTGTAGGCACTATCTGTTATGCTTGGTCACCTGTTATGGGTGGGCACGTCGTTGATCTGCTGAGATCTCATAATTTTTTCTCATATTGCGAAGAAAAAGTACGACTCTCTTCCAAGGAAAAAGTTTGTCATTTATGCGTTGGTGCCTTGCCGCTGTTCTATAGCGTTTAATCTTAGAGATAATAGCAGCGCCCAACTTTAGAGTGGTTGCTTTCACCACTTCTCAACTAACCCCGTTGTCTCGATTTGCGCTAGAATTCAAGATCTCGATAAGGAGAGGAGTTGGACATGGTCCACTAGATTGGACCATTGACTTATGGACGTCCCTTCTCATCCCTGCAGTTGGAAGGTGCATGTGATCTGTGTCAGCTTGTGTCCCAAGTTCATCTAGTTGAGCGGATCGAGCGTGTGAGTTGGTTGTAAATTTTTGCAGTACTCCTGGTTGCCGACTTTGTATTACCTCAGACCATATTTGAGGGGTATGTCTGTCGAGGCATTGAAGTGAACGTGATGTTTAATCCTGATCTTGCTCATGCCAATATGCTCGAAGAGGTTGCGGGGCGGAATCTTTTTTCAATACCTTACATAATTGGATTGTCTAAGCGAGTTTTTACTCCATGTCGTACTGGATTCAAATGCTTGTAGTATGTAGTCTTTTATATCCGCCTCTTGGAGCCCGTTGTTACATCTTTCCAGTAATTGATAGAGTTTGTCTTCGTAATTCTTTCTTTTTTTCTTAAATGATTGCAAATCACATAAGTATTTAAGAACTAAAACTCTACATTGACTATGGAAAGGGAAATAAACAACTGACATAAACTGATTGTTGACAGAGAGAAATTAATCTTGGCCCTGAAGTGAATTTGGACGACCCTTGTGGATTATTGGTATCTCAGCGGACTGTTGAGCTTCGCTGATATCACAGAGGCTACTGAGAAGTAAACCTTGTGGGGGAGTTAATATCCCCGCCAACGGAATGTCTGGGTGTTGTACTCCCGCTGCCTTGGTCTCTCCGTTCCCCCGAGCTGAAGAGCAGATTGCTCCTGTATCATTTGACTATCCCATTTTCTCGTAGCGAATCACCGCTGCTGAGGTCTTGTGTGAGTGGAATGATGCGTCTGCAGTCACTAGGCCTGGCTTTGGTTCAGACTTCTCCGTGTGATCTGGTTGGACCTGGGAACATTCTATTTGTTTCAGTGCAGCGTAATGGCAACCTGGTGTCGTAGGTTGGTCTCCACGTATCGTTCCTTCGGAGTTGTTAGCGGTGTACTTAATGCACTGGTGAAGAGTGGAAACTACTGCTTCCATCTGGTGGAGCCATGGTCTTCCCAAGATAAGGTTGTAGGTAGACGGTGCATCTACTACCATGAAGTCTAGAAACAAGACCATTCTCAGTTGTGGTTCTCCTGCCACTACTGCTAACCTTATCTTCCCGATCTGGAAGAATTTCTCTCCGCTGAATCCAATCAGCGGGTAGTCTGAAGACGTCAGGTTATTTTCTTTGAAGTCCATACTGCAGAACGTGTTGTAGAACAAGATGTTGAGTGAGCTCCCTGTGTCCATCAAAAGTTTTTTTACCTCCCACCTTGCGATGGAGACCGAGATGACTAGGGCGTCGTTGTGCGGCGCTCGAATTCCTTCGAGATCCTTGTCCGTAAAGTCAAGGTGGGAATAGGGCATTGGATTCTTCAATAGAAAATGCGTATGTCCTCGTCCGCAGGTTGTGTCCGCATCTCCAGTAGAGTTCGTGGTGGTACCTATGCAACTAGTCTTCATTCGGTCCGACTCCATGAAGGACATAGATTATGCGCGGAGTCTCCTTCCCTATTTCTTTGACTGACTCCCCCGGTCCCTGGATCATTTTGGTTGCTTTTCAGAGTTCAGGAATTTATTTAGTTTTACCTACGGATCTAGTACTCAAATCTCATACCTCAGACTCTTGCAGTCGTTGGTATCATGGCCGCCCTCCTTGTGGTAGGAGCAGTATTTGTTGTTGTCACGCTTAGAGGGGTCTCCACGCTGTTTTGGGGATACTTCATATCTTCTCATATTTTCATGGAGTTTAGTACGTCCGACAAGCTAGAATTGAGGGGTGTCACAACTCTGGATCCAACGTAGTTGGATGTTTTATCTGGCCTGGATCGACTAGGGTTTGACCTGTTGTCATTACGCTTCCTCTTGCTCCTTTCTTCATCCTCGCGTCTATTTCCCTCCTTCTTGTCCTTCAGAGCGGAGGGCTTCTTCTCACCTTTGGTTTCCCTCTTTACAGTCCTCAACACCTCTAAGGTAATGTGCTTCTGGGTGCTCTTGATGAGCTCCGTCATGTTTAAAGAGGGTTCCAAAGTGAGGTATTCCTAGAGCTTTCCCTCATTTAGGTTCGCGGTGAAAGCTGTCACGGTTGTGTCATCGCTGCAACCGTTAATGAGTGTCAGCTCGTTGTTGAAGTGCGTGACATACTTTTTTAGCGTCTCATTGGATCTCTGTTTTAGAGATAGTATGTAATGTAGGCCTTTTCGAAAATGCTGACTCTAGACGAAACGCGTCAGGAACTCCTTTGCCGGCGTCTTGAAGGAGTCGATCGACCTCGGTGGGAGGCTGTGGAACCATGTTAGTGAGACTTCTTCAAGCTAGTGGAAAAAGTCCTGCACATCACCGACTCAGATATTTCTTTGAGGGCCATTACATGCTGGTAATGGCGCAGGTGGTCGAATGGGTTTATAGTTCCGTCGTAAAAGTCGAGCTTCGGAGGAGTGAATTTCTTCAGAAGGGCCTCATTCAAAATATGATCCACAAATGGTGGGAAAAATAAACAGTACCGCACGTCTGGGTCATGTGCCTTTCTATGGAAGGGGCTTTGAGGGCTGAGCCTTTCTGTCCAGGCGGTCGGCTTTGAGTTAACCGCGCAACCTCCTCTAGTCAAATGAGAACCAGCAGGAGCTTGACTTTCCTATGCTTGCTCTTTGTTGTCCTACGGAGATGGAGGTTCGTGCTGCTTCTGGTCTTTATTAGCAGGTGGAGGGTTTTGTCGTGCGAGAGCCTCCACCGCTTTGGCAATCTGTTGTATTTGAGATGACAACATATCTATCCTGAGGTCCATTATTGTTGTTGTCGGCGTGGGGGCATGAGTCTGTTGCCCGTGCATAATCGGAACCACTGAAAGCGGCGGTACAGTGCTAGCCTGAGCATTTGACGTGTCCCCTTGTTCTCCGTTGTTGCGTGATCTAGTAGTCACCATCTCTCTGTATTTCGTAGGGAAATGATGTTAGTGAAAAGTTAGGAACTTAGTCGTTCCCATGGATGGCGCAAAACTAATTTAGTCGTTTTCTGCTCCATGCTTTGACCTAGTCCTGATTACCTGCTGAATTGCGTAAGTAACGCATGTGAGCCACGAACCACTATTTGGTGGCTGATGACACTCCGATGCTAAAGTCAGACAAGGATCCGAGGAAGGTGTAATGTTGTAAACAAGGAATTTGTAGTGTACATTAGCTTACCTACCTCAAGTCTTATTTATAGTGCAGGAGTCCTAGTTCTACCAGGCCATTGACGACGTAATTTAGGAATGAGATCTTCGTGACACTACAACACAAATGCCCAATAATAGCATTTGTTAATAGCGTTTTTGCTAAATACGCTATCAAAAGATCAAATTTTGATGTAAACAAAAATGAAAACGCTGTAAAAAAAACGCGGGCTTTTTGGCGCTCGCTATTCCCTCCCTAGTTTTACTGGGCGCTCGAGTTAGAACTCGATGAAACTCCACCCTCCCCTCAATCTCGTCGTCTCCCTCACTGTTCCCTCATCTCGCCATCTCCCTTCCTGCTCTCTCCATATCTCCATCTCCCTCACTGCTCCCTCCATCTCCCCATCTCCCTCACCGCTCTCTCCATATCTTCATCTTCATCTCCCTCACTGCTCCCTCCATCTCTCCGTCGCCCTCCCTCTTTCTATCTGTTGCTTTCCCTCCCTTTACAATCTGGGTTTTGGTTCTTGTTTGATTTGGGGAGATGGGTATGGTTGGTTCTCTTTAATTTGATTATTAATTATTCAACAATGGCTCTAGCTTCTCGGTGGATTCGCGTGGTGGGAGAGTTACGATTGGAGATATGGCGAGTAAGGTTGAATTGAAGTTGAATGAGGCGCAGTTGGCTTTGGAGGCTCTCGCTGCTGATACGGAAGGTTTCTTAGAGGTACTTCTCTTCAACTGTTATTGTTTTTGAAGTGTTTATGGTTGAGGTTTTAGTTTATCAAGTCAAGTGTTTGTTCGTTGTTATTTGAGAAATTCACAAATTCCTGAGGTGAATTTCGAAATCGATTTTGTGAATTTCAAACTTGATTTCTTTGGCCGATCTTGATTACATCATGTCTTTGGTTCATCAATTCACGGTTTTAGTCGCATGTGGTGTGTGTGCAAGGCATTGGCATCCTGGTTGTGTTTGGGATGGCAAATTCTTAGAAAATGGGGACTTTATTACTGCTTGTTCTGAAGAAGTTGTATGTATTTGGACAATCAACAAAGACAGGATTGCTGATCCAGTTGAGAAACATATGCTTCAAAGGTTTCACAGTATAAGTGCAGTAGGTAGTATTGTTTGTTTCAATGTGATACCTATGTTGCTTCTAACTAATGTATCCCAAAACTAATTTTCTATTTCATATGCACTTAAAAGTGTTCTGTGTTTGTTGTCATAGGAAAAGGGTTGGCAGATTAAATTTGGAGGAGTTGCCAGAGATAAGAGATTTACATAAACTAGGTTTGATGTTAATTACTCATCTTTATGAGGGTTTCAATTTCTTATTAGTCATTTTTTCCTGTCTATGAATGAAATTTGTTATGCACTTGAATGAACTTTCCATCATTGAAGTATGAGAAGCAATGGGCTTGTTTTACAAGGTTGGTTCTTGATTTGTGAGTTAAACTAGCATACTGATTTCTTGTTAGATAAAATGTTGGACATGTTTTGATGGTGCCCTTTTTTCCTAAATATTGATGTTTTGATTTGTGGTTCTCTCTCCAATTCTCGAAAACCCCAATTTTTCTGCTCTGCATTGAACGTTAGTTTCAGATCCAATCGTGTTGTTTCTATATGAAATTTGAAGTTTTGATCACTTGGGGTTGTTTAATTTACTGGTATTGAGATGGGTTTGTATTGGTTTGGCAAGTTGAGGTTTGTAGTTTAAGTATGGACTCCATGACTTTGTATAAATTTGTCTGCTCTGCTCATGTACCTGTAAGTACATATTATGTTTAAATGATTCTGTTTGATTTGATTGGATAGAAGAAAGGTTGTGTTTTTAAATGTGGATAATTTATGGATCTAATAAGGTGAACTGTTGAAGCATGTAGTGTGTATTTGTTTAGATGCTTGTGGGTTAGGATAAAAATTGGAAATTTGATGCTTCTAGCATTTGATTATTGCTCAATTCTTCTACAATGAGTTGTAGTTAGTTGTAGAAGGTAACACTGAATGTTCAGAGGTAACATTGGTGTTCTTCTATATTGATTAGTTGAAAGACTTTGGTGGTTTGTTTGATACTTTGAAGCATTAGTTTGTACAATCAAATAGTATTGCACATACAGTATTAAAAGGTTGATGATGCTGAGGAGTGGATCTAGTTGTAGTGTGTGTTTGTGCATGAGAAAGAGAAGTAATTGGACATGTAATGCTTGCAATCTGTTGGTGGTTTTTGGGCTGTGAGGTGCTTTAGTGGAAGTGTGCTTAATTGGATGATGAAGTGTGAATGTGGTTAGTCTGCTAGTTTGGTAACGTATAAGGTGGCCTGTCTAATGGCTCAGATTTCTCTCTGAGTAAAAACTTTAAGACTGCTTGGTTGTGTTAGAAAATTGTCAAGGGCTTGATTGCGATTGAAGCCATTGTCAATTTTCTAATATTGGATTGGATTGTCATTTATTTATGTAATCATGGTGGGAAAAGTATTCTCACCTCAACCAGAAGAAACGGAATTCTCATGACAAAGAAATGAAAGATATGCTCATGAATGATGAGTGAATTTTAGAATGATTCTGATTACATATAGGTTTTCATGGGCAATCTAGCTAACTTTTGATGATATTATAAGGTTATGTTTGACTTGCATGACAAGGTTCTAGAATAACAATTATATGCATTTGGTATTCATCTTAATGATTGAGTGTATTACTTGAATTTGTTTCATCTTGGTTTTGCGAGTGGACTGGCATAAGAAGCTGACCAAGTACCATACTTCAATTTTTTTTTTTTTTTTTAATTGATATCCGGTTGGAAAGATTGAGAACCAAGTTTCCCCTTGAAAGCTTTCACGATGGTTGGTTTGCTAATATGTTTCTTATTTGTCTTTGGTTACTTGTTTTTTATTCAAAACATTTAACATGTTTGGATGCTCATGTTCAACATTTGATGTTTCAACTAAACTAAATATCTGATTAACATTGTGAATATTTATATGCAAAAGATGTTATTTACAAGGTTTATGATTTGCACATGCATTTTATGTTCGTCAATTTGGATAGCAGAGCTTGTCAATTGTTTGTCTGATTTGTGGTTTCTCTGCAAGGGTTTGTTTTCTGGGCAAGCTAAAGGGTTAAGGACCTTACAATGTACTTTTACATCGGGAACTGGGGTGACTTTCCTTGCTCAGATACTTGGTGATTCCAAATGTTTTATCTGCTGTTATCAGCCGTGGATGTACCATGCTGCATCCTGGATATGGTTTCCTTGCCGAGAATGCAGTTTTTGTTGAAATGTGTAGAGAGCACGGCATAAACTTTATAGGACCTAACGTGAGTACTTTTAATCAACATACACCCTTTTTTAACATTAATTCTGTCACAGCCATGTATTTTATTTCTTTTTGACTTTGGGGTATGTATTTATGTATTGGAGAAAGTATCGTATCTTGCAATTGCTTGTTCCAATCATTTACGCATCATGAAGTAATTAGACAACGAACCAAATTTTAGAATTTCACTAACATGTTATCGAAACTTGAAAGGATGAAAATGTAAATGTTCTATGAAGGCTTTTAAATCTTGTTTGTATGTGACACAGTATTACAATTTATCATTATGGTTTTGTAGGATGAGCAGTGACATCCTTTTATGAAAATTATGTTCCTTAATCAATTAATATTCTCAACTTAAGTTGACATATTATAACTATTACAATCTTGGGGTTTATGTTCTTGCAGCCTGACAGCATTCGTGTTATGGGTGACAAAGCCACTGCAAGAGAGACTATGAAGAATGCTAGGGTTTATCTTCACATAATTGCTTGCACGGGAAGTAATTTTTGTAGTTGACTTGTGTGCTGAGTGTGTCCATTATGTCCCATTAGTGTCATTCTTATGTCTGTATCAACTAAGTTCATCATCTTGGGGCTGCGTGAATGAAATTCTAATGTAGCGCGTTGATAGTTGCACTCTGCCTAACCTAGGTTCTCAATGGCATTTTCAGGTTGTTATTGGCCCTGCTACTATTGGAGAGATGAAAGCAGTGACTTTGACTCACCAGAAAAACCTAGATTTATATCCCGGTTTATTTGCAGCGGAGGGCACAGAACAACTCAGGTTCAATATATTTAGCATCTAGTACTATTTCTTATGACATGAAGTACTTGTCAATTGTTAGGCTAATGGTATCTTCATTTCTTCTAAAGGTTTGTGGTCTGCCATAACCACCTTGCATGCTCATGAAAAGAAAAACTGGTTGTTATAGTTTATGTTTTTTGCTTGTATCATATTGAACTTATGCATATAATGTACTTCATGAGACTAGAATGAGGACATGGATATGTCCTTTGATTCCAGATCTAGACAAGGGGTTGTTTCTGTTAAGTAAGTTTTCATGAATATATATATATATATATATATATATATATATTTTTTTTTTTTTTTGAATATTTGTTATGTTGGTTGTGTTTTTAGATCTAGATTTTGTTCTTAGGGATTTTGGTAGATAAGGATGCTTGAGAAGGTGGTTTTTTCTTAGAAACCCTTCCCAATTGCTTCCTTTTTTTTTTTTCTATGATTCAAGTTCTAAGATGATGAAACATAACATAACTACTTTGCTCAAAAAGTGTTTGGATCAACCAAGGGGAGAGTTTCTTCTCGTATGATTCAGGTTCTTGTATTCATTTTGCGATTGATTTAGTTATAGCTTTCATTTCAGTGGGAATGTTAAGTTGGTGAAATCAGAGCAGACATACTCTGTTTTAATACATATATAAAGTTTTGATATACTCTGTTTTAATCTGAATGTACTCTCTGACAGCATCATTTTAGAAACTTGATAGTAGACATATATAGTAGTATATATGAAGTAACAGGATGCAGACATATATAGTAGTATCCAGAGCACATAAATACATAATAAAGTTTTGATATACTCTGTTTTAATCTGAATATACTCTCTGACAGCATCATTTTAGAAACTTGATAGGGATTATTTAACAATGATTTTCATATCTACATACAAACTCAAGTCTTTCATTGACTGAGCTGGCGAATTAATTAAAGTTCTCCAATAAAAGTGTGCTTTGAGGGGCATAATGTTGGGTCTAGTGTTATGAATTGCAAAGGCCCTCCTAATAGGACAGTAGCGTGTAGGTGTAATTCTAATAGTGTTAATGGAAAATGTTGAAAAATTCTTTTTTAGGGGGTTTCATGCTCATTACTTAATACTCTTACATGAAAAGCAAAATTTTGATTGGCTGGTAACTTAAGCAATCATCAGTGTAAAAGGGGCACGGTCAAACATTTTTTTCAATGATATCTTAGTTAATCAGTATTGGCTCTTTATGAATGCGACCCTTAGCTATTTACATACCTTTCCTTCTTTGCACAAAGTGTCATTATCTCACATGCCACTAGGTAGCAGGCCTTGCAATGGAAGATATGATAGCCTGGATGCAAGAAGGTGGTCAGGTAAGATATTCATATTTTAGCTAGTTTTAGTTGCAGCTTTCCTTTTTTTCCCCTCAAAAATTTTCTTATGGCTATCCTTTCATCATTGGTTGGAATATTTGATGCCACAAACAGCACCAGAAAGCGAAGGAATATGCTTATGCAAATGGCTGAAGGAAAATGCAAGGTAGCACGCTAAACTCAACTGCCACCCCCCATTTCCCCTTCTTTTACTTTTTAATATTTAGGCTATTAAAATGAAGATTCTTTTAATTGATAATTGTCATTGTTTGATTTGGAGTCTGTTCCATAAATTATGTTGGTTTATGGAGGCTGAATTGGGTGAGGAGATTAGGAGGCTGCATGATGTGGTAGGGAATGTCGTGATTGACAATCGTCATATCATCGTAGGGACTGGATCATCCCAACTGTTTCAGGCTGCACTTTTTGCACTCTCTACTACTGATGCTGATGCTGAACAAGAGCAGCCCATGAATGTTGTTTCTGCTAACCCTCACTACTCTGTAAGCCCCCTCATTACTTTTCTTTCTTTTTTTGTTTTTCAATCTAATTTTCTTGGATTGGTTTAGTCTGATTATTTTGGAGTTGGATGGTTATTATGGAAATTCTTTGTTAGAGCATATGAATACAACAAAAAATGGATCAGACTATCTTTGGTACATTACAAGGTAAGCAAATATAGTTGAAGAAATACTCAAAACTATTAATGCTTATCAGGATTGTTATGATATCTCTTTTTTTTCCTTCTCATTAATGGTTTTGTTTTTTCCTTTGTTATTAGGTTGTTCTTGGAATCAGTTCTTTTCTTATTGAACCAATGTGTCAACGGATGGGTTCAAGACAAGTATGGGCACCGAGCAATTTCACAGTTTTTGCTTGCATGGCATCCATTGCCATCATTAGTTTGTTTTCAGTTGAGGGATATTCTGCAGGAATTCAACATGCGATGTCTCAGAACAAGGCAATCAAGATTGCTGCATTAGCTGTATTTTCAATTCTTGGCTTCCCTCTTGCTGTAAGTCCCAAGAATCCTTTTGCTATCTCCATTTTAAATCACTTTGACTTGCAAAAGGTTTGCTGATATCACCTGCACTAAATGTTTGCTACTGCAGATCACCTACAATGTTCCTTTCTCGGTGACGTCAGAGTTAACTGCTGATTCGGGAGGCTGCCAAGGTTTCTTTCAGATTTCGTGCTATTTCATTCGGTTATCTCATTCTGTAATTTCATACTGCTGCGACAGTAAAATTTTGTTGTTCTTAACATTTTTTTTCTATAGGATTGGCTATTGGGGTTTTGAATCTTGCAATTGTTGTTCCTCAGGTACTGTTAGACGTTTCTTTTTTGCCTAACAATTCCTTTCCTATTGATATTGCAAGTATAGTTGAAAAGCAATGCTATAAATGATAAAACAAAAACAGAGCAAAAAATTATAAATTGATGTTTATGGTTTTGCAGTAGAGTATTTCTTTCAGTGGCTATCAAGTAACTTTTGTTAATAATACATACTACTTGACATATAGATCTGTCTTTTTGAGGATTTTTTAAATGTTACATGCCCGAAAAATGTGTAAAAGCATTTGTAAAATAAATTTGTTGATGTGCATAACTCTCTTTGCCTCCTCTCCGCTCTTAGTCTTGTTTGTGTTCTGATTCTTGTACAGATGATTATATCACTTGGGGCAGGTCCATAGGATGCTCTTTTTGGTGGAGGATACACCAGCCTTTGTTTTGGCATCCATTTGTGCCTTTGTAGGAGGTGTTGTTGCTGTATTAAAACTGCCAAAACTTTCAAGTGTTGTTAACCCATTTGGAAGTTTAGAACATAAGTGTTGTTACATTGTCCAGTAAAGGCTTGCTTGCAATACCCATGTACTTTTGAGTTGATTGGAACACAAATATATATGTAAACAATTGATGTGTTACTTGTAGGAACAATAATACTACTGATTTTTCAATCCATTTATTGATTTGCCTCCATTCATGAAAATGTTTAAGTTTGGCACATTTAAATTTTAATTTTTTAGAAATAAAACTTATAAGATGTAATAAAAAGTCATTTGATAGCCAAAAAAAATATATATATATATTTTTTTTGCTATGTATACTTACCATAGCGTTTTATCGTATACTCTACCATAGCGTTTTTTAAACGCTATAAAAGGCCAACTTTCTATAGCGTTTTAAAAACGCTATAGCGCCGGCAGACATAGCGTTTATTAAAACGCTATGGTATCCTACCATAGCGTTTTTGAAACGCTATGGTATCCTACCATAGCGTTTTTGAAACGCTATTAATGACATTTTTTCTTGTAGTGTTGATCCTTTTCTAATTAGAAGTCGAGCTGCAGAAGGAAAGTTCCCTGTTAGCCCTGTGCTCCTAGATACACGGGAGATAGTTCCCTATCTGAGGGTGATCTGTAAGGGGAAGTTTCCCTGTGTGATATGTACTCTAGTATTTGCTTCCTAGTTGAAAACAGAGAGTTGTTGTAATTGTTTGTCCGAAGTTGATCATTGAGATACTTGCCTTAATAGGGCTTATGGGTATTGAGGATAGTTGTGAGACGTGTGGGCTTAGCAAGCTGTAAGAGTTCGGGTCTGTTTGGGAGACTGCATTGGGCGGGCTTAGAATCGCTTGGGCCGGATCAGTGTTGAGCTGACGTTGGGGCCCATAATTTCTCGAGATCATCATGACACGTGTATGGCTCAGAGATGTGACCGTTTTGGTGTATCATCAGATAGTATTAACATAAATATCATTGATATCAGATTTAAACACCAAAAACTTGTATGCATTGCTATTTTCAGCATTTCCTAAAAATAACAATCAATCATTTTTGCTCCCAGTTTGTTCCTTTAATGTGTTCCATATCTCATATGGTAATTGATCAAAAATCTTGAAGACATTCGATTTAAAATACGATTTGCCATATGGAGTGCTTCCCCCCACAAGTTTTCAGGTAGACCGGAGTTGATAAACATGGTATTAATCATGTCTTTCAAGGTTATGTGTTTCCTTTCAGCAACTCCATTTGATTGTGGTGAGTAGGGAGCAGTAGTTTGGTGTATACTACCATTTTGTTCACAAATCTCTGCAAATGGAGATTCATACTCACCGTCTTTATCAGATCTCAATATTTTGATTTCTTTATTTAACTAATTTTCAACTTCAGTTTTGTATTTTACAAACGTATTGATTGCTTCTTTTTTGATATTTAATAAATATACATACCAATACTGTGAGCAATCATCGATAAATTTGATAAAATATTTCTTCCCACTTCGAGTAGGAATTGATTTGAAATCACATAATCGGTGTGTATTAAACACAAAATTTCAGTGTTTCTTTGTACTGAATGAACATGTTGTTTAGTAAATTTGACTTCCACACAAACCTTGTATCTGTAACTTATTATCAAATTTAGGGATTAACACTAGACTAGCCAACTTCTTCATTTTCTTAAAATTTACATGACCTAGTCTATCATGCCACAGTAAATGGGACTCAAGTAAATAAGAAACAAATTTTGCATTATTAATGACCATTATAATGGCATTGAAAAGACCATTTGTAAGGTAACCCCGTCCCACATATATTCCATTTTTGGACAGGACAAATTTTCCCCGACTAAAAAACTATTTTAAAATTATTCTCTACTAGAAGAGAACCAGAGATTAAATTTTTCCTAATCACTGGAACATGCAAGACGTCTTTCATCGTGACGTTCTTGCTTGAGGTATATTTTAATACCACAGTTCCCTTGCATTCAATTACCGATACTGAATCATTTCCCATGAAGACATTGTCATCGTTATTCAACTTCTCATAAGTTGAAAACATGGTCTTATCGCTGCAGATATGGCGGGTGGCACTAGTGTCAAGCCACCAAGTGCGAGGATGATTGACGAGTTTAACCTCAGATACATTGGCGGTAATGTGTAACCTTTTGATAAGACAGGCAAAAGATTCGCTGATGACGTGGCCTTCAGCCTGCATTTCATGAATGAGAATTTGGATTTTTTGGATCTGGAGAATGACAGTTTTAGCATCAGTTATTTTGTAATCCATAAACTTGTCGACAACAAATTTCTTTAGCCCAACATCCTCAGTTTTGTACTTCTTTTCCAATGCCCCCCACATGTACTATAGACTTTGTACAAAATTTCATCGAGTGAATTCAGCACGTAGTTTCGGCACAAAAAGTCAATGCCTCCAAGCTTCAATTGTAAGGAACACTTCCTTGTGGCTCTCTTGGGTTTCGCCATCTTTTGGCTTCGGTTTTTCCTCGGTGAGAAATTTTTTCAAACCTAATGTTGTTAGGTAAAACAACATCTTGTTCTGCCATCTTTTAAAATAAACTCCTTTGAATTTTTCTGGCCTATCATGAGCAAGAACTTTAGTAACTCCAGATGTCACCTCAGCAATTAAACTGGTTTCGTTTCTATCTCCCATATTTCTTTTTTACACATAGAAAACACAATTTATTTGTTCTTAGTAATAATACAAATAAATCTAATTCTGTCACAAAAATTTAATTAGACTAAGTATTGTATAAATAGTATCTTAATCATAGTTCATTAATTTATAAACTCTGTATCTAATTTGTACAAATTACTATAATAAAACAATAATATTGAAAGAGTTCTGAAATATATAAACTTTAAAACATACTGTACAAAATAGTATGTTGAAATTAATTGTACAAATAAAAACACATACTGTACAAAACAGTGTGTTAAACAAATTTGCTAAAATAAAATTTTATTGTACTAAACAGTAGATGATACAGACTAGAAAGTCTGTAAGCCAATACGTTTTTGACCAAAGTGTGTACTTTGGATTTGACCAAAGTTTTAGTGCTTTGGATATGTATGGCTACATATAGTGTACAACACAGACTCAAAGTCTGAAAACCAAACATGTATTGACCAAAATTCTAGACTTTGGACCAGAGTTTTTAGTACTCTAGATATGTTTGGCTAGAGTTGTATGAGAATATGAAACTGATACAGATTATATTATTGTCTTAAGATTGTTAGAACCAATATGTAACAGTAACATAGTGAGGGGATAGGATAATCTGAAGCTTGCTTAATGCAATGTCCTTAAGACAATATTCGACCAGTCTCGGCGTATGAAACTCAGGCGAATAGAAATAAGAATTGACTTTGAGATGAACAAGAAATAACCTGTTTGATTTGAATGTAAACTCTTCTTTTGTGTGCTAGGTTGTTGTGGTAATGATGAATTGCTAATATTTTGGATATCTCAAATGACCAATTTGAGATTTGAGATTATAGTTATAGCAAATGAAACACTACGTGCTTGTTCCAAGAAAACACAATTGAACTAACACATCTGTTGGCCTAAAAACTTACATAATTGACCTTATGTAGTAAGTTTACATAACTTATGATTTACTAATTCAATAAATATGAAAATAAAAAATTTCAAACATTAATAAAATAATTACACAAAAAACTCTTAAAACTGAACAAGAGAGAACCAAAATTCAAGGTTCATAAGCGGTGGAAATAAGTGTGATTTCTGTCAAATCATAGGCCATTTAGTATAGGCACGTGAAACAAGCAAACACTCGGTAAGTTTTTCTAAACTAATTGTATTAATTCAAGTTATGTTTATTTTCCTACGTTGGTGTCAGAGCAAGGATAAACTTATTTTCGTGCATATTAATCTCTGAGTATGACTATATTGTATGCTATTATGGAATTGATTGATTAGCCATGAAATTACGGTTTACAATTTTAAACCCATAACTTTCTTTTGATAATAACACACTAGATATTTGGACTCTGATTGCATGTAATATATAAATAGAAAGCTCTTGAAAAAAGCTTTCCAATGATATATTACTTGTTAAAAACGATGAAAATTGTGTGAGATAATTGCAAATGGAAAAAATACTGGACAAACTAGGTCTTTTGGGAAAACATAGGCTGCGACAGCACTTACAGCAGAAGCGTGTGTGTCCCACCCGCCACTATAGAAATTTCAATTCTGATTTTTGTTTTTATTATCTAAAAGAACATGAATTCATATTATGAAACTAGCATGTTGTCCTCAACATTTTATTTTTATTGTTCTTAACTTCTTGTTATTATTATCATTCTGGTAAAGTAAGTGTGATGTAGTAAATACTTTTTGCATTATAGATAAATAGGTAAATACAAGGATTACGTAAATGGACATATTAGAAGAGAAGAGGAAGCTCTAAAAAAGGAATGTAAACATGAAGAACAATGTCATTAATTGTTAACTAAGCGTACTTTACACTATTGACAGGCACATCGATATTATGAGGGAAATTTTTTCAAATTTGTGAATTTTTACCGAGAAGACCCTTTTGGCATTTGAAGATCTTGACTAATATAACGAACTTGAGGAGGTGCAAAGAGACATTTTCTGAATCATTGAAAAGAAATGTCGTGTTCGCATTAGAATGAGGCGAACAACAGTATTGTCCATAAGCTCAAGCTTGAAGAGCGCTAGACATCTGGGTTTTGTCACCAAAGGAAAAAAAAAACCAAAAGGTATCAGTGGAAATACCATATAAAGTTTATGAACGCGGAAGGGATGGAGTTTTTAAACGTAGAGTGAAGGCGTTCATTGATTCCCATTATAGAAAAAACAAAATCCTAAAAATCTTGAATTATTTCTTCTCCACTCTCTCAATGATTTAAAATAAGAAAAGCAAAGCGAAGTTCTTTATATTCAAGTTGAGAACTTGGAACTCTCTTTTTTCCTACCTAAGTTCAATCAGAATCCTTAAACTTAAGTTGCAATTTGGCTTTAGATTTGTGATTAACTCTTCATGTACATCAAAACGATTTAAGATGGTATAACTTTGTGGAAGAAGAATGTAAAGAGAAAGTTCCAAACTAGGGGTTTTTCAAGTTTGAGTTTTTTTTGGGTATTTCTAGTTTGAGTTTCATTGGGTAAGTAGTTTGAATGTTTTGGATATTTTAAGTTAGTTGGGAATAGTGTTAGAGGTCTTTATAAGAATAAAATAAAATCAAATTTTTTTTTCCAATCAAGATAATTTGTTTTGGGGAAAAAAGGCCAAAATTGTGGGAGACAAATCATACATAATTTTAGGTAACAATTAGAAGAAAGGTAACCTAATATGAGGGGTATTTTAGGCCTTTCATGGGTTTTCTTTTCTAGTAAAATTTAAAAAATGGTTCAGATTTTTTCCTTAATGTGGTTTTTTTGTTGTAAAACATGGGGTTTTTCTATGAATTCCCTTAAATAATGGGAATATTTGAGTTATGTTTTTTTTTATTAGGGTTGAACTTTGAAAAGGGCAAGCATTATTTTTGAACTTTTATTCTATTGACAAAAGTAATTGTTAAGCTAAACCTACTAAAGTCCTTCTCTCGCCCTATTCTATAGGCATCCTAGTAAAAATCCAATTTTCCTTCTCCCACCCTAGTACAACAACGACCTCAAAACAGAACTTCTTTTCACTCCCTACCTCTCACAACCCACCCTCCCCCTTCCCTCTTCTTCCTTGTCTCTCTTTTTCCTCTTCCTTATCAATCCATCATCCACTTCTCTCTTCATCCTTTTTGTAAACCACCCACCATTACAGCCGCATTTTCTCTTCCACACTCTTTGTAGTCAATCTCAACCGTTGTTATCGTTGATCACATCTCCTTTCATTTTCGTCAAGCTCTTTTTCTCTCATCTTCACTCTTTCCAACCACCTTTATGCTTCTTCTTTTTATTTGATTAATAAAGGATGATAAAGGTGTGGCTGTAGTCGATTGACGGAGATGAAGGGAGGATGAGGGTGGTGGTGGTTGTGGGCAATTGACGGAGAGGAAGGGAGAGTGAAGGTGGTCGGTTAATTTTGAAATTGCAAATCGATTGACACTTATCGATTTTCGTCTTTGTGAAATGACCCTTAGTATCCAATTCAGAAAAAACTTTAACTCGACATTGATTTCGAAATTAAAAAATGATGGAAACTTATCGATTTTTGTTAAACCAAATTCAATTACTGAGAATGGAATATGATTGAGTCTCCCTCTTCTTTATTTCTTGACACTATGAGGTGAGGTGGCAACGGTGGCAGATCGATTTACTTAAAAGGGGAAGTGGAAGAGTTTTTCCTTATCCTTCTTCGTTGACAATCTTATTGATTTACAAAAAAGAGAGGGTGAAGAAAAGGTGGTGGTGAAAGGAAGAGGTAGTGGTTGCAATTGATTTATAGAAAGCCCCAATTCTAGGCAGTTAGGCTTTATAGCCACTTTTTAGCTAGGTAATGGATTTTGTACACTTTTACCCTTTCTATAAATAATGTTTGTGATTGTGTTTTAAAGAGAAGGGGTAAAAGTGTAAAAACACCCAAGCCTGGCAAAAAAATGGCTTTAAAGCCGGCCTAGACAAACTCTATAGAAAGAGATGAGAGAAAAGGAGGTTGAGGTGGTGGTTGGTTTACATAGAGGAGGCGAAGATAAGAGGGTGGTGGTTATGGTGGATTGAAATCAACAAATACCCATCAATTTAATAGGGTACCAAAAGGAATTTAAAAAATAAAATAAAACTTAACTAGGGCATTAGAGAACGAATTAGGTAGCATTCGACACACAAACATCAATGTAACGATCCATATTTATTCGATCCATATCTGTCACAGTCCTAAGGTTATCCCGTCTTACGAGGTTGCGGCAACCACCGTTGAAGAGTCTCCTCTTCAGCCATGATGCTCTTATGGTACGCTCGAGACATGGGGTCTGCCAAGGCATTCCGAAACCTGAAGACCCTCTCCCTAAAGTCCAATGCCGATGTAATTTTTGGTCAGAAACCAAATCTAGCACATCCAGGATGGACCGCTTGTGCCGGAGACTGGGCTTTGTACATGGAGCATCAGTGCCAGCACATGGACTAGCTGGAGGACTTACTCTAAAGCAGGTATACACCTTACCATTTTTTCTTCATGTAAAAATTATTTTAATTGTATCCTCAATGGCTATTTTACTTCCTCTGCTTAGTCTGTTATTTTTGTTTATGGTGAACCAAATATCGCTTCTCGGGAACAGTTCTAGCAATCTACGTCCAACCATTACTCTATTCAACCTTTAACATGAGTTATTATTAGAGATTTGAATGCTATCAGTCAACCTGGGGAAAAATGGGTGGTAACCGATCTTCTTGCTCTAGTCTCATCCACCTTAGGAATTTTCTAGACAGTCATCAAATGTTGGATTTTTCCCTAAGTGGCTCTCAATTCACCTGGAACAACAAGAGAAAAGACAAAAATGGGGTTAAGGCTAAACTGAATCATATCAATGAACTTGTTCCCTTTCGCCTTTGCACGCACAATTCATACCTCTTTATTGGATCAAATCGCTAGTTCTCTTCAGTTAATCTCTAACTTCAATCCTAATCTAAAACCATTTAAATTCTTCCATATGTGGACTAGAAATCCTTCTTGTAGGAAAATGATTCAGACTAATTGGGCCCATCGAGAACACCCTTCTTCGCCTTACAATTTACATCTCAAAACTAAGAAGCTTAGTTACAGCCTTACTAGGTGGAATAAGAGAGACTTAGAAATTATTCAACATTACATTTCTAATACTCTCTCTTCCTTGGATAAACTTCAAAATGATCCTCCTTCGAAGGACAATGTCACTGCCATCTCCTTGTTGGAAGAGCGTCTATCTAAACTTCAGCTTCGAGAAGAGATGTTTTGGCGCAATAAGTTCAGTTCTTCCTGGCTAAGAGATGGTGACAAGAATACCAAATTATTTCACCTTACTTTTTTACTTCGGAGGAAGCGTAACATGATTATTCGCCTTAAAGATGGAAATATCGTGTGGCATTCCACACCGGAGAATGTTGGAACCACCATCAATGACTATTTTTCTAGTATCTTCCAGTCCTCCAATCCGACTCCTGATCCGAGGATTCAAGCCTTATTTAGTCCGATCATATCGGAGGCGGATAATGTAGCACTGCTGGCTGTAGTTCCCACTGCTACAGACATTCAGGAGGTTGTTTTCAAAATGGGGAGCAACAAAATTTCTAGGCCTTGATGGTTTTCACGCTTTCTTTTTTCAATATTATTGGGATATTGTTAAAACGGATGTCATTGAGGCTATTACGCATATCTTCACGTATAAGCAGTTAGATCCAAAGTTGAATGAAACATTCATTGCTTTGATTCCCGAAGTGGGTAATCCTATCACGTCGAATAAATTTCGCTATATAGGCCTCTGTAATGTTATTTATAAGGTTGTTTCCAAAATTCTTGCCAACCGTCTCAAACCTTTGATGGATGATATTATTTTTCCTAATCAGAGAGCCTTTATCCAAAGTCCCTCGATAGCGGATAATGTTAGCCTTGCACATGAAACTTTCTATCAGATGAAATCACAAGGTTGGATGACAATCAAAATCGATATGGCCAAAGCCTATGATAGGGTTGAATAATATTTTCTGGCTCAAGTGCTCAAACAACTTGGTTTTTCAGAAGGATGGATTGAAATGATCAATTAATGTGTTTCCACGACCTCTCTCAAAGTACTTTTCAATGGTTCCTTCTTCATCCCATTAAACCATCTAGAGGCATCCGTCAAGGCGACCCTCTTTCTCCTTACCTTGTTGGTCGCAGAAGTGCTCTATCGCCTTCTTCATAAGGCTAAAATAGACGACTGAATTCAAGGTATCAAATTTTGGAGACATTCCCCTTCGCTCAGCCATCTGCACTATGCAGACGATTTGATGTTTTTTTGCAGAGCCTCTCTAGCTGAAGCCCATTTAGTCAAATATATTCTCCAGCAATATTGTCTGGCTTCTGGTCAAGGAGTCAATTATGAAAAATCTTTAGTCTATTATAGCTCCAACATGCACCCGAAACATGCTAAAATGATAAATAGAATTTTGGGCACAAGGAGCTGTAATCCTAAAGATAAATATCTTAGACCCCCTTTTGTTTTTTAAGAAGAAAGCTTTAGACTTCCAATTTCTTATCGACAAAGTTAATGCTTAACTTTCTTCTTGGAAAGCTAAAATACTTTCTCAAGCGAGTTGGACTGTGATGATTAAACCAATCATCAACTTCATCCCCATTTACACCATGCAAACTTTTTTGTTGCCTTGCACCGTCTCAACAAATTTGGACCACTTGGCTAGGGATTTCTGGTGGAATGAAGCGACGGATAGTAAGGCCAAACAGTTTTGTACTTAGGATCGAGTTTGTTTGCCTCGAATTCTTGGGGGCCTCAATATTCCTTCTTGTAGGAACATAAATCTCGCCTTATTGGCCAAGAACATTGGAATGCTCTCTCCTTCCGCAGCCCCCCGTGATAAGAGTATTTTTTAGTTAGGAGAATCACCATCTTTGGCTTCCTTCGCTTGGAAGGGGAACCTAACGACCCTTTTCAAAATGAAACGTTTTCTCTTATGGCAAATCATGTCCGGTAATCAAATCAATCTCTGGTTGGATTGCTGGGTCAAACCGGATTTTGTTCTTGCGAATTGTGTATCTGATTCTACCAACCCCAGTTTTCCTTGTTCTATCCAGGATCTTTGGACCTCTCTTCCTGAAGATTATCCCCAATGGAATTTAGAACTTTTACACTCGCTTCTCCCGAGTCCGATGGCTAGGGATATTCAAGGGTCCAGACCACCAACATTCCTGACAAACTTTTTTGGACATTTGACAAAAAAAAAACTTTTTTTGGGTCAAAAGTGCACCTTGAGCTTTCACCACGGGTCGGTTGGAAAGCTCCACTTCCATTTTCCCCTCTCCAACCTTTGGTCCTAAACTTTTGAGATCCATCTGAAGAATCAAGCCTCCTCCCAGTGCGTTGTTTCTCCTTTGGAAGATTAGCCAGAATTTGCTGCCCATAAAAGCTAATCTGGTTAGGATCCATATCCCCATTGAGGATAGCTGCACCTTTTGTCATACCCAGAAGGAAGATGTGTTCCACATTTTCTTCATTTGCACTGTAATTTTTCAATTCTGGCTTCTGTCCCCTCTCCCTATTAATTGGACTGGTCCAAATATCAACATTCACTTTGTTATGAGAGCCTTTGAATTCATGTGGGACTCTGCTAAAGTCCATGTTATGAACTCTGATGAGATGTTGTCTCAATTTGCTGCCATTCTTGTGACTATCTGGTATTTGCGTAACCAAGTTATCTTCTATCAAAGTATCCCCGATGACATTTGTATCCCACCACAATAATCTTTGGAAGTCTTGGTCCAAGCAATGGTTCCTTACCAGATCAGAATCAACTACACCTCATATTCCATCGATCCCCCACATTCTGGACACTGCCATCACAGACAAACAACTTGTTTTCCGCTTTTCTTTAGCTCCGAACCTAGCCTCAGATGTCCCTTTTTCTGGTTCTAGGGTTTCACAGTCACATCTTATTCAAGATTAGATCCACTCAGCTTGCACCCACAGGCTTAATCTCAGAGCAAACCACGCTCATTCTATCCCATTATACCTTGATAGAGATACAGTTATTGTAAATTTTGAAGCTTGCTTATTTGAGTTTACCAAACAGGGAGGCGTGGGAGTTTCAGCGATCGACTTGGCTGAGGAATGTTCTGACTTTTGTTGCATGTCAGATAGATGACAAAGTTTCAGACAATTTGATGGCTGAAAGATATGCGGCGGAAGCGACCTTGTTGTTCATTCTGGCTCAACGATGGAGGATCGAACTTATTTTTGATGATTCAGTGACCCTTATGGACATCATCCAGGAAGGCGAATCACATCAGCTCTCTTCTATGCATTGGGTATGGCGCCCTCTTATTTGTAATATTAGACGACTACTTCTTATACTTCCTTTTTGGCAATGTAAATATATCTCTAGAGACCTTAATAGTGAGGCTCACCACATGGCATCAGTAGCCGCCAAACTTGTAATAGCTCTTAGTTTTAATATATTGCCTAAGGCTTAAAAAAAGATCGTTTGGAATTGGAATTGGAAGAGGTGGTTTTTCCTCCACGAGAGTCGAGTCGAGTCACACCCAACTCATATCGATTCCATTCTTGCATCTGGCCAAGACCCTCTTTCCTCTACGAGAACAAGTCCCTCCTCTTCACGTTTCTTTTCTTGATCGAGCACCCTATTCTTTTCTATTCTATTCTATTATATCCTCTACCAAGCCCTAACCTTGACTTCTGGTTGGGGTTTCTCGGAAAACTACTCTGGTACATCCACACCCAATCTTCCTTTCGGTCTATGCAAGGCATCATCATCGTTATCTCTCTTCATTTCTATTTTTTTTTTTAACTTTATTTTAATCTCTGGTTTTTATTTTTACAATCACAATCACGATTTTCTTAGCTTGCTTACTGGAGTTTCTCAACTTCAATTGTTTTGTGGGGAAAAAAAAACATTGCCATATGCAAAACTTTGATACAGTTGTAACTATCTAATTTCATACTTTTTATGATTGTTCTTTTCAGCTATTCAATTGGTAAAGTGGTATGTTCTTTTAAACTATTGAATTCATAGAGGGAAAAAAAAACCTGGGAGTGTTCTCTTGCTTCCTATTCATTCTTATAATTTTTTAATTTAATTATTCGGTGCAATTACTTGTGTTTGTTATCCATAAAGCTTTGACTTGATATATTTCTATCAAAAAAATTAGGTATTTAATTCATTATTTTGCATTTAGGGATGTCTACAAGTTGGAGAGCTACTTTTGTGGTTGTCGAAGATTTTAAACTAGCGAGAATTACACATGAACTTTAAAGCAACATATTAGTTATTGTTTGTTAGTACCCGTATTTTGTTTCTTTACTTTTCAAGTAGAATTATGTTTTAGTTCAACCTGTGCTATGTAATCATGGTTATGTCTATAAATTATAGTTATGGTTGTAATAAAGAAAAAAAGAAAGATAACATACTGTGATAGATACAAGATAAAGTCAGTTTGCTTCAAACATATTTGAATTCGATGTTTGCACTATAGGTACCTTTGAACGTGTTGAACTTTCCATACTCTTTCGGTTATGGTTATTTTTCTAATGCATACTCTGTCGACTTGTTAATGGTTGAAGTTCTCTATCAATAATTTCCCGATGAAATGTGTTGGAGAGTGCCGAAGGCACGACCTAAGGACGAGTTATTTTTTTCTTCAAGAAATTGTATACTATTACATGGTTCGTACATTTTTTCTTTTCTTTTCAGTTTTGCTAGGTAGCCAGGCCAGTTGGCCATTGTTTTGCTGGGGTTGGGCATTTTTATAATATTATCCATTCTCTTTAAAACACAATTACAAACATCATGTATAAAAGAGATAAAATTGTAAAATGGGTAAAAAACAATGTTCATCCGGATCTCACTTGCGAGCAAACAAAACGAGCCTCTTATTTTTTGTTTTGATCCACCAAAATGCCCATCCTTCACTGCCTGTCTAGAGTAGGGGTGGGCATCCCATCCCGCGATCCCGTTTCCGTCCCGTCCCGATTTTTTCGGGTCTTAATGGGATTGAATAATTCCATCCCGATCCCGTCCCGTCTCGATCTAGAATGGGATGTGATGAAGATTTTCAATCCCGGCAATCCCATCCCGTCCCAAACTAATTTTTCAATATTTATTATTAATATTTATTATTTATTTATTTATTTTAGGATTGTAATATTTGGATGCCCATACAAATTCCCTGATGCATATAACATTTTAGCATCTAAAATTCTCAATGTCGTTAGGCTAAAACTCATATTTGAAGACCAATTTGTTTAATTGTATTTAACTAGGGTACATTCGATTTCATTGAAAACTTTGGATACTCAACCTATAATACAATTTAATGGGTTCCTAGTATCATCTCATTTGCAAGGATAGATATGCATGAAAATTAAACTCGGTGAGAGATTCCAATGACAGCTTCATGTGCTTATTATGGCATAGGTTACATTATGTTTAGTTGATTGCGCCAATGGCATGACAGCTCAACGGTTAGAGCTTGGCGGATGGTACCACTGGGTCATGGGTTATTATTACATTTTCAGCATGGTTATGTGTGAACATGTAATTTGCTGAAGATCTATTTTAGTTATTGAAATTGCATGGTCAATTTGAAACACGCTGATCCCGTCCCGAACCCGTTTGGGATGGGACGAGGTCGAAATGAGGTTTATCTCATCCCGTCTCAATCCCATATGAATGGGATGGGATAATGACGAGTCTATCTCGTCCCATCCCGTCCCGTGCCCACCCCTAGTCTAGAGGTTAGGGTCTTACTACAGCAAACATAACTCGTAATCAAACTAATCACATAATTCTTTTCAACTGCGTTAGACTGTGTAGTAGTATTTGATCTGATCACCCAAAGAAGACAACGATACACACAGATCCAGATTCTATCAACTACACATGGACATCCATCTGAAACTTCTCTCTACCAAAAGCAACTTCTACGGCTGCTGTAGCGATGAGGAAGAGTAGCTTCTCTCGAACCCCATCATAACCGTTTTCTCCTAATAATACTACGAGCGAAAATTCTCTTGTTTTTATTCTCAAATCCCAATTTTCAATTGTACAAACTTTTGATTTTATTCATTGTTTAATTGCGACTTCATAGATATTTTAGGAGGTGGGTTTCAGTTGGGAAGCTTAGTAATGGTGATGGAAGACCCAAAAGCACTTCACCATCTACTTTTGTTGAGGAATTTCATGTCTCAAGGGCTTGTTCATGACCGACATCTTCTCTATGCCAGTCCTTTTAAAGACCCCAGAGCTTTTCTTGGTACTTTGCCCAACCCCATTTCTCCCAAGGACAACAAAAAAGTTTCTCGGCCTGTTGACCCCGACCAGGTTCTTATCTTCTTCTTACTCTAATCTTTGTTTTTAACCATCACCATCTTTTGTTTATTTGATTTGTCTAATAATGTCACTCCAAGAGGTTTTGTTTACTAGAAAGTTGGTTTGCTGAGTTACACGAGAAGGGATTGAGGATTGCTTGGCAGTACATGAAGTATTTTGGGGAAAATCACCAGAATGTTGATAATCATAAAGGTAATTCATGATTATTACTACTATTATTATTTCAAAGAATTTCTTTGTCTTTTTTGAGTCAGGTAAACAATGTGAATTCTTATGCTTGTTCTTTTGAACTGCATACTTTTCAATCAGTAATTTCGGTGAAAAGTCTTATCGAACTTGTAATGGTTTGCATTGCTTAATATAATTCTGTTGCATAAAATTGCGAAAAGTTTGAAATGCCATGATGTCGTATATAATGAATGTAGTGAGGAAATATTAATGAGAGATCAAGAAGCCTAAGGCCTAGAAAATATTTTGCTCCACTTCAGAAATAATTACTTTACTGTTTTCTGAAGAATGCTTTCAGAAGATTGGCCTTCTGAGGTTGCGATGAAAGCGTTTGAGACTAGTCGAGGTTTATCAAAGTCGATATTATGGGTTTAACTTAAATCTTGTGGTTAACTTCTTTATGAAAATTTCTTTATATTTTTAATTTGTAACACTGCCAAGCACGAATAAATATTTAAGGATTCGTCCTTGTGTAACACGTCGGATATACAATCCTTTATCCATCAGACACTTATCAGGTTTGTGACAATTAGGGAGTGTAAAATTTCAATTTCTTAATTTTTAGTTGTGCACCTGATCCTTGACTTATTCTTGTGGCTTGTAATCAAGATACATATTAGGAGCTGTTAACAAACTTGGTCAATGTAACCTATGAACTATGGAAAAGACGAGAGTTATGAACAAAAGAAAAATGCAAATTGACTATGCAATAATTGAAGCCTCACCTCCTAAAAACGTTAAATGATCCCATTGTGAAAAGAAGCACTATGCTCAGTTTCCATTTTTTCATGGAAAAAAAAATTAGGCAGAAACCCTTAAACTTTGGAATTACCTCTACTTCCAGAAAAAGCTTCAGGAGTCAAACGCAATATCAGAAAACATAAATAAGAATTTCCCAGATAGAGATCACAATTGAAACACATGGCTCATAAGGAATTCATTTGACAATGATCAGAACCTGCTGTTTTCTTTCAATTTAGTATTTTAATTATGTTTTAGTAGGTGGGTTGGGCCGTATTGAGCCTGTAGGTAATAATTGGGACTGTGCTCCCATAAGTATTAAGGTTAGAAGGTTTGCTTAACAAGCTAAAATAATTTATAAGTAAGGCTTAGAACCACTATTGTACCTTGGCTTTGAATGAATGAAAATACTCCATGGAGAGTTTAGTTTAATTTATCTTTTATTTATATTTCTAGCATTTATTTTATTTAGCGTAATTTTTTTAGGTTTAGATTTCTATCATCCTATCAGAGCTGATGCTATTGTGTTCGATTAACACGTTGAAGAAGGTTGGTTGGAAAAGTATAAAGAAAGGAGGAGGAGATTTACTGTTGAAGGGAATCAAAACTTTGTTTGATTTGTAAAATAATAATAATATTGACAAATATATAAAATAAATAAATAAGTTAAAAAAATTAAAAAATAGGCACACTTTGTGCCGAAGTCACCTAACATAATCAAATTGCTGCCTTCAACTGATAACCAAGCTTATCGTAGACCTAACTTGATCAACCTTGATCGATTGTACTTAACTAGATCTACCCCCTCCCTGCCAGCAAAGACCAGCATCATCACTGATAAGCCACCCCTCATCATGTGGAAGCACTGTTCAAATCGCCATAAGTCCCTGACAATTTCTTACATAAGTCCATGATCTAATTTTCAACCAGGTCTTTAGACCTGCATTTTCAGAAGAAAAATGTTGGATACCTTCTCATTGTATCTTGTATTAGTAACTCACTTTATGTGACGAGTAAGTCATCAATGCTACAAAACAATAAAAAGATGGTAGTTGGAAGGGAAAGAAGAAAAAGAAAAAGGCTGACCTAGAAACCTCTACTGTTCTTATCTCCTTTCCCTTTCAATCTCATCTCAAACCAGAGATCCACATTCTCCCTCTCTTTTCTATGTTCTCTCAAAATCCTTTCCTTCCCTTCCATTAATGGCAAAAATTAATCTCTCAAAACCTATCATCCCTTTCTCTTCACACGTTCCTTTTGTTGCTCATTAAGAAGATTCAAAATTAGGTGGGTTCAGCCTAGCAAGGCATTTCTCTAAATCTCTTGACATATCATGGCTGCGAGCTTTGAAGAAATTATGGTTTCGAGGGATAATAGAGTTGAAGGGTTTTGAAGGTATTGTGATTTACATTTATAAGGTATTCAACCGTGTATATGCTCTTATTAAACACTATCTTGTCTTACAATAAGTTCTAATTCAAATGCCCCCCTTATTGGGATCCGGGGGGGGGGGGGCCTGCGCAGGAAGCACAGGACGTCCTCCTATGCACATTCATCAGCCGTCGGATCAGATCCGACAGCTTAGATTCATAGATTTCAAAAAAATGGATTTCAAAATTCAAATTTTTTTTTTTTTTGAAATCCATGAATCTGGGCCATCGGATCTGATCCAATGGCTGAAAAATGTGCACAGGACGTCCTCCTGTGCTTCCTGCGCATGACCCCCCCTCAATACCCCTTATTGTGCTGAGATTACTGAGTATAAGCTATGGAGCTCAAGCATTGTAAGTTTATACCCTCAATTTGTTGTGAAGTGCAATAAAGTAATGTGTTCTTCAACTACTTCTGTGGCAGATGTTCTGCTCGTATCTCGTACTACTTCCGATGCTTTGAAAATTCTTTTAATCATCTTCTTATAGAACTACCAACCACAATAGTAGACAAGCATCAAGTTCCTTAGCAACAAGCTATTTCTAAAACAAGAGCAACCTTGTGTTTCCAAGATGAGGAGATGCAAATAAAGCCGATTGAATTTGGAAGAGAAAGACTTTCATAATCTCATGGAGTTGAGTGTCCTTAGTTAAATAGTCGATTAGTATGTTGTGTTAATCGATAAGAAAACTCTACTAGGAGGGAAGAAGAGACTAATACACCCACTTGCTTCATAGTCGAACAACCTAAAAAAATCTCTCTGAAAGACTTTGAGAAGAAATGGCTAATTTCGAACTCAGTGTTTATTTTATTTTTTATCTTCTTTGGAATATCAGTTTTGATGATGTGGCTACGCTGATACAGCCGACCAACCATGTTAGGCATGTTAAAAAAAACAAGATGCTAGTGCAAGGTCCCCAACATTCTTCTTTTCAAAACAATTCACATTTATGAAGTTTTGCAACAGTTTCTTGCTTAGAAAAACAATTTCCTGCTTATAACAACAATTATGTACACCCACACTCTATAAGAGCACCATGATAGTGGAAAGAGAAAAAATAGAGCGACCCATATTATTACCTACGCCCATACCAATATAGACCAAAGCACAATTCATATTCATACTACCAGGTGAGTGCATGTGCCCAGTTCTGTTATCCACCACCACAATAAACCCAGTGCTTGTGTAATGTTCTATTATCCACCACCACAATAAACTCAGTGCTTGTGTCATATTCTATTATCCACTACCACAATGCACTAATAACCTTTTTACCCCAACCTTACCACCTAGCCATTATCCAATGACATGCACCCCACTACCACTATGTTGCAAGATGAGCCGTACATGACATTTTATTTAGGAGATCAAGTTGTCGTACACTCATATGATGTAGCGCACACAACATGTACCTTGGCTTTGAATGGATAAAAATACTCCATGGATATTTTAGTTTAATTTATCTTTTATTTATTGTTGATTTAAACTTTCAACCTTTATTTTATTTAGTGCAATTTGTTTTAGGTTTAGATTTATATCATTATTGCTTTCCATTAAGGCAACTCTTATGATAAGACTGAGCAGTATGCATCAGTATCGCTAATTGGTTTTGTGGCTAAAGTGAAACTAAGACAAACTCACAATCAAAAATAGGGTTGGGCCAGTCTGGTTAATCGGCCGAATACCCAAAACCGAAGACTGACCAGTCTTTTAAAGACCGGATTTTTAGGGACCAAGCCCAGACCATGTGAGACTGGTTAACTGGGACTTCGGGCCAGGCTCAGTCCAATCCATTTTTTAAGCCTAGTTTTTTCCAGCCGATTTTGAAAAGAATGTATACCTTGAGCAACAAAAAGTTGAATCCATGACATCTACCCGTTGTGTGGGCATGAGAGCGAAACTGAAAACTACCTATTCTTTGAGTTTATATACTCACAATTTGTATGGAGATACATGTTATTCTATCTTTGTTATTCGAAGCAAGTTCATGGATGGGAGGAAGTGATACAATGGTGCATTCAGAATTTCAGAGGTAGTGGTAACACGGTGACTATCAAGAAGGTAACTTTAAACGCCATGTGTATCATCTATGGTCAGAACGGAATAGACACATATATGAGCAGAGGTATTGCACAGGGATTGAGCTAGTCTGTCGTATTTATGAAGATGTTAGGTTGAAATTCAGTGTTGAAGATGCAATGACTGAAGATACAACACAGAGTAGAGAGTTGTTTGGGAGATGGAGGCTGGATATGAAATTTAGTACTAGCGTTCCTAAGCTATGTACATGGATGAAACCAGCAACGGGGAGGTGCAAACTTAACACTGATGGATCCTTGCGTGGAGATGGCACTTTGCATGGTACTAAGGGAGGCTTTGGAGCCATTATAAGGAATGAGCTAGGGGAAGTTGTTGTTGCATATATAAGAGATACACATGGACACTCTGTTGCACGGTGTGTATGCAGGGCTGAAACTTTCTAAGCTTCAAGGTGTTTCAAAGGTAGAAATTAATATTGACTCAGCCAATGTGTTCTCCTATTTAACTAAGAATGTATCTATGGCATGGGATTTCAGACATTTCACTTGGAGGATCAGGAAAGAGGGCTCAGCTAAATGACTATAAAATCAAACATGATTTCAGGGAGACTAACAGGGCAGCAGACTTCCTAGCGGGATTATATCCTAATATTGTCTTTGTAGTGGTTTGGGGATCCCAAATAACCCCCACTCGCTTTCCAAAAAAAAAAAAGAAGTTGAATCCATACTTTTTCCAAAAACTTGTATAAAGGATTTCAGGTGATTTGCCTATAGAAGTGGTTGTTTTACAGAGATCTCTAAACTCTTCCAAATCACAGGGTGAAGATGGACCAGGAGCAAAGGACCAAATGATACAGAAGTGTATGATAATGGCGAGTCGAACGATGGATGCTCTTTGCCATGTAGAATCCATTTAGAAACCAGAAAAATTGGAAAAACAAGTAGAACCCAATAACATAAATTCTATGATGAAATAGAGAATGGGAAGTAGATCTGAGAAATTAAACTATTCTGGAATCGATAATACTCTACTTAATATGGCATAATCCTAAAACAAATAAACAAATGAGATTAATCTTATAAACGCAATCAGATTAAGCATTTATTAGATGTAGTACTAGAACAAGCACAAGCAATTTATAAAAATCCTAAAATCTTCATTTGTCATAAAATGAAAATTGATTAGCAGATCTGATATACCAAAATAAGTATCATAACTGCTTGTGATCCACGCCCATATATTCAAATCCATTGCGGGCATATAAAGAGGATTCCATCATATATTCCATAACCTTCTTCCTGTTCTTTCCATAAACCGATATATTCAAATCTACACCCATTCAAGATCTCAACATGTCTAGCACAAATCACCAACAAAAACACAAAAACAAACCAATGGGTATGGGTATCTAAGGATGATCTCACCTGAAATCGAAGATAGAGCCCCGAGAGGAGATCGAATTGAGAAGCTTAAAGCCCTCTCCTTTTGAAGCCCACACATGAGTGGAGAATTTAGAGAAGAGAAGGTGAGAGGAGATCTGAGAGAGAGGAGACGGTAGAAATGAGGGAGGAGATCCAAGTCGAAGTCGAAGTCAAGGTCGAGTGAAGAGACAGAGGTGATGAAAAAATTTCTTTGGTGAACCCTAAGCATAGGTTTCCCATATGAAGTGGGTAAACTTTTCATAGCATAACTTTTTTTCACTGACCCAAAAAAATAAACACCTGAAAATAAGATTTTGGAGGAAAAGTTTTTTTTTTTTTTTCCTTGAAACACCAAAAATCAAACACCCTTAAAATATTGATAGCCTTGGTTTTTGCTTAGGTTATACCCAAAAGCTCAACAAAAAATCAGCTCGTGCCCTGCACTTCTATATATACGTACGACAATATTACAAGGCAAAGGAACAAACCTCATGATGACAGCCATGCGACAAAGTTGCAAAACGCCAAAATATTGCAACAAACAGAACTTAATCGAGCTAGATTCATTTCCTCCCTTTTTTATTGGTAAATCCAACCAAAGGCCAGCAGCTCCATTCTGAATTCGACCAGCCCTGATTTGAAGCTTCAATTGGTGGATTTCCTAACCGGCCAGCTCTAGTTTAGTTTTGATTTGAACTTCGATTCTATCCCTCCCTTTGCTTCAGTCCTTCCAGTTTGAATCATCTTTAAAATCTATGTTATATATGGCTGTTATTGTTTTGTTGACTTGACACTTTTTATGGTCGTTGTTGGATAATGGACATGCTCAGTTTCAAGTCTTTGCATAAATATAGGTTCAAGGTACATTTCACTTTTGGTTTTATGAATGTATGAATCTTCAAAAAAGAGAAGAATAATAATGAAGTGAATAAACCAATTTATTGCTAGTTGGAATGCCTCTAGGCACCCAGGGGACGCTGTGGCCTGGCACTTTATAGCGCCTCAAACTACATTCTTACCTAACAACTATTACCAGTGCTAAATTTTTTTATGTATATATTCTTCTTATTATTTCTTCTACTTATTCTTGTAATCACTAATTTTGCTTCCAGAAATTAGGATGGTGGTATTGGATCTGCTGGTCGTATAGCCATACAGTCGTTATGTGCTCCACATGTGGATATTCTGATATGGTCAGTTTTCATAGCATTTACATTATTCTATTCTAATTCGACCAGGTTTCCTACTTTAATATTCATCATTGTAGAATCACCTCCTCCCCAAACCCAACAAAATGGAGAGATGATATCAGAGTATTAGGTAGCCAGTTGTGTTTTTTTGTATTTCTAGTAACATGCTGGAGTAAAAGAAGATGCTTTATTCAAATTGATTATTCAGCTGGAATAGTATTAAGCAACAGCAGTATATATATGTCTTTGACAACTGCTCAGGTGGAATGAATCTGTTTACTTTCAGTTGAGACTTTTTAACAACGTTCATCCATTTCATGTGTAATGGGAAGAGGGTGAACTATTCTAATCCAGTGTTTGTCAGATGTTTATATTCAGTTTCTTGAGTTAGGCCTTTTACAGTTTAAAATATCATGTTTGATTTGTTGCTTTGTTAACATAGTATTATAGAAATGGGATATGCTTTCCTTGATCAGATCTTTGAAAAGCATGCTACGATCTTCAAATGCAGTTGCTGTAATAACTTTTTCTTTCCTCACTTCTTTCTCCATCCTCGTCTAAGAGGTGGCAGCATTTGGCAGATACCTTACTCTCAGTGAGAGCAGTTCCAGGTACTTCTCACACATTTTTATTATCCTTTATTGCAATATTGATTAAAGATTACTTCCAACTTTAAATTTTTGGGAAATTTAGAGACCCACTATGCACTTACTCAGGGGCGGACTCAGGATTTTAGTGGAGGGGGGGCAAAATGGAAAATACTTATTAGTTGATAATAGTAGTTATCAATGGTAAAGCCAAATTTTTTTTTTTACCGAAGCTAGTAACTAATAAAAAAAAAATTCAACTATAAAAAATACAATTTTAAGCCAAAATAATGTCACTATTGATAACCTTAGCAAAGAGCAAATAAGCATAATAACTAGAATATATAACTAATATCACAAAAAAGTTTGTCTAGGCAACCAGACTTTAAAGCCATTTTTTGGCCAGGCTAGAGCATTTTTACACCTTTACCCATTCTCTTTAAAATACAATCACAAACGTTATCTATAGAAGGGATATAAATGTAAAAAACTTAAAACCTGACCAAAAAGTGGCTATAAAGCCTGGTTGTCTAGAATTGAGAATCACAAAATAATTAGGATAAGTTCTAGGTGAAGCTAAAAAAAATTTGAAATTTGCGAATCTAATATGATCATAATACAATTTCAAAGAAAAAATAGTTTATATGAGGCTCAAATTTTATACGAGTTGGCTAATGGTATATATTTTCATTGAATTCTATCGTTATTATTTTAGATATTAATTTTAAATATTTTTTTGTTAGGGGTTTAATATTACTTGTGAAAAACAATTCATTTATTTAATATTAATAAATTTTTATTAAACTAAACATTTTTTAATGTTTGCAATTACTAATAAAATTGCTAGGGGTGAGCAATGTCGGTTCGGTTCGGTTTTGAGCCCCAAACCGATTTCGAACCGATTTCATTCGGTTTGTCCAAAACCTAAACTGAAATCGAATTTTGTATTTGTAAATCGATGAATTCGGTTGAACCGAATTTCGGATCGGTTCGGTTCGGTTAAGCCGAAATTTCAGGCTCAAACACTTGAAAGACTTTCATTAAAGAGCAATTCTAGATGTCGAGGAAATGGGCGAGGGATGGTGCGTCGCACGTGAGCAGCTGACGTGGTCAAAAAAAAAAAAAAAAATTTGCGAGAGGGAAGGGACGAGGGTGAGCTTCTTCTCTTCTCCTTCTTCTTCTCTGGCTTCGTTTGAGTCGATGATGGAGAGGGAGAGCTTCGTTGGGGGAGAGGGTGTCGAGATGGAAAATGGGGAGAGGGAGAGGGAGGTCTGAGCTTGAGCTCGAGAATGAAAATGGGGAGAGGGAGAGGGAGGTCTGAGGTAGCTTGAGAATGAAAATGGGGAGAGCTCTCCCCATTCCCTCCTTCTCGCCCAAAATTTTGATTTCCCTCGCAAATTTTTTTTTTTTTTTTTTGACCACGTCAGTTGCTCGCGTGCGACGCACCATCCCTCGCCCATTTCCTCGACATCTAGAATTGCTCTTTATTAAAACATGCCCAATTTTTTTACAGGCCTAATTTTTTACAGACCCAATTTTTAGCCCAAAATTGAAAACTTTGATAAAAGGGGGGCGATTCAGTGCAACAAGGTGTATTGCAGTGCATTTGTTGCACTAATCAGGTATTGACACACACCTGTTATTTAGTTATTTATATATATATCTAATTAATCGGTCGGTTCGGTTATAAATCGGTTGGTTCAAAATCGTAAACCGATTTCGAACCGTTTATAATTGGTTTGGTTCGGTTTAAATTATTTTCTTTCTACTCATATTTCGGTTCGGTTACCGAACCAAATTTGAAAATCGGTTCGGTCGGTTAACTTTAAATCGGTTTTTGCCCACCCCAAAAAATTGCATTGAAAATAAAATAAAAAATGCACTCGAAGAGTATCGAACTCAGGTCTTTTACTAAAAATGATAAACCTCCAACCACTACACCAACAAAGACATGTTTGAATATTTTCATAAACAATTAACATATTGTATTCTACATTATATAATCGATTTTTTAAGACTAAAATATATATACTAAAAATATTTTAAAAATTGAGGGGGGCAGCTGCCCCCCCTCGCCCCTTAGTAGGTCCGCCCATGCACTTACTGTGCATACCTGATCCAGCATTTTTGGGTTTTTTTTTTCCAGAAAGGTTTTTATTTTTATTTTTATTTTTTTATTTTTATGCTATCCACCTGAAATCTTGTCCTTTGACCTAATTAACCATTCTTTTAATCAAATGAAGACAAGGACATGGCAAAACTTCTCACTGGTTATCAGGACATGGTTGGCTTTCTTCATGTGCACAAAGTAAGCCGGATCAACACTCAGGTACCTGGAAAAGATTCTTCAACCTGTCATTTTCTTTTATCCCTGGACCCTGGTCCAATATGTTAAGCTGGGAGGATACTGAGATCTCAAGGGTCTCATACAGCAGCACTGGATCAATTAAGCATGGGCTTTAGTTTTTGTTTTTTCGACAAATGGATTCATGTTTGCACTAACCGGTGATGAGCTATTCGTTTGGGGTTTGTCTAACATAGAGCTGACATTGCTTTAGGTGTATAATTATTTTAAATCTTAAATAGTACATTCAGGGGTCTGTGCTTTGAACTTTCATTGCAGGTTCCTGCGACCCTGGAAGCGCACACATTCTCAATGAAGCTGGAGAGAAGGAAAACTTCGGTTTTAGAGCATCTAAATTAAGTTCCGGTTGATGGTTCGAGTGGGAGTTCATATAACACATCTAGTGGTTGCTCCTCTTCCTCCAAAGCTGCAGCTATTGATTTTTAGTTCACACTGCAATGTAGGCAGGGAGTTTGGAATTTTACTTAGACAGCAAGGATTGTGATTTTGTTTTTTGAGTTGATTTCGGTCCCCTGATTTTAAGAAATATTTCTTGAAATGTTTCGTTGTGTAGAAAAAACGTAAAATTTCGGTTGTGATTTTGAATTTAACAATATAGGTTATGCATTTTAAACTCTTAAATACTACATAAAAAGTCTCACACGATATTTTACTTAGACCTAGATTGAAGCAAGGATTGTGATTTCGTTTTCCGAGTTGATTTCGGTCTCCTGATTTTAAGAAATATTTCGTGAAATGTTTCGTTGTGTAGAGAAAAAACGTAAAAATTTTGATTGTGATTTTGAATATAACAATATAGATTATGCATTTTAAACTCTTAAATATTGTATAAAAAGTTTCATACGATTCGTAGTGTCATAAAAACTACATATTACATAATAATCACTTATATAACAAACTTTTGATACTAAAATAACATTGAAGTATGTTAAAATATATGGATACTAAAATATTTATTTATATTTTCAAGGAAATTTTGACTTATTTTGAATTTCGAAAGAGTTTTCAGTAAATTCAAAATAGGAAATATTTCATGAAATTTTAACATATTTCGAGAAATCACATTCCAATAGTACACTTTTGTTGTATTATTAATTAGTAAAAAAAGTCATTATAGAGGAAGACCAGGGGAATGTGATGATGTGTCTATTTATCTTATTCTTTACTGATTATTTTGTATGTGAATGTTTTAGAATCCTACTCTTCGGAACCATTACGTGCACAACTGAATGCCATGTTGTTGTCATCATTCTCTCTGTCACTATTTCCCCTTTGTTTTCTTTTCAACTATTGAGAATCAAGGTTTTGGATTTGGAACTTGATTCATCCATGAACTTATTCACATAAATCCTCGCGTCTCTTCCACTCAGCATTAGCCAAGTATTGGTACTTGGTGGTATCTAATGAGGCCAAAAAGTTTCCTGCTTAAGCATATAACACCATAATCTGCCTTCAATAACATTCAGGGAGTCCAGGTTTCACATCTATTCTGAGCTTATGAATTATCACTGAAATAAAACTATCCGCCATGACATATGTCACTAAGACATTCTAAAAGTCACACTGTTTCATAAAAGATATGGATTTTCAGACATAACCCTCTCAATAATGAAAATTAGACATGCCTTCCAAACGGTGGAATCCCTACAGCGCTGGTCAGGATATTTTTGCATGATAAAACTGCCTTCACGTGTTATGGACGCATCATCACACACATCTTGAGATAAGCCCCCAAAACCATCTCAAATACATTGAGGTCTGACTTGCATCTCGAGAAGTAAAATCTTAAGGGTTACACAAAATCCATTTCATTGTGGTTAATTTTGATACTTTAGAATGATTAGTATTCTTTATTAGAATGATTAGTATCCTTGACCTTGTAGGGACACTGACGTTCTGAAAACTTATGCACAATATTTAGGGTTGCTTGCTATGTCGGGTCAGCCAATTTATTCATTAGCCACACTTACGTTTGTTTAGGAGTTACATTACTTAGGGTGTGTTTGGTTGCATGAAATTCTGTGCCATGTAAATTCAGGGGATCCCTATATTTTAGTCTAATTTAAGGTATCACTCTACATCCATCATATGATTTTGTGATCAATGGTGAGAATTGAATGAATATGAGAATCACATGCCTTAGGGGACCAAAGAGTGTGATTCTTATATTCATGGGACTTCCATTTCCCACCAATGATCACAAAATCAAGTGGTGGATGTGAAGTGATACATCAATTTAGCCTAAAATATATGGGTTCCCTTGTGAATTCTCATAGCATAGGATTCCATGCAACCAAACACACCCGTAGTGTACCTCATAGCATAGTTTTATTTTATGTATTACTTTTGTTCGTATCAAGTAGTCATACCAGTATTAGCTGACCCACATTGTTTTTATGTGGCATGTGGGTATAATCTTATCGAAGTGTGAGCCATGAGGCTTTTGTAGCAGGCAAAGGGAAGCTGCATATTCCTAACAATTCCTCACTCGTTAAGGAATTACTAATTACTTGGTCCACACCAATGATCCATAGACACGGACACACGTCTTGTTGGACACGCACGTCTGTCGGACACAGGCACGATACGCCGACTCGACAATTTAAAAAAAAAATTAGGATTGGGGACACATCATACTATTTGTTTTTTTTTAATAAATCATATAAACATAAACGATAATCAAATAAAGTGTCTTCATCTTTGTTGCAAATAGAAAAAATATAAAAACAGGAAGAAGAAAAAATGTAGAGAATAAGAAGAGGTGCAAAGACAGAGAAGAAGATGACACTTGTAAAAAAAAATAAAGTAGAAAAAAATATAGTAAAAAAGTAGTAAAAAGAGAAGAAGAAAACAAATAAGCATAGACTATCTCTATGCTTTAGTGGCCCTTTGCCTTATTTATATTGAATCTCAATTGAAAAAATCATTTACTTCAGATGGATCAACAACCGTTAAATTTGGTGATTATTTGCATACATTCAAAAGTAAAAATAAAACAAAGTCGGTTGCTGAGTCTTGACTATAGCCTAACCAAGTTCTGGATGTATCAATGACGTGTTCGACACATTCACCATGTGTCTGCCACTTTGCTGACACGTTGACCCTATAATTGACTCTTATTGGAGGCACGTCGAGCGAGTGTTGAAATTGGATATGTGTGGACATGAATACACAAGTTTTCCAAAAGCATGTGCTTCCTTGGTCCCACACAATACATCTCCCATACAAATATGGAAAACATTAAGTTGTACCTAAACCCAATCGATATGTTACATTAATTAAAATGGTTAAACCAGTGAACTCCTACATACGCATTAAAATAAATTCATTTTTTTAATGACATCCTAAATAATGATCTATGTAAGGGCATCCCCAACCATGAACAGTGGATAGGGGTGGATAAGTCACTGTGTATCTATCCCTAATCCTCTCCATCCCATTTTCCCCCAACGGTTCAGTGCACAAAATGGATAAACTAAGAGGAGCGTGATTTTTAATAACCATGTGTGAATTTTCTCTCTTCCCTCCCCCTTTATCTTTCCCAAGGAAAATTCTAGGGGTCGAGGGAGGGAACGAGGGAGGGAGCGAGGGATGGGTGGAAGCCACTCATCCGCTCCGAGATGAGTGCCATCGCGCATCTCAAATTTTATGCGCTTATCTCGAGGCGGATGGGTGGTTACCACCCATCCCTCGCCCCTTTCCCTCGCTCCCTCCCTCGCTCTGTAGCAAAGCTCCTTTCCCAAACCAAACTACTGTTAAAACCTTCAAAAAACCTAACTTCTCAACTCTAATTTCTCCACACTCTTCTGATTTCATCATTTTCCCATTTAAATCACTTTTTTTTGGGTGATTGTTTTGTCCCTCTCAAAATCTCAAGCTTTAGATGATGAAAATGCGTAGATTGGGGAGGTTTACGTAACGATCTAGTTCTCTTCACAGATCCCGATGTAGAGGTGGAGAGAGTTCATCATTTGTACCACCTCCACAAATCTCGGTGCAGCCGATAGACGATGTAAAGGAAGACATGCCAAACACAGAGGAAGATATTGAGTGGAAGTGGAGAACGACGACATTGGTTGGATAGGGAAATGACGATGTTGAAGGGTTTTGACTGATACGATAGTTTGCTTATTTTTTATTTATACGAATAGTTGTTATATTAACTTGATATAAGTACCATGATTGACCAAAACTAAGGACGAGCAAGGATTAATATATCCAAAACCATTTAAATATCTTTGGCAGGGTTCACTTGGACTTGAAATACCATTCAACATAATTCTTACTAGCTAAGCTAGCATCTTTTGGCAAACCTTTGGTTATAAAATAATACAATTACACATATCATGGCAGTCTCACTTATATATTAAACCAATACAAAGTTTAACCTTCATTAAGTAGAAAATATTTGAGATAACAAACAAAGACATGTCAAGACTCACAGGGTTAAATTGGAGTTAAAACTTAAAACTGCCCATTCATCCAACCAAAACTATCCTACATGTATCGTTTTGTCTTGGTATATTTCTCTTATTTTTCACAAGAAAATGATATGAGATGTACCTCTCCTTTGAGATCTTGATTGTTCGTATTGGTCAAAAGAATTGCTTTTGGATAAACAAGGGTTTGGCCTATACTTTGATCTTCTGGGATTGATATGATCAAAATCTGTAGTGAAACCTAAAATTTTAACTATCACATGATAAATATATTTAAACAACATATATAGCTCAACAAATTCAACTTATCTAGCTATATATAGCCTCAACTTCATCATCCCAAAGGGTTTTTAACAAAAAAAATGTCTATATGAGCTGCGACGTTAAGCTTATATGAGTACTCTTAAAGTCAAATTCCAAACATAAACAAGAAAGTTTCAAGTTTGTCAACATGAAATTTATTAATTATTATTTTATTTTTAAATCTAAAAATGTAAGTCTTTTACATTTTCCCCTTTATTTTTCTCAATGCAGCTTGAGGACACTGACATACTACTCAGCTTTGTGAATAGCAACATAACAAAATCTTGACAAAGAATCTAAGTGAGACAGTGGAGAGAGTGATGCCCAAGTGATTTCTTAGAGAAAGACACAACACACTTTGAAGCTATGGAGATGGTTATTGTACAAGCCTTGATTGATCTTCTCATTTTTCATGTTTCTGCCTCCCAAATCATAATGATTAATTTTAGTCATTCTAGAATGTTACCCTACCAATATTCTATTTAATCTTTTCATTTAGCACCCTCTATTTCCATCTTGTTCAAGTGTATAGTTTGAAGATAAAAATTAACTGATCTTGGGGAATTTTTGAATGGGGGGGGGTGGTAATAGCCAATTTCTTTAATAATAAACCTTAAAACAAATGGGGGATAAATATATGAACTTAAGAACTCCAAACTAAAATAAAGCACCATATTATTTCTTAAAATCAAGGGCCATAGTACTTAAAAACAAAATTATAACATAATCAAAGAAAAAAGAGGAAGAAATAATGGCCCATTTCTTTAATAATAAACCTTAAAACAAAATGTATCCAGCGAGTCAAAATGATGTATGAGTGTGGCTTTACATGAATTAGCATGAGTGAGAAAACAAACTCTTAAAAGATTCAAAGAAGACCATATCTGTGAATAGGGAGAAAGAAATGAAGGTGTGTATATGAGAACCCTGGTTATGCCCTTGCTACCAATGGTGCACTTGAAATTGAACTTCTCAAACCAACCATTGAAATGCATCAGGATTTTGAAAAGCTAAATTAAAAAAAATAAAAATAAAAAAAACCTAAAAGCCCTAACTAAATTTAAAATTTATTAAATATTCGATTTTCTGATCTTAAAAACTCAAACCAAAATTTGAAAACCCTAAATTCCAAAATCTCAAAACCACAAACCTTAAAATTGACATTTTGGAACACCAATTTAAATTTCTGAAATCCCCAATAGATAGAGGATGTGAGGGAGAGTAACATATTTGAGTTTGTAGAGAGTATGAAGGAAGCAATATATTTGAGCCTCGAGAAAGATTCAAGAGAGGAGGAACGAATTAACCAAATTGTTTGAGCTTGGCTTGCTTGTACATCGTAGAGATTTGCTGAGAGTCGTGTTAGTGTTGATCTTGATTTGAGAGAGACAATCGAGTTGAGCTATTTATTGATAGAGATTTCCCTCGATGGGGTGGGGGAGAGAAAGAGACTGAAACCATTTGGTAGGCGGGAAATATGTGAGTGAGAGAGAGATGAGACCTAAGGAGGTTTTTGTTTGAGTTAGACCTCTAATTTTTTTTTTTTTTTATCAAAGGGAGTTGCTATGTGTATTCGATCATTTGGCTCAATTGTACCAAATTTAGTTTACATATTTAACTTTTAAAACTTTTAAAGGTTGCTCACTGTACCCAACTACTATTTGTTAACCATTAAACAATATAACTGACTCTTGCATTGCAATTTTTGTTAATGGTTACGTCGTGTTAGATGTAGTTCTACTTCATCGCAATAGTTGTGAATAAAAAAATCCAAATCTAGCATCTATTCAATGTACATGTATGTACCTAATTTCAAATGTCATTGATTTTTTTTTGCCCAAATAAAAAAAAGACACCCAATAATTTCGTTTTCATAAAAAAGGTAAGTTGGTGTTACGCATTTTAAGTTAGTACAACAAAGTCAAAACATCCCAAATAACCAGTGCAATAACTAAGTTAAAAAGTCAAGTACACATAACAACTATCTTATTAAAAGAAAAACCTTTACCTATAGGTAAATGACTTACTAAAGGAGGTTTTTGTTCAAGTTCTAATTATAGTTCATAAATTGTAGCTCAGTTGGTCGGACATCCACTCTCCTTGTGAGAGATCGCGTGTTCGAGACTCACTAGTTAGGATTTTGTGAGTTTTCGCCCGATTACTCCGTCTTTGATAAGCCTTCGGGTATTGAAAAAATGTCTAATTATAACCTCCAATTCATGAATTTATTTATTTATTTTGATCGGACAAAATACTTGGTTCAGAGACAAAGATGTATAAAGGTCTTATTAGATAACTTTAATTAGATACTTCATCTCAGTGAAATCTGAGCCATGAACTAAAATTTGAGTCATAAACTAAACAGAAGAGTCAGTCCGATGCTTTTGTTATATTGATTGATAGCCATCTTTCATATAAGAGATGGTGCTAAGGTGGGGGTACTTTCTTGAGTCCACAAAAATTAGTTAGTAAATATTTCACAATTTTAAACTACAGTTCCAAACTTTGGGTGGGGTAAATGCCCGACCCCACTTCAAGGTAACTTTGCCTCTGGTTTTGATCCACTAATCAATGTCTTTTACATTATGCAATTGCAACGATTAGGGGTGGGCATCCCATCTCGTGATCTCGATCTCGTCCTGTTTCATCTCGATTTTTTTGGGTCCTTTTAGAATTGATCAAACCCATTTCGATCCTGTCCCGTCCTGATCTAGAGTGGGATGGGATCGAGATGGAGATTTTCAATCTTGCTTATTTTGTCTTGTCGCAAACTTTTGTATCTAATGTTTATTATTATTAACTTTAATATTTTAATTTTAATATAAACTAAATTATACCAATAGTTTGTGGAATCCATGAAAGCCAATGATGATGATTAGGTGACATGAATGAATGTAAATGTTTAATTAAAGAGAATGATTAGGAAGTATTGATTTGTATTAAAGATTCATCACAACATATGGATTGGGCTGGGCCTTGCTGATGCTATACCAAAATATGGTTTTACTGGATCCATACACTCAAACATGATTTTCAAAGTAAATCTAAATTTACAAATGGTCTTGTAACTAGATGACTCATTTCAACCATTTGATGACACATTAGGACGATAATGTGACAATCTTATATAACAATATCTAGTTTATGTAATTATGGACCTAATACACCCTCACAAATAAAGACTACGACATTCTTCAGTTTAAACCATCATAAATTTCTTAGTGGATGAAATAATTAGCTGTGTATAAATACGCGTCTAAAAATTTTCACTCTCAAAATCCGAAACCCATAAGAGTATGTGAAGATAAAATATCTGGATCGTCCATGGTCCCTAATGACATGCCCTTGACTCTCTCTATTGAATCTGTTTTAATTTTTTAGTTTACAATCTAACATTACATGCTACTATTTTAGTTTCAGATGCTTTAGGACATACATATCGGTCGATATCACCACATTTTTGTGCACTATTTTATCATATATATTCTTCATCCACTGAATGTGCGATTGATGTCTAAGATATTTTCAAATTTGGGGTCATAAAAAACCCTGAACAGTCCATCTCCATTCAAATTTTAATTAGGACTGCAACTTTTCACCTCGCTTTTGCTTTGTGGTACCATAATTTTCGCTTAATTCTAAATGAGGACTACAATCATGCTCATCCCTTCCCGAACCCGTTTGGGATGAGACGAGATCGGGATGAGGTTTATCCCGTCCCGAAGATAAAACAACAGGATGGTATCGAAATGAGGTCCATCCCGTCCCATGCCCACCCCCTAGTAACAATTTTATTGGATGAATAGTCAAATATAGGTGAGGTTGATGTTGCTAGGAAAATTTTTTTTTTCCGTAAAATTTATGTTGAATTTTTTCCCTAACATAAACTCCAATATCTTGGAGTTTTGGAACCATCTGAGATGGATTGGAGTTTAGTGTCAAATATATTCCGAGGAAGTGCCAAAGAGATGGGGATTTGTGTTGAAGGCAGTGAAGTGGAATGTTGAAAACACGAACATGGCAAAACACTCAAAGACACATGGAATGAAATAGTATGCCAAAGGGGATGTGGGGCAGAATATTATATTGAAAGAAGATTTAATGGAGTGGAATGCAGAAGACACGTGAAACTGAATTGACTCAAGTGATCAAGGCAAACCAAGTGGCATGAGTATGTTTTGGATGAGATTATATCATTACGGAAATGTTGAAAATGCACTAAAAGTAGTATTTTGATACATAATAAGTATTAAAGCACTAGAATTTTTAGGGCATTTGGAAAAACAAGAATTTGTTGTTTGTTGTTTGTTGTTTCAGTGACTATCATGTATTTTCTTAAATTAATATAACCTGCGCAAATCACACTCTATACAAACTCAGTGGTCTTCACACTTAAATAAGAGATAAAGTCCTTACTAGTCATTACTAGGCTTCAATACAATCCTCGTTTCAGCAAGGTCAAAATTAGGCCATCCGTCTAAATGCTTATAACTTGCATATGAGTAAAAGCCCGAAGAACCACGAAGCATAACAAACCTGTAAAATTAAAGTTGTTGACATTTACAATCACTAATAGGAAGAAAAGTAATTTCATTGACCCTCGCAACAAACTCTAGAGCTCATAATAAATCTCTATTGAAGTGACGAAAGAACAATTAAATACCTTAGATCTATCTTAACTGGAATAGTGGTGTTCCCAAGCGAAAGATTCATGTTCCTTGTAAAGGATAATTCTACTTGATTTGGATTTTTTTTTATGACAGTAAATTTTGCCCCCTTTATCCCTCACAATATCGATGTAATCAAAACCTTGTACAAACGTTCATAAATCAAAGAAAAAGAAACTCGCCAATTTGTATACAGACTTTCCAATGTTTGCCATCTTAATATGAAACCGTCAAATTTGTGTAGAACCAATTTTGACACAAAAACTCATAAGCATGAACAATGGAACTACTAAGTTTGAAAGTTTTATTGAGTCTATTGAATTGTTTGAGTTTTTCATCAAAATGAATCGAAGCGGGAGATTGAAACCGCCAAGTTTATGTTGATTTAATTTTGACACAAAACTCACAAATATGTCCTAGTCAAAGGTAGCTAAGTTCCACTTTGAAATGATGAAAATATATATGTCAACAAGTCGAAGTGACAAACAACTAGCTCATTAACATTGATTTAATATATAAAATATATGGACATGTTTTAGTGAAATGTTTCTCGAATCGACTTAAAGAAAATTATTAAAGTGGAACATTAATTTTGAGAAGGGGGAGGAATTTCAGTACAGTATCTGTAAATAATGATTTTAGATGATATGGAGTAATCTAAAAATTGCTGAGACCTCCCTAAAATTTGCTGACTAGTTTAGAATCCTTGGCATAAGCTTGTATACATATAAAAAAAACTCTAAAATTAGAGAACGTGATTTTGCTTTGTGGGGTCAACATTGAAGTCTTTGTGGGCTTTCTTGTGGGACCAATTTTTGCGGTGTTAAATAATAAACTTATAGAACTTTTACAAAGCTTGCGGGGTTGACTTTTGCGAGGAACCAAGATAGTTGTGACTAAGCTTGTGGGTCAAACTTAATGACATGAATTTGTTTATTTACATTAGTTTCATTCATATCAACTAAGAGTTCAATACAACTTTATTGAAACCAATAAATAGGCCAGCCCTTCCCACCTTTCAAGACACACAACTACAAGCATCTCTTGTACACAAAATAGCCTTACGGTAGATCTTGTGCTTCTTAAATACTGAGAGTTAACTTGATGTGTCGTCCCTATGTTGGGCTGATGTGCCTGTGAAGTTTACTCCAATTAGGCTTGTGCCTAAAAAATGTTTGAGACAACAACATATTTGGCTAAAACTTCAGCCCAACATATTCTTATTTCCGTAAGAATACTTAGGAGATTGTACATGGGATTTAAAGTGTTTACAATGAATGTTTGAGGAAACATCCCAAACATGCTTGTTTAGTGTCTTGTGAGTATACAAACATTGATACCTAAGATGTTTTGAGAAAATATTGTCCAAAAAAAATACACATCTAAAGTGAAAAAAAATTTCTACTGAAATATTCTAAAAAACCTTCACTTTTTATTAGCTATAAAGTTTATGCCAAAAGGATTTCACAGCAAACCACTTATCAAAAGTGTTTGACATAAACTTGTGAGCATGCAAGGGATCAAGCCTTGTGAATATGGAAAGAACCCTCATGTGTGTGCATGAGATGTTTGACCAAGTACGTTGTCGATCAAGCTTCTTGACGAGATGCATCATTATCATTAAGCAAAACTTCATGTATGAAGTGAGAACTAGAGGTGCTACCACATTGTAAAACCAGTGTAAGGTTGTTATATGTGACTCTTGTACTCGTGATATTATTTCATGGTGAATGCACGATCTCATCGTGGATGTAGCCCTTTAGTAGTGAAACATATTATATTTTTCTCATTTACTTTTCCTGCACATTTACTTTTTTGTGTGTGGTCAACTAAATCTACAAATTAATAAATCAATCCAATTGCAAATTAAGAAATTTCATAATGTATTGGAACTTCCATATGGTATCAATTGTGTTGCACTCAAATGTGTAGATTAAATTAAAGACCAAAAGAGAATAGGAAATGATGGGACACTTTGATTACCCACATCTCTAGGGAATATATATATTTTAAGTGAGCGGGGGATATAAGGATCCCAAAACCTTTATATTAATAAAATGTAAACGTGTTCTTTTGACAATACCATATTAGTAATTGGGCCTATTTAGCAACAAGTCATAACAGTTAGGGCATTGGTTTTCAATTAGGTTTATGATTTCTTTCTTGTCATTATAAAAGGAGTGTGGGTTGTTCATTGTTAATTGGTTGGCCGAAGAAAATAATTTATCTTGTTCATTCATTTTTACCGTAGATTTTATTTCTTTTGATTTCTGCTTTATCTTTCAGTTATTATTTATTTGCAATTTAAGTTTCTCTGCAATTTTAAGCCGAAACAACTCCTTTGCATGACGAAGACAAAATCAAACATATACGCAAAGAAAAGGCTACGAAGATGACAGATGAAAAAAGATCCAAGGAAATTGAAGCAATGGAAGGCTGAGACTAGTTCCTTGGACGCCAGGGTGGAACAGGAGTGAACCGAGTGGATGGACCAACTTGCAGGTTTGGAACATAGGATTGAAAAGATGGAGACAAATAGGAAGACATTGGAAAAGGATATGAAATAGATGAAACTCATGCTCGCATATATGATTCAATCAAGCATGGGACAAACCCAAACAACACCGACACTAGCAACACCACAAGGGCCCTCCCTCAACACTGTTGACGTTGGTGCCGCAGGCCAATAGTCCCTTCTTGATCTCGATCAACCTCCTTCTTTCCAACAAAGGATTGACCCACCCAGGCTGATCGCAACCATGATAGACCTAATGTTACCAAGTCTGAATTTGATCCAACACATCTTCAACCTGTTATTGACGTCGAACCCATCTCCAGCCTCAACTGTTGACTGAAGTGAGGCGATAGTCGATCAACAACCCCAACCATTTTCCTCGCTTGACTGATCCCTCCCATAACTGATGACAACCACTTCTTTGATCACCTTTCTTACCTGCAAAAAAAAAAAACTCGATCGATTTTCCTCTATGTTTCCCCAACTTTGTCGACCCGTCTCCCTGTCCCAATCCAACAATCAACATCCCTCCAGTCAATCACCTTCTTGCACACCCCAACCCACTCACCCTTCATCTCTAGCTGAGCGACAATAAGGGGGTGGTATTCAATTATGAATTTTAATGGATTGTGAAGGATTTTAAAATCCATTAAAATCAGGGGTATTCAATTAATGATTTAAAATAATACATGCAAATATAAGGGTATTCAAATACCAATTTTAAAGGATTGTTTTAAAATCCATCAAAATCAGGGGGTATCCAATTCATGCTTTTCAAAAGTCCACCAAAATCAGAGGGTATTCAAGAAGTAGTGGATTTTAATGGATTTGTTAAAGTTGTGGATTTTGAAGGATTTGTGAGTGGAAAGTATATATAACAAGAGTTATTCCAAATCCAACACCCCCTCATATTTCAACGAATTTGTATTGGCTATTGTTAAATAACACCACCATTTTCGCTGAAGGATGTCACCAACCCATTTTTTTATGATCTGCTGAAAGACACCACCACCTTCCCTTCTTTTCTCTCTTCATAAGAGCAGCACCACCTCGCCCCACAACTTTCGACCACACCACCATGCCATATCACTGCTGGCTTCACCACCACCCGCACTTCCTCTTCTGTTTTGTTCTTGTTATTCTTTTTTGTTATTATTATTCTTATTCTTCTCATTCTCTTCCTCTTATTTTATTTTCTTCTTGTCCTCTCTTCATCTTTGTTTTTTGTTCTTTTTTTTCCTTCTGATTTCTTCTTCTTCTTCTAATTTTCTCTTTGTTTTTTTTCTTCTTCTTCTATTTTTTTCTCTTCTTTTCCCATTTTTTTTCTTCTCCGCTCTTGTAGAGGTTCATGCGAGTGGAGGTTCACCACTTGCCAGAACCTTTGCGAGGGAAAAATGAAGAAGAAAAAAAGTGGAGAAGGAAGAGAAGAAGAAAAAAAGAAGGAAAAGAACAGAGAAGAATAAGAGGTGAGGGGGAGGAGGTAGAGAATAAGAAGATGAAAATGGGTGGAGGCAGGATGAGAGGTGGTGGTGGTGATTGATGGAGAAAAAGAAGAAGAAGAAGAAGAAGAAGAGGGGGAAGATGAGGAGATGTGGCGGTAGTATGGTGGTGGTGGTGATTGAAGAAGAAGAAGAAGGGATGAGAGGTGGCGGTGGTGGGGATAACAATTTGAACTAAAATAGTTATTTGTATTACTTTTGGACCATCTTCAATGTATTTGATTTTTTTTTTTAATTTGAAGTAAAATTCCCGTAGCATACAAACAATTGTTTAATTGATGTTTTGAGAGATGTTTTATAATTTGTCTTGGCATGGATAACAACGTAGGTGATGTTCTTTCATTGTTTCCTAAGACTAATAACACATTTATAAAAATCCATTGAATTTATAAGAATCCATAGAAATCCATAACAAACCTTTATAAAATCTACAAAATCCAATCATTTAAAATCCATCAAAATCCAGTGGATTTTGTAAAATCACTTGAAACCTTTTAAAATCCCCGAGATTTAAAATTCTTCAGAGTCCATTCAAATCCCGAATTGAATACCCCCACCTAAATCAGGTCGATCGACCAAAACCCTTTCTCTGTTCCAAAAGCTTTTGATTGCCCCACATACTTATCAGATGGCTATTCGCACCACCCTCTTATAGTTGTCCCACCTACCTAACCATCTCCCTCATCAGATTATTTCCACTCCCACAGGAACTTTGTCCCACCAACTTTCTAGTTGTCCACCCCAAACCTCAGTAGGTATATTAAACCACCATCGTCCTCCACTGCCTCCATATCCCGTTATTTCCAATCGCCCTCACCCCAAGACCCTTTCCTTGAGCCATTATGCCATACAACACCCCCATACTTCCCAACAAGCCATGTATGACCCTACTTTGGGTAGCTAGTTGAATCTGATTATCTCCTGCCATACAAGCTTCCCGCCTATTCCAATTTTCCATCATAGAACCCTCCTTCTCCTCAGGTTGAATCTTTTACTGAAGTGCCTGCGATGTTTGGTGTATCCCTTGAGCTCTCTATTGCAGCTATGACTGAATTACCACATGACTGTGCCAGACAATGGGTGGCAGACCTCCAAGAGGTCCTAATCCGCCTTGACCGCTCGCTAAGGGCAAATGACTATTCGAACTCCTTTAGGTTGAAGAAGAGGAAACGGTAGAGGTTGTAATCCTCCTACTTTTCATCCACCTAACTTAGGCAATTAGAACTTTGGTGGAGGTACTTATTTTGATCATGATCTGTTGACTCGGTTGATAATGTCCTGAGCGTTGAGATGATAAATGTTTAAAACTTGATGTGCCTTCTTATGATGGAGTTGCCATAGGCGATGCTTTAATAGATTGGTCCCTAAAGACTGACCGTATACTTGATTTTAAAAACATCTAAGGTCCAAAGGCAATAAAGTTAGAGGCTACCAAATTTAAGAGTACTTCAAATGTTTGTTGGCAGGAGGAATGTGATCGTCGAACAACCATGAGGTTACCTCCCGTTAACACGTAGGGTGATATGCCTGAGTTGATGCTGTCTACTTTTGTTCCTATGGATTATGAGCGCGAGCTGTTTGGACGATGATTGAAGTTTCTCGGAACGGGCACACAATTAATGATTATGTACTGAGTTTCATACTTTGTATATGCATCTATCTTGGTTTGGATGCACGACTCCAGTCTATCTTAGCATTGGAGGAATTGATACACTTTTGGCGACTAAGAACATGACTAAACATGCAGAAACGAAGTTACAGTTGCATGACCTCTATGAGAAGAAGATTTTGTCACCCTTCCATGCACTTCTACTTCTTACGCATCGCAACCCGCTCTTGAGGGCCCTCTTAAGTGCTTTGGGTATGGTCAGCCTAGCAATCTCCGAATTAATTGTCTAAAAGGAAAGTTCGTGCCGCTGACTGATGAAATTGATGAACACACATCTATGGACCAGGTCCCTTCAACTGATGGTGAAGGCGAATCCATCTTTTTAGTGGCAGAAGGTACCAAGTGCACCCTTGAAGCTTGAGGACAAGCTTCTTCAACATGGGGAGGTTGATGTAAGCGGTTCTTTAGAAATATTATTGATGATACATCAAATAAGCCTGATATCACAACCATACACGTGGAAAAGATCATCCATTACGAGGATCAAAGTGTCTCAAGACCAAGCCAATTCATAAAGCCCAAAAAAGATGAATCTAGTCATGAAATCCCAAACAAGGCCGTCAGAATAAATCATAATCAGAGGTCAAAATCCAGGCCCGATAAAGTTCTCCCTTAGGGGAGGGGAACGTTAAAAAGAAAAAAATCGTGGAGGGAGTTATGCCTCCGAGGACGTATCTTTATAAAGGAGGAGACTGTTAGAGAGAACATTTCCCCTCGTTGCACCTCACACGCTTAAGTCAAGCAGGGAATAACAACAACCACTATAAAAGGTAAAGGGAACATTCGACAAAGGTATGCAACTTTAACTGAGTTCTGTCCAGTTTTATTTCATCTCCAACTGAGTTACTCTTAAGCATCGGAGTGCCTTTAGCCACCAAAATGGCGGTCTTTGGCAATCTAACATTTGTTTTGCAAGTCTTACTTATTGGAGACTAGATTTTCGACACATCAGTTTGGTGCCGTCCGTGGGAACGACAAGTTTTACTTTCAAGAAGATAATCTACAGTAGTAAACTTCCTCAGCTCTGATCGACGATTAAGAAACCCTCAGAACAAATGGAACACTCTATAGACCATCAATCAGACAACAATCAAAGGAGTCCTCCCACCGGAGAAGCTACATTGCCGATGGTGCACACTTCAAACCCAACAATGAACACCGAGCCAATCATGCACGGCAACGGAGAACCGTAGCATGAAATAGCTCACACATCCCAAGCATGCGCCACCATGGACCATCGTGTAGACCTACTCATGGTCCAGATGGACCATATGATCAAAATGGTGGAAAAATTCACCCAAGAGCGTGCACAGCCCGCCGACACCGTCCAAACGCCGCCCCAACAAAACTCTGCCAATGAAGTTCCTACAGAACCTCAACAGCCAAATCTCAAAAGCAGCGAACCACTTCAAAATGGGACCCCTGCTGAAATCCCATTCAGAATCGGAGTCACAGATCCTAATGTATTGTATAAACTAGCCAAGCCACCATTTTTCGACACGCTCATGATGACTTCTATGCCAAAGAAGTTTGCCCCATTAATCCGACAGATCATCTGCGACACTCTTACCACATAATGTCGTTGAAGGAAAACACAAAATCCATCTTGTGCAGAACGTTCCAACCAGTCTCACCTCCACATCAATGAATTGGTTCAACAACCTACTACCAAGGTCAACAGACTCATTTCAGGCTCTAGCTACCACCTTCATCACGAGGTTCATCGCTCCTCAACAAATGAGGAATGGGCCACACTACTTGCTATCAAACAGAAGTTCGAAGAGACAATAAGGGAGTATGCCACTCGTTTTACTAACGAGTTGACAATGATTGAAAGATGCAGTGACGACATGGCCATCACTACTTTTACTGCGGGGTTGTAAAAAGGACCCTTTTCAATGCCCTGAACCTAGAACCTCCAAAAATCATGGCAATTCTATTAAAGACCTCTCAAAAGCACATCACTCTCAAGGAGATGATAGCCGCTAGGAAGAAAAACGAGTCCGAGAGAGAATCACACTTGAAGAAGCGTGAAAGGAGGGAGGAAAGAAGGAGAGATGACAAATCTCGGGAGGAACGTTCAGTCAAAAAGGCATTAGACTAATGGCAGACTCGAATTCAACCAGCAAGAATCTGGAAAGCTACAATCGGCAAGGCCCAACACAAGCGGGTAACAAACGTGTTGAAAAAAGCATACAAACCATACACGGCTTTGAAGACAAGCTGAGCGAACACATGAGATCCATGGCAAAATGGGAAGATGTCAACTGGCCAATCAAGATGAGAGGAGACCAAGAGAGGTGAGACAAAAGCAAATACTATTTTTTCCACAAGGATCACGGGCATGCCACTGAAGACTACTATAACCTGAAAGATGAAATCGAGTACTGGGTTCAAAGAGGAGACTTGATGAATTCGTCGTGCTACCTGACATACAACCTAAAGGGAAAGAGAATGCAGACACTACCACGGGATCAAAAGAACAACCCAAAGAACTAATATACGCCTTACACTGCACAATTGGAGAAAATGACCAGTCAAGCCAACCAATAAGATCTCCCACTCGAGCTGATCTATATAGAAGTAGAGCACCAACGCTCTCAAACAAGACAAGATAAATCAATACGACAACTCACAAAAGAGGAACGCGAAGAAAATTGGCAATTCAAATGGGGGCCAACAATCTGGCATAATCTGAAAAACTCATGAGCTTGACCCACATTATCCACGACAAGGCCAACAATGCCTCCTACATTACTGACAACGAAAACGACGCAAACAAATTCTATGAATCGACGAATGAAACCTTGGCAGCAGGTATTGATGTGAGCTTGAATAAACAATGCCTCCTACATTTTGTTTTATTTATGACCACCAAAGTTTTTGACTCATTAGGATCCATTTCATTAGAAGGCGAGATCGAGCCATTATAAAGATACGTTCCCTCCCTCGTTATGAATTTCAAGTAGATTGTGAATCCCATTGAATTGTATTCCAGTAATCCATCCTGCTGGATTGGATCGATATATAATGTCACTTGAACAAGGCCATTATCCAACATGACCTGCATATATAATCGCTAACAATGTCAAATATATATCCAAGTAAATGAGACTGACATAGATGGGTCGGTCACAAACCGGTTTCTTTCAATCTACTTGATCCATACAATCTCTATCACCTGACTCATATCAAACTATTTTAGTGCTCAACATTGCATAGAGGATTGCAACTACGATTCAATTGCCAATTAATTAATTCAATTAGCAAACTAGTTACTGCATACCATGCATGCATCAAGCCCAAAAGGGTTAAAGAGGGGAAAAACTCTTTTTGGTTGTTATTAATAACATGTCTACCTTGATCCAGGATAAAACGGGAACTTGATGAGTATTTGTGCTCAGTTTTTAGGCGGTGTGCCTTCCGTACCACTGGTAGGACAATTAATTTTGGCAGGGACGTGACTTCATGTGCAACACGATAAGAATTCAGGATCGAGGAGTATGCATGGTTCTTAGTTCCTAAAAAGTGTGGCGCCATATAACATATGCACAATACATTATGCTCATGGATCATAATGGTCAAGAAGCACACTTCATTGTTGTTGAAAGATTAGATCACAATCATGTACGAGAGTTTGTATCCCGAAGATCCACCAAGTACGTAGGCATGCATAGGATAACAACACGGGAGACATGTTGTGATTACAGCGTCACTACTAAAATAAGATTTGTAATTAAGGAAATCTTTGGATGTAAATCAATAAGTAGAATTGTACTATACTACTTAATAACAATCTTAGTATTCCACTATAAAAGAATGAAATTGGCAAACCTATTAGACTACTTGTTGCATATCTACTTTTTGTTGGGAGTACCATGGATCCAGTCCATGATGGAGTGCTCTAGATGGAACAGTTGGCAGGTGGCTAGTTCACCAAATGGAGAAAGTTCCTCCATGCCTATAAATAGAGGAGATCTTTTTTATTTGGGATCATCTAATCTAGAGAGAAGCCAAGCATCCCACTCCAAGTAGAGAGTGAGAAGAAGAGTGTTCCACACTCAAGTGTAACTGAATTGAAGAATGTGATTGAGTGTTTCTTTTGTATTCATCAAGCCTTGTCCGTGGCTTGGTAAGATTGATATTGTAATACCCATTATTCAATTATAGTGGAAAAGTGATCCTTGCTCCGTGGATGTAGGTACGAATTGCCAAACCACCTTAAATCTTTGGTGTCTAATTTTCTCCTCTTTACTTCTTGATGGTTTTTCTCTATCTAGTAGTATCCACCGAATCCCTACAAGTGGTATCAGATCCGGGTTCTTTGCAAATCACTATTCACAAGAAGACGATGATACTATTCACCCATATCAAACTATTCATTCGTATACAGTATTTATACATTATTCACAAGAAGACGATGATACTGTTCACGAATACAGTATTTATACATTACTATTCATCCAGAACTTCGGTGTTGCGAGATGGAAGGAGCTGGCACTATGATCAAGCTCACCAACTCTAATTAGGTGACGAGGAAACCAAGGATGGAGGATATTCTCTATTGCAAAGATTTGCATGAGCCAATTGAAGGTGATGACGCCAAGCCCGAGAGCATGTCCGATGCCGATTGGAAGAAGATGAATAGCAAGACCATCGACACAATTAGACAATGGGTGGATGATAGTGTTTTTCACCATGTGTCTAACGAAACCAATGCTCACAAGTTTTGGGCGAAGCTTGAGTCATTGTTCGAGAAGAAAACCCTTGCCAAAAAAGTCTTCTTGATCAAAGAGCTTATCAACGTGAAGTATAAGGATGGTTTGAGTGTAGCTGAGCACTTGAATAATTTCTAGAATATGATCAACCAGCTGGCCACAATGAACATGGTGATTGAGGACGAGCTGCAAGCGCGCTTGTTGCTAGGATTCTTGCCAAATAGTAGGGAAACCTTCGTGGTGAGTGTAGTAACTCTGCTCCTAATGGTGTTCTTACTCTTGATAATGTTAAAAGTAGCATGCTTAATGAAAAAACAAGGAGAAAAATTTCAGGTACAGAGAGTAGCCAAGTATTTGTTATAAAACAGAAGGAGGAGCAAGAACAGAGGGCTTAAAGGCCATGGCAGGAGTTCTAGCCGATTCAAGTCAAGGTTAAGAGGTAGTTGCCACCATTGTGGCAAAGAAGAACATAAAAATAGGAGCTGACAAGCTTGGAGGAAAGAGCAAAAGGAAGGCGACAAAAAAAAAGACGATACCAATAATACCATCGCAATCTTACGTGACGGTATACCTATGATATTGTTTATTAGTGGGTACCCACATATGGGTAGTTCTGTCAAAAACACTGAATGGATCTTTGACAATGGAGATTCCTTTCATGCTACTTCCAAATGGGAGTTCTCCAGTACATACAAAGAAAGTGGCTTTGGCATAGTGAAGATGGGAAATTAAAGTCACTGCAAAATTTTAGGAATTGGTGATATTTGTATTGATACTAATCTTGGTTGTTGGTTGATGCTGAAAGATGTGAGACATGTTGATAATTTACATCTCAATCTAATATCCATCGGTACCATTGACCGACAAGGAAAATTGAAGCTTAGCAAGAGATCAATGGTGGTTGCTAGAGCATAGCTTTGTTGTACTTTATACCAATCAAATGCCAAGGTTTTGAAGAATGAGTTGAATGCGGTGGAGTACTCATCTATAGATTTATGACACAAGAGGCTAGGTCACATGAGTCAGAAAGGCCTGCAAGTTATGGAAAAGGAGTCTCGCATTCCCTTTGCCAAAGGCACATCGCTAAACTCTTGGAGTTCTGTTTATTTGGTGAACAACATAGAGTTCTGTTTATTTGGTGAACAAAATGTTTATTTAGATGTATGTGGTCCCATAGAAGTTGAGTCGTCATGAAGAAATAAATATTTTGTTACTTACATTGATGACGCTTTATGAAAGGTTTGGGTGTTTTTATTAAAATTCAAAGACCAGGTGTTGTAGACGTTTCAAAATTTTCATGCCATGGTGGAGAGGGAGACTGGGAGGCCTCTCAAGTGCCTTCGTAGCAACAATGGCGGTGAATATTGTGCAAACTGAAAAAAGCTTATATGGTCTAAAGCAAGCTCCGGGATAGTGGAATAAGAAGTTCCACTCATTCATGGTGAATCATGGGTACAAAGAACTAGTATTGATTCTTGTGTCTATATCAGACGATTCTCTAAAGGCAAATTTATTATCATATTGCTTTATGTTGATTGTTGGCCAATATGCTTCTATGATCAGAAAGCTTAAAGAAAATTTATTCAAGTTCTTTGACATGAAGGACTTGGGGCTAGCCAAGCAAATTTTGGGCATGGAGATTATTCGTGACAGAAAATCCAAGAAGTTGTGGTTGTCACAAGAAAGATATGTTGAACGAGTGATTCAGCGGTTCAACATGAAAGATGCTAAACCAGTAAGCTCACCTCCAGCCAATCATATCAAATTGAGCGACATGCCCAAAAACAAATGAAGAAAAGGAGAAGATGGTGGTTGTTCCCTACTCTTCAGTGGTCAAAAGTCTTATGTATGCTATGGTGTGTGTACGGCTAGATATTGCTCATGCAGTTGGAGTCATAAGCAGATTTCTCTCTAATTCAGGAAAAAAACCACTAAGAAGCTATTAAGTGGATTCTCAGATACTTGAAGGACAATTCTAAGATGTGCTTGTGCTTTGGTGATTCCAAACCAATCTTGGAAGGGTTTACAAATGCTGACATGAGAGGTGACTTTGATGGTAGAAAGTCTACCTCTGGGTACTAGTTCACTTTTGTAGGAGGAACAATGTCTTGGCAATCCAAGTTGCAAAAGTGTGTTGCTTTGTCCACAACTGAGGCTGAATATATAGCCGCCACAGAAGCATGAAGGAGTTGTTATGGATGAAGCGGTTTCTCCAAGAGTTGGGGGTTTGAACCAAGATGATTATGTTGTTTATTATGATAGTTAGAGTGCTCTTAATTTAAGCAAGAATTCTACATATCATTCACGCACCAAACACATTGATATTCGTTATCATTGGATTAGAGATGCTATTGAAATTAAGTTGTTGCAGTTGAAGAAGATTCATACTGATGATGATTCTTCAGACATGTTGACAAAGGTTGTCTCCAAATCAAAGTTGGAGTTTCGCAACGAGACATTTTGGATAAAACCCCACACCACAGAAGCCCATGATGGGGGCCCAAATCGTGGTGTTTAAGTTGGGGACAATATCATTGTTATGTATAGTGGATCAAAATGCGCGCACGTGCCTAGCGCACCAACAAGTGGTATCAGACTGTGCCAACACTTTTCATGGTCCCTTTTTTTGAGCATTAGAAACTTTTTGTACAACCCCATTGGTTCAACTGTGCATGATAACAAAGAATTTGAACAAGAGATTTGTTGTATGTTTGAGTAATATCTCCTTCTCTGCCACTCATGATCAATATTTGGTCAAACAAATGCTTAGACAATTTGTATGCATATACGAATTGAGTCAGCACAATTAAATGTATCGAAAGCAAAACACGCAATTAAAATGTAGACTACCTTGTCATCCCGAAAATAAATCTGCACATCAAAACTTGATACTGGTCCTGCGGGGCAACTAGCACCTGTAAAACTTCCTCTGGATTGCATTAAAAAAATGAGAAACATCTAACACAAAAGTAAATCACAAATTAAGGTGCTTAATTGGAAAAAGTGTGTAGCCAATCGAATTATAACACAAAGAGAAACAATATTACAATAAAAATATGTGAAGATCCCCCAAGACAAAACTAGCAGCAAGGCCAGAACAAAAATAACAAAGTAGACATTTCTTTGGGTTGTTGGTCAGGTGATACCGAACACCCCAGGCCTAGATAGGTAGGTAAATAAATGGGTTTTGAGAGAGGGAGGGAGGCTTTGGGGGTAATGAAGGTTGTATATATGATCAACTCTTGGTTGGGTACGTAGTTAGAGAAGACTTGTGGATATTTGTACCATATAATGTCAGCTTTCTTTAGGAACAGTGCCCCTGTGGATTTCGTCCTGATTTTTGGCATGCCCAAAATGCCCTCTCATTTCTATCTTATTTAAAAAAAAAATCAATAGTTAGGTGAATAGTGGGCAAGGTATTTTTGTCATTTTAAATTACATATATATACCATTTTACCCTCCCAACTTCTTATTATTTATGATCAAAACCCGCTCCTCTCAAATATTGTTAATTACACCTAAGCCCCTAACACAATTTATTCAAAGTTCTTAATTATTTGTAAATTATACATAGGCCCTTAAAATTATAAATAACTATTTTATTTAGAATTTTAGTAATAATTTTAACTTAATATTGAAAGGTTGTAATAAAAAAAAAAAGTGTTGAATATTCGTGCACGTAGAGCACGTTGACACCCAAGTATTAATAACTAATAGTTATAGTAAAAAATGGTTAACAAATCAGAACTAGCTTTGTTTTACCAAACCCAAGACTCATAACAAAGTGATGAGTGAAACTAGTAGTAGTAGTGTAGAACAACAATATTGATTGCTTAAATAAGAAGATCACATACAAACAGAGAGAGAGAAAAGGGTAGTATTTTAAAAGGCACTTTGGGCAAAAACAAAAAGGGTGTGGCCAACCATGTAGCTAGCAACAGAGCCACATACAAGAGATGAGGGGCAGTTCCTCTCCTAAAATCTTCAAACTTCATTGGGTAATTTGCACTTTGCCCCCTATTATATACATAGGTAGTTAATAAGTAGACCTAACATTAATCACTATTACAATTACACTCTTTGACTAGAGGTCAACGTCCATTGACCGTCAATTTTCAAAGCAGATTACTCAAATGCCTCTCAGAAATCAAAGGTTGAGATTGAATCTTTCGTATCTCAAACATCTCATCTCAAGGAAATTGTAAGGCCCAATTAAAATCATAATATCTCGAGGAAAATCCAACAATTGTTTTTTTTTTAAATCTTTCATCGTAAACAACTCATTGTGAGGAAAATATAACAGTCCAAATTTAATAGTACACACATCTCTAGGTAAATTTAATGGTCCAAATTTAATTATGCACACATCTCGAGAAAATATGACATTTCAACGCGCATCTTGAGGATAATCTGACGAGTTAGATTTATTCGTGCATGCATCTCGATGCGAATTTGATGGCTTAGATTTATTCGTGCACGCATCTAGAGGAAATCTAACGTTCTAGCACGCATCTTGATGAAAATTTGACAATCCAGCATGAATCTCGAGGAAAATCACGCCTCTTATAATTTAATTTTGCCCCCTGAAACAGAACAGACTTGAGAGATGAAGGGGGAGAAAGGAGGAGAGAGGAGAAGGAAGGGGGAAGGAGGAAAGAGAAGGAAGGAGGAAGAAGGCGGAAGTGGAGGAATGAGGAATGAAGCCTTAACTTTATTATAGGGGTTGTGAAACAAAGGAGGAAGGAAGAAGAAAAAAAGTGAAGGAAGTGGAAGAAGGATGAAGTGGAGGAATGAGGAAGAGATGCGTGTACGGATAAATCTGAGCAGTTAGATTTCCTCGAGATGTGCGCACGAATAAATTTGAGCCATCATATTTTTTCGAGATGTGCGCTGGACCGTCAGATTTTTCCCGAAATGTGTGTCGGATCATCATATTGTTCTCGAGATGCGTGCATAATTTAATTTAGAACGTTAGATTTACCTAAAGATGTGTGTGCTATTAAATTTGGACCGTTAGATTTTCCTCGAGAAGAGTTGTTTAAGATGAAAAATTTGTTTAAAATCAACTGTTGGATTTTCCTCGAGATACGATTACGATTTCAGTTGAGCCTTAGGGTTTTCCTCGAGATGAGATGTTCAAGATACAAAAGATTAAATCTCAGCTTTCGATTTTTAGGGGCATTTTGGTAATCTGCTTTGAAAATTGACGGTCAATGGACGTTGACTGCTAGTCAAGGGAGTAATTGTAATAGTGATTAATGATGGGTCTATTTATTAATTAGTTATGTATAATAGGAGGCAAAGTGCAAATTACCCAACTTCATTTATCCTACAGTGAATTTGTGGGTATAGTTAACTAATAATTGCCCTCCAATTTTTTTTCTTACCCCCCTGATTTCTGGAAATTAATTAGGGTCTCAACAACATAAACTTTACAACAATTTTCTTCTTCTCGTCTTCTTAGGGTTCTCAATTGAAGTTGCAGCGATGATAGAGACTTGTCTCCAAAGAAAATGAAACCCAAAAACCCCAAAGGTTGGTCCTTTTATTTCATTCAAGATTTATCACATAAATACCAAAGTTATAGGGGTTTTGGGAAGGAGGGTTTGGTTTCGTTTAGGCCTTTAGGGTTGAAGTGAAAGGACGAACAGAGTGGCGATCTGACCAGCAGTGGCATCGCCCCTTGCGCATGGTTGATCCTAACCTCTACAGAGTTGGAATCCAGTAAACAAAGAAAACGAAAAGAAAAATTGAGGAGTTAGAGTTGGAGGTTGAGCGAAAGGGACATTGGAGTTGGCATTGGCGTTAGTGTAGGTATAGAAAAAGGGAGCTTGATTGAAGTGTAGCCGTGTAAGAGGGGGAGAAGAGAAGACCAGAGAGGGTCTGTTGGAAAAGGAAAGAGAGAATCTGAGTGACAGAGAGGTGATGATTGTGTGAAGGAATAGGTTGGGTTGTTTAATGCATTTGACATTCTTAGTTACTCTTAAACAAAATTTGACATGCCTAGTGTTATAAAATCTTGTTAAGATGCAATCAACAATTCATTTGCTACTTGCTAAAGAATATTATCTGTGCCTTTTATTGGATAATTTGAAAACTCTGTTTATCTTTTGGACTTTACTCTTTTATTAAATCTTCATTCATTTTCAGATTTGCACTTTTTATTGAAGCTCTATTCTGCTTAGACTTTTGCGATTTCTACATAAATCAAGTGGAGAATTTCATGTATTCTACTTGTTCAATTATATACCAGTATTGATTGATTTTAAAGTATTCTTTAATGACTATATCTCTTTGGTTATTTTTCTTCATGTCCATATTAATAAATTTTGTATTTAAAGGATCAACTAATAGTACCTTTTTTTATACCTATTGTCTATGGATAAGTGTCTTAAAAGAAAACAAACGCCTCAAGTTTTTCCAATCGAAAAAGATGAGTAAGCGAAAAGGGCAACTGTAAACTTTCATTTATTATGTTTGAGATATACGAGAATGTGTGTGTGTGTTTTTTTTTTATAAAAGTTAATTATGTACATGTTATTTGTGAAATGCTCATATGTGTTTTACTTAATTTATGATAAGTTTTACTTTACTTGAAATCAGCAAAAAAAATTATTTAAATATTATTGAATTAATATGATTTGCCACTTTCCCCCTGATGAAATCCTGGCTCCGCCACTGTATGCAGGTGACAAAACCAACAAACTAAAAAACAAGGAAAATCACAAGGCGAAATCACTTTGGGTTTGATGTGTTCCAGTTCCACCTGCGGCCCGGGCACATCTTCTTCCATCCGATGATTGAGGTTGAGGTTGAGGAACCTACATGTGACAATTCAATCCATGACCATTTGCGCCTCCTTCAAGACCGAATTAGTTTAGTCCTCGCTTGGAGTTAAATTATTTGTGCTTTGATTTCATTTGTTTTTTGTTTTTCATTTCAGAAGAATTGTTCGTACAAGACACATTCAAGAAATAAAACAGATTTTATTGATTGCAATGAGAGTTATTACAAAGCTTGCTGACCAACTAGTACATCAGTTCCTACACTACACGTATCTAAGCCCGATGCAAGTATCTATCCGCTGAAACAAGGGTAGAGACTCCGATTTGTTAATCTGCCTCTAGAAGAGAAGGTGGTGAAAGTAAAATGTCTGCAACTGAAGGCGAAGGAATGCACTCAATTCATTATTTCGTCGAATCGCCTTACATGGATGATTTGAAGATGGCAACATGAACCTTGAAATGAAGCGCATACGCCTTCAACCCACCGCCCTGCCCTACGAAGAGGGATGTGAATGGGAACAAAAGGAGGTAAATAGGAGCATGACCCTCAAGACGGAAGTGTCTGGGATGTGGTTGAGCCAACGTCCCTGGAAAGAAGGTCGCATTCATCAGAACTCCGTTCCACCAACCTGCCTTCCGGCTGTAGTGTCACGCATGAAGCCCAACAGATACAGAGGGAACAACCGCCACAAACTAGCTGCAGTGCTTGAACGCAGAATAGTTGATTGATGCCAGAAACCGACATTAATGTCGTTGCATGATTTTCGACATCAATCAAAGAAATATCTATTGTTTTTATTTATTTTTTCCTTCAACCTACAATGCACTTCAACAATGCACAGTGGAAGTAGGGGTTATCGACTACTTCACGTGGATTAGAAGAAAAATCTGATTTTTAATTTAAAGAATAAATAGAATAGTGAAATAAGGGATGGTGAAAACAAACTAAAAGTTAAAGAAGAAAGATAAACAATTGAAAATGAGAAACAAAGATAAAACTTACTTCTTCAATGGAATTAAACTGTAGTACATGTCCTTCTCTACCAAGTAAAAATATCAAGCCCAGAACTGCAAATAAAAAAACTATCAAAGATAAACTCCTTTATAAACTCCATGTATGAGGTTTTTATAGGTAAAAAGGGTTTGAGTGAAATAAGGAAATATGGTTGAGTAAAACAAGGAAACATGGTTTGAGTTAAACAATGAAACATGGTTGAATGAAACAAGGAATGGTTGAGTGATCGAAACAAGGAATGGTGTTGGAGTTGAATAAGGAAACATGTATTGTAGAGATTTTTTTATGACAAAGTTGGCCGTGTGGACGTCCAAATCTTTGTATTGATTTTCTCGAGATTTGTAGTTGTTGTTACTTTGTGGGCTTGACTTCATGGGTATTGAGATTGAAATTTTTTAATCCTTATGAATGCATTTGAACTCTCATTGAGCCTTCTAGTTGTTGGATTTAGCCTTATTATGCCACTTTATGCATGATTTGAGATTTGTGCTTGAATTCCTACAAAATGCACAAAAAACACGTAATGAAATATTTTTATTTGATAATTGGACTTAGCAATTGTATATTTAGGGGTGTAAAAATTGATGTTTTGGGTGCTTATCACACTACCCCCAAACAACCTTTTGCTAGTTCTCTAGCAAAAAACAACGAAAAGAAAGATAAGAACACAAAATAAAATATTTTTATTCATCCTAAACTTCTCGAAGAAATCAATGTCACTTTCGCTGGTATGACTCGATTGCATTTACAATAAGCAACAACGCCTTGAAACCCTAGCATGACACTAAAGGATGAGTTTTAGCCTTCTTAGGGTTATCCAGGATGACACCCACAAACATTTTTTTTATATGAAACAAAATTGATGTGTGATCTATTTTCTCAAAGAATGTCCATGCTATTCAACCACATAGAAGACAAGAGACATATGTAACTTCTTACTAAAATGCACATTACAAGTGAGCAACTTTGGAAAAAGGTGTGTGTGTGTGTGTGAATAACCAACAAATGCAACTTTTCATGTCAAAGTAACGTACATTCTAATCCACCTTTGGAATAGCCGTTTTGACTTCAAAACTCACCAGTTAATCTCTTTGAAATGATCACTGTGAGTTTGCGTAAAATATTTTCTCTCTTGCATGTGAGGAAAAAAGGAAATGCAAAAATTCAAACTGCTCACATGCTCATAAGAATAAACGAACATGAAATAGAATAATAGTCTCATGGAAGGAACGTTGATGACTTGCAAGAATGTCGAGTTACCCACCATAGCGTCTTCTCATCTATTCTCCCCATATAAAGTGATTGATGGTAAGTAAAGAGATGTTTATGAAAATGTAGGGTCTTCAAATAGCTTAATAGGGAACTCATCAATCACTTTCTTTTATTCTCCTTTCTTCACAACCTTTTTTTCTTTTTTCTTCTTCATAGCTTTTTTTTTTTTTTAAGTACCTTGGACTTTGGATTTTCACTTTGCAATCCCTTTTTCCTTCATAAATCTTCCCAACATTTTTCAGAAACATAAAGGGGAAATTGAGTTTTTTTTTTATATATATCTAATAAACCAAAACAAATGCTCACATTGGAATTGGATGAAATGTTTAGCAAGATGGTTTTGAGAAGGTTCGGATAGACAAGAGATGTATAATTTACCTTCTAAGGTTTGGTAATGGTTATAAGTCTCAAATAGACTACAAGACCTATGTTTTTCTTAACTCAAAAAATGTCATCCTCAGTGACTAACAAAAAAAAAGAATAATGAGACTTCACAACAAGTTAATGTCCAATAAAATTTTAAGTCATCATATGTCTCGGAGTTGTGTAAAAACACTCTGAATAAAATGAAAAGTCTGATAGCTCACAAGGTTAAAGTCTCCACTATTATTCCTCTAGATTCTCACGAAGTAACTTACTTCTGTATTCCAAACTACATATGTGGTCATTGTGCAAAATTTTATTTGTTCTTGAATGCTCAAATGCAATATTTACTCTAGTAATAAACTTCCAACATCTTTTTGCCTAAATGTAATGAATCAAGTAATCCAATATCATCATAGCTAGGATACCACACTTTTTTTTAAGAAAAAGATTTTCAAAAGAGGTATGAATTTTGAAAAATCTCCCCACCCCAAACAAATAGAACATTGTCCTTAGTGTTAAACAAATGAAATGAAAAGTGAGAAATAAAAATGAGAACTTATTACCTCAGGTGATTTGTTAAACATCTGTACCGTCCTTGCAATGAAAAATAGTGAGTTGGTGGGGGTGATGTATTATTAAAATACATCACCCCCAAATAGGAATTGGCGGTATTATTAATTTTTTTTAATATTTTATGAATGAATGAATGCATAAACAGATTGGGTTGCCTCCCAGTAGCGCTAAGTTTAATATCATTGCCAGATGTAATGGGGGTGGTGGATACCACCCCCAAACAGGCTTAGTAGAGTAGGAATTTGTAGGCGTCACTAATCCTCATAGTTAGGATCAATCAACTGAATGGTTTCTGCTAACCTTGTGGGAAGTTCATGGTATGGCTTCAGTCGCTGTCCATTTACTTGAAAGAGACTACCATTTATATTGTTTTCTACAGTGATGGCACCGTAGGCTTTCACATCACGTACCATGAATGGACCAGACCAACGAGTTTTTAGCTTACCTGGAAAGAGGTGAAGACAAGAGTTGTAGAGTAGGACCTTCTGACCAAGATGGAACTCTTTTCTCATGATGTTTGTAGTTCTTGGATAAGTCATAAGCATCATACCTCAATTCTTCTAACTCATCGAGCTGAAGTTTCCATTTTTTACCAGCCATATCGAGGTCAAAGTTTAGACTCTTTATAGCCCAATAAGCTCTATGTTGGAGTTCGATAGGAAGGTGACAAGGTTTGCCAAAGACCAATCTATAGAGAGATATCCTTAAAGGAGTTTTGAATGCAGTTCGGTATGCCCATAAGGCATCCAAAAGACGTAAAGACCAATCTTTTCAATTTGGATTAATAGTCTTTTCGAGGATGTTCTTGATTTGACGATTTGAGACTTCAACTTGATCGCTTGTTTGAGGATGGTAGGAAAGGGCAACTTTGTGAGTAACCCCATACTTTTTAACAAGATGCTCAAAGACGCAGTTACAGAAATGCTTACCCCCATCACTAATGATACCCTTGGGGGTGCCAAATCTACTAAAGATAAACTCTCTTATGAATGAAATAACAATTTTGTGATCACTGGTCTTAGTGGCAATGTACTCTATCCATTTAGAAACATAATCCAATGCAAGAAGGATGTATTGATACCCATGGGAGGATGGAAACGGTCCCATAAAATCGATGCCCCAAACATAAAAAACTTCAACCACTAGAATACGATTCAGAGGCATCATGTGTCGACGAGTTATTCACCCAAGTTGTTGACATTGGTGACAAGCTTTACAATACTCATGGGCATCTCGTAAAAGGGTAGGCCAATAAAAACCTGATTGGAGAACCTTCTCCGCAGTTTTCTTAGAACTAAAATGCTTACCACAAGCTTGATCATGGAAAAATGAGAGAATGCTCAACTGTTCAACTTCTGGAACACATCTTCTGATAAGTTGGTCAAGGCAGTATTTGTACAAATATGGCTCATCCCAAGAATAATACTTGACCCTAGACACAAACTTGTCACGATCTGTCTTAGACCAGTGTGAAGGGAGTTCCTCAGTTGCTAAAAAATTGACGATGTCGGCATACCAAGGTAGCTCTTGCTATACCAAGAGAAGTTGCTCATTTTGGAAGTCCTCTTGAATGGGCAAGATACTAGTAGATGACTATGTTGTTTGCCTAGGCAAGTGGTCGGCGACCGCATTTTTTGAACCTGACTTATCTCATATTTCAAGATCAAATTCTTAAAGCAAAAGAACCCATCTGATTAGATGAGGTTTGGTGTCCTTCTTATTGAGAAGGTATCTAAGGGCTGCATGGTCAGTGTACACAATGACTTTAGCTCCAATGAGATAGGAACAAAATTTATCTAATGCATAAACAATGGCTAACATCTCTTTCTCCGTGGTCGAGTAATTGGGTTGAGCCTCATTCAGAGTTTTGCTAGCATAGTAGATGACATGAGGAAGTTTGTTAACTTTCTGACCCAAAACTGCACCTACAGCGCAGTCAGAGGCATCACACATAATCTCAAAAGGTAGCACCCAATCAAAAGCTCGAATGATAGGAGTTGAGACTAGTTCAGATTTAAGATGCAGAAACGCAGATATGCACTTGTGGTAAAAAAGAAAGGGAACATCCTTGGCTAAGAGACAGCTCAAAGGGCGTGCAATCTTTGAGAAATCTTTAATGAAGCGGCGATAAAATCCAGCATGCCCCAAGAAAAATCGCACATCTTTAATAGATTTTGGAATTGGAAGAGATGAAATAACATCAATCTTAGCTATGTCCACCTCAATGCCTTTTGGAGAGACAACGTGCCCAAGAACAATGCCCTGTTTCACCATGAAGTGACACTTTTCCCAATTTAGAACAAGACATTTTTCTTCGCAACGTTCTAAGACAAGTGTGAGGTGATGTAGGCATTGGTCAAAAGATGAGCCGAATACTAAAAAATCATCCATAAAAATCTCAAGAAAGTTGTCCACCATATCACTGAATATGCTAGACATGCATCTTGGAAATGTCGCGGGTGCATTGCATAGCCCAAAAGGCATGCAACGATAAGCATAGGTACCAAAAGGACAAGTGAATGTGGTTTTCTTTTGATCCTCTTGTGCAATAGGAATTTGGTTGTATCTAGAATATCCATCCAAGAAACAATAGTAAGGATGACCCGCTAGCCTCTCAAGCATCTGATCAATAAAGGGAAGGGGAAAGTGATCCTTTCGAGTATTAGAATTTAACTTACAATAATCAATGCATACTCTCCATCCCTTTTTCACTTTTTGTGGCACAAGTTCCTTGTTCTCATTTTCAACAACTGTAATTCCCGACTTCTTAGGAACCACATGGACTGGGCTACCTATTGGCTATCAGAGATAGCATAGATTATGTTTGCATCCAGGAGTTTTAATACTTCTTCTTTTACGACATCTTTTAAAATGGGATTTGGACATCGCTGGGGCTCTCTGGAGGTTTTGGTTTCATCTTCCAAATAAATATGATGCTCACAGACAATAGGGTCGCACCCTTGATGTCATGAATATTCCAAGCAATGGCTAACTTGTGAGCTTTAAGGACCTCCAACAACTTGTCACTGTGTTTCTCAGTGAGATCTATGGCAATAATCACTGGATAACTCACCGAAAGACCGAGAAATGCATATCTCACTTCATTTGGTAAAGGCTTAAGTTCTAGTGATTTTCGAGTGCTTGTAGATGAGTCGTTATCTTGTGACTGTCCTATGAAAGAAGATGAGGAATACAACTCTTCCTCATATTGATAACGTGATAATGGCTCAGATTCAGGTATTTACATTATGGGCACATTATCCAACATATTGTTGACCTCTTCAATAGCCTCGTCCATATCTAGGTTCATACAAAAGTGTGAGAAACAACGAAACAATACGTCATCTGGTGACGATTGAGCCATAGACTGAAAAGATCGAATCCTACACACTTCTTCTTCCTCCTCAATCATATCGAGATCATCTCTCCTTTGCAAGGCCTTAAAAATATTCAATTCGGCTTTAAGGTTCCCAAAGGAAAAAGACATGCTATTGCTTCAACAATTGATGTTGGCCTCCGCAGTTACTAAGAAGGGTCGCCCTAAGATGACAGGAATTTGATTATTTGGGCTCCGGCTAGTGTCTAAGATGATGAAATCAATTGGATAATAGAAATCTGCAACTTAAACAATCACATCCAGAACTATTCCTCTAGGGTCGTGTTTTGACTCATCTGCTAGCTTAAGAACTACCTTTGTTGGTTGCATCTCCTTTAACACAAGTTCTAAATATAAATGATAAAGTATGATATTCACACTCGCTCCTAAGTCGATCAAGGTACGACTTTCAAAGTCTTTTCCAATGAAACATGGTACAGTAAGGGTTCCTGGATCCCTGTACTTAACTACTCCAGTTTGTTGAATAAGCGACGCGGCATCGCTTGCAAGGCATGCAGTTTCAGGTACTTTCATTTTTCTCTTTTTAGTACACATGTCCTTGAAATTTTTTCCATAGATTGGTACTTGCTGGATAGTAGACAAAAGAGGGATGTTGATGTGTAATCCTTTTAAAATCTCTAGTATTTCTTGAAATTGCTTATCTTTTTCGTTACCTAAAAGGGCTTTGGGAAAAGGTGCCTTAGGTATATACTTTTTTGGCTTTACGTGAAGCTGAGAGGGTGAGTTTAAACTAGTTTGATAAGAACCTTTAGCGTTCTCAATTGGTTTAGGAACGTTCTCTTTGGAAATCACATCAGTTATCTTGGGTTGTTCTATGTCATTATCAATTGCTCGGCCAGAACGAAGGATGGTGACAACTTTAACTTCTCCATGTGAATCAACATTACTACCAATTTCATTGACATGGGCTTGGGGAGCTTCTTTTGGATTAAGGATGGGTTGACTGGGGAATGTTCTTTTTTCCCTTCCCACGCTCAACTATTGCAACTGTTGTTGAAGCTGGTGGATGGCTTGGGAATTAGCAGCATTAGTTGTCATTAATTGGTGCATCATATCCTCCAATGATGGTTTTGGAGGTGGTAAAGGAGCAACATATTGAGTTTGAGGTACCAAGTCTTGGAAGTTGCTAAGTTGAGGTTGACCATAAGAATTATGAGGGACATGTACCATAGGAAGGTTCACAGGCTGATTTTGCCAGAATGAAAGAGGTCCTCCCTGTGGTGGATATTGATTCTGTTGCAACTGGTTAGATTGAGATCCATATTGAACCTGTCTAGGATAAGTGCGTTAGTTGTGGGCTTGTCCACTAAGTTTCCTAGGGTGTTGAAACCCAGGAGGATTCCCTGAACTCTTGGGTGGTTGTTTATAAAAGTCACCACCATAGGAAAGGTTAGAGTGATGTCGATTTGCAGATGTGTATGTTTGTCCGAATGTGTTTGATTTACGTTCATTGTTAAATACACACACCTCCTCTGGAGGTTCATTGCCACCTGAAGTTAATGGACAATCAGAATCTATATGATCTATTTTGAGGCAAAAGGTACAAGGCTTATAAGTCTGCTCCATGGCTTCAAAGGTAGACTTTGTCACAATAGATTTCATTTCCTTAGCAAAGTCCTTTAGGAAGGTTTTGATGTCTGGTTCGGAATCTTCCTTTGGTACAAATAGACGTGATTTTCTAGAAGAACTAGGTTTCAAGTCTCATGGGCAGTCCATTGTCGAGAATCATCATCAAGTTCACTTAGAAAGGTATAAGCATCAATACCAGTTTTACGCATGAATTTTCCTTGATGCATGGGTTCGATCATATTTCTAGATTCGACAATCAATCCATTATAGAAACTTTGCACTAGCATTCGTATTTCAAAGACATGATGGGGGCACTTGATGAGTAAATCTTGAAAGCAGTCCCATGCTTCATAAAAAAAGTTCATCATGTGTTTGAGTAAACTCCCCAATTTCTCTTATAATTTCTAGGGTATTTCTCATGGCGAAGTACTTCGCTAGAAACTTTCTAACTAAATCCTTCCATGATTTAATAGAACTGGCAGGGAGGGAATTTAGCCATGAGGTGGCCCAATCATCAAGAGAGAAAGGAAAGAAGCGAAGTCTGACATTTTCTTCATCTATGTTTTGGTTCTTAAAAGTACTAAAAACTTCAAGAAACTTTCCAAGATGGACATATCTGCTTTCTCCACCATGCCCATGAAACTTCGGCAACATATTAATAATAGCTGGTCTAATATCAAATTGAGTTGTCGTGATAGGGGGCAACTCAATGCATCCATGCACATTAGCAGCGAGGGGAACATTGTATTCCCAAATTGGACGTTCTTCCATTTCAGTGTTGATTGGAGAGAGAGGGGAGGTAGGTGGAGATGAATGTGGTGAAGAAGCAAAGAGTGGATTAGGGTGGCTAGAAAAATTTTGGGTACGAACCAAGCGTTTGTTGTGTCGTTCCCAAACTTTCATAAAAGGAAAAAAAAATGGATTGGAAAGATGACAGTGACAAAGCACAAGATCAAGTATCCCTAGGCGATTGCCTAGAAGACATACACAAGCAAAAATCACTTCTGAACCACACAAATGCCAAATCTAAGCAAACAACGGTTTAATTGGATTTTATCTTGTTAATCTGTGAGCGACAAGATTGTTTGAAACGAGCGAGCGTTGCACTGTTATCTATTATTGCCTGATTAGATAGGGAGCCAACGGATGATCTTAAAAGCTTGTATCCAACAATACAAAGTCCAAAATCAGGAGGTCAGAGTTACGCTTGCAAGAAGCCGAATTATTGCACTAGTGACAGGAGATCACGTGGTCTAATTAAGAACTGTACCTGTGCTACCACTCTGTAGACCGATTGATATGAGAACGATGCGTGTCAAATACGTACTTAGGGTGTGTGTTCCTAGCCAAAACTGTTAGTTATGTCCTTCTGCGGTCTGCAACTTACTAATGACTTGGAGTACCAGGTGAGTTACCCATGTGGCATTGGCCTCTCGGAGTTCATTGAATGATTAAACCCAACGTCACATTTTGCTTTAGTCAACACAAAATTCAGCAGAATAACCTAGGTTTTAGTTGTCCTATGAACATCGTTCTAGTTGGCTCTAATCTTATTTGATTTTATTATGTGCCTTGGTTTCACACAGTTGGAGTGATGAGGTGGATGATGAAATCCTACCAGTTTCAAAAACAGGGCTAGGTCTGCCCTCTCTGTTTATGGTAGTTTATTAACGTAAGTGTTGCGGGTTTAACCGGCCGAAATAAACAGGCTAATTTGACCCACATGTAATAACCGCAAGTGCACGGTGTCTAATTGGTAGACAACGACAAGTACGGGTCGATCCCACGAGGAAAGTGGATGCAATTGAATTTTAGAATTATTTTCACTAATTTACAGAAAAATGGGGTTACAGTATTTTTAAAACTAAACTAAAAATAAATTAAAAATAAGAAAAATAAAAGGAAAAGATGGATGAGATGGATTTTGTGGGGTTTGGACTCACCGATGAGTTAGCAAATATATTTAAATCTAAATTACTGAAATTATAAACGAGAAGCTTGAGGGATGAGGATCCCTTGCTTACACCGAAGATGTGATCATTAAAATCCAATTCCAATCATATCAAGTTTCTGTTAAACATTAACAATTTATCTCAAGCAAATAAACTCTTACCAAACATTAAGTGTCTTTTTAGGGAAAACTTAATCAAAGTTCAACCTCAATATTTGTTAGCACATGCTTTGAATATTGATAAAATGTGAATCTAACTACCAAACATATCAAGTTTTAATCGAACATGAAAGGTGAAAGCAATTTATCAAATTTCTGAAATAAAATTGTAATTAACAATTAAGCATTTAAGTCAGTAAAATAAATTATACAACCCTTTTGGTTTGTCGCCGCCTCGGTGCGGTGGTACTCAGCAGATTGCAAATAGGCAACTGTTTTGAAAAACAGTTGGTTCCCGCAAAAAAAAAATTGTATGTCCTCTGCGCCTTCGTCTCCAGCGAGCCGCGCTCATCGCGAGCTCTTTCTCCCTCCGAACGGTTCTGGCTGTTGATTCCTCTTCGTTCCTCGCGAGCTTCTTCTCCCTCCGAACGGCTCCGGTACTCTTGCGAGATTTTCTATTCCTTGCTGCTTCTCTGTTCCAGTTCACGATTGCTGCTCGGCTAGTGGCATGCTCTGTTGTGAGGTGGTTGCATTGCTGAAGAAGAAGAACAGGCAGATAAAGAGATGGGAGAGAGGGACCTCAAGTGATGGTACTCGGGCTCTACTGCTGCTCCTGTTCTTTTGTTGCGCTGCTACTCAATTGATGGGTGGTGTTGGCTATTTGTGACGGTGGTCGAGAGAGAGGGAAACAAGGAGAAAGATGGAGAGGTTGCAAAACAAGAGATGAAGAATCGAGGTGAGGATGAGGTCTACTGCTGTGTGGCGTGATGGAACAAGGAGAGGGAGAGGAACGTGATCTGTTGCTTTATGTGGTGCGTGAAAGATGATGGTGGTGGTTGGTGGTGGTGGTGGCAGTGTGGCGTGATTGAACAGGGAGAGTGAGAGATGGTCTGGACAGAGAGGGAGTGAGAGATGGATGGTGATGAGATGGGTGTGATGAAAATCACTTTGTGAAGGAAGGAAGATTTGTTTTTGGCTATTGAAGCTTGATTCCCTTCTCCTCCTTCTCTTTCACATTCATTTTCTATTGTATTTATAGATAATGAACAAAATGAATAGAGATGAGATAAATGGATGATTCATGGAGTGAATCAAGGTAAAATCAAATCTGAATATGGGATAAATGGGAGAATATTCTTTGGGTTTGAGCTTATGGGCTTGGTTTTGAGTTTAGGTTATGGGCTTAGGCTATTTTCACCTCCACTTCCTCTGAAGTCACTGTCTGAGATTTGTTCATTGCATTTTTCTCTGATTTCTTCATTACAACTCCACATTCTACAAAAACACAAAAATTTAATAATTAATCTAAAATAATTAAGATAAAAATAAGGATTAACAAAAATATAATAAGAGGTAATAATGTTATAATTATGTGATTATCAAATACCCCCAAACCTATATTTTGCTAGTCCTCGAGCAAAACAAAGAAAAGAAAAGAAAACCACAAATAAAATCCTAACTCACTTTCGCAGGAATCGTCGATTGCACTTACATTTGAAAACGTGCAACAAGGCTTTGAACCCCTAGATTACCTCTAGGGGACAAGTTATAGTCTCGTGAGGGTTTACAGAAAATGTTACCCACAAACATTACTGACTCAACAAAACTTGGTCAAACAGTGTTTATTTTAAAACTTCAAGATATGTAAGAAGCCAACAGTGTCATTTTAGTGTATCAACAAATCTCCAAATAATTTAATATTCTCCAAAGGTTAGAAAAAATTCACAATCATCCCCAACTCAATGTGTGTGTGTGGATAGCACTATCAACATAACTTTTCATTTCAGAGTAAAACAATGACTAAATCTCCTTTAGAAAGTTTGTTTTGACTTCAAACCTCTCATGTCACTCACAATAAAACACTCAGAGATCTGGTATTTCACTCAGTTTATATGTGAGGAAAAGAGTAAATAATGGAAAACAATCATCTCACATATAGTAATATGAAGAACGAACTTTTCAAGAATGGAATGAACATGATCTCATGGAAAAGAATATCAATTACTTTTGGGAATGTTGAATCAAACACCATAGTTCTTAGTTATTTAATCTCCACATCTGTGAAACCAACCTCTACCTAAGATCAACTAGGACTTTGTTGGGTTGTAGTGGGGCTTGGGTAATGGTTAATAAGGAATGTCAAAGGATTCTAAGAAAATTTTCTAGGAATGTATACACTCATTCAACGAACAATTAGGGTTGTCAAGAATAAACCAATGTTGCGCACCATCAATTTTTTCTTCATTCTCACATCTTTATCCTCATTGAATAATCAAATTTTTTTTTTCACATAGAGGATTTATTAAATATCTCATATTTTGCTCTTTAATGCCCTTTTTACACCAAGTATATCCATCCATACACATTCCCAGAAAAGTTGGGTAAAGGTTAATGGGTTAACAAATAAAAGTTATTCTAAGACTCAAAAGGCTACAAAAAAGTTAATGTTATGGGTAAGTTAAAAGGCTAGTTAATGGTCTAAAGAAAAAAAAAGGAAAAAAATGCCTAGATCATTTCCTAAATTTGGGTTAGTATTATGACATCTCAATTGAATAAGCCAAGAAGTTCTAGTGTAATAATTCAATTTTGATGTCATTCCCAAAGCAATTGATCAGAAAAATGAGAAGAATGAGATCATCAACGAGATAATACGGACTCAAGAAAAATCAGAGTTTATGTATAACCCTCGAAAAAATAGAAAGGTTCAAAACTTTCAGGGTTAAGTCTCCACTATTATTCTAAGGTTTTCTAGTATATACTTCACTCATCAACTTCAAGTTATGCTAACATGGCTCATGGTGCAAAGATAATCGAGTTGAAAAATCTTATGAACTAGATCTAACTTAAGGATCATGCTAAACTTTTGGTCTTTATCAATATACCAATATGTCAAATTGGCTTGCATTTTCTTGAGCATCAAACATTTAAAATCCATTTTCATAATCGCAAAAGACCAAGTTTTCTTGACAGAAAAGCACAATTTTTTTTTTTTTTTTTTTTAAGAATAAGAAAAGAAAACACTATGAAAAATTCACCGACTCATGAACCCTACCCCCAAACCTAATCCAAACATTGTCCTCAATGTTTAACAAAATAATTCTGACAAATGAATGAAATAAGTACATGAGAGGAGGTTAGAACAGTATTACCGCGGTGAAGATTTTACCAATTTCCACAAGTAATCCACCGATGAGAGCTCAGAGACAAAAGAATTGTGGATTAGTTAATAGAAATAGATAAAATACAAACTCAACATGCACTCTTACAACAAAAGGTGGGCTGCCTCCCAGTAGTGCTTGGTTTAACGTCATCAGCCCGACAAATATTCTTCCTAAAAAATGGTGTATCAAAAAGTGGAGAGGAAGAACATGACAAACACTTAGTCCATGGTCATATATCAACAACCTGAACAGTTGAGGATTAGTCCACCCAAATATAGCAATCACATGGGGCACCAAATACACTAGGACATCCCAAAAGTGACCAGTAGTCATACACAACAAAGGATTCTTGCGTGCTCCAAAAAGGGAACATCCTAGGTCTGGTTCCAAATCAGAAGATTGAATAATTTTTACAACAGGATGGTGAAAACTGAAATCCTCACTACAGAACAAGGGATCGGTGAAAGTAGCCTCAGTAAATGGGAATGTGATGCAAGTAGATGAGACGATGGATATATCAAGTGGTACAGGCTCATCACATGAATCACATAGAGATATTGGTCTAGACAACTCAATGACACCCATATCAGGCATTTCTACCTAATTTTCAACCAGCTTTTCATTTTTAAGGGTAGTAATGCATTGGACATCTTCATCATCTGGCTCAGATGTGCCACTAATTTCGAATTGACCCTTTTGATTAAAAATAGGTTGATTAGGGAATTTTTTTCTGACTCTATCTCAGGAAGTGACTCAACTATCTGACTCACAGTCATCTCAAGTTTTCGGATAGCTTGGGAGTTTTGTTGAGAAATAACTGTCAATTTTGTAATATCCTGAAAATTTTGCTCAAGCATTTCTCTTGTTCACTCTATAAAAAGGTTCAAAATATCCTCTAACCTTGATGTGTTGGATGGAGGAACAACTTGATGAAATTGAGACTCATTATCAAGAATGAAAGCTTGAGGAGTCTGAGGAGTGTCTAGAGGGCCTTCATGGTACTGACCATGAGCCCATGAAAAGTCAGGATGATAGGCTAAACCTGGGTTGTAATAATCTAAATATGGATCATAATCAGGTCGTCGCATGTCATAAAATGAATTGACTTGCTCGGAAAAATAGGTTGGATAATCCCTTGTGTTCATTTATTTATTTATTTTATTTAATTTTTTTTAAAATCACTAACTCTAAAAATATACACAGACTCACACTCAATCAGCAGCCAATAAATGCACAAGAAACATGCCTCCCTAAGCAATCAACGTTTTTGAGATCAATTATCTTTTTATCTTTGGGGGACAATTATTTCTTATGTAATCTTTATGACAGAGCAATGGGTGCTACAAGTTGATCCTAAGAGTGTACACTTTACACCGCAAAGTTCAAAATCAGTAGGCTAGAGTTTTTATTCAAAGAAACCGAATTATCGCACAAGAGAATGAGGTCACAATGGTCCAATTAAGTACTTCCTTGTGCTACCGCTCTGTAAGCCAGTAGATGTGAGAACGATGTGACGTTAGATGTACACTTGAGGCTTGTGTTCCTAACCAAAATTGTTGGTTACACCAATTCTTTCTATGGATCGCAGCTTACTTATGACTCGGCGTATCGGGTAAATTACCCTTGTGGCAGTGGCCTCTCGGAGTTCATTGAATGATTAAACCCATCGTCACTTTTAGCTTTGGTCAAACACAAAAATTATTGGATTCACGTTGGTTTTGGTTGTCATATGAACACCATACCTAAAAGATGGCTCTATCTAACTTGCTAATTGATTTTAATTATGTTTGGCTATTGGTTGCACACAGCTGGAGTGATGAGGTGGGGATATCAACTCCCACCAGTTTCTATTTAGAAGCTGGGTCTGTTTATTATGAATTACTAAAGTTTAGCATCCACAATTATATAATTTAATCAACCAACAAACAATTGCAAACAATTACATAAAGCACCCGGTCGCTAATACGTTGCGTGAGTTAAAAGTACTTACAGTCTGCGCATTCATCTCTGCACAAAGAGTTAGCACAATTCAAAAAAAATGTCCGACTTCTTTTTATCCGTTTCACTCAACACACAAGCACATGCAAATAAATTTACTGGCCTTGGTCTTAGAAGTTGGATTTCTAAATCACAAGAAATTATTGGGTAACAATTAAAATTGTTTCCCTATATTTTCTTTTGACTTAGAGAATTTAGGTGTTTTTTTTAGGTGATTAAAAATGGAAAACAATAGAGTTTACAAAAATTATTACACCACACACTCATAAAATGAGGTGAAAATAAAATTAAAACTCTCCTCACAAAATAAAAAAAATTTTAAATTAAAATTAAAATTTGCTTGATGTTTGTAGGATCGTCCAATTTCCTCAAGAATCGTGTATTCTGCAAAATTAAACAAATAACACGAAATGAGTGTAAAAAGAACTTAACAAAATAAAAATAATTATTTTTTTTTTCTAAATTTTGTTTTTAAAATTAGTGAAAATAAATCTTAAATTCAATTACACCGCTACCTTCTTCGACAACGGCGCCAAATAAACAGGCTAATTTGACCCACTTGTAATTACCGCAAGTGCACGGTGTCTAACTGGTAGACAACGGCAAGTACGGGTCGATCCCACGAGGAAAGTGGATGCAATTGAATTTTAGAATTATTTTCACTAATTTACAGAAAAATGGGGTTACAGTGTTTTTAAAACTAAAAATAAATTAAAAATAAAATAAAAGGAAAAAATGGATGAGATGGATTTTGTGGGGTTTGGACTCACCTGATGAGTTAGAAAATATATTTAAATCTAAATTACTGAAATTATAAACGAGAAGATTGAGGGATGAGGATCCCTTGCTTACACCAAAGATGTGATCATTAAAATCCAATTCCAATCATATCAAGTTTCTGTTAAACATGAACAATTTATCTCAAACAAATAAACTCTTACCAAGCATTAAGTGTCTTTTTAGGGCACGCTTAATCAAAGTTCAAGCTCAATATTTGTTAGCACATGCTTTGAATATTGATAAAATGTGAATCTAACTACCAAACATATCAAGTTTTAATCGAACATGAAAGGTGAAAGAAATTTATCAAATTTCTGAAATAAAATTGTAATTAACAATTAAGCATTTAATAAGTCAGTAAAATAAATTATACAACCCTTTTGGTTTGTCGTCGCCTCGGTGCGGTGGTACTCAGCAGATTGCAAACAGCCAACTGTTTTGAAAAACAGTTGGTTCCCGCCAAAAAAAATTGCATGTCCTCTACGCCTTCGTTTCCAACGAGTGCGCTCCTCGCGAGCTCTTTCTCCCTCCGAACGGTTCCGGCTGCTGATTCCTCTTCGCTCCTCGCGAGCTTCTTCTCCCTCCGAACGGCTCCGGTACTCTTGCGAGCTTTGCTATTCCTTGCGGCTTCTCTGTTCCAGTTCACGATTGCTGCTCGGCTAGTGGCATGCTCTGTTGTGAGGTGGTTGCGTTGCTGAAGAAGAAGAACAGGTAGAGAGAGAGATGGGAGAGAGGGACCTCCAGTGATGGCACTCGGGCTCTACTGCTGCTCCTGTTCTTTTGTTGCCCTGCTACTCAAGTGATGGATGGTGTTGGCTATTTGTGACGGTGGTCGAGAGAGAGAGAAACAAGGAGAAAGATAGAGAGGTTGCAAAACAAGAGAGGAATAATCGAGGTGAGGATGAGGTCTGCTGCTGTGTGACGTGATTGAACAAGGAGAGGGAGAGGAACGTGATCTGTTGCTTTATGTGGTGCGTGAAAGATGATGGTGGTGCTCGGTGGTGGTGGTGGATGTGTGGCGTGATGGAACAAGGAGAGGGAGAGATGGTCTGGACAGAGAGGGAGTGAGAGATGGATGGTGATGAGATGGGTGTGATGAAAATCAGTTTGTGAAGGAAGGAGGATTTGTTTTTGGCTATTGAAACTTGATTCCCTTCTCCTCCTTCCCTTTCACATTCATTTTCTATTGTATTTATAGATAATGAACAAAATGAATAGAGATGAGATAAAGGGATGATTCATGGAGTGAATCAAGGTAAAATCAAACCTGAATATGGGATAAATGGGAGAATATTCTTTGGGTTTGAGCTTATGGGCTTGGTTTTGAGTTTAGGTTATGGGCTTAGGCTATTTTCACCTCCACTTCCTATGAAGTCACCGTCTGAGATTTGTTCATTGCATTTTTCTCTGATTTCTTCATTACAGCTCCACATTCTACAAAAACACAAAAAATTAATAATTAGTTTAAAATAAGATAAAAATAAGGATTAACAAAAATATAATAAGAGGTAATAATGTTATAATTATGTGATTATCAGTAAGCAACCACACAGTTCGTTAAGATGCAGAAATATAAACAAACACCAAGCAATGTCCAATCGATTTTCATTCAACATCCAACCACTACAACAATGTGTCTGAAAGACATACTAACTTGTGAGCTCGGACACAAGGTCTCCACCGTGGGAGTATAGAGAAGTGTTATTTGAGAGCTACTCTTCCTAAGTTCAAGGAATTGCTCTCTCCCCCACAACACCACTAGTTGTCTAGTACAAAAAATTTAGCACTTTTCAAATAACAATTTTTTATTTTATTTTATTCTATTTCTGATTTCGATTGCTATCTAAATAAATAAACACACAATCAAACAATTACACATGCAAATATGTTTAATGGTCTTGGTCAAGAAGTCAGAATTTTTTTTTTTTTTTTTTGAAAGTGAATTAATTCTAACATAAAACTAACAATCAACCTAGTGCTAAAATAATGTCTAACTATTACAAGTTGCACTCGACCATTCGAGGCATATTAAAAAAAATTAATAAAGAATAACTCTCGTCCTCACTTAAAACTACAAACTAAAAATAAAAAATAAAAAAGGTCTTCAAGCAAGTCTTAGGCAATTTCGCAGCTTTATCACCCATTTTTCCAAACGAATTTGTTCAACAGGCAACCGACAAAAAACAAATCTGAAAAATTTACAGAAATTCAGAGGAGTATTACAAAATTTGCTGGAAAATTGTCACGTTAAACGGACGTTGTTTGAGCCGTCTGCTGCTATGTTGTTTCTGTTATATGCTAAAAATTACCCAAAAAATGCATAAAGAGGACAAAAAAATTAAAGAAAAAGGAAGAAAAATTAAATAAAATAAAAAATCTTCTCTATTGTCTCCAAAGTTGTATATTCAAGAATGTCTTCCTTCACTAAGTGATGTGCAACGACGCCATTTGATTGATGCCAAAAATCGACATTAATGTCGTTGCATGATTTTCGATATCAATCAAAGAAATATCTATTGTTTTTATTTATTTTTTTCCTTCAACCTGCAATACACTTCAACAATGCACAATGAAAATTGGGGTTATCAACTACTTCACGTGGATTAGAAGAAAAATCTGATTTTTAATTTAAAGAATAAAGAGAATAGTAAAATAATGGATGGTGAAAATAAACTAAAAGTTAAAGAAGGAAGATAAACAATTGAAAAAGAGAAACAAAGATAAAATTTACTTCTTCAATGGAATTAAACTGTAGTACATGCACTTCGCTACCAAGTAAAAATATAAAGCCAAGAACTACAACTAAAAAAACTTTCTAAAAAAAAGGATCAAAATGGTTTTTATAGGTAAAAATGGTTTGAGTGAAATAAGGAAACATGGTTGAGTGAAACAAGGAATGGTGTTGGAGTTGAATAAGGAAACATGTATTGTAGATATTTTTTTTATGATAAAATTGGCCATGTGGACGTCCAAATCTTCATATTGATTTTCTCGAGATTCGTAGTTGTTGTTGCTTTGTGGGTTTGACTTCATGGGTATTGGGATTGAAATTCTTTAATCCTTATGAATACATTTGAACTCCCATTGAGCCTTCTAGTTGTTGAATTTAGCCTTATTGTGCCACTTATGCATGATTTGAGATTTGTGCTTGAATTCCTATAAAATGCACAAAAAACACGTAATGAGAAATTTTTATTTGATAGTTGGACTTAACAATTGTATATTTAGGGGTGTAAAAATTGATGTTTTGGGTGTTTATCAATAGCCAACCTATATGTAGGCGTAATGGTTTATGAAGCAGTGTCAACCAACATTTACTTCAACATTAAATGCCATACAGGAAATCGAAAAAACGACGGTTCTAATTGCAACTGCACAAGTCCACATCTTTCGAATTGATGACCTTGGAAGCAGCCCCATTAACTGGGGGGGGGGGGGGGGGGGGAGGGAGTAATCGATATTGAACAGTCTCGCAATACAAGCCGATCCACAAATATTATTTTTATAATTGGGCCCTTTTACTAATAGGCCCAAGCTTATGCCCTGCCAGATCTGGCCCAGCACATGCAAAGGAACAAACAACAAAGGCCCTGAGTGCCAACAAAATAAGGAGCGCGTCTACAATGTAATATCTTTAAATCCAAGGCATCAACTCCATTATTATTTCATTGTTGTTCATTAAAGCTGGTCAATCTATTATTAGTCTAATCAATCGATCCGACTCTGGAATCAGACCGCTAGGCAAACTAAGTAAGATAAGACACCCAAGTCAAACTTACATGCCCAAAATCTTATTTTGACCAAAGCTTAGTCAGCTCTGATTGATTATAATAGCTTCTGGTCCACTCTAACACCTAGCCCGCTAAAAGCGGACGATGATGGATTAGAATGTGGGAGCTTAGTCAGCATTTGTAATACTTGCCCACGATGGCTTGCGACCATTGTCCAATTATAGATAATGGTTGTCGAACCTAACCAAAGCTTAGTCGGTTTCGACCTATGACGATAGCTTCTAGTATGCTCTAACGCCAGTCCATTAAACTAAACGGGTGTCAACGATTTAGAGAGTGCCAGGTTAGCCAGCGCTTTGATGCCTGATTGAGACGACTTGCCAGGAATCATTGTCCAAACATGGGCAATAGTGATCGGACACGACCAAAGCTTAGTAGTGACGATCGAGGACGATGGCTTCTAGTCTGCTCGAAGCCTAGTCTACAAATAACAGATTTCGGTTGCTTAGAAAGTGGGAGTCTAGTCAGCGCTCACGATGTCTGATTAAGATGGCTTGCCAGGGGTCACTACTCATACGCAGATAGTAATCGCCGAACCCCGACCAAAGCTTAGTCAGTGGCCGCTGATGATGATGGCTTTGGTGAGCTCGAAGCCTAGTTCACTGTGCCAGGATTATGATGGCCTAGAAAGTGGGAACTTAGTTAGTGCTCATGTAGCCTATTGAGACGGCTTGCCAGGGATCATTGGCCAACTACAAACAATGATTGCCGAACTCTGCCAAAGTTTAGCCAGAACGATTGACGATGATAACTTTTGGCTCGCTGCAATACCTAGTCTGCCATGAACGGATCTAAATTGGTTGGAAAGTGGAGTCTAGTCAGTGCCCTCGACGCCTAGTCAAGATGGCTTGCTAAGGACTGCCATGGTTGCCGAAACCTGACCCTGGTTTAGTCAGTTATTGCTGGTGATACAACCCCTAGTCTAATTAAGCCTATTTTACGTATAACAGGTAAAAAAGAGTCAAAACTTCGGTCATAGTTCTGGAAGCTCGACCCAGACGACTCACGAGGACTATTGTCCAATCATCTACAACGGTGCACGTGTTGGGACCAAAGTCTGACTAATTCGCTAATAACAACAACAAGAGCTGCTGGTTCAACAGATAGCCAAGCCACCAAACAAAGAGTGAATTACACACCTTGATCTCTAAGAAGATTCTGGCCAGAGTTGCACAAACTATCGCAACACAAGGAATCAGAGCACTTACAAGCAAATCAATCACAAAGTTTCCTAGCCTAGCAGAACCTATCATTTGACAATTGATGTCGAAATAAGACAAAGCAGGTAAAAGCTAGCAAAAAAAACAAAGGAAAAACAAGCATATTGATTTGCAAGCCAAAAAGAAAATACAAGGTTCACTCCTCATTAAAAGGAGAGTCAGATACAATAGAACCAGACTTCGCAGGGGAAGAAACATGAGACACATCTGTACGTGCTGCCTCTCAATCACCCTCATCAGGGTCCCCTTATTCTTCAGACGAATTGGAGGCCACTCCAAACTCTGCATAAGCAATTTTTTTATAATAAGAGAGATCCTAGTCGAGATGCTCATCCTTCATCAGATGCAATAGCTCCAGCCTTTCATGCATGACTCTGCTGAACTCAAATGTGCCTTGGGCATTAAGAAGTTTCTTCTCATGCCCTATTGATTTAGTAAGCTCCAGCTCCAGTTCACCCGATAACATGTCAGTCTTGGACCCAGCTTATCATTAACAATACTTAGTTCATTCCATGCTAGAAGGAACTGTTCTTCAGCAGTCCACACGCTATTGGCGTTAAAATCAATGTCGTTCTTCAACTGCTGACATCGAACAATCCATTTAGACTCCTTGACCCTCTCAGCGTGCAGAGCCTGGAGCTCAATAGGCACTCCGACCATAGTCTCAAGAGCAAGCTGCAAGTCACGACGGGTAAGGTTCAATTCATTCTCGAACCGATCCCTCGTGAACTCTATCCCCGCCAAGTTGGACTCAAGCGTTTCCAAGTGAACCTTCTAAGCCTCCGACCTAATGCACCAGGACTCCGCTACAGTATCTGAGTAAGCTTCAAGTTGCTTATTCAATAACTCAATCTCGTAGAGAGCATCAGAGTATGACTTCTGCAAGTTTTCAAAGACCCGCTCCATAGTATACACTCTCTCAAGAGTGGCCTCAACTTCAATTCCAGTTGCGAAGTTCAGTAAGTGCCATTTCTGGGAGCCTGAAGTTCGATTTCTTGGGCATGTCATTTCTAGTGGAGGTATTGCAGTGGATCCCGAGAAAGTCAAAGCAGTGAAGTCTTGGAGACGACCGAGTAGTGTGACGGAGATTCGTAGTTTTCTGGGTTTGGCTGGTTATTACCGACGGTTTATCGAGAAATTTTCCCTAATTGCGGCACCACTCACTCAGTTAACTAGGAAGAATGTTCCTTTTGTATGGTCAGAAAAGTGTGAAGAAGCTTTTGAAACTTTCAAGCTTCGGTTGACTTCAACACCAGTATTGACTATTCCGACACCTGGTAGTCGACTGGTGGTATTTACTGATGCTTGCGGTACAGGATTGGGTGGAGTGTTGATGCAAGGCAAGAAGGTTGTAGCCTATGCGTCTAGACAGCTGAAACCCCACGAGCGGAGATATCCGACACATGATTTAGAGTTGGCAGCCGTAGTCTTTGCTTTGAAGATCTGGAGACATTATCTGTATGGTGAGAGGTTCGAGTTGTTCACAGATCACAAGAGTTTGAAGTACCTATTCACTCAGATATAATATCAGCCTTGTAGGGCCAATGTGGTTGCAGATGCCTTGAGTTTGCGACAAGCAGTGATGGCAACCATGATGATTCAGGAGTACCGAACCCTTGAGACATTAGTTTCATTTGCAGTTCAGCCTACTTTCAGTACAAAAGGCAGCATGATAGCGGGTTTAGCAGTTTATCCGCCGTTGATCAGTAGAGTGGTGGAGAGACAGACCTCCGATCCAGTGATTTCGAGGCAGATAGCAAATTTGGTAATGGACACACTGGATGAGTGCCCTACTGATTGGTCGGTTGGTTCAGATGGAGGGTTGCGGTTTCGTGGGTGACTTTGTGTTCCGTCTGATGAGGAGTTGCGGAGAGATATCTTGCAGGAAGCTCATAGATCTCGTTTCCCCATTCACCCCGGTGGAACGAAGACGTATCGATATTTGAGACGTTCTTTCTGGTGGCGTGGCATGAAGAAAGACATTGGAGAGTTTGTGGCACGGTGTGCGACTTGTCAGCAGGTGAAAGTCGAGCATCAGAGACCGTCTGGGTTATTACATCCATTGGAGATCTCGATGTGGAAGTGGGAGTATATCACTATGGATTTCATCGATAGACTTCCACGGTCGAGGAAAGGTAATGAGTCGATATGGGTCATTGTTGATCGGTTGACGAAGTGTGCACATTTCATTCTTGTTAGTATGAATCGGGCGGCAGACAGTCTAGCGGTGTTGTTCATTCGGGAGATAGTCCACCTTCATGGGTCGCATGTTTCAATTATATCCGACAGAGATCAGTTTTTCACAGCCCACTTCTAGCAGAGCTTTCAGCAAGCTATGGGTACTAGATTGGACATGAGTACACCCTATCATCCACAGATAGATAGCCAATCTGAGCGAGTGAATCAGGTAGTGGAAGACATGCTTAGAGCATGCATTTTAGACTTTGGGGGCAGTTGGGAAGATCATCTACCGTTGTTCGAGTTTGCGTACAACAACAGCTACCACTTAAGTATTGGCATGGCACCGTTTGAGGCACTCTACGGACGACCGTGTAGGTCCCCTGTTTGTTGGACAGAGATTGGAGAGTCAGTTGTGATGGGGTCGGATGTGATCAAAGAAACTACTGAGAAGATTGAGTTGATTAGAGCGCGTTTGTTGATAGCCCAGAGTAGACAGAAAAGTTTCGCTGATAGGAGCCGCAAGGAGTTGGAGTTTGATGTTGGCGACAGGGTTTTTCTGAAAGTTTCCCCGATGCACGGAGTTGTTAGGTTCCGAAGTCGAGGGAAGCTTGCACCGAGGTATGTAGGGCCATATGAGATTACTGAGAGGATTGGACCAGTGGCCTATAGATTGGCTTTGCCACAGAGTATGTCAGGTCTCCACGATGTGTTTCACGTATCCATGTTGCTAAAGTGTTTGGCAGACCCGTCACAAATTATAGAGCCCGCTGAGTTGGAGATTTCTGAGGAGCTGACGTATCCAGTGAGGCCAGTAGCCATTGTTGATGATGATGTGAAACAACTTCGATGGAGGACTGAGAAGTTAGTGAAGGTTCAGTGGAGCTACCGAGAGGGTGACATGACTTGGGAGTTGGAGGACCAGATGAGACAGAAATACCACGAACTTTACGCCTAGATTTTCTTGTCGTGGCTTTGTCCGATCTCGAGGATGAGATCTCTTTTTAGGTGTGTATGATGTAATATGTGTTTTAAAAAAATTTGCTTGGAGAGGGGTGTACTCAGTTAATACGGTGGGGGCACATAGCCACCCACCCTTTAAGAGATAACCCCTCCCCTTTTTCTTTCTTCTTCCTCTTTTTTCTTTCTTTCTTCACAGAGAAAGCATTTCCATTGCAGAGTTCGATTTCGCCGGATTTCGTTCAAGTTATTCCTTCACGGAATCTCTTCCTTGTTCCTCATTTCTTCCCCTCTTCATTCTCTTTCGTTTTTCGCAGAAAAAAAATCAGTTTTCATATTGTGGGTTTGATCCGTGTTGGGTTGTTTGATTGGCTTGCGTAGCTCCGATTAGCCATTGAGGGGCATTTGTGGCGTCATTTGGAGCCCTTAGACCCCACATGCAAAGGTGATTTCGGTGTTGGCCGGATTTTTCAAAAAATCAGGGTGCATGTCCGTTAGGAAGGTTCTTCGACGTGAATCCGGACTTTGGGTGCATGGGTGAGCCGCACATTCGTGATTCCGGGTGTTCTTGGACCTATTTCCGGCTTGTTGTTCGGTTTGGAGACGATCAGACCGGAGTAAGGAGGGTTTCGGCGAGTTTTCGCCAAACTTTGGGTTTCGTCGGGGAGTTTGCTAGATTTTATTTGCCTGTAAGTTTTCTTTCAGTCACGAGATGATGGTAACTTATTTATTTTTTTCAATTTTCGGCTAGTTTGCTCACCTTTGAGTCCGCCTTGCAGTTTTAAAAAATTTCGTGGTCCCGCATTCGCTGTTTTGCGAGTTGGGAGCTTCGACCTGTAGGATTTGTGTTCTGAAAACCCATTCCGCTCATGTGAGTGTAACTATAATGTTTATTTTGAGAAATAATTATTTGAAATCCTGAATTTAATTTTTACATTATACCGTCAATTGTGTATAATTGAATCCAAATCCGAAATTTGGGGTTTTCAGATATTTCGATGATTATGTTGGTTCTTTGTGAATGAATTACGTATTGGATTTTCTGAAAGCATGATATACTTGAATGAAATTGAATAGTGGATGGATTTTGGTGTGATTAGGCTTTGGTGTAATGACATTGGGCTTGTATGCTTCGTTTTCGAGTTTGCATAGTATGTCACGTTTTACCGTAGATTGCCGAATCTTGAGCATGTATGATAGTTCGACTCGAATGAATTTATTGTGGTGAATTGAGTGATGTTGGGACCCTAGCGTAGTCGTGGTTTTATGAAAATAGCTGAATTGATTATGGTTGCACGTTTGTTACATTTGATTATGTACAGACTCGTCATTTGTGCATGTGGATGTTGGTGTAAGTGTCTTTAACCCGCTATAATGTCTGTTGTGCCGATGCTTAGGAGCTTGCTCGCATCGTGAGTTGGATGGTGCTTGAGATGACTCGCACCAGACATTGTGGACACTATTGCATGTGGCAAGCTTGCTGAGGTGCGGTGAGCTCCCACACGCACTTGCCACTAGAGAGTGCAGTAGGACGGGTCCCGGAGGTCGTGCTTTGGAGATTACTTGCTTTCCCTCCCAGCGCGCTTGAGTTTGATTTGTGTTAGGTTGGCCGTGTTAGGCCAGTCGTTCGAAATGTTTAAGTTTGTATCCTGGCAGATGGCACCCCATTAGGATACAAACCACCCGAAGTGGTACTGGTGCACGTTGTGGGATGTGTCTGGGTGAGACACATTCGTAGGGTATGCGGATACCTACAATATGAGACACTTATACAGAAGTTTTGGTTTCGACTTGATTGCTATACCTAGGAGACTAGGCATGATTTCAATATGTCGTTGTTTTCATCGCGTGATATTTCCCATGTTTGAATCACTTGTAATGATCGACATATTTTGTAAATTTGTAGTTATTGTTGAATCTGAAATGCTTGTGTTGGTGCTTGAACTTAGAAATATTATCCTTAGAGACACGGTGTGATTTTGACTTTAGAACTTGTTACTTATCCATTGTTGTGTGGCATGAAGTTTCCTTGTATATTATTCTGTTATTTGTATTTAGTTCGCTCGCACCAGCTAGCTTTGTGCTTTGCTGACCCCGCAAGGGGTGTGATTCTATTGGAGTGCAGACAGTGTTGGCGTTCCTGTTGATCGTGGCGCTTAGGCCGGGTTTTTCGCTGTAGGCGCATTTTGTGCTGTTTGGTTGTGTCCACCATGTACGGGTATGTTTTGCTTCCTCTGTATTATCTGGTGTACTATCTTGTTATACTAGATGTTTGTATTTTGGTTTTGTCGCTATGACTCTGGCAGGAAGAATCATATATTCTTATTTTGTTAAGATTTTATCGTAGTTTTTATTTCCGTTTGATTCTCGTATCAAGAATGTGTTATATTATGATGTTGTGGCCTGTTACATTCAGCCTATATTACGGGTTAGTTCATGCATCGGCGCGCTGCGATTCCCTTGGCGGATCGAGGTGTGACAGAGCTTGGTATCAGAGCCTAACCCAGCCGGAAGTGTGCCGACGTGGACGTTGGGCCCTAAGGGGGGTGGACTGTGAGACCTTGGAGTGGGCGGACCTGAGGATGAGGGTGAGGGTTGGAGCCCAATAGGCCCAACAGGTCCAATAGGCCCGAGAGAGGTTAGACGAGCTACAAAAGGGACATAGTCCCACATCGCCTGGGTGAGGGAAGGGGGATAAGCTTATATGTGGGAGGTCGTCTCCTCATAGTACGACGCGTTTAAAGCCGTGCGAGTCGGTTGGACTCAAAGCGGACAATATTGCACTGTGTGGGATCGGGTCGCCACAGTTGATTCAGGTACGACATCCTTAGCACGAGACGTTTCTGCCCTTTATCCATACGCTCTCCCACTAGCTTCAGAACATAGTTTGCCAGCTAGTCATTCCACCGGCTAATATGCTTCCTCGAAGAGTAAGAGATGTCAACCTCTTGATGCCAATCTTGGTTGTTCATCCTTACTACGCCTGGAGCAAACAGATTGATCCGAGCATTTGTATGGAAATCCTTGGGATTTGGAATCACCCTAGCACCGCCCTTGGTTGTTTCTATGCATTAGGCCCTCATCAACAACTTTCCCTTTTCCCACAACAATCAGTTCTCTTTCACGCGCCGACTCAGAATCAGTTGACGGGGAAGAGGGAAACAAGTTATTCCTTGGACCCGTCATCAATTCAATATGAGGATGGGAACGAGATGAAGCACAGTATGGGTGACGAGAAAAGGACCCTTCACCATGATGCCGAAATTATAACGACTTTTCAACGGGTTCATGATCCAGAAAAGGACGGATCTCAAAGTCCTTTATTGAAAAGGGATGACCAGACAAAGCTTCCACGCTCGCCTGCAGCGGCATTTTATTCAGAAACTCCACCTGCTTGGTACTCAGTTTGGTTACATCCTCCATGCCCACCATTTGTAGATATTCCATGTCTAAGTCAGGAAGGGAAATAGGGGCCTTGACCAGAGCATCACGTCCATCGGAAACAATAGCCTCATCCGACACTTACCCGACAACATCACGTCCCTCGGATGAGGCCAAGCGCATGCAGATAGGTCTGGGCAAAGCACGAGACCTCTTCAAGTTAACAGGAAGAAGGAAGCGCCTCATCTATTTCTGCACTCCTCAAAGGGCTTGGAACCTTAATCTTGGGAAGATTCCTCTTCCTCGAAGCAGACGCACCTTCGGGCTTTGGCTTCTTTACCCGAAAATGAGTAGGAGCCACATGCCAATGAGCCCCCAGTCCGCTGCGCTCAAATTTAGAAGACTCAATGACATCTTCTACCGGCAGACAAGGCATGCCGCAAAACGCATCCAAAGTTGTTTGATCCTCAGTAGAAAGCGGCGAAGATGGGAATCTCCCTGCGAAAACCACAACAGGTCAATCTAATATGCAGTCAACGCAAACAAGACCAGAAAAAGAGTCAAACTTACTTAGTAGTCTAAATTCACACTCGACCGAACGACCAAAAACTCAAAGTATGTCGAATTTGCAGGAGCCATGAAACATAACTTCTGCCACGTTTTAAAATCATCAGAGAGGTTGACGAAGTAGTCTGGCGACGTCAGCACACACAGCGTGCTCGTTTATTCGATGAGAAGTAAGCAATTGAAATGCCCTCGAAGATAATCGGACACTAGTGTCCCTAGCCCTAATCAGAATGGCAATCACGGTCCTATACCTTTTGGCACAAGTTGAGTGGGTGAAAAACGGACACCCAATTGAGGTATGCCAGGAACTCCCAAATCTTATTCATGAGAACGGAAAAACGGACACCCGATTGATCACATACCTCAGTGAAAATAGATAAACCCCTTAGGAGGGGACAATGGCATTAGATCGGCACCCAAAGTGCAGAGCACCAGATCATTAGGAATCCCGTATGTGTTATGGAGGACTTCTAGATCCGTATTCAAATAGCAACTACTCCTAAAAAATCTTGTGGCCCTTAGCGAACATCTTTTCGGAAAGCTGATTTCGGCCCGCCATGAAAGATAGTACAAGCTTTCAAATACGAAGGTTAAGCAAACTCAAAGGCACAAAAGGCGATACAGCAAAGCATAATTTGTGATATCGAAAGAGTAAAGAGGTTACACTCCATAGGCAGGAGATCTAAATAGAAAACAAAACTCACTATTTTCCTTCTTTCAAGCTGGCGCACGCCCAATTAAATTCTCCGCTCGAGGAAATAACTCAGAATTGACCATCATGACTGCACAGTTGCTTAATGAAATGACCTAGTGGACTGATAAGACGACCTACCAACTCGGGTGGAGTAGCTGATGATACGTCAAATCGTTATCTGATTAGCACTATACACGTGTCATGATAATGTCGTCAACAGAACAAAGCAGGCCCGATTGCATGCTCAATCCAGCAAGGCCCAAACAACATTAAGCTCACTATTAGCAGATTCTTAAACGTTAGACCTAAATTGCAATGTGCCACTAAGCCCACACATCACGCGGTCAAACCCAATACTTGTTAGCCTTGATAAGGCAAGTATCTGGGGAATCGACCCAAGTCAGGCATGCCAACAAATATCGAATTCGACTAGGAAATAAATATTAGAGTATAAGTCGGGTAAGGAAACTTCATTTTATGGACAACACTTAGAAAGGGAAACCTCTTCAACAGATCTAGGAGCACAAGTCATGTAGGGAAACAATTCCACATAGACAACTCCCAACTAGGAAAGGATCTCCAGCAAGATCTCTTTCCCTAAACTACGCCACTAAAGTCCTAGCCGAACAAGGACTCTCACACTATAAAAGGGAGATAAGGTCGATGAACTTAAGGTACACTACAAAATCCAAATTTACAACTTTAAGTCTCTCCTAAGCCTTATCTAACTTAAGCATCAGAATGCCATCGGCCACCACATGGTGGTCCTTGGCTCACGTGTGCTACTTGTGCAGGTCTAGGTAAGCAGTAAGGAAGGAAAACAGGAATCGACTACATCAGTAACTGATGATACAATAAACAGTTACTCAATACAGCCGTACAAGTGGCATGGACTAACCATAGCATGTAAAGTGCTTCAGCACAGTCCCATGCGGACCCATGCACAATAAACTGTTCAGCTCGTAAGTTAGGTGCCCAAGCCCAAGACACGTCAGCCCCAAATGCACGGGTCTTATGATTTGGCCTAGGACAATAAAGCTCGAACAACGAATCTTAGAGCTGTCACAGGCTTGAGATCCGCTCGCACTAAATCAGTTCTAGCCCAATCAAGCATTGGGCCCTAAATTGAGCTAAGTGTCGAATAACTCAATCATGCACATGTAAGATCTTATGCAAGATCTCCTCCCTCCATCATGCCCTCGATCATAGGGACAATTGGGGAGGGAACACTTGCTATAAGAATTGGTGAAAGAACAAAGAAAGGTATGTACATATGCACACACATACACACTACCATTTGCATATAGTCCTCACTCTTTTTCGAACTGATATTTGACTTAAGCATCAGAATGCCTTCGGCCACCACAACGGTGGTATGGGTTAACCATTGCTCATTTTTGCAAGTTGGATGTCATTGGGAACAACGAAGACAAATAAGAATGCATCAGTTTGGCGCCGTCCGTGGGGAAGACAACAATAAGTTTTTCCTGAAATGAACATACAAAGTTCCTTCTAAGCTAAACAGAGCAATGAGAAATGGTCACCAGCACCAGACCTCGAACCAAGCAAGATGAAGCTCTAGCAAGTGAAATCCAATCACTAAGCTAAATCGATCCGATCGACGTGGCTGAACGGCCGTATGGCCCAGTTGCAAAAGCAACCGTGGCTGCCCTTGACATGTGTCTAATCCTACTCCACCTAAACTATTTAATGGAAGTAGTGGAAAGAATGACTAGAGAACGACAACAACAATCTGAGGCCAACTGAGATCTGGGAGGACCTATATTTAGGTTATTCATGTTGATTAAATCCAAGAACCAATCTTACTTGGCTCTTTTCATTATAAAGGGATTTAACATGGTATCTATTAAGTAGCACCTTAAGAACGGACGAATCATTGGAAATCGACAAAAACCCAAAACCCAAAACGGCCGTATGGCCCAGTTGCAAAAGCAACCGTGGCTGCCCTTGACATGTGTCTAATCCTACTCCACCTAAACTATTTAATGGAAGTAGTGGAAAGAATGACTAGAGAACGACAACAACAATCTGAGGCCAACTGAGATCTGGGAGGACCTATATTTAGGTTATTCATGTTGATTAAATCCAAGAACCAATCTTACTTGGCTCTTTTCATTATAAAGGGATTTAACATGGTATCTATTAAGTAGCACCTTAAGAACGGACGAATCATTGGAAATCGACAAAAACCCAAAACCCAAAACATGGTATCTATTTTGATCATTCATGTTGATTAATTCCAAGAATCGATCTTATTTGGGTTTTTTTTTTGTTACTTAGCATAGGCACGCGATTTGGTCATGTAAATTTATCCATTTAATAATCCTCATAAAAATCTCGCATCTGGCGATCAAGCATAAACAAAATTCGTATGAAGGGTAAAATAAAAAATTAATCAATTGAACATCGTAAAAATAGTGTATTAAGGTATTTCAAAATTCTCAAGAAGTCATAACTAGTGTTTCAATCTATCCCTAACTAAATTTTTTAGTTGATAATAATGCAAGTAAAGACAATTACTCAAATTAAACATACGAGAATTTAGAAATTAAGCAAACTGGGCTATGTGGTGGTGCAGACTAAGTTGCTGAGTGCAAATAGTGAAAAGATTCAAAAAAAAAAAAATTCATCGCTTCTCCTTCTTCTTCTTCGCACACATTGCAACATAGCAGCGCGCGTAGTAGCGAGTTCATCCAGCCACAAACATAAATAGTAGCGAGTTCATGCAACCCTTCTCTGTCACCTCACTGCTTTCTTCGCTTCACGAATCAGCACGAGAGATTCTGCAGCCAGAAAGATAATTCATGCAGCCAACATGAAATCCACGGCAACAACAAGGAGAAGAAGAGCAAGTATCCACTCTCTGTCTTCTCCACACAGAGCAGCGATTCAAAACAGAGTTCATGCAGCAACCAGGAGAGCTTTCAATTACAGAGAAAACTTCACGCCCAATCACAAAAAGAAGAAGAAATCTTCGCAGCTAGAAGCAATCACGCAACCCTGTTCACACCCAAATCAGAGTTCAATTTCAACGAGAGAGAGAGAGAAAGAGGAAGAGATTGGAGCACCTTCTCCTCCTTTAAACCATTTTTTTGTTTTTTTTTTAATTTCACCATGTTTCTTAACGGGTTTCGATCTAAAATTCTTTGTGAATTTAGGATTCCATCGTTAACTAGGGTTCTTTCTTTAATGACCCAGCCTTGCACGTGGCATTAGTTCCTTTTTTTTCTTTAGATACCATAAAGTACCTACCAAATACCAAAATACACATAATGTAACTAAGTAGAAATTATTATAAAAAACACTAGAATTAACCAAATAATCTAACAATTACACATAGAAAACAAACTTTTAGAGTGTACTTTTATGCAATCATCAACACGGTATGCCCAAAGGATGCCTAAAAGTTTAAAGATCCAGAGCCCTTTGGCTGCTTCGATTTTTCTCTTGATTGCTTCCAGGATAGTTTGGTTGGCGACTTCCGCTTTTCAATTAGCTTGGGGTACCTCGACACTGAAAAGTGGTGACTGATGCCTAGGTCGGCACAAGTTGCTTCACTTTCTTACCTTCGAATTGAGTATAGTTATCATTAACCAAGATTTTTTGTATTCCGAACCTGCAAACGATAGATTTCAAAGAAATTTTTTGATTTCATTCTCTCCTATCTTGGAAAGGGGCTCTACTTTCACCCATTTGGTAAAGTAGTCGACAACCATGAGAATGAACTTCTTACTTTCGGAGATAGGGAACGAGCCTACAATGTTTATCCCCCACTGCGCGAAGGGCCATGGGCTGGCCATTGGGACTAGTTTTGTGCAGGCATATGTGTGTACAGGGCGTACCTTTGACACTTATAGACTAGGGTTTTAGCCTCTTGCTGCATTTTCGGTCAATAGTACCCTAGCGTGAGAGCTTTATGAGCTAGTGTCCTTCTTTCGGAGTGATTCTCGCAGATTCTTTTATAAATTTCTTGGAGGACATAGTCTGCCTCTTTGGAGGTCAGGCACCTGAGTCGAGGGACCTATTGCTGATATTCTGTACAACCTGTCTTTGAGGAGCGTGTATAATACCGCTCTATTTTTCAGTTTGCGGGTCTCCAGCTTCTATGCTAGGACTCCATCTTGTATGAGCTGATTAGGGGGCTCATCCAGCTAGTCTCCTCACTCTCAGAGAAGGTTTCGTGGAACCCTTCTTTTTCTAGGGCCGACTTCTCTTGCAACTTTATGAGTGTGTCGGAGTCGTCATCTACAAACGAGGCATTTTTGCCCAGATCGTCGACTTCCTGGTTGTCTGTGTTGGAACAACGACATAGTAGTATTCTCTTTAACCTTATTTTGGCGTCAACTAATTTCCCGCAATAAACCATCATTCAGGGATCTTTGACATCGAATTCACCGTTCACTTGGTTAACCACCAGTTGGAAGTCCCTGAACACCGTGATTTCTTCTACTCCGATTCCTTTGGCTAGTTTTAGCTTGGCTAGGAGGGACTCATATTTTGTTTCATAGTTTGAAGCGTGAAAACCAAATTTTATGGCCATCTTGTGGATGACCCCTTATGGGGTATAAATGATGATCCCGGATCCGCAACCATTCACATTGGATGATCTGTCACATTGCAAGATCCAACCATGTGAGGGCAGCTTGGGGTTATCCTCTCCTTACTGGTCTTCCAATCCCAATTTTCTTGTCCTAATGAACTCGGTGATGAAGTCAGTTAGTGCTTGCACCTTGATGGATGTTCTCGGAGCATATTTTATGTCAGAATGTCCTAGCTCCACTGACCACTTGACCATTCTTCTTGATAGCATTGGCTTGTGCAATACTGACCAGAGTGAGTACTCGGTCAGAACTATTATTGAATGAGCTTGGAAGTAAGGCCTCAGTTTTCTCAAGAAAATTACCAACGTTACGGCCAATTTTCCAGGTTAGGTAGCTGGCCTCCACCCCATCGCATGTTTTGGTGATGTAGTAGACATGTTTATGTTTCCCTTTCTCCTCCCGAATCAGAGCTAAGCTGATAGCGTGCTCCGAGATTGAAAGGTATAGGTAGAGTGTATCACCCGGAGTAGGTTTCGAGAGCAGCTCAATGCTTCCCATATATGCCTTCAAGTCTTGGAAAGCCTGTTCAAACTGATTTCCCCATTAAAATTCTTTGTTCCCTTTCAGGATCTTGAAGAAATGGAGACATCTATCTAAGGATTTGGAGATGAACTTGTTCAGCGTTGCCACCCTCCCAGTCATTCTAAACCTCTTTGATGTTTGTGGGTGGTTTCATGTCGAGAAGAGCATGAATCTGCTTCATATCAGCCTCTATTCCCCTTTCGGTTGATCAGTGTTCTAAAAATCGGCTTAGGCGCTAGAAGGTGGAAAACCGCCCAGATTAATGGCTGGGCGGGCAGTCTGGGCGGTTCTGGGCAGTCTGGGCGGGGTCTAGGAGGCCTAGGCGGTCTGGGAGATTTTTTATTTTTTAATTTTTTAATTTTTTTAATTTTTTTTATTTTTTAATTTTTTTATTTTTTAATTTTTTTATTTTTTAATTTTTTTATTTTTTTATTTTTTTATTTTTTTATTTTTTTATTTTTTTATTTTTTTTATTTTTAATAAGGCTGATTGTGTTCTTATTTTATTTTTCTTTCCTATTTTTTAGAAATAAACTATTTAATTATTTTTTATTCAGTATATGTCTAAATGTTGCAAAGGATGATTACTTAATGGAATTCTCAAAGGATCTGCCGGTACCAATTTTACTAATGTAGATTTTATCAAATATAACTGAAGTTATTCATGCAATTTGAAGAAAAATAAAAGAGTACACAAATTCAAATTTATATAAAGTACCCATCATGACCAACTTCAGTCATTTGAGTTTTAATAAATTTTGTTCACGATTGTTAATTTTTCATGTTTTTAAATTTTGCATATGTATATTGACATTAAATTGGATGTAATTGATAAAGTATTATGCTTAACTCTTGTAAATTATTAAAGTTATAATACAAAACCTAAGACCGCCTAGGCGCCTGCTCGCCGCCCGCCCGGCGCCTAGCGATTTTTAGAACACTGCGGTTGACTATGCAGCATAGGAATTTCCCTAAATGTACCCCAAAAGTGTATTTTTGTGGGTTGAGCTTCATTTGGTATTTTCGGAGTTGGGAAAATGCTCATTGGAAATCCGCTAGATGATCGGGACTATGGAAGCTCTTTACGAACATGTCATCATGTAGACTTCCAAGGTCTTTTCGATTTGTCAATTGAACATCCGGTTTACCAAACGTTGGTAGGTTGCCCCCGCATTTTTCAGTCCAGATGACAATACCCGGTAGCAGTATGTGCCTTTGTTCGTTATGGGAGTTTTATCTTGAATATTGATCTGATTGTAGCCAGAATACGCGTCCATGAAGCTGAGTAGGTTGTGTCCGGTTGTAGCGTCTACGATCTGGTCTGTTCGGGGCAGTGGCAAGTTTTCTTTTGGGCAGACTTTGTTAAGTTTCATGTAATCCAAACACTCCACTTCCCGTTTTCTTTCTTATCATGACCGTGTTTGCCAGCCAATCTAGGTATCAAAACTCCCTTATCATGTCGGCGTTCAAAAGTTTTTACACTTTTTCGTAATGGCCTGGTAGCGTTCGAGCGGCACTGACCTCCTTTTTTGCCTGGTGGGCTTAATGTCAAGATTGACCGCAAGTCGTTGTGATTATTGAGGGGTCAATTCCCACTACATCTTTTATTGTCCAATCAAATACATCTTGGTTCTCCTTTAAGAGTGTGGCTAGCTGATTTGTTAGCACTCTGTTTAGGTTGGAACCCATCTGGACTTGTTTCTTGTTAGCTGGGCCATCCAAGTATATGGTGATGGCCTCTTCTTCTGGCTGCCCAACATTCGGCTTCCATCTTGGGCTGGTTGGAGGTTCGACGTCCGAAGGTGGAGGTGGGTCCTCTCTATTTGGATTTGGGGTTTCCTCATCCAGATCTTTTGCTCAGGTCATTGTGTTCCATTTTCCAGTTGATTGGTCGTGACATAGTGACATTCTAAAACGATGGTTTGGTCCCCTCTAGTTGTCCTTACTTCGTCGTCTTAAGGGTATTTGAGGCATTGGTGCTGGGAGGAGACTACCGCCTCCATGTGGTATAATCAAGGTCGGCCTTAGATTACGTTGTATTCAGAGCGGGCGTTTACGACCAAGAACACTATCATCGGGATTCTCTGTAGGTCTGGCTGCCCTGCGACAACCGACAACATAATCGGTCCAACCAAATAGTAGTTATCCCCATTAAAGTAGAACATGGCTTGATTTGCAGGTATCAACTTTTCTTTTGTTAGTTGCATTATTAGGAACGCGTCTATGAACAGGACATTGACGGAACTGCATGTGTCCACCAGTGATCTTCTTACTTTCCAATTTGTTATCCCTACTGAGATGACCAGGTCATCGTGGTAAGGGAAGCAAACTCCCTTCATGTCTCGTTCTGTGAATGTTAGGCTCAAGACTTTTCTTTTTTCTTGTATGTGTTGGATGACATGATCTCGGAAATGCGATCTAACTCGCAGTTCTCGTACTGATCTCTTTAGTGAACGATTCGAGTGTTTCCTCTCCTTGTTTGCCCTATGAAGGACACATACAACATCAGGAATCATTTCTCAGGTTTCTTGTATTGTTTCTTCAGCTTGGGGCTACATGTCCCCAAGCTAATAAACTCCTTCAGTCTTCCTCTCTGAATCCAATATTGGATCTCATCTCTGAGGCTACTGTTGTCTTTGGTATCGTGGCATATCTCCTTATGATAAGAACAATGATTGTCTTTATCATGTTCTGAAGGATCCTCCTTGAGTTTCGATGACCTCTTGATGTCTTCCCGTTTTTGCATGGCGGATAAAATATCGAACAAACTAGAGTTGAGCGGAGTGTAATAGGGGAACCTGCCTTGTATTGCTTTGTTTGGCTGAACCCACCCTGGTTCTCGCTTCGTCTTTGCTTGGAACTATCTTCCCTTTCGTACGTGTCCTTGGCTATGGAGGAGTGTTTTGCTTCACTTTCCCCCTTCCTGGCCGCTAACATTTCCTCCAGGGTGATGTATTTCAAGGGGCATTTTAACAGGCCTGCCCATATCCACTAGGGGCTTCAAAGTGAGGAAGTTGTAAAACTGATCTCCTCTTAGGCCGAAAGTGAAAGTAATGACCGATGCGTCATCGCTGCAATCATCAATCAAGGTCATCTTGTCGTTAAAATGAGTGAAACAGTCCCTGAGGGTTTTGTCATGCTTCTGTTTGAGGCTCAGTAGATAGTGCGGCCCTTTTCGATGCGTTGGCTACCGACAAACCTAGTGATAAATGCCTTCGCCAGGACCTGGAAAAAATCGATAAATCTCGGCTGGAGGCTGTGAAACCAGGTCAGTGTAGCCTTTTTAAGGCTGGTGGGAAAAGTTATGCACATGATGGCTTCTAAACTTTTTTTAAGTGCCATACATGGTGGTAATGGTGCAGATGATTTGACAGATTCCGTCATAGAACTTGAGGTTTGGGTGGAACGAACTTCTTCGGGAGAAGAGCCCTCATGATCTATTCCAGAATGGAAGGACCGTTAGATCATACTGGACATCAGGATCGGCCCCTAGTCGGAGTGGGTTCTTGACCGTGGTTCTATATGTCTTTGGGGCATGGTCCCCATGATCATTGCCTTCTCTTAGGCTCCCTTCTCGGCTAGCTCTTTGTACATCTACGAGAAGGCTTTCGCCTTCCTAGATGCATTTTGTGCGTCCTCTCGGGTCTGAACCTCCCCAAATTTTGGCCGATCTTAGATTGTTGTTGTCGATCCCGAGTGAGCCTTTTTACCACCCATGCTAGGTAATCCATGTGGATTAGGATCTGATTCATGTGGGGGTCAACCGCGACAACCTCAATGGTTGGGTCGTGTGGATGTTCGTCTTCCTCGATTGGATCGATTTGGCTTTGTGGTTGGGCTTCCCCGATTAGAACGTTGTCTAAATTGGCATTTTCGTTGATTGTTCGAGATCTAGTGCTTGTAACCATGTCTCGATTTAGCCTTGTCGTTTTACCACAGACGATGCCAAACTGATGTGTACAAATTCGTCCTTGCTGATCTCGAACCTGCAAAACGAACAACGGTGAGTCAGGGACTACCATTGTGGTGGGCAAAGGCACTCCGATGCTTAAGTCAGGCAACGGTGCAAGGAAGAAAGAAGACTAAATCTAATTAGCAATGTATTTGCGTACCTTTCTTAATCTCGTTTCCCAGCTTTAGTAGTGAGCGTTCCCTCTGAAATTGCCCCTGATACCGAGGGCATGATGGAGGGAAAAGATATCGCTCAGAGTCTTACCTGTGCATGAATGAGTCTTTTCGACACTTGGCTCTGTTTAGGACCCAATACTTGAGGGATAAGAGTTGATTTGTGCGAGTGTGTCTTGGGCCTATGTCAGCTAAGAGATTTGTGTTCGAGCCTTATTGTCTTGGGTCAAGCCCCAAGACCCGCACCACTTTGGCCGGTGTTATTTGGCTTGGGCGCCTGACTTACAGCCGACAACAGTTTAAGAATGGGTAAGCTTAGGATTGACCAATGGCAGGTGTACGACTATGGACGGGTGACTTTTCGATGTCTCATCAATTTCATTATAAGGGCATCAAGTTTTGTGTGCAAAATCTGGATCTCAGATTCTTTGAGTTGGAATTTCCCTCATTGTTGGAGGCAATAAAATCACATGCTTCCTTAGATGTAACACAATTCATATAGATTCTCATCATGTATTGTGTTTACGTAGCACTTAAGCATTTAACGTTTGCCTCAGATCCAACATTATCAGTGTGAGATAAATTCTCATATGGTTTGTCAGTGGTTGTGACAACACCATATTTTTCTGAGGAGGTAGTAGGTTTTTTTACCCATTGACAACCATCATCGACACACGTTCACCCATTACCATAAGATGAGTTCTCATTTTGTTGAAAATCATTTTATTTGAAAATAAATGAAACAACTCATCATGATTACTTAGGATGTTAATCCCTTTATGAGTAACTTGGCACTGATACCAAATGAAAGTGCACTAAGTTCATATGAACAAGACTAGAAATCGAGGGTGAATAGTCTCTTTTATAAAACATTTTAACTTTGAAAACTCTGCGAAAGAATGCTTGAAACAGATATGAGCTCCTAAACACCTTGTAGAATTAATTATCTTAGTGTTTGTTCAACTTCTCTTAATTAAAATCAAATACCAATTAAAAATACTTCAAAGATTGGTTGAAATACTGAACTTGAATATCAAAGATTGGTTGAAATACTGAACTTGAATATCCACAAATGCAACTAGAAGAAATTAAAAACAAATCTCAAGCAATAGATTACGTATGCATGAAAAGTGAACGTAAATAGATAGAGCAAAAGACAATACCATAACACACAGATATGAGATATTAGAGTTGTCAATGGATCGAGTTGTCAATAGATAAAACTCGATTCGATTCGAAAAAAATCGAATTCAAATTTCATTTTCACGGAATTGAATTGATTTGGATTTTAAAATTCAATCCAAATTTCTTATTGGATTAAATTTGGATTTGGGTAAATTCAATCAAATAATAATCTAAATTGTATAAGTTTATCATAAAAATAGTAATTTATTTAGAAAATGAGGGATTTGGTCATTTCAATTCTTTATTTTAATTTAGTTAATTATTTAACGAAAATTTTAACATAAAATAAATAAATATATATATATATATATATATATATATATATATATATATATATATATATATATATATATATATATAATTAAGTTATTTTGGATTGAATTCGGGTGCATTTCGGATTTGAGCATATTAAATATTGAATTTGGATTGTTGAATTATTTTTCGTATTGGATTCAGATTGGCTTAATTTTTATTAGACTGGAGTTGGATTTCTAACATTCTAACTCGAACTAGGTCCATTAACAACCTTAATAGATATAACAAGGTTCGCTTAAATTGAGGTTTGATTGACTTTAATTAGTTACTTTCTCGGTGAAATGGCAAGCACACACCATAAGTTTCTATTATTGTATACCCACAAACCTGAGTACAAATTTTGTTCTAGCAAGAACTTCAGTCTCGAAACTACAACTTCGATCTTGCAAGCTGAAAAATCGTTCAAAATAAGACTTTCCATGCAAAATTTATATTTTCTATTCATTTTATTTTAGGTAGGAAATTTTCAAGATAAACCCACATGTGCACAAGCACGAGTATCGAGAAATACAACATTTATTCACGAGATTAAATATGCCCAAGCTCGAAAAAAAAAAAAAAAACTAACTTCTTTATTTCAAAAAGTTTCTCATCTAAGCCAAACATTTCACACAACCAATTTTCAATTCAGGTTCACAACACCAAGTATCCCTATTCCAACCCAAAGTCTCCCTAAACAAAATCTCAAATGTCAACACCCTACATATAAAATTCTCTACTCCACCAAGACCCCTAGTCCTAGTTAACTTCATCATTTTCGTTACAAACAAGTCCACACTCATTCTCTTATCTCTCCATCCTTTAAAAAACCAAAAATTTGTAAATAATTAAATCTCTCAAGCTACATTAAAAAAATAATAAAAAAATCCAACTGGTACATCAAAGGGGAGTTTGGCTTATACATAACACTCTCTGTAGAAAGGGAAAAGAAAAACATCAAGAAAAAGAAACGATTCAAGTATTGCTGAGACAAAAGGAGAACTTAGAAGTTTCAACACATGTGAGGATGAAGCAATGCACCCCCATTTTGATTCTTAATAATGATTATTTTTATTTAATGAATTTGAATGTGTGCATAAAGATCATTATCATTATTTGTTTTTGTTGAAATTATTGCATATTTACGATTGGGTTGAATATAATTCAAAGAATCATTTTGGGAAGCAATCTCATTTGTTCTTTATGTTTCATGAGTATATAGTTTAGTGTAGAATGTAATGCTTAACGAAAATATTATCTACGATGATTGATAGACTTCTAGATCACTACATGGTGTTGGAGTAAAATTAAAATTAAAGTAAGAAAGAATTTATTTGGAGAGCGTAGTGGTGGATTCTAAAACCTTTAGGTCACCCAAACTATCGAGGTTTTTGTTGTGATCTATTGCAAGCAATCATTTCTTTAATCAATTTACGGAAAATGACTTTTAAGGCCTATTTTTTCACATAATAGACAATTTAGATATCGTAGTTGATGTAATGGCTGATTTGTACCTACTTTTATATTTTTATGACCAACATTGACTATTTCATTAACCCATGTTAACTCATAAACTTATAAGACATATTTACCCTTCCTAAACAAATATAAAACCTAATTTTATACTTTTGTGACCAACAATGACTATTTTATTAATGATTTTTATTTTTATCTTTTTGTTATTTTACTTTTTTTTAACCCTTAAGCCCTCCCACCTTATTAATCATTAAATTTTTTGTTAATTTTTATTCTTTTATGTTATATTGTTCTTTAATTGCAGTTTGAGCAATTATTTTATGACATTTGTTAGCTGCAAATAGCTACATTAATATTTTCATGTTAGCATTTTTTTTTATTCTTGAATGTTTTGTCACTCTGAATGTGTTTGATTTGACTGGTTGTGAAGGTATATCTGAGTTTGAACAACAATTTTTTTTTGCTTCAATTCTCTGTCACTATTTAGTTTACATGAAATTATTTTATTTAATATTGGTTCCCATTTTACCTATGAGGCAATGATCATAATATGTGGTAGATAACTTGTGACAAATAGTAACAGAGAATAAAATATATTACTTTATAACTCATGCATTGAAGAATAGGAAGTCAAATTTCAATAGTGAATTTTTTTATTTTATTGACTATATTATGGAATAAGAAGTAATGATAATTAAAACTAAATTTCTATTCGTCATTAAGAAAGGTAATGTGCGAGTACCTGTAAACTTTTCTAATCAAATTTATGACAAGTTAATCAAATTAATTTTATTAAATAATTAAAACCAAATTTCTAATCATCATTAATTACATTATGAAAAGCTTACCAAACCTTAACATAATAATTTGATTTACTTGTCAGTCAATGAAAACTTATAATTAGTTACTCATAATTAGAATCATTAATATCTATACCTACCAGCCGCATGGGGTGGGAGGGTTAAGGGTAAAAAATAATTAGAATTATAAATAAAAGAATCATTGTTGGTCATAAAAGTATAAAATTAAGTTTTCTATTTATTTAGAAAGAGTAAAGATGTCTTATAACTTTATGAGTTAACCTGGGTTAATAAAAGAGTTTTTGTTGGTCATAAAAGTAAAAAATAGGCAAAAATTAGCCATTACATCAACTACGATATCTAAATGATCTATTTTGTGAAGAAGTGGGCCTTAAAAGTCATTTTCCGATCAATCTATCCATATTTTTCACTATTTTCAACTCAATTATATCATATCTCAGCTTAGAATATCAACTTTTTCACTGGTTAAAATATAATCCAAATTTTAAGTTCAATCTCTGTAAATCCATATGGGATTGATCTCGACTTGCCAGATCTACAAGTTAGATCTTGTGCACTTGCAAGTAAAGTATTTTTGCAAACAACAAAATTTTCAATCATCTTTCAAATAGATTAGAAGGTTTGAGCTCGGAATCTCACATTTTCTTAATAGATCTAGAAGTGAGATCTTTCACTCTTACAAATACAAAGATTTGAGGTTTCAATAAATGGTCTTTTATTTAGGGCATATATAAATCTTAAATAAAACTCACAATATAGGCAACGACTACTCCACAGCACTATATATGTTGTCTCATACCATTACACTCTCCCACACCACCTGCTTTATTTCCCACATCACTACTGGTCTCCCACACCACCAATGTAAACAGTCATCCACTCTCTCCCCCATTCAAAATCGAATTCTTCCCTCTCTGCTCCACTCTCTCCCCCATTTGATTGGTTCGATAGCTCTACCCCCTTCTCTTGCTGCTTCACTCTCTCCCCCAATCGATTGCTTCACCACCTGTTAAAAAAAATAGTAAAATAAAATCTTGGTAATTTCGACCAATTTAAATCCTCAATTGATACTAATTCTCAAGCTCATCAAAACATGAAAATTATAGTACTCTGTGTTATCGAATAAACACAATTTGACTCACTTAAAAAGGTTTTGAAATGAGCAAGTTATGATTATTTTACTAAAGTCGTGCAAATCTGTCTCGCAATGAAAACGGAGTAGTGTCCCTGACTTTCAATAACCTTATATGCTCAATGTAGACCGATTCTCAAGCTCATTAAAAACGAAATTTGTAGTACTATGAATTATCTAATAATCACAATTTGAATCAATTGAAAATATTTTGAAATAAACAAGTTATGGTCATTTTACTAAAGTCGTGCAAATCTGTCCAGAAAAAAAAAAGTTTGTTTTCACCCATTCGCCCGTACCTATGCGAGGATAAGCCTAAACCTCGCATTGGTCCAGGTGAGGGTTTGGAAAAACCTTGCATTGATCTAGGCGAGGTTTAGGTTTATCCTCCCATATGTCTGGGCGAATGGGTGAAAATAGACTCTTTTTTCAGATAGATTTGCGTGACTTTAGTAAAATGACCATAACTTGCTCATTTCAAAACATTTTTAAGTGATTCAAATTGTGTTTATTAGATAACTCATAGTACTACAATTTTTGTACTTTGATGAGCTTGAGAATCGATCTCAACCAAGCAAATAAGTTGGCCGAAAGTCAGTGACACTACTCAGTTTTCATTGCGAGACAAATTTGCGCGACTTTAGTAAAATGACCATAATTTGCTCATTTACAAACATTATCAAGTGATTCAAATTGTGTTTATTAGATACTCAGAATACTACATTTTTTATATTTTGATGAGCTTGAGAATCGGTTTCAATTGAGGGTTTAGATTGGTTGGAAGTTACTTGTTTTTATGTTACTGTTTTTTCAAAAACAGTTTTTTGGGTGGTGTGGGTTAGTAGGAAAAAAAAGTACATGGTGATGTGAGACAACATATATGGTGGTGTGGAGTAGTCGTTGCCCGCAATATAAGCCCACAAAACTCTATTTTCAGTGCCCAAAAAGGATTATCTTGAACTTGGAAAGAAATTTTGCTCTTTTTTTTTTTATTTAAACCTCTCTGAAAATACTCTTGAATGTCTCCTTCAAGTTTTCTAAAATTTCAAGTTTGGAATGAACAAATTAGAGGGTCTCATATTTATAGACTGAATCTCGATAGCCATAGTCGACTACCTCCTTTTTTTCTATCCTTGTCAAATCAGATTGGAACATATTTTTGGCAGATAGGTTTTATGGTCAAAATGACCGTCACAAGAGCATGAGTCATAGTTGACTATGACTTGCTCGAGTCAGAAATTTGAATTTGGCCACCCAAAGGTTGTTGTATCTCGGATGTGAAATGCTATATATCTCGTGCACAATAAAGTTAAAAAAAAAAAAAAAAAAAAAGGGTCTAAACTTCGATTACAACTTAGCAAGTTCCATTTTTGAAAATTGACTTGGTGAATATGTGAGAGTGTGGGAAGGCAGAAATATCCAAATTTTGGGTGGTGCAAGATGCAAGTAGCCCATTATTGACACAAGCCCTAATATAGTTCATCGATCATTATTAATTAATTATTACTACTTTTTATATCTTATCCTTCACTTCACATGGCATGTGAACATCAGCAGGCAGGCATGCACCGCACTCTCCACTCAAATCACATTTGAGTCTTGAAAGAAGGGTGGTTAGTACGGTCTCCTACCTCCTACAAAACACACGTGTCGGTGATCAAAGAGGTCGCAGTCTTCCCAACAAACAGTGTAAGAGAACATGTTGAAATTGTAGATCTCAAGACCATCCAACGGCTTTGATGAAAGATTATACACGTGACATCACTCCAAGGGCTCCCTAACTCTAACTCAAATGAAACCACCTGTTTGTATTATTCAGCCTAGAAATTATACATCCCATATTTCTTCTTCCTTACCTTGTACCAAAACAACCAACCAACAAACAAACCAGTTTTACAAAAAGCTTTGTCATTCATTCTGTGAGTCAGTCACATCAGTTTGCCACTTCACAATTTGATGATCATAAAATCTTTTTTTTTTAGTTTGCTTATTTTCTTCCTTTTTAGATATTGGATCTTACTACTTCATTTACTGCCTTTGTTGTAGCTTGAAAAAATAGCAGTAGCTACAGATCGATCATAAGATGGGGAGATTTTAATCCCAAGGATCATCGAAAGTTGAACGAGTAGACATGTCCAAGCTAGCGGAGCCGAGGAAAGGATTGTTAAAAAAAAAGGCTAAATAGCTTGCCGGCCGTCCATGCGGAGCTTGGTTTCACCATCTTCTCCAGCACCCACCGGCAAACTTGCCAGCACAAGGTCCTCTCCATCTTATCTCGTATTTTATTTCTACTTTCAATATAAAATTATTTGATATTATATGCTTAACCACCTACTACCAACTTCAATTATTACCTAAAATTCTTAACTGTTTGATTTCCTTAATTAGAGATCAATCGCGCCATGTTATTGTTTCTGAAGAGATCTTCTAATGAGTGGGGTGCTTTACATAGTATGGTCACCAGTGTCTACTTCACTTGCTCCCTCACACATTTTATTTAATTTATAGGGTGTGCTTGGAAAATTTACAAAGAGCTTGTACGAGTTGCATCCAATGGTTTCGTAGCAAAACATTCCATGTTGCTATATATAGACAGAGATCATGGGCCCAATCTCTTTGGCAAAACAATAACTAAAGATTACTAAGAAGCGCCATCTCAGTTTATATATGGAAGGCTTTATGAGCTAACATATGTCTGAGTTTGGTGTATTTTGTTCCAAGAGCTCTAAACCTAGGTAGTTCATTACTTAGCAGCAAACTCCTAGTTGCTTTCATTATTTACTTTTGTTACTGCATGTAGCATTTAACAAATAACAACAATAACAATTATTATTATTATTATTATTATTATTATTAATATTAATATTATTATTATTATTACACATGAGAGATTGCCCACTCATGCTTGTTTTTGTAATGGATTGTATTAATTTCATAAAAAATTCATTAAGTGTTTATAACATTAAAAATTACTAAATATATACTTTTTCCCTAATGAAGGGCACAATTATAAGTTACATTAAAAAAATTTAATTTTTCCATTTTTATGTTAAGTGTTTAGGAGGGGGGTCTCGAGAGATGGTGGATAAGTCTTGAAAGGTGGAGACATCATGCTTCCTGGAGTCCGTTTGAGAGTATCGGATATACATTTTACAATGGTGAGGGAAAAAAACGTGTTAGAAGATAGAGGACTAAGTCAGGTCGCCAAAGAGATCGCAAACACTAGACAATATTGGAGAGAGTGACAAATGATCATCCCCTTCCTCTTATTTGATTCCCCTATTTATAGCAATCGAAGATGTAGGTAGTTGATACTTCAGTTATGGATAATGTAATGAGAGAACATGGGGTGTGTGTCAGGGGCCGAACATAAATTTCTAAAATTTGGTAGGAATCGTATGTTCAAGGACAATATATAAACAGAGGATCAATAATTGGTCGATAGTATTAGAATAAATGTTGAACTAAAAATCGCGAGTTCATTCTACAAAACATATTTTTAATAAATTGCATATATATATATATACACACACACAAGGATTGTGATTTCGTTTTTCGAGTTGATTTCGATCCCCTGATTTAAAGAAATATTTAGTGAAATATTTCATTTTGTGTAGAAAAAATGTAAAATTTCAATTATGATTTTAAAATTTAACAATATAAGTTATGCATTTTTTACTCTTAAATACTACATAAAAAGTTTCATATGAATCGTAGTGTCATACAAACTACATATTTAATAAGAATCACTCAAATAACAAACTTTTTTTTTTTTTTAAATAAACCTCCAGTGGGGAGGGGCAGCTATAGGATGCCAGATCTTTATTACTTGAGTAAAAAATCTTTTACACATGTCGGGGGTACATGACGACTTTACCGGAGAAATAAAAACAATTGGACATAAAACAAAAGAATTCTAAAAACAGTCCATGCATGAGACTTTTCTAACTACTTAACCTTGACAAAAATGCCTAGTTCACCAAGGATAAGGCCTAAAACCAAAAGTGATTAAGACCTTATGAGACCTTATTTTGTTCTAGGACTAGGCCTAAAAAACATATCCCTCATAATAAACAAACAAATAGGTAAGTAGCCAAATGCCTTGACCAAAAAACCATTTGAATCTTACACCTTGATCCTTTCAACTTGCACATAAAGCCAAAAATGCATTCCTAACAACCAACTGAAGACTGCCACTTGAAACAAAAACTACCACTGGCCTAAACATCCTTGCACAAATAATTGCAAGAATTGTAAGACCCGATTGACAATCACCATCCAGGCCATTGCAGCCTAGAGCTTTGCCATAAAAATCCACGTAAATTCTGCTCCAAAAACGGCTTCACCTTGCGCACAAATCCAGCCTGGCATTCCTAAGCTTGCAAGCTGATGACAAAACACAACCCCTTGCAGCAAGTTGCATTCTCTCCTGAGCCTTAAGCACCCAAACTGCAACTTGTTGCATATCAAGAAACAAGAAATAAACACTTGCAACAACCTGCAAGTTGCATACAATAACAACCTGCAAGTTGCATAACAAGTTATAACAACCTGCAAATATCAAGCCAAGAATGTAACAACCTATTTTCAAGCTCCTTAAAGTTTGGAATTTCTTTGCATTGGCTGCAAATTGCAATTCCACATTCTGTCCAGCCCAGAAAACAGAGCATACTCTGTTCCTTTAAATCCAGAGCAGCCCCAGGAATTCTCTCCAAACAAGCCGAAAACACTGTCGTTTGTCCAACTCGTTTCCATGTCCAGACTTTCGGCAATCAATCCTGCAAAATTCAGTCTACCAAACTCCACACAACAAAAACCATCAAACGATAGCAGCTCATCGCAGCAAATTCATTCCCAATCCATACGATCTATCTTTAACATGTTCATTTAGCATCCGCGAGCCGTACATATGTCGTCTTATTCATATCAAGAATAATTAAGGACCTTATTCTTTTAGGCAACGAGTCCAAAAAATAGGTTCTAGACCTTAGCTCCACTTGCGCCAATCTAACCAATGCATCCGCCACTAAATTGGTCTCCCTAACACGTGTAAACAGTACCACGTCAATGCCTTACTCAACTCTCTGATCTCCCTCCACCAATTACTAAGAAACCAGGGGATACTAGTTTCTTGGAATATCCAATGTTTAACCAACATTGAATCCGTTTGAATCACGCAATTTCGAACTCCTAGATCAATACAAAATCTCAAGCCTGAAAGCAAGGCCCTCGTCTCTGCAGAATTATTTGATCCATCACCAAAAATACACTGTCTAGCTGCTACAAATTTGCCTTCGTCATTTCTAATAACAAAGCCACCACTAGTATTATTCTCCATACAAGAACCATCAACATTAAGCACATACCATCCTGTAGGAAGGAACGCCCAATAAAGCACCCGAGGAGGGGACATTTTTACATTCTTTTCCTGTATGCCCAACCTACTGAGCAAAGCCCCATTGGTATCCTTTATCTTAGGAATAAAAAATTTGGCCACACACTTAATCCAATAATAAACTTTAATAATCACATAGCATGACAAAAACTCATTTTCTTCATAAAGTTTTTTATTTCTCTGGATCCATATCTCCCATAGGATGAAAAGTTGAGTGAGATGGAATAGGTTATCTGATAAGGAAGATTTCTTCGCCTTCCTAAACCACGCCTTAAGCATAGTGTAGACTTCAATCGGTCTATGTATGTGCATGTCAAACATCAAACCAAATGTCCCCACACCCTTCTTGCTAACTCACTTTCCAAGAAGAGATGTTTCATAGTTTCCTCCCCAGATTGAGTACAGCATCCGCATTTAGACGCAAGTTGGAACCAAATTCTTCTAATTTCACCATCAATGGGTAATGTCCTTCTAATAATTTTCCTTACGAAAATAGAAATTTTAGAAGGCAATAACGGATGCCAAATCCATTCCCAAAAATCAACTTGTGTCCCTCTGCCACATAGAATTTTACATACTGAACTAATCGAGAACCTACCATCATTATTTGGTATCCAAATTCTAACATCTCGGTCACCAACTTCACCTTTCACTATTGTCTTTTAGAGATCTTGAGCTTTTATTTGCATATTCGGGTTTAACATTCTGAAATTTTCCTTGTGCATTTTCCTTAGGGTAGGCCACGTGTCATTCATTACTAGCTCCTCATTTCTAGTGAAGATTTCATCCTTAGCCCAGTGTTCTTCAAAGAAACTAATATTACCTTTGGAGATCCGCCACGTGGAGTTTGCAACTATAAATTCTTTATGCACCAACAACTCTTTTATGAACGGAAAAGCCCCAACTCTTATTTCTTGCATTCTGATTGGAACCCCTTCCTGCAAATATTTATGCCTTAGAAAATTTTCCCATAAAGAGTTAGAGTTTACAAGATTCCAAAGCGACTTAATGGGAAAAGTTCTAATAATAACATCCAGGCTTCTAACATTTAGGCATCCTTCCTCCTTAGGGATACTGATTTTATTCCATGCTATCCATTTCCGCTTATGTCGCCCTACATGATCTTCCCAAAAGAAGTCTGCAATCATTTTCTGAATAGAATGCAGGACCTTAATAGGGATTACTGTAGCTGCTATGGAATAAATTGGCATTGACACTAAAACATGTCTTATCAACGACAATCTACCCCCTGGCGACAAGAGTCTGGATTTCCAACCCTGAATTCTCTGCTGGATTTTATTTACCAAGGCTTTAAAAAAAGAAATCCTACATCTACCTTGATAAATGGGGACGCCGAGATATATAAACGGAGACTACTTGTAGACGAAACCTGTCCACAGTTTGATCGAAATAATTTTTTCTGCACGGGCTTTCTCATTAATAATTAAATAACTTTTTTTAATATTAACTTTCTCTCCTGAAGCCCGACAATATCTGTCTAAGAACTGCATACATCAATCAATGGATTTTTTCCTGCCATTCAAAAAGATCAATGAATCATCCGCATACAATAGGTGGGTGATCGGAGTAGCCATCCTAGGAGTATGATAAAAACCGATTTCTCCCCTACGAAAAACTCGAGAGAGCCCTCTGCCTAGCACTTCTGCCGAAATAACAAAGAGGAGCGGAGAGAGAGGATCCCCTTGTCGAAGACCTCTAGATGATTTAAAATATCTGTCGTACCTGCCTTGCATCAACACCGAGAACCCACAATGTGTGATGTAGTTTGAAATCAGATGACATATTCTATTATTAAATCCAAATCTGCGCAAGACTGTCAAGAGGTATCCCCATTCAATTCGGTCATATGCCTTTTCCATATCCAACTTGAATATTATATTATTTCCAGTAACCTTCTTGCCAATCTCTTTCATCAGTTCTTGTGCCAACCCAATATTCCCTGCAATGAGTCTCCCTTGAACAAAAGCTCCCTGCTCTAGAGAGATAATATTTGGGAGAAGCTTGGCCAATCTCACACTAAGAATTTTACTGAAAATTTTGTATACCACATTGCACAGACTAATAGGCCTAAAATCATCATAAGAGAACGGTTCTTTGATTTTAGGCATAAGTGCCAAAAAATTGGAAGAAAAGGTATCTGGCATCGCTTGGCAAGCAAAAAATTCCTTCGCAGCTTCCCAGATGTCCCACCCAATAATGTCCCAACAACTCTGAAAGAAACCAGCTGTGAATCCGTCCGGGCCCGGGGCACTATACTAAAAACTGTTTTTCTGATTTCCTATAAATCTGGCATCTGCATTAGAAAATCAAAATCCTCCTCTAGTATCAGGCTCGAAATGCAATCCATGAATTCTAGATCCTCTTTGTACTCTCCTGATGCAAGTATTGATCCGAAAAAATTATTATCTTCCAAAATAATATTCCGCGGATCCGTGATTAAATCCCCTGCCATGTTGTGAATTTTGGTAATCGCTCTTCTTTTCTGTTTGGCTTTTAACTGAGGCAAAGAAAATTTTAGTGCATGCATTTCCTTCTTTAAATTCATTTTCACCTAATTTTTGTTTCCAATAAATTTCTTTTCTCACCAAAGCCAGTTTGAGTTCAGCCTGACATCTGTTCAAGTTAGTCATATCATTTGGATCCCAACCCTGCAATAGGTTGAATTCCAGTTTATCAATATCATCTTCCAACCTTCTAATAATACTGAATATATTACCAAACGTTTCTTTATTCCATATTTTCAGAGCTCCTCTAAGGCGCTTAAGTTTGGAAGCCACTCTATACATAGCCCCATAACCTTCTCCATTAGCATTCCAAATTCTTTCAACAAAGCCCAAGAACCCATCATGAGTTAGCCACATACTTTGAAATCCGAAAGGAGACATACCTGCCCTTTGTGACAATGGCAAAGAAAGTAACAAAGGTGCATGATCCGAACAAACTCTAAGTAAATGATCAACCTGAGTATGCTGCATTACAGTTAACCAATCTGCATTCCCCAGAAAACGATCCAATCTAGCCCAGGTCTTGTCCTCCCCTATTTGATTGTTACACCATGTGTATTTGGGTCCTTCAAACCCACAATCAGAGAGCCCACAGCTCAACAAACACCTGGAGAATTCTGACATCGCCAAAAGATTAGGAGGGCGTCCGCCTAATTTTTCTCCACCTTCAACTATCACATTAAAGTCACCACTAATGATCCAAGGTTTATTCAAACCCATTGCAATGTGTTCCATATCTTCCCATAAACCCCGCCTCTCCTGTACTGAACACTTTGCATATACAAAGGAAATGAAGAACACAAAATTGGAAAAAAGGATATTAATCTTACAATGAATTAATTGATTTGTGCAGAGCAGTACGTCCACTTGTAAGCTATTATCCCAGAAGAGCCAAATTTTACCGCCATAATCATCATTCGTAGCAAAGCAAGGCAGACTCACCTTACCTGCAATCTCCATGTGTCTTGAAGATTGAATCATAGGTTCCGCAATTGCAAGAAGTTTTACATTATTTTCTTTAACCGGCTTTTTTAGTCTACATCGGGTCGCCCGGTTACCAACTCCCCACCGCAGGTCTGTTCTTAGAATTTTTCTTTTTTCCTTTCGTCTTGGCCTCGCCGGATTGATAGCCTGGGTCAATCATATTGTTAGAAGATACATTCGCCTCAGATTCATTATCCGACACCGCGTCCTGATCGAACCTGCTATGTTCACCTAGCGCCTGAATTTTCTGCGCATTTGCATCATCAACACGTTCTTGACCAATTTCAGGGTTGCTTGACGCTTGTTTTTCACCAATCAGCTGCTGTTCCAGAGTAAACGTGCTCTGTTTTAAGCCAGAAAGCGGCACCAGCAGCTCACAATTTACCAACTTATTCACCTATGAATCTAGCGTATCACGTATCATGATGTTCCCAAGCTCTGAATTGATCGAATCGTCCACTGTACGCTGAATCATTCCTGCCCTCTTTGGCCCCCTAGCATCGTCATGAAGTGCCCTCTGTCTCGCGTTCTGGTCCTCTGTTTCAACAGGTTTTGTACTAGTTTTTGCGCATTCGGACATACTATCTCCCACAAACGGAACAATCCACAATGGAGTCGCGCTGGCGGAACCTTCTGGTGACTTTATTTCGTCTCCATTTTTATTCAACATGGCCATTTTAACTTCACTGGAGGTATAACCGGCTTCTTTTAGAATGTTTTCGACATTTTCAATAACTTCCTTGTTCACATTAGTCTTATAATCCGCCCTCTTGAGCTCTTCTTGCTCTTTACTTTGTGCCTCAATACCTTCGCCTACACCATCTGAGATGTCCTCCGCTAATGCACCAAATTTGTTAGCCAAAGTTATCTCTTCAATTGATTTTTCCGGTGCCTGCACTTTTTTCTCTCCTACTTGTTCAATAATGATCTCGACTCCTTGAGAGTTTTTTGCTCCACTAACCCCTATTTTCTCCTATTTTTCCATTGTCTTTTTGCCCACCGGAACATACATTTGCTTGTATACGTTTTGACCTTGTTTCTCCCCTACTTGATTTTGTTTTTGCTTGTTCTTGTCTTGAGATTTATTTTCTATATGATTCACGCCAACATCATTGAAATGATCATTTTTCTTGCCAACCAGTTTTCGACAATAGTCCTTCTCATGCCCAATAAGTAAACAATGGTCGCAATATTTGAATTCAGGATATTCAAGTTTCTGCCAGTACCCTGCATATTTTGGACTTTCAAGCCAAATCCTATTTGGAAGAGGTTTGGTGACATCCATCTCTACGCACATACGTGCAACCTTTGGGCGGGCAAAGAATCTAGTTCCATCATCTATCCGCAGGAAACTACCAAAGGAATCCCCAATCACCTTCATGATGGCGGGAAGAAAGAAAGCGAAAGGAAGATTAGGAAGTTAAACCCATAATGGTCCCAACTTCGGATCCGCCCAGAGGCTAAAACCAGGATTCCAACGAAAAATTTTATACCTGACTCCCCAGATCGTATAGGAATCCTTTGATAACACTTTCTTTACTTCATCTTCTGATTGTAAATACATAACTACATGCCTTGGATCAATAAGACCCATAATGAATTCCCCGGATATTCCCCAAGATTTGTGAATGACATCCCTTATCGAATCAAGCGACGGCCTAAAACTTGAAAATTTCAAAACCACAACGTGATTAGAGACATGAGACTCACCTCTTAAAACATCTGAATCGGAAAGCCGTAATGTCGGATTTCCTTCTTTTCTAAATGACGTAGAATTCGTCGGCTTGTCCTCTAGATCGTCTCGCATCACCTTCCCAAGGACCTGCGCAAAAGTTCGATTAGGGGATCCATCTTCCTCCCTGCCAGCCGCAGGGGAAGCCCCCATGGCTGGTTGTGGCGGCTGCATGAACCCTAGCCTCCTCTTTAACTCAACGCCTCATATCTTCTCCCAATATCTTGGAGCGACTAGGATTAAAAGATGCAAACAAAAATTGATATTGCCCAGTTTACTCCTGTGTCGCCCCAAATTGCCTTGACTTCAGAGCAGTATGTTCTTTTGCAGCCCGAAAATAGACCTGTCGTCTGTTCTTTCGGCCAGCACCTAGCAACAATCAACCCAACGGCCAGTATAAGACGTGGTGACCCACGCGACGGTGGCCTAGTGCTGGGTGGCCTAACGTTGCCGGCCAGAAAACAAGCCTGACGGTGGCTCTGTTTTTCCTAGTTTTCTTGTTGAAACCTAGCCGCCACTCTAATCAATGGATGAGATCGTCTCCAATGATCTTGGGTCGGCTAAGATTTAAAGAACTGGAACCACATCTATATATACATATATATTATCACATAACAAACTCTTGATAGTAAAATAACATTACAACATGTTCAAATGTATGAAAATTAAAATATTTATTTCTTTTCTAAAGAAAATTTTGACATATTTCGGATTTCAAAATAGATTTCAATAATTTCAAAATAGGAAATATTTCGTGAAATTTCAACATATTTCGAGAAATCACATTCCTCCAGAGGGGAGGGGGCAACTATGGGATGCCAGACCTTTATTACTTGATCAAAAAAGATTTTACACCAGTCAGGGGTACATGACGACTTTACCCGAAAATTAAAAACAAATTCTAGGGGCCTAAACTAAGGAACCAAATTAAAAAATAAAAAAAAATAAAAAAAATAAAAAAACCTAGCTATATGTCCTAAAACCAAGGTTAAAGTCCTAAAAACCAAGGTTTAAGGTCTAAAAACCAAGAACTCAAAGAAAAGACCCTTAATAAAGCCCTTCACCAAAAATATTTCAGTAGCCAAAGACAATAATCAAAAGGATCTACATCCAGAAAACCAGGCATTATTATCACCAAAAACTAAGCCTTATTCACTAAGAACTAAGCCTTATTCATCAAGAACTAGGCCTTATTCACCAAGGATATAGACTAAGCAAGAGTTTGAACTTAACCACCAAGAGCTAATTAATGACAGACAAAGCAAGAGTTATTAAAGCCAAGCATAGCAAAAGGTCCCCCTTGCTTGCTGCCCAAGGCACCAAGAAATCCACCCAAGAACCAAAGCACCCTGCTGCCAAGAACTGCTGCCAAATAAACACCCTGCACCGTCCTGATCCAAATACACATCCTGCACTGTCCTGCGTCCTGCACCAAGCCAAAACACCGTCCTACACCCTTGCCAAACCAAACCAAACCAAGCAGCCATGTAATATCTGCCAGCAACTCAGCTGCTTATAAGCAGTCCCAAAAACAAAGTGATGTCTGTTTTTTGAAACAGAGCAGCTGCTCCATTCCCATCCAGCACCCTGATAAAAGAGCTGCCATATATCGTCCACCATCATCTGTCCAGTTGCTAGCACACGTCCTGGTAGGTACCTGCTCTCCATTTTTCTTTCCATTCCATAATTCAAGCAACTGTAACGTTATCTTGATGAGGCCGTGAGCAAGTTTCATAGAGATTTTCGCAAATATGCTGTCTTGCTTTTGTCCAGCAAAAGCATAGCCTTAGGTTTGAACGGGAGCAATTCCCACGAGTAATTCCACGAGATATGTTCATGTTGAGCCAGCCTCGCCAAAGCATCCGCCACTGAGTTCTTCTCCCTGAAGACATGAATACAATGACATTCCATAGAGATAATGATTTCACCAATCTTCCTCCACCACTCGTTAAGGAGCCATGGAAAACTTGCTTCTCGAAAGAACCATTTCTTAGCTAGCATCGAGTCTGTTTGAATTATACATTTCTGTATACCATTCAGTCTACAAAATCTCAAACCCTCTAAAAAAGCCTTTGTTTCCACCACATTATTGGAACCCTCCCCAAAGAAACATTGACTTGCTGCCACAGAGACCCTTCATCATTCCTAATCACAAAGCCGTCCATCGCTACTTTATCTATGCAAGACCCATCCACATTAAACGCCAACCATCCTCTCTGGGGGAAAGTCCAAAAGACTACTCGTATAGGGGATTCCACCACTTTCTTGATTTGTATACCCAGCCTACGCATCAGTATTCCATTGCTTTCCTTTTTGGGGGGATAAAAAATTTGGAAACACATCTAATCCAGTAATAAACTTTAATAATCACATAGTTTGCAGACCACTCCTTACCTTCATATAGTTTCTTATTTTTCTGAATCCAGATTTCCCATAGAATAAAAAGCGGGGTGAGATGAGTTAAAGTACTTGAATGAGATAAAGGTTTTACCCTTTTGAACCAAGCAGTAAGCATAATATACACTTCTACCGACCTGTGCACATGGATGTGAAAGACCAACTCGAAATGTTGCCACACTCTCCTTGCTAATTCTCCTTCCAAGAAGAGACGTTTGGTAGTCTCATCCCGAGATTTGATGCAGCAACTACACTTAAATGGTAATTGAAATCCAATTCTTCTTATCTCTCCATCCACCGGTAAAGCTCTTTTAATGATCTTCCATGGATATTTTTTTAGGTAATAAAGGATGCCAAATCCATTTCCAAAACTGGTCTTGATGACCCCAGAATGAAGAATATCACATGCGGAGCTTATAGAAAATTTTCCATCATTATTTGGAGTCCAAATTCAAAATCTTTGCCTCCCTCCTCACCACGCAATCTTTTTGTGTAAAGATCTTGGGTTTTTCTTTGCAAAAAAGGATCCAATTTCAGTTACCGCCAAACAAGTATAGTGAAAAATCTCACCCTCGACCCAATGTTCATTAAAAAAATTGACAAATCCGTTGCTGATTTTCCAGGTAGATGATCAACCATAAAAATTTTAATTCCATCAATTCTTTCATGAAAGGGGAAGCACCAACTTTTACCTCTTGCATCCTGATAGGAACCCTCGCCTTTAAATATTTCCTTCTCATGTATGTTGCCCATAAAGAGTTAGAACTTGTCAAGTTCCACAAAGCTTTAATCCGAAAAGCTTTTACCACGCAAACTAGGCTTCGAACATTTAATCCTCCCTCTTCCTTTGGGACACTTAGTCTATCCCATGCAACCCATTTCCGTTTATGTTTTTCTTCATGATCTCCCTAGAAAAAATCTGCGATCAAATTTTGAATATTATTTAGGACTTTTACTGGCACACACATTGCAGCAATGGTGTAAATTGGCATAGAGAGAAACACGTCTAATAAGAATTAATCTTCCCCCTGGAGACAACAATCTAGCCTTCCAACCTTGAATCCTTTGCTGTATTTTATTTAACATAATATCAAAATATGAAATTTTACATGTACCATGATATATGGGCACTCCAAGGTATGTAAAAGGAGACTGCTTGAAGCTAAAACCAGTCCATTGTTTCACAAGCACCATTCTTTTCGCCCAAATTTTTTCATCCATCATAAATGAACTTTTGCCAATATTGATTTTCTCCTCGGATGCTTTACAACATCTGTTAAGGAAGTTTATGCATCCTTCCACTGACTGTTTCCTACCATTAAGAAATACTAAAGAGTCATCAGCATATAATAAGTAAGTAATCGGGGAGCAAGCCTTAGGGGTATGATAAAAACCAATTTCCCCCTACGAAAAGCACGTTTGAGCCCTCTGCTTAGAACTTCTGGAACAATGGTAAACATAAAAGGAGTAAGTGGATATCTTTGTCTAATACCTCTAGATGAATAAAAATGTCCATTATATCTACCTTGCATCAAAACCAAAAAACCACAATGTGTAATACAGTTGGATACTAGATGACACGTTCTATTATCAAAACCAAACCTGCACAACACTGTCAAAAGATATCCCAATTCAATTCTTTCATAAGCCTTTTTCATAACCATTTTAAAGATAACATTATTGCCAATGACTTTTTTTTCCAATGACCCTTACTAGCTTTTGAGCCAATCCAATATTCTCTGACGTAAGTCTTCCTTTACAAATGCTTTTTGTTCCAGGGAGATAAATTTTGGAAGAAAACTTGCCAGTCTTTCGCACAAAATTTTACTTAAAACCTTGTACACCACATTACAAAGGCTAATAGGCCTGAACTCAGAATAATAAATTGGCTCCTCAACTTTGGGAATAAGGGCGAGAAAATTTGCAGTGAACAAGCCTAGCATAGAACGACATTCAAAGAATTTCTTCGCTGTTTGCCACATATCACGACCAATAATCTGCCAACATGTCTAAAAAAAACTTGTTGTGAAACCATCTAGTTCGGGCGCACTGTCCTAAGGAATGCTGAAAATTGTTTTTCTGACCTCCTCAATACTAGGCGGCTGGATGATAATATTACAATCCTCTGACTAAATCAACTTTGGAATACACTCCATAAGATCCCGATCCTGTATCCTTCTGATTTCAACAAATGTTGAAAAAACTGTTTCGCCTCATGGATGATGGTTTTTTATTACTAATTGTATTTCCTTCCATATCATATATTTTAGACATCGCCCTCCTCTTCTGTTTGGCCTTTACAAAAGCAAAGAAAATTTTAGTACATGCATCCCCTTTTTTGAACTTTTTTTTCTCCTAATTTTTGTTTCCAATATATTTCTTCTTGCACCATAGCCAACTTCAATTCTGCCTGACACCTATTCAAATTCACATTGTCATTAATATCACAACCTTGCATCAAACTGAATTCCACTGTTCAATTTCATCCTCCAATCTCCTTATCTGGCTGAAAATATTACCAAAAAACTCTTTGTTCCAAATCTTGAGTGTCTTCCTCGTGTGTTTTAGTTTCAAAGCTAATGTATACATAGCCCCAGTTCCTTCACCTCCTATATTCCAATTTCTATCTACAAATCCCAGAAAATCATGATGAGTAGACCACATACTTTGAAATCAAAACGAAGACATACCTGCCCTCAGCATAATTGGCAATGAAATCAGAAGAGGAGCATGATCCGAACAAGTTCTGAGAATGTGCTCAACCCGAGTGTGCTGCATGTCCGCTACCCAATCTGAATTCACCAAGAATCTATCCAGTCTTGACCAAGTTCTATTATCACCTTGCTGGTTATTACACCAAGTAAATTTTGGGCTGACAAAACCAATATTCGTTAACCCGCAAGCAGATATACAATCTGAGAATTCTATCATTGTCGGCTGAACAGGAGGGCATCCACCAAAATTTTCTCCCCATTCTACAATGACATTAAAATCCCCTTCAATAATCCATGGTTCCGAGATTCCCATGGCTAATTGTTCCATTTCTTCCCATAGGCTCCTTTCTTGTACTACACACTTCACATGGACAAAGGAAATGTAGAAAACTTTGTTCGAGCAAATAATAGTTACCCTACAATGCATAATCTGATCTGTGCATTTCAATATGTCAATTTTTATGTCATTGTCCCAGAAAATCCAAAATTTACCCCCAAAGTTCTCATTTGACGCAAATAATGTTAGACATACCTTACCTCCAACCTCCATGTGTCTAGCAGCATCGATCATGGGCTTGACAATAGCTAACAATTTTACATTATTCTCCTGCACAAGCTTATTTAATCTGCAATGGGTCGCCCGATTACCAATACCACATGCATTCGAGTACATGATGTTATCTATCATCACTACTAGTTGGGGTTTTCATATTCCTTGTCACCATGCACTCGTCCATATTGGGTCAGTTCTTCGCGCTTTTCTTTTTTCTTTTGACTTGGCATCCTCGTATTGATATCCTGATTCAATAGCTATCTTAGAGACTGTATGTGTAACTAATTCATTGTCTGACTGAAGGTCTCTTTCCGTATGTTCATTCCCTTGTATGGCATCATTCGTGGCCTCGCTAACCTATTTATTTCCTTCATCAAAAGACACCTTCTCAGACGATCTTGCCCCATCTAAAATTGCACGGATTGCTATTATCTCGTTTGGCTCAGCAACTATATTATCTTAGGCCTAACAACTATATTATCTCGTTTGGTCCATCAATGTGTTGAATACCTGATGCTTCAGTCTGGTACCCTGCAACGTTGTTGTCTACCGCCGGTGATCCCTCCCTGTCACTCATGTGCCCGTTCTTACCACCGTTCTGCACCTTGTTTTTTCATGCTAGAAATTTGTTCCATCTTCTCCCCTGTTTCAGCATCTCTTTGTCGGCTTTCCGAACTACTCTCACCCACAAATGGTACAATCCAGAGAAGAGCTTCCATTGAATTCCCCGACTCTGTTTTGGTTGCAGAAATGTCATTGTCTGGTATTACTCTTTCCACTTCACTAGTTGTGCACCCGGCCTCCTTCAATTCATTTTTTCATTAACTTCACGTTGTTGTCAAGTCTCACCAGGCGTAAACATTTGCTTATTTTGTTTGTTATGTACTGATTCCTCTTCTTTTTCCTTAGTCTCGTCATTTGTGGGAGCATCAACTAAAACAACGTATTTGTTCCCCAAATTTATTTGTCCATGTTTCTCTCCCGAAGATTTCTTTTTTCCTTCTCCTTCTTGAACACTAGGAACCTCCATATCTTGGTTATCTTTAGCCCAACTTGTACCAATATCTTCTTTAACATCTTTTCAATTTTTTATAATTGGAACATAAGTTTGTTTTTGGACGTTTTGCACTTGTTTAGCTTTATTCGGATTCTTTTCCTCCTTGAAAGTTTCACCTTTTTTTATTGGCTTTCTTAGAACCCAAAAGTTTCCTACAATAATCTTTTCCGTGACCGATTAGAGCACAATGCTCGCAATATTTGAAACTTGGATATTCCAATTTTTGCCAATAACCACCGTTCTTAGGATTCTCAATCCAAATCCTAGTAGGTAAAGGTTTAGAGACTTCCATCTCTACACACATACGTGCAACCCTCGGACGAGCAAAATATCTCATGCCATCATCAATTTTTAGAAAATTTCCGAACAAATTTCCAATTGCCTTCATAATTTCAGTTAAATATAATGCGAGCGGAAGATTTGGAAGTTCCACCCACACCAGAGCCAATTACGGATCAGCCCGTAGACTAAATCCAGGATGCCATTGGAAAATTTTATATTCTTATGACCCGTATAGTAAAAGAGTCTTTAGAGAGTACCTTTTTAACTTCTACCTCTAATTGCAAGTAGACAAGAACATGTCGTTGATCCAGAAGACCCATAATGAACTCACCAGAGATTCCCAAAAAATGGGGAATCGAATCCCTAATCGCGTAAAGAGACGGATGAAAACTTGAAAACTTCAACACCGCCACGTGGTTTGATACATGGGATTCACCCCTTGAAACATTCGTATCCGATAACAATAAAGCCGGATCACCCTCCTTCCTAAAACTCGTCGAATTTGTTGGTTTTTCCTTCATGATATCCTTGCTTGCCACCCCAAGAACTTGCACAAAGCTTCTTTTAGGTCGCTCCCCTTCATCTTGGCCAGCCAAAGGAGGATCTCCCTTGACCCCTGTCACAGCCGCCATGGTGGAAACCCTACGTAGCAGCCAAAACCAAAGGCTAGGATCTAAACCCAACACCAAGGAACGGTTTAGATTAGATAAAAACGTGAAAAAAAAACCCGAATGTCTAGTCTGCCCTTAAGGAAAACCAATATCGCCTTAACACATTTTTTTTATTTGTGTGTGTGTATATATATATATTAAGGTTATATTGTGAAATATGCTATAGTGGTGTGTCCCGATCAATTAGGTTTGAGTGGTACTATTGTGAGATAGTTTATCACTCTTAGCCGTTAAGCATGCTTTTTATCTCCAATTGAAGGTGGTTAATGCTTTTGATGGCTCGACCTTCATGATATCTAATGATGACATACTCAAACTATAATGTATATATGTTTTCAAGATCCATTGGGGGTCATGGCCACCTCTCGGCTATCTAGATAGTTACCAGTGGTGGGTGATGTGGGATATGGCATGATTTCACATTCTCACATTCCCGTGTGATCATCTCTAACAATCTTAAATATAATGCCCAAAAGTGGTACCTTGGAGGAAAGAACATGCAAGGGTATTTTGGGCATTAAGTTATTTTTATCTCTTTGTAGCCCTTCAAACATAAGTCCTCAAATATCCCCCTCACGTGGCAAAGATCTAGCCCTAAGGCATGGAACATGGCTGATTCAATAGATTAAGATTTAGGGATGAAATTGTGAATAAATCAGTATTTTATTTACAAGAGCTTCATCGTTATATAAAAGATGTATCTAAGTGCCTAGAGTATATTAGGAACATTCTCAGGGAATACTATTTCTACAATAATATCCCCCAAGTCTAGAAGTCTCAAGGTGCTTACAAATCTTTCAAAACTCCGTCATGACCCGAGCCATGAAATTCACATCACTAGCGACAGAAAAACTTTAAGGAGTCGACACATAACATAATCAACTAACCTCAACAAGCTTCAAAACAACCTCACGACGATAAAATAAAAAGTTGAACCACAAAAAATCAAGAAAAGCAAATCATCCGCATGCATAACTAAAATTACAAAAATACACATGACGTCCTTGTAGCCTATGATCACTAACTAAATATATATACAATAACAGTCAGACCTCACTACACCAAATTAGCATTTTTGTAACAACCCCCCAAAACAATATCACTTTTGAAGTGCAACAATCCACCTAACAATTTTACACATTTTCACAAACAAAATGAAACCATAACTTTCCTAGCTAATAGCGATACAAATGTAAATGACCTACAATTTCCTATTGATAAAATTTTCATATCCCATTTAATCATGTGATGATGTGTGCTTGGGGAAATGTGGTATTGACCCAACACCAACTAAAAAAATATCCTATACATATTGTAAAGGCCATCACCAAGAAAAAAACAATTCCATATATTTACTTGATGACTTTTCTCTTATGATAGAGGGGCATGACATAATTTTTACTATCAGTTTAGGACCATACAGTTCACATTACCTTGCACATGCAAACAATAATTTTTCTCTTACTATCTCTCTTTGCAACATCTTTCTCTACAACTCACCCGCCTTAACAACCAAATCCTAACACCTCCTCCCTCATTTTCTCTCCAACATCCAAAAGGTGGGAACATGAACATAGCCCGCTAGAGAGGTGGTTGATCTTTACCTTGTTCTTGTTGATCTGGTTGAACCAGTTCCTGTTGACCACTTCTTATCCCCAACCCACGACATTGATTCTCTCTGAAGCTTTACTTTACTTGCTTACCGTTTAACCGCAAGGAGTTTAGTCAAAGTGTACCTTCTTATCGATATGAGTTGTCTGCTTTCCATAAATCAATCCATCCCCTACACGCAAGGTCTCTGTCAGTCAAACATTGTAGTCCCCGATCCGTCCCCAGATTCAATTCATGTATTTACTAAGACTTATGCTACCCTTGCTCGGTAGTTCTGCTGCAGGTGCTTTCAGACCTTTCCAGGGCTTCGAAGGAAGCGCCAGAGTAAGCACTACGTCACTTTCATTATCCTGTATTTTATCCTTGACCCTTTCTCATGAAGTTGCACTGGGAGCTAGTGCTTGCTATCCCAAAGCCCGTGGATCCTATCCGAAATCTTTGATGTTTTTTATTCGCTTTTTTTAGAAGGGCCAACCCTAGTAATCTTCATTTTTCTTACACTCAACAGTAGCTTGGTCCATCTTTATTCAATTTCCTAAATGCTTTTTCATGGGGATCCACATAGCCCTCGATACGGATTAAGCAAGATGGATTGAAACCTCCTTCTGCCTTTAGAAACAATAGCCGACTTCTCTCTTCTTGTTCTTCTTCAGGTTTCCAACTGATCGATAGCACGAAAAGTTGGGGAAGGCCGAGGATTGAAATGTAGATGGGGTTGTTCCCGATTGAAGAGACAGAATCGAGATCCGTAGGGATCAGGAGAAAGGTTCATCAGTTTATGCCCTGGGCCTAAATAGGCGCTCTTAAAGGTTGTTTCGTTGGAATCTATTTTCACCCGAAGAAGATCTAGAGAAGAGTTCATCCAGTCCTCCTTTTCTTCTTCTGTTTGGGCCCATCAATCGTTAAGACATACGTAAATCCAACAAGAAAACGGCTGCGCATTAGCACAACGGCTTTCGCGCGTCAGCGCTCAGTCCATTGCTTGTTCCTTTCGAGCTAAGGACGGGACAACAAGATATGATGTGGAATAGAAGAAATGAAATAGGAAGAAGAGCGGACTACACCACGGAATGAAACAAGGGAGAAGCGCTTTTAAATCCAACCAACTCGAAGCTATAAAAAAAGCCTACGTTTTCTGTTTGTTTGTTTGAGTCCATAGAGAGCCTTACGAAGTCTACAGACGAGATGAGATGGAACAGAGAATCCAGGCCAGGAGGAGTCTCCTTCAAGACTGATTTTTGCAAGTCCCCGTGAAGGAACGCATTCTTCACGTCTAACTGAAAAGTTGACATCTGTATACAGCTGCAACTGCTAAAAAGGTGGTTTGTACACTCGTCATCTTGGCCACGGGTGCTAAGGTCTCTTCGTAATCTACACCATACTCCTAAGCATATCATTTAGGAACCAGTCGTGCCCTATCCTTTTCCAAGGTTCCATCTGATCGAGTCTTCACCTTGTAGACCCACCGACAACCAATAAAACTCTTCCCTTCTAGCAAGGTTTGGAACCCAAGTTCTGCTTCGTTGAAAAGCATCTAGTTCTTCTGCCATGGCTTACTACCAGCAAGGAATCCAAACAGCTTCCAACTATATCCGAGGCTCATAAAAGGAGTGAATGGCAGTAAGGAAGGCTTTATGTCGAGGTAAAAAAAAGTTTTATAATCAGCAAACCTAACAAGAGGAACAAAAATACGATTGGAACGATGTACCCGGGGTGTAGATGTTGGATTAGCAGCTAAAGTAGTCTTGTGTTGGTCAGTCACCGTCGGAAGCTCTTCCCATTTTTTCCTGTAAAAAAAAAGATCGGCCAATTCAAAGAAGTCTAAATGGAGAAATCACCCTTGTTATCGGTAGAACTTACAAAGAAGAATTTAGATTGAATTATTAAAATAACAGATTTTTTATGTAGATCTTGAAAATGGAATCAGGAAACAATGAATCAAGGACCGAAGCGGGAAAGGTTGGATAAATAAGATGTTTGTAGTTTGGGGAGGCAAATGACGTTACCCAACTTGCCAAATATGAATGAAGAGACTATAGTGCGATGGCGACGTAGGGCTTTCTTGAAATCGGGTGGAAAAAGACTGCGAGAGCTGGGTAGCATTAGCACCGGGGCCTTTCGGATAAAAATCAATGTGGGCCTGCGACTGCTTGAAGTTGTGGAGCGGGAGATAGTAGATGGAAAAGGAGTCCTTTTCCGTCCATGGCATCATCAGGAGCACCTTCCCTTCGTGCTAACTGAATCAGTTACGTCAACGAACCAACCAATACTCGCCAGAAAGATTTGATCCTGAACCTGTTCTCTGTTAAGAAATGCCTAAAGTGAGTGTCGGGCCTTTTGGGTGAGAGGCCCGAGCAGTATCCTTCATTCACTTAAGTTATATAATGGTAGTTAACCGTCTCACTATTCCTGATAAAGAATAGGATAAGAACTTTAGGAACCAACATAAATTCATTGAGATGAAGAACATTGCCAGAACGAAATGATAAAAAGATCGTACCAATGTCTGAAATAGAGAGTGGGTTGTGGTTACCGGTGATGACGAGACTTTTACCTTGATACGGCGAGGATGAGACAAATGCAACCGGATTGCTCGTTGAAAGCAGAGGAGGAGTTAACAGGACAAGGAGACTGCTTCAAGTCATACAAGGACTTCTTCACTAGTAGTCAAAGGGGAAGTCTTTTTGCTGCATCTTCTAGAATTCTGATACATCAAGAACAAAGTGTGGAAATATTGTGCGTCTAATAACTAATAAGTAGTATTCCCTCCCTAAAGTAAAGCGAAGCTCGACGATAAAGAAAATGACTCTTTCTTCGGAAATCGTATCCGTAGCTCAGTCGCTAGTACGGAGACTGCACTGCAAAGGCATAGAAGTAGTTTACTTGTGAAAACTTCACTCGTATTACCCTTTAAAACCTAACTATAGATTGTTCTTAGCCAATAACCCTATTTCTGAGAAGTCATGCTATGAGAAGGCTCGTTGCTTTTTCATCTCATCGAGTAAATACCCGACTAGCTCCTCAAACTCTTCAAAATAAGCCTTCCTTGACTGCTTACTTGTCTTTCTTCTCCTAGTTCAGATGGAAACCCTGATGAGACAATAGAAGAAAGAACTACTTCCAAGAAGTCTAGCAAGAAGTTCCTTACCTTACTAAGCTTTCAGTAAAGTAATCCCTTGTTACCGTTCCGTGGGTGACATAGGAATGACTGAAGCAATTGGGACAAGAGAGAGCAGAGTGATTTTGCTTGCAAACTCTTAGCAATACTTAACTTCCATATTTCGCTTTAGGAAAACATAGATTAGGGAAATTTGGTTTGCGAGCGCTTCTTTGCGCTGCTGCTTTGCTTTGTAGGCTTTAGATAAAAAGTCCCTCTTGCGCCGCTAGATTGAATACCAGGCTGTCTTGATGACAGCGAATATCGGCGACTTTTTAGCATTGAAAGGATTTCCCGAAAATCATATTTTACCTAAGGATGTCCAAAGTTCGATACCTTTTCTTGGGGCCAGTTATTTGGTTCCCATAGGTAGATTGGTCCCTGCTCCGTTATCTACCTACTTGGCTCAGGATCTAACCGCTTCCCTTTGTATTGGCGCTAAGGGATGGAGTACTTATTTCCTTGAGTTAATCCCTCTTTGTTGGGCAGATTCTTTGAAAAAACCTCCCTCATTCTACCTCTTGCCTGGGTTTTTTCTGTACCTTGGTTAGCTTTAGAGTTGGTTTAACGCTAATAAGGGTGCCAAATTTCTAGTGCCCTTGTATAATAAAATCAGATAGATAAAGGCTGTACATGAAGCTGTGGGACTTGAGCTAGTTGGATGATAGAAATCGTATGTTGTTCTTCTTCTCTTCCTAGCTGCTAGAAATCATCCGCTTGAAAGCATAGTGTAGAATCAGACGTTGTTGATGCAAGGAATCGTCAGTTAGAATGAGTCAATCGAATCCTCTATTGCAAGAGATGTGAAAGATATTTTTTTTCATGACTTGGTAACCCGGTTCGCCTTAGCAGCTACGTCCCAGATCAGTCTCGGCAACTCAACAAGGGGCTTAGCTCCCAGACATTGTTTATAGGAGTTGCAGGGCCAAATCGTAATACGGGTGAAGCCCCTCGTTGCTTAGGAGTGAGTTATAGATAGTTTTGAACACTTGTAAATTGGGATTTTTTAATACCACACCCTACTTTACAAGTATTTTCTTTACTGTAGAACGGAGCCTCCTTGTACCGAGTTCTAGAGGGGCCAAAGCCTTACCGAGTAGTTCGATTATCTCTCTAGCAAATCGGTAGTGGTTTCCTCCACCTTTTCTTGTGTGAGGTTGCCCATTGACATTTTTCCTAACTTTAAAGCAAGCAATAGGGATATCCCTATGCTTAATCCATACGAACAAATAAAACTGATTACTGCTTGAGTTTCCATTACTACACAATGATCGTCACACTTTCTTTTTCTTCGCTCTTTCCTTTTCCTTGTAGATTCAAATCCACGTTCCTTTCTTATTGGGCATCTCCCTTGGTTTGGGATAAGTCTGGGCAACTAAATAAAGGCAGTTTCATACATTAGAATACGAATGGATTAAAATGTCCATAATTGGGGCAAACGATGCAATAGTTTCGGTTAGAATACGAATGGATTAAAATGTCCATAAAAGCCCAAAATGGCATAACCAAATAATTGTTTTGCTAATGGTGGATTTCGCGCCACGGAATGGATCGAGGAACTAAGGATGTTCCCAATACCGACAACCGCTCCCGCGGACTTCAGGCCAGGCCTTACTATAACCAACCTCACAGATCCCACTCAATCTTTTACACCAATGTATCGTACTCTCTCGACCAAGTCATCAGTAGAGCAAGCTTCGAAAACTCAAATGCGCCCCTAACCTAAAAAGGGGGCCATGTCTCCCGTGGCTACCTAGCCACACTACATAAGGCATGCATGGCTGGCTATGTGGAACACCAAAATTCGCAAAAAAAACTATCGGGAACTGTCCCGGAATGTTTTATTATATTGAGATTCCAGACCCTTTTGGCGAACATCTTCCAGAATATTATGGAGGGTGGCGAGACTATATTTAGCACCGCTGGGCTGATGAATAAACTGCTCCCCAGCAGCATACCAAAAGTTGCACCCCCTCCCGTCAAAGCTATCGATTTCATGAGAAGATCCATTTTTGGCCCTAAGGTTTGGAGGGATTTTTTCTCGAGCCTTTTCCACTTGCCCTCAGCCACTCCTACGTTCTTAAATAGAAGAAGACGATTTATAATCGCGGTGAGGATGGGATTTCTGGGCTCCGTTGTTATGTTTGCAGAAGGAACCGAGTACGCCTATTACATTTTTGACTGCCAAATAACAAATTGGGTCCCAAGGTAAGGAATAACCAATTACACCAAAAAATGCAGTCAATACAGCCAAAACCACACCTGTAACCCAAGTCAATTCGCGAGCTTCGACCAACTACCACCAGTTAGATACACACGAAATACGTGCATGATCATCATTGGGCGCTATGAAATAGCCTTGCCGACCATCGATGAACTGATCGAATTAACCAACCAAAGTTAGCTTCAGTCATTATGTATTGAACAGAAGCAAAAGCCTTGGTAATGGTCGGACGATAGTCAAAATTCATAGCAAACCACGTAGCTACTTGTACTAAAAAAACAAGTAAGACACGATCTCCTCCTAGACAAAAAAATATGTTGACATGAGGGCGTTTAGGTAGATCAGAGGTAATGGCTTGTTTTCTTGGTGAGGTAACCATTGGCTTGATGATCAGACGAACCTTGATCACCCCTCGCGTGGTGGGCGATGATAATTGGTTGCCAACCAACATCTGAAAAACACGGTGTACCTCTGACGGAAAGGTATGTAATGTCATTAAAGATAGAGAAAGCTGTGAAAATATGGCGGTAGCCAAAGAGATGGTCGATAAGTTGAAGAATGAAAAGCATCCCCATCCAACTAAGATCTTCTGGTTTAAGAAAGGCAGGGAATAGAGTAGTTGATTCAATAGACTCAGCTTGCTTGTACGGGAGAGACAAAACCTTATCTGAACTTGTTGAACCCACCAGCCCTACTTGCATGCCTGCCTTTCCCTTGCTCTATCACTTTTTTTTAGAAACCAACCTTATATTAAAAACTAACCAATATAAAAAAAAGATGAGTTCGTAGCTAGATTATGAGCATTGATACATTCAAAGTTCTAGGGATATAATAAGGAAAATTTTCAAAAAAAAAAAAAAACTATTATTGAAGTCTTTATAGTCTTCTAAGAAGATCTATTGTTCCCAGCTGAGATGTGTAGAAACACCCCTCAAAACCTTCACCACATCTAAGGAGTCTGACGCTAACAGAGCGGACATCCACCCTTTCGACCTGCTCGAATTGATTGCCTCCTTTGTTGCCAAAAATTATGCTTCAAAACTTGATGAGATTTTTCGACCAAGTCTACCACCTACTGATGCCAAAATATTACCTTCCATATCTTTAGCCACGACTCCAAAGGAACCTGGATTAGAATGAGAGGAAAACCCTGCATCAGTAAATAGATAAATATGAAAATTTCTGGCTTTGCATTCCTTTGATTCCCCATATAGTATGGTATCTGATTGGGGTTGTTATAGGACACTATGATCGTCTCCAATGTCTCCTTGCTCCTGTATGGAAGATGGGTGAAAGAAGATATTCTAAGATAACCATACTCACCAAGCCTGTTGGGATATGATAACAGGCTTTAGAATATCATTGTGAAAGACACATCAGTTACGTGTCTGCCAAATGATATCAAGACCTGTTGTTGCCTTGGCCAGTGCCCCTATTACTCAATTCCTATCTATCAGACTGGCTAATATATTAAATCAATCCATGGCATATGTGACTACTTACATTACATTAAAAAATAAATGTTCCAAAGTTTCAACATGGGATTGGCATATAAGGGCATTCAAGAAGAACATTCGGATGATGCCTAACTAGATTCTCTCTAGTGGGTAAGTTATTGAAATAGATTTTCCAAAGGAGGAAGTGGATTCTATGGGGGGTGAAGGTTGTCGGTATATCATGGATGAGGGTTTTGTTAGGAATAAAGGAAGAGGAAGGTTTTGAACCCTGGTATTCTGAAATAACTTATAGGAAGACTTTACAGTAAAAAGGCCTTTCTTATGAGATGTCCACCACACCAGAGTGTCTTTCTGGTTAGAATTCTTTACTTTATAAGGGTCCTAAGAATTGCTTCTTTAACTTAAGGTGTAAACACTTCCTCTATTATCTCTTCATTCCACCCCCTCCTACCATTCATTTCTGTTATCAGATCTTGAACTTCATCAATGAGCATCCTTTATAGTCCCCAACATGATCCTTCAAAGGGAAGAAATTTGGCAACCACCTATCCTCCCAGATATAAAACATGTACCCTGTTCAACAGTCCAGAGAACATCTTGTTAAAATTCTGTCACAATGTTACCCAGGCTTCTCCAAACAAAGGAGGCATCTTGTCTTTATCAATTTGCTTTCAAAAGATTTCCCTGTGTGCAATAAATTGATCTCATAAATTGGCTCCAGAGATCATCTGGCCTGGTGCATAGTCTCCACCGAAGTTTATACAAAAGAGCCTTATTCCTTTCATACATGGATGGGATTTTGAGGCCCCATTTTCTCCTATCCTCCTACAAAGTCTTCCATTTGACTAAGTAATAAGGATTGGCTTCTTCCCTTCCACCCGAATCCCCAAATCAGCTTATATATTTCCTCACACAAGAATTTAGGTAGCAAAAAGGACTGCATTGTGTACACTGGGATGGATGTTGCCACTAATTTAATCAGAGTACTCCTTCCTGCTTGGGAAAGCAAGTTAGCCTTCCAACCACTGAGTTTTTAGGTCATTTTCTCCACAAGAAACTGGAAATCTTATCCTTTGTTCCTGGTGGTAAACAATGGAGCACCTAAAGATTTTTTTTTTACATTAAACCCTCGAACCCCCAAGAGATTCATAAAAAGCCTCCTATGTCTATGGTGACATTTTTACTGCAGTATAGATATGATTTGGCATAATTGACTTCTTGCCCGGAAGCTTGACAGTATTGAGTAAGAACCTTCTTGACATTGTTGCATTGATCTATGGATGCCTTACAGAAGATGATGAGATCATCTGCAAATAGCAAATGGGAGATGGGAGGTGATCCTCTTCTTGGTTTAAAGCCTGTGATACTTTTTATCTTTTTAGCCCGAGTCAATAATCTAGTTAGAGATTCAATTACCAGTCTGAAGAGGAAAGGAGAACCTGGGTTTCGAATCTTGCCTCAAGCCTCTAGTGGGTCTGAATCTAGATTGGGGGGTACCATTAATCAGGACCCGATATTCCATTGTGATTAAGCACTGCTCCACAAGATCCACCCAATCTATAGAAGCAATGGCTCTATCAAGTCTTTCCCTAATATGGTCTTTGCCTACCATTTTATTGCTTCAACCAAGTAAAACTGGAGCCTGCATAAGGTAACTCCACCATGCTATATCTAGTCATAAAGTCAGAGAAAGGTTTTGTTTGTCTACTAGTAAAAGTTCTACCTCCTATTTTATCAGCTCTAGAGAGGACGACATTAAAGTCTCCTATAACTAGCCAAGGGCCTTTAAAGGTATCACCACATGCATGCAAGGTATGCCAAAATTGGGGTATGAATTGAGGATTGGGTTCACCATAACAGAAAGTAATGTACCAATCAATAGAAGCATGATAATCATGTAAGACAACAGATATAGAATACTTATTGATACTTGAAATGGTGAGACTTATTCCCTCCCTCTAGAAGAGAGTGGGTCCTCCTGAGGAACCTACAACATCCATATAACTCCCATTAGCAAACTGAAACCTTTTCCTCATTTCATCCATTTTTTACCCGGATGTTTCAGTCTCCATCAAGAAGCAAAAATCAGGGTTGTGCTTCTTGATGAGGTCCTTTAAATTAGGAACTGTAGATGAGGAACCCATTCCCCTACAGTTCCAGGTGAGAATCATTGTGATGGTGGTGGCTTTGGATCTTCCAGTTCATCTCTCTCCCTTTTTATCTTCCTAACTCGCTTCATTAGTTCAGCATAAGCGAAAGGATCTTCTTTGCATGCCCATGAACACAACTTCTGGAAATCCTCATTCTCTAAATTCTTGATCAACGCTTGTGTTTCTCTATACAACTTCCTCTTTCTTTGTTGCGAGAAGGAGCCATCTCTATGGTTGGGGGGAGAGGGGTTTGAGAGGGATTGTGTTTCTTGTGGAAAGTTGTCTACAGTGCTGATTGGGTTGAGAGGGTCTTTGGTGGAAGGGATAATAGTGCGAGTACCAAGGTCATCATGATGGTGCTTGGGAAGTGGTAAGAGGAGGGGCTGTCGATACTCGAAAAGGTCCAAACATTCAATTTTTTCTCTACTGCCAGCCGAAGCTCTTAAGAGCCTACATCTGACACCCTGTCCCCCAGGCCCCCTTGATTTTACGTATTTTGAGCAAGGAGGGAAGCCAAGCACAGACTAATTAAGCCAACCCAGGAGAAAGACGAACACTGGAGCCCAAAAAAAGAGAAGTGACTTTCTTATGATATTGAAAGAACAACCTACTTTCACATTACGTATCTCGGGCACTAACTATCTGAGGCTTACCTACCTACTCTTTAATGAAAAGGTATGGAGCCTTGGTGTGCTTTCCCTCAATCCCACTAGAATAAAGTGCTAAATGTAGACAAACTGGAGCCCCTTAGCTGAGAGACCCTGCAATCATGGCAGTCGAATAACTGGCCCTTCAATGCCTTCAGGGACTTATGGGTTCTACTGGACTTAAAGAGCCAATTTAGAAGACAGAAGTTGCTAAAGTTGAGGAGAATGAGACTGATTTGTTGAACTAATACTAACTTGAACCGAGAATAGCTTGGACTGAGACTAATGGCTTGAAACGAAACTGGCTTGTTGGAGAGGTGAACCTTTGTTCCAAGTTGTAATGATGGCGAATAGGAGGGTTAAAAAACGAGTGGTTTGACCTAACGATCGCCAAAACTAAATATATCTAGATTAAAGAAGGCAGTGCATGCCCAACCTAGTGCTTCGGAAGTAGATCATTGACCGGGCCAAAAACCTTGACATTAAAAGACTTTACCTCATAGAAAATAAGAGGAGACTGAGAATATACGTGTCACAAGCAAGAATCGAACCTACACACCCGATTGTAAAGTTGAAAACTAAAACAATCAGCGAAATGCCTTTACACCTTCGCACAAACCAGTTCTACTTCTATCACGAGGGCCAATAGAGTGTACGTCTGGGGCCTGATATCTCCTAGCCGTTTAAACATTTCTTATAGAGAGCCCTTCATTATCTATTCTCGCATAACCGAGAAAATACTCTCTGTCTCTCCAGGCATTCCTTACGTAGCCCCTGTTAGGAGAAACCCTGTTTTATCAACAAAGGCTGGACGGTGGGTGGGTAAGGAAGAACATTAGGCCAAGAAAATGAAACTCAAAAGAGGCAAGGCAGTGGGACCTGTCCGCTTTCACATAATGAAAGAAAGCTAAAACGCTTGGGGAAATCCAGTTGTTGGTAAGGGTAATTCCCATAGGAAAGGACAGAGAGAGGTACCAAACTACCCCAACTAGGGGCTGCTTTTGCTTAGAACCCTCGGGAGGACATTAAGGGGAAAGTACATGAGTATAAGAGCTATGGGGAAGCTCGAGATGCCAAGGGTTTGGAGAATTGCATATAGCAGATGGAACAAGACTTCATGGCTATTCGACTGTAGAACGAGGGAGCCAAGCTAGATACTGCGACTATGTATCTATCTGACGATGTTTTCCTAGGGTGGCGACGTAGGAGCAGCGACATAGAGAGGGGCCTTTGCACTGTTGATACATGGGAGGACTTAAAGAAAAGAGTTGAATGCTCATTTCTTCTCTGAGAACGTGGGGGCCTTGCTCGCAACAAGCTCATGCAGCTCAAGCACACAGGTTCGATCTGGGAATATGTTCATAGCTATTAACTACTATCATGTTTGATATCTAGAGTCTGTCAGGTGAGGATCGTCTCTACTTATTCCTCCGAGGGATACAAACATGGGCATCCCAAAAGCTACGACGTCGGGATGTGCAGGACCTGGCTACTGCCTTGTCCAATGCAAAGAAGTTGTTAGACTTCAGGGGAGAACCCACACACAACAAGGGCTGGCCTTACAACAAAGAGAACCATGGCAAGGGTGGGGGAGACAAGAAGAACGGTCACAAGCATGATAGAAAGGATGGAGCCAAGCCCAAGTCACTAAATGACAAAGGCAAAGGGAAGCCCTTTTGTCACTTTGGTTACTACACATGTAATGGTGATCATAGGGCATTGGATTGACCCCAGAAGCAGACGTTGAGATAAAAACCAAGATTTCTTTATCTATTATCTATCCTAAATAGGATGAGTATGAGTTTCAGCCATTCAGTCGGGCCTATCTTGCTTGGGATAGCCCCATCGCTACACAAGGAAATCAACGGTTCTTCAGGGATAACAAATCCCAAAGTTAGACAATGTCTCTAACCAACCTTTCTCTTATCTTATTTCTGGCTTGGCTACTCAACCTTGAAAGAAGTTTGAAGGAACGTGAGCATCTGCTGGTGAAACTACTATATAATGCCATGCCGGTACTGATATTAGCTCTGAAATTTTGTCTACTCAACTAGAAAGCCTATGTTGCCTATAGGCTTTTCAATGTGCTATGGTTTCTGTTTCTAGTGATGTTCTTGACTACTGCCTTAGGGATTTATTCAGTGACATTATACAATTGTTCAAGGACGAAGGGAGAGTGTTCGCAGCGCCCCTTTGCTTTGATTGATGCGTAGTGGCACACTGCACTAGTTACAATTGTGCTCTTTCTTGTTTATCCAAGGAACTTTTCCTTCCCCTTAAGACCAAAGGCCTTAGCCGAGCTGAGTCCTATCCCCACTGACCCTATCCAATGTAAATACTTTTAATCAATCCGAACCCCGGTATACATTGCCTAGCGTAGGCTTAATGTGCATCCTTCCTTCTCTGCCCCCCCCCCCCCCCACATTTGGCTTAGACGGTGGGTCGCGTGCCCTCGAAAAGATAGCCGACTTCACTCACGACTATCGCCAACACTTTTAAACATCGTGCTTGGCTGGTGACCAACAAAGCTCCTTAGACTATGCTGCTATGACTGGTACAGGAAGCTATTACACCATTACTGATTGACCTGACAGACTGGACTGAAAGACAAATCTAGAGGACGAAGACTCCAGATCTAGATACTGTCTGATCTGAATCCCTTACCCCCTTCGTTTCAGCAAGGGAATGATCCTCGCTCTTCGGCAGACTAGCTCATTAATAAAGCTAATGAGGAATAAACTCATAGATAAACAGAAAGTCGTGCTGAACGCTCGCTTACGCTTTGACATAATTTGTGCAAACTCCTCGCATTCTGCCTTCTTATTCCCAAAGGCCAGGGGAAGAGTGGGCCTACTCCTGTTGAAGCATCGTTTCATCTGCACTCCATAGATTGACTTACTATTAGCGCCTTCTCTTCTTTAGGGGCTAAGAACTCAAAGCCAAGGGTAGCTACGTAAGGAACCGCTACTAACTCCACAAAAACTCCACTCCTGTAATTCCTAAAACCGCACCTAGCTCCGATGAGGAGGGACAGTTTTGGAACTATTTGCGGCTGAGCTCCTGCCGTCAATTTTATCGGGTATTCCAAGGATGCTCACTCCTCAAGATAAAGGGAAGTACATACATAAACAGAAATAGTCCACGGAGACGTCACTGCACAGACGAGGAAGCTTCCAAATAGAGACCTTCAAAATTACCATTCCAATTCATCATCGGTCGAACGGGGTCAGCAAGCGACAACAAGCAAGAGGTAGAGCTAGGGGTCTGGAGCTTCTTATCGACCTGTGTCCCTTCGCTCTTATCGATCGCATTTGTTCAATTCTTTTCGATTTGTATCTCACTCTTCCGGGCATCATTGAACCATTTGGTCGGTGTCTCATTAAGCTGGGGAAAGGGTTGAAGAAAGAGCATTTGAACGAACCTTTCCTCTCTATTCTATTTATTCTCGGTCGATCCTACAAAATTCCTCTTTTCCGGCTGGTGGGTTGGTAAACTCGTTCTAGCTATCAGACTTCTCGAGGCTATATTCTATACTTAATACCAATTGATCAAAATAAATATCAACAACATAGGGGCTCTAAAGGTCGAGCATTCTGGCATAATTCAATGCGAATCCCTGCATCTCGTGGGTGTAAGTGCGAGTGATCAGCATCGCAAGTCAATTAAGTAAGTCAATCGATGCCTAGCTCCTACTGGTATTGAAGGCAATATCTGCAATCGATCTTTTTTTTATACAACGAGGTTCGCAGGTTCCATAAACCTGGAAATCTTCCCCGCCTGGTAGGGGGCATTATAAGTCTTAGGCGAAGAAATATTGATAGAGGAATGCAAGGAAAAAATAGCAGTGAAATACATCTTTCTAAGGTTTGTTGCCTCCGTCGATGTATCGCTCTATCGGTCCGGCCGTTTGAGCCTTCTTCCCATTTTGTCTTCCAAAACCAGGGTTCATTGGTGCTGCCATCTCTGCTAATCAACCTCCTTCACTCTCTCCCGCATCTGGGAATCTGGGCTGTCTTGGTATTCTTCACCAGGCAACCAACATGAATAAATCCATCAATGCATTTTAGATTCTATAATTAATCTGGGTTCAGAGGACAGACCTTTTATAACTAATCCTTCTCTTGGACACCAGGTTTAAAACCGAAAGTACTCGATTGTCGATATGTCGAATCTGAAAGAAGGTCCAAGAACGGCAACTCTGAAACATGCCTAGTAACCAAATAAACCTAGAACATCAGCCACGAGAAATGCCAACTGTCACTGCCATTCCCCATCCCCGAACACTCCCACCTTGGTCGATACGCGATCACTGTCGTGGGAACCCCCTCCCTACAACATGTCGCATCACGTATCGATGGAACAAGGCATGCTAAGGTAAATAGCAAGCATATGTATAAGAAATAAGCAAGACAAGGCTCGAAGGCCTCTACCCCAGACCGGAGTCTCATCCGTTACTTTGAGGCTTCATATGCCCATCTTTACAGCGAGTAGTTGCGTATCCCGCTTCAAGCGAGAGACCAGAAAGCCGTCCAATTCGGACAGAGCGTAGAGATATCACTGCAACACAACCAATGTCGAGTGAGTAGCCAGCTACCACACGACCAGTGGATGTACAAAGGGCGTGTCATGGGCATATGCCGAAAAAAAATCAAAACAGAAAAATTGCTCAAATCAGAACATAAGAAGAATAGGAACTTTATTAGGGCCTCGCTTCGACACGAACATGTCATGCGTGCAGTTTGATGTTTTCGGCTCACCAACGAAGGTGGAGGCAGCCAAGGCTGAACTCTGTGCAAGACGAGAGGGATAAGAGAAAGCATTAGATTAAATGACACCATAATGAATGTAACGTCTCTACTGAATTGAGTCTAACGCGACTTCGGTCAGCCTGCTTCACACCGGTCGAAGATCTAAGGTTCAATGCCTAGCATAAAAAAAAAGGTGCACGCTTACCCTAGTCGAGGGTGCGTCCGGTATAGACCCCCCTCGGAGACTAGCGACCCCTAAGCTCACGTTTCATAGCATGATCTCATGAAGCATGTATCGCCGACGAGTGGATCGGCGGGAAGGATGGGTTGCCCCACCTTCTAAGGTAGTCAGGTCTCGAACCTAACATTAGAGTCGAGCGCTTTGTCACTCTCTCTGGCCTTTTTTTTTAACCAAACCTTATTTATCACATACATAGGATAATAGAAGATAGATAGTTCTAATTGATATGCAACATTTCGGGATTGATTCATGGAACCACATCCATTCGTTATATAAAATGAAAAAAAAAAAGTAGGCTTCTCTTTCAATTTCAGACCCTTTGCCTCGTTTGCTAAACAATCTTTTTCTATTTGTTAAGAGAAAAGAGGAAGTAGTGTGTGAGAGACGAATTGTTTAGCAGTTTCCATCCGTGAACTGTCTGACTTTTGTAGCCTCATATGACACTATAACACTAGCAACAACTACAACCATCTTTTTTATAGGCTTATATTTTTTATACTTATAAGGAAAGAAAACGCACTTCACGTCACTCCAAAAAGAGGTCCATTCGCTTCAAAAACACAATATTGAGTTGCTTGCAGGTGTTAAGCATATGGATAGCGCCACTTTTCTTGTTGATTTTTGTATTGCCACTTCTCACAATTGAGTGTTCGGAATGGTTCTATTATACCCGCATTGACTGGCCTAAGCAAGGGCGGGCGCCTTTGGCCCCAATTGTTCAATCTAGAATCCTTACACGCGAAATAGGGAAGGGTGGGTAACGTGTTCTATGTGCAGCAACAATTGGATTTGTCTTGATCTTCGATTGACGAGCGGGAAAGGGGATGAACACGTGAATGCATTCATCTTATTATAAGATACCGAAGTGCGATAGAAAACAAAGTAGAAAGAGGACGAGTTGAGTCCTAGTGGTAACGGATGTAATCGTTCGCCCCGGTATATTTGATTGAAACTAATTGCATTTTCTCGATAAGATCGATAGCAACTAACTCTTATCCAAGGAGCGGCATAAAATAGGAGACTTTTTTGGAAAGCGAAAACCTCAATTTGGACAATACTTGATTTCACCAGCATTGGGCAACGTGTTAGGTTAATGAAATATACACATCTTTTTTCTTTTTATTTCTCTAATATTTATTACTAATAAATAAAGAAATCAAAATCAAATATCATTATTTAATTAGAAAAAAAATGAAAGTCAACATGTTTTTGAAATAAATGTGTCATTTGAATTAAGAATGTCTTTGGTTCTAAAAAAACAAAATTCTAGAGAAAATTGAGTAAGAGGGTAAATTTTCTCCAATTGAAGTTGAGGATGACTTATTTTGATAAAACACCCTTTGCTCCCACTTGTCATCACGAGCTTGGTTTCCAACCCAAAAAACTAGCCAGTTGGAGGTCTCCAAAGCCCATATAACTCAAGAATCACCCCATGACCTATTCGATGCGAGACAAAACTTGTCACATTCTTCCTCATGTGACGCCCTTGTCGCAACCTACAACTGGAATCGTTGCACCCCGCCAACTCGTCCAACGTGCTGCCCTAAGGGGTCCACTATCAACGCGGACCACGCATCCATCTCTCTCTTATACGTAGTTATCGTTTGTTGGTGATATCTGATAGGAGGCAAGTTTGTTCGGAATTCTGGACCCAAATATTAAATACAAACACACAATTTTATTAATTGGAACAACAACACTCACAAATTTCCACTAACAACTCACAATTACACATACAATTTCTCACCATTTCATACACTCACAACTCATACAATGAACCAAGCCTAAGACTTCACTTCAATAACTTGGATGCCTTAAACACAAAGAACTTATGGCTAGTTATAGATTGAGGTAGGAAAGCTCTAAAGAAATGAAAGTTTTAGATATAATTTTAAGAAAACTCTAGAAAGATAATTAGAGCCACATGTTGGCGTTCTCTAGAATTTTCTAGGACAATATACAAAAATCTAGTTTTCTAGATTACTCTTGGTTTTGAAAAATGTCTAGAGAGTTGGTGTTGCCAACTTCTCAACATCCCCTTTCAACATCAACTCGCCGTGATTCCATGGTGGTGCCTTAAACTTCTTAATTGAAACATTATTCTTAATGTTCCACGTCATGTCAAGTAGTTCTGTTTCTTCTGCCACCATTGCGAGCTTTGATGTCATGTCCGTTTTCTTCATTGCAATTTTCTATTTCCTTTTATAACTTCCTAGTTTGTCTTCCTCATGTCTTCCTTGGACATCCTCAAAGTGGTTATCATCCTCACCAGTGATGTCCAACTGCCCGGTAGAGTCTTCAACTCCATCACTCGTCTTTGCAAGTTTGGTTGTCTTATCAGTTTCTTTGGCCTCTACATTCATGACAGAGTCAGCAACCTCTTGTTGTACCTCTTCAGTTTCTTCTTCCTCAGGTTCAACAAACTCCACACGTCTCAGGAATGGCTCCGCATCAATTGGTGCCTCCATTGCCTCATCCTCACATTCCTTGTTTTCCTCCACATATTCATAATCGACCTCCTAATCTGAGCTAACTTCCTAGTAGTCACTTTCATATCCGATCTTTTCTTCAATCATTGGTAGTGCTACGTGATCTTCTAGTTCCACCCATTCTTCATCATTGTCTTCATATGTCGTGAAGTCCATCTCTTCTTGAAAAAAATCTTTCAACTCTTTTGTCGCAAATGCTGCAAAATCCCATTCATCTTCACTATCTTGTTGATTGTTAGATGTCACCAAGTTACCTTCAACAATCTTTTTCTTCGACCAACAGTATTTTACATAGTGACCTCTCTTACCACAATTGGTGCATTCTTCTAAGATATTTTCTCTGCAATAAGGTGTTATATGACCTGGTTTTCCACATCTGTAACGTGTCCTTATTTTTTGCTTGACGTCACCATTTCCATTTGATTGTCCTCGTTGAACTTATCTTGTCCGAAGTCTCTAAACCTTCTGCCCTTCATTTTTTCAGAGTAGAGGGCTTCCTCATTATCATCCTTGATTATGACTTTTGCCATTTGTTTTCCTGTCTCTTGATTTATCAAGAGATTTTCCAGCTTCAACAGTGAAGGTTGTGTGGGCCACCCTTGAACTGCTGATTTAAACCCATTGTATTATGGTCGTATCCCCCGAATAATAATTTTTCTCATCCGGACTTCACTAATCCTTGACTCCGCATCTAACTGTGAAATCTCATGATATATATTTTTAACTTTCATAAAGTAGTCAGAGATAGACATGTTACCTTGTGCAATAATGCCAATCTCGTTATCTAGTAACTGCAATCGAACATCGTTAGCTCTTGAGAATAATGCAGAAAACGTATCCCATGCTTATTTCGGAGTCTTCACATCACAAATATGGTCTATCGAATCCTTCTGGATGAAATCTTGATCATGAACATTGCCTTTCCAGCCTGTATCTTAGTTTCTCCGCATTTGCCGGAGTATTTTCTGATGGAATAACATCATCTCTACCAACAATTTCCCACAAGTCTTGGCTTCGGAGATACAACTCCAAACACGACTTCTAATAAGTATAATTATTGTTGTTCAGCTTCTCAATCCAGTTTTGTATGCATGTCATGTCTGCCATAATTTGGCCAATGCCACAACTATTCAATAGTAACCACGCAATGAGGATGGGTCTGATACCAAATTGTTCGGAATTCTCGACCTAAATATCAAATACAAAAACACAATTTTATTAACTGGAACAACAACACTCACAAATTTCAACTTACAACTCACAAATTACACATACAACTTCTCACAGTCTCACACACTCACAACTCATACAATGACCCAAGCCTAAGACTTCACTTCACTCACTTGGATGTCTTAAACACAAAAAACTTATGGCTATTTATAGATTGAGCTAGGAAAGCTCTAGAGAAATGATAGTTCTAGATATTTTCTAAAGAAAACTCTAGAGAGATAATCAGAGCCACATGTTGACTTTCTCTAGAATTTTCTAGGACAATATACAAAAATCTTGTTTTCTATATTACTCTTGGTTTTGAGAAATGTCTAGAGAGTTGGTGCTATCAACTTCTCAACAGAGTTTACTCTGTTACCTTTTGTATGGTCTTGGTTTCCAACCAAAAGACTAGCCTGTTGAGTGGAGATCTTCAAAACCCATATAACCCAAGGATCACCTCATCACCTATCCATTGCGAGACTAAACTCGTCACACGCTACAAGAAAACTTATTTCACAATTTTTGTGACACCTCGATTGTTGAGGATGTGGAGGGTGGTAGTGTGTTGGAAATGAACCTAACCCAAAGAGATGTGAAGATTACGTTAGTTAGTTTCCCACATGTTTAGGCATTTGTCTAAGGATTTCGCAATTATGGGTTAGTGATGTTGGGTGTGTTAGTCTCACATCATGTATGGGAGGAGTAGTCATAAGGTTTATAAAAGGTGGTCCTCTTTAATTATATTGAGGCCTTTTGAGATCCAAAATCCCATGATGGGGCTTGACCCGATTTGGGTGGTTAAGCCCCATTTTGGGGACGAAAACCTTTGTTACGGTGTTGGTTCATATCATCCCTATCAATGAGTAATGGGGTTGTGATGCCACAGGTGCAGGTGGACATATCACTGAGTAATGGGACTCGTGATGGCATAGGGTGCAAAGGGAAGGAGTGGTGCAGTATTCTCAGAGCGCGTAACTTGAAAATTTGTTGGAGCACTTGAGAGTGTCTATAATATATTTTATCTTTAAATAAATAAAAATCAGAGATGTAAACAAAAGTAGAAAAGGGACTTAAATAGGAAAATGGGCTCTCCTTTCTTTGCAGCTCAAGTTAGTTTAAATCAACTTGGGGGGGGGGGGGGGGGGGGGGGGGGTGACCATATGAGATAGGTGAGTAAAATGGAGAAAATGGATAGAGAGTGGGAAGTAACTCCCCTTCATCTGCAATTGCAGCTCGATTTGGCTTCATACATTTTAAAGGCCTTGCTTGGTTGACGATAGGGCTATTCTCGGTTTGGCTCGATTTTAACCTAAACTGCAAACCAAACCAAATTAATTGATTTGTAGAGACTCAAACCAAACTGAACCAAATGTGTAATGATGTCGAACTGATTTGAAATTCCATTAACCAAAATATTAACCGACTGACAAAGACTATACGAAAGTCGGCCTAAACTAACCTAACACTTATTTCATATTAAATAATACATTATTTTATATTAAATTTTAGCCTACCTAACTATGTTCGGCTCAATTTCCATAGGTTATTTAACTTAGAAAAAAATCGAATCAAAATGAAACCAACCCAAATTAGTCAATCCAATTTGATCCACGTAGTTAAGTCACTACACCAAATAGTTTCACACGTCCACATCCAAATTTGTGTTGTAACCAAATGGTTTCACAAATGAAATGATAAAATAATTGGATCGCCATGAATAGTATGGTGTTGCAAGTGATATTATTCATGGTGATACAATATCACTTCATTTGTGAAACTGTTTTTCAAAATTCTGCCTTAATTTAGTTTTGGCTTGAAATTGTTTGGTGGACTATTACATCACAAAAGTAATATTGTTTGGGGGGTTATTACAAAACTGCCCATTTGGTATAGTGATTTGGTTCGTTATGTTTCGTATATCATCATCTTCACTTATCGTTGTTTTGTTGCATTGTGTTCATCTACAACACTAAAATCTCGACTAATGAAACTTCTTCAATGAACATGGGATGTTGTTGGGTCAAAAAAATTGATTGAAGTGAATGATGTAGCATTTGAACTTAATTTGGAAATTTACATGTTGAACAAATTGATTGGAATATCCATTTATTACATTTTTTTTAGATAAAACCATATTGTTTTATCACTAAGAAATCAACATCACAATATTTGCCTTTCAGTAAAAATGTCAATAATGAAGAACACATGGAAAGCCATAAAATCATTTTGGTTTTACAAATCAATCTTATGATACCGAATTTGTCTTTTATTGACAACCTTAGAGGGTGTACAAATTGAAATATATAGGTCAGGTTTTTGAAAGAAATTTGATAAGTTTGTGTCGATTTTAAGTCTAGAAGTCGCGTAAAGTTGAGTATAAGATGGGCTCAATCCTGATGGTAGCTCAAGTAGGCGATCGCTTAGGGCCCCTGATTTTTTGTTGAGTTTTAGGGCTCATTTTTTTAAGAAATTTGGGCCCGGTTAAGTTTATTTAATCGTTATATTGGTTTGATGGTTTAGTTGTTGATTTCATTTTGATTTGGTAGATATTCAAAACCCACCTCGTGCATTTTGAATTACTACAATTTTTCAATTGTTATATCTAGTAAACCTAATATGGGACTCCATGTTATGACTTTGCCTAGGGCCCCGAAAATCCTACGGCCGGCTCTGGTACAAGATATCATATATATGTGAGTTGTTTGTGCGATTCACATACATACACAACCACGACAAACTGACCACCTAGCACACCATATGCATTTTTTGTATTAAGGTATGGTATATGTTTATAGAGTATAATATTTTGTAAGCTAGGCACATATGTAATTTTTTTTTGCTTGTATGTCCAACGATCAATTTATGATAAGTTGTAACTTTTTTTTTGGCAAATACAAAATTTTTTGTTGTGTGACTCAATGAGTTTAATTCGGTTTGATGTCAAGTTGTATGTCCAAAATAATCCCCATAATCCAACCCAATAAATAAACTCGATGACTAACTCGATTTTCACGCTCAACAACTTGAATTCCTAGTGATAATAACAATTGAAACAAGCATGTTGAACTCATACTAAAATACATAAGCTATTTTCAAGTCTATTTCAACTACTCAATGAGTACTAGTTGATGATATTCGATCTTTGTTATTGAGGTTTTAGAAAATCGATAAACGCATGTCGAATTAAAAAAAATGGAATTCTTGAGAAAAAAGTAATTTTTCCCCTAATGGAACTCATAAATAAACTTTTTTTTTGTTATTTTTTATTGGAGGACTATTTAGTACGTGCTCATCTCGTCCCATCACGTCCCGTCCCGTCCCGATCCCGAATGAACGGGATGGGATAGGATAGGGATGGGTCCATCTCGTCTCGTGCCCACCCCTACTTGAAAAACCCATCTCTATAAGCCTTCAACCGAGGGTTTCACTTCCTTGTTGAAATAAGGTAAATTGGAGAGTGGAAGAGATCAATAGTGTAATGGAAAATAAATAGTGTCATTTGGGAAAGTGGGGAGGGAGGATCGGTTTTGGTAATTTTGCAATGGCAAGCCCTGTTTAACACCACCAAAAGTATTGTCCCACACCACCATTCCAACTTTTTTCTCTCTCACACCACCGCCTCTCTTCCACACCACCAATAAAAACCAAAATTTTAAAATTCTCCCCTCTTTCTCTTCTTCTCCGCTATCCCTCTCTTCTCCATCAGATACCACCATCACCACCACCCCGCCACCTCTCTCCCTCTTGCCAGCGCCACCTTTCTCTTTTTTTCCATCAAGCACCACCACTACCCCCGCCACCTCTCTCCCTAAAATAGGGCACTATCCCTGACTTTGGTTCAATTTAAACGCTCAATTGAAACCAATTATCAAGCTCATCAAAACATGAAAATTGTACTATTCTTAGTTATCTAATCAACACAATTTGAATGAATTAAAAATGTTGTTAATTGAGCAAGTTATGGTCATTTTACTAAACTCGCTCAAAACTATTAAATGGTATTGTCCCTGATTTCGGCCAATTGATACGCTCAATTAAGACCGATTCTCAAGATCATCAAAACATAACAATTGTAGTACTATGAGCTACCTAATAAACACAATTTGAATCAGTTGAAAAATGTTATGAAATGAGCTAGTTATGGTCATTTTAATAAAGTCACACAAATCTGTCTTGCAATAAAAACAAGGTAGTGTCCTTAATTTTCGGCCAACCTATATTCACGATTGAGACCGATTCTCAAGCTCATCAACAAAAAAATGTAGTACTCTGAGTTATCTAACAAACACAATTTGAATCACTTGAAAAATGTTTTAAAATGAGTAACTTATGATCATTTTACTAAAGTCGCGCAAATCTGTCTTGCAATGAAAACAAGGTAGTGTCCATAACTTTTAGCCAACATATACTATCTATTGAGGTCGATTCTCAAGATCAACACAAAACTTTTAGTACTTTGAGTTATCTAATGAACACAATTTGACTCACTTGAAAATATTTTGAAATGATAAAGTTATCGCCATTTTACAATCAAAACTCAATATGTCCAGAAAAAAAAATTGTTTTCACCCATTCGCATTGGGCAATGCTAGGAGGAATCTCAAATTTGCCCTGACCTATATGAATTAAAGTCTCCAATTCGCCCAGATCTACGCAAATGTGAGACTTCCACTCGCACTCGCACGACCTTTGGGAATGTGAGACTCACTCACATTTTCAATTTTCATTGGTTCGTGTGCTCAATTGAATTTTGAGTGTCTCGAGTAGAAATGCCGAAAAAATTTGTATTGCCCCTAAAGCAGAGTGCCCTGAATATTTCCTCCCGGGTTTGTTTAACAACCTCACAATAATATATATATCAGTGTTCTAAAAAGCGCTAGACGGTGGGCGGGCGGCGAGCAGGTGCCTAGAGTCAAGGGGCCTAGGCGGTTTTAGGTTTTGTATTATAACTTTAATAATTTACAAAAGTTAAGTATAATACATTATCAATTACATCCAATTTAATGCCAAGATACATATGAAAAATTTAAAAACATGAAAAATTGACAATCATGAATAAAAAAATTTTAAAACTCAAATGACTGAAGTTGTTCATGATGGGTACTTTATACAAAGTTGAATTTGTGGACAAATATCCAAACCTACTCTTTATTTTTCTTCAAATTGTATGAATGACTTCAGTCGTATTTGATAAAATGTACATTACTAAAATTGGTACCTGTAGATCCTTTGAAATTTCATTAAGTAATCATCATTTTCAACATTCAGACATATACTGAATAAAAAACAATAAAATTGTTTATTTCCAAAAAAGGGGAAAGAAAAATAAAATAAGAACACAATCAGCCTTATTAAAAAAAAAAAAAAAAAAAAAAAAAAAACTCACCCAGACCCCGCACAACCATTAATCAGGGTGTTTCTCTAACGCCTAGCGCCTAAGCGGCCTCCTAAGCTTTTTTTTAGAACACCGATATATATATATATAAACTTGGAGGAACTAAAACCTGTTTTCTCATATCCAAGAGGACCCACATTATTTTTTTTTTGTGCACATGAACTATAGTTTCCTTTTATCTACTCGAGTTGGAATTAAAGGAATTGTGCGAAGTAACACGAGGATTAGCTCTTTAAGTGTTAGCTCAATTCTACATAGGTCATTGAGATATGCATCAAAATATGATCCAGTTGTAGATGAACTATACTTTCACTACTTCGCTTGTGTTGAATTTTTAAGTAAATGTGCAAAAAATAATATCAGGAATGTTGTGTTAAAATTTAGCTTGATTCGGCAAATACACCTTAAAATGTGCATCAAACGTGACATGTTCTTGAGCACCTGTATTTTTATTGACCAATGGTGGTCAATGTTTAATTAAACAAAATCAGAGACCAACTACCATCTTTGGATGGTGGTCAAAATACTGAAGAAAACAGTTTTTGACTAACTGCATTAGACAATGGTAACCAATGGGGCCTTAACCAAAAAAAGAGAGAAAAGGAAAGGTCTTGTAAAAACTTAAATGGTAGACTGTTATTTTAATGATATTTTGGTCCTCAAGGTTTGGTACGTTGAAACCGTTTTGTGTATGTTATACCATCTCCAATGGAGGTGGATAGGAGGCCAAAATGGGTAAAGTTATTCATCTTTATCCATTTTGATCACTCAACCATGGATAAAGTCTATCCATGCTTCCAAAATGGATAAATCTATCCATAAATAGCAAGAACATGCGGCTTGTGAAAAGCCACTCGACTCTTCACAAGCCACGTGACTTCTAATGCTCACATTTATTTGAAGGAGGAGGAGAGGAAGTGTTCGAGTTGGGCTTTTGTTAAAAGACCATGCAGCTTTTGAAAATCCGTCTGACCCGAAAATTATCCATATTTTGCACAATAACATTGGGTGATTTTGCATGGATAGGAATAATAGGGATGGACCTCTACCATTAAAACACTTATTTAATGAAGCTTCTGAGTATGAATGAGGGTTACAATGGTTCATAACTCGGATGTGAGCATAATTTTGTATTTAGTGTTTCTAGAGCAATTCTCAAACAGATGAAGCGCAGTTCTAGAGCGAGAGCTTGGCCTTCTGAAGTGATCTTGTGAGTAAGGGTTGTCCCATTAGATATTTCTCATAAAAACTCAGAAATACTTGGGGAATAGTAACACTACCTGAAAAACAATGCTTGAATGACCCAGTTTTTTGTATGTTTTTCACATAGACAGGGGGCACCCATATGCATTTCCAATGGCTTAAAATTTTATGAAAGAAGTATTTACCTAGGACATTTTACGTGTTGTACAGTTTTGCAAAGTTCAGTTGTTACTTAAGATTAAGATTAAAGCTGATTAGACGAAATGAAGAATAACTTCTGAAGTATTATGCAATAGAAAGATGCATATAAGATTAAAAGGAAAATGTTATAAGACAATTGTTTGACAAGTCATGTACTACGATTCAAAATGTTGGACTACTACGAGACAACAAACGCATAAGATGGCGGTAACAAAAATGTGTATGTTAAGATGGATGTGTGGTAAATCCGTAAGGATAAAATTAGGAATGAAAGAATTAGAAGATACTTAGGTATAGTGCCCATAAAGGAAGAAATCGAGAAAGACGTTTAACGTGGTTTGATCTCGTGCAAAGGAAACCAAGTATGATGCCAATTAGAAAATGTCTAAATTGGCAAATTAATAGAGGGTGTAGATAGAGAGAACGACCGCTAAAAACTTAGATGAAGGCGATGAAGGAAGACATCTTTGAACTTGGATTAGGTGAGGATATGTGAGAAGACAACATTGCTTGGAGAACCAAAATACGTGTGTAGCCGACTCCAAGAGTATCGAGAATGGGCTTTGACGATGATAATGAAGCAACACTTCCAAACCTTATAGAACTTAAACACGTGTCGTATGAAATATTTAATTTATTCGTTTATATTTTTTAAACTGAATCAGGGTGTGTAAAAATTAGGGGTGGGCATCCCATCCCGCGATCCCATTCCCGTCCCGTCCCGTCCCGATTTTTCGGGGTCTTAATGGGATTGAATAATTTTATCCCGATCCCGTCCCGTCCCGATCTAGAATGGGATGGGATGGGATGGAGATTTTCAATCCCGCCAATCCCGTCCCGTCCCGAACTAATTTATTAATATTAATTATTAATATTTTTATTTAATTATTTATTTTAAAATTGTATATGTTTCAACTCATTCAGTAATCACCACTCTGAAACTCTATTTAATCAATCAAAATGGGAAAGAAAAGAAAACTTGAGAAGTGAAATACTGGATGAGCTGATAATTTGAAGAAACTTATTGATATTTGGAACAAGTCAAAAGAACTAAACCACTTAGATTTTGCTAATGCTAATTATTGGGATGTCATTATTGTCAGGGTACAAGTCATCTGTTGTTACAAGTTATGTGTCAGCCACAACTTCATTTGAAAGTCATCATATAAAAGGAACATGCATTTCCTGCACCGGTTATTGGAGAGATGATTGGCCTTGAATTCCTTGTATGTCAATGATACAAAGAACTTTGGTTATAACATGCAATTCAACCGTAAAAATCCACAAAGACCAGGGATGTGTTCTAACAGGAAAAAGAAAATTTTTTGGCAAATGTTGCTTCAAATTTTTTGGATGTTGCTTTAAATTTTTTGGATGCCGCTGATCCCGTCCCGTCCCGTCCCGATCCCGTATGAACGGGATGGGATAGGGATGGGTATATCTCGTCCCATTCCATCCCGTGCCCACCCCTAGTAAAAATGGCCAGAGATTTCGTCTTCATCCGGGACCTCTTAAGTCCTAAGGCCAGCCCAGCGTGGCACCTGATTTGGTATGAATTTTGTTTTTGGAAGTACATCGTGAACAATACTTGGAACAATTGAAAGTCAACTTTCTTTGCCAATGGTTGCCTAATACAATAATTATTGTACGGTCTCAAGAGTTTAAGAACAACACTCACCATAATAAAGCCTAGCGATGAAAGATAGGGGTGGGCACAACTTCCTGAAAAACCAAAATCAAACCGAAACCATGTCATACGTACCAGTACTGAATCAGACCAAACATTGTTTTGCTATTTTGATTCTAGTACAGAATCGAACCATTACTGTTTGGTTCAGTACCCGTTCTGGAATTTAGAAAACTGAAAAATACCAAACCAAATCGAACAATAAATTATACAATGATATAATTACTAAAATAATAATAATTTTTAAGAAGACCCGTAGTCAAAGGCCTGCTCTTTTTTATTGTTTATTCTTAAGAAAATCCACCATCATCAAAAATATTTTATAAATACGAACTCTTTACCAATAACTTTAGGTTTTACTTAAACCATCTCACTTTCAAACTTTCCTGGAACCATGAAATGGGCTTGCTCCCCAATAATCAAAAGGCCTTATTCACCATAACCAACTTCAGACTCCTTTGTGACCATTGAATGGGCTTCGTCACTTCACTGCCAACTCCAATTTCCTCCCCAACAATTGAACATCTCCCAAAACCCCAAAATCTTTTGCTTTTCTTCTTCACCATTGAAATTGGTGGTGGGATTTTAGTTTATCAGGGTCCGTGACGTGGTTTTGATGTTTTGTTGATGTGTTGGAATGCAGGATGATTCATATCAAAATTTAATTACGTACAAACCAAATTTGGTACTGAACTGATCCAGACTGGTACGGTACCATATGGTACCAACTTCAGAAAACTGTATCGAAAAAAATATTTAGGAACGGTAACAGTACTACCCCAATACCGAACTGTGCCCACCCCTAATGAAAGAGACTAAAAAGTTTCATTTTATAATCAAAATAAAGGAAATCCCTAGCAGCCAGCATGGTTGTCTATTCTATTTTAATCCATATATCACTACCTTAGTATTAGTATACAGTGCCAAAGAATAGCTCATACATGCATTCTGCGTTGCAACTTCATGACGAAGATAAAAACAAATTCTGCTTAATTCTTTTAAGCAAGTTTGGCAAATCTAACTTCTACAATGGTTGGAGTTGCTCAAGAAGAAATCACGTCAAACAAGGAAATAAAAATGATAGCCAAGGCAGAAAATATCATGAAAGTTGGCTGAGGTAGTCTTCATTGGAACAGGAAACAAAAATAAATACCTTGAGGATAGGATGTGCAAAAAGAGGTTCATGAGTACTGGACACGTGCTGCCAACATCAGCAATATAACAAATAAATAAACTTTGTCAGGCACAATAAATCATACAGGTCGAACTAGTTAATCAGATTCGCCAATTTCTACATTTCAACTGAATAATTGATTCGGCCAATGTATTGAAAATGTTTACCTGTATGCCAGGAAAATACCATATATAAAAAGCATAAAGAATGCAAAAAGAAACCGTGGCCAATATATTCACTAGGAGATGTCGTGTTCCAGGGTAACCTTTGGATGTAATCATAATAAAAGTTACTCACATGACAGCATTCTCATGAAGCTTAGATCATTGTGCTAGCTACACAATCATTACACGTATTGGAAACTTCTTAATTTCATAAAAAAAAAATATATATACTCTTAATAAGTAATTACAGTTGTCTTTCGTTCACTATCTTTTATTCAAATATTATGAGTATGATATTTATATGTCGAAGCTCAATAATAAAGATTGTGTAATGTAGTCTTAAGAATACATGTATGTAGTATTTTGAAGTGTTGATAATTATTAGTTTATGATCAATGACATTAGTTTCTTGTTTTAATTGAGAAATAAATATAAAATGTTTTCTACGGTGATGTTATCAGCATGAAATCAGTAATTGCACGATATAACAAACGCAGAGAAGAACATCACCGACTGCTTAATCTGTCTTCAAAAGTTAAGGTACTCTTCATCAATACTCCTAATTTTTCCTGAAAATTCTTCCAATGTTCAAAGTAAGAAATGATTTTTCCCCCTCACATGAGTGCCAGCATTTTTATTTTTAATCAATAAAATCATTGTTCATGTTATACAATGAGTGTATATATATATAAAGTATAAAAAATATATATTATATATTTAAGCATATAGAAAATATAAATAAGACTTATTCAAGCAACAAGCCAAAGACACTTCAAGCTTCAGCCATACTTCATGTATGATTACTAGGGTATTCCCCGTGCCGCTGGCACGATAAAAGTTTAACATAATAAACAGAGTTTAGCCTAATTTAAACATCAAAATAAAAAATATCAAAATGTTGGGTATCCAAATCGAACCTATGCAATCTTGGTGCTTTAAGTTCTATGTTATCCATTGGATTCTTATATTTGGAAAAATCTCAATCGTCTTTTATCTTCAACCTCAAACACCATCCTAATTTGTAATACAGAAGATTAGGGTATTCCCCATATCGTTGGCACAATAAAAATTTAAAACTTATTAAGACACGGGGTGATTATACAATGTCTTCTTGCTTATTAGGAAGGGAAATTAGTTCGTCTACTCGAAAACATCAACAAATCTATCAGTGTGGCTGTCCTGCTTTAGTTTACTCTTCTGAAAGATCTTTGGTGTGAGTTGAATCTGTATCACAGTTAGACAATACCAATGTAGAAGAACCAAACTATCCTAGGAACATGGCAGGGAAACTGGGAAACAAAAAACATGCAATGGACTCCAAATGCCTTACTGGAGCACCTAAGCAACGACAAGGAAAAATAATCATGAAATACCAAATCTAGCCCCAATTACATTCCAGTAAGGAGGGTGAAAGAGGAGGAATATAAATATCACAAATTTGATGGAGATCATGCAGGAAAAAAAATTGTGAAAACGAATGGGAGGGGGAAATACCTGCAGATCGGCCAAATTAAAGGCTGAATTTTTTAAGCTCCCTCTCCCTCGCTGCTTCAATTTAGTTGATCTTCTGATAACTAAGGGTGTGTTTGGTTGCATGTAATCCTATGTTATGGAAATTTATGAGGAGACTCCTACATTTTAGGCTAATTTGATGTATCACTACACATCCACCATTTGATTTTGTGATCAATGGTGGGAATGGAAGTCCCATGAACATAGGAATCATATGCCTTGGGGAACCAAGGAGTGAGATTCTCATATTTATGAGATTTTCATTTCCACTATTGATCACAAAATCAAATGGTGGTCAAATGGTAGACGTGGAGTGATATATCAATTTATCCTAAAATATAGGGGTTCTCTCATGAATTTCCATGACATAGGATTCCATACAACCAAACACACCCTAATATGCAATTTAATTGAACTTCTATTATGAACCTTAGAAAGCTCAACCCAAATATTGCTAATAAACTAAGGGTGTGTTTGGTTGCATGGAATCCTATGCCATGGAAATCCATGAGGGGACCCCTACATTTTAGGCTAAATTGATGTATCACTCCACATCCACCATTTGGTTTTGTGATCAATGGTGGGAATGGAAGTCCCATGAACATGAGAATCACATGCCTTAGGGGACCAAGGAGTGAGATTCTCATGTTCATGGGACTTCCATTCCCACCATTGATCACAAAATCAAATGGTGGTCAAATGGTAGATGTGGAGTGATATATCAATTTAACCTAAAATGTAGGGGTCCCCTCATAGATTCCTGGCATAGGATTCCATGCAACCAAACACACCCTAACTATTAATTAAAAACCCAACTACATCACAAGTTCACAATTACATCACATTTAGTTAGGCAGGCAAGCCTCGTGCCTCGAGCCAAAGCAAAGAAAAGTGATTACTTGAATCCGCCTCACTTAAAAAGGAACTCGTCTAAGTGTCGAGGAAAACAGCGAGGGGGAGGGGGACCATCCATCCCCCGGGATGCGCGCTTGACTTTTCAACGCACGCATCCCGGGGGGATGGACGACCCCCCCTCCCCCTCGCTGTTTTCCTCGCCATTTCCCTCGACAGTTAGAATTTTTGCTTAAAAAGTTAAGGTGAGGTTCTTCACTTAGCTTTGCTTTAGGAGAGAATAATAAAATGTTTCTTGAAATGGGTTCTCAACAATTATAACCTTGCTATTACAAGGATAACCCAAAAGATGTAGATAATTGTGCTTTCCCTCTACTTCTTTACTGTTCGCTAGCTTGGACAGAGAAGGGACAATACCTACAGGCTACAGCGCATGATGACATATGATTAATATCATATATTCGCGCTTAATGAGTGGGGACGACTGACTGATAAAGGCATACAAAACAAGGAACAAGCTACTTCGGGATGTTGTTCATGGGTTGCCAATCCACTGCCATTTTTCATAAAAGTGCCTCGCTTTCTCTATATTCACCTTTACCGCCTCTGCCGATAGGAATGGCAACAAGCAAATCAATCCCCGTTCCATCAGGAATAGCGAATCCCCAAATCCACCCCGCCAATCCGTTTACAATTTTATTTAAAAATCATAACCGCGCCCGTACGGATTGGCGGATATCCGCCCCATTCCGCCAATCCATTTACTTGCTAATGGACACCGAGATAAACAGTAAATATTAACAAAAATCGATTAAATAAAATAAAACCAATGAAACTGATTTGCTAATAATAGAATGTAAAGGCTATTGAAATTTTTTCTATTTCATTCTCATCATCACAGAGAAACAAAATTATTTTGATTGCAACCACAAATAGTCTCACAGTTTTGTACACATTTTCAACACAACAACATATTAACATGACTTTCTCCTCTCATCAACACCGAGTTTTGCGATTACCTAGTGTGAGTTCAAGATCATTCACACCGACTTCATGAATCATTTCACTGATCTATCATAAAGAGGAAGGAGATGAGAGATCTGATCTATCAGATCTGAGCCGAGTGAGAATGTAATCGAGCCTTAACTCTACCTTAACTTCATGAAAACCAGAAAGAGGAGGGAGATGAGAGATTTGATCTATCAGATCTGAGCCAAGCTGAGCTTGGTTGATCTTGAGCGTTGAGCATGGAGATCGTGGAGCGTTGAGCTTGGTTGAGGATCGTTGAGCGTTGAGCAGGGAGGGAGTAGGGAGATGAAAAATCGGATGAGAGCTATGAAAGAGAAATTAGGAGGGAGTAGGGAAGGAGCAAGGAGATGTGAGATCAGAAGAAGGGAATAGGAAGGGAGCAGGGAGATGAGAGATCAGATCTCAACTGTGAGAACTGCAGGGAATGAGGGAGCAGGGATGCAGGGTTGAGTCGATGAATCTCGAATGTGATTATGTGAGATGTGAGATCTGATTAGGGTTTCTTTTCCCTTTATAGATCAGGGAAATTTAGTAATTACCACGGTTAAATGAATATCTGCGGAGTGAATATGGCCAAATTCGTATCCGTCCCGAATAAGAAACGGATATAGTTTGGATATCCGTATCCTCCCCAACTTCCATATAGCCTTAACCAAATCCGCTCCAAACGGGACGAGTGAGGCAAATATCCGTGAAAATCCACCCCATTGCCATCCCTATCTGCCAAGGCGCTAAGTGCATGGGGGCGCCCAAAGTGCTATTAGGACGCCAACTTGGGTTTCTTTATTTTAATCATTTTTACGATGATTAGTTACAAATATATGTAATAATAATCAGTTTGGTGTCTATTGAGAATTGATGAGAGCGCTAGTATTAGTCACTAATACATCTGAAAAGAATCACAAAAACAAAAATCTAAACTTCAATTAGCTAAAAGGGAGGGGGATTCACTGTTTGAGGTGCCCCCAAGATGCTCGTAGGCCTCCTTGGCACCTTGCTTCCTCGCTCATGAAACCTGAACAACCTAGTTTTTTAAGGTAAAGTAGCTTGTGTTCTGCAACCAATTTGTTGCGGGCATGAACAAATGAGGTTCGGTAATCCTGTGAACAACAAAATAAGAAGTGAGATTGCATATTCTCCTCTGTAGATAAAACAAAGAGTTTAATAGTGTATACAATCTTGTGGAGTTGAAGGCAAGGTACTAACCCCAAACATAAGTGTGAAAAATCTTAAGGTAAAGTTAAGTACATTACTTCGTACTTGGGCAAAAAAATAATAGTAATAAAAAAAATAATACAAAAAAACATTATTGGGAAAACAAGATTTATCAAATCAACTGTGGTAAAACTAGTTAAAAAAAGGAAAAGGTTATCAACCCAACCAACAATACAGTTGAGCCTCTATAAGAAGAGAAATAAATAATATTTGTAGAAAACTTATCGACCAGAACATCTGAAACATGTTGTTGCTATAGATACAAAGACAAAACCCCTATCTACAATGGATTCCTCTCTACCAAACAAGACGAGGACTTAAAGCAGACGGTTTGCCTATCATGCGATCAGAAGCACCAGAGTTCATGATCCATGACATGAGAGACGCACTGAACCTAAAGAGTTGCTGCATCAAAACATAGCAAATGCAATGGAGGCCCTCACTGCATCTGAGAAAGCATACAAAGACTGCTCAGTTCCAAAGCACAAAGAGCTGACAGCTTAGACCATGATGATTGAACGCCTTGTGCGTGATATGTGGTACAAGGAACAAAGCTAACACTAAAAGGCTTTTTGAACTTAACAAGGCCACCTACTTATAAGATTAATTTTCTATAGATACAGTTGTATGCTCCATATTGAATCAATGAGAAGAAAACAACAAGAACAAAACGGAAGTGTACCTTAATCCATGTCAGCACTTCAAGGAATGGATGAGTTTTTATATTCCAGTTGATAACATATGTTTTTCTGTATATCTCTCTGTAGAAGGGAATTTCAGAAGAAACAAAACACTCACTCAACATTGGAGCCCATCCACCATCAACCTTAAATTGGTTCAAGATTTTAATTTGAGGTAGGAATCTCCATTAAACACGCTCTTAGGGACTCAATATAGCCACTTAATTTTCTTACTGAGTTGGTTTTCAACTTCAGTTTTAAAAAACTTAAATACATCCAGTGACTCTGATTTCTCATGAATTAGATAAAGGTACCCATAACGTAAGTAGTCGTCTATGAATGAAATAAAGTATCGTTGACCATTCCAAAAAGTTGTAGGGAATGGTCCACAGATATCTGTATGTATCAATTATAAGACGTCTGAAAATCTATTAGCACTTAATCTCTTTTGTTTGGTCTGTTTTCCCTTGATGCACTCAACACAGACATCTAAGTCTGAAAAGTCTGAGTGAATCCAAAATGCCTTCTGACACAAGTCGTTTAATTCTAGATTTATATATATGACCCAAACGCTTGTGCCATAATTTTACTGAATTTTCTTTGTTTAGCTTGCGTTTAGTATCTCGTGGATCCACATGCAAGGTTTCATTATATGATGCAATAGTATCAAACAAATATAAGTTATCAAACATACTTAATGAACCAGTACCAACAATATTTGAATTCAATAAAAGACTAAACTAATTGTTTCCAAATAAACAATTATAATCAGATTCGTCCAATAAAAAAACATAAACCAAATTTCGTATAGAGGACGGTACAAGTGTCTTTCAAATCCAAATAAAAATCAGTTCTCAACAATAACCTAAAATGTCCTATTGCCTCAACATCCACCGATTTTTCATCGCCCACAAAAATGTATCTTTCAACATCATTTGGCTTTCGGTAGCTCATGCAACCCTGCATAGAAACACTTATGTGAGTGGTAGCACCAGAATCTAACCACTAAGTGTTTCTAGATACAGAAGCTAAATTAACCTCATAACAGACCAAAGTAAATAATGTACCTTTCTTGGCACACCAAGCATGATACTGACTACATTCTTTCTTTACATGTTCTAGCTTTCCACAAAAGAAACATCATTGATTTTCCTTAGGTTTCTTTTGCTCTGGACCCTTAGCAGCTTCATTTTTCTTTCTCTTCTTACCCTTATCCTTAGAGGAACTTGCCAGATGAGTACTTTCAAATCTCTCTTGCTTCAACCTTTCCTCTTATTGCACACAATATGAAATGAGCCCTTTAAGAGTCCATTTCTCCTTTTGACAGTTATAATTGACCTTAAACTGACTAAAATGTGCAGGAAGAGATATCAATACTAAATGCACGAGCTAGTCGTCAGACAACTCGAGCTTTAGTGGCTTAAGTTTGGAAGCAATATGAGACATCTCCATGATGTACTCCCTTATGTTTCCCTTGCCTTTGCACTTCATTGAAATCAAGCTAGCTAAAAGCGTGCTTGTTTCAACCTTATCGTTTTTTGCCAAACGTTTTTCAATTTCAGCAAGGAAATCACTGGCCTTAGATACCCCTTCAGATATTGCGCCTCTAAAGGCTTCCGTAATGTCGCGCTTAATGATCATTAGATTTATGCGATTACAGCGTTCCCACTTCTCAAAGTTCCTCCTTTCTTCAGAAGAACTTTCAACCGTAAGAGTAGCGAGTTGTTCTATCCTTGGTGCAAGGTCTAGATCCATGCAGCCAAGAACGATTAAGACGTTCTCTTTCCAATCCTTGAAGTTTGTCCCATTAAGCATGAGAATACTGTTTGCATCGGAAGATATTGTAGTAGCAGACATAATAGATGTACAGAGAATTAACCTAATGAACATGCATGTTCACATCATAATCTAAATAAACAATCTTTAAATTCAAATAATTATGGAATACATCTCAAGATACCTAGCACAACATTAATATCAAGCCTTTGGACAATAAGTTATCTTGTAAGTGGTACTCTTGGTGTGGTGATCAAATATTGACAATAACTCATGTTAAATAATAAGTTTATCTTTGGATCGACTTATTATTCACATGGAAACCTTATAATTGTCACATATTTATCACTACAGGTATGTATGCAATTCGGCCAAATATTATCCTTCCTTTGGGCCGGCTAATATCCGCATGAACTCACAAACATCTTAACATTCTCAATAAACTAATCTACATATGAGATGTCACTTTGATGAAATCTTGTTTCAATTAGTTCAATCAAATGTTCGACAAACTAAATAAGTCATTAGATGCAACCCAAAAAACATTTAAATTTAAAATTTTCAAATAAATTGTCATGAGAAAAAATAATAAATAAATAAATAACGGACCTAAGTAATGTACTTTATTTAAGGTCCATTATTTAATTTCCTGAATTTTCTTTTATTATCAGGGTGGCTCAGACAGATTCTGCTGAGTACAATTAGCCAAAACAGGATTCTCTGAACTGGACCAGGGTGACCCATCTGACCCAGCAGGATTTGACCATGTCCCAGCAACCCAGACCCAACAATCCAAATACCTTTCAATTAAGTTGTGGCCCATAAGAATGGGTATAATACAGTTATAAATAATTAACCAATCTGAAAGCCCAATGACCCTTCTTACACATCTTTCTTATCCAATTTCTGCAAACAGAAAGAAAAACAGGGAATATAGAAGGATAAATCACAGATTCCTCGCCCAATCATGGTTGGGCTAACCGAAAATATATGGTTGTTGTCAATTTTTGATTTTTGATATTCCGTTTGTAATCATTTTATGTGAGAAAAACCTTATAAAAAACTTGATTTTATGCCAAAAGTTCATCCCAAATTTCATAATCTCTCAAAGAATCAATTATGAAGTAGGCTCTGATACCACCTATAAGATTAATTTTCTACAAATACAGTTGTATGCTCCATATTGAATCAATGAGAAGATAACAACAAGAACAAAACAGAAACGTACCCTGATCCATGATAGCACTTCAAGGAAGGGATGAGTCTTGATCTTCCAGTTGATAACGTATGTTTTCCTGTATATCTCTTTGTAGAAGGGAGTTTCAGAAGAAAACACCGACTCAACTGAGGACCATAACCCAGAAATTATAACTGATGGGTTATCAGTTATTCCAACTTACCAATTTCTAATTTGGTCCCTCATCAAATTAGAAATTGCTGAAGTGCATTTACACATTAAGCCCATGACATTTTAATACCTTAGCTTAATTAACCATATTATATCATAATTTATTTGGACTATACTTTAAGATAGCAATACACATTAAACACATGTGCACACATGTTGGATTTTTTCAACAACTAAGTCACAATGTATTTTTATTATGCCATATCTTCCACCAATAAGTATCATCCCAATCTTGGGCTGGCGGAAATCATTGCCAACATTGATCCCTTAACTGCCAAAGGTATATGCGAGAAGGTTGGCATTGATGGTACATGTTTGGTAAGCTTCACTCAGTCTTGCGAACCTGTCCATCCAAAAGTTCTAAACCCAAACTAACTTAAAAATGTGTTCATGTTACACACTTGATTATTAGGTTGCAATAGAATAATTTGGCCCAAAAGGTTTCTATGTGATCGTATCCTTCTTACAAGATAAATGTATTGTTCTACTATGGTTAAATCGTACGAGCTTAATATGGAAACAGGCTAACATGGTTATGAAGTGATCAATTTCTTTATACAAGACAAAGACAAAGACTGCGCCCCTGCTTAACAGATACCACCCTATACCAGAGCATCTAATGTTAGACCAATTTCTTGAAATGGGAATCAAGCTATCTATCATCTAAAGACGTAAAAGGTATTCCTTGGGAAAATAAAGTGGTGTGGTGGAGGGTGATTTGACTATTCTTTTCGAACCTTTGTCTTGCAAGTGCTATTAGAAAAGAAGTTGTAAAAGCAGGATTTCTTAAAAGCCCTTGGCCATGTTCAACTCGCGGAAGAAGGAAGAGCTATGTAATCAGAGACGCCTTGGTGGGCGACCAAGAACCTCACCGACCTTGCCTAGCCTAGCCAAGACGATGATTTTTTTTTGTGTAGTAGTCTAAGGCGCTCATCTCGGGTCACCCTCAAACTATGAATTAAAATTTTTTGAAACAGGTCAAAATGGTCCAAGTCAAAAGACTTTTTATTTAAGTTGCCCTAACCACCCTTAATATTTGCTACTTTATGTGGGAAATAATTGAACTAGGCCTACAGTAACTAAGACATGTTGGGCAAGAGATATATACTTGTGGAAGCAACGTGCAGGAAGTGGTCATCTGTAATTTGTATTTTGCTTCGGGAATATGAAATCACTTCATTTTCCATTATTGTTTGGGGTTGATATGTCTTCCCGCAAGCTAGGATCCATGATGGAAGTTCTCAAGTTGAAACCTAAGACGAGTAGTGAAGTTAGGAAACTCTTATATTCTTTCTTACTTTATATGCCATTTTGTCGTGCTTATCCAAGGAAACAACTCTTTTGACATTGGGGGATGGTTTAAGTATATATGCATTATACTTTAGCAACAAGCTATATTTAAAGTTTGCTTATTACCACACGACCCTAGCCAAAAAACAATCTTCTACCTACCTTCATATGACAAATTTTTCATAAGTCAAGACTATGAGGTACGTATAGCTTTGGCAGTCCCCCAGGAACATAACACATAATTTTATTATTTGAATTAGTCAAGTGAGCCACTCAACTATAACTCAAATCAATAGAAACAACTTTGCTTCCGTCAATGTACCCTAATTTCCATTTTGTTCTCGTTTGTATTATGCGTAAAAGCCAATAAACATTTATACAAAAGCATTGAACTATAGATACGTATTTCCATTGGATTTTTTTTTGTATAAAGTCACAAACTCGAAGGTGTAAGCATTTCGACCTTAAGGAAACCCACCACTCCGTTATGTGAAATTAGTTTCACTTAACACATCTTCTGAAATTAGTCTTCCACATTCTAAAGGCTTTGGAATCCGTAATTCTTGCTTCTCCATTGTCACCCAAAGGCAACTCCAATGTAGAGCAAGGATCCCATATTGCAAAACGAAAAATGTGAACGCCGTTAAGGGTTTTGCCCACACCCAAGCTACGAGATTTTCAAAAATTAACCTTCAATCATGAATCACATATTTGATTAGCTTCACCTTTTTCCCCTGAGGTCTCTTCCTTTAAGTGTGTTTCAATTATGTAGTATCACACCATTTTAAGCCTCCCAAAATATTCTCCTCCAACAGTCAAACTATTGAAAATCCACAAACTCAGTGACAGATCTTAGATAGTGATCATGTTTCCATTTAACTCTTAAATCACCTATACTCATATATAATTGGAATCTAAGCAAGGTACAATCCACTATAGCACAATACATGTCTGTCAAGATCTGAACTATTTTAAAGAAGCTCATAAGCATTAATCCATAACTCAACTTGGAACTCACATGATGATTCGTGGAAGGTTATAACTATGGGTCTTTCTCTAATTGGAGTCATTCTTTCTCCATTGGTTCCCTCATTTCCTTGATTTTTGAAGTTATTTTATTTTACATAATCCACTCAAACTTGGTTTGGTCACGTGCGGAGGAGACCAAACACGGCGCCAATTAGAAAATGTCTAAATTGACAAGTTAATGAAAGGTGTAGACGGAGGGAACGACCGTTGAAAACTTGGATGAAGGCGGTGAATGAAGACATCATTAAGCTTGGATTAGGCGAGGATATGTGGGAAGACCGCATTACTCGGAGAACCAAAATCAATGTAGCCAACCCCGAAAATATCAAAAATAGGCTTTGATGATGCTGATGAATCCACTCGAATCCTCGCTAAGCCAACTTAACCAAGGTCACAATTAATAAGTAACCGGCACTAGTAACCGGCACTAGTTGGGGAAAGATAGTAGAGCCACTCCAATCTCTAGCTCTAAACTAACAAGAGACTAGAATCCAAATACCTTACAAACCTATACAGAATATCCTATTTTCTAGAGAAATTATTGAAGAAACACTTATCCAGAGTTTCGATTCAAAGTTTATAGAAGAAAAGAACTATGTACAAGATCCGAAAGCCCCAAGGCATTGATTACAACGATTTTATTACAAAAATCCTATATAACTAAATATTGTTACTGCACAAACTGATTTGAATCCAATACAAATGTGTATACATGACTTCCTTAATCTAAAGTGTGGTAATGATTTTTTATTTTTTTATCAATAAAACAAAGAATTGTTACAACTAGGGAAAAATAAAGGGAATGCAAAGCTAGAAGGTGACCTACCTGGACATTAGCAAAAATAGCAAGGAAAATACTGTCCAAATCTATTACAAGTAGAATAAATAACCCAATTAAAGATCCAAACCTGAAACTCCAGATCTGTAATGACTCCTCAAGTAATTAGATCTGTAGTGAATGACTCCTCAAATGATTCCCCACTTCCAAACTAATGATTTGACTGCATTGGTGATGGAAAAGAATATATTTCTTTCTTCCATTGAAAATCCTGTGACTTCTTACTAACAGCAGGGAAGGCCGGAGTTTGCAGCTTCCAATGTGAGTCCAGAACTGATTAATCCTCATTAATCCAAACTCATAGTCCTCATGTAAGAGCACAATCTGCTGCAACAACTCAAGAAGAATGAGAAGAAAAGTGAGCTTCTCATCTTTGACACATCTTCTTAAGAGAAGCATTATCAGTACCCGAATACATTTGAGAAACCACAGCTCTTTTGAAAAGTGAAAGTCTGAAAATGAAGTTAAAACACTCTCTGAGGGGTTTCTGGCTACATCAAACATCCTCCCAGAACAAAATCATGTTCCCTTTGCCTACTTGTATGAGTCTAGTAATGATTGTTACAGTGAATGTAAATAATGCCAGAAACCTCGTTAGTTAACAAATGTCTACATGCCGAAACATCTCATTTCAATGAAATAAAAAATGATGCATGAAGCAACTATCTAAAATTTTAGTGAGTTAAATAATGGAACAGCCTAAAGTATTTTACTAACCAAAAAAAGGTACTTTTAAAATAAATAGTTTTTTAGACTTGGTTCAACATGTAAATCTGTATGTTGCGTAGTGAGACATATATTTCACTCTTGTTTGAATACATCAACTATTCACCAAGCCAAAGAAAACAAGAACAAAGTTATGAATAATTGGCTCAAACATGCCTTCAATCAAATAACTAACATCTTTGCAAAGACATGTCTCATTCACACTGATAAGCTTTATTTGAATAACAACTATCGGGAGGGGGGAGCAATTCATAAACATAAATAAATAATATATATAGTCACCATATTTTACACAAACATGAAGCGGACAACTGTTAGTATAAAAATAATAAATGAAAACTGAAAATGCTATAGTATATTATATCTGTGCCCGTGTGTGTGCACTATAAGAACGACAAGAAAATATTTGATCAAAAGGAAACGAGATATTACATCTGGGCAGTGAGAGAGGAGCTCACTGAAGCAAAGAGAACTCATATTCTCAATGGTTGCAACTGCAGGCGATTGATGGGAGAGGAGCTTTCAGGTTTGAGTGTCAAAGATCTACAAAATCTAGAGCACCAACTGGAAATGAGCTTGCATTCTGTTCGTACAAAAAAGGTAAAACATTTAGGCCCGCAGAAGATATCTACTGATTGCATTTTGAATCACTGAAAGCACATGCATGAACAATAACCTGGTCTTTTCACTTTTGTAGGACAAAATTTTCATTGATATGATCAAAGAACAAACCCAGAAGGTTACCCTCATAACTATTACCATTTATTCATGTTTGTTGTGGCATGAAACAATTAAGGCACTAAACCATTAATTTCATTGCAGGGGAACCTCATTCATCAAGAATGTGGAACTGTATAAAAAGGTAAATCTCATGGTCAAGAAAATATGAACTTGTACAAGAAGCTATCAGTTAACCATCTTAATGTGAATCTCAAAATTCCAAGACCAAAAGTCATTCCAACATAGTTAGTCTAACTGTAACCGGTGAAAGAAGACTGCTAAACAAAGGTCAAAATGAAATGACCCACTCAAACCAAGACAACCTATTTGCATTTGAATAATCTCACTAGCCAATTCTTGCCCAAAATCCCATTTCACTAAGAACCTACACTCTAAGACCTTCCATGGTACCCAGTCTCGGAAATGATAACTAGCCCCATAATCAACTGTTGCATGCGGAGTGTTACCCATAGACATGCCACCCTTCAAATGTGCAACTATTCATATAGACGTGTCCTCAACGTAAATACCTTCATGAGCAATCAAATCATCATCCAGAATTTAACTTCGAAACAGAACATTATTACATGAGAAAAGACCAAGTTTATAGACACTCTTTACATTTAAAGGCTCAAGTTCCACAAGTTTTTGTCTTTATATTGATAGTAGGGCACCATTTGATTTTTGCATGGCCAAAGTAAAAGTGTTTTGAGTTCAGGTTTATGGAGCAAGGGATCTGCATGGGGCAGACAGAAACTCAATATTTTGAATTGGTTTCATTGTCAAAGATAACTTGCATGGGCCGAATCACATCCAGCTAAGCCAACCACAGGAACAACACTACAACATACAAGCAAGAAATACAAATCTGGAGTAATGTTTTCCTTCATACCTTCTAAATCATGAAGTATTCATTTTGAATTCACCAAAAATTTTCTTTTTATTTTGTAATTTTCTTTCTTTGTTTGTTTCTTTCAAATTCCAGCAGACTACAACTACACTAGAGATATGAATCAACTGCCATGGCCAGATAGTTCATCACCTTCCGCACAAGACTCCAATTTATGCATCTGAAGAAGAGATAGGATTGACAACATAATGTAGTCTTGAAAAGGACATGCACTTTTTATTTTAAACAAATGTATATAATTTTCCAATTTGGTATTGATGAATGGCCGGTGCCCATGGCACCAAGACTTTACATGAAATTGATGTTAGACACTATAATGCTATTTTAGTCAAACATAGAGTTGAGGATTATCTTTCACATGAACCATCTGAGAAAAGAATGTATTAAACATGCAAAAACTTTCAGCGACAGATAATCACACGCCAAAACCTTATAAATATCAGAGATGGGAAAATAAATATGATCTCGACGACTACTACTACCCGTAATTCAACCAAATACAAGAGGAACCATTGAGTCAGGTGGCGCAAAGCTACCCAATTCAGGATTCTAATTGAACACCTCTAAGTCTGAATCCAGGCTAGAAGCGGCAGATATGCCCATCACAAGAATATCTATAGTAAAGCCTTTTGGTCCCCAAAGGCACGTGAAATGGATGACTCGCACGAGCATTCTTGATGTACAATTTCCACCAAGCTACACATAAAATCTTTTGCAACTAATCAAAATATGCGACGAGGTATTGTAAGTGGTATAGTTGCCTGCTGTCGCAATTCAGTGAGATTCACTACAAGTACTACTACTCGTAGTTTTGAAAAGCTTAAACCTTATGAAACTTACGCGTTGAAGCTCGTTTCGCGTCAAACCCTAAGAAGGTAAAACTTGAACTTCATTAGAACCTATGTTTTACGGTTTGAAACCTATATTTCATGTGTTTTATAATACATTTCACGCTTTGAAATGCGAGAAATTGTCTTCTATAAAACCGTATGAAGCTTACACCTTGAGGTGAGCTTCAAAGCAAGGCTTAGTTGCAGTGCATTAAAGGCTTTCATCAAAGAATTCCGCCTTTCCTACGCTTCATCATCAATATGTTCTTTAATGTTTTATATTTTAACATTGTTTTACTTGTGAGATAATGTGTTAACTGTTAACTTACTTTTTTTATATTAAATTAATAAAATATATATAAGTTAAGACTTGATTTAAAAAAGCCAAAAGAGTCCCTAGTTACACCTTACATAATATATATGCCTTTTTGATAAATTCTTTATCCCTATGTATGAAATTTTATAATATATTAAGTCTTTTTTTTTAATATTTTGCTAGTCATTTTATTTTTTATATATGGCACTTGATGATATTTTTCTCTTAATGCCTCACTTGTGCAAGGCTTACCTTGCGCATTTTAAAGTCTTTCTACTACTACAATCGTAAAAATATTTTCCAAGTGAAAAAGATCTAAAGATAGATAGCCTCAGGTATATACATCACTAAATCAAGGGAAAACAACACAATTCAAAATTTGCATACAATAAAAACTAACTCCTCCCCTCCCCAAAAGTCGAAATAAACCACTCAGTCCTTCAATCCCAACCCTCCCTTAGAAATTAGAAAAAAAAACATGAAATTCAAAAAGAAAGTAATTCTATCATGCAACTCCCTTGTTAGATTTGAACGAGAAAAATGTTCTCTGGAAACATTTGAGCAATGGTTTTGAAGTATTAAAGCAAATTAAGAGCAACGAAGATGTTTTCGAAGTTTCTGATATGATCAACGCTAGGCCATCATGATTGACATGAACCTCAGGACAAAAGGAAAGATGAAGTAACCTTCCAAATTATAGGCATCGAGTTATGTGAAAGAGGCAAACAATAAAGACATCACATGTTCGAAACTTAAAAGCCTCCCAAATAAAACTAAGGTGCTTAAAAGTAACTCCTCCAGTCCACTTATGGTCAGCCAAAAGGGAGAACCGATGTGTGAAATTTCATACATTCTATATTCATGTGGTGCCACCATGGCACATCTATGATCCTTTTTTTCCTTTCAAGCTATACCGCCCAACAAATAGCTTATGAATTGAAACTCCAAATCAGTTTTCAACCTACTCAGTCAATACTTTACTCTTCTATGATCCTTTTATTCCTTTCAAGCTATACCGCCCAACAAATAGCTTATGAATTGAAACTCCAAACCAGTTTTCAACCTACTCAGTCAATACTTTACTCTTCCAACCATTAATAAAAATATCGGGAAGCACCCAAGACAACAATACAAATTGATAAGATTACCTAGCCTTTATAAAGCATTAATAAAATTCTCTGGAAGCACCCATGACAACAATCCACATCGACTAAGATTAAAAAATCCACAATGTCTTGGTTATGAAGCCATGGAAGAGCAAATGATGACCAGGCATCGACCCATTCCTATACCTAAAATACGAAGTATCGTCAAGCTTTATCCTCTTCTAACCAAGAAGTTCCTTGTGGGCAAACTACCACACAATATAAAAGTTTGGAAGTTACCATTCTAATTTTATTGGAATGTTAGTAAAATGTACAATAACCCTTGAAGCTCTGCCACGGCAACACTTCGTCGCACCACAAGTTATATTCTATAAGCGTTTTGCCTCAACTTTAGCGCGCCTCAAAATGTGTTTTGTTGACTTGAGGTTGCAATAATTGAGAAATTGTCAAGCAAAGTGCTTGTGACTAAAAAAAGTGTGTTAATATTTTTTTATATTGGACAAATACAAATATTGGACGGGATGATAATTGCAAATGAGTTGTGGATTCAAGATAGTGTCTTTGTGATGCAGTGCATGCTAAAGATTGGATTTTGCGAGAGGTGGGTTAAAACCTGTTATTTTAATGGTTCACTTTTCGATCTTGGTGGGTGGGGAACCAGCTGGTTTTTTCAAAATTTCCAGAGGCATTCTCCATTTTTGTTTACAATTGTGGTGAAGGCTCCCAGTAGATTGGTGGCTAAAGCTTTGGAGATGGGTTTACTTATTGGTTTTCAAGTATCTCTTGTAGGGAGGAGAGTTGCGCATTTTGCTATGTCACTTTTTTTCGTGGATGATATATCCCAAATGCAGAATTTTAAGTATATCCTCTTGTTTTTCCAGGCGTGCTCGGGACTCAAAATTAATTTTTTAATAGTATGATGTATGGTGTTGGTGAAGGGGATCAATTTGGTTTATGTGCCAAATTGTTGGGTTGTCAAGTGGATGTGTTACCACCTATATATTTGGTGTTGTCGTTGGAAGTAGAGTACAAAAATAAACATATGTGGGATCCAGTAATGATGGTGAAGAGACTTGCATTGTGGACAGCAAAATTGTTATAAAATAGTTGACGTTGGCATTGATTAGAAGTGTTGTACCATATGCCAATTTCAGTTGCAAAAAGGATTTTTAAAAAATGGTTGCAAAAAGAATAGAAAAAATGATCAGAAACTTCTTATGGTGTGGTGGAGAAGAAGATAGACATTTTCATGTTCTTAATTGGGAACTGGTTTGTTAACCTAAGGAGATAGGAGGCCTTGGTATTCGTCCTTTTAAATTGATGAACAAAGCTTTATTCGATAAGTGGTTGCAAACTTGTAGGTGTATGGTATAACTGTGGAGAGATATAATTCGAACGAAATATGATTCAATGGGGTCTAATTGGTTATCGAGGCATCTTGTGTTTTCTTATGGAACTAGTACATGGTAAAAAAAAAAATTCAAATCTCAGGAATGAATTCATTCGCGCGGTGTGAAAGTAGTTGTGGGTAGATGTGACAAGGTTAAAATTTGGTGTATTTTTGGACTGGTAATCAAGCCTTTGTAGTAAGTTTCCTAGATTTTACGCATTATCCAACAGGAAGCACGGGTTGTTGAAAAGGAGTTTGGTAATGGGGTTAATGGGAGTATGGTTTGGGATCTTCATTTTCGAACAACTATTATATCAGTAGGGGAGCTAAATGAATGTGTGAATTTGTGTACCTTTCTGATGTGTTGGATGGTGTACTTTAGGGAGATAAGGACGATAGATGGGTGTATAAGGAGGATAGAGGAAAGGTTTCTCAGTTGCTCATTTTTTTTCAGTTTGGAGAAGGATCATATGCCAGTAGGTGCTTTACCCAATTTTCTCATGAAGATGGTGAGGAAGAAAGGTGTGTCTTCAAGAGTAGCTTTCTTTATGTGAATAGCAATACAGAGATGGACATAGATTTGATGTGTTCATTGTGCAATTCGGAAGAAGAGTCCACACAAGTCATTTCCTTATTGAATGAGGTTGGTAAACAAGTTATGGATGATTTTTATAAGCATGTTTGGATTACTTGAGTTATGCCTGCTTCGATAAAAGAACTCTTGAGTTGGAAGAAACCATGAGAGGAAAGGTATTATGGGATGTGCTACCATTTTTGTTTTGTTGGCAATCTATAGAATGAAAGGAACAATAAAAATTTTGGGACAAGGCAGTGGATGATAAAGTCATTGTAATGAAAGTGCTTATTACTCTGTGGGGTTGAGTCTCCCATCATCCATTATTCAAAGGGATGTACTTTGAGTCCTTGTATGTGAACTGAGACAACATTATATTAGGACCTTAATCCTTTTAAGGTCGGGACTGTAGCAAGTTTTAATAAAAAAATTTACCTTTTAAAAAAAAAAAACTTTTGTATTAAGTATACTATAAACAATATGAAACCTACTATTTGGGACTAACATTATAATAGAATACCAAAACCACAATTTTTCTTTTTACTATGGCTGCACCCTGGCTCTAGGGGCTCTAGAACGACTATGCGCTCAACAAACCTATACAAAAACATTATATTAAGATAATAATCAACGAGCGTGATCAACATCCCAATCCTCAAACATAGTCAACACTAGTAGCTCACTTCTTTTCACCATGGCCCATAGGTCCTTTGAGAGGTTGTTCACCAATCCACTTCTCTTGCCAAAGTTTAATTTGGTCACTTGTTCCCAAGTTCAACTTAATGCTTTGAAATAAATACCATTTGAAAGGCTAACACAATAAGAGAAAGTTGGTTGTTTTGGAGAGATTGATTCATCTCCAAAGACTATATTTCTCCTAAAGTATAACCCAAGAAAAGTCCATGGCCTTGAAGGGTATCTGAGGACAAAGCCCTACAAATCCTTCAAACAACGAACCAAAGCCTACTAGAGAGCATAAAACTTTGTTTTTGTCGCTAGTCCCATTCAACAAGAACATATTCCTTGCATCATCAATATTTTTGGTAACAAAGGACAGAAGTTAAAAGGGAGTATAATAAATTGGCATATTTCATAAAGCACCATTTTGAACATGCGCTTAGAAAAATACCTGTTTTTCTAAGGGCCAATATTTCCTTGGGATCCACACAAGATTTCCCACTTCATTATTGATTTGCGCACCAAAAGAAAAACCCAAGTATTTGGTGAGTTTCTATCCGACTATAGTTATTTCAATACTGGAGTGTTGTAACATAAATACCACGGGAATGGCTACCAGTTACAGTTTAAAATTAACTTCCAACCCACTATGGCATAATTGCAAACATAACATCTCAATCTAAAGTAAACACTAATAATCCTCAAGGCCAAAGCACTTCTTCGGAAGTGTTCAAAGCTATTTCCTTTCAGCAGGACAGGCCTCACTAAGAGCTAAAAGTATTATGAGGTCTTTCAGTTTTCGGAAAAGTAGTCATTTGAAATGGTTTCACAAAATTTGGTCTTGGAATTGTATATTTTCTAGGCTGTGTAACTAAATATGCCCTTTTGAGGAAGACTTTTAGAGTTAATACCGATGTTAACTGGGCCCATATAAATGAAAACGTAGACTGGCAATTTTTTCAGTAATAAATTTTGACTCACCCCTTGCTGAATGTGATTTCAACCATTAAGTAAAGAACAGGCATAACAGAGAATGTCCAAGGAAAGGAGAAAAGACGGAACCGTTACACAAAGGTTGCATTTGATAAATCTGGAAGGTTCAGAAAGAAGGAAAAAAAAAGGAGATTGGAGGGTTGCAAATCTGATATATACAAGTTCAAACGAAAAAGAAAGGGATCATGGAGAAAGAGAACCTAAAATCTAAATACTGAGAGAGAGATGCATTGCTGACAAAAGATAAAGTATCTGCTGTTTTAAAAAGTCAATCCATTCCCAACTCATGTCATTTTTTTTTCATTCCATTGTATTCCTGAAAGATTATTTTTGAACTTCATTTCTCAGACAATTGTATTCAAGTGAGAACTGAAAAAAATGTGTTTATTCACCAAGCACAGGCCAGTCAAACTGAACAGACTGAGCTTGGGTTCTCACTGTTCTAGCTAATGAACCCTGCCAAACCGTCCCTAATAAATTTGATGACCTTTGGAACCTTAAAGTTCATAATGTGTGAGTACCTTATATAACTCCAACATTTCCTGAACTATTCATTTAAATTTCCAATACAAGTGACCAAATATATACATACATAATTGTGAGCAAGTCTTTCAATATTAAGGTTTCTAAGGATATTTTAAGCCAATAATGTCGGGATAAATAAGTATTTTATATGGTTCCATCCTTTCATGATGAATGAGGCATAGCTTCTTCGACAATCGCATGTATCCTTGATATATATATATATATATATATATATATATATATATATATATATATATATATATATATATATATATATATATATATATATATATATATTATTATTATTTTTTTTTTTTTTTTTTTTTGGGGGGGGGGGGGGGGGGGGGGGTTCTTGGGGATGGCTTCTTGCACTACTTTATATTAGCTAATGAATGATTCTTCTCCTAATAAATGTTACAATCAGCATGTAGAAGTGCATCATAACACATCCAAAATGAAGAACACGGTAAGAATAAAAAGGGAATGCTTAAATGTTCACATCTGATAAATCGATGAAAAAAATGATCCTACGAAAGAAACGAACCTAGCCAGGTTATTGCATATGTTCATAATTCATATAGAGATATCAAGAAAGTCAAAGATTTAAGCCTTACAAAGCAAGCAATGAGTTGACGTTCTGCATAAACCATGTGAACTCGTTTTCAAATGTTTCACAAGATCCGTAGATCTTTGCCACTCAAACCTGAAAGTTCTTCTCCATCAACTGCCTGTAAGATACACTATTCAGACTTTATATCTTTCAACAACTAAATATTAGAATTTCATTGGTGTTGACCTAGTTATCCAGCAATACACACTATTTAGACTTTATATCTTTCAACAACAAAATATTAGAATTTCATTGGTGCTGACCTAGTAATCCTGCAATATATGTAAGACAATCAACTTCGACTTGGTAGTAGTTACATCTTATTTGGCGAAAAATCAAGCGGTATCTATTACCTCAACCATCAGAGTAGCAAGTGCTGATTTTTTTTATGGTTATTATGTTTTAGCGTACTTGTCATTTATGAGTGCAAACTCCACGAATATCAAGATGATGTATTTATACTTGTGAATTAATTTGAAAATAAATGTCATGAATGTGCTATATATTTTACATTGCTAATGCCTAGAGGGTTGGTAAACTCTCATCCAAAGTCTATAACAAAATTTCGGATTGACGTCGAGGCAATGAGAAACTTTTGAAGGGGTGCCTAATAGATTGCAATATGATGTCAGTGACACCTCCAATCGGTAGGAGATAGTATAACCAGTTAGTACATATCGATCAGCAGGTAGGAGAAATGGAAGTTTGGTCCCTAGAAGGACTTGGTGTTGCTCATATTTTAAAAGATGCTTACTTATAAATATGATCATATTAGAGCTCGTCAGGAAGTACTAGGTACTACGATCATTGGAGGAACAATACCTAACTCTGAGGATGCTCTAGAATCTTTTGATTGCTCGTTCGAGAACTACGATCTTTGGCTCTAGAACTGAACTATTTCCTCGTCGTATTTGGTTTGGTATTGCTACCACACGACTTTGAGAGTCATGATGATATTTACTAAAGAACGTCTTTATCAGAATATTTTTGCTTATTACTTTGGACAGTTATCAGTAATTTTTCTGTGGACTTCCGAAAATTTGTTTCATGTAGCTTGGCAAGGAAATTTTGAGTCATGGCTACAGGACCCCTTACATGTAAGACCTGTTGCTCATGCAATTTGGGAAAAATAAAGTGAATGATTTATCCAAATTGAATATTGGAAGGAAATTGATAAAGGATTGTGAGATAAGGAACCACATTGGCATCTTTTTTCAAAACATTATGAAGATAGTCAACCCTTGGAGGCCACCATTTGATGGAAGCTCAAATCGAGGGTCAAAAAATTGTCTTCGAGGGAAATTAGGAAGGCCTTAAAATGTGGTTGGGTACAAGGAACCACCCAATACATTTGTTACATAATGGCTCTTTCTTGATTGAAGACTTCATAAAACCTTTATTACTCTTATCCCTATAAAGGAATGGACTTGCATCATTGGAAATTAAGAATTTTAGAGGTTAATCCCACAATAATAGGGCACTTCAGACTTTGGTCTCAAGAAATTGCACTATTTAGACATAGTCCCAAACATGAGTTGATTGTCCACTCTTCCATTAATTCAAAAGATTAATGGGAGTCCTTGTGGTTTCTTCAAGGGGGTTCACCCTATACCCTTTGCATAGAGGCAGAAAAATGATTCAATTATTTCTTACACAGCCAAGGAATTTCACCATATTATGGATTCAAGGTTAGGGAGGAAACCCTCCGATATACATACAACTGGCAGTTGTTAGGATCCTTAACGCATCCTTGTGGGATTTGGGTATGCATCCCTGTTGAAGATAAATGTTTCCATATGTGCAACTTATAAAGTTAATAAAACATGTGCAAGCCTAGATTTGTCAGGATGACTACCTTGGATGCCTAAATATCATACAAACTCGTATGGAAGAAGATAATAATAATAATAATAATAATAATAATAAATAAATAAATAAATTTTTAAAAAGAAGTTTTGTTACAAGGAAAGGGTAAGAGAATAAAAATATGTTGTTACGAAGATAATTCCATTGGGGGTGAATTCTCATATAGAGGTTAAAAAAGAGATATGTATAATGTATAAATGTTTTTGCTTCAAACTACATGAACAACAACCTCAACAAAACCTTTAAACTTTATGATTCAAAATGTATGTCGGAGGGAGTGAATCTCTAAATACTCAACCATTTGGATTACATATAGATAACTTTTGTGGAGATCTTCTCAACCCTAAACTCTACACTAGAAGCATTTTGTTTTTACAATGTGTCTTGACCAAAGGATATATATATAGTTACTCTATAATAGACACCTTACTGGTTCATACAAGTATTTCCTTTTTCAACATTTAAAATACTATCAGCGATCACAGAAAAATGAAAATCTTGTAAGTGTAAATTAGCAGTAAGTTTGGGAGTGTTAGGGCATGTCGGCATTATAAGGTGATATTAACCTGAATAGAAAACAAATATGAAATACTAGTTACTAGAACAACGAAACAACTGCAAATCACATTATTGAAAATTGAGTTACACATAAATATAAAGATAAGAAAATGTAAGTAAAGCTAATAATGTGAGGAATGGAGGAAAAGGAAAAAGTTGTAAAACTAACAATTTCAGGAAAGAGCGAGTTAGAGGATGGATAAAAATAGGTTTATAATATAAGCAAGTTGAAGCAAAACCATCAAAAGCAAAAGTAATAGTGAGAAATGAAACCCTTGAACCCACCTGGGAATTAGAGAGAAGCGAAGCGAAGCCAGCCTCCTCTATCATCTCCACCAACCTCCTGCTGCTGCTGCAAAACCCAAACAAGATTCATTCCACACAGAAAAGAAAATCGGATGGAAGCATTAAAAAGCAAAAAAACCATACATGTATAATTCAAGTTAGAATGCTTGTAGATGATCGGAAGCAAAAATAAGTAACAGCGAGATTACCAGAAAACGCAAGAGAAGATCTAGATCAGAATCAAGAGAAATGTGAGAGAGAGGAAGTATTTTATAAACTAGAGAAGAGAAGAGAAGAGAACAGAAGAGAAGATAATACAATGAGAAGTGGTAGAGAGGAAAAATATCTACTAGTCTAGTCTAGAACATAACATTGATGTGTGGGATGTGTGGGTAGGGGCAAAGTTGGGGGGAGACTAAAAATAATAATAAAAAATAACAAGATGCCCCCACTACATTTCCACGTACACCCATATGACTATTTTTGGGGTTTTGTGACTATGACCAGCTTAGTTGGGGATTAATTCTTTCCTGATCGATAAGCACAATAGCCTATTGCTATGCTAAGCGGTTTGTGTTAGTTATATCCTACTACTACGTATCGGCAATTCTCATACTATTCCCAACTACTGCTATCCATGGAATCCTACACTTGCCTGTCAGTGTTCATGATATTGCTCATGCTCATCTTGTATGGACCCCATATTCCAATACTTCTACAACATTCAGTGCTATTTTTTATTTATTTTTTGGATATTTGCAGATTGGACCTAATTTTACCTCTTCATCCTCAAAACTCAACAAGTTGACCCAACTCATATTGAAATACCAAAATGCCTTTACTTTTAGCTTGGGTTGTGACATAATGATGATGGTCTCCCTAATGTCTAAAATATGAATTCCTCCTACAAATATCAAACAACTTAGGGAGTGTTTGATTTTCAGAATACTTTTGATGCGTCCAAAAATTTTCCTCTTATAAGTTTGATCTGTAAAATAAATGTTAGACTACCAATAACCATTTTTTTGGTGGCCGAAGACACTTCGATGCTCAAGTCAACAACTCTGTTGGAAGAAAAAAATAAATCTGGACAAAACTCAATTAAAGTTGCATACATGTGTCAAATGTTCCTTTTACCTTTTATAATGGTCGCGGTTAATTCTCTGTGTGACTTAAGCATGTGAGGCGCAACGGAAGGACATGTTTCTAATAACAATCTTCTCCTTGATAGAGATGCGTCCGTGGAGACGTAACTCCATCTACGACTCTTTTTTATGCAATGTTCATCTTCTTTATAAGAGAACTCGTATCGGGCCTAGATTCGAATTTTGATTATATCTTCTTATAGTGGGCCTCTGTGGTTGGCTTTATTCTTCTTGGATTTTACAAGTTGGCCCAGTAGATGAGACATCATATCCTCGCGATGAATTTTCTCTGCCACGTGTATGTCCGTGATGATCGGTCTATTTTGATGTATCATCAGCTACTCCCCCTTTAGTTAGTGGTTATGCTGATGTGGCAACTAACTTCGTGTGGCTTATTTTTCAATTTCATCATTGCCTTGTATTTAATGTTGTCGGTTACTTTTTGCGGGTTGGTATCTTGATTCTTTGCATGCTCGTTCATTTTTGCGCACATTTTTGGAATTTCACATAGCCATCATATCTCGTACGTTATCCCATGAGTAGCCCCTTCATTGCTTGACATTATAAAAGGGGACGTGACGAATTCGTTTTCCCTCTTTACGCTATGTTTGAAATTAGGGTTTGTTTCCTTCTTTGCCTTTTTCATTTTCTTTGCTCTTCTGTTCCTTAACGATGTCTGTTTGTGATAAACTAAGCGGTAAGTCGCTAGCTATTTGTGAGGCTCATTTTTCTCCCAAGGAAGCTTTTCAGGCGACGCTGGACAGTCTTCGTTCTGACTGCAATCTGCCGCTCGACCGTCCTTGTAATCCAAGGTCAGGGTACATCGCGCTGTATCCATGCATGTTTTCTTCTAGCTTTCGATTTCCAATTCCAAAGCTGTTTTGGGAGTATCTAGACTACTTGGGCAATCATCCTGCTCAAATAGGTCCTAATTGTTGGAGGATAATGGTTTCTTCTTACGCGAGGGCTATTATGTTCGACATTCCCTTTACTTTGATGGTTTTGCATTCGGTGGTTGGTCTGTTGGTGAGCAAGGATATATGCTTCATCTATTCTTCTGTTTGCTTCGAGAAACTTAACGATGACATCCGTGATTGGTCAAAGTCTTGGTTTTATGTTTTTGCGAGATCGTTTGATTTTTCGATCATTCCAAGTTTCCAATAGATGGAAGAATCTTCAGTTAAATGTGGGGGAGCAGAAGATCAGTGATTGATTCTTGAAGCTTCCTTGGTTTCCTATGGAGGAATTTCTTTTCGAGGACATCCTGGAGCGTAGTGGTTTGTACACTATAAACGAAGCGGAACGAGTCTTCCTTACTGATTCTCGTGTTGAGGATATTGTTGCTCGCGCTGGTGTTAGTGGTGCTAGCATTGATTGGGAAGTGAGTTTGGACAGGCGTGTTACGGATCTCGATGCTTCTGTTAATGTCGTAGTGCTGGCTTCCAGAAAAAGGAAGCTTGTGAGGCCCACTAGTCCATCGAGGCGATTGTTGGTAGACCCTAGTCGGGTTCCAAGGAAGAAACGACTTTCTACTCGTGGTTATGCTCGGACTGCATCCCATCCGAGTTCTGGTATGGATGTTACGGAGGTTACCTCTCGTCCAAGTCCTTCCTGCGAAGATGGCATAAAGAGGATCACAAATCTCTCGAAAAGGCTAAGGAGATGAGGCTGGCATTGGAGAGGAACGAGAAAGAGACTAATCGTTCGTTGGGTTATAATGAAAAAAAGCTTTTTTCTGCCTATGATGTTTCGGACATTGTTGAGTTTTCTAATGATGATCCCCTGAGCTATTGATGTTAAAATGCTTCAGTTAGTGATGGAGCAGTCTAAAGATGTTGTTGGTGGTCAGAGTTTCAAGGTTCACTCTCATCTTTCTCCTTCTATTGACGTCAGCGATGTGGCCAAATTCTTAGTTTCTTCTCCTGTTGTCTGGATTCTCCTGTCGTCACTATTAGTCCTGCTCTTGCTACGGTTGTTCATCGATGGGAGGGTAAAAACAACTTTTCCATTGTCACTGATGTTCCTTCCGCCCTTCCGGCTGTTGAGGGCGGTTCCTCAATGCTTCCGGATCCTCATGTTCTTCATCCACGAGTTGGTTGGACTGAGCTTGGCCTAAAAGATATTTGTATCAAGTCGGATGGCAAGTTTTGCTAGTTGACTCAGCTTGACGTGCAAGATGGTGCGCTCAGGTTGATAAATGAATGGCACAGGTGATCAGTGGAAAAACCTTTGATGTTCGTACTAGAACCATGTGATCACCTTGATCATGGTCTTGAGCCGATAATGGATGAGATGAATCATCTTGCCTATGCAGGGGTGATGGGCTCGGTCTATCAAGCTGGTAGTGATCAGGTGGTTTATTTGGATAGATGGTTGGCGGCACTATTGTTGGTGTTTTCTCACGTTCTTTCTCAATTCGACATGTTGAGAGCGCAATGTGTAGAGTAAAAAAAACTGTCAGGGTTGCTCGAACTTCGTTGATTGAGGTGAAAAGTTTGCGAGATAAATCTGTTGTTGAGCTTGAGTCTTTGAAAGCCAAGTTGGATGGGGTTCGTGCCCGTCTACATGATGTGGAAAATGAGTTATCCGGTGAGAAGGCAGCTTATGATGAGGCTTCTTGTGCTGAGATTGAACAATCTGTTATTCGTGATATCGCTGAGACGCGGGTGGAACATTTGTCGACTGCACTCGTATGGTCAAGGCACATACTTTCGTTATGCTTACCACCACTGAAGGACGACTTGTCGCGACCAAAAATGAACTTGCTACTGCCAAAGACAAGCCTTGCATATTCAAAGCCAAAGATTGGAAGCGAGTTATTGATGAACGAGTTGAGCTTCTTGACTATATCGAGGGGTTCGGCGCGGAGTTATCCGGGTACCACCACTTGGTTGATCAAGCTTTCGAAGATGATGATGGTAAAGAAGTTGCCTCAGTGGTTGAAGAGTCATTGCTTTCTCCCCCTTTTGAAGAGAGACCTCTGCTTTCTCCCGTAGGTGATATAGCTGATGATCCTATGGTTGCCTCCATTTTTTCTCCTACCCCTTCATTTTATTCTTCGGAAGTAACAGAGTAGTATTATTAATGAAAATAACATTTTTTGCATGTTTTTCTGTAGTTTATCTTGTCGACTTGTGTGTTGCTTGCTCCTTTTTAGTCTAGTTGTAATTGTCTTGGGTTTTACTTCGAATTCCTTTATGGATACTTTCGCGCTTTGGCTCATTATTCGTCTAGGGACAGGTCAACTTTATCCTTCTTAATGCGCTGGATTTAACGCGAAAAAATTGAATTTTGGTCATGAGCTTTGCATTTGTTGGTTTGGTCGATCCGTAGTTCCTTGAATCATGTCGATTCGTTCCTTCAATTCTGACTTCGTTGATCGACGTATCAATCTATTCGAAGTGTGTTGTATTAAGTTGACTTGTTCCTTCAACTTTTACTTTGTTAACTCGATGTCTCTGTCGACTCAAAGTTGACTGTGTTAAGTTGACTTGTTTTTCCAGCTTTTACTTCGTTGGCTCGACGTCTCAGTCGACTCAAAGTTTTTTGTGTTAAGTTGACTCATCTGTCCAACTTTTACTTTGTTGGCTCGACGTCTCAGTCGACTCGAAGTTTACTATGTTACGTTGACTCGTCTGTCCAACTTTTACTTCGTCGGTTCGACATCTCAGTCGATTCAAAGTTTACTGCGTTAAGTTGACTCATCTGTCCAACTTTTACTTTGTTGGTGCGACGTCTCAGTCGACTCGAAATTTTTTGTGTTAAGTTGACTTGTCTGTCCAACTTTTACTTCGTTGGCTCGACGTCTTAGTTGACTCGAAGTTTTTTGTGTTACATTGACTCGTTTGTCCAACTTTTACTTCGTTGGCTCGACGTCTCAGTCGACTCGAAGGATTAATCAGAATGAATCAGGTATGATATTCAAAATAGAATGGAAGTCGGAAATAAAACTAAATTGAAAATAAAACTAAATTCTAGAATAAGATATTGAAAATTGAAATTGCTTTATTGATAAAATAATTTTTTTTTTTTGAAAGGCAAGCTCGGGAAGGTCTTCTGCAAATGAGCTTGGAGTAATTTCAAGGAACTCTGTATTTGGTCTTAGGCTTGCCAGTTTGTCAACAGCATAGTTGGTTTCCCTACCAGCATGCATGAATCTATGATGCTCAAAGTCCTCAATCTGCTTCTTAATGCGCCTTGTGGTGTGTCTCTCCTCCCAGGATGGTAGTTTGCTTGTGGTGAGAAATGTATAAGCATTTAGGGAGTCCATGCAACAGACTACTTTGCGTAATCCATACTGTTTAGCTAGTTTAATGCCCAGTTCAACTCCCTGCAATTCATGCACAAGCACTGATTTAGCTTATTGCGAGCCTGCAGCCGCGCCTATGACTGTCCCATAATGGTCCCTGATGATTGCCCCGTATCCACCTGTTAGTCCTCCTAGCGATCCATCTGAGTTGATCATATACTAGTTCAATTCAGATCTGATCCATGAGTGTAAAGATGGTGCCCTCAGCTCGAGTGTTATGGATAATCTCCATTTGTCACAGAAGCTCGAGTTCACTGCATTATCTTCTACTTTCAGGTCCAGTACTGCCACTCTTAGCCTCACGTCCTCCACTATTCTCTTGATTAGTTCCAGTACTACCACTCGTTTTGCTTGGAAGATGCGTCGATTCCTTTCCTGCCAGACATGGTATATGGTGGCATTAAAAGCCAAATTTTTGACTAGGTTACAGACTGAGCTTCCTGTAAAGTGTTGAAGACACCAACTAACTTCCTGGTCCCAGCTAAGAGGTTGGTGATCGTAGCCCAAATAATGCAACATATACGACCAAACAAGCTTTGGATACCAACATTCGAAGAAAAGATGCTCCTCATTTTCTTTGTTGTCATAGCAAAAGTTGCATGTTGGTTGATCGAGCTGCTTCCAGTGCTTCATTTTATCTTGGGTTTTCAAGGCTTTATGCATCGTCAACCAGCTAATGAAACTGTGTCTAGGAACTCTTCCCTTAAACCATATCAGTCTGGCCCATGGTATTGGAGGATCTCTGTGATGCATGGAGTGATAAGCACTTTTATTAGAGAACTCTCCATCTACACCCCCTATCCAAGTGACTTCATCCTTGCAATTGGCATCCATCTCCACTAATTGTAGACCATCAAAGATTTCATCTATAGCTGCTCGGATATGATCATGCACTTCCCACTTGCCTGACCTTATAAGAGAGCTCACCTTAGCATTTTTTTTTAGAAGGGAGTTATACACTAGATGTTGCGGAAACTTGGGCATGAGGATTCCCGATGGATGCCATGGCTCCTTCCATAAGTAGGTATATTCTCCATCCCCTATGAGGTGCTGGATAAGAAGGCTTGCTTTTGATCTGATGTCCAATATGTGTTTCCAGCACCAGGAACAGTCTCGTGGGGCTGTCATAAGCCAAAAGTCCTTCTCCTTGATTAGGTTTTTCTTCACCCATTTGACCCACAGATTGTCTTTGTTAGAAACAATGTTCCAAACATGCTTTGTCATGGATGCTTGGTTTGAAGTTTCTATGCATCTTATACCTAAGCCTCCTTCCTTATAAGGGTGACATATCTTCCTCCATGCTACCATAGGCATTTTGATGTATGAATCTGTGGCTGACCATAAAAAATTGAGCATAACAACATTGAGTTCATTTATGACTTCCTTGGGCAGCATATAGCATGATGGCCAGTAAATATGGAAGCTATTCAACACCGCTTTAATAAGCGTGATTCGCCCAGCGAATGAGAGAGCTCTATTTTTCCATGAAGTCACTCGTTTACGCATTCATTCAATCAGTGGAATACAGTCGTTATAGGATAATCTCGTGGAGATGAGGGGGAGCCCTAAGTATCGCACTGGTAGTTTATCCAATGCAAAGCCCAATGTGCTGGTGATAAGGTGCTTCTCAATGTCATCAATTCCAGTAGTATATAGGCTACTTTTGGAACAGTTAACATCTAGTCCCGTACAAACTTTTAAGATATTAAGAGTTTCCACAAGAGATGTGGCCGAGGTGCTGTCAGCATTGAAGAATACCATGAGCTCATCAGCAAAAGTTAAGTGCACAACTCTCGGATCCTGGTATTTAGGATGCAATTTGTAGCTTCCTTCATTCACCTTTTGCTCGAGCAATAGATTAAAAATCTCCATGACTAGGACAAATATATATGGTGACATTGGGCATCCCTGTCGTATCCCCCTCGCCGCTTTAATAAAGCCCTTAGGTGAGCCATTAATAGCTATAGAGAATCTAGGTGTAGAAATGCATACACTGACCCAATTAATGAATTGCTCAGGAAATTTCATTTTACGCATCATGTGGGTGATGGACTCCCATCTAATGGTATCATACGCTTTCCGCAAGTCAATTTTTGTTGTACATCTAGGAGGCCCCTGATCCCTGTGATAGTTCCTCACTAGCTCATGTGCAAGCATCACATTGTCATGAATGTATTTGTCCTTGATGAAAGCTGACTGATTCATGCTAACCAGTTTCCGTATCACCTTCTTCATTCTATTCATCATAATTTTGGTAATACTTTTGTATAGGACATTACAACAAGATATAGGCCTGAAATCACTAACATAGGAAGCATTAGTAATTTTAGGAATTAATGTAACATATGTTGCATTTACCTCGCCTAGTAGTCTATTATTCCTGAAGAAGTTGTTAATGGCTTTCACAAAATCATCCCTAATAACTCTCCATGCTGATTTGACGAACAAGGAAGAGAACCCATCCGGACCCGGTGCTTTGTTGGAATCAATGGAGGCGAGGGCTTCTGTTATTTCATTCCTGGTGATCGGTTGCACAAGTTCGCTGGACTCTTCCTCTGACACAACACTTCTGACTTTCAGACTGTCAACTACAGAAGAATCATATTGTTCATGCGTACCCCCAAAAAGATCCTAGAAGTAGCTTACACATTCTGCACTAATATTATCCATGTTATCTAGTTTCTCGTCATTGGCAGTATATATTGATAGGATCTTATTCTTTGATCTCCTTTCCCTGAGATAGTTATGAAAATATGCAACGTTTCCATCCCCCTCCTTCATATGCTTTGCCTTTGCCCTTTGTGTGATCTCTGACATTTCATTCCTAGATGCCACTGCAAACCTCTTCACTGTCTCTTTTTCCTCGTGTGCCATATTTTTGTCCATTGGTTTTTGTTGGAACGCAACTTGTATCAGTTCCATGGATTGTTTTGCGCTGAGCACATTAGAAGTTGCATTAACAAAGTTTGCTTTTATCAATTCAGCGAGTTTGGCCTTTACTTGTTTAAGTTTCTTAACGAAGCAATAGGTAGGATTGCCCTCAACTTGTACTTCCCAAACTTGTTGTACTACCGTTAAGTAGCCTGGCTCATGAATCCAGTATTGTAAAATTTGAATGGAATCGGGCCTGCACTCTTGTGCTCGTAAATGGTGAGAGTCATAGGGGAATGATCAGAGATTCCAGGGTTGAGAAAGTCTGCTTCTGAGTTGGGCATGCTTGCTATCCATTCTTGATTGATCATGACTCTATCGATCTTGGAGAGCACCCTGTTATCACCAGTTTGTTTATTGCTCCAAGTCAGGTAGCATCCTTTATAGTGACCATCAAACAGTTTTGTGTTGTGAACACATTTTAGGAGGTCAATGAAATGCACGGGTCTAATCTCCTCTCCTCCTACTCACTCTTGGGAATTAAGGATGGAGTTATAATCACCTAATACTGCCCATGTTCAATGATTTGTCCTTGCAAAGCTTTCCAGTTCTGCCCACAGATCCTTTCGGTCCATATAGTAGCTTTTGCCATATACAAATGTTAGTACACCCGAGAAGCCATTAGGCCATATTGTTTCCACAAAAACAGCCTGGTCAGAACGTGAAATAATGCTAACATTGACTGCCTGAGGATCCCAAAGAACCCATATCTGACCACCATGCACTAAGTCACCATTGTCTATAGCAATCCAGTCTTTCATGAGTTCCTGTTGGACTTTGGCTTTCCTTTCCTCACTGACTTTTGTTTCAACTATTCCCATTATACTTTTCTTTTGTTTTACAATCAGATGTCTAACCTCTCTCTGCTTTAGGGGATCATTGAGCCTCCTTATGTTCCAACATCCTGCCTTGATCATTTAAGATTGTTGGTGTCCGTGCTCACACCCCCTGTATGTCGGGTTATCTGCTTACCATTGTATTGTTATTTTATTACGAAAAGTTTACCTATATGTTGTTTGTTGTGTGAGTCCATATGTTGTAGCATTATGATGGAGTTGTCTTATTTGTTGGGCATAGAAATGACATTTACTTGTGACTTACTTAGGCTTTTTTTTGCAAGTCTCATTTGCACTCCCACTGTTTTACTATCTTTCTTAGATCCTTCTGTGAGCTTCGTATTATCTGGCTTAGGTGCTTCTATGAGCTTTGTACTATCTGGCTTTGGTGCTGGGCCTTGTAAGGTATGCCCTACTGGTCCATCAGTTGATTCGTTACCCCCATATAGTACCATTTCCTTCCCTGTAGCATTGCTAGTTTCTCTTGTGTCCTCTACTATGACTATCATTGCTTGCATATCTACCTCAACATCTAGTTCTACCATACCGTCAGTCTTTGTGGTAGTCTCTCCTGTTATATTCGTACCTTCCGCCTCTTATTGCGGCTGAGTGGAAGTATTCCTTTGTTTAAATGTGTGCTTGGCTTTGGCACACACCATTCTTCTTTAGCTGTTACGTTCTCTGTCCCTGGTTCTGCATTCTTGTTTTCGTTTGGCCTCCAGACAGCAGTGTTTTTAGCCTTTCCTTTCATGTTCTGAGGGCAGCTCACTATAGGATGACCAAACCCCATACATTGTGAACACTTTACGAGTCTCCAGGGGTATTCTACTTCCACCTTGATTGCTTTCCCATCATCAATGATCAATGGGATGGAGGTCGAGAACTGACTAGTTGCTCCTATTTCCACACATATCCTTGCGTAGGAAAGTCTGGTTTTGTTCGCTGTTGCCTTATCGAGCATGATAGGAATGCCTATTGCACTTGCAATCGATTGTAATCCTTCTGCACTCCAAAGAAACAGTGGAACCTTTCTTAGATTCACCCAAACTGGTACTGAGTTGAGAACTTCTACATTCTCCTCCAAATAAGGTTTCCATGGTCTCACTATAAATAGCCTGCTTGCTATGTGTATTGAGCCAGATTCTAGCGCAGTCATTCTATCTTCTTCATTTAGGAACTTGACTACAAAAACTCTTTCTCCATATAATGACATTTCGAAATCACTTTTCAATCCCCAAAGGTGTTTTAATCTATCCTTAACAAATCCATAGGCCAAACGTTTTCCTACGAAGTTACCTATAAGGTATTGCTCGCATTCTAGGAATCGTTTACTATGATCCGCTAGTTTGATGTGTACTTGGCTTTGTCCATCAACTACAAAAGGAGGAACAAGCTGTAGTTTAGATTCTTTTTTATTCTGTGCAGCGAAAGTGAGGCCCAGTTCATCTTGCGCTGTCCTGCATTTTGATTAGTTTCTTGGTGGGTCGTATCCATGGATACTGGCGGTGCAGTCATGGAATCGTTTGTGATGGTCGGAGTTCCTGCAGTAACATCTGGAGTAGTATCACTCTTTGTTATTGCGTCCGTGCTAGGTTTAGGGGCAGTTTCTCCCTGCTTTTTGAGGTTGTCTCCACGGGAGAGGATGGAGATAACCTGGGTATCAGTTGCTAAAGTCATCCTGGATGAGAAATCACGTATTCTTTCATGGAGCTTCAAACCCTAGAATTGCCTCAAAACCCTAGCCTTTGGAGAATCCAAAGCATATTTTCTATGGGAATAAAAAAATTTATAAAATAACTTACATGAAAAGAGACCTATTGATAGATCATAGAAGATGAGGTACATTCATAGATGATAGAATTCGGGATGCCCCTAACTCATCCGCAGAGTCCTACTTAAATACTAAAGGAGAAAAGACATTTCTTTGAGTGGAGGATACAATATCCTGATTGGTGATACAAGATGTCTAGTTGACCTTACATAATTGAGATGTATACATTTGCTTTAGAGAGTGCGGGTACGATTGTTGGTGGAACAGTTGAGTTGTCTTTGTTGTTTTGCGAATTATTGAGAAACTTTGAGTACGGACACTATTGAGGACTATTGAAGATGTTTTGCTTTTCAGAAAAAGTTTTGGCTTCTTGTAGAGCTGGAAGATGCTTGATTGAGACTGAATTCTTGCGGGGAACACACTTGTTTGCTTTTGCGGTTGTAATAATTTGCTGGTAGAAGGAATCTTGTTTTGACTATAAGATACCAAAACAGTCATCCTCATTGTCGGTAAGAACTGTGGGCTCATTTTCTTCATCAGAGTTATCTGAAGTGCATACCTGAGACAAAATTTCTATCAATTGGGCTTTGGATGGGGATCCTTTGAGTTGTTGCTTGAGTAGCCTTGACTTTGCGAGTGATTGTGAGCTTGGATTTGATTCATTGTGTACAAAACTTGAACTTGGATTGAGCAATCCAGAGATTGCTTGCTTGGTAATATGAGAGTGATCAAAATGGAACCACCACTTCACTTTAAAACAACAACATAACCATAATGGAGCTTGATCAGAATGAAAAGAATGTGGAATGGATGTTGAAAGATAATCCCAACAACAAATCCATGCAAGATTGAATTTGACAAAGAACCATGTAGAAGATACTTGTTGATTTGAAGGGTTTGGTCTTTTGAACATAGATTTTAACATTTTTCATCCTTCTAAGACAGAATGTGGAAGAATGTCTTGGATAGGGCCATAGAAATTCCACCAAGTATGTTGGAACCATAATGGAAGATTTTGAGATGAAAATTTCTTGCAGAAAAGAAACACCAGGAATGAGAACACTTGGGTGTGGAGAGCAGGAAGGCACTAAACCAGGCTTGTTTGTAATCATGGTAGTTAAAGGAAGGAGGATTGTAATTGTGAGAAAACCTCTTATGAGTGATAAGAGCTTGTTTTCAGTCTTGATGAGACAAGATTTTGAGAATTTGGCATTTCGAATGAGTGATTTTGGTTGAATCAGAAGGATCTTTGTGATGGTTAATTAATACTGAATCAATATCAACTAAGATGTATTCATAAAATTCATGAGTTTTGAGATGACTGGCTTCATCAAATGGAGATATTGGATCAAAAAGTTGTTTTGCTGTGATATTGAGATCATCTATACCAGGGTAGATATGGTTTGAGTAATATAATTGGTTAAAGATTTGGTTTTGCAATGTAGGGGTTTGAGGTTTTTGTAGAAGGTTTGCCAAGAGGTTTCATGGTAGGTTGGGTTTCTTGTTTGGATAATGGGGAGTAAGGATTTGTAATAGCTAAGGCATAAGAAGTAGGAGAGACTGGAGGCTTTGAAGGAACAAGCTTCATTTCATATTGAGATTTAGATTGGGGTTGAGGCGAAAAAGGATGTCTAGAGGAAGAAGCTTGAGAACTCATCTTTGCAGATACTCTCTTGTGAAAAAATCTGGTAGAGAATTGGACTCACCTTTTATATGCTCAATTTGAAAATCAAAAGCGGACAGTAAACTTTGCCATCTTGCAAAGATGACATTTTTTTTCAAAATATTTTGAGCTGATTTGCAATCAATGTGTAATAGAAATAGTTTATTGATTAAATCATCTTGAAATTCCATGATGCATAAAACAATTGAAAACATTTCTTTTTTTTATAGTAGAATATTTAGATTGGGTTTCATTCCAAATTCCAGAATGGAAACGAACTAACTGGACAAACGAAGAATTGTCAGTTTTTTTTATTAAGGATACCCCCATACCCGTCATTGGATGCATCATTTCAACAATCTTGAATGCATTAGGATTGGAAATGCCAAGGCAAGGAAGACTCTTAACTTGGGCTTTAACTTGTCTGACAATTTGGTTATGAGTGGAGGACCATGGATTAGGGTTCTTCTTTAGTCTATCATACAAGGGTATGATCAAACTATGTAAATTTTTGTAATATTCATAAACATAGTTTAGACTACCTAAAAATCTTTGTAATTGATTTTTGTCTTTAATTTCATCTAGAAATTTTTATGCAAATTCAATTGCCCCATTAATATGTATGATAGTTCCAAAATGAATTTTGTGACCTAAAAATCTAACATTAGTTTGAAATAAATCAATTTTTGTGGGACATAGAACCAAACCATTAGATTTGATGATTTGATAATTTGATAAAACTGCTACAAGTGTTTCTAATGTTCATCCAAGGTTTTGGAAAAGATAAGTATATCATCGATATACACGATTGAGAAGTGAGTAAAAGGAGTAAGAATATCATTCATAATATTTTGAAATTCAGAAGGAGCATTTTTAAGACCGAATGGCATAACAGTCCATTCATAATGGCCAAATGAGACATTAAAAGCTGTTTTATAACGATCTTGAGGATGAATCTGGACTTGCCAGAATCCAGATTAAAGATCGAACTTTGAAAAAATGGTTGCTTGATGTAGACGTTTAATAAGGTCGCGTTTGTTTGGAATAAGATATCTAATCCATTGTAAGGCTTCATTAAGGGGTTTGTAGTTAATTACAAGTCTAGGAGACCCTTTTTCTAATTCAATAGCCTTGCGAACATAGAAAGCAGAACAATTCCAAGGAGATTTGCTTGGGGTAATCAAATTTTTAGAAATTAAATATTGGATTTCTTTCTTACAATATTCCATAAGCTCAACATTCATTTGAATAGGACGAGCTTTTGTAGGAATCATTTCTCATTAAAATTTGGCTCATAGGGTAACCTAACCATATGATGTTTGTGGTGCCAAAAGGCATTTGGTAAATTAGAACAGAGTTCTAATTGAAGTTTGATTTTGAAATGCCCAATATTATGCTGTATTTTGGGGTCTTTTAATTGTTGTTCAGTACGATGATAGCCAAGTTATTCTTTAAGATAGTTTAGTTGTTTGAGTATTTTAGTAATAAAATTAAGAGAACAATTTATTTGTTTTAATATATTGAGATCTGTAACTTTAGGTTTAGTAAAAAAAAGAAGGTTATATTTTCTCCTAAGATCCTCGTATGAATACCATCTTCAGTAACATGAAAATAGTATATCGTTGTTAAGAAAGGAGTACCAAGAATGATGTCCTGGCCCATATTTTTGACTAGCAAAAAGTCTTGCTTAATACATAAGTTATTATGACATATATGCGTATTGGACAACTTATAATTGATTGCTAATTTTTCCCGATTGGCCGCAAATAGTTGTTGTTTGGTTTTCTCAAAATATTTTGAAGAAATTATGCATTCTGAGACACAATTAAGGTCTGCACCAGAATAAACTAATGCAGTAGTATTGAGATGGTATTCTTTATTAATAACAAGTGTTATATTAATATACCATTTATGGAATTTTATTTGGTTGATTATGTTTAAAAATTGAGGTTATTCAATAGAGGTTTCAGTTGTAAAAGGGAGTTGCGAGGCTGAAGGTTGATTAGTATGATCAATCTGTTGATATTGAAGACCTAAAACTTCATCTACAAGTTGAGAATGATTTTGTTTAATTTGATGTATTTTTTTTTTTCATGGAATTTATTTCTTGTTGTAAATCTTGTATGGTAATCGCTTTTTTATTATTTTGAAATCTGTTAAGGATTTTTGATGATTATAAAATGGTGTAACATTATCTGGAGTTTCTTTTTTAGAGATTGATTTTTAATATATTGTAAATAGTCATGTTTAAGTTTAGGATCATCAATATGTTCTATATAGTCTAATAATAAACCTGCTTCTTTGTTTTTATTTAGCATGTTAATTGATTTACAAAAGCATGGATTGATATCATGAGATTCTGGCTCTATTTGTGAGTAAAAAAAAATATAAAGTTGATAGGCTTGAGGGTCATTTGACGAATCATCAGAAATGGATTTGGAGTGATCAGAGGATTGGGAATCTATTAATAATTTTTCTAACATTTGTCTTATGTCATCTGAGCCTTGTATTTCTTTGATTTTCTGAGGTAATTTACAATTTTTTGCATAATGACAAGGCTTTCCACATTTGAAACAGATGGGCTGTTTTGTTGATGGGCCTGGGTATTGATATTTATTATGATAAGGTTTCTTAGTATGATGTCGTTTAGATTTATCATAATAGGTAGGATGTGATTGTCTAGACCTATGTCGTTTTGTAGGAGTCTTGGGTTGGAATTTTTGTCTTAATCTCTTTTTTGTGGAAGGAGCCTGTATGGGCTCATACCCATACTGTTGACAAAAGGAGCCAAGTTTTTTACGACTGGACACATTTTATTTTTTTAATTGAGCTCTTAATTTGAGATCATTGCATAAATTTAATGCAACCATTTCAATATGAACAATTAATTCACCATAGGGAAGACTAGAAATGAAATTTTCTTTCTAGAAAGCATGATTAGCTTCTGGCTGAGTCATAACTCTGTTAATAAAAATATCTTTATACCAACGAAAATCACTAAGTCTAGGGCATCGAAGGTTCATTAATATTTCTTTTGATTTTTCTTGGAAATGAATTGGATTACCTATGAAGTGTTTTAGAATGGCAAATAGTAGAGTGGCAACAACATCAGGGATAGGTGCCCCTTGCTCTGTTTTAATTGGATTGCCTAAATTGTCGATCTTAATGACTTGAAAAATTTGTTGTTGTTCAAATGAAGTGAGATAATTATCCCACAATCCTTTAAGTTGGCCAGTAAAGCCAGTGATAATAATTTGAGCAATTTGATTGTCATTTTTGTTGTCACTGCGATGAGCACATGCTAACATAGTCATTTCTAGAGTTAAATCTATTATATTTTGAGCAGTGAGACCATCTATATTCCATTCATAGATAAATCCAGTAGAATAATGGGTTGAAGTTTGTAAAGATTTTTCTTCGTACTGCATATCTGGTTGTGAAGGACGGGGATACAAATTTCTAGTTACAGGAAATGGTTGGTTTAAATATGTTTTTCTTTTATGTGGATTGGATCAAAGTTTTGCTAATTGTGTAGGAGAATCAAGTTCTCCAGACTCTTGTGTGTCTTGTGATAAGGTATTGATTTGCTTTAATGTAGAAGGTGTATTATTGATATCTAAAGTAGCTAATTTTTTATTGATCACATCGTTAAGATTGTAGGGGTTGAAAGTGTATCTTGCTCTATAGTAGATGGAGTAAAGTAAGTATGTGGTTTTGATTGTGAAATTTGTGGATTTGAAGTGTTTGTAGTATTATGTTGAATTATAATATCACCGATTTTGTGGAGTAAAATATTAGTATAATTATTTTGTTCTATTATTTTTGAAATACCATGTCAAGTTGTCATACTTACTTGGGAAGAATCTTTTAAAGGAGAAGTTACAATATTTGTACCTTGAGTATAATACTTGATTTCTTCTAAAGGAGGGAATACAGATTTTTGGATAGTGTCATTTTTTAATTGCCAATTTGTTTTATTTGTAATAGTATACACTTTTGGTAAAAAGGTATTCTCATACCAAGTAAAGAAAAATATATTTTCTTGAATTTGTTCACAGTATTGGTAAAATAATTTACCTATTAGGTTTTGTTGATTAAGAGTATATTTTTGTGAAAAAGCCATGTCTTGTTAAATTATAAGTTTGCCTATATTCATTCTGAATTAGTTTTTTTATCTAATACAAATTTTGTAAAGAGGACATTTAACTGAGAAGTGTCTCCCATCTCATATTTTGTTGGTGATTTAATGGATTCAGTTTGAATTTCAGATTGAAAATCATAAAAGGGTTGAGGAATTTGAGAGAAATTTGGATTTTGCCTAGTCTAGATGTGGCAAAGGTGTTGTTGGAATTTTAGATATGTTTGATGGAGCAGTTCTGTACGATGATTCAGACCGACGACTAGATTGAAAATCAAATAATTGAATTTTAGTTTTTCTATTTTCAGAGAACTGTAATTCAAGAATTTTGTATTCTAATGTAACAATTTGTTTTATTCTGCTAGGAGGAGGTTTCCTAGGTTGCGATTGCACTTGCCAAGTGACTGGAAGTGTAATTTGATTCCAATGAATTATTTTTGGAACAATAACACTGGTTTTTTCTTTATTTGTCTGGAAAAGGATCGTGTATCCTTTTTCAAATGCTTGAAGAGCACGAGGGCTCAAATGAGTCTTCATGGCTTTGTATGTGATTTTGTATATAATGCTAGAGGTTCAGATCCAGGTAACATGTCAAAACTTGATGTTTGAATGTCTAGTGTTAATGTTTCCAAAATGTTTGGATCATTGAGATAAACAGAGAAATTTGGGTAACAATCAAAATAGATTGGACCCATGGCCAGAGTAGATTATGCTATTCCTAATAAGGAATCTTCAAATTTATTATGTCTGCAATCACGTAGTGCTAAAAAAGCACAAGTGTCTAATCCTGATCTTGTAAGAGGTATAATTCCTACTTGGATTAAACCAATATTGATATGCTCGTACCCTTGATTTTGAAGAGATTGTAATGTTTCTTTTGAAAACAATTGTTTTGATTCTAAAGATCCATCCATTGGTATTGTTTTAACAACAATATCAATTAGATCTTCAGTTTTTTGCGAAAATATGGATTTTGAAATTTCATATACTTGTTTCAAAGGAACTTGGGGAACTGACCATTTTTGAAGATTTTGTTATACTTCTGGAATTCTACATTCCAGTCTATTTTGGATATTAGGATTTTTAGATCGAGAGCTTGAAGCTTGAGTAAATCTGGAGAGCAAAGACATAAAATACTTGGGTTAAACATGGATAATGGGTAACGGGACCACCTCACCCTCAACTGCGCGTCCTGGTTGAGTTACTCAGGGCTAAAACGGCTGACCATCGTTATCAACAGCTGACCAACGCTACTAATTTCCCCCGAAAAAACCAAGTAAATATGGCTTTGATACCAAAATATAACCAGGATTAATCAGAATGAATCAAATATGCTTTTTACTTCGTTGGCTCGACATCTCAGTCGACTCGAAGTGTTTTGTGTTACGTTGACTCGTTTGTCCAACTTTTACTTCATTGGCTCGACGTTTCAGTCGATTCTAAGTTTTTGGTGTTAAGTTGACTCGTTTTATCCAACTTTTACTTTGTTGGCTCGACGTCTCAGTTGACTAGAAGTTTACTGTGTTAAGTTTACTCGTTTGTCCAACTTTTACTTCGTTGGCTCGACATCTCTGTCAACTCAAAGTTTTTGGTGTTAAGTTGACTCGTTTGTCTAACTTTTACTTCGTGATTGGTCAGACCAGAAGTTTTTATTATACATATCCGACTTTTGTCCTTATTTCTTATTGCTAGGTATGCTGATTGCTTTATATGGCTAAATTTTGACCCGTTTACTTTGTCGTCCATGCATAAAATGGGGATTTCGAATTTGTAATCTTATTGATATTCCCTTTTGGATGCTATGACCAGCCCTAACTGTTGAAACATTTATGCTGATTTGGAGAGCGATTTGTTTTGTCTTCCTTTCTATGATGCCGATCCTCGTATTATGGATTGATGTTTTTGTTGTTTTGTCTTTATTTGCCTGATGTCGATCCTCGTATTAAAGATTGATGTTTCTGTTGTTGCCTGATGTCGATCCTTGTATTAAAGATTGATGTTTTTGTTGCTTTGTCCTGTACGCTTTTATTCGCCATATTTGTTGTGGGTTGTGATTTACTTGTTCATTGTATATTTATCGTGGTTCACAGGCTCGAGGTGCTTTTTGATCCGGTAGCTGAGCAGTGTTGATTTGTCCGATCATGCTCACATCGGCGCCAAACTGTCCAATCATGCTTACACAACACCAATTGTCGGATCATGCACACATCAACACCAAATTGTCAAATCATGCTCACATCAGTACCAAATTGTCCAATCATGCTTATGTTAGCTCCGTGTTTGGTGTCAGTCGCCAAGGTTTGGTAGTCCATTGCTTTCAATTTTATCATTGGTGATTCGGTCGAGCTTGCATCCGTCGGTGGGGTTCTTGAATCGTGTTAGTTGATTGGTGCAAACTTCTCCATGTTCTATGCATTTGTAAAATGGATTGTCTAGTTTCGTATAAATCAACTCGAGTGGGAGGTTTTCCTGGCTGCTTTATCTGTTAGGTCGACTATTTTGTTTCCTCCGGTCATTCAGTATAGGGCGTATATTAGTTCTTTGGGCTGTTCTTTTGATCCTGTAGTGGTATTTGCTTTTTCCTTCCATTTGAGCTGTTTATCTGGCATTCAGATGAACTCGTCGAGGCGTCCTTTCTAAACCCAATGCTCGATTTTGTCTTTCAGATTGTAGTAGTCTTCGGTATCATGCCCATGATCCTTATGGAAGGAACAATATTTGTTTTTTTCTCTTCCTTCTGGGTATTCTCTCATCCTAAGTGGCCAGTTGATGTTATCCCAATTTTTTATGTGCTTAAGTATGTTGGCTTGATTTGTTTTCAAGGTTGTATATGGTTTGTATGTCTTCTTCATCATGCTCGTTACTCGCTCATGTCGGGGTCTGTTGATTGTAGCTTCTCGAGCTCTTGTTGGTTTGAATCGATTCTTTCATCATTCTGATTTCTCTTCAGATGGATGTTTTCCTCCCGTGATCTGTCATCCCGCCTTCTTTCTTTTTTTTCTTTCCATTTGTTTAAATGACTCTATCTTTCTTGGTCATTCTTCCTCTTGGCCGTTTTCATCTCCTTGAGATAAATGTGTTTTTTGGTTGTTTTCAATAAGATTGGCATGCCTTTTAGAGGTTCCAGGTTAAGAACATCAAAGAAGAGGTTTCTCTTCAGTCCAACGATGAAGGTTCAACGTTTGTGTCATCATTACATCCATCGATCATCATGAGTTCATTGGTGAAACGAGTGACGTATTCCCATATTGTCTTTTTGGGCTTTTGTTTGATATGGAAGAGGTAGTGTGGTCCTTTCCTCATTTGCTGGCTCCCGATTAGTATAGTGATATATTTGGTGGCTAACACTTGGAAATAGTCTATTGACCTCGGTGGTAGGCTATTGAACCAATTAATCGCTGTGGAGGTGAGGTTGGTCGGGAATGTTCTACATAAGATCGACTCTGTGGTTTCATTCAGGGCCATCATGTGGTGGAAGTGTCTCAGATGATCTGTCGGGTCGATATTACCATCATATACTTCGAACTTTGGTGGAGTGAACTTTCTCGGCTTGGGCGTTTTCATGAGGGCGTCGGAGAATGGTGGCTTGGCTAATTCATACAATACGTTGGGATCCGTGACTCCGATTCTGAACGGGATCTCAGCCAGTGTTCCGTCACACTTTGGAGTCTTGCCTTGGAGGAGTTCATTGCTCTTGAAGATTCTCTATTGAGGTTCTGCTGGGACCTTGTCACTCCATTGAGTTCGGTAAGCGGAGTTTTGTTGGGCGGTGCTTGGACAAGATCAACTGGCTGGATGCGCTCCTGGGTGATTTTCTCTAGCATCTTCATCATGTAATTCATCTGGACCATAAACAGGTCTACCTGAGGATCCGTGGCAGCGTCACCAGATGTCTGGGTTGTCTTGGCTATTGCATGTTGTGGGTTTTGATTCTTGGATATGTGTAATAATAACAAGTGATTCACCAATAGTTTTTTCTCCATGAATGATAACATGAACCTTTTTACAAACAAGATTACTCTGCAAAAGCAGATGACTCTCGCTGCTTATAGTTTCTTCTACATATTCATATTTCACTCCCTTGATTTCAAGTGCCCATTTAATCCTATAAGCAAATGGACTCACCCATAAACCCAAAAGCTTTACTTGATCATACTTATCCATGCCAACTTCTTTTTTCAATAGTTTACAATGTCCTTTTGATCATTATTTATACACGCAGATGATACTGTGAATGCCTATTGGGCATCTAAATTTGACTAATGAGTTAATATGTGTAACCAGAGGTTTGGGAGCCACCTTTCTCACCACCAACAATCAATGATCGCAAATCCATAGGTTTCCAGATGACAGATCATTTGTTGATTTCTTTTCTGCACCAAAAAGGAATTAATATGTAATAGTTCTATTACAAAATCTAAATGTTTAAGGAGACTAATAAATTGATGGAAGCATATCTTTTTCAAGAAAACCAATGATTGAACTTGGAGGAAGTTGGGAAGATGTGAGACACTACAAGAAAAATGTTGATTCATAGCGTTTCAAAAACGCTATGGTAGGATACCATAGCGTTTTAGTAAACGCTATGACAGCCGATGCTATAATAGACCCAAGGGCTATTATAGCGTTTTTAAAACGCTATGGTAAGTTTGGCTTTTATAGCGTTTTTAAACCGCTATGGTATCCTCTACCATAGCGTTTTAAAAACGCTATGGTAAGTATACATAGCAAATTTTTTTTTTTTTTTGACTATCAAATGACTTATTATTTACATACACATTTTTTGTGGATTATATGAAGCTATGTTTCATTGCTTTTCATAATCACTGCATAGGAATGTTACTTACATATGTGAGCTAATTAGTAATGGATATTATCTAATGTGATATATGTTGTAGAGGTGAATAAAAGGAATTTACCATTAAGCTAAATCAGACAGATCCTTTGCATTCTATTACAACATATGCCAAGATAGACCTATCAACAATTGTTTGAAGAATGTATTTCCATTGTCTCTTTAGTGATAAACCTATAACAATTGTTTGAACAATCCCTGGGCATCTGATGATGGCACATGCACCTGTTGGGGAATGCCTTGATAATCCAACAAGTATGGAGATAAGGTATTCTTCTAAAGCTGCTGTTGGGTCTGCCTGAAACAAAAAAGCATTTATATATTTGAATCAAACATCCACATTTAGACAACATTTTCAAACATCCATATTTGAATCAAGTATAATAAAAATGTTAAATTATAGAAATGAAAAGGCTTAATTATATGAAACAACAGTAATAATAAATCAAAGACATGCCTGAGATCGTGCAGCAGCAGCAGCAGCATTTGCTGCCTCCACCACCTCCTGCTGATTCTTCGTAGCTGTTATCTTCTCACCTAGCTTATGAAGATATTCTTCTGTCTGGGACAGAAATGATGATAAAACGGAATACCTCTGAGCTGCATCACCTGACAAAAATGTTGTAAAGTTACCGGTCCAGCCAGTTTCCCTCTTCTGCCTTAGCCCAATGTAGAACTCACCATTCAACAACTCCTCATTGTTCGTCCCCACATCAATGGTCACAAGCAAGCACTGCAAGTAACATACAAACAATGAATTTCCATAGTGAAAACACTATAATGGCTTTAAGAAAGAAAATACATGTCATAAAAAACAAACCCATACATATGTAGTTATTGAACACAAGTAGCACAAAGTGCAAGGGCAAACCAAATAAGCATTGAATGAACAATGCAACCAAGGTGAATTGTCCTGTGTTTTCAAACAACTATCTAAATAATCAGGCATAATGAACAATGTACATTTCAAACCATTTATGATTTGTATTAATTATTCGACATAAAGCAACCAAAATTTTGTTTTTCTTCATAAAATGCACTTATCTTCAATTGTAAAGCTAATGCCCCGAACCATTCACTACTGACGTATGCATGATACTAAAGGAATTGCCGTAGTATGAAAAGACAGAAGAATGGGACTACAAACTGTTTCATCCCAAGAGGAAACTATCAATAACCAATCATAACAGAACAAACTCCAATAGCAACAAAGCTCAATGTCACCCTATATAGAATTTGATCATCACCATCATCGTTCTCCATGATATGCATTTACATGTGTATGCATGTACTGGTCTACATATACATCTGTACATCTCTTCGTAATGTGGGTTCTCAAAATCTTAAGTTTATACTTTCTAAAACACCAACATAACACAAAACAAAACAAACCCATTAAATTACTTCCAAATCAAACACACCCCAGATCTCAAATTTTACAATTACAACATAAAATGTTCAATTCCATCTCCCTCAGAGCTTCAGATCCACAATCAAACAATGGGACCTGGATGAAACTGACCAGGTCATCAAAATTGATAAAAATTCAACCAAATTTCAGAGAATTCAACAGAAATTTGAAATCAAAGCATAAAAAGAAGGCTTACTCTGCTTGCATCTGGGTCGAGACATGTATGGGAGTTCTTTGAATCAGAAACAGCTCGAGGAGATACCACCATGGGTTTTCTCATTTAAAATGGTTGTGGAGTGATTTCCCCTAGGAGCTTTCATATTTGCAATCATGGACCAAGATCTTTCCCTAGGATCAAGTCGCTCAGCGGAACTGCGATAGCATAAAAAGATGAGGATCATTAAACATTTAGGAAGGCTTACTTTAGAGGATTTTCATGCATTGAATCAAACCATGAGTTATAGTATGCTTTGAAAATTGTCTAAGAGCAGAGATTTATTTTAAAATCTAATGTACACTTCATGACTTCACATCCTGGACACACAAAAAAAAAATCAATTTGAAAACTGGCTTACTTCAAGTATCTTCCATCATATCCCCCAACAACATAAAGCGAACCATTAAGCTCTGCAGCAGCAGCACAAAATCTCTGCAGTGAACAAGGAACGACATCTATACAAATTAAGAATCAATAGGTTCCTGAAACGTGCCATGAAAGGAGCAAATGCACTTTTTTGAGAAGTAAAAGGAACTATTGAGTCGGTTGCATACAAAGAAACAAATTAGTGTAAACATGAAGAACAATTCAATAATTTATAAGAGTTGTGTGAACCTTTTAGAACTCCTCCTTCTGAATTCAATTTGAATCCATTTTCTTCAATGAATTGATCGAGGCTTTTGATGTTTTTCAAATGAGATTTTAGCCGATGGGTAGAGATGGTGACATGGTTCAATGCATAGCCATTAACTAGAGTCCACGCAGCATATTCACTTTCCCTGGGAACCCAAAAACCAAATAGTAAGATTCCCATCCCAGAATTTCAAAACTTTGTTGAGTGATTCTAGTTGTAGACAGGTGGAGAGCCTCAGTGATCTTGAGAATATGCAGCTTAGAAACAAAGTGTATGACATTGCATCCAATTTACCTGAGATGGAACAGAAGTACAGAAATATTTTCATGCCCAATCAGTGAAAAGTTGGGCAACAAGTAAGCCCTCGGTGTGAAAAAGCAAGTCAATGTGTAAAAAACAGAGTTTTGTATTGCTCCTATAGCCAATAAACACACTTATTCACAAAGCAGGGAAACTGAGACCTACCTAGCCAATTCTTTGAAGTCTGTAGATGAGGGTGTTTCCCAAGTCAAAGACCCCAGTGCACTAGCAAGAGCTGCATGCTTACTTCCACTTGCAGACATTTTAATGTATTTTCTAATAATTTCCTGCATTTCAGGAAACAACACCTACTTATTAGCATTTACATGTCAATCAGCCAAAATACAGAAGCACTAGGAAACAGCAACCTCTGATCAATCTTTGAGCAGCAGCCACAGTAATATCAGCAAGGTTCCTTCACCTTGTCATATGGAGGTAATAATATGAACTATGAAGAGTGCATAATGCATTAAAGAATGAAGTACTCACAAGCTTATGAAGCAAATCAGGTTGCTCTTCAAACAAGTCTGGCAAATGCTTTTTCATGGCAGCCTCCAATTTGAGAGCACACTCCCCAGGCACACCATACCACAACTTTGGAGCACCCCAATGCATGTAGTTCAATGAGCACAGCACCAAAACACCTGAAATGTCCCCACTTTCAAAATTGAGCACAGAGCCAGGAAGCCGAGGGAAATTATTTAATATCCACCCTGATTTCAAATATTTTTCATCATAAACTTGGTTCTCATTTGAAGATGACACTTTGGGAAACGCACTTTGGTTCAATGGAACTCGTCATGACTTCACTATCAGTCATCTTCTTTACAATGAAAGATGGAAGTGAAACAAAACCAGGCAGAACAGGAGGAATTATGTCTTCCTTATCAACTGTTCTTACGCATTCTGCCCCCATTAATACTGTGAAAATAAATAAATCATATAAAAGTTAAATAGATGATGGCATTCCATGCTTTAAGATATGTCTTAACTATACAGGTAACAATTCAGCAAATAAGTGTAAATCAAATATACATGAAGACTGTGATTAAAGTAAACTCACCATACGATTATATGGGCGTAACAGAGATGATGGTCCTCATCAACCTGATACAACATCTTGAGAGATGAGAAAATGGAATAAATACTTAATGGAGAAAACAGAGTAATCTGCATTTAGAAACTGGCTGAAGTTTAGAACTCAGAATAGCTATCAAATAAGTTTCCATTCATGAACAATGAGAAATAATGCCCAGTGGAATTACATCAAGAATTTCAACCCCAACTTTGCAGTTTGGTCAAATGACACTGTGATTTCAGCCACTAAGAACCCCAGAACAATCTCAGTCTCAAGATGTCTCCGTAGGTTTCTTGTTCCTTGTTATATTTTCCTTACGCATGTTCTTGGTTTTGAATCTTTTGATTGAAAGCAGAGAATGATACGACATTACTATTACATCATATGGGAACTGGGAACTTGTTCAATTAACGGTGGAAGAAGATGAAGGCTGAAAGCTTTGTCCAGAATTAAGTCTCCGTCCACATCATGCAAAGCATAACAACTAGCCAGGTTAATCCTTTTTCAGAGATTGAAACCTAATTGTCAGCTCTCCTTATAAATAAATAAGATAAATTAGCTTACAACATCCTACATCTTCCAGATACTGTGTCAATTTAAGCATAAATTTTATGTCAATTGTGTAAGAACAAGGTATCATTCATGCATGACATAAAATAGATACTTCTACAACCTCAAAGCATGCTTGTGACAGAAATTATACCTGAATAGATGAAACACCTTGATTTTTTAACTATCTATGCATAAATCAAATAAATAAGACCTAAGATGATCTATGCTGCAGCATAAATTATTTGACAACATTTCATTAGCCGTATTTCCTGACTGCTGATAGTTGTTTCCCTACCCTATCCATGACTAATCTCACAAGAATACAAGCTATCATATTTCTGTAAATCTAAATGTCACCATACTAATGCATTATGCATATAATTTTATCAATAAAAATTAAAAAGTAATAATAAATAAAATAACCCAAAATTATTGCAACAGATATACATACTACAACATATAAATTCTACTCAGAACTAATAAATAAAACCAAAATCATCAAGATCTGCTTATGAAATTCCTCAGAAATCCATCATACCCATCTACTAATTCATCACCAAATCTCAAAAAAAATATATATATAGTGATTAATCAATTAATTCAATAAATCAGTCTGACAATACCATCACCATGATCAATTCAGCAGATAAATTTGTCAATAATTAAGGGGACTCACAATAATCCTTGACTGAAGATTTTTGCTTTGACCAAGCTCAAATTCCAAGACCTTCAAACCTGATGATATTTGACCAAAAAAAAATCCCAAAATTAATTCTTCAAAAGGATCAAAACTTGAGCATCAAATATCTTTGATTGAGTAGATCTAACCCTAAAACCAATTATCCACATCAATTCCACTCTACAAAACCACTTTTCCATGTCTGGGTTTTATGGGGTGGTGGGAAAACCACCAGAACCCACCCTTTGTTTCTGTCATCAATCAAAAAACTACTTACCACTGTTATCAAATCAAAGGGTACAACTAAGAAAACCCTAGAAATTCTTGAATCAATAAAAAAAAAATTTCTTTCTTTTCAATTGATGGAAGGTAGGGTTGGATAGATCTGTTGTGTTAGAGGGGTTGAAGAAAATTATTTTCGTTTATTCCCCAAAACGGACATCATAAAAAAAGAAAAAAAAAAAAATAATAAATAATGCTGAGATGGGTTGGGTTTCTCTCTGAGAATTTTAGAATCAAAACCTGATTGCTTCATATGTTTCTTTGTGGGGAAGATGACCCTACCCGAACTCGAACCTCGTTTCATCAATTCTTGAGCTTTTTCCATTACAAGGGCTCACAAATGATCAAACAAAACCTTCTGAAATCGAAGGAAACCTCAACCCTAGGAATCAAATCCAGCAGAGAGAGCGAGAGTGGGACGAGCAGAGAGACGAATTAGAGAGGGGAGCTGACAACAATCGCAGACAGAGCGAGAGAGAGGCGGGCAGCAGAGGGAGAGGTGGCGAGTAGCAGAGGAGAACGCGAGTAGCAGAGGAGAAGGAACGCGAGTAGCGGAGTAGCAGAGGAGAAAGAAGAGAGGCAAGTAGCAGAGGAGAAGGAACGCGAGTAGCAGAGGAGAATGGAGAGAGGCAAGTAGCAGAGGAGATTTAGGTTTCACGAAGCGAGGGAGAATCACGCGCAATCAAACATTTGGGATTTTAAAATCCCGCCAAAGTTGTAATAGTGTTTTTAGAAACAAATGCTTTTAGAAATGTCATCAAAGTGGATTTGTGGTGTAGTTATAGCGTTTTGAGCAAAAACGCTATAAACATATGCTATAAAAGATGACTTTTCTTGTAGTGAGACTTCCTGCTTCTTCAACTTGGAAATCACCGTTACCACACTTACAACTTCTTTGTTGAATTTTTTTTAGTATCAATGGTCCTAAGTATTTAAGGAAGAAAATAAACTTAATATAAAAAGTATTAAAAAAAAAGAATCATTAATAAAAGACTCTTTGTTGGTCATAAAAGTATAAAATTAGGTTTTCTATTTTTTTTAGGAAGGATAAATATGTCATATAACTTTATGAGTTAACCTGAGTTAATGAAATTAGTCTTTGTTGGTTATAAAAGTATAAAGTTATGTACAAATTAACCATTACATCAACTATGGTATTTAAATTGTCCATTTTTTGAAAAAGTAGGCCCTAAAAGTCATTTTCCATTTTTTTTATGAAATTGTATACTTGTCCTAATTATTTTGTGAAGTTAGTTATATATTCTAGTTATTAAGCTCATTTGCCCTTGTTAAGGTTATTGATATTGTGACCTTATTTTGGCTTAAAATTGGACTACACTGGATTCGATTTGGTATATGCAATGTACTTTTGATAATTATATTTTTTATTAGTTACTAGCTCGTGTAGGAATTTTTTATGGCTCCGCCCTTGATAACTACTATTATCAACTAATAATTATTTGTCATCACCCCTCCTCCCTGACTAATGCCTTTTGTGACTCTTCATTTTTACTATAAATGATAGAATCATCTATTGCGATATACAAAAAATAATCAATTTGAAATTGCTGAAGATATGAAATGTCACAATATCTTTTTCTACATGCATAAGTGATTAGAAAACAAAGAATATCTTTTTACATATCCACGGAGTTTATCAACATTTATTGAAATGATACACCAAACGTCCAGACAATAATTGTTTATTTGTTGAAGGCAATTTGCTAACATGAAAGTAGCTTCCCCAAGAAAGATCAGGCAAAGCCAATTAATTAAACAATCACCCTAGGAACTATCAATGACTATATTGAACTGTGATCATATAGACATGATAACCCCTGCCTGGTCATCTACAAAAACAACAACTTTTTATGGTTCTGATTTGCAAGTTGGCATGGTCGATTGTTTGTCTAGGTAGCCAGGCTTTAAAGCCATTTTTTTGGCCTGGCAAGGCGTTTTTACACTTTTACCCTTTCTCTTTAAAACACAACCACAAACATTATCTATAGAAAGGGTAGAAGTGTAAAAAGCCAAAATCTGGTTAAAAATGGCTATAAAGTCTGGCAGCCTAGAATTGGTATAAAGGTATTTGTAAAAGAAAGGAGGTAGCTGTTTGGAAGAGTGGACAGATAAGCGAGTAAACAGAAACATCGTTAGATTGTTAATAAGATAGGCGGGACTCGATCCTAATTTGAGGTTTACATACCCCTCAACCTAACACCATTTTTCTTCTAGAGTGATGGAGGCAGAACAATATTTGATATATACTAATGTTGCCACAAAAGTTATTGATTTTTTCAGGAACAATGGTTTCATCACTAATTAGCAAATTATTTTTAATTTTATATATTTTTTCAAATCCGTAGACTCAATTTCATATTTCTGTACCATGGATTTTCTTTGGAGTTGAATCTACTAGGTATTGGAAAGATGGTTGAAACAAGTTGGAGAAGCTAGACAGATAAGAATTTCTACTCTAGTCACGAGTCCTTGAGAAAGGAACATAGTTTCCACCATTTGAGTTTGCCAAATTTAAACCAAGGATCAGGATCCTAGGCCCTTACACTTTTGGCAGACATCTTGCTGGATCGAAAGTTAAAATGCTATCTTGAAGACTTGGAAAATCAAAGAAAATTTGGATATATCTACAGATGATGACTTATTCAACTTGATTAACTTCTGTGAGTGAAAATATACAAGTAATGTGTCGGAAGGCAAGGCCTTCTTCCTGTTAAGCAAACAATGGTGCAGTTTCACATAGAGGATCTTGAACTAAGTTCAGCAAACAAATCTTTGTGGTATAGAAAAGTAGTTATAAACAAGAAAGCATGATTTGTAAATACAGTAAAAAAAATAGAAATCCGCTTGAGCATCATCACTGAACTTGATATTCCGCTTTTTATGTATGCACAGAGTAAAATCAAATTCCTATAATTCATAACATGATTCCAAAACTTGAGATCCTATACATAAATAACCTGCACAAAACTTGAAAAAGGCTCCTAGCCCAAGACATGATGACCAAAATGTGGTGATGGTTGTACCGAGATGTGTCTGTAGTGATGTTGCATCAGGATGTCAAACACGTTTACACAGTCAAGTGAAAATTCTTAAGCGCGAACTTATACTATTTTAACACTAAGGCCTACGACCGAGTAGAATAGTCTTTCCTTTTACAAATTATGTCTCTTCTGGGTTTCTCTGCTGGCTGGATACAAATGATATCTCAATGCATCTCGACTACCTCCCTCAGTGTTCTACTTAATGGCACCCCCTTCAAAAGTTCCATCCTTCTCGAGGACTTTGCCAAGGTGATCCATTATCACTATACCTTTTCATTTTGGTGGCGAAGCCTTATCCAAAACTCTGGCTCAAGCTAAAAGTAATCGGCAGTCTAAAGGCATTAGTATCCACCATAGATCTCCTTCGCTGAGCCATCTTCTTTACGCGGATGATCTCATTCTTTTCTGCAGAGCGTCACTATCTGAAACCTATAATGTTAAAGAGATTTCCACCTCCTACTGTATAGCTTCCGGGCAAGAAGTCAACTATGACAAATCGTCGGTGTTGTACAACTCTAATGTACATCCCAGACATGCTAAGATGATCATCAGAATCCTCAGGTCGAATATGTTTAACACTCAGGACAAATATCTTGGCTCACCTCTGCTCTTATCCAAGAAAAAATTGAATGATTTTCAATTCTTGATTGATAAAATTGAAACCAAACGTTCATCTTGGAAAGCTAAGATTTTATCTCTGGTAGGGAGAACTGTTATGATCAAGGAGATTCTCAATTTTATCCCTGTATATACTATGCAGACCTTCCTCCTACCTTGCTCTATCACCACCAAGCTTGATAACATTGCCAAGAACTTTTGGTGGAATGGGATTGAGGCTGCTAAGGCCAAACACCTTTGCTTTTTGGACCACATCTCTATTCCCCGCTCCATGGGAGGACTTGACATCCCAAGTTCTAGATCCAAAAACTTAGCACTCATGGCTAAGAACATCTGGCAGGCGTTGGCCTACCCACTGAACCCACGTTCCCTTCAACTCAAGTCCATTTATTGGCACAACAAAAGTATTTTCCAAATTTCCTGCTCTCCCTCAATGCCTCATTTGCACGGAGAAGAAATATCACTGTCCTTCGACTCATAAAAGATCATCTGGTTTTTGGCAAATTCGCTCGGGCACCACCATTAATTTGTGGCATGATTGTTGGGTCAAACCAGAACTCTGCCTGGGAGAATGAAATCTCATTGCTAGCCCGAATTCTGATACGCCATTAGAACACCCGACTATTATACCCGACCTCTGGTACTATGATTCCCACCAATGTCCTCAATGGAACCCAGGTCTTATCATTTCCATTTTCCCGCTCCCAGTAGCTAAGGATATTATGGATGTCACAGTCAGATCCACAATCGAACCAGACACTCTTATCTGGATAGGAGATAAGAAATGACGTTTTTCATTCAAGAGCACTACAAAGGTTTTTCAAGCTCTAGCGCAACAAACCTGAACATCATCCCTTGACCCCCCTATCCTTCCCCCCAAAATGTTTTGGAAGCTTTGGCGGATCAAAGCCCCAACAACTGAGGTCGTCCTTATCTGGAGATTAGCTCAATACTTACTCCCGATCGACCATGTCAAATCTTCAACGAATTCATGTCCCAATGGACAATTGTTGTATTTTCTGTCTCAAACATTGGGAAGATGCCCTACATGTTTTCTTCCAATGCCCTGTCATTTTGAGATTATGGAAAATTTCTCTTCTTCCCATCGATTGGTCAACGAAACTCACCCTCACCAATGTCACGATCACAGATGCCTTCAGGTTTATGTGGGACACGGCAAAAGCTCATGCATTGATGACTGAAGAGATGTTATCTCAATTTAAGGCAATCATCAAGACAATTTGGAATCTTTGTAACAATTTCATCTTCCGTAAGATTAAATTCAAGCTCGAACAATTCCTCATCTCTCATAACGCCACCTGGGCCTGCTGGGCAAAACAATGGTTCGCAGTACCACGTCATGATCAACACAATTTGAATATTCTCTCCCGCCGCCAGATTTTAGAAACTGTCGTCCCTACCACCAATCCCGACCATGATAGCAACATTAACATGCCTCAAACCAATCCAACCCACCAAACACCCCACATCTCAACAACACAGTTTTTCATATTTCACATCATTCACCAATTACTTCATGCAGCTCAAAATCACAGAATCAACATGCACTCCCCAACACCCTCACTTGTTAGTGGAATGATTGTGATCACTTATGATTTTTTTTTTTTGCTTCTTCTCAGAGAGGGACTATAGGAATTTTGGCGGTGGACGATGGTGGCAGAATCCTGGCCAAAGTGGCTTGCCCGATTCTAGGGAAAGTTTTTGATAACACGATGGCAGAATGTTGGGCAGTGGAGACATCACTTCTACTTGTGCAATCGAAACAATGGCCAACAGGTATTCTACTTGGAGACTCGGGATCGCTGGTGACAGTACTCAACAAAACACAACAGGATGATCGCAATGACGCCTCTTGGATGTGGAGGCCGCTTATCAGCAGTATTAGTAATTTACTTTATGTTAATAAAGACTGGTTATGTAATTATGATTAATATATATGCGCTATGAGCCGGCTACTTCTGTAGGACACTTATTATGATTAATATATATGCGCTATGCTTAAAAAAAAACAACACCAAGGCCTTTTTAGCACAGTTGCCAACTATGACAGATGGTATCATAGGATAGGCGTTTGATACCTGAAAACCAACACCTAATCAGAAGAATGACAGAGTCTTACACTACATCCCATTCTTACTCCTCTTTTGTGTTATAGCTAGGCAATTCATTTCAAGCAATGCTGACAATAAAAACTTTAACTCGAGTAACACTCATGTTGACCATTCCAAATCAATATACATCAAGTTTCTCAGAGAGAATTGATTAATTCTGATAAAGTAACAACCTAGGAAGTGAAAAGGAAAAAAAGAAAGAAAGATAGAGAGTACAAAAAACACCTCACAAGGCTTAAAATTACTCCTAATTCAGGACAAATACCACCTTACTACAAAAAGTAGTTATGTGCACGAAAGTCATTGGGTCCATACCAATGAGTAAAAACGAAACAATCTAAGCAATGAGTATTTTGATCCAAATATACTCGAAAAAGGGACTAGATTTACAATGATGAAACTGATAAAAAAAATGCTTATCTAAAATGTAAGATCCTTTTGTGAATGGGCCCCATTGCGGGACCATAAAAACGTGGATTCACACTCGGACATGAAGAATATCTTATTCACCTCAATGGGAAATTCTAAAAAAACATTTGCAACTGTATGAAGGGGAATTTGTTAACCAAAAGTTGTTTGTTCTTCTTCAAGCAAAATTGCAATCCAAATTTAATTTAGTCTAACCACCATTTTCAAAAATTCAATTCCAAATTTTTTTCGAAAATAAACCCTTCAAATTCATAAAAGTGAAATTTCTAAGTTTTTCGAAATTTTGGAATGAAAATTGGAAACGAATTTCAATTTCGATTTTGGAATGCAAATTGTCTAGGGCGACTCATTTTATTCTCTCTGAGATCGGATAGGTGAAGCATCTAGCTTTGGAGGGCACGTCGAATCGCTAACGACTTCTTGGTGATTTATTAATTGGGTAATCTGAAGATAGAAAACCATAATGATTCCAAATTGAACTTCAATAGTCTCGTATCTGTGTTGGTCTGAGGGTAGTCGTAGATCACTCGCTTTAAACACCTATCATTTTTACTCCAAGTTCTAAGAAGGGTAGACATGTTTTCAATGTTTTCCAATCGAAAACAACCCTATTTTATACACAAGAAAATGAGGACTGGGAATCACATTGTCTGAGGTGGTTGATGATTTAGATTAGGGGTGGGCATATGGGTCGAGGAACCACAGATTCAAATCGAACCAGACCGAACATTGGCGATTGCGTTCCTCACATGCTTCCTGGGCAACCAACGAATTAGAAAGGACTTGCATTATCTGCTGACCCTAAAGCAAAAATAGTACAAAACGTTAAGGGAGTACGTCACTCGTTTCAACGATGAGCTGATCCTCATCGACGGATGTAGTGATGACACTGTCGTCACAACTTTCACTCAGGTTTGAGAAGAGGAAAATTCTACGACTTCCTTACTCTGGAACCCTGAACCAATATGGTAGACCTGCTGGGGGATGCCCATAAATATGTCACTGTAGACGAGATGTTGACCGCCAAGAAGGAAGAGGAATCAAAGAAGAAACCTTTTGGCCCCAGTAAACAAAGGTCAACCCTCGAGCGTTGTTTTGCCTCCCACCATTGCAACTCACTTTGAGTTGAAGCCACATGTGATCGCGTTACTACCTACATTCAATGGCTTAGGGTTAGAAAAAGAATTCCTGCTCTCACATCAATGAATTTTTGACAATTTGTAACACCTTCAAGTTTCAAAACTTTAGCCTATGTATCAGGATTAGGTTACATTCACTTGAATACAAAGGCACTTATGGTAATAATCCCTTTCCTTTTCTGATTGTTTCTCATCAGTTCTTAGTTGACCAACTGTGTCTTACTTTAGAACATTGAAGACAATCTTCAATTCAGGTTTAGGGGTATTTCAAATTCATTGGTGTCTTTTGACATTGGTTTTATTTGTAGTCCGAGTATTTATCTATGATGAGATTAATTTCTATAAACCTCAACTCATATGAATGAAATGGTAAGACCTTAGCCTAGAAGTCTAGTAGTTAGTTAATTATAGACAAAAGTGAGTAGTACACATTGGCTAGAAATTTCATGATAGTACGCATGTAGAGTTGTGCCCAAGCTATGTGTTCTTGTTAAAATTGAAAAGTAGACTGATTATTTAGAGAACTTAAAAAATACTAGTGGAGACTTAACTTTGTGAGCTTTCCAGCCTTTCTTCTTTACCAGGGTTAAATGCTAATTCCAAATTTCTTGGGTCTGTCATTTAATCGTTGCATGATCTCTATATTTTTTTGTTTTGTCCAATATTGGGAATACAATCAAAGTTGATTCATACCAGCCCAACTCTTTTTGAAATTTAATCAAAGCATATAAGCTCATGCTAATCTAGGGGAATAAATATAGGTATTTTTTTGTCTAGTTTGAACCTTGCAGTCTACCCTATGTGTTATTTACCCTTGGAACCAATTCGAAACATGTTACGTTGGTCTTTTTTTGTTTAGCCTGCTAATGACCAATTTACACCCATTAATTACTCAAATGTGTTTTACCACGTCCCTTGTGGTTGTGAGAAGAGTTTGGGATGAGTTATCAAACAAAAGGTATATCATAGACGATTTGCAATCCACAATACCAAAAGCCTACAAAGTGCTTCAATATTCAATACCATATTTTAAATTATTACGACAAAAAAAAATTCCCAAGTACTATTTTTTTACCATCAGCAAGTAAGCTCAAAAGCAATTAAAGCAAAAGGAGTTGAGTCAAATATTAAAATTTCAACCTTATGTTTATCATAGAAGACCTAACTTTCTCAAAAACACATTCTTTATCTATCCTTCCTTATTTACCCTTATTTTAAGCCTCATTACAACCTAATCAAAATCCTAGTCTGATCTTTAGAAAAGTATACCCAGAATGTGGAGGGTAAACTAAGAAAAGTTGTGGTGAATGAAATCAACATTCTCAATGGATGATATTCTTTCTTGAGATCATATTTTCTATTGATTTTCCATCTTTTTCTTAGTATGTGAAGTATCTCATATCCTTATCATCTCATTCACATACATTGAGAGAAATTGGCCAAATATTTGAGTGATTCATTCAGAGTGGTTATATTATCGTGTGAGATTTGAAGTCAAAGCAATTATTTTGCAACTAATCTTGAGATGAATCCACTCTAAACTAAAATATATAGCAAATATGCTAGTAAGCACACTCTTAGTGTAAACTTGAATGACAATCTTTGGCTTGTGTGAATGCTTACTAACATCTATTATAGATAGGTAAGACGTTTATGCCATTTATTCTTTGAGCAATTGCGTAGGAACTCTATGAGGTAAAATAAAAAAAGAATTATAAAATTTTTGGGTAGAGTCTTGAGTCTTGAGTCTTGAGTCTCGAGTATCACTGATGTTTGTAGGTATCACCTCTGGAAACCCACACGAGACTATAACTCGTCCACTATGGAAAACCTAGATGTTTAAAGGCTTGTTTCATATGCTAAATGTAATCGTAATTCCTAGAAAAGTGAGTTAGGTTTTTGGTATTTATTTTATGTTCTTTTGCTCGAGGACTAGTAAAAAGTAGGTTTGGGGGATTTGATAAACATATAAATGAGACATTTTATGCCCCTAAAAATACAATTGCAAAGTTCAATTATCTAACAAATATCTCATTACGTGTACTTTGTAGAAATTCAAGCACTATTTTCAAATCATATGCAAAGTGGCACAAAAAGGCTAAATTCAACAACGAGAAAGATCATATGAAGTTTACACATGCATTGTTAAAGATCAAAGATTTTAAAGCCCAAGACACATGAAGTCAACCTTTTTTTGAAAGGCAAGTAGAGTTTTTATAGGATCCCAGAACCCATAAAGATGCCGCAAGCTAGGTTTGAACCCATGACCTAGTGGTACCATCCGCCAAGCTCTAGCTGTTGAGCTGTCATGCCATTGGCTTGAACCTTACAAAGCATTACCATCTATGAATCTCACATAAATTAACATGAAAATTTGGACATCCACATGGCCAATTTTATTATAGCCAAAAGAATTTCTAGAAACTCCAAAAATGTTAAGTCAAACTCCATCCATTCTCACATTTTTACCCATTCATTTATTTGCATAATTCACATGTTAGTTTTTCTCATTTCACTCCATCATTTTTACCATTTTCCATATTTTACTCTACTTTCCACATGCATATTTTGTTGTTCTCATTCATAAACAACTCTCCATAATTTCAATAAGCCCTCAAAGTACAAAGCACCCCATTATCGTACCCATCTTCATATTATCCATATAATAGTTTCACCCTTCTTCACCCATGAATACCCCTATGTTTGGACACTTCATCACACATGATCACACTTTGGATAAACTATTTTGGAGAATAGTTGTGAAGATTTTGAGAGTTTACCATGAGTGGGTAAAACCACCTTAGAGTGTAATGAACCTCATGAGATGGTGACTCCATTATGGCCCTTTTTAATTATTATTTGTCTATTTCTTATGCATTTAATTTAACAATGTTATAGTTAGATTCGACTTCGAGACATAGAACTTTTCAATTCTGACACAAGGTACTTATACTTATTCGCTAAAAAAACACGATTTTTACTTTGTCGTATCAGAAAAATACAAATCCAACCCCTTTCAGGAATAATTTCATTAATAAAATGTGACCAATTAACCAATTAACCAACTAACAAAACTACTTGTTAGAAATAATATCTTGTTGTTGTATCGAAACATATAAATGTTAACTAATCTGGCTAACGCTTGGCTTGGTAAAACAAAATGGTTCAATAATTGAAAAATAAAAGTTTCGAAGAATACACATTGAATGTTGAGATTTCGTATTGAATTTCTGATAGTAGATCCATCATCAAAAAAGTCTACTTGGTTCTTTAATGTTTAATTAAAATTTTTGGATGAGTTTAGTTTCAATTAGTTGGATTCATCTCATGCTTTATATTTATACATTTAAGTCCTAAAGTAGATATATTTATTTTCATATGTTCTCAACACGCCTACATTCTCATGATTATTCTAAGGCTTAAATAACTGATTTGAAAGTTAAATCATTCACCGCAGAAGAGGATGAGAGTCATTCTTAAGTGTGTTTAGCGTGAAATAGAGTAAATAGCTTAAGAGTAGTCTTTTGGGTGCCATCAATCCATGATGGCAAACTCAAAGCCCTAAACTTTCTACTTTTCATCAACAACTTTTTTGTTTTACTAGGTTACATTTTATAAGCTGATTTATAAATTTGGTTTTCAAATATTACCCTCTTTGTGGGATTTAGCCCATCCTTGCTGGTTTATAATTCAATAGACAACCGTGCTCTAGCGGTAAGGTTTGAGATCAATAACTTATCCAATTGAGCTTAAAACATGTGCCTACAAGGTGCTAAATTCATCAAATTGGATTACTAATGGTTATAGCTGTTGTCAAATTGTGCATATCATCGTGACAACATTCAGCATTTTGAAAAAAGGAAATACCAAAAGCATAAGTACTTCTTTTCATAGAAGTTGTGTTAAAAAATAAGTTGTTGAAGGTCTATTTAGTTTGGTTAAATACATACTTAGGTTTAAAAATATTTTGGGTTAGTTATTGTAAGAGTGGGTGTGAAATACATGAGAGTGATTTATAGGAGTTGGTTATTTTTGGAAGCTAATCTACTTAAAGTTAAAAACCCAAAAATATTAGCTTCAAATTTGAGCAAAAAAGTTACTAGTACTACTGAGAAGTCGAAAGATTTTGTGATCCCAAACTTGCTTGGTTAGTTTTTGGCGGTGTAAGTTGAAATTTTACTTATAGAGGGTGAATCCAAACGCATTCTAAGGATTTCATATTTAGACATGCATGTGAAACTACATTTAAAACCTAAACATTTAATATTGTAGACTAGGGCAAAAGACCATAGAAGCAACCATAGATGTCTCTCAACTTATAACCGTGCACCTTGTTATCAAGAAATATTTTGGACAAAAAATCGTACCTTTATTTGTTCTTGGGCCATACCAGCATAGATATCACATCTTTACTAATGGTCCTTCCACACCGCTGGAACTATATCAGAAACAATATCGTGGTAAATTGACACGACTCTTAAAATAAGGTGATTTTTTGGTAATGACCTTTGTAGTCCCATGCAAGGGCTCTTGCGCAACATGTCTATACGCAGATTTTACATGTTGGTTTACAAATTTGTCTAGAAGTGAAACCCTTAAACATAAAAAGTGAAACCTTTAAAATCAACAACGAGAATTAACTGGTGGAATGATTAAAACAAAAAAATTATCTACTATACAAAGAGGTTAGGCCTTATGAATAGTAGAGTTGTAAATGCCTCATGGCCTAGAAATGATCTAAGTACCCTTTTAAGGATATAAAGTGTGTATGGCCCAAATTGATGACTTGTGCATACAACTTAAAAGTAATTGCTCCATATCTTTCTCTAGAAAATTCTGAACTATGAACTTTTTTTTGTTTGTTGAAAATTAGACTCAAACGCTTAATTCTCACATGTACAACTAGCTTCTGAAGAAGTAAACAGTTGTTAAACTTTCATTGAAGTAGAACATACACCCCTTTTTCTTATGCGTGTCCTGTACCAGATAAAAAGGTTATGTGCCATATAGCAAGTTCATTACTTAGGACACCCCATCTGTTATGGTGTCATGTATAAACCTCAAGTCCGTTATTTAAGATACCCCTCTTTGTTATGGGTGTCAAGTAGCCACAAGAAGCAACCATGACCAAATGGCTGCATTAATCAAACACACTGAATTTGTGTTCACCTGTGTGCATTAGGGGTAGCGAACGGGGAGGATTAAGTTTCGGGAAGCCTTGTTATGTCATCATTAGTGTTAATGGTAAACTTGACAGATTTTATAATCTTCCCATCAGTTCAATATATTTGACATATTCTCTTACAAAACTATACATACTCATTTATTCCACTAATTTTGTCTCAATGTAAATGTGCCTAAAAGATTTAGACATAATAGTAGTCACAGTAAATGAGCATGTAAACACGGTTTATGGCTCAGCACCCTGTAGCCCTAATCAAACATATACTCTACTGACTAGAAGTATTTTCTGGATAAAAGTTAACATAATCTGTTTTATTCAGAACTCGAAGAGATTCATTTCCATTACGATGTAATCTCAAATTACAACATACACCAGCAGCACTAGAGGAAAATATGCAATAGACAGTCGCGTGTTAGTTCTATCTTTGGCTTTTATCTCCAAATAATGTTCAGATTCTGTACTCCTTTAAGCTCTTCAATGATGCTTCTTGTTGTGGCATAAGCAGTTATAGTCTCCAAAATTTATCTAACATAACAATGAAAAAAATATATCTATAAATATATTAGACATTTACATCTATATTGAAAGGTTGGGAGCATTCTAATGGAATACATTGTTTCTGCCGATCCAAATAAACAATGCTGACAGATGCAAAAGAAGACTGAAGTTCTATTATACATATAACTGAAGACGTCGGTAACTAGGAAAGTTTCCAACCGGTTGAAAGGTAATCACTTTGAACAACTGAAAAGTTCTTCCTGGGTTTCAGTCAGAAGACAAAAAAACGTGGTGGTCAAGAATGTATTGGATATGAGGTTAGCATCTTAAAGCCGCTCCTGAAATAACGAAAATGCAAAGACGTCCAGATCAAGGAAAATAGAGAGGTGATGCAGTCATATATGAGTTTTCTCTTTAGATTTTAGATGTGAAAGAAATATTGCATGTAGCATCAGTCCATGAAAGGCCCAGAAAGAAAGTGTTGCCTGCTGGAGATGTTTCAAATTGGGTTCCTTATTGTTTAACTGAACCAGTAACTTATCCAGTATTCACCATCTTGACCTACTGTTGTCTATCCCAAATTATAATGAAAGGAAATGATATTTAAGCTGCAGTATGCAGAATATGTCTCACTGAGCAAATTTGTAGAGGAAGGTCAAGTTCATTTCTTTGTTGTGGTCTGTCTGACCTTGTATGACTTGTTCTTGTGCAGAACATGTCCATTCTTCAAAACTATAACATTATCAAATTACATGTACAATCCAATACGTACATGAATCATTGATTATGGTTGTTTCTAATAGGTTTGACATAAGACATCATCTTTTCGACAGATTAACTGATATATTTAGCACCGTCAACATCATGGCAGATTAATAAACAACACAAGGCACAAAATAATGTTAACGTATTAGTAATTTAATCAAATGTAATGTGGACCTAAGTCATTTTGGTAAAAAGTTATATTCAGTTACACAGTATTCAGTTCAGTACATGTACACAATTACTTTGGTGCAGAATCATAATTTTTTGAATTTAAATGAAGTATTTCATACTTGCCTGCTGCGACTATTCAAGAGAACTACGTAAAGTGGATCTTGAGAAGATAGCTGAAAAAGCTTCACCGAAATGTAGATGCATGTAGTGAGGCTGAAATAAGAAAAACGAGATATCATTTATGGTATTAACAGTTAAATGGTATTGGGTTAGAAAATGCTTTGATAAAAAAGTCTCAGTAAAGCTTCCGCCAAAAGTACAAAGATATGCATCAGCGCAATATTATGGTTGAGAGCAGCAAATTGCCAGAAATACCTCCTGGATAGATCATAGCCTAAGCTCACATTGGTAATTCATTAAAATGAATGTCACAAATAAAACTGAGAAAAAAGTTGAAGAAAGGGTAAAATAATGAAGAAAGGATACAGAATAGTACTTCTAGTTCTACATATGTGAGTCTTGAAATCATTTCAACTGTGTTTATCACTGAGACAATGACTAGAGAGGTGATGCACTGATGCATCGAGTTAAGGATAATATTCTTTACTCCTCGAGGCATTTTCACCTGGGTCATCAATCCAGTTTATTAGATAGCAAATTCCAAGTGGAGGTAGGTGGACGCTTGGATAATTCTTCCTGGAAGATAGGTAGAGGAGATATGCCCTGCTTCTAGAAACTTCGGGCATGTAATAGTTTCTATGTGGTTCAGTTACGGATTGGCCAATATTAAGAGATGTGGTTGCCTGGGTTTTAGTGACTTCAATCATCCATTGACTCCTGCTGAGCTGAAGGGGTCTTATATCAAAGATTTTAATAATTCTTCGAGTGTAGTGAGGATACTGAAGCTGTGAGAATCTGGTATGAAAAGCTTGATCAGTATCTTCATATAAAATTTGTCGAAGCAAGTTCCAAAGAACATTATTTTTTAGGTATTAATCTATTCCCAAGAGCATGTACGGGATGTCATTGTTGCCACAAGTATAAGAGCTGTTACATCATTCTATCACTTTTCTCATTTTATATATCCTGTAAACGTTGTTTACATTAATTAGGTGATGTATGCATCATTGTTGTTAATCAAGTCATGTATGCGGCTAATATAAAGAGGGCAATGAGTAGCATAGGTTAGGCTGGGGGTTGTAATCTATGTTCTACTATTCTTTCAGTACAGGTTCTATGAGTCATTGTTTGCCACACCAAAAATCAAAACAGCAGATGCAAAGGAATTTCAAGGTTTATGACAACCAACAATTTCCAAGGAAGGCTAAGGCATTGTTGAAGCTTGATCAAGATCAGGTTTCCTCGCTTAGAAGAAGTATCTTTGAAGTTTATATTGTTTCAACTAAATGCATATAGAGTGTGGGAATCAAAGGTGCCAACGTAACTTGGACGTCTTGGTTTTTGTAACTGATGAAACTCTTATGTTGGGTTCTTTGCTTTATGCATTTTCTTTACCGAATAAAAATGGAAAACTAGCAAAAATTTTGTTCTTAATGAAGCATTGCTCCATATCCCCCATTACTCACTAGTGGTTTTAACATAATAGAAGAAAAAAGTCCATTAGGATGTTATCAGGTGCAACCCTTGGTACAACGTATGCTACTCAATGTCTTCCTTATGGTGACTGCATAAAGTCTGCAAGGATGATTTGATTTACAAATTGATGCATATAACAGATCACCCAATTGTAAACAGCTCCAAGTGAATATGAAGTGGAAGAAAGAAATAGAATCTTATTTCTAATTATGAACAACTAAAGGAGATAGTCTAAGCGAGAAAAGAAAATAAGAACAGGTCCGCCATTGCAAAACAAAAAAATTAAATTGAACAATTCCAAATTTAAGAAAATACAAAACCATCCTAGGGATGAGTATATCTAATGGTATTTTGCAGCGGAATAATCAAACAAATAAAGAAAATTTCTCTCAAACTCTAGGGTTTCATTGGCAAAACCCTTGACCACACAATAAAATTAAGGAAACTACATATTTTATCAACACCAATTCAATTATCTTATGACCATTACATTTGCCAAAGGAGTTTATTTTATAATCGAACATAACTTGTACCACAAAGAATCTAAAAGTAGTCCTAAGTGAATTGGAACACTAATCTTAACTGCAAAAGCAAAGACGTATTTAACTATTTTGGGTCCAATCTACTAGCCTAGGTTACTAAATATAACTAATATTTCTATATTCCTATATCCATCGTTTCCCTCCTTTGAGAAAAAGCTCGTCCTTGAACATAACTCAAAACATTCTGACATGGAAAACAATGTGAAGTAAAGCCACAACGAATGCCCACAGAATTTTTTGACGACACCCACTCCCCATGGACAGATGAACACCTCCGAGATGCTAGATTGTGGCCCAAGTAACAGTAGTTCGCAAAAGATCTTCTGACTTCTCTCTTTCCATAATGAGTTTTGTAGCATCACGTTCTTTTGCTTCAGTTTCATATTTTTTCATTCATTTATATACTTGTCTTGACCATTCGAATATCCAGTGTTTCACTTCCGTCTTCGGTTGATGCTGCTTGTGATGTTAGGTCGGGTACCCAATCATGTGTTGTGGCCAATGACTTTGGCATATAGTTAAAAAAAACTTAAGTTTTCTTGTTTGATGTGTTCTGAGGTTCTCGATGAGTTTCCTCGTTGCATTTCAACACTTTGGGAGTTTTGGACTCGGATTGGCAATGGGTCATGCACCTAGCTATTGGATCTCGTGAGAGTGGAACCATGTATATTTGTCACATTAGGGTTTATTTAGTTGTTGATGGTAGCCGCACACTTATCGGTGCATTTTGCCATAAAAAAAGTTATAGTTTGCATCGGGTCAATTGCTCGATTTCTGTGTTTGATGATGGTGGTTTGTGTTGGTTAAATTGTTTTACATGTATACCCCTCTTTCTATTTTTTTGAGAACCCTAATCTACAGGAATGTGTTGATATAACACCCTATAATGTATGGTTGACACCTTGCCACATGCCGTTAACGAGCAATCCCCTTATAATCAAATCACCAAAATTTAGGATTGAATGACCAAGCTTTGACATGAAATCTCTGTTGTTTTAGAATTATTCATGGTTCGAGCCATACATGATTGAAACCCTTGACAAATTTTCAGAACCTTAACCAGTAGTTGATTTGCAGACTTGTGGTGAAAGTTCTGCATTTAGTTTCCAATTAACGCTCGTGGGATGGGTTATAACATCGACTAATTACCAAACCCAGTGATGATATGAGATTTCGACTTAAATATTGTGTGAGAAACATTACACTCTTGTAATCACGAGCAAGTTGTAGTCAAGCGAGTGTTGGTTGTGCCGTAATTAGACCATATGAGTCCTGCATCATACCACCACTTGAGGCCCGGTGCATAGATGACAAACCTGGGTTAGACTTTAGTATTCAGAATTTTGAATGTTTCCTATACTCGGTGGCTATATCCTGGCTGATTTTGTTCGTGTTATTCTTTATATTTCTCGTACTTAATTTATTTATTTACTATCACCTATGATTTAAATGTAAAGTATCCAAAACTAATGGTGGACTTCCACTTGCTAGAAAGGAAAACAGATTTATGTTACGCTGGTAACTTCGGACCAGAGTATTGGCTTTTCCCTCTCTCAAATGTGCTAAAACGGGCTTGACCATAGGAGCTGACAACCTTGGCCTTAGAGACTTGGATGATGTCTGTGATGTGGATTGTAGCTAGGATCCTCTCTGACCGCACACTTGTCCTATTTAAGCCAACACAATCAATCATCAGAGCTGGGACTGGTATTTCCTAGAGACAACATCCCACCTAGAAATACACTATGCTCAGAGTGGTTGTTGGTAGTGTGACAAGAGGCAATTAAGGGTGAAAATGTTCGACATGTTGGGTTTTGTTCAATTGTGGATATTACTTGGAATGATTAGTGTACCTTATTATCTGTTATTCCTACTAATATTAGTGTATGCTTGCAAGGAGGTAGATCGACTAACAATCTTTTGCAGGTGGTGTTTTACCTCGAGAAGTATGACATGTAATGACACATGTATGACAAGCTTTATAATAGTTAACGCTTATGCTTTTGTTTGCCTTGATATCTTGTTTATAAGATTCGATACTCCAACTTGTGTTCTATAATCAGTGGCAGAGCGAATATATTTAGGATAGGAATTACAGATTATTTCTCGACACTTGTTACCTTTAATAAACTTAAATAATAACTAACCATATTATCATTTCAATGTGCATGTAGAAAGAGTGCTAGACAAATATGACAAATGCGTGCAGCTTAGCATATTAACACATAATATTTTACCATTCAATATTTTAATGGATTTTTCAAAATTTGTCAACTCTAAAAGGATAAATAAAAACTATAACAATATCATCTTGGTTGGCACGATAAAGGAAAAACATAAAGTAAGGTGACATAGCATGCCAACAGAAATATATCAATTTTTTTACCATAAAGTTCATTAAATCCCTCTTTTTTGCATTTATAAATTTTATAATTTTTAAAATGGGCAAGTTAGCTTCATCTCTACCCATTTCAAAATTGGCAAGTAAACAAATGTAAGACAAGTGAAAGGGGTATGAGAGAAAAATTTGAGGGTAATACAGAAATTATAAAAGAAGTGAAAAGGGAGCAAACGATAAAAGGAAAGGAAAGATAATATATAAGTCAAATTAGGGGGGCAAAAGATATAACCAGATGAAAAGGGTACATAAACTACTAAGAAGATCAAATTCCCGGGATGGGGGGGGTGGGCGGCAACTACCCTTTGGGCTACATGTGGCTTCACTCGAATCATGTCCTATAGGGACATGGTGTGATATGTGAACTTAAAAACATTAGTTACGGTCACTTGCTCATATCGCATCTAGCATCTTATACAATAATCACACCTAGGTTTATCTATGAGTATATTACTTAGTGTACATGATGGTATACATTATTATTCTTGTTTGTATTTCATCTCCTCATACCAGTGTTCACTAACCCACGTTACCTCGTTTGCATGTGGGTTTATTCTTATTGGAGCATAGGCAATCAACTAGGGTAAGCGAGAGCTTCAGCCTTGATTTCGTAACACGTTGGCTTGAACTGTGGTATTTTTATTATTATTATATTTTTTTGTACTTTTGTTTTCATTTGAGTGATGTATGTTTTGGATATATCATCGGTTCGATATGGTTGTTTTATATTATTGTTGTGGCTTGGTTGGGACGATACCTTATTTTTAGTACTAAATGTCATTTCGATTTTTGTTAGCGCTACTTTTAATTCTTAAATTTGTATCGTTCTGAGAATTGTGGTGTGAATTATATGGTGATGTTAACCTTATTCTTGCATGTCATCACCTCAGGCCCGTTTAGGTGTGAACATGGTATGGGTGGGTCCGGTCGTGACAAGTTTTCAATGAAAAAATAGTCACATACGATATATGGCTCTAAAGGAACATCCACCTTTTGCCCAAAAATCGGGAAGAAATCACTAGGGTTAGGCATTTCAGACCGAAAAACCGAAGTGAACCGGAAACCGGTCCGATTTTTATTTTAATTTTTTGTCCGATTTTTAGGCCCGGCCCGAGTTTCATTTCATTCCATTTCTGATTTCATTTCATTTTTTATTTCATTTCATTCCTTGCCATCTGTCCCATCTCCCATCCCTTAGAAAAGCCCCAACATTTCAATCTTTCAATCAATGAGAAGAAGCAACAACAATCAATCCAAAAAGAGTCTCACAAGAACACATGACCTCTTTTCTCAATTACATCCTCTCTCACCTAGACTCTTCATCTAATCAGCAACTCACAAGCATCGTCATCAATCTCCGATTCGTTACCGGCGTTGTTGATCTGCAGTGTCGTGTCGTGCATGAACTGGGCCAGAAAAATCTCTCTTTCAAGTTAAGAATGTCACAGATAAGAACGTTGAAAGGATTGTTGTCGGCAATGATCTGATCTGATCGTTGCGTTGTTGATGACTGATGCGTTGTGTGGATTCTACAATGATCTGATTGTTGTCGATGGCTGCATAGTTGTGATCTGATCGCTTGGATGGTCTGATTGGATCGCTATTTCGTCTGTGGAGTTCTCCATCATTGAGTTTGGGCATTTTTGTTGTGTTTGTGTTTGCAAAGATGAGGTGTGGAATTACAGTTTTAGACCGAGACTGACCCGGCCCGAGCCAAACTGTCGGTTAACCGACCTCACTCGGTCCAGGCTCGAGCCCAATATTTCTAGTATTTGAATTGTCGATCCGGTCTTCGATTTTGACTTTTCAAGCCGGTGAATTGGATCGACCCAGCCCTAGAAATCACATAAGTCAAATGATGCACATGGTTGAAACTTAATACGTATGATGGCTCCTTCAACTTCCTCAAAAAGCTGAAATTTTTTTGATAAATAATATGGCTCTAGTAAAGGGTGGAACCAAGAATTTGCACGAAGGGGGCCAAGCCAATTGTTTACAAACACACATATACCAAAAAAAACAAAAAACCTGTTAAAAGTGAGACTTGTAAATAGGAGCAACATAGATGATAAATCAATAAGTAGCCCTCATTTAGTAATTATATTTTACAAGTTTTAAAGAAAAATAACATTCTTATTTGACCCAACAATAAAAAAAACCTACATGCACTAACGAAATGTGAAAATTAGAGAATAATACCAACAAAAAAATGTACACGTACCATCAGAAACATGAAATTCGAGAATATTACCTTATTTTTATTTATTATCAAGAGAAAATGTTATGGGAATAAGGGTGAATTTTATTTAATTAATTAATTTATTAGTTGGGTCGGGCCACTTAAATTGATGAAGGAAATAGGGTTAGAAGACCAAGCAAAATTAGGTTATAAATAAGGTTGGTCAGCCATCATTGTAGTTGGACTTGACTTGATGAACTGAAGCTCCAAAGAGAGTGCTTATTTGTATATCTTTTACAGTTTATTTTGGTGTTTTACATAGAAAAATTGATGGGTAAAGTGTTTTACATAGAAATGCATTGAGACTGCACAATCTTTACCATTGAATCAAGATGAGGTGATGATTTGATGCATAGAGAACATCTATAAACTATATGACAGTGGGTTTTCAAAAATCTTGGGAGGGGGGTTGGGTTTGGTTGTGTGCATGGCCACCTCTCACCCTGGTTTCGCCACCTTGCTCAACAATAGGAGGTAGAAAAAATGTGCAACCTTCTCAACGATGGCCTTAACAATCTCAGGATCAAGTAAGAATTCATCTCGCGCAGGGGTGACGTTCGCCCAATTCCCACTCATCAGAATCAACACTACTGTCATCATCTTTTAACTCGAGGTCCCATTCATCTCTTGCCTTTTTTTTTCATCATTTTGAAATGTGTATTGGTTGGCTTGTGAGACATCATGGTAGGGTAGCAATAGGAGAATAATGATTGTTGGGTGTAGTAACCAGGCTGAGGGATACAGTATTGTAGATGGTAGGCACCAATGTAAGGGTGAAAACCATTTGACAGCTGAAAAACATTCAGCATAGTTGGGTAACCACCATAGCACACACTGGGGTGTTGGCTTGGGATTCCCTGCGGGTACCACATTTGTAGCTTATCTCTGATATATAAAGATCTAGGGTGTAAATAACCTGTCTGGAGTGCCATGAACTAATCTGTCAGAAATTCTAAGATCTGTTCTGCAATTTACTGAAATCCCAGGGTGTTAACGAAATTCCCAAACAGTTCAGGGGCTTTGAGAGGTTTTTTTTTCTCTGGAAGTCCAGCCAATTGGAGGGGTGCAATCAGGCTCTCTTCTTCCTCAAACAAAACAAGTCTGATTTCTAATCAATCAAAACTTAGGCTATGGTAAAATCCCAAACCAAGCAAAGATGAAGCTGGTGGTGGCTTCTCTTTACTGACCGATGAACAGTAATACCAGTCAATACTGATTCTGGTTATCTGTGTTTCCAGTAAACAGTTGTATACTTCTTCTCCTCCGTTCTCCTTCTTCTCCCACTACTACTTTTTCTACAACTTCAAATCTTTTTCTCCTAAACCTTCAACAACTTCTACTCACCTTCAAATCTACTTCTTTTTTCAAGAGCGAACAATGATACCAACAACGGAATAATAAAACAAATACAACATAAATCTCTCAAAGTCAGGGGTTCATAGGCAAAAAGCCACCTTGCTCAACAATAGAAGGTAGAAAAAATGTGCAACCTTCTCAACGATGGCCTAAACAATCTCAGGATCAAGTAAGAATTCATCTCGCGCTGGGGTGACGTTCGTCCAAGGTCCCACTCATCAGAATCAACACTACTGTCATCATCTTTTAACTCGAGGTCTCATTCATCTCTTGCCTTTTTTTTTTCATCATCTTGAAATGTGTATTGGTTGGCTGGTGAGACATCATGGTAGGGTAGCAATAGGAGAATTATGATTGTTGGGTGTAGTAACCAGGCTGAGGGATACAGTATTGTAGATGGTAGGCACCAATGTAAGGGTGAAAACCATTCGACAGCTGAAAAACATTCAGCATAGTTGGGTAACCACCATAGCACACACTGGGGTGTTGGCTTGGGATTCCCTGCGGGTACCACATGTGTAGCTCATCTCTGATACTGATATATAAAGATCTAGGGTGTAAATAACCTGTCTGGAGTGCCTTGAACTAATCTGTCAGAAATTCTAAGATCTGTTCTGCAATTTGCTGAAATCCCAGGGTGTTAACGAAATTCCCAAACAGTTCAGGGGCTTTGAGAGATTTTTTTCTCTGGAAGTCCAGCCAATTGGAGGGGTGCAATCAGGCTCTCTTCTTCCTCAAACAAAACAAGTCTGATTTCTAATCAATCAAAACTTAGGCTATGGTAAAATCCCAAACCAAGCAAAGATGAAGCCGATGATGGCTTCTCTTTACTGACCGATGAACAGTAATACCAGTCAATACTGATTCTGGTTATCTGTGTTTCCAGTAAACAGTTGTATACTTCTTCTTCTCCTCCATTCTCCTTCTTCTCCCACTACTACTTTTTCTACAACTTCAAATCTTTTTCTCCTAAACCTTCAACAACTTCTACTCACCTTCAAATCTACTTCTTTTTTCAAGAGCGAACAATGATACCAACAACGGAATAATAAAACAAATACAAAATAAATCTCTCAAAGTCTAGGGTTCATAGGCAAAAAGCTTAATCACGCAATAACATTAAAAACTACATATTTAATCAACTTCATTATTACATTGGACAAAGGCCTTTATTTATAAGAAACATAAGTTGTCCCACAAGGAACCTATACCCAGCCCTAATTGATTCGAAGCCGTAATCCTAATTGTAAAAACAACCCTATTTAATATGCTGGGTCCAGCCTACTTATTCACTAAATTTTACTAATATTCCTATATCCACCAGTAACCAAATTACAAGAGGAGCCAAATTTGTCCTTCAAAACCACGGGAATGTATAACTAGCCAAAATTTGAGTTATGTTGCCGTTCTACTTAGGTGGTGAGTGTTTTAGTTCTAATCAAAACTTTGGTTCTGAATAAGAAGTGGCCACTTTTACTGGGAATTTGTTTTTACTTCTAATAAGAACAAGAAGTTCTTAATAGCTTCTAAATTCAGACCATTTTTACTAAGAACCAAGCGAGTGCTTAGGAGGTTTTTTTTTTTCAACACTCAGCAGTCAGAACTAAACACATGCTTACTAAAATGCATGAATTCAGAACCTTTCAAAAACTTCTATTTCTGTTTAGAAGTAAAAACAAATACCCAGTCAAAGTGGTCTACTTCTTATTCATCTGATCAGCACTAAAAACAAACGCCACCTAAGTGTTGGGAGAAAAAACACCCTCTGAATGTCTTAGTGTCATAATTCTGATAAGAGATGTAAAATAGTGATGATAGAAAATATTCCACAAATATCTTCTCAGCCAATTAAAAAACTGCAGCATGCTGGACAGATTACCAAACCAACTAAAGAGCAATATACTTCCAAGTACTATGAGATTGCTTCATAAAACAATTTTTCATAAAAAAAAAGATCCATAAGCAACATATAGACAAGATGAAGAAGACAAAAAAGGTATTTCTGTAGGATGAACAACAAGAAAAAAGAAATAAAAGATAAAAGAATACCTGCCACCACATATAAATAGTAAGGACCAGAGTAATGAACTTATCCAACTTGATTCTTTGTAGGCAACCCAAACCTGGGAAGTTCAGATGCTGAGTTAAAATCATAATCGAAACTAATAAATTGTAAGCTTGCTTCTTACAGTAAATGCATTCAGATATGAACATACCAAAGACTCATTTACAGAGTGAGATCAATCATTGTACTCACATTCTGCAACAGTGTATTTTAATTTTCGATCTTGATTGGGATGTACTTGCTTGTCCCAGAATGTATCCTACCCTTCTAGGAAGTCAATACACAAGGGATATTTGGGGCAACAGAAGGTCTCATGTCAAAAGGATATGAGTAATAGAATTGCCAATAAGGAGAGTTGACAAAGAATACATACTCCATATTACAACTTTATTCATGTATGGTTTATGATGGGATTGTGTTATAGCAAAATTTTGTGTTAACTTGGCTAGTTTTCCATTTGAACTCAGTAAACTGCAAAAATTAAAAGAATAGCTATGACAAAAAGAACTAAATGTTACAAACACAAGGGGTTCACTCGCAATCTATAAAATATCTCTTTCATTTGTAGTTAAAGAAAGTGCAAATCAGGTCCAAGAGAACAAAAGATTTGGAAAATCCTTCTCTAATATCAAATTACAGAAACAGCCATCAACTTCAACTTGTATGCTTGCATTCATACCCAGTAAGCCCCCTCTTCAATCTGATACACTACAGAGAAAACAGCTTGGTTACGTTTCTATGTATTTAAGTTGCACAAAGACTAGAATTTTGGAACACCAGTGAGGAAGTTATGTAAGTTTACTAGTTATGTTCAGGATTATATACATGTCCCATTGTAGCACAAAGTATGACGTATTTACAGATCCGGGTCCAATTTTGATCTTGACCACCAAATCAATGATGTTGATCTGAATGATATACTTAGGGACCAAAATTCCCAATCTGAATGGGTTGCAAGTGTCTATTGCATAATGGGGCACATATACTATTTACACATTGGGGCCCAATTTTGACCAAGACTGTCAGAGCTATCCAAAGCCACGGCTTAAAGCCAAAAGCCATGATATCTCGCTCCGCCTTGGTCAAAGCAAGACCACTAAAATGAAGCCATGAAAAACCACCACTTTTAGCACTTTTATGTTGAAGCGTGATGCCACCACTTAAAGCCAAAAGCCAAGCTAAGCCATGACATCTCGTTCCGCCTTGATCAAAGGGAGGTCACTACCCTGAACCACGAAAAGCCACCGCTCTTAGCGTTTTTTTGTTGAATCATGAAGCCACTGAAGCCATGGCTTCATTAAACAAAACCTTTTTTTTTTTTTTTGCATTTTTTGTCTTTCTTCTTCTTATCATACCTTTTTCTCCTTCTCTTTAGAGCTTCACGGCTATATCAGAGAGCTTCAACAATTCGTTTTACTTGCAAATGCATATATTTGCATTTTTTTATATAATATTAAAATCATTTGTTTAGGGTTGCATTACTTGCGTAAAGCCATGGCTTCGCACTTTGCTTTTCGCTTAAAGCCAAACCATGGCAAATTGCTCTGTCTTCGCTTTACACTCTGACTACCTTGGTCAGATCAACCACAAAGTATCTGTGTGTGCTGATTCATAAGAGCATTTCCTTTTCTACGAAAACTTTATCCTTCTCAATGTGTAAATAGTTATACACTTTGTATCCTGATTTGAAATAACCCAAAACTTACGAGTCCCAAACTGTAAAATAGTCCAATTAAATTCACTCAGTTATGTGCACATTGAAGGGTATTTTGGTCTTTATGTAAATCCTAACCTCTTGGGTCAACATGAATGTGGTTCTTGTAGTAGAAATCTAAAGAATCAAACATTTTTCATTCACCAGTCATCACAACTAGGGTTCATTGGCAAAACCCTTAAAACATCAAAGAAAACTCTTTTAAGATCTTTTTTAACAATCTTTTCAAAACTAAAAAAAATTCATTTTCCATTCTCTACCTTAACCCCCTTTTATTCTCTCCTACGGACCATATTGCTAAAACAATAAATAAAACCCTATGTCCACATACATGTTTATTCAACCCGGCCCATATTACCTATATTACAATCATTTCCTCTGCTTGAAAGGAATACGTCCTCGAGTTCGTACGTAGAAACGCGTCAAGCAACACCTGAAAGAGGAGAAACACGATCTCCTTGAAAGAGGGATAAGTTCTCAACATTCATGGTAGGGTGCATATGATATTAGACGGAAGATCAATCTCATAGGCATTAGTACCAATACAACGTATCATGGGAAATGGCCCAATGCATCACATGCGTAATTTCACCCCTACCTGGAATACAATTACAAGATCCCCTGGAGCAAAGGTACCTCACGGCGGTGTTGGTCTAAACATTGGTTATGTGCACCATAAACCTATTCTAACCAATTGCGGACTGCGGAATGTATCTCAAACATGTGTTTGGCGCACAAATCTGCCTCTTCACTAACAGGGACACCTGAAAGGATTATTGTTAAAGTCAATGGGTATAGATGAAAGGAACCCTGCATAATTTGAAATGGCGAAGATGCAGTAGACCTACAGCTGCCAATGGACCAAGTTTCATCCGAAAGCCCATTCGTTAAAAAAAAAGTCGAATTCGAATTTCATTTGCTCAGATTTGGACTGGATTCAAATTTCAAAATTCTTATTGGATTGGATTTTGAATTGGATAAGTATTATAAAAATAGAATTTTTTATGAATATGCATGTATTATTTATAAACTGTGGACTTTTGGTCAATGCAACAAATTAGTCATTTTAGCAAAATGGGGACTTTTGGTCATTTCAATTCTTTATTTTTATTTGGTTTATTATAAGGAAAAGTTTTAACATAAAATAGTATTGTTTTCTTTTAATTTTAATATAAAATTAACAAATTGAGTTATTTCAGATGGACTCGGGTGAATTTTGGAATTGAGTATATTAAATGGATTGAGATTTGGATTGCATTATAAATAACTTATCAAATTGGATTTGGATTTGGATCGGCTTAATTATTATTGGATTGGTAACAATCCGACTCGAATCCAATCCATTGATAGTTCCAAGTAGACCGGTTGAGATCGTTGTTGTACACAAACTCGGCTTGAGGAAGAACATCAACCCAACTCCTGAATCAAATAATGAAGGAGATCCTCCAAGCTACGGCTAACAACCTCTGTTTGGCCATCTATACGAGGGTGAAAGGTGGTAGAAAACTGTAGTGAACAATGCTGGCAACACCATAATGTAAACTTCGTATCCTAGTCTAATGTAATACTACACAGAATACCATGAAAATGAACTCTAAAATAACGATCAACAACATGGGACACATCATTTTTTTATGCAAAGAATGAAATGTGCCATTTTTTAAAATCTATCCACAACAACAAAAACCGAATTATAATCATGCACCACATGGGCAAATCTAGTGATAAAATCCATGCAGACGTCTACCCAAGGCTTCTCCGATCAGGTATAGGAGTATACAATCCCGCATTGGTTACATGCCCCTTAGCTGCCTGACACATGTAACACTCATGGACCACTTTACTCACATTGGCTCGCATGGTAGGCTACCAATACCTTTCATGCAATAGTTCAATAACCTTGGGAAAACCAGAATGACCAGCTAGCCACTTGAATGCATTTTCTATGCCAATTGCACTTTCAAGGAAGAACAAGGGATGCATAGAAGGCGCCTCTTAAATAAGAACATATCGTAGAGAATGAAGTCACCAAATCTCAAAGCGCATGTTCACAAACAACAAAAATATTTCCAACATAAGGGTTAGACCCGTAAAAAGTAGGAATGGAATCAATTCAGGCACATTAGCATGCATAGTAACTAAACGATGTACTTGCTTACTCAAGGCATCAACAACTATTTTCCTTCCATTAACAGACTTTAGCACAAAATAGAATCCTACAACTGTTTGACCCATTTGTTGAGTTGGCTACTAATATTGTGCTGGCTGTTTACAAATCTCAATGCCTCCAGGTCAAAGAATGACAAACTCCTCATGAACTAAATATTGATGCCAATGCCGCAAAGCGCGCATTACTGCAAAGAGTTCCATCTCATACATGGAATATTTAAGTTATGAACCTTGTAATTTCAGATTTGCTACTGAAAAAGGCAATAGGCAGCTCCTATCCAATCTTACATGTATCACAAGAAAGCTCAAACAACTTATCATAATATAGAAGAGCCAAAATAGGAGCAAATGTCATCTTCTGCTTTATGGAATGAAATGTTTTTTGTGTTTGTTCAATGCACTCAAGGGGTTCCAGTACTGCAACAACATCAAGGGACTTGGCCCTTTTCTTTCTCCTTCCGGACATTCTCCTCCACGCTTGAGGACCTGATGAAGACTCCGGCAAAACTTCCTCTAGTGACCAACCTTGTGACCCAAGTTCACGGGGAGATTTTGGGGGTGAAGTGTTCAAACTCCTGGGGTCATAATTTCACTTCTCTACTAGTTTTCACCCTGAGACGGACGGAGCATCGTTTAAAAGTTTAGTGATCGGGGTCATAATAGTGCCAAATCCATCAATAAATCACCAATAAAAACTGACAAGGCCATGAAAGCTCCTCGTTTAGGTACTAGCCAATTGAGAACAACTTGAACCTTGCACAAACAACATACCCCAATAAGGAAACTTACGAGACCATAAAGGAACATTTCTTCAGGTTGAGAAAAAACGAATTATCACAAAGTCCATATACAACAGACTCAACATGCCACAAATGATCTAAAGCAGTATTACTGAAAATAAGGATGTCATCAAAATAAACAACACAAACCCATGAATTGTCGCAACAAATGAGTCCTAACACAATGACGACTCGATCCACATTGTACAATATTTTCTGTTTTGGGTCCAAGGCCTGCACGACTTTAAAATGTGTTGTACTAAGGGAATCTGACCTTGCATATAAGAGCACATCCCCTTCCCTCACCTAGGCAATGTGATACTATAACACCCAAGTAGCTGGCAGCCATAGCCCCTCGTTGTCCGTCCATACTAGGTATTACAATCCACCCCCTTGGGGCACAACATCCTTGTTGACACATTTTCGGATAGGTCCGGCTCTAAAACCCGAACCAAATGGTAGATTATTGTCTGCTTTGGGCCCCAAGCCCACACACTTTAAAACGCATTATACCAAGGGGATCTGACCCCGTACATAAGTAGCACATCTCCTTCCCTCACCTAGGCAATGTGAGACTATAACAAACAGGTAGCTGCCAGCCATAGCCCCCTGGTGCCCACCCACACAAGGTATTACAAAGTGGACGGAGCATTCGTAAGACAAAATGGCATCACAAGCCGAAATACTATCGCCCATAGTTTTAAAAGCGATCTTCAGGTTTCATGCAAATCTAATGGTAACCACTCTAAAGGTCTAACTTCGTAAAAATCGCTACTCCCTAGTCCCTGCAAAGAATCAAGGAGGTCCTCTAACCTCATAATGGGGAACCTATATTTAACAATGATCTTATTAATGGTCTAGAATAAACACGCATATAGAAAGATCCATCTTTCTCAGGTACCAATAGTGCTGGAACTCTAGGGGATCTCTAGGGGATGAGCCTTCCTAATAAAACCCAAGTCTACAATTGGTTGAGTCTTTGGAGCTCTTCATGCTTTTTTGGCACCAAGCGTTGATGGGGTCTATTGGGAATGGGTGCACCTGGCACTAAGTCTATGGCATGTTGAATGCTTTATAATGGTGGAACACATTTTTGACTAGCAACATCTTTGAACCTACTCAACACATCAACCATAGCAGACGAAGTAAAACTACATGGGAAATTAGAAGGTGGTGAATCCTCATATGACCCAAACTCCATGGTCAAAGCCTCCACGCCTCAACAATTTCTGACGCATCTAAGGTGTGAGATGGGCTTTCCTTTGTTGCAGGGACACATCTACAAGCAAGTTGAAGTGGCCATAAAGTGAATCCAACACCAGTAATAGAGAAACTGTGAGTATCAAGATACCCATTAAGAATAGCTTTCAGTTTGAATCGCCAAGGTCATCCCAATAAAAGAATGACAAATTTTCATGGGAATAACGTTACACCAAACTTCATCTTAGCACTCTCCAATGGAGAATGGTACAAGACACTTGGTAGAAGTGCTCCTCACTTCTGAATATGTTGCAGGATCTAACCATCCTACCTGAAACGGAATTGGCAACGGATCCTCCTTGAGCCCAAACTTGTCCACCGTGTCTTTTGACACCAAATTATCACTCGAACATCCTTTAGTAATAACGTTGCAAAGGGATCATTTACATGTGCACCGCATACTAAAAGAGTTGTGCTCTCTCCATGAAACATCATCATCATCATCCTTTGCGTAAGTCCCTAAGTGTATAGACACAATTGATTTGAACCAAAGGTCACTTTCGCAACACGAGAAATTTTGAAACTACCCATAATTGTGAAACTTTCGTCACCCTCTTCCCAACAACCGGAGGGACACAATCCCATAGGGCTGTGCGGAGGCGGCGCTCCGTGGCTACCTGAGGCTTGCCTGGGCCGATAGGGTGGGGCGGCCTGATCGGTGCTAGTGGCTGAGTTGTCTCTTCTTCTAGGCTTCTCTCCTTGATCGAGTCCTCCTCATCATCTAACTCTCTTCGCTTTTACTTCACGTTCCTTCGTTAGACGCATACGAATCTTTCTCCTATAGGGAACCACGGTCTGATACTAATTTTGGTAGTTCTTGTAGCTAAATCTAAAGAATCAAACAAATTCATTCATCACAACTAGGATTCATTGGCAAAACTCTTAGAACATCAAAGAAAATTCTTTCTAGATCTCTTTTAACAATCCTTTCAAAAATTAAAATCTCCTACAGACCCTCAAGCTAAATCAATAAATAAAACCCTATGCCCACATACATGTTTATTCAGCCCAGCCCATACTACCTATATTACTATCAGATTGACTTGATGGTCAAGGTAAAAATTGCTCACCAGTCTATAATTACGATAAACTTTGTGCACCAATCTGAAATAATCTAAAAATTTTGGGTCCTAAAGTTTAAATAACCCTTATATTTATAACATATTTTTTAGTGAATTGAATATGTGTACATTTTTGTTCAACTAGATCTAGGCGATTTTTGGAGAGCTAGGGTTTGCGCACTAGATCTAGGGTTTGATTGCACAATGCTTGCTGCTCAGATCCCACAAGGATGACGTCCACCCCTACACCTGATTCAAGTAACTCCATTGGCCCTCGTGGAGTTGCAATAATGTTTGAGAGGAGCCATGCAGACTCTGCGCCAGAACCTAGCACAGAACGTACTAGAGGTGATAGGTCTGATCCAGCAACTATCAACCCAGGTGTACCTATGGCTGGCCCTCATGCACAGCCTGTGGCCGCTATCACCAAGCCTAAACCTACGAGTTGGGCTTCTCTGTTCACTGGCCGCCAAGCACCAGGGACGACTAGGCTATCATTCGTTCCGCCATCAATGGTTGATGGCCAAGCAGTGGTGCAGATCAGGATTGCAGATCATAACACAAGACTCGCTGAATGTGAGCAATACATTATTGGCAACTTCGTTGGTAAGAAACTATCCTTTGGCTTTGTTAATGAATCATTAAAGAAAATCTGGGGCTTAAAATCTGGCTTTGAGATGTCTGTTTATGGTGAAAAGGTGTTTGTCTTCAAATTTCTAAATGAGGCTGACAGTTCTAGAAATGGGCCTTGTGCACATAGCAAGTCGATTGTTTTTAATCAGACCTTGGCAACCCTATATGGAAGATGATGTAGAGGTACTTAACTCAGTTCCTATCTGGGTCAACTTGAGGAAGGTTCCTTTATTCCTCTGGAGTCCCGAAGGTCTGCAAGCCATTGCTAGTGCACTCGGGGTTCCACTAATGCTGGACAAAGCCACTGAGCAGCGCACTAAACTATCTTTTGCGAGAGTTTGTGTTGAGATGGCCTCGAACAACAAATTCCCTACTGAAGTCCGAGTGGTTTCTGATGATGGGAGAATTTCCTTAGTGGATGTTGAATACTCTTGGCGGCCGGAAAGATGTAAACACTGTGTAGGCTTTGGGCATAACTCCACAAAATGCCCCAAACTGAAGACTACCTTGAAACCTACTGCAAAGTACTGGAGGCCAAACCAGCATCAAGGTACAAAAAGCACCAATGGCTCACCAGATGATTGGACCACGGTTACTAGTAAAAGTAAGGCCACCAAACAAGGAGAGCCTGAAATAAAAGACGCAACTAATGGATTGCCTAGTGAGCCAATAAACAAGACTCAGCATGTGGAGCCTAGTATCGGGCCTAGGGAGCCAATAAACAAGACTCAACATGTGGAGCATAGTATCGGACCTAGGGAGCAACAACCACACTTGCAGGATCAGGAAGTTATGCATAGTACGTCCGATGATGCTATCAACCACTCAAGCAATGAGATACTCACAGATTTGCAGACTGAGTGCATACTTGCACCAGTCCTGGTACAAACTGATAACCAGGATTCGTTGTTACCTATCGAGCCAGCAGTGACAGACCCAAATGATCAGCAAATAGTGGCCTATGGCATGCTAGATGAAGTGCAGACTGCTGATATGCAGCTCGTAGTAGCTAATGCTGCCATCACTCCTTACATCTCTACTGAGAAACCAGTAGGTGGTCTTCTGACTGCCAGTGGACTTGAAGTTGTACCCAGTGTACAAGCGGAAGGCACCTAGATACCCAGGGCCATCCCACCTAATACCAAGGAGGACAACCGACCATCTAGCCTGGATGCTCCTGAATCAGTTGCACATAGCACAATGCATACTGCAGACGCAAGGAGGCAGCAATCCCTCAAGGAGTTACAACTAGGGGCTTGGAGAATGTGAGTAGCCACAAAGGTAGTGTCAAGCAAGCACAGATTCAGCCTAGAATCCACAATCTCAGAAGCAGAAGCAATCCCTTTGAGATCCTACCGGTAATGGATACTGACCCAACTGCCAGACGATCTCAGACCAATCGCACTCCCAAGCATACTCAAGAAGCCACTGCTACTAACCTAGTGGGGGGTGGAAACTCACCAGTTGCAAGTGTAGATGATTAAGTCAGCTTGCTGGAATGTTAGGGGTCTCAATGACCCATTAAAACAAAGTGAAGTTCGAAAGCTCATTCAAAAACAAAAAGTCAACATTATAGGCTTGATGGAGACAAAAGTTAACAATGAAAAAAAAAACAGGATCTGATGCGGGATTGGCAAGCACTGGACAACAATGACCTAGTCCAGGGAGGGAGAATCTGGGTCTTATGGGATCCACAGGCCGTGAACATCAGTGTTGTATCCAGGTCAGAGCAGGCCATTTTCTTGCATGCCATATGGTCAAATGGCTTTACATGTGTTCTGACTTTTGTATATGGGAGCAGCTTCCCTACACCAAGGAAAAAGTTATGGGCTGAGTTAGAAACCTTCTCCTCGACCAACACTCTGCCTTGGTCAGTCCTAGGGGACTTCAACTTGATTCTAAACTCTCAGGAACGAATAGGAGGTGAAGAGATAAGACCTGGGCAGTTCATAGACTTTGCTGAATGTGCACGGAAATCGGGCCTCTTTGATTGTCAATACAAAGGTTGCTTCTTAACTTGGAGTAATAAACAATCTGGTGAGACTCGAGTGATGTCTAAGCTTGATAGGGCAATGATTAAACCATGAATGGTTAATTGATATGCCTAACTCAGAGGTGGACTTTCTGAACCCAGGGGTCTCAGACCACTCCCCAGTGGTATTAACCATCTATGAGCATGTTAATCCAGGGCCTATTCCATTTAAATTTTATAACTACTGGGTGCATGAACAGGGTTATATGGATGTGATTCAGGCTGCATGGGGTCAGCCAGTAAGAGGTAATGCGACCTATTGCTTTGTCCAGAAACTCAAGAGAGCTAAGCAACTTTTAAAAGAGTGGAGAAAGCACAATTTTGTCAATGCCAAGAGTGGCGTCATTACAGCCAGACAGTTCATGGAGACAACACAAAATTCACTTCAACTCGACCCTCTTAATCCTGTACTAGTAACCACTGAAAAACTAGCAGTCCAGCAGTACGCTAGAGCAGCCCGCAATGCAAACTCATAAGTGGCTCAAAAGGTAAAAGCAAAGCATATGCTATCAGGGGATGAGAATGTCAGCTACTTCCACCAGCTTCTACGTGCAAGGAGATCAAAAAACAAGATACTGACTCTCTACAACTCTCAGGATGAAAAACTAGAGGATATGAAAGACATTGAGGAGGAATGCATTCAATACTTTGAAGACATCTTTGCTGGCTCTCAAAGTGTCTATGACCCTACAACCATAGATAACCTGCAACCCGAACGAACCATCAATTCTGTGGAGGCTTTGGCCCTGGTCCAAAAGGTGACTAGGAATGACATAACTGAAGCATTGGCTTCCATTGGATCAGATAAGGCCCCTGGCCCTGATGGCTTCTCCTCCCTCTTCTTCAAATCAACCTGGCGGATCATAGGCAATGACTTCACTAGAGCAGTTCAGAATTTTTTCAGGAATAGGAGACTCCTTGGGGAGGTAAATGCTACTTACATAACTCTGGTCCCTAAGATTCATAATGCTTCATATTTGGCTGACTTCAGGCCGATATCATGTTGCAATGTCTTGTATAGATGCATCACTAAGATCATGACCAATAGGATGAAGAAAGTGATTCACAGGCTAGTAAGCTCGGACCAATCAACATTCATAAGAGGTAGATACATCCATGACAATGTGATGCTCGCTCATGAGTTAGTCCGGAACTATCACAGAGATAAGGGAGCTCCTAGATGTGCTGCTAAGATTGACCTTAGGAAGGCCTATGATACTGTCAGGTGGGAAACAATTGCTCATTTTCCTGACTTGTTTATTGAATGGGTGCAAGCTTGCATAACTACACCTAGATTTTCCATATCCCTTAATGGCTCCCCAAAGGGTTTCATAAAGGCAAAACGAGGCCTCAGGCAAGGATGCCCGATGTCCCCATACCTGTTTGTCTTAGTCATGGAAGTCCTACACTTGCTTCTAAAGAATAAGGTGACAGCTGGAGAGTATGGACTGCACCCGAAGTGTTCCAATCCACAGATTGCACACCTTTGTTTTGCTGATGATTTAATAGCATTCTTCAAGGGCAGTACAAGGTCTGCAATGGCTCTAGGCCAAGCTCTACTCACTTTCAGATCATGCACTGGCCTGGCCATTAACTGCTCCAAAAGCAATTTATTTGCAGCTGGGGTGCCTAGTGAAGAACTACAGCTGATTACAAGCTCTCTTGATTTTAAACTAGCAGCCCTCCCTGTGAAGTACTTGGGTATCCCTCTCATTTCCTCTCGCTTGGACTATAACCAATGCCTACCACTGATTGACAGAGTTAGGAAAAGAGTCCAATCCTGGAAGAACAGGACTCTATCATATGCAGGCAGGGTTACACTCATTAAGGCTGTCCTGAACAGTCTACATGTTTACTGGACTTCTTGTTTCATCCTGCCTAAAAGCGTACGTGAAGACATAACCACTATTATGAGGAACTTCTTATGGTCAGGCTCAGAGACTTATGCAAAGAAGCCTATGGTTGCTTGGCAACGCATATGCAGTCCTTATACTGAAGGAGGCTTGGGAATCAGATGCATTGAAACCTCAAATAAGGCTGCCATGATGAGGCATGTCTTGAACATAGCATCAAATAAGGACACCCTCTGGGTGAAATGGACTAAGTCCCATCTGATCAGAGATAAAAATTTCTGGACTATGGACACTCCAACTGAGGCCTCTTGGTGCTGGCGTAATATTCTGAAATGCAGGGCTCAGGCTAGCTCACTGATAGTTCACTCTATAGGTGATGGTCAGGACACTATGCTATGGAAAGACCCATGGCATCCCCAGGGTATCCTTCTCAACCGATTTCCACAGCATCTAACCTACCACTCCTCACTTCATCGCAATGCAAAGGTTAGTGCACTTATTCGACATAACAAATGGGACACCAGTAGGCAAGATAGATTGAACATTGCTGACATATGTGAAGACCTTGAATTGGTGGAACTCGACACTGATCATGGGGATGTTGTCACCTGGATGGGGGGTCACGATGGGGAGTTCTCAAACAAGAGTGCATACCACTCCCTAAGGCACAGATCACATGCCATCTCATGGTCTAAACTTGTATGGTTCCCAGGAAGAATACCCAGGCATAGCTTCATCACCTGGTTGGCCCTGCACAAAGCACTCAAGACACAGGACAAACTACTGAAATGGGGAGTCACTGATAGCTCAATGTGCCCACTGTGCAGTGATGGTCCAGACTGTGAAGTGCACCTTTTCTTTCAGTGCAGATACTCTGGTTTTATATGGACACGTATCCTGAATCAGTTGGGTTATAACCACCAACCGATGGACTGGGATGCTGAGTGGAGATGGTGTGAGACAAAGTTCTCTGGTAACTCACCTGTCAGTGTGTTGAGAAGGATTGCACTAAATGCAACTACCTATCATATCTGGACAAAAAGGAATTGTAGACTATTCCAGTCCAGGATTAGAGTTGCTACTGAAGTGGTGACCAAAATCATAGAAGATGTCAGGCTCCGAGTTTCAGTCTTGGACCTCCAGATAAAAGATAATGCTGATAATAGAAGTCTATTTGACAAGTGGAGAGTTCATGTGACCTTCAAGCTTTGTACTCCATCTTTGCATGCCTGGCAACGGCCTGAACAAGGCTGGTTTAAAGCAAACTCGGATGGCTCACTGACAGGAACTAGAGGAGGCTATGGAGCAATTATCAGGAATCATGATGGAGAGGTGGTGGTAGCTGGGGCAGGGAGTCAAAGAGCACAGACTGTCCTTCTACATGAGCTTCAGGGGATAGAACTAGCTATCAAGTTGGCGCAGCGACATGGACTTCAGAGAGTAGAATTTAGCATGGACTCCAATAATGCTGTAAAGTATCTCACCTCTGAAAAAGCTCCCCCATGGGAAGCAATTCACACTACCAGAAGGATTAAAGGAGCACTCAAAAAGTTTGTGGGATATAGGGTTCGACACACAGTGCGGGAAACAAACCAGGCAGCGGATAAACTGGCAAAACTTCATCCTAATCATGAGTTTTTAGAGTTAATTCCGAGTTCTTTTGCTGAAGACATTAAGAAAATTGTAATTGATGATGCTAAGGGCGGAAAATACGCACGCATGTAACCAAGCTTCTTCTATTTATTTTCAGTGGTCTGGGAAGCCCATATAAACCCCCCTGCTTGCCTTTCAAAAAAAAAAAAAAAAAAATTGAATATGTTGCAGGAACACCTACTTTCCAATGTTGAGATGAAACATCACACCTAATAGATGCTACAGATGCACTGCTTCATTGCAATGAATGATAAGGAAATATATAGTAGTGTGTATTGACTCACCAAGATAGTTACAACATTAACATAGAAATCAATCAATGTTGCTATCATCCACCTGTAAAGAGATGTGAAAACATAAGCTGAACATATAGAATATGCATCACATTAGTAGAAAATGTACATAGTGCGGAAACAAAACAAAGGAATTTGTATTATTTGGGTAAATTAAGATGTCCAACCAAGCCTCCTTATAAGGTGAGCCCCAATATTAGCACCATGTTGCATGGTAAAGACAAAAGGATGATAGCCAGCACCAATAAAACTAAGTATTTGGACCACCAAACATACAAAATGGTCACTTTTATTTATTTTATTTATTTATTTTTTCCGTATCTTTCCCACCCTAAAGAAAGAAGAAAAAGGACATACTCCCGCAAACTAATTAGACCAAAAATTCAAAAATACAACTAGTTAAGCCCATCCACTAATATATCCATCATCCTCTTTTGCCTCAAACCAGTCACCATAAACTTTGTTGATGAAGAAATACTGGTGATAATTGGCCCTTGAGTAAAATAACCAAACACAAGAGCTACATACAACAATTTAGGGAAGACAAACACCTGAAAGGACCATCTAGTGGACAAAGACTGGTCAGACTTGACGAACAAACACAAGCTATTAGTGGAGTGGGAGTGAAGATGACATGGACCTTACTATAAATATATATGGACCATGGTAGCATCAAGTTTGGACAGAACCTTCTCAAGCAAGACCTCATACAACGCCATTTTATCCTCCATCTTTGAGTCATTGGTGGACTTGATTTCTTCGCCCTCCTTCGTCTTTAATGGAGGTCCTCCAGAGTGAGAGAATGCAACAAAAGGTTGACTTGGCTTGATAGTTTTCATTCCCATTGTCTGGTCTCTACACTAACAAGAGGTTGTACTCTGATATAAATAAACTTGACGCATACACAAACAACAACTATCAAATGACCCCACTTTCTTTAAAAAAATGTCATAACGACACGGATACGAGGTGTCAAACATGTCAGGCAAAAAAACACAATTTGGGGACACACTGTACATTTTAGTTTAAAACCTTTTTCAACAATAAGTTTTGTATTATTAGTTATATTCTTTCAGTAGTTGGTCAATATTGCCACACATGTACTATTAACTTATCATAATAGGTTTGTAACATCTGTAAATATTTTAAACTTTTCAAAGAAATGTAAAAAAGTTGATGATCTACGCATGGAGTGTCTGATGGGTGTCCGAGTGTTGATACGTGTCCAGGAAATTTTTTGAAATCAAAGTGTATTTGTTACATAGGTAAACAATAATTCTCTTTTGACTATCACCTCTGAACTAATTACATTTATATAGCCTTTATATACTGATGGAGGTTGCAGAAACATAGAAAACATACAAGCGGAAAAATAACAAAACCCTAACCTTATATGATATGTACAACCCTAATTGGTGTCCAACCCTTATTACGTCATCAAGACATCAAACAAAAAGATAGTTGAGAAAGAGGGATGACACTAGTACACAACAAAATGTTAAGGAAAAACTGGACGTTTTTAGTAGCACGGGGAAATTGGCTTGTGAGTTACACAAACATATGCATCTAGAAATAAGAAATTTTCTAATGCCACTATCGGAGCAATTTCTACCTTCAGCCTTCTCGAGATTCAACAAGTAGCAAGAATGGTCAAGATTTTGGAACAAAATGGGGGTGTATCAACAAAATCACTCCGGTGCAAGTTAAACATCCCGATGCTTAAGTTTTAAGCTCAAGAAGTATAAGTATAATGGAAAACATTTTGTACCTTGGGCGTGCCTGACATTTTTCTTTATAATATTATGTCTGTGTTGTTGTTACATAGAAGTTATGGAATTCACATTGCAGTTGGGAAAGTACCCTTAAGGTATGATGTCTTGACCCCAACATTAAGCAACCGTAAATATGTGACCAATTCCACTGGTCAACTTGGAAATTGGAATAACCCTAGTCACGGAGGATCTCTTGTAGTCTTGCATTGACACGTTTGACAGTCAATCTTCATCAGTCAATGACTAGTCCATGCTCCAGGGATAGTCAATGTCCAATTAACCATTAGTCAATGACCAGTTCATGTTCCAAGGATAGCCAACATCAGCTCATTGTTGACCATCAGTGTGGTTGTTGTTTATGGGGTGGTTTATAACCTAGAGATGGATCTTAGTCACTATGCATCTTGAGGTACCATACATGCAGCATGTGTAAGTTTGGTCCACATAGCTTTGTGCAAAAATCTATGTAGTTAAATAGTTAATCGGACCCTAATCGATTCAGAAGCGTTATCGGTTAATCAAAATTAATTGGCATTATGTATTTTATAAACATATTCTCCGTATCCTTTTAGGTAATATGTTTACTAGGAAGAAAATAAAAATTAATGTATATTTAAGTAGTAAGCATCACATGCCATAGTTTAATGCAAAATATACCCAAATTAAAAATTCAATTTCAAAAAGTATTTAAACGATTAATTCAAAAATCGTTCTACTAGCGAGAAGCGATTAATTGTCGATTAATCACTGATTAAATAAAATAGGTTAGACAATACTTAAGCCTCCTTACATGGGAGGACTTGGGACGCAAGGAAAACTACTGCAACCCAAGATTAATTGCAATAAACTAAAAGCCGCCTGAGGCCTTCCACAATAGAAATTGGAAAATGAGGGAAAGTCTATTTTATTCCACTTGAGCCAAATAATGGTTCAAACATGTGGTAGGAAAAAAGGCCCTCGCCTAACGCATGGTATATATACCATTGTAAACTGAAGTACTAAATATTCCATATGATTGTGCATAGGTTGTATCTCTTTCTAATCTCTAAATGGCTTATTGTGCATGCCAATGTTTTAAAAAGAGTGTGAGTCTTATGCCTAAAGGCAAGACTCAGTCCCAACGCATCAAACGCTTACATCAAAGGCTTACACCTTATGCCTCAAGGATTATGCCTTTACGCCTCTTGTATGCTTCATCGTTGAAATGTGCAACTTTGCTTCATTGCTGAAATGTGCAGCTTTGCTGCATTATATTTAATGTTTTTAATTGTTTCGGTAATGTGTTAACTTACTATATTAAAATAATGTGTATATTAAATTGATAATACATTTAAACTTTATCACCCATCATTTTTGGCATCATGAGATATCTATCATTTTTCTTAATGGTATTTCTTTTTTTTTTTACTTGAGTGTATACTTCTAAAAGGATTATGCTTCATGCGTTTGTCAACTGGAGCACCTCGCATCACTCCTTCACATCTAAAATCCTTGGTACATGCGTGACAAGGTTCTATGGAGTAAAATTAGTATCCAAATATTTTGCTTTAGTTATTACCTATTAGTCATTTTAAGGGGTTTTCATTTTGTATATGGTATAATTTAACAACTCCCCATTTCCGTAATAGCAAAAGGACAAATGCATAAAATTACTGTCAAAGAGCCTCTATAATTATGCATTCGAGACATGCTAGTGTTGAACATCGAACCTAAGATCTCACACACCGATGTGTGTGAACAAGACCGCTAGACAATTAAAGTAGTTCAAACTAAAACTTATACGACCTCTTGGAGGTCATCCGAACTATACTAAAAGGTCTTTTTTGTTGTCTAAAGTTTTTGAGAAGCAAAGGCCTTTATTCTCAGAATACATACAATACCAAAGAGAGTTAGAGATCAATAACATATTTAATCTGATTTACACAATAACATATTTAATCTGATTTACACATAGATCCTCAAATACCACCCTTTGAAACTAGGCTTAATAGAGGCCCAATTACAAATATATGCTACAATTTATATAGAGAGCTTGCACAACACTTTACACTCGACTCCCCTTGAAAATCATGGCATTCCTTGCATGCCAAATTACCCAATGAACTGCAAATGGAGAAGATTCCATAGCACCTTGGACTTTCCTCAAGAGAAGGCCCACATTTCCATGATCAAAACCTCTCAACGCGAGAACAACGAATGACCAATGAAACACCAAAGAGATCGAGAAAGAGACTCCAAACTTCTCGAGTGAAAGATCACTAAATAAGAAGGTGATCTATAGAACCCACCCTACCTTCCTCACAGTACATAACCATCCTCCACTTGCATGCCCTCAACACATCCCGAGTAGGAATCCCATTTCATTAGAAAATCTAGAAGAAAAAGTTGATTTTCGGAGGAACGTCTTTCCACCATACCACCTCAATAGGAAAGTTCAGAAATAAGATATAGTATGAGCCAGATGACGTATAAATTTGTTATAAAAATAACTGACCAATAATACCCCCCTCTTAGCACATCTCCACATACAATCATCCCTGTTCTTCCTAAGGGAGGAGGCTTAGATAAAATATAACTGGACAAATTACTGCACCACCGCTTCAATGATGAAAGTTCCAGCCTTTTCCATTCTCCCCAAAATTCCCAAAAACATTCACCACGATATTCAGATGGATGCAAGCTCTAAAAATTCTAGGGATGTATTTTGCAAGGGAGTGGCACCTACTCACACATCATGCCAAAATCAACCTATCCCCACTGCCTAATGAAATGGAGAACCCCTCCAAAAGTCAACACTCATATTAGAAATACCGCAGCAAAGATTCCTAGCTTAAGGTATTGTGGGATAACTTGAAATCCACCCTTCCCTCATGACATTTTTTGTGAATTTCTCCAATGACTGGCTCTTTCAGAGACCTCCAAAGTCATTCCCAAAAAGAGCTCCATTATTTATTTATTTATTTATTTATTTATTTATTTATTTATTTATTTATTTATTTATTTATTATTTGTTTTCAAAGTTGTGAACCCTTTGGCATACACAATCTCTCCCATCTCATCCCATTAAACAAGTTGGGCTTCTTGGATCTTACCAAAGAAACTATCTACAGGATATGGCTTCCATCTTTTGGGCTATACAAGTGAGAAAAGGGAAAAGTGATAGGTGAGTTTAAGGATTAATGTTTTGAAGATAAGAAAAGGCCAAACCCTGTTTTTTACTCTATAAAATGGAAACTTTGGTCTTTTATAGCTACAAAATGACTTTAGTGTAGATCTCAGAGATTGTATTTTGAAAAAGAATAAAGTTAATACCTATTCTTATTCTAAGTTTTCATTTTTATGAGATTAGCCTAGCAAATGCCATCTCAAAACATAGAAGTTATTATGCTAGTTAGATGACTCTAAAATAATAGGGCAGAAGCTGCAGAACAATTAGTGCTTGGGGATTAAGATATATTAAAAAAATAAATTACATGACTTTCATCTCATCTTGTAACAGATGAAAAAAGAAAAAGAGTCGGATGTATTTGAATTCTGAAATAAACTTACTAAGTGAATATCACTGGATTGAATAAAATAAACATTCAAGAAAAAAAATTTATTTTCTGAACCAAACTAAGCAGTCCCAGAACCTAAAGATATATAATCAAGAAAGTAACGCCAAGAAATTGAAAACTTACGGTGTCAACAGCTCTAGGCGGAATGGAGAGCCATCTGTAGTAGTTGTGTAAATCAAAGTTCCCAACATCACACAACCTAGGGCGATAAACAAGATCCTTGCAACTAGCACACAGGAACTCTTTCTTTCAGTATGATCCCTAAAAGTGGAAATTTGAACAGCGCAATCAATGTCAATTAGAAGGAAATCGCGACAGAAGAAAAAAAATATTTTAATTAGAGTTTGACTCAACAGTAAACCTCACTAGTCATTATAGCGAAAACTAATATCATTTTTCCATTTATATTTCCTTCCGGAATTGTTTTTCATTGAAAATCAAGTGGTTTCTGGTGCGAATGTTGTAAAGAATGCAATCTAAAGCAAAATGCACTAGGAAATGATGGAAAGAACAAACACTAAGAAGCAATTAGCACATGAACATCATTTTTGGTTAATTACCCATAGACCTTTGAGTTTGAACAGTCCTCTGGATGTATTCCACGATGTGTTTGCAAATATTCCTAATTTACCGCCTTGTAGGAAGGTTGATTATCGCATTGATATGCTTCCCCGTAATGTAGCCATAGCTTGAGCACCCTATCATATGGTTCTTGTTAAGATGAAAGAAATTAAGGATCATATTTAACAATTTTTTAATTGGGGTTTTCTTCAGCATAGTGCTTCATCCTGGGGTTCACGTGTCTTACGTGTCTTATTTGTTAAAAAGAATGATGGATAAACTACGTGTGTGTGGATTACAGTAAACTCAACAAAGTTACTTCAAGAGTAAGTATCTGTAGCAAAGGATTGATTACGTTTTTCTATCAGTTGAGAGGGGTTGGTACAATTTTTTGTTCAAAAGTGAATTGTGATCGACTACCACCAGTTGCAAATTCAAGAAGAGAACATACCTAAAAGGTTTAAACAACCTTTTTGACTAGGTATGGATCTTATGAGTTCCTTATTATGCCTTTCTAGTTGACTAATGCCCCAAAAGTGTTTATGGATCTCATCAATTCGCTAGGATATTTTAGTTTATTAGACCATGGACGAGCATGAAAACCATCTACACATGGTCCTTCAGTTCGTCAGACTCTTAGCGAGCACCCGTTATATGTTATTCCTCTACAACAAAATAAAATAAGGAGAATACAGGAAACAGTTGTTGGTTAATAGGGAAGAGGAAAAGAAAAAGGATCTTAGGTGACATTTATTTTAAGTGATTGGAAGCACTCTTCCATGAGTAGACTTATAAATGGGCTGTTTATGTCACTGTACAACTCATGATTCATATCAAGCCGAGCCATGTAAATGATTATTGTTACTTAAAAGTGTTTGGCAACCAAAAGCGTAATCACTTCTTACTTTACAAGTATTTATCCTACGAAACAGATAGTTATTTTGGTAGTAAGTTTGGTATAAGAATTTGCATGAAAGAGAAAAAGTGGAGAAAATGTGTTAAAAAAAAAATAGTTATGGTAGTTATTTTAGAAGCCAAATTGCTTAATAAGTCAAAAGCAAAACATATTAGATACAAATTTTAGCAAAAAAGTAACTAGCGCAAAGTATAAATATTGGTGTATCCACACCAACTTAGGTAGTTTTTTATGGTTATAAGCAAATAAGTTTCTTTTGAGTGTGTTGCCAAATGCACCCTTAGATTGACCAAATTGCCCTAAGTAATTTATCTTAGAAAGAATGCAAAAGGAAGGGTATCTTGGGCAATTTGTCATTTCGAAGTATAGAAAATTCTTCTTTACGAAATTGGTCCAAACTAAAATGATGAGAAAAGACAACATTACTCATTACTGTTTGATATATTTTCATGAAGTGGGTCCCAAACTAAGTGATGAGAAAAGACAACATTACTCTTTATTGTTTGATATATTGTGACTACCAGACCATTGTTACTTCACTTAACCGCGCTTATTTACATGAGCAAGAAGTTCATTTTTATGGCGTACAAGCAGGGCCGACCTACTAAGGGACGAGGGGCAGCTGCCCCTCAACTTTCAAAATAGTTTTGAGAATATATCAAGCATTTCAAAAAAAAAAAACTTTAATGTATAAAATAAAATTAGGTCATTAAAACCATGTATAAATGTTTTACCATATATGTCTGTTTCGCCTTGTGGTTGGTTATTTAATCTTTTACGAATTGATTTAAGTTCGACCCTTTTGAAGCGATATATTTTTTAGTATATTTCATTGCCTCTCAGTAATGTCATTGATTTTTTAGATTATTGTTTGTCCCTATTTTTAATGTATTTCCATATCTAATTAATTGAAAATATTACAAAAAAATATATTTGTCACAAGTGGTATAAACCCCACAACCAAAAATATTTTTGAATAGACATCTAAATAATAACTATAGAACTCAATGAAAATATATACCATTAGTCATCTCATACAAAATTTGAGAGTTAGATTGACTCGTAAAACCATTTGTTTCCTATAAAATCATATTAGGATCTTATAACGTTCGCACATTTCATAGTTTTTTTTAGTTTAAACTTACAATCTTATCTTAATTATATTATATTTAATTATGTGATCTAGTTATTACACTCATTTGTCTTTGCTATGATTGTCGACGAAGTGACCTTATGGCTTAAAATAGGACTGTAGGGTTCAATGGGATATATACAATGCACTTGTACAAATTTTTTATAGTGGTATCTATTAGATAAATGCACAGTACTAAATTACAATTAATATTTTCAAACTTTTATGTCTACTTGCAGATGTTATTTAGAGTTTGCTATTAAATTATCAACCTATGGCTGGAAAAACTCCTTGGACAATAATTACTATTACCAATCAATAACCTTTTGCCATTTCGCCCCCTCTTAACTACATTTCTGGGTCCGCCACTACGTACAATTGTACTCCCAATTTCATGCTTTTATTTTCTACTCTATCACATCTATTTTTTCATAGTATACCCATAAATATATTTTATAATGACAAATTCCCTATACTTCTATATGATATTGATATTTGAAACATATGAAATGATCGATTAAAATGTGATATGAATCCAATATATTTAATGGGAAATGGATCTGAGGGTTCAATCCATAAATCCGATTATAATCCAAATATGCTAGCTCAATAACTTAATGGAGCAAATATAGATTTGACATATCCAATCCGATAATATTCTTATTCCATATTACATAATATATTATTTTTTACCAGTATTAAATGCATATATATACATATATAAGTGGTCAATAATGTATATAAGATTCTATAAAAAAGTTAACAAATAAAAAAAAATTGGATAAGATATCCGATAAGGTAACAAATCAAATCATATATGGATGATACTCAGTCGAATTATCGGATGGAATCATATTGAACATTTTTCCGTATCAGATCAGATCGGATACAGGCTGATCTGTATCCGATCTGATCTGTTACATGTGAGCCAATCGTGATACATAATACATGTTTTTTTGCAAGACCGAATATAAAATTACCAATTTTGATCATATATTATCCAGTTCAACATTATTCTTATTAAAAACATTTATGTTAATATTAAAATAAACTAAACGTATAAAATAATTTTAAAGAAGCCAATAAACTCTATAGCACAACACTTCAAAAATCTCAAAATGTCCAACATGGACACTCCCAAACGCCTATACTTCTCAGATACATATCAGACACTTGATTTCGGAATGCTTGACCAAGTCGGACACTAGCTAGACACTATTTGGATTATGATTATTTATAAAATTTTGTTTATCGATTTAAAAAGGGTCCAACATTTGCATTCTATCAAGGTAAACTTCCGAATATCTTCAAGGATGCGGGATATTGAAGGTGATGCATTTAAAATTTTAGGTGTAGGGACAATAATTCTCAAAACGTTTCTCGTATAGTATCTTGGAAACCTAAATTTAAGTTACATATATCATATCGTAATGTATGCCATAACATATATGAAAAAACAAATACAAATATATAAAATATGTACTATATGCACATCTAAGCATGTAAAAGACACAAATATGACATTTAAGTAAATAGCTCCAACAACCACTTTTATTATATCATACTTAGTGTATTATCAATATCGTCCAAAAGGGCCAAAACATGTCCAATGTCCACCATGAAAAAAAGTGGCTAAGCGTTCACCATGACAGGGAGGCAATTTTAAGTCCATGCAATGACACAAACACAAATAGTGGAGAAGAAACTATAAAGAGCTTGGAAAAAAAAAAACAAAAGAGTAACACAAAGTTATCTACAACGGCCACCAATCGAACTTTCACGTGGAGGCTTCAAACCTTCGAACAAATACATGCAGTTTGTATTCTTTAGAAAAAGAAAACTACTTGTGAGGATTGAGATATGAGGATTTTGGTGGTTTTTCTTCATGAGAGCTTTTTTTTTTTTTTTTTAATCTCAAAAGCTATCTTAGAAGATATGAAGTGGTGAGTGATCAAGCTAAAGGGGGTAGATGAGGGATAAATCTAAAGTCAAAAGTGGAAAAAAAATTTGAACTTTTTTCAATTTACGCAAAATGTGCTCTCGACCGGTACATGGTTTATAGGGTGTACTTTCCAGTATATCCGATAAATTGACATGTACTGGTCGGTACACCTAGTTTTGTGCAAAAACAAGATATACGTCTGGTATGTATCGATTGGTAACTAGTACGATACATCGACCAATACACTTGGTCTTAATGACTATGGCAGGAAAACTTGAAGTTGTGAATCTTTCTCTTAATGAACCAAATATGAAAATGGTGTTACACATAGATAGTGATGATGACATAATAGATGAAGATAAACTCTTTAAAGTTTGACTAAGATGGTTGTCTGGGTAATTAACAATGTTAGGCATGTTATATCATGCATGCTTTTTTCGACTTTTTTGGATGACTAATAGTTGACTACCATGCAAATAGCTCTTGTTGGTAATCATTGAAGTTCGTTACCTAAGATGCAAATAGCTCAAATACTTGTTTGGAAGCTATTAGATATAAAGAGACATAACATGCTAATCCTCTCATGGTAACTCCATATATATATGTTTCATTTGAATGACATAAATTAATTAAATACAATACCATTGTATAAATAACATTGATAACTAATCTATACACCGAGACGGAACAATGAATTTTTGAAACTTTGTGTGTTGATAATTTAAAGTTCTTGTTTGGTTGAAATGATCTAATGTAAATATGAACCTCAAGCCTTCGTATCCTGGAGAGTGCAAACTTCCAAATCATCATGTCATTATAGGAATGCTAAGGATAAGTAACCCTTGACCTAGAAACATGCAATTAAAATGGATAACGAACAAACAGACCTGTAACGGTCCACGAGCATTCTAGGATATAATGGAATAAAACGAGATATAACGGACTCTTGTTGGTAATCATTGAAGCTTGTTACCTAAAATGCAAATAACTCAAATACTTGTTTTGAAGCTATCAGATATAAAGGAGACATAGCATGTTAATCCTCTCGTGGTAACTCCATCTATATATGTTTTATTTAAATAACATAAATTAATTAAATACAATACCATTGTATAAATAACATTGATAACTAATCTATACACCAAGACAGAACAATGAATTTTTGAAACTTTGGGTGTGTTGATAATTTAAGGTTCTTGTTTGGGTGAAATGATCGGATGTAAATATGAACCTCAAGCCCTTGTATCCTGGAGACTGCAAACTTCCAAATCATCATATCATTATAGGAATGTTAAGGATAAGTAACCCTTGACCTAGAAACATGTAGTTTGGGATAGTGAACAATAGACCTGTAACGGTCCACGAGCGTTATAGGATATAATGGAATAAAATGGGATATAACAGACTAATTTTTATACACCTACCACGTATTAATGTATTATAGAGGGAAAAAAATACTAAAGATTTAGAAGACTTTGGGACACTGTTTTGGAAGACTCTGGAACACTATTATAGATACTTTGACTAAATTGAATTTGAATACAATATGGTATTGAATTGAATGAAGGGAGAAATATAATATATGGTACTGAATTGATTATAAATAAAATATATGGTACTCTTCAACAAAGGACTGCAAATAGACAGATCGAAAGTTCACAGCAGACCTTGCCTTATTCTCTTCTTTTTTCCTTATCGAAAATATCAAATGAATTTTTCCCCTTTATAGTAACAACCATTACGTTAACACCGGCAATATTTAATAACCGATTTCTTTATAACAGCCATCATATGGGCGTTTTAACGAAATCGTTAACCTTAACCGTGAAAATGTCAAAACGTAACGTCTAACCACCATTACCCATTATAACGCCAAATATAACTGCATAGCCTAGAAAAGGATGTTTCCCAACTAGGATAAGTATGGAGTGCATGAAGTGGACTATTTATCTTATTGAGCGGAATTCGATGAAACATACGAATGGATGTATCGTTGATATACACAAATCCCATCGCGGGGCACTTGTGTACGGAATTTATGTAGTTATAGGATATGAAAATTGAATTTACAAAATGTGATGCATGGAAAACCCAAACTAATATATTTTACAAAAAAAAATAAAAAAAAATAAAAATAAAAATAAAATTAATTGATCCACGAGTAGTTTTCTCCCATAAAAGGTTGGATTCTCGATATTCAACTTTCAAGAAGGTTGAAAAATTCCTAGAATGTAACCCAAACAAAGGATAAAAGGAGACTAACCAAAAGTGGCAAGTACATTGGCCAAATTCAAATTAAAGATCCAAAAGTACATTAGCTATAGTGAGAAAACTATATAACTACTAATTCAAATTTTGAAAAAGTACAAGAGATAGTCAACTATAGTTGCTCCTGGTTTATAAATATCAGGATATCTCATTTTCTCATTCTAACTTGGAAAATTTTAAAAAGCTTCAAAGCGCGAAAATGAGCATTTTGAAAAAATTGATTCAAAGAATAAGAATACAGATTAAAAAAAGTTCCAACTTTCTATCTACTGAGGGTGCTTTAAAGAAAAGAAAGAGAGTCCCTAGGGCTTATGTTTTGAACTTCATTTAGACAAAAAAAAAAAAAAAATTATTTAACATCTACGCCCTAGAGAAAAACCCTTTGTTCCTCATCCCAATAAGACACGACATTACTTTAGAGTCATAAGGCTAACATGGAATGTTCTAAATTTCTCAAAGCTTTTGTAGGAAACATTTGGTTGTACTAATTTACTCCGGGTTGGTGAATACATGCAAACTAGTAAAAAGAAATTAAATTGTTAGAAATTAATTATGTAAAAACGAGAGGGAAAAAACAAAACGGCTATGTCGAGTATTAATTTGCTCAAATAAAAAAAAAAGATCAACATATTTTACAAAAATAAATAGTAAAAAAGTATAAAGAATTTACAGAAAATATTCCACTAAGAAATTAGGGGAAAATGTGGAAAAGCAAAGCTAAAAATAAAAAAGTCTCCAATATAGGCTAGAGTACCCTAAAAAATTATTAATAAAAATTAAATTTTTTTTGTAGATATATCCAATATTTTGGAAGTATCGCCAGATAAAATTAGAGTTGCCACCGTATGAATAATATGATCTAAACATCTGATATTTCTAAAATATCAGATATACCCAAATTTATGCTCGATTTATACCAACATTTTTTTTCGAAAGAGATCCAATATAAGCTTATTGTACACTCATTTACACGGACCAACTCCTCCTCTCCAACCGCCCCCATAGAAGCTTATTGTACACTCAGAAACTGCTCCCACTCTACATAAACTGGACAAACCAAACCTCCTTGAAATCACAATGTGCAGTGCATAGAAACCATAGAAAGACCAAGACTGATAATCTTTCTCAAGTTTTCTGAATTTATCTACACAAGACTGATATGTCCTAAATATCTTTTCCTTTTTAAAGGATCAGTATATCTAGCCGAAACAAAATTTTGAATTTCAGTTGCCAAATAGGGTCTAGAACATTTTGAAAAAAAAAAATTTCAAAGGTAAAATTTTATTCATGAAAATAACATGGAATTATAATAGGGTGAGTTTACAAGTATTAAGGCCCCAATGCAAGAGCATCGCAATTAGCAAATAGATTCTCAAAGAAAATCCCTTTAAAAGAGGGAAGGTGAGAGACCCAACCCCAAAGAGTAAATAAGACCTCCATGATCACGATGCCAATATCCAATGTCTTATCATTAATAATTTTATTATTCCTTTCCTTCCACATTGTCCAAGATACTGCAAATGGGATTAGCCTCCATAACGCCTTCCCTATTGGAAAAAGACGATTTGGTGTTTCCAACTTCTTAGCAATATTTCTATGGAACCGGGCATTATCCAGCTCACACCAAAAACTTGTAAGAAATGAATCCACACCATACTAACCCAACCACAATGGAGAGGAAGGTGAACCGAACTCTTCGAAAATAGTTTGCAAATGTTACATCCCCTATGAACCAGCTCAACCTTGGATGGAAGCGTATTCCACATTGTTGTCCATATAAACTCTTAAAAGTAACCCCTTTCATACTAGCTTCAATAGGAAATTATGAAATGCATCTTCAGGTAATTGATCCATAGCCAATCTCAAGGAAAATGTTAACTGATCCATAGCCAATCTCAAGGAAAATGTGGCAACTGAGAATGGACATAACCCACTTGTCCCCGTTTGTCCCTACTTGTCCCAACGATACACTGCCCAACCAATCGGAAATAGTTACAAACTCAACCATCTTGCCAACTGAAAAGTACTACGAAGATGAGAATTCCAATGCAACAACCCATTAGTTTGCTTGCCAAACACATCACCTTACCTTCCTCTTGGGAATGTATCTTTAAAGGCTAGTTACCCCTCCCAAACATCTTGCGAAATCTAACTTTATCGACTCTACCTAGCACCACCTCAACCCCTTGGACAAACTCATCCTTATAATTAGGAATTGTTCTTCGTGTACCTAAGTCATTGTTATGCAAGTGGAGAAAACCATTTTGGCCGAGATTATTTTTAATATTTTTATATAACATTAAACTTTTCAATTTTCCAAAATGTCACTAAACCCATCAGTATCTTGAAATCCATAAAATATATCTTGATATGTATCATTAAGCCACATCGATGCGCATCTCTCTATACGCTAATACAAGGGCAATAGGGGGATATCGTCCTTGTACAACTAACATGAATGAATGGATAAATGATAAACAATAGCTTACTTGTTTATGTTACATAAGTCGCTAATACAAGGGCAATAGGGGGATATTGTCCTTGTACAACTAACATGAATGAATGGATAAATGATAAACAATAGCTTACTTGTATATGGACGTGTTTTTAAGACCTATTTATGTATTTTATATACTTAAAGATATACTATTTTTTCTTTTTGTCTGTCACCTATATATTTATTTTTGCACCTTATCTTTCAATATAGAATACGTTTCAATACGCATATCTCAATTTATGTTTTTGATATACGATAGGCTATGTATACTTATATTGATAACCATCCAACTTACAAAAGCAAACTAGATTGCTAGACGCTAGGTCACATACTAAAATGATTCTAAATGTTCGAGTAATGTTTTGGAGTCCAAAAGATTATTCATCGTTTTCACAAAATAAAGCAAAACACACAGATCGGTGCTACATTAAACGAAATTAACATTAAACATGAACATCCAATATAAATGGAAAGTTTTATAACATGCTATAAGGTGTTATTAGATCTTTCCAACAAAGAGTTCAATATACTGGTTTTTTCATCTCACGGAAATGAAAATCAATCACCCAAGTGAACATATTGAATGATATGGAGCACAAACAAACTAAAACAAACGAGAAATGATGGTCCTGGTAAGAGGCAAGGTTACAACTCTAACGATATCATTAGCCAATACATTAGGAAAAGGGTAGAATAGCATAGGCTGAATCATTTGGTATAATCAAATTCCAAATCTAAAATGAACTTTTTCACTAGCAGTTTAATGAAATTAAGCTTTTATGTCACTGCACTCACTTGTATTGTTGCACTAAAACAAAGTACATAGGATCATGTATTGGACCCTGACTTGATAACTTGCATATTTGCAAAAGAATAAAGGCACATGTGGCAAGGCTGAAAATGTTAAAAAATGAAGAGAGATCATTAATCAAATAAGATAGAACGAGAACAATTTTAGATGTGAAAATAAAGAATTGAAAATAGTAAGCAATACACAAATATGACAAAGATGGATCAAAACTTAAAGTTTCCATCCTAGCTGATATTAATTAACAACAACAACTGGGTACATAGCACATTAGATACTTTTCCATACCATGAGTTTGGAGGATTAAGTTGTTCAGATAAGTGTACATCGGTGCACAGTGGATTGAACCCCAGTTATACTTTTGGACCCCAACTATGATTTTTAACGCAAAGCAGGATCCCAAGTTTTTTCATGTCTATTGTCTTTTAAAGTGGGAGACATGCACACCAAGTAATTTTAGTTGTCCTACTATAATTAGGAAGTCCTTGTTTACAACTAGACCATGAAAGGAGATTGAAAAACCAAATTCAATCCCTAGTTATTCATTCGTTCTTTACTGTATTTACCTGACGGTTTGTAACTAAATTAGGTACTAGTTAAAGATCAAAAGGTACTCTTGTCTGTTTCATGTTTCTGTTACCTGTATAAACTCCTGGTCATTTGTAATCAGTTGTAGTTAAAACATGTCTCGGAAGTTTTATGCCTTGACAATAGATTGTGAGGGTCAGTAGCAATTTCCCTATCATTGGTCTTCCGATTTCCCTTTGAGTTGCATCCTCTAGCAGTGCATCTAGAGGAAGAAGAAAAATATGGTCATGAGGAGGCTTAATCGGCTGAGGTTACAGAATTATTAGGGGGAAAAAAAAGATGGAATGATCATAAAAACTAAATAAAAACATGGACACGCCATGGGCTTGCTAACTACTTGCATCGGGCTAGTTGTGGGACAACAAAGATGGACATAACAGATTTGTTAGCCCTACAAATTCATTCCATGGCCAGCCCATTGTAACAGATATTGACATGTCTTGGTAGTACTTTCCCTCTTTGATGATATTTACTAGAACAAAACCTCTTCTTCTGTCAATCTTCTCCTTTCATATTGATCAAACCAGGTATTTGATATGATTTTCTTGTGACATTACCTCGCGTTCAATCGTGTTAACATATACAACTGTCTAAAACTACTTTAATGAACACTGAGCAATTGACAAAAGACACAAAACTGCTAAAACAACAGCAGCGGGTGGAAAGCATAGTAAGATTGAAATATTACTGACAATGTTAAGCTTTTGCAACACACTTCTCATGAGAAGTTATGGTATATAAATAAATATAACCAGTATCTGTGGTAACATGTGAATATAATACAATAGTGCAAAGCATGGGTACCTTCCAAAGCATACTAGCAGAATTATCCAAAGTAGTGCAGTAAACCAGTTTGTCTCCTTGTAGGTAACCCAAACCTGACATGGTAAAGAAAGTATGAATAAGTACTTCAAATAAAATTATCAAATTCTTTTGTGAAAAAGATCTCGCTGCACAGAAATTGTGATATCCTTGTGTGGGCGGGCCTCGGGAGGAGGGTGCGGAAGAAGTCCAAGAGCCCATGGATCCCAAGAGGGTTGGCAAGCTACAAAGGAGAGATCATTGTCCCACATCGCCTAGGTAAGAGAGGATGATGTGCTATATATGTACGAGTTTGGATCTACAAAGTACTACGCATTTCAAAGCCGTGCGGACCTTGAGCCAAAAGCGGACAATATAGTACTCTATGGATCTAGTCGTTACAGAATGGTATCAGAGCCTGACCCAGCCGAAAGTGTGCCAACGAAGACGTTGGACTCCCAAAGGGGGTGGACTGTGATACTCTTGTGTGGGCAGACCTGAGGGGGAGGGTGCGAGAGAAGCCCAAGAGTTCATGGATCCCAAGAGGGTTGGCAAGCTACAAAGGGGAGATCATAGCCCCACATCGCCCGAGTGAAAGTGGGTGATATGCTATATATGTACGAGTTTGAATCTACAAAGTACTACGCATTTTAAAGCTGTGTGGACATTGAAGCCCAAAGCGAACAATATAGTACTTTGTGGATCAAGTCGTTACAGAAATCTAAACAGAGACAACACTACTTAAAATCGTGTATCTTTTCAAAATGGTCCAGTTTGAATGTTTTACATGTTTGCATATTATTCTTTAATAGGAACTATTAGTTTTTGATAGGTAGGGAGGTGGTTTTATATTTTCGTGAAGAGTGAAACTTTTTGAATTTTATTGGGGATAAAATTAGCTAGTGAATGAAATTGGGTAAAAAAAAATCATTATTCTGCTGATAAATTGTCACTCTTTAAAAGCTTGAACTTAGAGAGAGAATCTAATCATATATCAAGCGAAAACGAGAGCGGAAGTGTAAAACTACAATCTGTAACGGTCGATACCAAATAGTACAACTACATCATAAACTCGCTCAGGGCTTGTTGTGGATAAACACGTGAGGAGAGAACCACAGACAAATGGAGTTGGATTTGAAATTCCAATACTCCTCAGCGCAAGCATTCGTTCAAAAATTTTAATAATGAAAAATCTTGCAGTGATTGCGTTGAATGAGACTTGAACTTACAACGGACTGATGCTCTAATACCATGACAAATTTCCATTCTAGAAAGAGGGCGACTTTAATAAAAAATCAAGCGAAAGCGGGAGTGAGGTGTGAGATTACAACATATAGAAGTGGGTACCAATAGTACAACTATACCATAAACTCACAAGGGGATTGTCATTGATAAACCCATTGGGAAGGGCCCATGGACAACTGGAGTGGTCCTTGATATTACAACATGTATGTTACGATACTTCATTTTCAAAAAAATTCCTTTGCTCGACGTGTATTAGACACTCGTACACCTGGACACTCGTCACGAACTCCCATTAGACAGTCCATGCTTAGTGTAGCATCTATTTTTTCTTTGTACCACCTTGCGGTAGTATTTAGAAACTTGGTGGTGGCATATAGCCATTTTCCTTCTATAAGACTCTACATAAATTCTCCACCCTTTTTTTTATTCTTCTCATCAGGTCTTGGGTGGTTTTATCTTGGTCAACTAGCTCTAGGAAAGAGCTTGAGAGGGAGGGTTCCTTAAAGATTTGCTAGAGGATCTTGGTGCATGTTGGGAAGGATAAGTCTTATGCTTTGAGGATTGCAATAGCTGTAGTTAGTGAATAGACCTACCATTTCTTGAAGGATTTAACCCATTAGATTCTATGTTTACTATTTCTTTGTGTAGATTTGAGGGTTTGCTATTAAGAGTTAAGATGGGTAACCGAGTGTCTTTTTATAATGGTAGTTTTCGATTCTGTCAATATTTTTGTTTTTGATTGTCTTCATTTGAAAGATGAATGTGAGAGCTTTCTATAGGTAGCTTATATGCAGAATTTGGATAAGTATTGAAGAAGTTATAAATGTTTGAATTTGGTGTGTTGAACTGTAATTTGCTGAAATTTGTAAGTCTGACTTTAAAACGTGATGAACAAGGGGTAAAGATCTGGTTTTATTTTATGTTATTGAAAGCACTTAAGGATAAATCTTGCATGTTTAAAAAGTAGAAGGTAAGAGTTTTCCAATGGTATAAAGTTTTCAGGTTTTGGTTGAAAAATGTGACTTGTGTGTAGGATTGAAGTTGCTATGTTACACTGAAATGTTCTGGAAAATCTGCTCTGAGGTAGAAGACGATGACGTCTGCTGATGTCATCTATTTGACCCAATTATGACCCAACTTTGACTGATCATAGAATTTGATCCATAACTCTGTTTTTACTACCGTTGTGATCACTGTGATAAAATTTAATTTTGAATAAATTTATTTTGCATATTATAATATTTTAATTCTAGCAATAATATGCCTCGAGATGCATATTTCTAGTAGATGTTTATTATTAAATATTGTGCATCGTATGTTATTGTGATATTTAGAACTTAGTTCATCTAATGGAATTATGATAATGATGCTACTTGATAAGTGTTGAGAAATTTTGAGTTTGACATGAATACCCTACTCCGGCGTTTGAAATGTACCGAGTGGTACAATATGGCCATATATGCCTTGGTTTCTGACATTTGTGTAATCCGTACATAGTGAGTTGTATGGTGCCAGTCTCCAAAAGGGGAAAACTAAGCCACTATACGAGTTATGACTCGCGTGATATAGTGGAGTGTTCCTGAGGAGCAGTGCCTGATTTCCAAAAGGGAAAAACTAAGCCACTATACGAGTCATGAATCGCGTGATACAGTGGAGTGTTCCTAAGGGGTCAGAGGAAGGGTGTGAACTTAGTCCTCTTCCAGCGCGCAGTTTTAAATTGTGTTTTAGCCCGTGTCAAGTCTTTTGAGGTGAAGTATGCATTTTAGAGACGGCACCCCGTTTGAAATGCATATATACTCAAAGTGGGTATTGGTACACGTATGGAGGTGTGTCGGAGTGAGACATATTCGGCACATGGATAGGTGCGATAGGGTATTCATGGTCTAAGATTTTTGTAGCATGTCCTCCGGTAGGGAACTAAGCCATTGTATGAGTTTTGACTTGCATGATGCGATTGAAAGTTTCTAAGGACCAATAGAAGGGACATGTCTTGGAACAAGTATGTCCTAAAAATAAAAATAAATGGTATGATATGTTGTGAAAGTGAGTATGCGAGAATTTGATAAGATGATATGTGCAAAAGGTTATGGAAATTTTCATCCATTTGAAAGGAATGGTATATTAAAAAGTTATGTTTTTGTTGATCATCTTATTTGTGCATATGACTAGTTAACCATATGGTTGGTGCATTATGAATAAGTTGTAGAGTGTGATGTAAGGTAAATGTGGATGTGTCTTGAAATGTGGATTATTATTTGTGTTATCTGTAGTTGATTTTTAATCTGCTCATACCAGCTTTAGGCTGACCCATTTTGCTTTGTTTTGTGGCAAATGGGTGTACTCTTATTGGAGTGCAGGCGTTGGAAGCGACTTTGTTGATCAAGCCGAACGGAAGTAGATCCTAGTCTTTTCCAAGGTTTGTATGATGTTTTGTGTTTTGCTATTTGGTGTTTAATATGCAAGTTTTGTTTGTGTGAATGCTTTGATGTGTGGGGTTGGGGGAGAAGGTTGCCTTTGGAATGGTTGTAATATTTTGGAGTTTTGTGTAATATTTTGGAATTTCGTTTTTCCGAGAAATGTTTATTTGAGAATGTGGTTAAGTTTTATGTCACGTGCCGTTTGTAGGAAAATTCCCGGTCTGTTGGAATTTTCCTTATGAGCGGGGCGTGATAGAAAATTTTGGTATCAGAGCCATATTGTTCACATTAGGCAAAAATGCTTAACAATTCCTCGGAAGTGGTGTGGGTAGAGAAGTAAGATCTTTTGTTTGATCTGTGATTGATTAGGGTGTGTTTGTTTGTTTGTTTCTTTTTAGAGAGAGGATGTCGGTCGGACAAGGAATATAGATGATATATCTGGTACATCTGAAGGTGAAGTTCCAAGGAGCTATAATCTGGACCACGATGCGATTACCACATTGATACAAGGTTTAAGGCAGGGTAGTTCCTAAGATGATCCGTTTGCTCGTCGAAATAAGGCCTTCTCTAGACTTCGGATGAGCATTACGTCAGAGCAGCGCAGTGAATTGGCAGCTCACCAGTTTGATGGAGATGCACTAAATTGGTGGGATTCTGTGCTTCAGACTCGTGATGTAGTTGGTATGACTTGGGAAGCTTTTGTTGTGTTGTTTGAACGTCAGTTCATTCCTGCAGGGCAAAAACACAGTTAGTTGATCGATTCATTAAGTTGCAGCAAGGTCAACGAACTGTAGCTGAGTATGTGACTGAGTTTAATCATCTTAGTCGGTATGCGCCGTATCCGGTAGATACTCTAGAGAAGAAAAATCTGAAGTTCTTGCATGGATTAAATCCTTTCTTGAAAAGACAACTAATATTAATGATTGATAAACCTTTTGAGGAACTGTATAACGCGACCTTGAGACAAAAAGAGGTGGAGATAGAGTGTAAAAGGGTAATAGCCGATAATCGCAAGAAAGGTCGCCAAGGAGAGGTTCAAGGTCAGCAAAGGCAGCCAAGCAGGGGAGGACCAATGAAAGGAGGTAATCAGAGAAGAGATGGACATAAACAAGGGGTATCTACTCGAGGAGATCAGATCGCAGTAAAGCGGGTCTGTTAAATTTGTGATCAGGAAGGACACATAGCTAGAAATTGTCCTAGGAGCAACAATAAGCCACGGAACCAGCAAGGGCAGAGTGGTCAAAGAAATCAGGGCCCCGTGTGTTATGAGTGTGATCAGGACACATCTCTCGATATTGTACGCACCCACAGCGGGTTGCTCCTCGCGGTAGTGGTGGTGGGAGAGGTCAGCATGTTACCGCCTCAGTGTCGTCGGTTCGTTTATCCCTGAATCCCAAACATGCACAACAAGCGGCCTTCTTGAATTGTTTTTTGGGGACCTTGCGAGCTAACTGGCTAAATGTTTGGGTATGCCTTTGGGGTTTAAGCAGAATGACAGAAGAGCTTGGCATAACGTGGTTGATCGAGTATGGAGAAGGATTGGAAGAGAAAATACCTATCCAGGGCAGATATGGTGCATTAATTAAGAATACGCTCTCCTATATTCCAGTTGTTCTCATGTCTTCTACTGTTAAGCCTATTTCAGTAGCCAATGAATTGGGAAAAGTATCCCTGGACTTTCTATGAAGAACAACTGAGTAACCCAAAAGCTTCCACTCAGTGAATTGGGTGATTATTTGCAAGCAAAACAAGAGAGGAGGCTTGCGCATCTACAGATCGAAAGACTTGAAGTGTGTGCTGCTCAGTAAATAGCTATGGAGGTTTGGTTTAGAGGAATCAGGTTTTTGGAGATCAGTAATTGCAAAAAAGTATGGGTTGGATCAGTTAGCGCGGTACACCAAACCAGTTTCCACCAAATATGGATATACAAGATGGAGGTCTTTCATGAATTTCAAAATGAGAATTTAATAAACATATTTCTTACAAAGTGAAAATTTGTGCAATGCTTGAGCGAGTAAGCGACCATTAAAGGATGATTTAATGTCCTCTATTACATTACGAACTTCGGCACAGTACAAGTGCTTGGGCGTTTGAATTTGTTTACAGACTCAGTTTGAACCAGGATAAGTTGGTGGTAGTAAAGTCATACCAAGATTCGACTGTTAACTTGCCAGTTTTATCTTCCCAAAACCAACCATCTAGATCAGAATTCAGATCTCTAACATTTAGGATATCAATCCAGCAAACCATGCTGAAGAAAGCAGCCTTTGTTGATGTTATATTGATTGAATTGATATCAATCACTCAAATTTATTGAGTTGGAGAAAGCAGGTTCCGCCGCTACCAATTTCCTTGATTAGTGTATAGTGCATGGAATTATTTTAACAATTGATAATCTTGCTAAACGGGGGCTAATCATTGCCAAGAAATGTAGCCTTTCTGTAGTTTAATTCTGCACTTGTTTTATCAATGTGCCTCTGCTGTGGACATATGGAGATATGTGAGCAGTATATGAGGAGGTACCAGCTTTGTTGATAGTCAACAGTAGTTCAAGATGTGGGAACTATGGAAATTTTCCTATCAAGGGGAATTGAGTCTGGGACAGTATTCCTATTGCTATAATGTGGGTGTTACAGAAAGAACGAAATGCTTGTGTGCTCAAAAATAGATACAGATGTTCCTTACAGATTAATCCAAAGACTATGGCATTAGGGGGAGTATTTGGGGTATTTTAAAAAATTTATCTTTTCATATATGTATGTTTACTTGGGGGTCAAACTTTTCTTGATTGATGCAGTAGCCAAGGAATGCAATCTGTTACTTTTTGCTCGGTGAGTTCCTCACTCGCTTGATCCCTAAGTTGTCCCGGATGCTAGGCGAGGTGACACGGCAAGCTTGGCCTGGGCGCTTAGCTCGCCTAGGCGTCGCCTCACATCCAGGGCAATCTTTGTAGGAATTTTTCAAAGCCTCTATATATACATCATTTCACATGTTAATTTCACAAAAACATGAATTTCAGAAAATCTATATTCATAATCCAATAACGAACATAAAAAAAAGTTAAGAATCCAATGTAAATAAAAATTAAAAGAAATTTCAAAAAAAAAAAAAAAAAAAACTGTAGTCAAAGGCGTGTGAGTGCCTAGGCAACCTCCGAGCCTACACCAATTTTAGGCAATGCCTAGGCCAAGGGAGGCAGGGAGGGTCTCGGTTGCCCTCTTAGCTCCCCTAGGCGTCACCCGAAACTACATAGCCTGAGACTTTCCCTTAGAATTAATGTACACTCTGTTTTACTGATCAATAAATAAATAATAGTGTCAATTCATTGGATCACAATGTTAGCTGAGAAACTGCAAAAAATGGTGCTTTAGAGGAGGTTGCAACGTCTTATATTAATGGAACCCACAAAAACAATGGAGATGGATATACACCCAACAACATCAAGACAACCTAAAGAAGTATGTATGCACACAATAGTGAAATCCATCCGCATTAACTTTGGAGAAGTATGTATGCACACAATAGCGAAATACATCCGCAATAACTTTGGAGACTTTAATAAATATTTGTTTCTTTTAAAGGTAAAATGTTATTGCTTCCTTGGAAAACCAATACAAAAAAAGGCCGCCTTGAGAACATCAAGGTCGAGCTATCAAGGAATTCCAATCAGCATACAAATGAAAATATAAGCCCTTGAAAAGACGAATGAAAAGACCCCAACTCCACAATAAAATTAAAATCTCCATAGCCACTGTTACCTAATTAGAAGCTTTATTGTGGTAAATTCTAGAATTACATTCTAAACATCAATTTCCACAAAATTTTCCTTTCGAAGTAATATGATTCAGTGTTTTCCACTACAATAACATCTCAAAGGATGCTAGCAACACCCTATATAATCCAAACTCACTTGTGAGATATTTCTGAACCAAACTAGCCATTCACAATGAAGAGTAAATGTCCCCATTCTTAGGGAAACTATCGCATAGGAGCAAGTGACATCAGTGTTCATACTTTTTATAGTTCAACCTTGGTTGAAAATTTATTCCAAATAGCCGTCCACATAAACAAAAAAAAGAAAAAATTGGAGAGGACCCCTTTTCTTGCATGCCAACTTTGATGTAAAATCAAGATGAGCATCTGTAGGTATTGGAGTCATAGCCAATCCAGAAAAGAGTGAACATGCCCAGAAACCACTGTCCTCGTCCTCCATCTCGTGCTTCTCCAACACCACACCTTGTAGAACCCTAGATAACTTACTCAACAAACATCGCCATTTCTCTTGTAAAAAGTGTCGTTCTAGAAAGATGAAACTTCAATTCATCACACCATTAATGTACTCACCAAACTCCATTACCAAAACCACACTTCCTCACACATAAGACAAAGTCTTGGGAATTTATCTTTGAAAGAATCATCCCTGCACCATACCTCATGCCAAAATTTAACTTTGTCCCCTTTGCGAATAACCACCTCGATTCCTTCAAGAAATTAGAAATTTTCTTCTATGTGCATGCACCGTAAGAACTCGTTGGATGCCTTGGAATCCACCTTGACCTCGTCAGATCCTATTTCCTTTTAATGATTTTTTTTCATAAGATTTCCTTTTTTATATTTAACATATCTCCATAAACAACTTGTAAACAAGTGTCAACATCAATGAGGATGGACTGCCAAGTCCTCCCACCTCTTTGGGCATGCACACTAAATCCCAATTCATGGCATGAAACCATTTGTCATCATTTCAATCCTTTGAGACCCTCATGACGACATCTGAACTAGAGACATATAGTGAATAGGGACACTGGCTAGACCCCTCCTTATAAGCACCAATCTACCTTCTTTAGACAAAAGCTTTGCCTACCCCATGGCTAATCTCTTTCCCATCACCTCTACTATAACCCACATGTGCTTACACCAGTTTTTTCTCTCAACAGAAGCCCCAAATGAATATCTGGCAACACACCTACTCAAATCCCCAAAATCCCTGCTCTCACACCAGTTTTAATTTCTTTTCTCGCCATACACCACACTTTAGAAATTAGTTTTCATACCAGAGCAAAATTTGAAGATAAAAAAAAATGTACTTCATGCTTTTCAATTGATCCATGTCATCATCCAAGAAGAGAGTATCATCATCAGCAAGTTGTGTAACTCTCTTACCAAAATAAGCTCGTCTCTGTAGCTTTTGCTACTAGAGTGCTCAAGGTTTCTACTGCAATAGTAAATAAAAATCAAAACATTGGGCTCCCATGGCGAATACTAATGGAAATCCTTAACGATGGCTCCCTCCATTCCCCACAAATACCAAGAAGTATTGTTGACATGCACATATTTAATCCATCTCTCACCAAATCCCAATTCAAATAGTCATATACTTTTACAAAATCAATTTGCTGAGAAACCAGAAGTACCACTCCATCTCGAATCGACCAACTCATTAACTACCATTACTCCATACATAACTGCCTATCTTCATAAAATCCCCTTGGTTTGGCCCAATGATGATCTCCTGTATGATTTAAGTCTATTAGAAATCGCCCTAGCAGTAATTTTATATATCCCACTTACTAGACTAATAGGTTTTAAATATAAAATAAAACCAGCCCGGTACTTCTTAGCAGTCAAAGTTAAGAAATAAGTATTTTAACTCAAAGGTTAACTGTTCAACCCTCCTACAATAAATAGCTAATTGAGATGTGCACCCATCATTAATCACTATTGCACTTACCTCGAAAGACTAGCAATCAATGTGCCTTGACCATCAGTTTTCAAAGCAGATGACATAATATCCCTAAGAAATCAAAGACTGAGATTGAATCTTTTGTATGTCGACCATCTTATCTCGAAGAAAATCCTAGGGCCCAACTAAATTTGTAATTGTATCTCAAGGAAAATCCAATAGTTGATTAAAAAATTGTATCTCAAATATCTCATCTCGAAGAAAATCAAAGGGTCCGGTTGAAATCATAAACATATTTCGAGGTAAATCGCAGGGCCCAAATTAAATCATATACATATCTCGAGGAATATCTGACGGTTGTTAAAAAATAAATAAAAAATCTCTTTTATTCGTCCTTCTCTTCCTCCCCCTTCTTCCTCCTCTGTTTCGCAGCCCTGCCACCACCCTCCCCCTTCCTCCTTCCTCCTTCCTCCTCCCCCTTCTTTCAAGATCAAGATTCAAGAGAGGAAAAAAGAAGAATGGAATCTGATCATCAAAGAAAAAAATCACCCAGAAGCAAAAACAAACTATTGAATGGATTTCATTCTGAAAACTCCTTTATTGTGTGTCTGTTTTGTAGAAACCCAAAACCAAACAGTTAATAATAACACAAAATCTAATCCATTTCCATTCCATTAATTAAATTTGTCTCCCCAAACAAAAAGAATAAGAAAAAGAGGAGAGAATTCCACCACCTAAATAAGAATCAATGGTTAGAAGGAGAAATGAAGAGGCGAATATGATCAATGAAGCACACATCTATGGGCTTATCTTTCCTCTTGACATACCCTTTTGCCTCTTCTTGGGTGTACTCAGAAAACCCTTTCTCTCCATTCCTCCTCCACATCTCCTCCGCAAAGTTTCTGTGCCCAAAATAAGCCTCCACCTCCTTGTCGTTGTTATCTTCTTCTTCTTCTCCTCCTACTACCTTTACCTTGATGGGTAATCCCTCGTAATGCCTCTGTGTGATCCCTTCAAACTCATCCATCTAACCAAAGCGAGTTGAGATACAGAGTATAGCTCACCAATGACTCGGTGACCAAGACCAGGGAAGTTAAAGAGGAAAGGGACTCGGTAGGGACCGCAGACGAGAGGGTATTTGGTTACGGTTTCGAATAGGAGGAAGGAGGACTAAGGAGGGAGGAGGAGGAAGGGAGAGGTGGCAACGGGGCTGCAAAACCGATTAAGAAAAAGGGGGAGGAACAAGGAGGAAAGGGGAGGGTGGCGGCAGGGCTACGAAACAGATGAGGAAGAAGGGGGAGGAACGAGGACCAAAAGGAGGAAGGCGGAGGAAGAGGAGGAAAAATGAGAACGTTTTATTTTTAACAATCGTCAAATATTCTTCGAGATGCGTATATGATTTAATTTGGGTCTGCAATTTTTATCGAAAAATATGATTTCAATTGGATCCTACGATTTTCTTCGAGATGAGATGTTTGAGATACAATTTTTTAATCAACTATTTGATTTTCCTCAAGATACAATTACAATTTTAGTTGGGCCCTAGGATTTTCTTCGAGATGACATGTTCAAGATACGAAAGATTAAATGTTAGCCTTTGATTTCTCAGGGGTATTTTGGTCATCTGCTTTGAAAACTGACGGTCAAAGCACGTTGACCACTAGTCTTGGGGGTAAGTGCAATAGTGATTAATGATGGGTGCACATCTCAATTAGATATTTATTATAGGGGGATTTAGCAATTAACCCTTAACTCAATCAATAAAAAGGAATGTGAAGTTCAAAAGCCACTCTATCGTTCTTGAAGAAACCCACTGGATAACCGTCAGACCCGGTGCCTTGTCACTCTCGTAACTCCTCAAATCACCAACAATTTCCTCAACACTAAAATCATAATCAAGTATATCTCTATCCTCCTCTGAAATAGTACCATACTCTAGACCTTCCTACTCAGTCTCCACACCCCTAGATCCTAGTACAACTACTCGATGAAAGAGACAATAAGACGTAATATTTTGATCTATGAGTATTACATTAATCTGCAACCTATGCAGTTAAAACAACGATATAACACCGTTATCGTGCAACGGATATGGAGCGTTACGATTCTCCCTTTTCTCATTTTGGTATAACTGAACCGTTTTAACATTCAAATAACAACCGTTACCAATATAATGATACTTTAAGAATTCGCCGTTATATCATAACGACATCTTATATAAAAGGAAAAAAAGATCAAACATGGCTAAACCTAAACTAAGATGAAAACATTGATCGACAAATAAGAAAAAAGGGGACCATTGTTTCACACAAGAAGAAGAAAAAGGATCATCGAAGCAATCGAGTGTTCGATCGAGTTTGGTGATTGATTGTTCGATTGGTTGAATAAAAAAAATAGGAGAAAAGAAGAAGAAGAAGAAGAAGGGAAGAAGACCCAATCATTGAGGTTTTTTATGATCTGTTGCAGCCTTGCAGGTCATTGTTGAAGAAAACATAAGAGAAGAATAAGAAGAAGGTCGTTGTAGCCTTGCAGGTCGTTGTTTTTTTCCTCCGCTTTACAGCAGCAACTCTTCTCAACTCTCATCAGGTAAATTGTCTCTCTCTCACATCAATCTCTTCCAGTCAGTCTATTCCATGTTCTTACATATTGCTTGAATATCTTGTTTGATGAACTTTATTGAAGAATTTCATAAAACATGTCTATGTGGGGGTTTCATGTTTGCAAGGATTGATTGATGGGTTTCATCAATGGGGTATGGTAGAGAGACGAGGCTTGTCAAAGGGTTGTTGACGGTTTGGTTTTATGCTGATTGAAAATTTTGTTAAGTCGCTAAGTAAAATGAGTTTGTGATTTAACCATAATACAAAGCATTTTGAGCCAATATTTAATCAAACTCGGGTATTCATTGGCTCTCCGTCCTTGACCAATTAGATTTATCAATGGAATTGAATCAAAGTTTAATTAAAATCAGTCCTTCGTAATTTTGTGATTGATTTTATTTTATTTTTTTAAGCACTTGAGTGTGTAGATTTAAAGGAGAAGATATTGACATTGACGTTGCTTGATGGTATGTATCGATTTAGATGTTTTTAGGTTTAATGTTTTAAACATGATTTACTTTTTAACTCTATAATACATTAATACTTAGTGAGGGTATAACAAAAAATTTCGTTATATATATTATATCCCATTATAACCTATAACGCTCCTGAACCATTATGAGTCTGTTATCCATTTTAACTGCATAGTCTGCAACCTTGACAAATCTTTACTTCAAATGCATGAAAAAACTTGGTATTGCTATTGCCTTTTAGAAGCCATTTAATCCTAGATTTTCTATTCCATTTCATCTCTGAGAATTCAAATTCTACCACCATACTCCAAAAGCTTCAGGTGTTAGTACAGGGCCCAACAATATAAACTGAAAGGACGATGGAAACAATGTGGGTGGACTCACACGGAAGAATACCCAAAAAAGGCGAGAAGCCTATCACTACATTTCATACCAATAGTAGAAACTTAAACCTCAAACCTCTAAGAATCTATCAAACTTTGATACCTCAAAAAGCCCATAGAAACAACAAGGACGGTTACACATAGCACAACGGTAAATAGAATTCGTGGAGTACAAAAATAAAAATGGAAAACATATGAATTGATAGGTTAACTACACAAAATCAAAGAAAATAGTAAAGTTGGAAATATAAATAAATAACTAAATAAATTTGCATACCCCTTTGCATGACTATGAGGCAACTTATCTTAAGAATGTCTGACAGAAAAGAAACAATTTTCACTGTATAGTTTCTTAAGAAACTAATTTATGTCTATTTTATTGTTGTCTTTTCCCCTTTTTGAAAAAAACAATACTAAATGTGGAAAAAAGTGATTCTTCCAAATCACTGGGTTGACTACTTGTGAAATTTATATGGTTATGAAGAAAATGAATCATGTAAAGTCTCATATTGTTTGCAGAACGAGACAGAGGGAATAAGCTCAAATTGACATACCCCCAAAGCTATAATATTAATATAGAAATCCACCAATGTTGCAAGCATCCATCTGCAAAACATTCCAAAAAGTAATTAGCAAAAAGCAAGAAAATTTGATGAGAGGTAAAGAAGGAGAGTGTAGCCCCTGGACGGTATGTTGCAGAGATGGTAATCCTACCTTGAATTTTTTGTATTTTTAAGATAAATTGAGATATTAAGTCTGAGATAGTAGACTGAGTAAGCACACTTGTGGCTTTTATTCACAAACCCCCAGAATTGAACAGCCAAAATAAATTAAGTGAGAAATTGTTGGAAAAGCAAAAGTGGGGTTTTCTATGAAAATATTATTGGAGAAAAGATCGAGAGAGAGAGGCGGGGGCGGAGGGATGCTTACGGTGTCAAAAGCTCTCTACGAAAAGGGAGACCATCTCGGGAGATAGTGTAAGCCAGAGTCACCAACATCAAACATCCCAATACCCAAAACAAACTACTTAGAGCACGGACAACCATAGTAACCATAGCTGCTGCTGCTTCTACTTCTAAATGGTGATGTGATGATTTGATGGAATTCAAATGGCTTTTCTTTCTTCTTTTTTGTTTTCTTTTCTTTTACACGAGAAGCAGAAGCTGAAGAAGAAGGGAGAAAACGAAGGGAAAAAACTGTGGGTTAGCTATGCCCACGTCGGCAGAGGTGGGATGGAATGGGACCCATGACATCTTCTCAATAGTCTCCATTCCTTTCTTTGCCACGTGGGGACTGTTGTTGAATCAGTTTGGGCCTAAATCCTGTTAATGAAGCCCGCCACAAGGTGGACAATTCTATATATGGATTAGGGGTGGATGTATATTCGGTATTTATTTATTTTTTTGTTTAAAAAATCAATAAGTGCTAATTAAAATTTTATAGCACATCCACACCCCAAATCATATATTAAAGAAATTAACAAATATAACACATAAATTCCCCATTCTTCAATTTGTACCAAGGATTGTGATTCGTTTTTCGAGGTAATTTTGGTAAGTTTATTTTAAGAAATGTTTAGTTGTGTATAGAAAAAAGGTAAAATTTTCAATAATTTTGAAGTTGTTAATATAATTTAAGCAATTTAAGCTCTTATGTACTACATTAAGAGTGTCACAAGACTCATAATGTTATACAAACAATATTTTGCATAAGAATTACTTATATAACAAACTTTTAATATTAAACTAAGGGTACGTTTGGTTGCATGGAATCCTAATATGGGAATTGGAATCTCATATCATGGCATGCCATGGACTTGACCAACTTTAATGTTTGGTTGTCCATGGGAATTGGATTCTAATTCCTATTGTGAGTGTTTGGTTTACCAGCTTTGCATCAGTTCATGTAATCATCAAAACAAATCTCGAACTCCATAAGGATCCTACCACAACAATAAATATAAATTTTATTTGACAATATGAAGACTCGCAAGACAATATGACCATAATTTGTTTTGATCTTCACATTTACCATCAGAAAACTTTCCCTGTTGTTTCGATATTCATATTTAATCATCAGAAAACTCCCCCCCAAGTTGATCAGTAGAGTTAAAAATCACCTCTAGAATATCTCAACCCTTACTCATCCAATCTTGTACTCTACATCATTCTGCATTTGAGAATGCAATGAAGACAATATGACTATCAATTGTTTCGATCTTCCCATCAGAACATTCAACCCAAGTTGGTAAAAAACATTGCAATAACAGACCTTAACCTCGAACTCTATAGAAAACTCCATCCATGAAGATGATAAAAAAAAATCACCAAAAAAATCACAAAAAAAACCCATAAATCTGAGTCTGGGTACATAAAAAATAAATAAATAAATAACTCAACCTCAACCGAGAATGCTAAAGATGATAAAAATTCAAATAGATGTTAAAGATTACTCAAATCTGAGTATGGGTACAGAATACTTTGCCAATCCCATATCAATCGCTCAAATCGCAGTATATAGATCCTATATAATAAGAGACACGGTGAAACAAATTGAATCTGTGAGAGATGAGAACAGTAAAAGAGAATAAGATAGGGAGGAAGAGGGGTTAGGCAAACCTGGAGCAGGGAGATTTTCGAGAGAGATTAGATCACATAAGAGAAGAGATCGTGGAGACGAGAGAAGATCTTCGAAAGAAATGAAATCATAGAGATGGTGAGGAAGACGATAGAGTTTTTTATGTGATGGAAGAGGCGGAGAGAGCTCGCGAACTGGAGAGAGACGAGTAGAGGAGGAGTAGCAAGTGAGGTAATTTTCGGTGAGAATGTGTTGTTAAGGTTTCAGATATAGAGATAAAGAATGTCTAGGGTTTGGTTTGGCAACGAAGAGCAGAGCAAGAAAGAGAAGAGACTCGTTAATTATTTTATCAGTAGAGTAGAGATGAGGCATGGGAATCTGTGGCACGTGATGGCATGTCATGCCCATGAATATAAACTTAAACAAACACCTCAAATCCTATTCCAAGTGGGAACAGGATTCCAATTCCAATGGAATGGGTGCAACCAAACACACCCTAAGGTTAAAAAGGATTAAAATGTAGGGATTTTAAGATTGTCTTGACGAAATAAATTAATATTTTGGATTTCGAAAGAAATTTTGGTAAATAAAAAAAAAATATTTCGTGAAATTTTGACATTTTTTTAAAACACATTCCTTGGTCTGTACAAAAGAATGATTTTTCACAAATTTCTCATGTTCGGAAACAATGAGATGAAATTTTCTTCAAACCCCCTAAAATAACAAAAATTGAATAACATATCACAGAATTGAAGATAGATTTGGAATAAAATAAAAAAAGACCAAACTTTTTTTTTTATCACCAAATCATGAACAAATAGACCCACAAAAATAAACCCACCAAAGACGAAGTAGGTTTACTAAATCCCCTAAACCAACCCCCATTCTACCGAAACCCCTAAAAAACCTACTTTTCTTCACAAACTCAACAAATAAAAAATGGTCTTTCAAAAAGAAATCAAACAAGGAACTAAATTGAAGACAGTAAACGTTATCTCCCATGGATGAAAAACATTCTCTTTGAAACTCTTCATTCCATTCCCACAATTCCACCTACATCATTGTTACTGCCACCACTACTAGTGACGCCACCGCCACTCTCACCTCCTCCTACTTGGTGAAATCCCTCTTCATCATCCTCCTCAAAAAACTCAGAGCGTTCGTAAAACCCTTCCACCTCACCTCCACCATCAATCTCGCCCCATTTTCCCCCACCAATTGCAATCCTTTGAGCCTCCTTAGGAGCAACTTGACCTCGAGGACTGTTTGTGATGAGATCAAAGCAGATGATGAGCTGCTTTGGTCAGGGATGGTGGGAGATTATGAGAATTTTGAAATTTGGACGAGGGCATTTTCGAAAATCCAAAATTTGACGGACTTACAGACGTGGCTACTGTTCACATCACCAATTTTCGTTACAAAATTAGATACAAGAATCATCTCGTAACATCTCCAATAGACATACATAATATTTCTTATTGGTAAAGAGAGAGGGTGATGCATTTACAATGTTGTTATTTTACCACATTTGTGATGCTCTTCCTGAGAATAACGTGTAGTTCCCTCAAAAGGTTCAATGCACAAGCAAAATGGGGTTTTCTCAAAAGAACATTTTTGTGTTGCATGCTAACAAATAGAACTTCTAGTGATGGTGATGGTCTTGATTAGTAATTGAAAGTTGCACTAACAAATTTTTTTTTTTTGTCTTGCAAATTTTCGTAAGAATGTGATTTATATGTTTGCAACAAAATGTCTTCGTGAAAAATTGAAGAGAGTGTGGCACGAAGTTTGCTCGAAATAAAGAACATTGATTCTCTGGAATGTTAGATAACATCGATTGCTTGCACTATGAATGAAAGAATTGCTCAACTACTTGGAAAAGAACTTATTAGAACTACAAAACTCATTTGAATATGGTTCTCGAGGCGAATCCATCTCAAGACCTATGTATACAAAAAACATTTGGGGCATGCGTTGATCATTTTATGATATCAATGAAGAAAGTGAAAGACCCTGCTAGTAGAAATCAATACTAAATGAGTTATTTTCTTGGTGAGGGTATCTATCTTAAATTGGTATCCATAGTGCAAACAATCTCTCCCTATCAACGAGAAAAAGATGTTGTTTGCTAAAATCCAAAAAGGTGTCAGGAATGAGTATTTCCTTGGTGAGGTCATCTATCTTAAATTGCTATCCATACTGCAAACAATTTCACCCCTATCAATGAGAAACATAGGTTGTTTGCTGAAATCCAAAAAGGTGTCAAGAAAAATGTAAAAAGGGTATTTGGGTATTAAAGCACGGTGAGCAACTAATCATCACCTTGCGAGAGATATATGTATCACGCTCACATGCATTATGTTGCACAACGTGATTATTTAATGAGTGTGGTTTGGAGCCTGATAACTATTGCTACATTCCAAGTAGTAATTGTTTGCCGAGCCTAGCCATGATTATTAACTTATATCTCGTTATGCATATTACATTGAGCATTATACTACTTTCATGTTTGTAATGTTTTACCAAATTAATAAATGTAATGTTTGTATTTTTCAATTTAGTATGCGCAACATTTCTTCCACTCTTGTGCGTTGCTTATCCATTTTTGCACACTGTTCCAGCACTTTTGCGCGTTGTTCTTCGACACTTGTACATTGATTGTAGTTTGTACCATCTATAATTGATTTCTACGAACTTTGTCATGTTGTTTATTTCATTAATTTTCGTTTCAATCTTAAGTTAATGTATTTTCATCTAACGTGGTGGTAGATGAATCTTACGTGAATCCAAAACAAATTTTCTTTCAAACTCTTGATCAACAACTATTTACTTGTGTCATTGCTATTTTCACTATAACCCTAAACTTATTCCCATTATTGGGTGTTTCGCTCTAGCCCTCACCAGTTTTTTGCACTTCTTTGGTAGTCTTTTTTTCTAAAAGGGCATACATCATCAGAAACAACAACCTTTACTTCTTCAGTACCAAAATCTAGCCCCACGAATGTCCCATTCGTCAATTAACAAACCAGACTCAACTTTAGAGTCATAGCATTTTGTTCCTATTAGCTGCAAAGAATTGAGCATTAGGTTCAGAGGGTGCCATTGTGATTGAAACTGCAGACCATTCCTTGCTAGCACAAGTTTGAGAAATTTGTCTTAAACTTGCACAAGTGAATTTGAATCACAAATACCTTTGTGTCGGTGGACCTAAGGGGGAGGGTGAGGGAGAAGCTCATGATCCCAAGAGGGTTGGTAAGCTACAGAGGGAAAATTATAGTTTTCACATCGCCTGGGTACGTGAGATGGTGATGTACTATATATGTATGAGTTTGGATCTACAAAGTACTACACGTTTTAAAGATGTGTGGGCCTTTGGCCCAAATCGGACAGTATAGTACTCTGTGGATCGGGTTGTCACAGAATGGTATCAGAACCTGACCCAACTGAAAGTGTGCCAACAAAAACGTTAGGCTCCCAATGGGGTGGACTATGACACCCTTGTGTGGGCGAACATGAGGGGGTGAGGGAAAAGCCCAATAGCCCATGGATCCCAAGAGGGTTGGCAAGCTACAAAAGGGATATTATAGTCCCACATCGCCTGGGCGAGGGAGGGTGGTGTACTATATACGTACGAGTTTTGATCTATAAAGTACTACACATTTTAAAATCGTGCGGACCTTGGGCCCAAAGGAACAATATAGTACTCTGTGAATCGGGTCATCACATGTCATTTTCATATGCATATATATAGTAATGACAGATAAATGTTTATCTCTCCCTCACTCACTCATTCTCTCATTTGCGGCGATTCTCCTCAAATCTCTTTGGTTGGAAGGAACCATACTACACAAAGCTTCAGACTCCATGGAAGGACCTTCATGGAACATTTACCATTTTCTTTCTAAGATGCAAACTTCTACTTTCTACAAAAAAACGATTATATGAATAAGACAAATCACAACAAAAACTTTAAACATGTATAAAGACCTAAACATACATCAAATCATATGTTCATGGATTCAATATATATATATTGAAGGTTTGTAGATGCATTGATTTCAGACTGTATGCTACATGGTTGGAAACCTACTTGTGTTTACTTTCTATAGCCCCGAACGGTATTTAATTTGGTGTTCCAGGGTGAGAGTTATGTATGTTTGAGTGACGAATTGTCAAGTTGTCCTGACAGGACAACTTGTTCATTTCGGTATTGTTTGCTTGGTTTTTAGGATGTTTTTTAGGCTTTTGATTTTGGTGCTTAGGTTGGTCAACCCTTAACATTTGATGGATTTTAGTTCCGATAAAACAAGAGTTAGGTTGCTTTTATGGGAACAAAATGTCTCAGTTTGATTCATTGATTTATGTGATGATTTTGTGATTTCTTCCAATCCACTACTACTTGATATACATTGTTAGTTGGATGTGATTTTGTCCAGCTCATGAAATGTATCTCGAGTGATTTTTATGGTAAACTTAACATTTAGCATGTGGATTTTAGGTAGTTATTTGTTTAATGATGTTGGCATTAGTGTCCTCTTGACACAATGATGATTATAAACTAGTTATGATTTGATGTACATTATGAGGCTAGCATTGGTGTCATTCTTAATGGCTCAAAAATGATTATAAACTAGTTATGAAATGATGTATATTATGGATATGATAGAATGATGATCTTGAGTTGATTACTTATGAAGTGGTGGTTACAATGAGGAGATGTATTACTGTGATTATGAATCTGTCCGGGGTAATATTACTAATCCTGACATTTATGATTTGTTGTTGGAGACCCGATGATATTTGTGACTATTTGACACAACTGGAAAGGCAATTGGACATTTCAGGTATTGTATTTATAGAGTTATTCAATATTTAACTTGCATCATCTTGGACTATATTTCCCTCAACTCCGACCATATGCACATGTATGTTTTTATTCTCATGTTCACCCGTTCAACACTATGAATAATACAAAACCTTGGTAGGGAGTAGCAGGTGGCCTTGAGAACATGCTTGATCCTTCATCTAAGAAAAGAATTTGTTGCTGGTGGTCGATATTGATCACTACCCAGGCCTTCAGGATGGTTGATTCCCCATCCAATAAAGGAACTTTCACTAATGGTTGATGCTGATCACTACCCGTCCATAATGATTTTTGGGCTCTTATTCGAGTTGAAGGTTTTCTCGATGTGCTATGACTTATAATTTTGGGCCGCACGATCAGCCTCCCGTCGCAACGTGTATGTCCTAGAGGCAACATCCTGCTTGGGACATACATGCCCGAAGTGGTATCGGTGTGCGTATGGAGGCATATCAGGATGAGGAATGTTCAATACGACGGACTAAGGTGCGATTGTAGGAAAATGTATGATAGGCACATGCTGCATTATATATGTTGTTTTCTTGTAACAAATACTATGTTCGTTCTATGACTTGTCGACGGGCAGATAGGCAGACTAATGCTTTATGCAAATGCGTGGCTTACCTCAACACACAGGGATCCCACGATTATGAGCACTTAATGAACTTACTTCATACTATTATTATTGATGATACACCAAACCATCCTCTTATCAGCACCGTACACGTGTCATGATAGTCTCGTCAACAGAATGAAACATGCTCGATTGCACGCTTAATCCAGCGAGGCCTAAATAGTAGCAAGATTATTGGCAGAATTTAGACAGTCGAGTCCGAGTTGCAATGAGCCAATAAGCCCACATGTCATGCCCAATACTTGTAAGACCTCTAAGGCAAGTATCTGAGAAATCTACCCAAGACAGGTAGACCAACAACACATTGGATCCGACTAGGAAACATATATTAGAGTATAAGTCGGGCAAGGAAATGTCCTTGCATGGATAACACTCAGAAAAGGAAATCTCTCCCGCAGATCTTGGAGGACAAGTCATGTAGGGAAACTATCCCACATGGGCAGTTCCAATCAGGAAAGGATCTCAATAGCAAGATCACTTTCCCTAAACTACGCCACCAAAGGCCTAGCCGAATGATGACTCCTTCACTATACAATGGAGATAAGGTCGATGAACTAGAGGTATGCAATATAACTCAATTTACAATTTTAAGCCTTATCTAACTTAAGCATCAGAGTGCCATCGGCCATCATACGGTGGTCCTTGGCTTACGTTTGCTACTTGTGCAGGTCAAGGTAAACAGCGAGGAAGAAAAGCAAAAATCGACTACATCAATTTGGCACCGTCCGTGGGGAACAACAACATTCATAAAAAAAAACAAGTAGTTCCACCTTTTCCATATAATCAATAAGATGGTAACAACAAGGTCCCTCGACAATGGAGACAGGACAAAAACCTCAAATGCTCGAGACGATAGAGCACTGCTTGCTCCAGCACCACCGCAACCACGAGAGGAACCTTTGCAGACCTCCTTACCGGCGGTAGCATCTGCAGAACCAAGGGAGAATCTACTGTCAACTCATATACAACAGATCTTGCAAATAGTAAAGATACTCAAATCCATGAAGCAGAAGCCGGATGAGATGTTAAAAGCATACGTCAAGCGCTTCAATGACGAGTTGACTCTCATCAGCATTTGTAACGATGCAACAACCGTCGCAGCCTTCACGGACGACCTGAGGAACGACAAATTCTATAACTTTCTAACTTTGGACCCCCAAGAAAAAGGCAGAATCTGAAAAGAATCCCTTTGTAACTAGGGATGAAGAAGAAGGAAAAATTGGTGATCACTATGATAAGGTATGTGTCCTGCATGGAGTAAACTCGGAAACCGAGCGCTCCAACCGATCTCGAAAAGGGTTGCTCTGCAAATTACGAACTAGATCAACCTACGAGGACCAACGGATGCCACTCGTTCACTCCCAGGAAGTGATTTTGCCCCTTAACTTCACGGACCGGGACCTCCAAGGCGTCCGAACTCGACACAACTCTAGTAATAGCAGAGCCATCCAAATAGGTTCCCGCCTTAGAGTCATAGCATTTTGTTCCTATTAGCTGCAAAGAATTGAGCATTAGGTTCAGAGGGTGCCATTGTGATTGAAACTGCAGACCATTCCTTGCTAGCACAAGTTTGAGAAATTTGTCTTAAACTTGCACAAGTGAATTTGAATCACAAATACCTTTGTGTCGGCGGACCTAAGGGGGAGGGTGAGGGAGAAGCTCATGATCCCAAGAGGGTTGGTAAGCTACAGAGGGAAAATTATAGTTTTCACATCGCCTGGGTGAGATGGTGATGTACTATATATGTATGAGTTTGGATCTACAAAGTACTACACGTTTTAAAGATGTGTGGGCCTTTGGCCCAAAGCGGATAGTATAGTACTCTGTGGATCGGGTTGTCACAGAATGGTATCAGAACCTGACCCAACTGAAAGTATGCCAATAAAAACGTTAGGCTCCCAACGGGGTGGACTATGACACCCTTGTGTGGGCGAACATGAGGGGGTGAGGGAAAAGCCCAATAGCCCATGGATCCCAAGAGGGTTGGCAAGCTACAAAAGGGATATTATAGTCCCACATCGCCTGGGCGAGGGAGGGTGGTGTACTATATACGTACGAGTTTTGATCTATAAAGTACTACACATTTTAAAATCGTGCGGACCTTGGGCCCAAAGTAACAATATAGTACTCTGTGGATCGGGTCATCACATGTCATTTTCATATGCATATATATAGTAATGACAGATAAATGTTTATCTATCCCTCACTCACTCATTCTCTCATTTGCAGCGATTCTCCTCAAATCTCTTTGGTTGGAAGGAACCATACTACACAAAGCTTCAGACTCCATGGAAGGACCTTCATGGAACATTTACCATTTTCTTTCTAAGATGCAAACTTCTACTTTCTACAAAAAACGATTATATGAATAAGACAAATCACAACAAAAACTTTAAACATGTATGAAGACCTAAACATACATCAAATCATATGTTCATGGATTCAATATATATATATTGAAGGTTTGTAGATGCATTGATTTCAGACTGTATGCTACATGGTTGGAAACCTACTTGTGTTTACTTTCTATAGCCCCGAACGGTATTTAATTTGGTGTTCCAGGGTGAGAGTTATGTATGTTTGAGTGACGAATTGTCAAGTTGTCTTGTCAGGACAACTTGTTCATTTCGGTATTGTTTGCTTGGTTTTTAGGATGTTTTTTAGGCTTTTGATTTTGGTGCTTAGGTTGGTCAACCCTTAACATTTGATGGATTTTAGTTCCGATAAAACAAGAGTTAGGTTGCTTTTATGGGAACAAAATGTCTCAGTTTGATTCATTGATTTATGTGATGATTTTGTGATTTCTTCCAATCCACTACTACTTGATATACATTGTTAGTTGGATGTGATTTTGTCCAGCTCATGAAATGTATCTCGAGTGATTTTTATGGTAAACTTAACATTTAGCATGTGGATTTTAGGTAGTTATTTGTTTAATGATGTTGGCATTAGTGTCCTCTTGACACAATGATGATTATAAACTAGTTATGATTTGATGTACATTATGAGGCTAGCATTGGTGTCATTCTTAATGGCTCAAAAATGATTATAAACTAGTTATGAAATGATGTATATTATGGATATGATAGAATGATGATCTTGAGTTGATTACTTATGAAGTGGTGGTTACAATGAGGAGATGTATTACTGTGATTATGAATCTGTCCGGGGTAATATTACTAATCCTGACATTTATGATTTGTTGTTGGAGACCCGATGATATTTGTGACTATTTGACACAACTGGAAAGGCAATTGGACATTTCAGGTATTGTATTTATAGAGTTATTCAATATTTAACTTGCATCATCTTGGACTATATTTCCCTCAACTCCGACCATATGCACATGTATGTTTTTATTCTCATGTTCACTCGTTCAACACTATGAATAATACAAAACCTTGGTAGGGAGTAGCAGGTGGCCTTGAGAACATGCTTGATCCTTCATCTAAGAAAAGAATTTGTTGCTGGTGGTCGATATTGATCACTACCCAGGCCTTCAGGATGGTTGATTCCCCATCCAATAAAGGAACTTTCACTAATGGTTGATGCTGATCACTACCCGTCCATAATGATTTTTGGGCTCTTATTCGAGTTGAAGGTTTTCTCGATGTGCTATGACTTATAATTTTGGGCCGCACGATCAGCCTCCCGTCGCAACGTGTATGTCCTAGAGGCAACATCCTGCTTGGGAACATACATGCCCGAAGTGGTATCGGTGTGCGTATGGAGGCATATCAGGATTAGGAATGTTCAATACGACGGACTAAGGTGCGATTGTAGGAAAATGTATGATAGGCACATGCTGCATTATATATGTTGTTTTCTTGTAACAAATACTATGTTCGTTCTATGACTTGTCGACGGGCAGATAGGCAGACTAATGCTTTATGCAAATGCGTGGCTTACCTCAACACACAGGGATCCCACGATTATGAGCACTTAATGAACTTACTTCATACTATTATTATTGATGATACACCAAACCATCCTCTTATCAGCACCGTACACGTGTCATGATAGTCTCGTCAACAGAATGAAACATGCTCGATTGCACGCTTAATCCAGCGAGGCCTAAATAGTAGCAAGATTATTGGCAGAATTTAGACAGTCGAGTCCGAGTTGCAATGAGCCAATAAGCCCACATGTCATGCCCAATACTTGTAAGACCTCTAAGGCAAGTATCTGAGAAATCTACCCAAGACAGGTAGACCAACAACACATTGGATCCGACTAGGAAACATATATTAGAGTATAAGTCGGGCAAGGAAATGTCCTTGCATGGATAACACTCAGAAAAGGAAATCTCTCCCGCAGATCTTGGAGGACAAGTCATGTAGGGAAACTATCCCACATGGGCAGCTCCAATCAGGAAAGGATCTCAATAGCAAGATCACTTTCCCTAAACTACGCCACCAAAGGCCTAGCCGAATGATGACTCCTTCACTATACAATGGAGATAAGGTCGATGAACTAGAGGTATGCAATATAACTCAGTTTACAATTTTAAGCCTTATCTAACTTAAGCATCAGAGTGCCATCGGCCATCATACGGTGGTCCTTGGCTTACGTTTGCTACTTGTGCAGGTCAAGGTAAACAGCGAGGAAGAAAAGCAAAAATCTTCTACATCAATTTGGCACCGTCCATGGGGAACAACAACATTCATAAAAAAAAACAAGTAGTTCCACCTTTTCCAGATAATCAATACACTACACCAAAAATGGCCATTAGCAACGGTTTTAAACCGTGGGGGTAACCCATTGGCACGGCTTAGAACCGTGGGCTGTAGGGGCGTCGCTAAATCCCCAGTAACGGCTAAAAACCGTGGCTAAAATATTAGCAACGGTTTTATCTCGAGGACGGTTGATGATTTAGCCACGGTTATAAATCGTTGCAACAATCTTAGCCACGGTTCTAAGCCGTGGCCAGGATTTGCAACGGCTTAAAACCGTTGCAAGTTAGCCACGGTTCTAAACCGTTGCAATAGCTTTAGCAACAGTTTTAAGCCGTGGCCAGTACTAGCCACGGTTTTAAGCCGTGGCAAGGTAGCCACGGTTTTTAGCCGTTGCAATAATTAGCCACGGTTTTAAGCCGTAGCAAATTTTTTTTTTTTTTTTTTTTTTAAAATGTAACAACAAACCTACTTCTGTACATGTTATTAACTTGACAATCATGAAAGTATTTGAATCTATTCTGTTCATTGTTCATTAGTACTTCAAATCCATATATGCTGTAATACAGAAAAACTAAGATTGAATGTGAACAAATCTTGTATTATTTTTTCATTATTGTAATTCACAAACTAGTGAGCACACTTACAAGCAAATTACAATAAAAGTGCATAACAAAAACTAGGATACAGGTATGGGTATGGGTATGGGTATGATACAGGATTTCATTAGTTATGGACTCAAGCCTCAAGGTACCCCTTACAACAGGCCTTTCGATCAAGACTATGTATCTACTTGGCAGTAGGTTCATATGCTTTATGTTGTTACTATATGATTCTCGATCATCAATGTCGAACACAAACAACCCTTATGATACTCAAAGAAGTCATCTACATTGCTTCCCAAGGGTTTAGAGTTGGAAGAATCTTTTACCTGCTGAAACTATCAAAGACTTGAAAACTTTCTCAAGATTTGTTTGATGAACACAGTTCCTGAACAAAATACAGTGTCACATACCGTGACACAAACAGATTGCAATAGAGCTTAGTAGATATGCTCACACCATGATATTCATCTTTCTCCTGATGGCTTCTACCTTCACCAAGCTGTAAATGTTATACTACTCAACTTTGATGCCTTCTATTCATAGTACCTACATGAGCTCAACCACAAGCAAATTAATCACTAGTGTTACACAAATTTCAAATTAGTTCAAGCAGATTCAACCCAAATTACTAAAAGAAGATGCATTTCTATGAACTTAAATGCCAAAGATTGAACTTTAATGGGAAACTACTGGAAAATTTCATTTGACATTGCCAAACTTATCCTCAGTGATCTACAAGTTGTCAGGTTTGTTGGTACAAAATTTTTAATGTTTTTAGAAAAGACAATTTTCTTCTTCAATTAATTTAGTATGCTAAAGCAGAACTATTGACTTATTGAGAGCTCATAGGATAATACACAAGCTGGATAATTTGTGTGCTTAGTGAGGCATTCAGATGGTTACAGCAGTCTTTCATGAGTATGAGCTTCAAGTTGTTGCAAGCTATATAACAAAAACAGATAGGGAGAAGGTAAAGATCAAGCTCATATAAGCCTACAATACAAATGGATACTGGCATCATTGTTTTAAAAGCAAATTACCCGATACAAAAGAAAACATGGATTGAGAGCACTATAATATTTTACTACTGACAGTGAGTAGGAAAGCCCTGAAAACAGGAAAATTCAAATAAACAAATTGACAAGTATGGTGAGCTCACCTTGGATTCTTCAAGTCCTAGTTCACAAGCTATGCATGAGAACTTGAGAAACACTTTTACGCGACTGAATCAAAATTCTGCTTTCTTCTCAATGACTCCAACACTTCTAAGGGACGATTTCCCATAGAACTAGCTCCCCCCATAGAAGATTTGACCGTCGGCCTATTCATGGAATCAAGCTGTGGGGTGGAGGCATCCTGGCTGACCTCCTTGAGCATAGACTTGACTCTTTTCGAAGCCATGGCATCTGACATCACTGAGGAAACTATTTCTGGACTTCCTAACTACTGGGCTAAGCTACCTTGTACATCTCTAATAATATGAGAAGCACCGGATGCACGACCCAGGGGTGACATATTGCTATTGGATTTTTGCATGGTGGCGACAGTCTCAGCAAATGTAGATTTTGCTTTGAGTGCTTCATACTTCTCCATGTCGTAAATGATCTCCTTCTGAAGCTGCTTGTCAGCTACTAATATGTCATCAATCTCATTCTTGTAATCCTTAAGAAGCACTCGCAGGCATTCCATGAGACAACCCATCAAGGAGTTGTTTCTGCTCTCCAGTAGCCTCTTCAGCTCTATAAAGATAGGAATAGCATTTTGGATCAAGCTCTTCTTTGCCACCTGAGCCATCACTCTCCGTTTTGCAGCTGCAGCAACATCAATGCTTCCACTTTCTCCACCTTCGTCATCCATTAGGCAATATTAAAAACATCAGGTCTGCAGAGTTCGATCAAATATGCACGAATATGTAATAAAGAAATATAGAATGTCATATCAAAATAACTATATGATAACTGAAAGCTAAATAGCCAATTGAGACTGACAGAGAAAAAGAAACATGTCAAACACAAACACACATGCACTAGACCATATAACCCAACAAAATGGAAAGAAAATCACATATCCCATCTGATCAATGATTACCTAAAATCTGGAGAAGACATAGATGATCTACATGGAAGTTATGACTGGTGAGCAATATATAAGTGGATTTGAAAAGAAGTATCAAACTCAATCTATTTTTTTCTTTTCTTATAACAGGGAATGCAAAAATTTTAAATGAACAAAGAAACCAAAATTTTCATGGCACTGAACTAGTGAACTATAGAGGCAAACCAAACCCAATGAAAAATCTCATTGTCGTAATAAGAAAATGAATATAGGAAAAGAGCTTACTACACATTCTTAAGAGAAGAATAAGAAAGTAAGCAAAAATGAAGGATATGTTGTGATCTACAATCTAGCAACAAGTAAAATGACAACAAAAATACATCATATTTGAGCTAAAAGCAAACATGACGCAGGATGCAACTAATGAGTAAATACCAGAGCATCAGCAAGCGTCAGTCTGCCTTCGGCATCAGTATTGTTGACCTGCAGAAAAAACGATTCCAACAAATCAAACTTACATGGAGTTGATGAGATATTTATCAAGTGAGTTTGAAAGCCACCTTAACGAAGATTTCATGAAGCTTCTACACATATTTTCAATACCAAACAATGCTACATACTGTCCACTAAATTAGTTTCGCTTCAATTATCGCAGGGAGGAACACATCCTAGTCTATAAAACAATTCTACTATTAAGTTGCAAAGTTACATAGATTTGAGAGATATGAGCCCAGTTATAGAAACAAACCAGAACCGACAATCTACCAAAAATATGAACATATATGTTCATTAAAAATATCCAACTCTTTTATTAGTGTTCATTACAAATAACAAATCCTCTTCAGGCTACTTTTATCAGTTAAACTACTTCTAGTTTATGTAGTATATTCAGTTTAGAATCTTATGTAAATTTCATGGTTTAGTTTTTGTAACTCAGTGCATTTATCAATGAAAATAATTCTGAAATGATGTGAATGCCTGAATGTTATAAATTTGAATAGATTGTGTAAAATCACCTATTTTGGAGAATGGCTGCATTCTTTTGTTTAACAAAACAAAGCAAGAAACAACAAACTTTAAACTGACCTGCTGCTCTCTAGCTAAAGCAAACGCTCCTTGCCCATAAAGCATAGCCACCTGCTCTATTTTTCCTCGAAACAAACACAACAGACCTGCTGTGTTTTTCCTTGAAAAAATAGAGCAACTGCAGCCAATTCCTCTGCGCCTGCGCCTTGCACCTTCCAGCCATCGCTGCCCTGTTTCTGAACAGAAACAGAGCAAAACAACTCTGTCCCAAGCCAAGACAGCACCTTGCCAGGACTCTTTGCCATTATGCTCCACTTGCAAAACACAATTCGACCTGCAGAATTCAATTTGGCCATAAATGAAAAAAACAACAAATCTACCTAGGAATATGAAGGTATATATCACAACAAAGAATTTAGATTGTATAAATGCTAAGAATAAAATCCAAATTATCCAGCGTCGAATTCCAAGTTTCTTTTCAATGGGGTCTCCTAGGGTATTTAAAGTGACACCAATTAATATTCATGTCACTGATAATGGAGAATCTCAAACTGTCCACCCAGGTGTAGACAATCTAGACTCCATTACAGACATTCGCATGTGGAGCACAACACACGGTATAATAATGGGCTTTGCCGATTGGAAACTATACACCTGAACTAACAAGAGCTAGAAATCACAAAGTCAAAAATCAACGTCATGCCATATGTTCACACAAATATTGCACTTTGCATAATCAACACCAAAGGGTATCTATCACATGGAATTAACGAACATATAAAGGGGCAGATGGGTCACGGACAGGTTTGCATTCGCCATTTACTATGTTATATGCAACATTTGACACCCGGTACTGAAAATGAAAATTTCTTAGTATTAAACAAATTAAGTAGCAAAAATGTCTTTCTTGGTTATGATTATGATTCACTGTAAAAGATTCTCTTATAGCAATTTACTCGTGAAATAGAAATAAATTGCATAGGAGATGGCTTGCACTTACTGATCGTTCGTAGACATGCACGTGAACAGCAAATACAACATCAACTTTGCCTTGAACGATATGCCAAAAGTGAGGAAAGTGGTGAAACTAGTCTCCAACCCTACATCAGATGATATGCCAAAAGTGAGGAAAGTAACAAATGGCATAATTAACACAAAAAAGTTTAATTACCATTCGTTTGGAAAAGGATTATTTTAACTTATTTGTAAGTTATGAACTTACCATTCCTCTTGGAGAATCTCCATAATAGCTCATGATACGATCAGAAAGACTTCCATGGTTTGTTCCAATTCGCATAGCCCTTCCATATTGCTTACATTTCTCAACTAATGGAGTGAAAACCTGGTGTCACACGACAGGATGTCAATAAAACCAACTCAGATTAAAAGGGTAATCATAGTGGCACAAAGTACAAATCATGACTGACAAAATTAACCACAATTTAAAGCAATATGAAGCTGATCTACAACATGATAGGAAGAAGAGAATCTACACCATGCAATGACAGAAACAAAAGAAAAATGTTCAAATTACAAAATTGTATTATCAACCTAAACATAATTATTAACAAACTGATTTAAAAAATAATCTGCATAGCTTGATAAAATAGACGGGATGACCCAAGTGGCACCTGTTAAAAAGCATGACGAGCCCTAATACTTGGCTAACATTGAGATGTGAAGAAACTAAAAAAGGTCATACCATAAGAGATGCATCAGCATATAGTGTCCAGTGTCAAAAGGCACGAATATCCATGTTTGCTTAAGATATTGTTGGAAAGGCATCATGACTTGCATGGCTTCAATGCCACATGAGCACAAAAGCACTGTGCTACATACATGAATTTTCTGGATCTCAGGTTGTGTTTGTTATTAAACATAGAGAAGTTAATTATAATCTAGGACTCTGAATCAACACTCCTCGAGAGTTGTTGTTTTTTTGTAAAAGGCACAACATCTTGAACAGATAGGCACTTGCAAGTAGATAGAAATGGGTTCAGTCCACATACTAATTGTACAAATGAGACTTCATATGAATAAGTGTTGTAAATAAATATACGGAATCAACTGACTAGAGCATCTTGGGGCGGACTGTTTCAGCTTTTGTTTCCTATGTTTATCTTGTTTAGGCTACTTGTACCTGTGTGTGGTCTGTTCAATTGCCTTACATTTCCCTGGTCTTAAGTTTAAACAGTTGCTTTTCTTCATCAACCAACATTAGAAGACCCACAGAGGTTAGCACAAAAAGTAAGACAAAAATTATTCTGCTTTTCTTTCATGATAGCCCAAAGCAAATACAAAACTCCGATAATACATAAAACGTATGAACTGACACACCTTACACGTTTTGTTGTACAATGTATAATGCAAGAATCAGCAAAAAGAAAAACAGGGTCAACCTTATAATGAGAAACTTTATCGCTACCATGGTCGACCTTATAATGAGAAATGGACAAGATTTGAAATGAATTATGTAAAAGTAAAAAGGATTGAAGGATGAGAGAATACATTAAGGAGTCCAGACATTGCAGAAAAGTCAAAAGCAGGAAATCCGGTTCCAGGGTCAGGAGCAGTGCCAGTCTGCCTTGGTTGTGTCTCAACAGAAGATGTTTCATTGTTGGAACCTGTGCTCCCTGATTTCTCTTTTAGAAAAATTGAAGGATGGTCAGAAATTTAATGATGGTATGAAAAAAGGTTATGAGAATACATAAGAATGATAATGTCATCATAGTCATTATCAGTTAATAGCCAATTGGCACTTAGTATTCCAAATTTCCTAGCCCCATGTGTATAATGACTACAAAACCAACTCAACCAATTTCAGTTTGTACCAGTCATCTTATTTTGCCAAGTACCAAATAACTACTGAAAGTAAGTGCTCACCTTTTAACTATTTTTCATATGCGTTTATGACAATATTAATGAATTCCTTGTGTAGAGTACTATTGAAGTACTCTTGAAGAAATGGTTGCTTCCTACAATGAAAAAACATAGACTTTTTGGAGATAAAACTATATGCTCCTTCTAGACCCAATATATTTTCAAGGTTTTGGTGGTTTGCAGTTTTCAGTAAAAAAATATCCAATATGGAAGCTAAGTTGTTATTCTTTGACATTCATGGATACAAAAGAAGAATATCCAATATGTCTAGCAAAATGGCTTTTGACCAATGGAAGCTTGTCATCTATACAAAATATGATAGATTCATGCAATATGATATGATATGAGAGACGCAATGCTGACTAACCTGTGTTGATTCAGGTTTTCCCTCTTGGTCTGATTCTATGGGCAGGGCCAGGGACGAACTGTGGTTGATGCTGCTGCTGCTGCTGCGAGAGACGCAATGCTGCTGCTGCAAGGGACGATCTGCTGATGATGCAAGATACGCACTGCTGCTGCTGCTGCTGCGAGGGAATCACTGCTGCTGCGAGATGAAAGAGATCGGCTTTCATGAGCATTGCCTTCAAGCCCATCATCTCATCCAAGTGTGCAAGGCAGTTGTTTACGTAAAGTTGCACAAATTAAACATTATGAAATTCAAATATAACATCCCCAATTTCTAACATGACCAGACAGGAATACCAATTTCTAATCCTTACTGTCACCAACAAAGCAATGTGACCACCCACAATTATAACATCCCCATTAGACATTACCACTCCCTAATCACTTTTTGGTTCTGCTTTGTGACTTGTGCATCCTAGCTTCAACCCTTTAGCAGGAACACATGTTCAAAGTTCATACTTTCAAGAAAAAGAAGAAGAAATCTGTGTATGTCAGGAAGAAAAGTAAATAACTAACATTCAAACTCAAATCATTAACATTCTATTTGTTATGATTCATTTCACACTTGAGTGGAAAAAAATATGCAATAGTAAAAAAAAACATTAACTAGCCAATATTTTTCCTCAAAAGCTAGACTTGTTAAAAGATATCAAAACTAATTAGTTAACTATGATTTAGGCACGCTTTAAAAAGAGTTTTTGTGGTTAAGTTTCCTGATTAAATTAATATTTCTTATTATCTACCTCAAAAAAGATAAAATGTTTACAAGGATACAAGTAATTGTTTATTAAACATGCCAATGTGTCTAAATTATTAGGTGACGCACAGAATCCGATCCCTACTCCATTGAGCGGGTGATTTGGACTCAGATTCCAACAAATTATGTGGAGTTCATTACTAACTGTTGTACCAGTGTTTTGAAAAAGGTTCTCTGTATTCATAGTTGTCAAAAGAATTGTTGCTTATAAATCATAATAAATAGATATAATCAACAAAAGTAACTAATTATGAAATTTGTATTTTGAATAAATCTTGGATAACGAAAATGACCTGTTATTCTTGAAGCATTCAAAGCCATAAATATCCAATACACCGATTTGCATCTGGGATTGTGCGTCTTGCCCAATAGACCTATTAATCTTATCAACAAGCCTGAAATAAATCAATACGTTAATGCTATGATAAGCTGCTATAAAAACCCGCATGTAACACCCTATGTAACACTATGCTATAACCAAAGTACCATACCAGTCAAACAATCTAGAATATACAGTCTTTGCTAAAGCATCCCGACTGGCTACAGCAGCATTACAGTCGAGGGCCATCGCAATGCTCCCTTCACGTGTTTGGATTGAACGTGTGCATAGTGTTGCAAGCAAATTGTTGGCATCACACCTGAGAATAGCAGGAAGGTGTGGAAATTATTAAACTAACCCGTGACTAGCTCTAAGTTCAAATTTCAAACTAAGAAAGCTTAGAAAGCGAAAAGCATCGGATAAATATAAATAAATAAAGAGCAGTGAGTATGCAAGGTGTCCTTCACCCCATTATCCTGATCAGATAGAATTTTTTTCAGACAAGGTCTACCAGTTAGTTTAGGCATATTTTATTTGATTGAGCTCTGGCATATCTCAAAATCATCTCATTGAATTAAGACCAAAACCCTCTTTCTTATCAATCTAATGAGATAAATGTTTTTCATCAGACTATTCAAAATCATCTCAAACTAAACTCCTTTTGCATCAACTAACCACCAACAAATTAAATTAAGACCAATACCCTCTTTCTTATCAACCTAATGAGATAAATGCTTTCTGTCAGACTATTCAAAATCATCTCAAGTTGAACTCCTTTGGAATAAACTAACCACAAACAAATTAAATTAAGAGCAAAACCCTCTTTCTTATCAATCTAATGAGATAAATGTTTTCAGTCCGACTATTCAAAATCATCTCAAATTGAACTTCTTTGGCATCAACAAACCACAAAAAAGTTAAATTAAGACCAAAGCCCTCCTTCTTATCAATCTAATGTGTACAGATATGTCCTTTCAAATACACTAATCAGCATAAACAACAACCCGATTTTCATGCAAATTCAAAATCATCCCATGTTGAACACCCTTTGCAACACACAAACTAAATTATGGTAAAATCCCTTCCTTATCAATCTAAATTAAAAGAACATAAACCATCACCCTACAAGTTGCATGCATACCTCCGTTTATGTAATCAAATTCACCATATTTAAGAGCTTCATCACTGATTTAAGTATGTCCAACATAGCTGATCTGCACTCAGAGTCTGTAATCATGGGGCCTAGCTGGCCTGCTCGGATGTCATCACACAATTGGCCTCACCTCTTCTTCATGAAGTGCTCTGTAGGATCACAGTTTCATCATCAGAGACATGTAACAAAAGAGAAATGAACAACAAAGATAAAGAGTTTGAGATGATACCTAAAGAACAATACTTGAACTAGGTTAGATGGCCACCACATGTAAGGAGAATACCTCAACCACAGCTCAAAACCAGTGTGCTAACCGCACACGCTGAAACCCGCTGCGGCCAGAAACAGCACGTACAGCAGCCCAAACCTCACCTTCCATCTTCCTTGGTCTTCAACAAAGGCCTGATTTCTTTAAACTTGAACCTCCACATTTCTTTAAACTGCTCCTAGTCAATACTAGCCTTAAAAGCATCCAAGCCTTAGTCAATACCAGGCCTGATAAACACATGCCACGACCAAATTCATTAACTATGAAGCTAAAGCCGAGAAATTACAATCAACTACAATTTCATCAGGTAGGAAATAGGATTTTACAAAAAAAATGCAATCAATTGCAACCCAGTTTCGAATGACTAAAAGTTTGCATTCCAGTTTCGAATGACTAATATTATCAAACTTTGTCATAAATAGATAAGCATGCATCTTTCAACCAAAGGTGACCAAAGAGAAACTGGGGTATGCTTAAAACACAATTAATCACAAGAAGATTTAGAAAAGACAGCTATAGATGATAAATCAAACAAAACCAAAACGTTTTCAGCAAATAAAAAAATTGGGTACATCTTAAAACTAAATGAACATTATCTATATTAGCTAATCTTGAACAAAATCAATTTCTATCTTCAAAGATGATAATCTACCTCCTTTACATCAATGGTAATAGAAAGTCAGATTTTTTTTCTGCTACTAGTGGTTCATTATTGAATCCCTAAATCGTTTATACAGTCATTCTACTAAATCCATTGTTTCCACGGGGAAACAATAGATTGCAAGAAGAGATCTACAGACATCACAACAAACCCATTGTTTCTACTAAATCCATTGTTTCCTCTCTACATTCAGGAACCCTAATTTCATCAAAAATAAAAGAGAGAGAGAGTACCTGTATGAGAGAATGGTTGTAGTGGCTGATCGATTTTGAAGACGCCGAGTACTAAGGAGGGAAGACCAGGGAAGGAGGGGAGGAGGGAAGTCGAGGGAGGAGCAGGGAAGTCGAGGGAGCAGGGAAGGAGGGGAGGAGGGAAGTCGAGGGAGCAGGGAAAGGAGGGGAGGAGGGAAGTCGTGGGAGGGAGCAGGGAAGGAGAAGGAGCAGGGAAATCGAGTGGAGTAGAGTCGAGGGAGGGAGCAGGGAAGGAGCAGGTTTGTGGAGGGGAGGGAAGGTTTTTGTCGATGGAAGTCGAGTGGAGGGAAGGTCGAGCGCCAAAATAGCCCGCCCAATTTTTTTTTTTCAGCTTTTCATGTAGCCACGGTTTTGAGCCGTTGCTAGAGCTAGCCACGGTTTAGAACCGTTGCTAAATTTTTTTTTGCAACGGTTTTGAGCCGTGGCTAGACCTAGCCACGGTTTAGAACCGTTGCTAAATTTTTTTGTTGCAACGGTTTTTAGCCATTGCGAATACTACCCACGGTTTTAAGCTGTTGCTACTAATAGCCACGGTTTTTAGCCGTGCCAAATATACCAACGGTTTTAAGCCGTGGCCAGGTTTTTTTTACCCACGGTTTTAAGCCGTTGGTACTTATAGCTACGGTTTTTGGCCGTGGCAAATAAACCAACGGTTTAGAACCGTGGCCAGCTTGGCGTAGCTAAAACGACCTTTTGGTGTAGTGATAAGATGGTAACAACAAGGTCCCTCGACAATGGAGACATGACAGAAACCTCAAATGCTCGAGACGATAGAGCACTGCTTGCTCCAGCACCACCGCAACCACGAGAGGAACCTTTGCAGACCTCCTTACCGGCGGTAGCATCTGCAGAACCAAGGGAGAATCTACTGTCAACTCATATACAACAGATCTTGCAAATAGTAAAGATACTCAAATCCATGAAGCAGAAGCCGGATGAGATGTTAAAAGCATACGTCAAGCGCTTCAATGACGAGTTGACTCTCATCAGCATTTGTAACGATGCAACAACCGTCGCAGCCTTCACGGACGACCTGAGGAACGACAAATTCTATAACTTTCTAACTTTGGACCCCCAAGAAAAAGGCAGAATCTGAAAAGAATCCCTTTGTAACTAGGGATGAAGAAGAAGGAAAAATTGGTGATCACTATGATAAGGTATGCGTCCTACATGGAGTAAACTCGGAAATCGAGCGCTCCAACCAATCTCGAAAAGGGTTGCTCTGCAAATTACGAACTAGATCAACCTACGAGGACCAACGGATGCGACTCGTTCACTCCCAGGAAGTGATTTTGCCCCTTAACTTCACGGACCAGGACCTCCAAGGCGTCCGAACTCGACACAACTCTAGTAACAGCAGAGCCATCCAAATAGGTTCCCGCCTTAGCAAGGAATTCGCGAAACAACTGATAACATTGCTGCGACACAACCAAGATGTTTTTGCCTAGACGATGAAAGACATGGTGGGAATAGACCCCTCCATAATAACCCATCGACTGACTGTAGACCTGACACAAAAATTGGTTAGACAGAAGAAAATGCATGTGGCCTCCAAAAGGAATCAGGTTATAAACGAATAGTACATAGGCAACTAAACGCAACCATAATAAAAAAAGGCATGGTACCCAGACTGGCTAACAAATACCGTCCTAGTGAAAAAGATAAAAGGATAGTGGAGAGTCTGCGTAGATTACATCGACTTGAACAAAGCATGCCCGAAGAACAACTTTTCGCTTCCTCGCATCGACCAAATTGTAGATGCCACTTCCGGACACGACCTCCTAAGCTTCATGGACGCCTACTCCAGATATAACCAAATACATATGCACTCTCTGGATCAGGAGAAAACATCCTTCCTAATCGAAAGAGGGATACATTGCTACTGGGTGATGCCATTCATCCTCAAGAGCGCTATGTACCAACGACTAGTGAACCGGATGTTCGAAAGTCAAATTGGAAGGAACATGGAGGTCTACATAGATGACATGTTGGTCAAGAGCCTCCACAACCCAGATCACATATCCGACCTTGCCGAAGCCTTCGGCTAATTCCGCAAGTATCGGATGAAGCTCAACCTGCAGAAATGCACGTTTTGTCTCGAATCAGGCAAGTTCCTCGGTTACATAGTAAATCAAAGAGGAATAGAAGCAGATCTAGGCTCTTCTCAACATGAAGTCCCCGACCTCCATCAGAGAAGTTCAGAGCCTGACCGGGAGGGTGACAGTACTTAACAGGTTTATATCCAAGTCATCAGACAAATGCCTCTCTTCCTTCAAGACACTCAAAGGAAGCAAGGCCTTAAGCTCGGACGAAGAGTGCGAGCAGGCCTCCAGAACCTAAATTTGTATATGGGAAGTACCGAGCTACTATCAAAACCGACCCTAGGAAAAACGCTTTATTTGTATCTAGCCGTCTCGGATCAAGCCGTCAGTTCAGCTCTTGTACAGAATGATAAAGGGGAACAGAGACCAGTATACTACGCCAACAAAACTTTCATGGAAGCCAAAGCAAACTATTCGGATCTAGAGATGTTAGCTTTAGCATTAGTCATATCTTCCAGGAAGCAAAGGCCTTACTTTCAGGCCCATTCTATTACAATTCTGACCAAACATCCGCTTCGCACGGTGCTGCACGAGGCAGGAATTATCTGGTAGAATGGTCAAATGGTTGGTGGAACTGGGACAGTTTGACATCAACTACTCACCCAGAACGACCATAAAAGGCCAAGCATTAGCAGACTTATTCGTCCAATTTATTGGTGGTGAAGAAAATGAGCCAAACAGCTCAAAACTGATACCAGACAAGCCAATCTAGATCCTACGCTGCGATAGGTCAGCCACGCAGAAAAGGAAGCGGTGTCGGTATCACACTCTACTTTCCAAGTGGCTTCGTCTTGGAAAAAGCAGTCAGATTTGGTTTCCAAGCCTCGAGGTGGAATACGAAGCCCTCATGTTCGGCATGAAGCTAGCAAAAAGAATCGAGGTAACTGTGTTAACCGCTTATAGCGACTCACGTCTTGTAGTCAACCAGGTTATAGGGAACTTTAACAGTAAAAGCCCGAAGATGATAGCCTACTGGGAAAAAGTCATTAATGCAGCAGGCCAATTCAAATGATTCAAACTTCTTCAATGTCCGCGAGACAACATTTAGAGAGCCGACGCACTGGCCAGGCAGGCCTTAGCTACTGTAGAAATCCTCAATGGACTTATCAAATTCCAAGAACAATTAAGTCCAGAAGAAGAGAAGGTCAACAGACTATACACAGTCGAAGCAAATTCAAGTTGGATGAATCCCATCACTAGACGTCCATCATCTGCAGATTCTGTATTCCAAGGATACTGGTCAGTGATAATAGATCCCAATTTGAAGGCAACAATGTCGAGAAAGTATTCAAAGACCTCGACATCAGCCACCATTTCTCCTCGCCAAGGCATCTACAAGCCAACGGCAAGGCGGAAGTCACCAATAGAACCATCTTGGAGGCACTAAAAAGGAAGCTCGAATCAACAAAAGGGAAATGAGTCTTAGCCCTGCCAGGAATACTCTGAGCGTATCGGACCACAAAAAGAACACCCACAGGAGAAACCCCTTCGCCCTAGCTTACGGGTAAAAAACGATGGTCTCAGTGGAACTCAAATACCAACATTTCGGGCAAAGCAATTCAAACCGAAAAAACAACGATGAAGCTCTGCACGTCAGTTTAGATCTCCTAGAGGAAAAGAGAAATCAGACTGCTACTAGAATAGCCGCTCAGTACGACAACAAGAAAGTCAAGCCACGAGAATTCAAAGTCGGAGACTGTGTAGTTAGAAAAATTCAGCAAAGCGCTAAGGAACCGGGAATAGGAAAACTAAACCCGAATTGGGAAGGGCCATATAAAGTGACCGAGGTCAACAAGCCAGGAAAATATTGGTTAGAAGATGTGGAAGGTAGAAGCCTTATGCGGCCATGGAATGTAGATTACATTAAAAAATATTATTAAAAAAGGATAATTGTTTCTGCCAAAATTCCACTACCGATCCTCTTCCTAACTCCCATACGCAAGTCAGGACGGCCACAGTCAGACTTGATACACAAGTCAGGACAACCATAGTTAGACTTGCACCCTTCAGATATTAGTCAGGACGACCATAGTCAGACTTGCACCTTTCAGATACAAGTCAGGACGACCACAGTCAGACTTGATACACAAGTCAAGATGACCACAGTCAGAATTGCACCCTTCAGATACAAGTCAGGACAACCACAGTCAGACTTGATACACAAGTCAGGACGACAACAGTCAGACTTGCACCCTTTAGATACAAGTCAGGGCGCCACAGTCAAAATTGCACCTTTCATTTACAAGTTAGGATGGCCACGGTCAGACTTGCACCTTTCAGATACAAGTCAGGACGACCACAATCAAACTTGATACACAAGTAAGAATGGCCATAGTCAGACTTGCACCTTTCAAATACAAGTCAGGATTGTCACAGTCAGACTTGATGCACAAGTCAGGACGGCCACAGTCAGACTTGATACACAAGTTAGGACAACCACAATCAGACTTGCACCCTTCAATTACAAGTCAGGATGCCACAGTCAGACTTGCACCTCACAAATACAAGTCAGGATGCCCATAGTCAGACTTGATACACAAGTCAGGACGACCATAGTCAGACTTGATACACAAGCATGGACGACCACAGTGAGACTTGATACACAAGTCAGGACGGCCACAGTCAGACTTACACCCTTCAGATACAAGTCAGGACGGCCGCAGTCAGACTTGCACCTTTAAGATACAAGTCCAAACGGCCACAGTCAGACTTGCACCCTTCAAATACAAGTCAGGAAGGCCCTAGTCAGACTTGCACCTTTCAGATACAAGTCAGGACGGCCACAGTCAAACTTGATACACAACTCAGAATGACCACAGTCAGACGTGCACCTTTCATATTCAAGTCAGGAATCCAAGTCAGACTTGTTGATTGGGCCACGACGGCCATAGTTAGACTTGTACTTATTTTTTGAAGCCTAGTCCGAATAGAACATGCAACGACGGCCTAGGAAGTGGGAGCTTAGTCAGTGCTCACACAGCCTGGTGAAGACAGCTTACCATAGATCATGGTCCTTGTGCAAACCACGATCAAGACATTATCGCTCAAATGACATGCCTACAAATGTCAGACAACAATAAAGACGATAGTACAATCAACACTTGTATGGGTTATTGTACTCTCAAGAACAATGTCTAAAATAATTCGGCGACCAACGAAAGATCAAGACCGAAGCCACGACCCAACACTTAAGAAAGTCAAAAGTGGTTAACAAAAAAGAAGTGCAAAGTGTCAAGGTCAAGCGTGCAAGCAACATATTGGTGCATAGCATGTAACACAATCTAGCTATAGAGAATAAAGGTACAAAAGATACTTGTTCAATACTCTTTAAATTTATTCAAAAGCTATAACTGTTTCTGAGAGCTTGCTCCGGAGGTCGAAGAGCCACTTACATCGGAAGGAACCGCGAGAAGGAAAAGAGCATTATCTAAATCTAGTCTTGAGTGGCCAGAAGGGGAAGCAAGATCGAAAACTTCTGCATCGTCAATCTTCCAAAAAGCAGCCTTCCGGTATCGATCAAAATCGAGTTCCAAATGAGGATTCTCATCCTCAACTAGTTTAAGCAGTTCCAACCTACCACGGGTGATACCAGAAGCTCCTAAAGTTTCACAATGGGCTTTGGGCCCCGCTAAACTTGCCTCCGCCTCCGATAGTCTATGAGAAAACGCAGTTGTATGAGACTCCTCTTTCGCCAGTCCCTCCTTTCGCAAGTTTAGCTCCGCCAGAGCATCCGTGGCCCAAGCCTCTTGAACTCGGTGTCTCCTGCCAGCAAGATCAAATTCAAACTCTAAGCAAAACAGCCAACTCAGACTCGTGAAACTGCGCCTTACCCACCAACCCCTTAAGCTGCTTACTTAAGAGGCCCAACCTACAGAGTGCGTCCGAGTACGACTTGCAAAGCTCTACAAAATGTCGATTCGCAACATGAACTGCGCTACGAGCGACATGATGCAAATCATTTTTAGCAAACAATGACAAGGAACCTTTGGGAAACACTAGCTCATCAGACTTCTCAGAAAGAATATTGGCCCGACGCTTGAAATCAGGCTCTAGAGGCGGGAGAGAAAATCTGTTTCTCAAGGTAGCAGGCTCAGTAGAATGCCTTGCAGCCGCCACTTCCTGCAATAACAAAATTGGCTTAGAGGAAGAACCGGCCTTGTCGTCGACCCGCATTCTCCTGAGATGACCGATAAGTGGCATGGTTGCCTCTAACTCAGTCTGCTTCGAAGGGCTTGGCATAGTGAACCTCATCTTTTTGGAACGACCACTACCAATCCCCGTTCGGGGAGAACCTAGGTGCAAAAGGGCCTGAACGAATGTGCCTGAACAATCCACTCCGCACGACGTTGTCTGCGGCCATGACCTCCTCAACAACAACCAATGGAATCTCATTAAACGCTCTCTTCACAAATTCTTCCTCCGCAGTAGGAGCTGGAGCCACAAATTTACATGCACGGAACAGCGAGACAACATGTCAATTTCTACAAAAACACATGGAAAATAACATAAAGAAAAGCACCACACTCACCTTGAAGTACCTGACAAGAAGTCGCCCGTCCACCTTGAAGTATGAGGAATTAGAAGTGGCCAAAAAATAGTTCTTTTGCCAATACTCAAAGTCAACAGATAAGAAGCCCAAACACTTAGGAATACTCAACCAACAGACTCCATGGGCATTAAGACGAGGAGATTGTCAGCAAATGCAGTATCCGCGGAGTCTGCAGATGGCCAAAAAGCTTAGCCTTGACAAGAACAACAATCAAAATCATGAACCTGTCAGGTCCCATTTGAGTGGGAGGAAAATGAAAATACGCATGAAAGCGCCAGATATCCTCAAAAACTGGAAAGCGAAGCCTTGCTTGGAACATACCTTTGTGCAAGGCAATGAACCCTTGCGAAGGCATCAATGGATTGTGAGTAGCACTCAATGGGACAAGCTATAAATCTTCAGGAACCCCATAGTCCCCGCGAAGCTTATCTAGATCTGACCCCTTCTGTTCTCGATAAAAAGTATGGCAAGTATATAGCTTGTTTTATCTTAGGGTTAGTTCAACGATGTCCATCTTGAAGATAAAGTTTTTACTTTTAGAAAAGCAAAGAGAGATTTGCAACAAAAAACACAAAGAAAGGAGAGGACGCAAAAGAGTTGCAAGGTGAAACGACTACCTCTCGCAAAAGCGGTGACTTATATAAGCACCATGCAATCACCTCCCCTTTCCTTATTGAACGACCACGAACTCATTTAATGACGTGCACCGCTCAAGACGAAGTTTCGGGCTCAATCATCACAACTGTACAAAGTGTTTCAAAACAATTTAGTGGACCGATGAGATGGCCCACTAATTCGGGGGGAACAGCTGATGATACACAAAACTATCCTCTGATCAGCAACGTACACGTGTCATGATAGTCTCTTCAACATAACGAAGTAGGCTCGATTGCACGCTCAATCCAGCGAGGCCCAAACAACTCCAGACAGTAGGGTCCTAGTTGCAATGAGCCAGTAAGCCCACACGTCACACGGTCAAGCCCAATACTCGTAAGACCTCTAAGACAAGTATATGAGAGATCTACCCAAGACAGGTAGGCCAACAACATATTAGATTTGACTAGAAAACATATATTAGAGTATAAGTTGGGCAAGGAAACTTTTTTGCATGGACAACACTTAGAAAGAAAAATCTCTCCCGCAAATCTAGGAGCACAAATCGTGTAGGAAAACTATCCCACATGGACAACTCCCAATCAAGAAAGGATATCAACAACAAGATCACTTTCCCTAACATACGCCACAAAAGGCCTAGCTGAACGAGGAATCATTCACTATAAAAGGGAGATAAGGTCGATGACCTAGAGATACGCAATATAACCCACTTTACAGTTATAAGCCTCTCTTAAGCCTTATCTAACTTAAGCATTGGAGTGCCATCAGCCACCACACGGTGGTCCTTGGCTCCCGTTTGCTACCTGTGCAAGTCTAGATAAGCAGTAAGGAAGGAGAGCACAAATCGACTACATCAATTATTATTAGATTTCTTATTTAGCACATGCTTCTTGTTTGTGTAGTGTGTTATGCAGCATTGTTTTTAGTACATGATGGATGCATGTTGATCTTCAGTTGTAACTAGGAATAAATGTGATATTTTTTACAGTGTGTACAAAACTAACTAAAGTATGCTAGATGTATAAATTATTGTGGATGTGGCATTAGCTGAACGTAATATGTTCTCTAATGGAGAAAACTAAGCCATCATATTACAGTTATTTGGCATGGTTCGATAGGTTGTTCTCGAAGAGCTAAGGTCAGAGTAAAATGTCCTTTATTTCCTTTATTAAATTTCCTATGCAAGTTTAGGAATATTTGGCTACGCAATACTGGTGATGATTTACTTAAATTCATAAGTAGCATGATGGCAAATTACATTTCCTCAGTATTTGAATGGAAATTTTTGCATGCACGGTAAAAATTTAATAATGTTGATTAAAGTGCCGATATGGTTACTGGTGTGTGTGTTATATGAGACTTAGTATCATGAACCTTAGTGAGACGGTGTACTCTGTGAAAACCTAGAATTCGTGTCTAGAACTCTTATTTATATTCCATTTTACATCTCATGCATTAATCTCTCCTAGGCACATATGGATGAGAAATGAATCACTACAACATTCATGAGATTCTAATTATAACATTATCGTTATAGTTATGGTCTATTCATACTAGTTAATGATGACCCACGTTTTTTCTGTAGCACGTTGGTGTACTTTAGTCCAATTGCAATAATGCAGAGTTTTGTAGCAAGCGGAGCTGATGTTCATCTCATCTTGTAGGGTTTTATCTTTGTTCATTTTTATTAGATTGTGTGTATGTACTTTATGTTATTTCTTTTGGAGATTATTGTTCATACTATTACTCTTCTTCATGAGTACGATTTTGGTTATACATGTGCAAGTATATAGTTGGATTGGGTCATGCTTTGACTCTTCAAAAAATCACGTCTCAATTTTCAGGACATCTTGGTGTATTGAAAATCGGGGCGTTACAAACAAAGTGACAAAATGGTGGGAGTCCCTAAAGCTCACGAGTAAGTCATTGCTTGGAGTATTCATGACATCAAAAGTATTGAACCTACTATCTGTGGGCACCATATATATTTGGAAGATGAAACCAAACCCTCCAGATAGCCCCAGTGATGTCTAAATCCCATTTTGAAAGATGTTGTAAAGGAAAAAGTGTTGAAACTTCTGGATGCAAACATCATCTATGCTATCTCTGGTAGCAAATGGTTTAGCCCCAGTCCATATGGTTCCGAAGAAAGGAATTACAATTATTGAAAATGAGAACAATGAGCTAGTGCCCCAAAAGTTGAAAAGAGATGAAGAGTATGCATTGATTATCGTAAGCTAAACTCTAATACTCAAAAAGATCCCTTTCCACTTCCCTTTATTGATTAGATACTTGAGAGATTATCGGGTCATCAATACTATTGTTTCTTGGATGGATATTCTGGATACAATCAGATACCTATCGCATGTGAGGATCAAGAGAATACAACATTCACTAGTCCCTTCGGTACCTACGCATATCATCGCATTATCATCCATCTCTTAATTTTATTTCTTCCCTTTCTTCTTTAATTTGTGAGTCAAGTATTGTCCTCTAATCCAAGTGAAGTAGTCGATAACTCTTACTTCCATTATACATTGTTGAAATCTATTGTAGGATGAAGGAAAAACAGAAACAAATATTTCTTTTATTGATCTCTACAATAATGTCAATTTTTTACAACAATCAAGAATCACGACAGTTATTATTTGGAGACCATGTGTGGATCCAAGATTGACAAGACATGGAGTAACACCAATCTAAAAAACATCTATCAATAGTTGGTCAACTTGCTTATAATCCGCTATATGATCTATATGTTTTTATCCCTTCAACGTCAAATTTGCATTTTTTTTTTGAATCTCTATAATTTGCATTTGATGGGGGAACTAATGAACTATTGAGTTAACACTTAGTATCTGAATACACTTGAGGAGCTCAGAAGTTGCATGTAAGGCAACCTCTACCACTATGCACCCAACATGAGATACTTGGGAGTTGCATAGTAAAACGACCCTTAAAGCACCAAAACAAGGGGCCTACTAGTTGTATGGTAAGGCAACATACGCTATAGTACGCTAAAGTGAACTTGGTGGAACCAAACTTTCACGAGTATGAGGCACTTGGGGGTTGCGTAGTAAGGTTGGTTCTATCACAGTGCACCAAAGATGAGGGATCTGATAGCTGCACAGTAAGGCAACTTCAATTGTCATGCACTCGGGTTAGCTAGAATACCTTTGGAGCTAATGAAATTATTTTCGTAAAATTCAACTGTCGCAATTCTTGAGCGATCGCACCAAAAACTCGAGTTCCTTTTGGAAACTACTCGTCCAATCAAATTAAGGAATAGATGAGTGGGATGGGGACGAAGTCAAGCAGCCTAAGCTAGGCACACTCCCCTCCCACTAAATTGACTAATAAGGACGTTGCATTAATGCCAAAGATGTACAAAACAAACAAAAGAGGATCTTTATTAAAAATCACGTGAGTTTACAACATCGATTTTTACAATATGCTTATAACACTATACATTTGTCTAACACTCACATTGATAACAAATATCGGCTAAGGTAGATTACAATAGGGGTTCCTGATTTGTTCAAAATTTTTGTCGCCTAAACTTCCAAGCAAATCAACATTTTTTTTTTGTCTTTGTTGACTTTGTCCCCTTCTAATCAATTGCCTGCAAAATTCTAAGAAATATATAAGTAAAGTAGTTCATAGGTGTTATCGTCCTACTCACCAAGTCACCAAGTTAAAAATATTCAAGCTCAAAATTTTAGAAACACTTTAGAAGATCAAATAAAATTAAGAACTGGTGGAAAGAAGGGAAATAAGATTTGAAGAATAGAAGATGATTTTTTTTTTAAACAAACTTTGATTCAAAATTGAGGATGAAAATTACTAAACAAATTTACCAATTAAAAGAAAGGTCTCAAGGATTGGAGAATCCACCTTTTAGCTTTGTGGAGATTAAATTAACACATTTTTTTGTAAATTTTTTTTTTGAATACTTGCACAAATTCCTTTAACTTTTAATTCAAAACCCATGCTCAAAAGAAAGTTTTCTTTCTAAGATAGAATTTCACTTACCACTTTCGATGATAAAAGAAATTCATTGACCATCATTAATCCACCCATCTCTTGATGGCGATTTTTCATTGAATGGTTATTATTTACAAAGAATTGAAGAACTACGAAAAACTAATATAATCCTTGTTTTCAAGTCTTTGTCTTCATTTTGCATAATCCTTCATTGTCCATTTTTAGATTTGACAACTTTGATTCATTGGTTGAATCTAGGATTAATAGAAGTTATACAAGTTTTACTATTTTTTTGTGTTAAAAAAATCTCTATATCACTCAAGTAGGTTTCATTTCCTCTTCTTGAAAGCAGAGGTTTAGCCTACCATTGTCATTGTGATGAAATAATCTAAGAGTGCAACTAGAAAGGTAGATGAGGAAGTAAACTAATTAAATTAAAAGATAACTAATGCATAAAAAAATTAACTTTTATTAAATTCAAAACTAAAGATTTACATGTAATAAACTTGACTTGAACGAAAGCTCCAAAGAAAGAAAGAAAACTAATCTAAGCTATTCTAGATATAAGATAATGATGTATGAAAAAAACTAGATTTCTCTTTTCCAAGAGTTTGAGTGCTTCTTTATAATGTTCTCCTCCAAAGCTAGAAATGGGGATAAAATCTCACAAATCCGTTTATTATACTTTAAATCTCACAAATCCATTGATTATACTCCAAATCATATCATATAAAATCAATGAAGCAATAATTAAGGATAGATACATCAAGGGAATCCTAATTGGAGGTAGATATGGTGAGACAAAATCAAGTCAATGAAATATTTTTTGATTTGATTCTTGGAATATGCTTTGAGTTGATGCTTTATGTCTTTATGAGTTCATGCTTCACATTTGAAGTTCTTATCTTGAAACTTGCCACATGTCTCAATGAATGTGCCAAAATGCCCCGAATTTCGTATTTTTCATTGATTTCATAATTTCTCCAGTTGCTCCTGGCCATGCAAATTTATGGTAGAATTTTCTCAAATTTTGTACATTTCTCGATTTCCTGCAAAAATTATAAAAATAATCAAATTCGAGACAAATAGAGACATTTAATTAATTTTAGGTACAACTAGAGTCTAATAAATAGCTAAATGGCTAAAAATTGATGTTTTGAGTGCTTATCAGTGCCCACAACTTCATACCTGCAAGATAACAAACAAACAAACACAACATGCATACAATAGACAAGCAAAGCTATAAAGCATGCAAACATACTAAAAAACAAATTATGGTCGAGATGCCACTTGGCAAACCAAAAAATTATAAGACAAAACCTATAATAAAGTTTTAACATGCTAGGCGAATAAAAATCATGGTGCAGAAACCATGAACTGTTTGAAGGCGGATACAACCGCAAACCAATTAAAAAAAATAGAGGGGGAAGGAAAACACTCTTAGTTCAGTAGCTAGGGACCACAGAGAGTAGGGGAAGAAAAGTACGGATTCCAGCACGATAAAGCAAGGCTTTGAAATGCTTGTTCTGCATTCGCAGTTCCACGGTTCACTAGTCGAGGATGCAAACCTCTTGCGCTTGCCATAGTGCCTAGCTAGATGTTGGTCATCCTCATTGTCCTCAACCTCTTCATCAACTAGCACAAAGGTTTCTTGAGGGTTGGTGGTCGTATCCATCATATTCACATCCTGAAGAACATCCTTGGGCTCTGGCATGTTCTTGGCAAGTTGATCTCCATCGCCATCAACTGTGAATAACTAGTCACCTAATGCTTCCAGTTTGGCATCGCCTGTTAACTGTTAATCCTCCTCAACGAATATAGACTCAAGCTCGGCCATCATCTTTTTGCCAGCCAATGTGATTGTCGGTTCTTTGCGCTCAGGTTCTTACCTCACATGCATTTTCAGCATGGGCAACCCAATTGGAGGGAAATCGTAAGAGGTCGAGAATCAGAAGGCTTGTTAGTGGAAATGATATGGTCGCCAAGCACTTTCATAGTAGAAGAGGCCCGGAAGGTGAGTGAAGGTTGTTTCACTTAGTCTTGGAGGTGCTCAGAGCAGGCATGTGGGCAGCTCAGCGAAAGATGATGGGCTTTGAATAAGGCCCCATCTAACTGAGGCGTGGTCGGTAACCTAAGAGACACATTCATAGAATCGCTCTCAGTAAGCCAGCTGTGGAATCTTTTCATTATCACATAACCTCAATGTCAAACATCGAGGGTGTGAGTGGGGTAGTCTGTGGGTGTCGGTGTTAACAGGTGCATGCAAACGTTAAAAGTGTCAAGTAAGGGTGCGAAACAGAAGAGTGACGAACTCCTAAATCTAAGGTACGATAACTTTCTATTTACCAGTGGGAATAACGAAACGAAGATTGTGAAGAGGATGATAAACATAATGCTAGTACTTCGATTGTACTCACCATAAACAAATATGAGCTACTCACCCCAAAACTTGTCAGTGTTGATCAACTTCTCCACGAAGCCACAACATTTGTCCATGTGGATCATCGTGAAGTAACTCTCCTTGCGAGGAACAACTTTGAGGTAGTACCGGAACCTGATATCTTCAAAATCGATAGAGATTGTAGAAGTTCAACAATTTCCTTGCCAATCTAGTGAAAGGCAGATTGATACCAACATTCAACTGGCTAAGGCAAATGTAGATCGCATGGGCTAATGTGGTTCCTATTCTAACCACCATGGCACCTCGCCATGGAACTCCAGATGAATGGTCCTAGGGACACCATATCATCCCTCACATCCTCTATATAGGGTCTTTTATGGGGATTGAACCTCAGTATAGAGCGTGGAAACAACTTTACCTTTTTCCACTTAAAAAGAGGACTTAGAAAGAGGGGGGAATGGAAACCCTAGGTTTTACAAGAGAAGAAGAACAGTGAGCAGAGAGGATGCATATTTTCTAAGTGAGCCTATATATAGAAGAGGAAAGTGAACAGTCTTGAAAAATCCAAAAGACATCATTAAGGCAATCACATCACGTAATGGAATTGTGCCCTTGATCCGGGTAGGATTAACTGCTAGATGTCACGACATCCAGTAGGGTGCTAATGCATTGTAAAAACATATCTGTCAAGGAAACCTAACACTAATTATGGTGCATGCATGTCTGTTAATGATGGGAATTACTGCATTGGGCCACCGTCACATCGATTCGCGAAAGCGGACATGGCAAGCTAGGAATCGTGCTAGAGTGTGACACGTGTTAATATAATTTTTCTGAGGAAGCCAAGTAGTGTGTGGAAACCTTACGCGACAAGCAAGAGGAGTCAACTGAGAGCTTCCTCGGCCACTTCAACCTCTGCAAGAAGATATGGCTGGGGGACGATCTTCATACCCAATTTTCCATGACATGCTAAACATGTGACAACATCCGCACATGGTAAACACGTGAGAAACGATCTCATGTTTGGCACGTTAGAGAAGTCACGCATACTCGAGGCATGTGACAACAAAATAATTCACCTTGAGGAATTCAGTTTTGGATGAAAGTTGCATCACGTGCCAACGTGATGCCTCATTCCTTTTTCTCTAAGCAAATAAAAACAGAGATGATGAAAGCTAAGGGGGAATTATTCTAGCATCTCTATGGGGAAATAAACAACCACCAACAAAAAATGAGGACTAATGAGGAATGGCGAAAGTGAAGTGCTCAGTAAAATAGTTAACCAACCAAAGTTGAACCAATGGGGATGGACCAATGCAGTCATGACACATGGAATCAGGACAAATAGAGGGACTCCGTCACCAGACAGGAGTGGAGCAATAGTGTACAACTCTGTCAGGGGAAAGGGACTGGAGCTGAAAATAGGCTACTCCACAATCGCAGCATTTGACAGCGTATTGCACTTTACAAAATCCTTTGTCGGGTCATTTAATGCAAGATATGGATAGGTAGGTAGGAGAGTTAGTATAAATAGAGCCCTTAGGACAATGAGGAAAGGGTTGGATTCTAAGAGTTTCTCAGTGTCTGAAACTCATATAGTTATCTAGTTCTATATTATTGTTCTTTTCTGATTGCCACTCGGTTGCTTTCTAACTTGAGCATCGAAGGCTCATAACACCAGGAGACCCGTGCTTGTGAGTGTTTTGAAAGTGATGAGGCTTAGGGAGCAGCAACAGAAAAGAAATCAATCGTGTTCTAGAGATCTCCAATCACTGTGTGTATCTCAAGTAGCTTTAAAAAGTACCTAGCAAACTATACTTTGGTGTGCCTTTCAAGAGCACCATTTGATTATACTTCAATTGCATTCTCATGTCTTGGTTATGGGAATGCTTGTTTTGGTTTGCATTAAATATGTAGGAATTATTAGAAGGAAGATTTGAGAAGGGGTTCAAATCTATTATCAAATGCTTTTGAGCTCGAGTAGTAACTACCAAAGCTGAATTTACGAATGAATTATTTTCCAACAGAGGGAGAATGACGCGGGGAAAAGTGATGTGGGAGCAACCTTGAAACCAATTACGCGCCTATTACAAAAATAGTCATTACTTTCTCTAGAAGGATCAGATTGATGAATTGTTTGGTGCGTTGGAAAGTAGACTCTGGAGCTTTTTGTTAATACATGTCTCAGACCGTAGTTCTTGATATAATGCTCCCAGCAGAACCAAAACAATACCTCACTTCTTTAAATCAGCACATTGAGTCATTCATGAATCTAGTCTCATAAGTACTTTGTAGTTATTGCTATTCATTCATGTTCCTAGGTGTAGAATACATTGTTATGCATATACCTATGGCTGTAGGGATGTCCCAAGGCCATCATGTGTCCTAAGTATGTAGAGAACAAGGAGTCAAGTGCCTAAGTTACTAAATTATCCAAAATAACTTTTGTTCTTGTTTACAATACACTACCTCTTTGGTGGATTCCATCGAGTGTTTTATTTGTGAAGAAGGATTTCTTCCCCATTTTCTCGCCTATCATCTTGGTGGATTTCATTAGGGTGGTGAGTTTATGTAGTTCTCTTTCATTTTCTAGTGTCGTATTGCATCACCTGAACCTCTATGTTCTTTTAGGGTGTGTTTGGTTGCATGGAATCATATGTCATGGAAATCCATGAAGGGACCCCTATATTTTAGGCCAATTTGAGGTATCACTCCACATCCACCATTTGATTTTGTGATCAATGGTGGGAATAAAAGTCCCATGAACATGAGAATCATATGCCTTGGGTGACCAAGGAGTGAGATTTCCATGTTCATGGGACTTCCATTCCAACCATTGACCGCACAATTAAATGGTGGATGTGGAGTGATACATCAATTTAGCCTAAATTGTAGGGGTCCCCTCATAAATTTTCATGGCATAAGATTCCATGCAACCAAACACACCCTTAGTTCCATTACAAAATCCATTATAAACTCTGGCATTTTATGGGAGTTAAGTAGTGGTGGTGGTGGTTGGTGTTTGTGGTGGTGTGGTGGTTAGGTATCAAGTACGTGTTAATGTTCGATCAGTACTTGCTGCAATTCAGCATTGCTACCACACCCTAGATCTGGAATCCAGATTGCATGAATCATATCAGGTTCCATTAGAGCTCTGAATCACCATCCTGGATTCTACAGAGTACAGACCAACTCATTCTCAAAAAGTAAAGAACAACAGAACCTGATTCCTCAATCATTTGTCGATGATAAATACAATGGAAACAGAGGGGATAGACTTACATTCGTACATGTCCACAGCCCTTATTACCAAAAGTCCTTGCATGAACAGAAGCCATTGTCAAAATGGTGAAAGCGGTTTCGGTCCCTTACAATGATTCTACGGTTATATATTTTTGAAATAAGCTTCATTGATGAATGACAATCCCCACATATGCGAAGGTTCTTCACTATTTGCAACGGTGTCCCAGGGCTTGTAGTTATTAGACCAAAAGCAACTGCAATCTTCTCACTGTGATAATAAAGGATGTTTTCTTTCTCTCCTTCATCCATGTTAAGCAATACTTGCGTCGTATTTGGTGTGTGCCCAGCCAATCTCAACTGATCAGCCATCTCCTCCAACATCAAATGTATCTTTTTGGCTTTTGGATGAGATTCATCTTCAACAAGAAACTCGTGAATTGTTCCATCCAATTCAATCCAACTACACCCGGGGTCTTTCCTTATGTCCATCTCCTTCATCTGCAGCCTCACCTCTGAAACAGCCTCCCAATTGCCTAAAGAGGCATACATATTTGACAAAGCAACGTAACATCCACTATCACGAGGAGACAACTCCATAAGGTGCTTAGCAACGCGTTGTCCTATCTCAATGTCACCATGCATTTTACAAGCACTAAGTAATGCTTTCCATATTACATCATCTGGCTTAATCGGCATTTTCGATATAAGAGCCTCTGCCTCTTCAATTAACCCAGCACGACCTAATAGATCAACCATACATCCATAATGTTCAATCCTAGGTCTTAACCGGACAACTTTAACCATGTGATCGAAGTAGGCTCTACCCTCATCCACCAATCCGGCATGACTACAAGCAGTTAAGATACCAATATAACAAACATCACTAGGTTTTACTCCTGCTTGTTCCATCTTCGAGAAATAATCAAGTGCATCCTTAGCCCTACCATGCATAGCCAATCCTCCTATGATTGCACTCCAAGTAATTGAATTCCGACGGGGTAGCCTTTCAAATACCTGAAGCGCTTTCTCAATGCTTCCACACTTAGAATACATATCAATCAATGCCGACCCAAGCACATCATTCAACTGGATCTCATTCTTCTCTGCATACAAATGAACCCATTTCCCCAATTCGAGCGCTCCTAGGCGTGAAATTGCTGGCAGAACACTAAGCAAGGTAACATAGTTTGGTGACACATTCTCCATTTGCATCTTGTGAAAGATTTGAATAGCCTCCTTGAAGAAACCGTTTTGTGCATACCCAGCAATGATTCCATTCCAAGACACCACACTCCTGGATGGCATTCTCTCAAAGAGTTCCCTAGCTGACACAAAATCCCGAATTCTAATATACCCATCAACCATAACATTCCAAAGAACAACTCCTCCATCACTCTGTCTAACAATAATAGAACATTTGTTAAACAATTTCCAAGCATCATCCATCAACCCACAAACGGCATACATCCTAACGAGATTAGTAATAACAAATTCATCTAAATGTAAACAAAACCCATGCTTGATTATCTGACCATGAACCTGTCTACCCTCTTCAACTCCACCAATTCTAGCACAAGCTTTCAACACAGAAGGGAATGTAAACTGATTGGGTTCAACTTGGTCTTCCTTATATAGCATTTGCTGGAATAAGAGTAAAGCCTCCTCGGGAGGGTGGTCGATGTTATGACTCTCAGAGTAAGCTCTGATAATTGTATTCCAAGAAAAACAATTGGGGTATTCCATCTGAGAGAAAACTAAGCGAGCATATTGGAGATTATTATTTCCATGCTCACCAAGAACACAGAATCGCAGCACCTCAGCTGAAGTAAAGGGGTCTCGAATTCGACCAGTTTTTATGTATTTGGCGTGAAATTGCATCAAATCTTTCATTGTTTTGCAGCAGCTGCTTTTGATTTCTTCTGTTTTGAAATTGAAATTACAAGAGGAGGAGCTGCTGCTCAGTGTTAACATGATTGATGATTTTCCGATAGATAGCTGAAACGCGACGCCTAACACTACCAACCAGTTTGATTTGATTTTTTGTGTGCTGCCTTGAGGCCTGCCTTTCAATGTTCGTTCCAAAGAAAAGTTAAATAAAGATAAAAAGTCCATCCACTTGTGGTTTACAAAATGGCAACGACTACTCTACACCACTACCTGAAGTACTCTCTCACATCATGTATTTTTTTTTTTTTTCTCTAAGTACCCACACTACCCAAAAAACAGTTTTTGAAAATAATAGTAACATAAAATTATGGTAACTTTCGACCAATTTGAACTCTCAATTGAGACCGATTCTCAAGCTCATCAAAGCACAACAATTGTAGTACTCTGAGTTATCTAATAAACACAACTTGAATCACTTGAAAATGTTTTGAAATGAGCAAGTTATGGTCATTTTACTAAAGTCTCGCAAATTTATCTTGCAATGAAAACAGAATAGTGTCTCTGACTTTCGGCCAACTTATATGCTCGATCGATACTGATTTTCAACCTCATCAAAACATAAAAATTGTAGTACTATGAGTTATCTAATAAAACCTATTTTAATCACTTGAAAATGTTTTGAAATGAGCAAGTTATGCTCATTTTACTGAAGTCTTACAAATTTATCTCTCAATGAAAATGGGGTAATGTCCCTGACTTTCGGCCAACTTATGTGCTCGATCGAGACCGATTCTCAAGCTGATCAAACACAAAAATGTAGTACGTAGTACTTTGAGTTATCTAATAAATACAATTTGAATCAATTGAAAATGTTTTGAAATGAGAAAGTTATGGTCATTTTACTAAAGTCGTGCAAATCTGTCTGAAAAAATTCTCATTTCAAAACATTTTCAAGTGATTCAAATTGTGTTTATTAGATAACTCAGAGTACTACATTTTTGTGTTTGATCAGCTTGAGAATCGGTCTCGATCGAACACATAAGTTGGCCGAAAGTCAGGGACATTACCCCATTTTCATTGCGAGATAAATTTGTAGGACTTTAGTAAAATGAGCACAACTTACTCATTTCAAAACATTTTCAAGTGATTAAAATAGTGTTTATTAGATAACTAATAGTACTACAATTTACGTGTTTTGATGAGGTTGATAATTGGTCTCAATCAAGCATATAAGTTGGCCGAAAGTCAGGAACACTATAATGTTTTCATTGCAAGACAGATTTGTGCGACTTTAGTAAAATGATCATAACTTGCTCATTTCAAAACATTTTTGAATGATTCAAGTTGTGTTTATTAGATAACTCAGAGTACTACAATTTTCATGTTTTTATGTGCTTTAGAATCAATCTCAATCGAGCATATAAGTTGAATCAAAGTAAGAGATAGTGCCCTGTTTTTAGAGACAAAGAGGGTGAGAGAGGTGACGGGGTGGTGGTGGTGCTTGAAGAAAATAGGGAGAAAGGTGGCGCTGGCGAGAGGGTGAGAAGTGGCAATGGTGAAGTGGTGGTGATGATGGCGGTGTCTGATGGACAAGAAAGTGAGGGAAGAAAAGAAGATGAATAGAAGGGAGGAGAGTTAAATTTTGAGTTTTTATTGGTGGTGTTGGAGAGAAGTGGTGGTGTGAGAAATAAAGTAGGTGGTGCGGGAGAGAAAAAAGTTTAGCTTGGTAGTATGGGACAGTACTTTAGGGGGTGTGGAGTAGTCGTTGCCTTACAAAATTAGTATTTATGGACCAAAAAAAACACATTCTAGTGTTGATGCTAAACTAAATATTTACCAAATGAATTATGTAAGAGAAAATAAAAATGGAATACATACTATGGTAAGAACCCATGTAACACTTATAAGAAGAAATATTTGGGTCTATAATTTGGGTTATTTCCCATTTGGCACCCATTCATTTATGGCTATTCTTATTTTACCTTCATTAGTTTTTGTATCCTGATCGCCCATGACCATAAGATCATCTACATTGACTAACTAACTTCATCAAAAAATTTCAAAAATACCAACTTACCCTTTGTACATATTTTACTAAATAAAAAAATTTATTGTTATTTTCCCCTCCTCTTGTCTCCTCAGTTTCGCAACCCCGTCGCCACCCTTCCTCCCCTCTCCTCTTCTGTTTCAAAACCCCGCCGCCACACTCCTCCCCCTCCTTTGTTTCACAGCCCCGCCGCCACTCTCCCCTACCTCCTCCCCCTTCTTCCATCCACCTATAGGCTACAGTCAATCAATCATCCAAATCAAGAACATAGATGCAATTTTTCAGATCAGAATAGAATCATAAACCATCTTCTTCTTTTTTTTGTGTGAAACTGAGGAAGATAACGGTGAAGCTGGAACTAGTAACAAAATAACCATACTCGGCGTATGTCGCGCTGGTGAAGTGGAAGCTTGTCGTTGAAGCTGTTCTTAACTACCTCCTCCCCCACCACCTGAAATCCAACATTTATGTGATCTTTTTGCAGAAGCTGCAAAACCAGTTGAAGAAAATCTGATCAAACTTTGATCTTTGAATTATATTAGAAAACCCTAAAGAAACAAAGATGAAAACACTATTAACCAACAGAAAACACATTGTTTCCACTAAACAAAAAACTTGTATCGATTTAGGGGGTGGTATTCAATTACGAATTTTAATGGATTGTGTTGGTTTTTAAAATTTATTAAAATCCAGGGGTATTCAATTAAGGATTTAAAATGATACATGTAAATTTATGGTTATTCAAATACCGATTTTAAATGATTATTTTAAAATCCATCAAAATCAGGGGGTATTCAATTCATGCTTTTAAAAAATCCACCAAAATCAAGGGTATTCAAAAAGTAGTGGATTTTAATGAATTTGTTAAAGTTGTGGATTTTGAAGGATTTATGAGTGAAAAGTATATATAACAAGACTTATTCCAAATCCAACCTTCCCCCCTCATATTTCAACGGATTTGTATTGGTTATTATTAAATAACACCACCATTTCCACTAAAGGACGCCACCATCCCATTTTTTTGTGATCTGCTCAAAGACACCACCACCTTCCTTTCTCTTCTCTCTTCACAAGAGTAGCACCACCTCGCCCCACAACTTTCGTCCACACTACTATGCCCTACCACCGCTGGCTGTACCACCACCCGCACTTCCTCTTTTCATTTGTTCTTGTTCTTCTTATTTGTTATTATTATTCTTCTTCTTCTCATTCTATTCCTCTTATTTTTTCTTTTTCTTGTCCTCTTTTCATATTTTTTTTTGTTTTTCTTTTTTTTTCTTCCGATTTCTTCTTATTCTACTACTTTCTCTTTGTTTTTCTTCTTTTTCTATTTTTTTTCCTTTCTTCTTCTTTTCCCATTTTTTTCTTCTTCGCTCTTGCGGACGTTCCTGCGAGTGGAGGTTCCCCACTTGCCAAAACCTTCACAAGGGAAAAAAAAAGAAAAAAAAGATAGGAGAAAAAGAAAAAAAAACAAAGAGAGAAAAAAGTGGAGGAGGAAGAGAAGAAGAAAAAAAAAGAAAAGAACAGAGAAGAAGAAAAGGTGAGGGGGGAGGTTGAGAATGAGAAGATGAAAATGGGTGGAGGTGGTGATTGAAGAAGAAGAAGAAGAAGAAGAAGAAGAAGAAGAAGAAGAAGAAGTAGAAGAAGTAGAAGAAGTAGAAGAAGAAGAAGAGACGAAAGGTTGCGGTGGCGGGAATAACAATTTGAAGTAAAATAGTTATTTGTATTACTTTTGGACCATCTTCAATGTATTTGATTTTTTTTTTAATTTGAAATAAAATTCTCGTAACATACAAAAATTGTTTAATTGATGTTTTGAGATATGTTTTATGATTTGTATTGGCATGAATAACAATGTAGGTGATGTTTTTTTTATTGTTTTCTATGACTAATAACGCATTTATAAAAATCCATTGAATTTATAAGAATCCATAGAAATCCATAACAAACTTTTATAAAATCTATAAAATCCAATCATTTAAAACTCATCAAAATTCAGTGGATTTTGTAAAATCATTTGAAACCTTTTAAAATCCACGAGATTTAAAATTCTTCAGAGTCCATTCAATTCCCGAATTGAATACCCCTGCCTTAAATTGGGGTTAGACAATGACAATCACAAAACAAAAAATTGGGTAAACTGAAAAAATTAAATTGTTTATAAAAAACCCATGAAGAGATCATCTCAAAGAAGCAAAGAAACATACCTAATTTGGAGCTTATTCACTGATTTGACTCAAATCTTGAACATTGTTTGCTATAATTTATTCACATTCATCACTTTCCAAGAAATTTGATAACTTTATGAATTTCCTCAGAATTCCAGTGAAACCCTTGAAATATCCCTAAAACCCCAAGTCAAATAAGCTCACTCTTGGGAAATTCCTCTATAATCACCAGAATTGCTCCGCAAAGTCTCTGGTGATCTCTGAACTGGTGATGTTATCATCATTGAGGATGTCATTAAAGTCTATTGCAGATCTAAGGAAGAGAGATGTTGATGGCTAATAAATTGAGTTCTTTCCAAAGTGATTTACAGGGTTGAGGAAGGGGGAGCATATTCACTAGACACCACCTAAGGGTTGGGGGTTTGGGAAGACGGTGAGCCAAACAAAGTAGGAGAAAGAAAGGGAAGGAAATAGGAGGAAGGGGAGGGTGGCGGTGGGGCTACGAAACAGAGGAAGAAAGAGGAGAAGAAAAATAATAATTTGTTTTATGTAGTAAAACATGTGCAAAGGGTAAGTTGGTATTTTTCAAAAAATTGGATGAAATTTGTTAGTCAATGTAGTTGAACTCATGGTCATGGGTATTATACTGGGATACAAAAACTAATGGAGGTCAAATAGGAATAGCCATAAATGAATGGTTTCCAAATGGAAAATAACCCTTATAATTTCACAATAGATAGGGTGGAAATTGTGTGTACTTAGGTATTTTAGTTATTTTAAAAGTTATAAAAATTTATAAGTCCAGAGTAGAGTTTAGAATCCTTCAAGTCCAACCCCTTGTCAATTCGCCAATAATCTCTATTTATACTACCTAAACTTACTAAATTTACTATCTTGAGCATTTAATGTTCTGTCATATCTCTAAAAACCAAATATTTGAGCAAAGGTCTGACATTGTCTAGACTTGCAATTCGGTTGAAGTCGATGTCTTCTGCTACTACGAGACCTACAATTCGACTAAAATCGCTATCATGTTTACTTGACCGAACCTCTACTACACCCATGAGACTCACACATTCATCCTAGTTCGGCCAACTTTTTCTATTCAAACTTGCAACTTGGCTTAGGCCACTTTTCTTTATAGTTGAATTAAATTCAACATTCTGTCTGGGAAATGTGCTCATTCATAATTAGTTGGCTTGTTCTCCAAGCCAACCCCCACTTTGCTAACTTCTCATCATTCCCTGCCTTCCGCTCTGACTTTCTATGTTAAGACTCTGGCTCAGGTGGGACCACCCTTCCAACTATGTTCCATATCTTGAAAAACTTATCTCTTTGAAGCCACGTTCTCCATAGATTTGTACATGTTCACATGCCAGTCACATGTTGTCATTCTTAATCTAGGGATGGTAGTGGGGCGGATTTTCACGGATATTTGCCCCACCCAAACTGTTTGGAGTGGATTTGGGTTAACATTAACGAATTTCGGGGCGGATTCGGGGATCTAAAATGTATCTATCCCAAATTCGAGGCGGATACAAATTTAACCACATCCGCCCCCACCTAACTAATTTAAGAAATTAAAAATTAATTAATTACTTTATCATCACCCACCCGCCCACCCATGCGACCTCCCATGTGACTACAAGACAACACAACCCCCCATGTGACTACAAGACAAGACATTTGAGAGATTTTCAAGCCTCCCTTTCTGTCTTTGATCTTTGTGTTGTGATGTGTTGGTGGAAAACTTAAAACAAAAACACATCTTAACATAATGTGCAAGAGAAGAGATTTTTTGCAGTGATGAAGAGCAAGAGAAAGAAAATAAGAAAAGCAAGAGAAAGAAAACAAGAGAGAGAAAGAAAGCAAGAGAGAAAGAAACGTATGTGGGTTTACTCCTCAATAAGAAGAGCGAGAGAAGTAGCAAGTGGTCAGTGAAGTAGCAAGTGGTCAGTGACAGTAGAAGGGATTTTTTGCAGTGATGAAGTAGAAACTGTGGTAGTTGAGCAGGAAAAAAAGGAGTTGTCCAAGGAAGAATTTATTGTGATGTTTAAGCAGCAATTAGCAATGGATGCACAGGGAAGAAAAAAAATATATTTCTTAGCTTGTATGGTAACAAAAACTATAACCAAGGGAGAAGAGAGATTGGGGTGGGGATTCTATTCTTCTTCTTCTCACTTCCTGCATCTTTCTCAGAATCTCAAATCTAGTTTTTTTTTTTTTTTTTTTTTTCGGTTAAACGGGGTGGGGCGGATATCCACCAATCCGTCCGGTGCGGTGATGGTTATTTTAAAATTTGATAAACAAATATCCAGGGCGGATTCGGGGATCCTCCATCCCCAGCGGGGTGGGGATGGATTTGCCCAAATCCACCCATTGCCATCCCTACCCTGATCCTTTTCGCGTGCCAGTCACATGCACCATGCACGTGATGGAAAAAATTTGGTACAAACAAATGGTAGAAGGGTAATGGTTCGTTATAGCAAAACACAACACAAAAAGTTTGAATGTCTGTGATAAAAAGAGGGATGTACAAAAGATGACAAAATTGAGGATTCGAGTTCAAATTTCTTGAATCAGACATTAGAGTAAGTCCAATGTCAAAAATAAGAACATGCCTAAGAGGCTGAAATGATTATTGAAATTGATGGTATTAATGTTGAAAAGAAACTCAACAACACATTACCTAATGACTAATACACCCTTTGTATACAACGCTACTTGAACATAACTAACTCAAACTTTAACACTTATGAGGACTAACGCCCCTGAATTAAATGGTCGTCGACAATCTATAATACATCATGAAGAGCATTGGTTTGACCATTGACTCCCCTAAGCTAGGATACTAAAAGGTTGTCCTTGACGTGTCATGACTTCACTCAAGTTCTAACTTCCACAAATGTCTTCCAACACCCTTTGAACGTTGCATCTAAGTTGAAGTTCTGAAAATCCTCCAATCAAATATTATATGACATGTTTTGGCCTGTATCTTGAAGACGATTTGTTGAATGGACCTGATGTTTATACATGTTACTACTGACAATAATCCACATCTTATAGAGTGAATATTATTGCAAATTAATGTGTAATTGTCCAATTCTTCTACATCGAATAAAGGGAAAAGACAACAAGAAAATAATAAAGCAATTGAAATCTCTGTGATATTTGATGATTAGGAAAGATCATCGATAACAGGGGATGTATATTTACATGAGCATAGAAACGAAAGAAGGTTGCAGAGAATAATAAAGTGGAGACGACAAATGATAAATTTGTAATACAAATTGGATAACATGGGGTTGCATATTTACGTAAGCACGGAAATGGGAACTACGGTTGTAGCCCTTTACTAGTTTGGGTTCCCTTTGGATTTAGGATAAACTACAATTAGTAAGTTCCTCATAAGAAACAATGGGCATATAAAAACAAATTATTGCATTTTAGAACTGTCCAAGGAATGCCTTGGATAATTATTATTTGTACTCAAACCCATTAGTTTTCGTGATCAAAATACACATTTTCCAATTGATTTCCTTCAAGATGCAAGTTGAGAAAACCATGGGCCTTGGAGAATATTGAGAACACCAAGTGTTTACGTTGCTACCATTAAAAAATATGTTTATGGTGGCTGCAAAGAAAAACAAAAGATAGATAAAAAAAAAAAAAAAAAACAAGTAAATTAGCAAATGAAAATGAAATAAAAACAAATAAATTAACAATTGAAAATAAAGTATCAATTGGTAACCCTATTCTTAACTCTCAAGTTTTTGGCACCGAAGTGAGGTTATTTTTTATCAGTAAGAGGGCAAAATATATGGATTTCTCTTCAAAATGAAGATGTGAAAGCCATAAGTTTTGGAAAGCATTGAGAAACCCCAAACACTTTGATAGCCGCTAAAAAAGTAGAAAATATATAAATAAGAAGAAAAAAATAAAATTGGAAGAATACAAAAAAAAGAAGTGAGATAAAAAGAAGAAGAAGAAAATAAGCAAACAGAAATGAAGAGATAAGTAGAAAGAAGAAAACAAAAGATGATAGAAGAAGCAAATAAGTATTGATTTTACTTGGCCAACAAATTTTCTTGCAGAAGGCGTACTTCCAATCACATTCCTTCTGCACTAGATCTCCAAATTCAAATTGTCGTAATTACATTGATTGCGTGGATTTTCAAGTACTATCCCTAGTATCTGACTTATTTAGATCAATAAATTTACATATCCATTTCTCGTTTAAAAAAAAAAAATAAGAAAACATGTGAAATGCAATTTTCAATAGAAGTCTAAAAAAAGGCCAAATATTACTAAACATTTGATCTCATGTTTATTTATGGGTTCAGATTTGGGGACAATGGTGTGGGAAAATCTTGCTTTCATGGCTCGTGGCTTTGGTTTTGGGATTCCGTTTTTATAACTTTTTCTTCAACTTGTCATTTGAGCTTTTTCAAAAAAGAGTGTTCATGGAGTTTGGAAAGCCGTTCGTAGAAGTGATTTATTGTCACTGAATTTATTTGTGTATTTCTATTCACAGTTACAAAAACCTAAGTCTCAAAAAGACGTCAAGTTACTTTAGTAATGATCTTTTCAAATTGATATGATAGTTTACCTCAATTTGTTTTCAATGAAAATGAATGTATTTTTTGATGATATATCAAAATAGATCGATCATCACGGCCGTACACGTGGCAGAGAACACCCATCACGAGGATATGGTGTCCAATTTGTTGGGTCAGCTCATAAAACCCAAGAAGAATAAAGCCAATCACAGAGCCCCAGACAAAGCCCACCAATGAGAAGATATAAACGAAGCCCGAACCCAGGCCCGAATGAATCAAAGCCCGAATCTAGGCCGGACACGAATTCACTCATAAAGAAGAGGAACATTTTACCAAAAAAGAGTCGTTGAGGGAGTTACGCCTCCAAATGACGCATCTCCATTAAGGAGGAAACTGTTACAAGAAACATCTCCTTCCGTTGAACCTCTCAAGCTTAAGTAACGCAGTTAATTAACCGTGACCATATAAAGGGTAGAGTGAACATTCGACACATGTATGTAACTTTAACTGAGTTTTGTTCAGATTTACTTCCTTCTTCAAACAGAGTTGTTGACTAAAGCATCAGAGTGCCTTTGCCACCAAAAAGGTGGTCCTTGGCAGTCTAACATTTGTTTTGCAGGTCAAATTCACAAGAGGACGATTTTTGGATGCATCAATTTGGCGCCGTCCGTGGGAAACGACGAGTTTCCTTTCTAAAACAAGATCCACAGTGAAAAAGCCCACACAGTCTGATAGAAGATCAAACAACATGAATCCTCAATCTAGCGCTGAACAATACGACATGTCGCCTAACATCGATTTAGCGACAACCGTCAAATTAACCGCACCTACTAGAAAAGAGCTTCAACAGGTAACAATTCAGACGTTTCTGACATATAAGGGAATCCCCGATAAGATATGCTTATGGCTCATACGAACCACGTAATCGAGATGGTGGATAGAATCATCCAAGACCTGGAAGGCAGCTAACCTCGAGAAAAAATTGCCCAACTTAAGAGACATTAGACCAATAACAGTTCCAGATTTGATCAAGGGAAATTCGGAAAACCACAACCAAAGAAGTCTAAATGCGAAAAAAATCGTTCGCGACCTTGATAGCAAGTCGGAGCGAGGTTCTTAAAGTTATGACAGGAAGGGAAGATGTCAGATGGCCACAAAAATGAGAGGAGATCCGGAGAAGCGGAGCAAGAACAAATACTGCCTCTTCCACAACGAGTATGGCCACGATACCAAAGACTGTCATAGTCTGAATAACGATATTGAACGCCATATCAGAGAGGGGCGTCTCGGAAAATTCGTCAAACTCGAGGACGAAACAATCATTTCAAGGGAAGGAGCAAACGAAATGATATACGTCTTGCACGGTGCATTTGGAGAAAAGGAGCAATCCAATCAATTTCGAAAGCCTATAGTTAGAGACTTGCGGGTAAATATCAGATTCCAAAAATCGTCTGCACAACGCGCAAAAATGATGCAAATGATTCTAACTTTTTCGAACAAAGATGCAAACGAGGTTAATTTTCTACACAATGATACTCTAGTGATCTCGGTCATGATAGCTAAATGGGAAATAAAAAGGGCGTTGGTCGACACCGGCAACTCGGCCAATCTCCTATACCTGACAGCTTTCCAAAGGATGTGGTTCACCAATGAGATGCTTTCACCTAGAGATCAATCTATTGTGGGTTTTAGTAAGGAACGATGTCATCCCTGGGAATGATTCAACTACCGATCGAAGCAGGAGAGCCAGGAAAGCAGCAAGTATTATTGACAGACTTTCTCGTCGTCGATCTTCTGTTGCGTACAACATGCTACTCGGGAGACCATGGATACACAAAATGGGCGCAATCTCCTCCACTATGCACCAATGCTTAAAGTACTATACCGACAATGGTATTGGAAGAATCAAAGGAGATCAACCAGCGGCCCGTGAGTGTCATTTCGCAGCGATAAAAACTCCCCATAAATAGCAATAACTGCAACGACTGGAAGAACCTTCACAACAACTTGATGAAAAGAGTTCAAACTCTCCGGACGACAATATGGCTCCAACCAATCCACGAGATCGACTAACACAGGACAATCGAAAGAAGAAACAACTGAGGTCTCCCTAAACAACAAAGAGGAGAAAATAGTCCGTATTGGCACAAAGATTCATCCCAAACTTGCCAAGGAACTGATCCAGCTGCTGAAAGATAACCAAGATGTTTTTGCATGGACAATGAAGAATATGGGAAGGATAGGCCCATCAATCATCTCTCACAAGCTACAAGTGAACCCAGACAAGAAGCCAGTTTGACAAAAAAGAAGACTGGTGGCCCTGAAGCGTAATCAGGCAATAAATGAGGAAGTGCACCAAATACTAAGTCCATGGATGATTAAAAAAGCTCACTACCCGGATTAGTTGGCGAACACAGTGCTAGTAAAAAAAAAAGAACGACAAATGTAGGGTGTGCATGGACGACTACACCGATCTAAATAAAGCCCACCCTAAAGAAAGTTTTCCACTTCCACGAATAGATCAGAAAGTGGATGCAACTGTTGGGCACGAGATGCTGAGCTTCATGGATGCATACTTCGGGTATAATCAGATACGGATGTACCCTCTCGACCAAGAAAAAAACATATTTCATAACAGAAAGGGGTACATACTGTTATCGGGTAATGTCATTCGGATTAAATAACGTGGAAGTGACGTACCAATGGCTAGTGAACAGAATGTTCAAAGATCAAATCGTAAAAACAATGGAAGTTTACATCGACGATATGCTTGTTAAAAGCTCGCGCCGAGTAGACCACGTCACAGATCTTGAACAAGCTTTTCCCAGCTGCGAAAGTAAAAGATGAAACTGAACTCGAAGAAGGCAATAAAACTCTGACAATTCAACATTAGCTATGCCCCCAGAACCGCTATCAAGGCTCGAGCACTAGTAGATTTCATCACCGAGTTCACAGGAAGTAAAAACTAGCAGGCGAAAAACTAAAGCAAAAAAGAACAATCCAAACCAATTACCAACGGATGGATTATCCGCTGTGATGGAGCGTCCAACGAGGCAGGAAGTGGAGCTGGACTGGTCTTGTACAACTCGAAAGACATCACAATAGAAAAGGCCATAAAATTTAGCTTTAGAACCTCCAACAAGGAAGCCAAATATGAACCGTGATAGCGGGGCTACTGTTAGCAAAACACTTGGGAATAAAAGACAGTAGTGTCTTTACTGATTCCAAACTGGTGGTCGATCAACTAAATGGTAAATTTCAGGTCAAAGATACCTGAATGAAAGCCTACCATCAGAAAACCACAGAGCTAGTAGAAAGCTTCTGGAATGTTACTATTCAACGATGCGCAAGGGCAGAAAACAAAAGAGCCGATGAACTAGCAAAAGAAGCATCAACAACTAAGGATAATGACAACCCACTCGTCATGATACAAGGAAGCCCCATACTAACCAAGCGGAAGAAGCATGTGCCGAATCAAGAAAATAACTGGACAACTATAATATTAGCGTATATATCAAACGGAGAACTCCCAACAGATAAGATGGGAGCCAGAAAGCTACGAAATTGGGCAGCAAGATACACAATGATCAATGACAAACTATAGAGAAGATTTATCACGAACACGTTGTTGAGGTGCCTCGCACTAGGAGATGTTGAATACCTCCTGCAAGAAATCCACCACGGCACATGCAAAAATCATCCAGGGGGAAGAACGCTGGCCCATAAAGTTCTCACACTAGGTTATAACTGGCCAACGATGCAAGCAGATGCTCAAAAGCTCGTTCGCAAATGTGACATACCAAAGATTTGCCTCATACACTCACATGCCGGGACAAAACCTGATCCCAATGAGCAACCATTGGCTATTCGCACAATGAGAAATGGACATCGTAGGACCATTCCCAGCGTTCGGTAAGAAGTTTCTCCTCATTGTAGTGGATTATTTCACCAATGGGTAGAAGTAGAATCCCTCACAAAGATAGGAGAAGCCCAAGTCGAGAAGTTGCTTTGGAGAGACATCATATGCAGATTCGGGATCTCAAGGGTAATTGTCACAGACAATGGGAAACAATTCAAAGGCAAAAAGTTTAAGGAGTTATGCGAATATATGAATATCCAGTAATATTTCTCTGCACCCGCTCATCCATAAGTAAACGGATAAACCGAGGTCACCAACAGGACAATCTTGGAAGCAATCAAAAGAAGACTCGAGGTAGCAAAAGGATTATTGACATCCGATTTACCCGGCGTCCTTTGGGCCTACATAACAACAAAATGAATTCCAACTGGAAAAACACCTTTCGCCCTAGCGTACGGGTTAGATGCAATGATACCCATGAAGATCAAAATTCCAACATCCTGAACTGAAGAATTTTTTACTGAGGTCAACGTCGAAGCACTAAGAGTCGAACTAGATCTCCTTGAAAAGAAGCAAGAAGCATTCTCCATCAAAACAACAACCTACCAATAGCGTATGGCAGGATATTACAACAAGAAGTTATGAATTTGCACTTTTAACGTAAGAGACTGGGTACTACGAAGAGTCCAACTCAACACGAAGGAACCTGCCGCGGGCAAGCTGAACCCAAACTGGGAACGACCGTAACGAGTAACAAAAATCAAGAGACCAAGAACATACTGGTTGGAGAACGAAGAGGGCAAAATGCTACCTCGACCATGGAATGTAGAACACTTGAAAATATATTATCAATAAAACCTTTCGCTCCCAAATTCGAAATGACAAGAATTTAATCAGGACAATGAAGCCGGATTAAATATCCAACTCGAGAAAATAATCAGCACGACTAAAGTATCATGCAAAAATAATACATTTACTGGATGAACTAGTCGGACGTAAAAACAAAAGCTTCTAGCCTGATCAAGCACGAAGTAAGAACGTACCAAGACATAAGAACTGGAATTTTTCTTGTCGACTGTAATGTACGACATCGTAATCCGAATATAGAATCGGATTCCGTAAACCAGAGCTTCTACACGACTAGAACGTCGAACATTGAAGCCACTCATAAAAATCTGGACGAACAAGTCAAAAATCTCCGATGAATGTCGTAAATAAAAGCTAACAAGCTAGACATACTGGACACAACAAATGCGAAATACAATATTTCCATTGATCTTCTAAAAAAGGAGATTACAAAAACAATTAAGAAAGAGAATCAACATCAGCAACATCTCCATGTAGCATGGGCTCAGATGGTTCTCCGACATCCGGATCACCCAGTGAATCCGGAATACCTTCCTTGATATCATCGAATTCATGCTCTGCAAAGCAACGTTATTTGGACATGTCTAGACCTTGTGCCTCCAGGAAATCCAAGAAATCGTGGTGACCATCGACCACTCTCTTCCAATTCACTGCCTCTGCCACCTTAAGATTTTTAGTAACAAATGACAGCTCAGCTCGGGTTGACGCTGATTCTTTGTCAACATCCGCAAGTTTAATAGAGACCACAGACTTGGTCTCGACAAACTTGGAATTTAGCTGAGCGATTCGAATAGCAAAATCCTTAAGATTGCCAGAGGATGTTTAGCCTTTCGGTCGACCAACTCCTTCTCAGCAGCATCCAGACGGGACCACAACTTGCCCAATTCTACTTCAGATGTCTGGAGGTCAGAAGCAAACGTATCACGAATAGCCTCGAGTTCCCTCAGCGACGTCTGCGCAAAATCTGTAGCCTTTTCATGCTCTACGCATTGCGCCTTCAACAAATTAAGTCGATGGAGAACATGAGAAAGGACCAGGATGTGTCTTGCTAGTTTCGGCTCAATATGCGCCACTTGCTAGCGAGCAGCCTTACAATCTGATCCCATCACGGCCGCATAAGTAAGGTGCATCATCCCCTCCATAAGGTGTTGGAGACCTTCGTCAATATGGCGACGTGGCGAGCGTACGGGCATAAGAGCCCTATTAGCCAACCGCCAATGAGGTTGCAAGCATTGTTCTGCACATCAACCTCGGAAGGCCAAAAGATCTCCTCGGGCACAGTAGGAGCAAAATGAGACACAAAAGGAGTAGCAGGCGATCCTGAGGTCCCAGCCATGATAGAAGACACAGTAAGCTTGAATTTTCAAGCTCGGGCAACAACTCGATCCTCCATTGACGGATCATACTCGAAGTCATCCAAGGTCTTAGTACCCTCCGGATTTTTCGATTGCCAAAGACCAAGTTGAAGCATTTTATTCTCAATAATGCGCTAGTCATCAATCGACATGCCAACATAGGAGGGCAAACCATAAGAGGCAACAAGATTCTTCTCGTGGTCATCCAGAGGACGGGAGACTTCTTTCTTACTCATTTTGAGAACTCGATTTACCTCCTCGTCCTCCCGAGCAGAGAATCATCCTCCGAACCACGACCTCCTTTCCGGAGAGAAGCAAGGCAAAAGGGAGCCCTAGCAACGTAAAAAACTAAGGAGGCAAGGTTCTTCCTCTTCGACACACGGCCGAAACTGACAGCCAACATCTTGGAAGGACTGAGAAGCCTAGGAACTTTCTTTTTCCATTCAATCGAGCTGGTACTCCCAGAACCTCGGATAGCGACTGAAGTAACTCGGCCTACGCGCTCATCAATAGAACCTTCTTGGTGGTCGACATCCACATCACCAACACGCACAACAATCACTTTTAAAGTGCGACTCACTTCACCCGATGAATATAAGCCACTACGGATAATGACATCCGCAGTGAGAAAATCTTCCATTGAGACTCGGGGAAGATTGCAAAATCGAATGTAAAACTCATGCTCTTCCAAAAACAACGACAACCGACTCTCTTAGGCTCTTGGAATGACCACAGAATCTGACTTTCGCGAAACCAAAAGTGATTGGAAGAAAGAGATGTGTAGAACTAAGACCTCGACCAACCCTCATACTCCTTTTGCATGTCCTTGAAACAAGAAGGAGAACACAAACAACAGGTGCGATTGGGGTTTACGCTAAACCCCACCAAAGAATGCAGAACCTTGGCATTCATGGGGATACGAGCTGCGACAACCCTTGTTATGGTCGAAATCATGACTTTCCAACCATTAGGGATCAGTTGGGCCAGAGCGATGCCAACCAAATCCAAGTACTCCCAGACGATCGTAGGAGTCGAAGCCTGAAACCAGAGTGGAACATACCAGGATACAAAATGATATACCCATGTTTTGGACGACAAGGATTGTCGCCCTTTTCGGGGAGAATGATCTCCATATCAATCGGCAATGAGTAATCATGACGAATGTTGTCCAGAGTCGCACGCGTTGTCCGCTAAGGCAAAAAGAAAGCTTCGCAAGCATCAAGAACATCACCGCTCAAAACCCTGAAGTTAGACATGACGATGAAACGAATGCGAAGAATCAAAGAATTAACAACTAGAAAATGAAGAAGTGCAAAAGGAAGTAGAACACACTCAAACTTCTCCTTTTTATAAAAACTAGCAGCGAAAGGTCCACTGTTGGGAAAACGTGCAAGATATGACTACCACACGAAATCCTAGAAATCGCGCCAAAACGAGCAGGCAGATGAAACATCGGAGAGACAACAACAGCAATAGATATCAATAACATTAAATGTGTCGTAATGTGGAATTCAAAAATAAAATCACGACATAGTTGGTGGATACATGAACATACCCACTAACTAAGGGGGGAGTAGCTGATGATACATCAAAATAGACCGATCATCACGGTCGTACACGTGGCAGAGAACATCCATCACGAGGATATGGTGTCTAATCTGTTGGTCAGCTCATAAAACCCAAGAAGAATAAAACCAATCACAGAGGCCCAGACAAGGTCTACCAATGAGAAGATATAAACGAAGCCCAAACCCAAGCCCGAACAAATCAAAGCCCAAATCTAGGCCCGAACAAATCAAAGCTCGAATCCAAGCCCGACACGAGTTCTCCCATAAAGAAGAGGAACGTTGCACTAAAAATAGTCGTGGAGAGAGTTACGCATCCACGAACGCATCTTCATTAAGAAGGAGACTGTTACGAGAAACTTCTCATTCCGTTGCGCCTCACTTGCTTAATTCACGCAGATAATTAACCGCAACCATTATAAAAGGTAAATAGAACATTCGACATAGGTATGCAACTTTAACTAAATTTTGTCCAGATTTACTTCCTTCTGTAAATAGAGTTGCTAACTTTAGCATCGGAGTGCCTTCGACCACCAAAAAGGTGGTCTTTGGCAGGCTAACATTTGTTTAGCAAGTCAAACTCACAAGAGAACGATTTATGGATGCATCACATTTTACTTATCGTTTGAATGTATGTTGTTCTTAAAATTCAATCGTGACCGATTTTGTATATTATGTTGCTAGTGTAAGGATTCCATCCTTGATAAAGTTTATAATGATTTTTGGACGTCTTTTAAATAAAATGGGGTATTGGGCTTCAAGTGTATAAAAACAAATTTTCTCCTATCAAATAGGACCTTATATTTCGTGTACTTTGTAAACATGATTAAGTTGTTTGCTAACATGGTTAAGGTCCTTTTAAGTGAAAATTTGGAGAATTGGGCAAATTAAATCAGATATAAAGTGTTAAAGCTTCAAATAATTTCAACATGCACTCCTCAAATTACATTTTGAAACGTGATCTCGTAAAAAAAACTATGCTTTTTGTTAATTAGCTTGAGTTTAATTTCTTATGGTTAGATAACTATGCGCTCACCAAGACATGAGAGAACATAATGGATGATGACACGTAATTGGATTTATTTAGTAAGGAGCCTTTACTGAAATGAATTGAAACTTTAATGCACATTTCTTCTAGTGATAATCCTCATGTTTCCCCAAAAATTCAATTGGAACGAAGAAAAAAAAACATTGTTTATGTGATACCAACCAAATCAAGTTGAAATTTTAACACTATTTCTAATGTTAACACGCACAATTCCTCAAAACTTCAGCAGGATTAACAAACATTCAGTCGTACTTATTGGGTTTTTGAAATGCACAAAAACACATGACATTAGCATTTATGAGAAATTGGTTTTAGGCACTTGAAGTAATAAAATAAAAGAGAACTCACATTTACATTTTAGCATAAATCTAACAACCCAATGAATTTTCAATTGTAATTAAAGTTACAGATACTCATTATCCAAATTTTGAAGAAATAAAATATAATATCTCCTACTTTTATTTTGGAGGCTTTCCAATAAAAGATAATATAAATAAATAAATAAATAAATAAATAAAAGAATATGGGTATCTTCTATGGTTGTAACATTTGTGCACTCTTATACGAGCTTTGCTAGGGGTCGAGGGAGGGAGCGAGGGATGGGTGGTAACCACCCATCTGCCTCGAGACGAGCACATCAAATTTGAGATGCGCAATAGCGCTCATCTCGAGGCGGATGGGTGGAAGCCCCATCCCTCACTCCCTCCCTCAACCCCTAGAATTTTCGCTCTTATACACATCAAGTACTCAAGTTGAGTTTTTTTGGAGTTTCAACTTTCAGTGAACTCAAAACTCTGTATCCTTTCCTTCGCTTTCCTTTTCCAATATTTTCCCAACACTCTTTCCCCTTCAACCTCAAAACTCTTTTCTTTGGATTCTCTATCTTATCTCTCCAACACTATTCAACTTCTCTCTTCCTTCTCCACCCCTTCCTCCCTATAAAAGAGCAACCCAGGTTGTTCCTTTGCTTGCTTATTGTTGTTTCTTTGTGTCTTTTGCAGGTCTCGAGTGAAGTGTGTGTCCATCTTCTTCCTACTCCAATACTCATCACTTCATCTTCTCAAATTTTACCCCTCTAATCATTATCCTCCATTGCTACCATTAGACCCTGCACACCATATACCACATCGCTGAACTCATTAAAATGAGTAAATCAACTCCAATCACCATTATTAACACTACCACTATCAATCACTCCTTAATTTACCAACCACACCCTCATTTACACCCATCTGATACAATCAATTACCATTTCTATCAGCTCCAACAAAACAGTTCATCATATTTACTATATAAAACACATTACTGTTATTCATCTCTATTCATGTTTTCTCCTGCCAGATTGAACATCCGACGACCAATTCTCTTCAACCCACTCCAACTATTCCATCAACTTGTTTCATCCCCAAAGAATCCACCACCCATCGCAGCACGCACCATGTTTTCCCATCATGCATCCTCCTTGCATTCTCAACCCATCCAAACGCCTACATACACTCAACAACAACTGCAACATTCTTCTTCATCACAACCATCGCCCAGACTCCTTACCAAGATCCTGATCTGCTCCACTCTTTGGAATCTCAATTCGCTGCTCATCTATCCATCCCAGTTCCTGATTTTGATATCAAAGAAGAGGACGAAGTAGATAGCCATTCTCTTAGAGCAATTGCTAAATATTGTCATTCCCAGAAGCTCTCCAATGAAGTTTTTGCTACTCTTATGGCGGAATAATGGAATCATGTTCATCATTTCCATGTGGAATTCATAACTCAAAATCTGGATTCATCGGCCAAATACTACATAGTTCGGTTCACTCACCTGGCTGACTTTGATACGGCCATTACCTCAGGACCATGGTTCTTGTTTGGCCATCTGGTATCAGTGAAGCCCTGGCAAGAGAACTTCTAGAACATCAATTTCTCCATCATCCCTTGCTGGATCCGATTCAGAGAGTTCCCTACAAAAAAGCTTATGTTCAATGACCTTTACAAATTAGCTAACTGTATTGGAGAATTTATGGAAGTGGATCAAACCTCTATTGAAGATCTCAGTGTCCCATACATACATTTCAAGGTGTGGCTTGATGTCTCACGACCTCTTCCTTGTACGATAGAAATTAATTTTGGAGTCGTTGGTGGGAGATCTATCATAGTGCACTTCACACCCCTAATTTTTGCTTCGAATGTGGACTTGTGGGACACATCTATGGTCCAGTGTGTCGTTGCCATGCCGAGGCTTCCGCCACCCTTGCCCGACTCAGGAGAACTAGACCCCATGTAAAACACTCTCTCCCTTTCTCTAGATAATCAATAATCAACACAAGAACTGAAACAGAGGCCTTCTTTTGTCCTACCAAGAAGAAAGACAAATCTCACCGTTTCACTCTCTGGCCGGATGAGCAACGCCGGCATCCCACCGTTCTTCATTCTGAGACAGAGATCTCTCCTTGAAGAAGCACCAGAGCTTTCGTTCCTATGGTGCTCCACAACTTAGATCCAACAATAATCTACTTACTAACTTCACAAATGCAGTTCAACAACAAACCAATAAGGGTTTTAATGATGGTTTTAATGTGGGGGTTCACGATCGTGTTAACGTAACAAAGCTCTTCTATGGCGTTAGTGGAACCAACCGAGGAACTGGCGGATTTTGTGACAGAAGAACAACCGTCAGGAACTGTGTCATCACAGTCGTTACTTGTCACAAACGGTCTTCCATTAGTCATAACAGCTGGAACTCCATCAGTTAATCCTTTGGTTTCGTTGGTGGGTCAACCGGCAATTATAACGGCGTCTTCAACTCAGACTAACGCCGTGAGCTTTGAAGGAAACCATTAGGAACTAACGGAGCTTCTGTGCCTGTTAGGTACAGTTGCAGTTGGTGGGCTGGGCCCTCCAGGATTTGCTAATTCAGGCTTAGTTAATTTGGAAGAATCCAATTGGGCTGAAGATAATGACTCAAAGGCCATAATAGCCCTAGCCCACATGGGTTTTGCTCAGACAGGATTAGTTGGCCTACAACAATTGGGCCTTCCCGTTATCCAACAACAAAACAACCACCACTTTGCTCTCAATCCCACCCCCATCACATATTATCATGCACCATCTTCTTCTCCAATTTTATCTCAACAGAATCAAGACTTTTTCTTCACTTCTCTCTTGCACGATCAACAACAGGATTTACTACCTCAGTCTCAGACAAGGTTTCAGGCAGTTCAGCAACAGTCGGGCACCACTTTGCAGACTCACACTCAGCCTCCATTACAGTCTAAGTTAAATTTAGGATCTGATTTTGAAGACTCTGAGCGTACAACTTACCACACCTCTCTTCGCGGCTTACCTTCTCCCTGGTCTAGTTTGCTTCCGAAAGCTCCGGCTCAGGTGCACGGGACATCTCCTATCATCAAACCCCTCGCTCCATCCTCCAGGGTCCGCACCTCTTCCAGAATAACTTTGGTTCACCTCACTCCTCAAATAGTAGTAGTGTCTCCGATCAGAAGGTCAAGGCGACATCCGGCTTGCCATATCTTTAAGGAAAGCCATCGACGGGTTGAAATTAGACTTGGAAATAGGAAAGTGGGGCCGACAGCATCCCCACTAAAGAGGAATTGCAGGATCCTGAGATTGTGATGGATAGGAGGAAGGGGAGTCATACAAGACTCTTCATTCACAATGATCAGAACCAGGTACCCGTTTGGACCATGGCACCACCAAACCCTCCTCCTAGGGCTACAGAGAGGAAAGGAAAACAGTTACAGATCAAGCTTTCTTCTCCTATTGTTCAGTCAGCTGACTCAGCAGCTTCCACAGATCACTCCACCTTTGATAGTGATTTCAGCACCGGCTTCGGCGACCGCCGATGATGGGTCGCCGGGTTCCCCATGATCTTTGCTTGGAATGCAAGGTGAATGGGATCTCCCTGCGCTGTCTGAAACATTCAGGCCCTATCCTGCCAATCCAAACCAGATATATTTTTCCTTTCTAAAACAAAAGCCTCTACCAATAAAATGGATCACCTTCGTAGGAGACTTGGTTATAGACATGGAGCTTCAGTGCCGACATCAGGTCAATATTGTGGTATAGTTATTTTTTGGATGGAAGGTATCAATCTGACAATTTTATCTTCATGCAAATACTATTTTAATTGCACTATTACTAATTATGTTGCCCATCATACTTGGTCTGCTTTGTTTGTTTATGGTGAACCAAATCATTCTCCTAGAAATACTTTTTAGAATAACTTGACTCAACTGTATGATCTGCAACCCCTTCATGGTCTCTTTATTGGTGATCTTAATGAAATCCTGCAACCTGAAGATAAATTAGGTGGCCATAAAACCTAAAACTTCCAATTTCAGTCACCTTCGCTCTTTCATGGAAAAGTTTGATCTAATAGATTTCTTTCTTAATGGCTCTAACTTTACCTGGAATAATAAACGTAAAGACAGGAATGATATTAAAGCCAAATTAGATAAAGTGTTAGTTTCGACTGACTGGATGCAATTTTTTCCAATCTGCTTTAGCTCGTACTATTCACACATCCTCCTCGGATCATAGAGCTATTTCCTTACAACCTATTTCTCGGGTGAACAATGGGCCTAAACCTTTTAAATTCTTTTAAATGTGGGCTAAGGATCCTAGATGTCGTGTGCTTATTGCCTCATCTTAGGCCTCTAGACAACGTGCTTGGCCACATCATAATTTTCACATTAAAACAAAAAAACTCAATTATCGCCGTACTAGATGGAATAAATCAGAATTCAAGAACATTCAGTTGAGCATCAACGGAACCATGTCAACCCTAGACAGGCTTCAGAATGTTCCTTCCTCTGCGGACAATGTTGTTGCTATCTCTGCCCTTGAAGATAGGCTATCATAACCGTATCACAGGGAGGAACTCTTCTAGAGAAACAAATCAGGTTCCTTCTGGCTCCAAGATGGAGATAGGAACACCAACTTTTTTCATCTCTCAACTCTATTGTGCCATAAACAAAATCTCATACTCCGTCTGAAGGATGATACAAGTATTTGACATTCGGAACAACAGGGGATTCGTAATACTCTCAATTCCTACTTCAAGGACATTTTCCAATCTTTCACTCCCGATCATCGCCCAAATATCATTTCTCTCTTTTCCCCGATGATCTCAATGGAAGACAATGAGCTTATTCTTACCATCCATATGGCTGGAGAAATCAAAACTGTTTTTTTGAGAAGGGTGGTCACAAAGCCCCGCGTCCTGGTAAATTCCATGCCTTATTTTTCTAGCATTACTAGGAGGTGGTCATGCCTTATTTTTCTAGCATTACTAGGAGGTGGTCAGGCAAGATGTCATCAAGGTGGTTCAAACCTTCTTTCGCACCGAGCATATGGATCCCAAGCTTAAAGAAACCTTCATCGCTCTTATTCTCAAGATCCAAAACCCTGCCACCCCCGACAAATTTAGGCCGATAGGTTTATGCAATGTGATTTACAAGATTATATCTAAGATTCTTGCAAACCGCTTGAAACCTTTCCTTATATCCCAATCAAGGGGTTTTTCTGAAAGGTCGATCTATCAGAGATAATATAAGTTTGGCTCATGAAACCTTTTTTCAAATGAAACATGGTCGCCACAAAAAACAAGATTGGATGACGATCAAGATTGACATGGCCAAAGCTTATGATAGAGTCGAATGGTCCTTCCTCTTTCAAATCTTCAATGAACTTGGTTTCTCTAATAGATTGATCCGGATGATCGAGCAATGTGTCTCGATCACATCGCTCAAAGTCCTTCTCAATGGGACTCATTTAGATACCATTATCCCGTCCAGAGGCCTCAGATAAGGCAATCCTTTGTCCCCATACCTCTTTATTTTGGCCGCGGAAGCTCTTTCGTGTTTACTGGCTAAAGCTGATAGTGAGGGTCCTATCAAAGGTCTCCCTCTATCAGCCATTTGCTTTATGCGGATAACTTGATGATTTTTTGTAGAGCCTGATTGGAGGAAGCACATTCCATCAAGGATATTCTTCTCAACTATATCACGACTTCAGGGCTGGCTGTCAACCATGACAAGTCTTCGATTTACTTCAGTTCCAATGTACACAATAGACATACTAAGATGATTCTTAGGATTCTGGGATCTAAGAAGTATAACCCTAAGGACAAATATCTCCTAGGACAAGACGGTGAGCAATCAAACGACGCTATGGCTCGGGAAGCCCAACCACAGGGCCGAATCAATCCTATCGAGGAGGTTGGACAACCACGATCAGGATGTGCTGGCATTCTATGCCCTTGAGTAAAACCCTAAACAAACATTTTAAATGCTATTCCAATTCGGAATGAGATTCATATTCCCATGGAATGAGTGCAACCAAACAACAATGGAGACTCAAAATATCATTCTGATTCAAATCACTCCCCTCTGTTACTTTAAAAAAAAAGCCACAGATTTTCAGTTCCTGATCGATAGAGTTCACTCTAAGCTCTCTTGTTGGAAAGCTAAAGTCTTGTCACAAGCTGGCAGAACTGTTCTTATCAAAGTTGTTTTGAACTCCATTCCCATTTACACCCTGCAAACCTTCCTGCTTCCTATCTTGATCACAACTAAATTGGACAACCTTGCTCGAGATTTTTGGTGGAATGGTGCAAATGATAGCAAGTCTAAGCATACCTGCACCTGGCAGAGAATAACATTACCACGTGCTCTTGGTGGTCTCAACATCCAACTTGTCAGAACAAAAAATCTGGCTCTCATGGCTAAGAATATCTCGCAGATTCTCTCATCGTCTACAAACACCCACAGTTTACAAATGAAAGCTATTTATTTCTCGAGCAGAAGTTTGACTCAATTATTCAAGCGGGCATCGGTAGCCTCCTTCGCTTGGAGAGGCAATATCACCTCTCTAGCAGGAATGAAAAAAATCTGCTTTGGCAGATTCTCTCAGGGGACAATATCAATATATGGACTGATTGCAGGGTTAGGCTAGACCTGATTCTGGAAGACTGTATTTTTTGTCCCCTCCTTGCGGTAATGCCGCATTCAGTGTCTGATCTCTGGGTTGGCAATTCAGATCAACATGGTCAATAGAATGTTCCTCTTTTTCAATCCCTTCTTCAAGACGTCTACTTACATTCCATCCCTTTTTCCCTAGCACTTGTTAGAGATATTTGGCGCATCAAAGCCCCGCCAAATGTTCTTCAGCTTCTTTGAAAAATCAGTCATGATATCCTTCCAACCAGGACTAAACTAGTCAAACTCCATGTTCCTCTCGAGAACGTGTGCTGCTTCTACCAGCGACACGAAGAAGATGTCATCCATCTCTTCTTCCTCTGTCCAGTGATCCTTAAATTATGGCACCTCATCCCTATCCCCATCGATTGGGAAAGAGTTATCCACAACTCACCACCAACTCTTTCCCATCTGTTTGGGTTCATGTGGAACACAATCAACAAACACAAGTTTGCAAAAGTATAATTGCTAGCTCAATTCGCGGTTGTTCTTCATACCATTTGGCAAGAATGTAATCATACAATGTTCGATCAAAAGACTGTTACTTCTCAATCATTCCTCGCAAGGTTCCGCAACACTTGGAATATCTGAATTGCCAATGGTTCACTCGTCCCTCTCGTACGTCTACCTTGGGATAGGTGGTCACTAAACTTAATTCAGTCTCCTCCATTCTAAACTTCCCACCTCCCTAGACGGTGCCTGTTGACAATAATCACAATTCTCCTAATCTGGTCTACGGACCCTGGCCTGAGTTAGAAACTAAACTTCAGAGTGTAATTCAGTTGCAACTCTAGTAGTCAAAACTCATCATATCAATGCTAGATCTAATTGGCTTAATCTTGTTCCTCTTACTTTTGATCCAGATACACTTATTGTCACTTATGATGCTAGTTTCTTTGACATTTCTAAACAGGGAGCAGTAGGGATTTTTGCAGTCGCGATCTTTGGCCAAGTTCTTGTTAGAATGGCTTGTCGTCTACCAGAGAAAGTCCATGACAGCACGTTGGCAAAGTGTCTTGTAGCGAAAGCTGCTCTTTTGTTGATCCAGGAATGGCAGTGGAAGAAGGGCTTTCTTTTGGGTGATTCTAGATTGCTTACCACCATTTTGCATGAAGACAAGCGAGATCACAGAACGACCATGAACTGGATGTGGTATCCTATTATTAATAGTATTAGATGCCTTTTATCTTTCAAATGTAACTGGTACTATAATTATATTCTCAGAGCACTTAATGTTGAAGCTTACTCGATTGCAGTAACATCATAACTTAATATATATATGCAATATGCTTTTAAGAAAAGAAAAAAAAAACACAACCTTTTTTGTGATAGAGTTAATTAATGTATCCTATTATTAATGTCTCCTATTAATTAATTAATGTGTCCTATTATTTGTGATAAGAACTTAATGTCTCCTATTATTAATGTTGCACTTAATATTTGTGATAGAGTTAATTAATATATATGCAATATGCTTTTAAGAAAAGAAAAGAAAAAAAAAACATTTGTGCACTCTGGCCTCTTTACCACCTCCTCAAACTCTGGCTCTTTTTTTTCCCCCTTCAAACACAGCCTAGAGAAAATCTATGAAAAGTGTAAACTCCCTTAACCTTGAAAAATGAATTCTATTGCCATCATATTTCACTTTAAGGAGTCACAAGGTACTTTTATAACATAAAATAAATACCATGAAAAAATAAATAAGGTCAACAAAACAAACCAAAATGTTAGAGATATGCATATACATACCCCACCAATTAAATAAATGCCTGAAAAAAAAAGGTCAACAAAACAGACCAAAATGTTAGAGATGTGCACGTATATTACTCCAGCCAAATCGATTTTAGCATGCACAACCTCCTCTTTGTTCGGTTTCTGAAACTGCCTCTGGAAGGGTCTGGAAGTATCTGAAAATGAAAAAGCATCGAGCATATGTTTAAATAAATAATAAAAAGGGAAGGAAAGAGTTGAATATTGAAGAGCAAGCAATTCAACCACATAAATCATCATCATCATCATCAAGGCCCATTCCCGAGAAATTCAACCACATAAATAGTTAAAAAAAAATCAAATGCATGATAACAATGAAACGAAAATCCTCACATTGCACAAATGTTCTCTTGTTATTTATAGATTATATGAAGGCTGACTTGAAATGCAAGCTCTATTTGATACAAAGGCTACCCAATTAATTGTACCCTAACTAAGTACAACATTAGACCAGTGCCTTGCAGACATATCAAGATTGATACAAAGTCTTGATTCAAAGAATTACCATTTCCAATGAAAGCTTTCAGTGTCTTCGTTGAGCAAGGATTGTGATTTTGTTGTTCGAGTTAATTTCGATTTTCTGATTTTAAGAAATATTTTCGGTGTGTAAAGAAAAAAAGTAAAAAACAATTTATTTATTTTTTTGCCAATGGTAGCTTGTTGGATGGTTAAGGCTGTGGTGGTTTAACCCCCACGTCTTGGGTTCTATAACCACCGGCGGCACGCTGCCTTTCCGTAAAAAAAAAAAAGTAAAAATTTTGAGGATACATGAAATATATAATGAATTTTGAGGGTTTATTAAATATGTGAAAAAAATAATATGCAAGTAAATAAATGTATTAAACACATTAAATGAAACCAAAATACCTATAATTAGAAAATTAAGGGGTAGTTTAAAAAATCAATATATAAGTAGAAGAAATGATAATTAGGAAATTATGGGCGGTTTCAAAAATCAATGAATAATTAGAATAAATGATAAGTAGAAGAAGAAGAAAAAAAAACTCGATATTTATGAAAAAATCCTCGAAAAAATGTAAATTTTAGCAACTGATTTTTATATTTTTACAAAAAAAGAAACAAAGTTTACGGAAAAAAACGAAGTTTACAACAAAAAAAAACCCTGAAATTTACGAAAAAACCTCAAAATTTTTCGAAAAAATATATAATTTTTTCTTTCTCCCTTTTTCTTTTCGTAATTTCAAAAAAAACTAATTTTGCGAAATCACAATCCTTGTCGTTGAGTAGATGTCAGATAATAATAATAATAATACCCAAGTGAAAAAAGGCTCCAAAATAAATTGACTCCGGATGAGCAGGGTAAAATTCCAACAGAACTGAACCATGATCTTTTATAATGAATTGCTTTTGTCGAACAAAACCCAAAGTAAGATAAAGAACAAACCAAGTCCAAACCCATGTATATTCAGATGCTAGAAGATCACCACTTCATAGGCTTCAATCAACGAATACCTCAAAGCCTTTTCATATCAGTGCTAAAGCACCAAGAAATGCATTGCATGTCACAAAATGGAGAACCAGATGGTATGTTTTTTTTAATAGATTTAAAAGAAACTGAAGGAGAAATTGATAGCCCAATATCTCTATTTACAGGATAGGTCTTTCATGTATGATTTCTTTAGGCAAGCTGCATGTTTAGAGGAATAACTGCTTTCGTGTTTTCCATCTAGCAATTTATTCCTGGCATTCCAAATCTGATGGTTCTCATTCCATTACTGCCATGTGGCTATGCTTTTCCTTTGTCAACATCATAGATAGAAACCTGTCAATATGTTCTTCATATTCTACTTCAGTATGTGTTCCTTTCTGCAGGAAGCTTCATTCATTTTCCATATCTGATAAGAGTAGGGAAAGTGCTTGCCGAATGGTGCTCCAGGATCTCATTTCAACACAGGGATGAACCTCCATGGTCTGGAGACCGACTCCTTAAACTATTTGCTTCGGCATTTGCTGGGGGAGAACCAGGAAACGCATGGAAATGGTGAAGGTATTAGGTTTGATTGGTTCAGAGTGCTTACAAAAATTAATGATTATGCTCTATACTTGCGACTTTGGTTTATTTTGTACATCAAAAAATTAATAATATCTTAAAGGATTGTTTGCACTTGAACTTAGATATATAATTTGGGGAAATTCTCGAGTTCAAAGCTATGACCTATGAACAGTCCATAACTGTCCAAGAGCGTTATAGATTATAACCAAGGAAGCACAAACTCTTCAAAAAATTTGCCATATCCGTGTCCGACACATATCTAGCACCGACACTCGCTCGACATGTGTTGGACACTTGATCAACATATCGGCAGGTGTCAGACACGCGGTCAATATGGCCAACATGTCGGACATTCCTCCGATACACCCGGAACTTGGTTAGGGCACAACCAAGACTCGAAAACCAACTTTGTTTTATATTTTACATTTAAAAGTTGGCAAATAACCACCTAATTTAATGATTGTTGATCCATATGAAATGAATGACTTTTTTAATTGTAATTTAAGACAAATAGAGCAAAAAACCACTAAAGCATAAAGGTAGTCTATGGTTCTTCTTAATCTTTTTTTTTTCCCTCTCATTTGTTTCTTTTCTCCTCTACTTTTCTATTATATTTTTTCTCAACTTTATTTTCTTTTTTGCAACAAAATGTATTCTTCAAGACACTCTAGAACGACACTTTATTAGATTATTATTTATGTTTATATGACTTATTAAAAAATTAGTACGACGTGTCGATATATCCTCGAGTCCTAGGTTTTGAGAAATTGTCGAGTCAGCACATCGTTTCCGTGTCTGACACAACGCACGTGTCTGTGTCCATGCATCCCAGGTTATAATGGAATATTTTTTTAAATATATTTTTATAACCTCATTAAGTATTAATGTTATAGAGCCAAAAAAAGTAAATTAATCAATAAATAAGGTAAAAAAATGAAAAAAGGGTTAAAATAAAATGTTTACAGTAATTTGGATGAATTGAATTAAAATCGAATACTAAAATGAATACAATTTGATTGTAGCCTTGCAAGGATATCAACTGAAATTCGAAAGAAGAAGAAGAAGAAGCACACATACTGACTGTTAACAGCCATACAATTTGAATGATGGAGAAATACAAATACGTAGTCTGGTACTGAATTGATTAGTACGAATTGAATGAAGGGAGATCAGACCTTACAAATTGATTGGGAGGCCGGAGCAGCAGTAGAGGAACGAGGTTTCCGGTCAGCCCTTCTTTCTACTTTTTTTTTTGTTCAACATAGACAGATCACAAACAAAAGCGATCGATTGCAACATACCTTCTCTTATTCCCTTCTTTTTTCCTCCATTTCTTCTTCTTTCCTCTTCTTCTTCTTCTTTCCTCCTCTTCTTATTTCTTCAATGGTTCTTCAAAGGCAAACAGATGCGATCAACCGCGCCAACAAACAAATGACTGAAAAGTCGATCACAACAACCAACTGATCGATCGACTCCCCTTTCTTCTTCTTCGGTTCTCGATCAATCATCTCTGTTAGGTTTAGGTTTCAGAGAGAGTACCAAATGGATTTCTTTTTCTTCCCATCATACTTACAGCCGTTACGTTAAAACGATTTTTTTTTAAATGTTTTCTTCATAACAGGCGTTTAGCGCTACCATTAACCTTAACTGTGAAAATGTCAAACGTAACGACTTACCCCGTTATCCGTTATAACGATGTTTTAACTGCATAGACTATAACCGATTTGGAAAAGTGCCAGTATACTAATGTAATATTGATTATTTTTGTTCATTTTATTAATTAAATAATTGGGCCAGTCCATGTTAAAGCCCAAGTAGTTCAATAAGATTAGGTTTAGGTTCATATTGTCATAATATAGGCCATTCCCTATATATAGATTTTTTTTGTTTTGTTTTGTTTTTTAAGAGGAAAAGCAAGTTTTTTTTTTTTTTTTTTTTTGGGGGGGGGGGGGGGGGGGTGGGTCTCGTGATAAGCAACAAAAGTATAGATCAAGTGTAGCATTTAATGCACAATGTCTCCACAATCAAACATACAAAGATAGAAACTAGTATCTTTTAAGAACCCCCAAGTAACTCCTCCCTAGTTCAATATAGTCACTTTGATGCCTATCCACATGTTATCCATAGAGTCACACTTAATTCCCTATTTTCCTTATCACAGAAAGGTGACAAGAAAAAGTGTTACTTATTCATTTTGCTATTACTGAAAAATTCTTCCATTTCCCCTCCTGTTAAGTTTATTTTTCTTCTCATAAATTAGAATATCTTTATGAAATAAAAGTTCTTCCTAAAGATAGTAAGGTTGCTATGACATTACGCCGTAATAAATCGTGCCTCTAGGCATTTTATAAAAGATCTTCTCTCTAGAAAGTCCAAAAACCATTAAAGAGTATGTACAAGCCCCCACGTCTGAAAAGTATCCCATTCTTCCTGGAGATACAGAATACCATTGCAACACTTTCTCTTTCTACAGAGATGTTCAAGCATCGGCTATCTGAAGGTTACACTCATCTTCACTTGGAGCAGTGAAGCTGGCTTTTATCTTCCATGGAAGAAAGGGTATCCCAATTGTTTCTGGATACGCGTTTGCGTTTCACAGAAATACCAGAATGTTGTTTTTGGAACCATTCAAAAAATACTCTTAATGCAACCATATTGTTTATCAAGCTCTACCCATATAATGCGACAACCGCACTGTTAATCATGCATTGTGTAGTTGGAAATTCCATTTCAGATGTTGAGTTAAAAACATGTAATTGATTTTGTAGCTAAATTCCTCCAACAAGTTACATTTAATAAGTCTAAACAAAGCTAGACTAGTCAAAACATGTTGTGTCATGTCAAAGTACCAGCCAAAAATCTGGTCAAATGGGTTGGGCTAGGGTTGACACTTTCGATGTGACATTTTAAATGCAGCGGGTTCAGGTTAAGCCCTCTTGACCTGCCAACCCACCGTGACCTGACCCATTGCTAGGCCTAGGCAGCAATAATGATATGAAAACGATAAAACAAAAAGCATAGGCCTTGCACCCCTCCAAAGTCGGGGTGCATGTGTATCCGACTCCACTAAGGTTGTAAAAGCAATACTATAAGAAATTCAATAGACCTGAAGAAAAAATAAATAAATAATAAAGATGTTGAACTTAAATCATTCTGTAAACTTACATATCCTGCTCGTGCTCATTGGCTAGGGCAGTTTTTGCAACACAAAGGAATGCAGCATCAACATTGAAATCCTCCTTTGCTGAGGTCTCAAAGTAAGGTATGTTTCCCCTGGACATGCACCAGTCTCTAGCTTTCTTTTCAGAAACCTGTAGCAAAGAAAATATTAAATAAATAAGAACTTGACAGAAATAGCACATACATTTGAGAGTCACCACATGTTTTTACCACTCGACTGTTTCCACCATCTATGTCGACCTTGTTCCCAAGTAAAATGAAAGGGAATGATTTTGGATCTGACGGGCTTGCCTGGTACACAAAAGTGATTGGATCAAATACAACTCCAACAATGAAAGCAAGATGTGAATCAAAACACCACCAGATACACAATTTATGAATGTGACATACGGCACCCATTTAGGCATCATCACAAATGTTGACTCAAGTGTGAACAACAAAGCTTAGCATTCTAAGTGTCATCTTAATTATCAAACGGATGATTCTACCAAAAAGTAGAACACTATAATGCAGTGATTCTTATCATAAAATCAGGATCTCACTTCTTAAATATTTGTGATATATTCACTATATTTGCACATATCCCAATTATTCAACATAATGTTGCAAAATTTAACCAACGAAGATGGGTCAATACATCATGCTATAAAGATTTTTTTGATTGCTCATATTCTATTAAATAAACCTGCTCCACTAGCAAAGTTCTAAGTAAAGTACTACTAACACCTAAGAATAATAAAAGTGTTCTCAGGAATCATTTAATGTCAAGACAAACTATTAATGCAGTCAATAGGTGTATCAAAGATGCAGTACAGTACTGCTGCCATACTAACAGTGCAACATCTAAGGACAAAATGTTTGTAAAAGTCATATTATTCAGTTGTAGATCACTATTACAAGTCATATTCCTTCATTTGTAGATCAATATTGCTCTATATATGTACTAATAACATTCAATAATATGCTTGTAACTTTTGTAAATTACTTAAACTTTTGAAAGATATGTGAAAAGGTCGACGGAGTGACCGATGGAGTGCCCAACAGTGTCCGCATGTCCAATACACCATTAAGACTGGAGATTTCATGAAAATGAAGTGTCGTTAGATAGATATCTTCCTTACACAAAAAACACTTCCTGAGTAAGCCTTGATGCTTATGTAGTCTCAGGCTATGCCTAGGCGGGCTATACTTGAGCACCCAGCCTTGCCTAGCCTACGCACTACCTAAATATAAAAAAACAAAAAGTAGTCAAAGGGTGTCTGGTGATGCCTAGGCTTGCTACGCATCAGGCTCCTCGCCTAGCTCCTGGGACTACATAGCTTGTGCCAAAGCGTCCTATTTTCTTCTTAGCGCAAACCTCCACCTACTTAGTTAAACACAATTTATGTCCTTCATTTTGGTACTCTTAGGAATATGCATGTATCCCCCACTTGTTGAATTAAAAAAATAATAATAAAATGGAAGATATGAGTAATATTTGTTTCCTGCTTAGTGATTTCATCAGGAGCTCACCTCTTAAATCTCTAACTAAGTTTTAAAATGATTTTCCATTGTGGCATTCCAAATCAACTTGACTAGCTCCCAAAAGATCCAATGGGTTTGCTGGAACCCAAGAAGGATTCTACCTACCATCTCCAACATGAGTTAGTGAATCCACATTAGTGATCACCCTTGTTATGAAAAATTCAGACTACCATAAACAATTTCAGAGACAAAGACGTCACTTGTAGCTGGTCAAAGAATACTCTGGGCCCTGGCACAGGTGAAGGTGACCGGTACTAACTTCCTAGTAACACTAACATCACCTGTGCTATGATCAACAAATGTAATATGCGAACTACATTCAAAATCCTAAGATCTTGCAACAGCCTTATGCTTTCAGCTTCACCACAATACAACAGAGCCCCAAATTAAAAGAAATGACATAGTGCATCTTTCGAAAGGTCTAATAGAAAAAGGATCCTAATTTGAAAAATGTACCTAGTACACCAAAAATCTTCATCAACAATCATTTCTTCAAATAAAAGGAAAAAATTCGATCACCTTCTGTTTTTTTCAACGATTCGAAAAGAAATTTTACACAAGTTGAAATTTTAGGGTTACAAGCTATCTCTTTGAGAATATAAAACTGGATAACCCAGGCATGGACTACACACTTAACTGTTGCAGTCACAATTCAACAGCTATAATATCCACTGTGGTGTTCAATAAGGTCAGGCTACCAGAAAATAACAGACTCAAATCTATGGCTAGCACAGAGTAACTCCTTTGGTTCTGACTGACCATTAAAATGATTGATTGAAGTATTAGTGAGGCTGAGCACACAGATTTCTACCCTTTTTCTCCCACTTTGAAGTATTAAACAAACTTTCAGATGATGTACCATCTACCAGACATGGAATGTGGGGTTTTCAGATTTGCTAAAATCATGATATCACATGATTGCTTGTCACCAGACCTTTCCCCAACCCAAATGTCAACTGTTATCTATTTACTAAAATTTAAGAATTTCCTGGTGTCTTCTCATTTAAACGGGACTACAGAAATTCAGAAAAGATCTCTAGGAATCGACACAAAACTATAACAACTTAATGGTTCGCATCGAGCAAGTTCTGTTGAGATGTGCCCATGTCACATCAACAGTTTTTGAAAGCCTCTTGTTCGCTAAAGGATATGTTTGATCTGCAAATCATAAATTCTAACAAACATGTTACAGAAATGCAGATACTTATCATACTATAAAGTGAAACTATAAGCTATTTAGCACGTAATAACCATGAAAGAAAGAAATATCTCTAAATTGGATGAAACTAGTGTTCCAGATGCTTGAAGTCTGGCAGTTGAGCCCAGAAGAATTTGAACTATATACAGACACCCTATAGTCAGACTAACAACTTATACACTGGTAAATAACAAATATTTCACTAAGCACTAAGAACATTTACAAGAAGAAATTATTACATACCTGCTTGAGAAATTCCTCATGCCAATTGTCAAGTGTATCAAATGATTTAAGCACATTAACATCGTAGACTAGGACACAGCAATCAGCGCCTCTATAAAATGCAACTCCAAGACTTTGAAATCTTTCCTGCCCTGCCGTGTCCCATATCTATCAATATCACACTCATTTGTTCAGAAATTTAGGTCCAAGATAAAAGATTATTGTAGAAGCAAATTAGGACATAAAACAAAATACTCTTTAGCTAAAAACCAACTTGCAGAGTTACGAGTCTGTCTTCAATCTGCAGTTCCTTTGTGACAAAATCAGCGCCAATTGTAGCTTTGTACTGTTGACTGAACTTCTTATGCACATATCTAGCCATCAGTTAATGAAGCCAATATTACAGGAAAAAACCAGGGGTATATTTATGACGATCAAAATGCAGTAGTAAATCTCAGCAGTCTTATCCAAAAAAAGAGTATCAGAATGCAAGACCATGATATACTGAAATGTCACTTCTTCGAATATGTGCCTGGTTCTAATTTCTCCATTCTTCTTTAATGAGAGGATGTGTTTGGTCCTAAGGAATATTTTCCACACAAAAAAACACAAAAACAAAGGAGAGAATGGAAAAAGGTGGGAAAAGTTCCACCCTGTGGTTGAAAATGATCATCTAATTTGGAAAAAAATTTGCTTTACCCGCAAAAACATTTTCCACAATTTTGTAAAAAAAACGAAAGGATAGAGATCATCACCAAATTCATGTTTTTTCATTATCTCTTCCTCTTTCTTTCCTCACCCTTCCCCACTGTTGGCTTCTGGGGAAAATTTTCCTTTGAACCAAACACACCTTAAAGGTTTTTGATATATATAATTCTCAAAAGAAATCATTGACTACCAATAGTTCTCACAATCTCTCAAAGCTTTTCGAAATCAAGAACTCGTCACAATAAAACTCTTTTTTTTTCATTTTCTAAAATTTTCACACTATCTCTATCTTTTATTTTTACGTTAAGAAGTATCATGGGGCGTGGGATAAGGACTAATGAGAAAAAACGTGCATAGTACCAAAGCCATGTAGGTTGGAAGTCATGAGTAAAGGATGATTCCCACCAGCCAACATGCGGGGTGGAATGATTTTGATAATGAGGATCAGAAGATAGAACAATCATTTATCCCAAACGAACCTATTTTTTATGGATTTGCTCCTTTGCTATTTATAGCTAGAAGAAGCTTCTCAACCTGTCTTCCCCATGCATTGGTGTCGTTTCCTGACTCTGATTTATTAATTCTAAGCTTCCATGCTGTCTAGCAAGTCATATCTTGGCAAGTTTACACGGGGAGAAGCCATGCTTGCGAAGCCATTATGACATGCGCCTTGACATTAACATGACCATGCCCTATTACGTTAGAGTATAAATTACAATCAAGGGATGTAATTTCTCCAATTTTCTTTAAGTAAATCATGCTAACATTTGCATTGCAGACATATTGATATTGATCATGCAACTATGCCACTACGTTATAGAGGACAAATTGTATGAGAACAAGTTCTGGAAAATGTATGTCCAAATGCGATTAGGTTATGCCAAGATTGTTGGCAATGTATTGTATTTTAATTTTTTTCTTTGGAAAGGTATTTTTGTTGTACTTTGAAGTAATAAAACTTAGTTGATTGACAGACATAATACCAATGTACCATTGTGAAGCTTCCCAATGCGGATTCAGACAACTGCTGAAAATTTTAAATGTATGAAATATTTATATTTACTTTGCTCCTACATAATTTTTTTTTTTTTTTAATTTTTGGAAAAAATTAAAAGTTTAGAGCTCTTGGAGACTTTACTGTTTGACACATGTCTGTCTGCCAATGGTTTAAGGTCAAACACACACCAAGAATTTGTTGATAACAAAGTAAAGGTGAGTGAGAAACTCACAAATATAGTAGGAAACAAAAACGACAAAAAACTGATTACGCAGCTAGAATGTTATCCCAACTAAACATAAAATGGTCTATGTGCAAGCTATGTAGTCCCAAGCGCTAGGTAAGGTGAGGTGAGGAGAGGAGATTGTCCTGGGCATCTAGTCTTCGCTTAGGCCTCACCTAGTACCCTAGGCAGAAAATGATACAAGCCAAGGTTAAAAAATAATTAAAAATCAAATATGCAGTCAAAGGCTCTCTCATCTAGGCCTCCTCTAGCTTGCCTAGGTGAGTTCATTTGATTACAATTTTTTTTTAACATTTAGGTGGCACCTAGGCTAGGTGAGTCAGTGGGGTCAAGTATAGCCCGCTTAGGAGTCACTCAAGACTAGATATCTTATGAGTTGAACCCCTCTGCCAAATGTTTGCTGGGCAGAAAAAATTCTTCAGATGAATGGCTAATGCCCTCAAAGATCCTCTTATTCCTCTCTTTCCATAACCCCATGAAACAAAGTGATTGCTCCTTCAAATCCACTTCCCAACTCTAAAAAGATTGTTGTCTCCCAATGCAAAAAATAAAAAATGTAAATACATATCTAAGAAAAATGACAACACTTCTAATGATCTCATTTAAGTTCTTATCATGAGTTGTGCAGTTAAAACAACGTTATAACGTTGATACAACTCCAATATAACGCTTAACGGGGGTGAGCCGTTACGTTATGAGATTATCACGTTTTTGTATCACGGCTCCGATATAACGCAGTTATATGGTCGATATTGAAATAACTTTTTTTCAATAACGTCATTTTAACTTTTTGTTCTAATATATAAAAAATCACCCACTTCATTATCGATAGTAGAAGGACCAGAGCTCACCGAGAACCAGACCTCGTCGGGCGACAAAGAATGAGAGAAGAAGGGAAGAAGACGAAGAATCGATCGCACTCTCTATTGCGATCTCACTCTCATACGAAGGGAAGATGTTTTTTATTAATTTTTTGATGTTTTTTGAATTTAATGTTATGAACATGATTTACTTTTTTGTCTCTATAATACATCAATACTTTGTAGGGGTATTAAAAATATATTTAACAAAATATTCAGTTATATACCGTTATAACCTATAACGCTCTTGGACCGTTATGGGTTCGTTATCCGTTTTAACTGCATAGACCATGAGGAACCCAAATGCCAAAGTGATGCAATGCCTCTATAATGACTTTTCTTACTTCCAACACACATTCTCGAAACACCCTTCTATTGTTGTATGGCAAAAATACTGGCCAACAAATTGCATATGACTGTATAGGACAAATTTCCACACTAATTTCCCAGCATCCCTTCAATGATACTCCTTAAAGGACGCTTTGATCAATCATTTGAAAACCCAACAAGAAATGTATACAGTCAAGATAATAAAATTAGAGTCAGGAACAGTCCATGTCATAATGAAGAAAATCCATTTTGAAGGAATGAAGCATTCAAGGACGAAGAATCGAACGTTAATGCTATTATAGTTTGTGACCTGAATTATAAATTTGAAATATGTGATTTATGTGAATGTTTTGGGTTTAACCATTATCTTTAATTATGGCTTTGGACCATTGTTCATTCTACTTAAGGTCTTACATGTGTTTAAAATATATTTTTTATATAATAAAATAAAATTAATTACTTTATTATTCCCATGTCCGCATGTGTCCCTGCTTCCCAGCGTTTTCACTCAGCAAAAATCTCTTCTCTGACCCACTATCGGAGCAATTGAATTTTAAAGCCCAAAATTACCACTAAAGATGAGCAATACCCTCTTTGTGCTAATTAATATTAATCCCTAACAACCACATACATAGTACAAATCTCTCTTTAGTGAAGAAAATCCATCAGCAGAACTATGTTGTTTCTTCTTTCTAGCTTCATAGATTTGATGACAGCAATATGATGATTTAATGTCAACGACTAATGCTCCAAAAGAATGGTAGGTTGGAGGCAGCGAGAATGAAGAAATTCCTTGAGTTGAATGACATGAATGGTCCCATGCGGCACCAAGAACAGCCTAACTCTTATTTTACAGCAAAGTCAATACCTCTCTCAGACAAAGAGTCAATGGAAACAGGAAAAGCTGCCAAATCCAATGTGCCAAACATTGTATCTAATTCTAAGGGGATGATAGGCGTATCTCCAAGGAAGCTTTGCTTCGTGAAAGAGTGATTCACATGAGCAGAGTTGCCAAGATACAAAATAAGTTCTCAATCTTGATCAACTGTTACAAATAAAAAAAAAGGCACCCACCTAAACATAAATCTATCAAATGAGATGTCTTTGATTGAACATCTACTGTTACCCCAGTGTCAAATCGCGGCTTAATAAAATTGACGGTGTTATCAATGGACTTGTCAACATTTCGGAAAGCTCAGTTATTTCTTTCTATCCACATTGCCTAACATATAAAGTGAGGGAGAACAATCCATAACCAAGAGCCAAGGGGATTATGCGATTAAATGTTGCCCTAGGAAGCTGGCCAAAGTTGTAGTGAACTGTTTGCCAACTCTGAAATTGGCTGACAAGGGCACCCGGATGCTTTTTACGAAGTTGTTGATCTAAGCATGGAGTGCCTCACGGGAGTATGCATGAGTGATGACACGCCTACTTTTTTTTGAATAAATAGAGTACCCTTATTGCATATGATGAAACAATGGTCGAGGACTTGTTATGTAAAACACAGAAGTGACAAGATGGGCTAGCGGTGATTCCTCTATTTAATAAGTTATCTGCCGTCATAATGCATCAAAAAAAGATATTGACTATAGGTGGTGTGTTTCTCAGCCCAATTATCTTGTGAAGAGGAAAGTATTGAGAGTTGGTATCTTCCTGAATATGATTTGAAGTGACGAAAGTTACACGATTAAGAGAGTCAACGTGGTCTTAGGACCCAGACTCTAGCATGGACAAACTCAGGACCCATTTGCAACTTGGTACAAATGACGATAATAAATTATTGTATTGTATATATGAAACCCAAATTAAGATATATGTAGCATATCGAATATCTTCAAATATTTTGAAAAACATATATAAACTTAGTTCATAGCTGAGATTTGTTTCATCCAATGATTAAGACTTAGAGTTAGCCTTTATGATTTACCCTCATGCAAACCACAATAACAATGCATGGGTTTGATTCCCTCACCTAACATTTGAATGTTTATATTTATTTATTTTTCAATTGTTGGCTTAACAAAGTTTTGAAAAGTTATCATACAACGGAGACAACTCATTATTCTTACTTTTTAAAATTTATAAAACTCCAGGTTAAAATTTTAACGTGCTAACGGCATGGGCAATACACTAGTATATTTAATAAATCAGCTTGGGCTTTACTATTCATAAGAATTTGGAGTAAAAAAAAGTGTATATCTAATAGATCTGCTTAGGCTTTTACTATTCATAAGGATTTGGAGTTAAAAAAAAGGGCTACGATTTAAAGTTCAGAAAGATGTTGACGGTGGAAATTCACTCTCAACAATGGCATATTTGTAAATAACTTGCAAATAAGGGCAATAGAAAAAAAAAAGTGAAAACTATGTGGAATGTAAATGTGGAGGAAAGAGAAAAATTTATGTTTTCTTTTTCTCAAAATGAAAATTGTCATAAATCTACTTTGTTGTCAGATTTTAATAAACTTGGCATTGACGAATGTATTTTGAGATCTTTCCAATGAAACCAATGATCAATACAAACGTTGAAAGTTTTAAAATATATATATTTTTTTAAATGAAAGAAATAATCAATACAAACGCTTAAAATTTTAAAATATACATTTCTAAAAAAATTAAAGCATTTCACATCGTAAGGTACATTAAAAAAAAATCCCCAAACTCTATACTTTGGGGAAGTGAGAGTTTAGGGAGAACCTACTCCCGCTATTTGCAAATGGTCTTTTTAAAACCGATTAAAATTTTGACCAAGTCTGGCCCAACTATCACGACCCACTTTCTCATAATGCACTCTTGTTGCATCATCATCCCCAAGGAGGCATTTTCAAATCCACACAAACACAAATATTGGAGAAAGTATAAAGTATAGAGAGTTTTGGGGTGTGGGGGGATAACAAAAAAATCACCTTCAATGGCCTCCAATGATGCTTTCAGTTCAAGTGAATGCTTCAAAATTTTGAGTAAACACCCATACGAGAAGCTACTTCAAAAAATGAAAACTACCCACAAAGACGGATTGCAATTCCGAGTTGTGTAGAAAAATATATGATGATTTTAGTGGTTTCCTTACATGAGGTTTTTGTTATTTTGCTCTTAAAAACACCCTTTAAGAACTTAAGATAAGATGAAGTGTTTGATGTTTAACCCAAAGGGATAGATAAGTCATACTTAAATGGTTAAAATTAGAGAAAAAAAAGAAAGAAAAAAAAAGTGGTGTTTTGAAAATTACAAAAACACCGATCTTGACAATGCAATACATAATATGTACCATACGGTATATACAATATTTACAGAATGTAATGTAGATCAGTCCAGTATATACCAAATAGGTATCTGTCTGCGATATTATTGACAACCATGCTTACAAGCCAAGATGCAAAAGCTTTCAATAGGATGAAACATAACGGGATTAGAATGTTTGCATACCTTGGCTAGCCAAATTGTCAAAACCTCAAAAGCTGCCAACCTTTAATGGGGATTAGCAAGCAACAAACAAAGATGTATGTAATACTCGGCATGAATGCGAATGAAGAGAAGACAGTAGAATGAATCATGTATATTGAGATTGGAGAAATAGGCGTATAAAAGAAAAAGAAAAAGAAAAAGAAAAAGAAAGTCAATAATTAAATGAGTGTTAAAGAAAAGAAAGGTAATTTCAAATAAATAATATACTTTTGGAATAGCTTTTTAGTCAAAGTAATATGAATTTGAAAAGAAAGGAGGAAAACCCTAGGAATCAAGTGATATATGTAGCTTCATTAATGTGGTAAATGACCAATGAAGAATCAATCAATTAATCCAGAGTATAGTAACCTACAAACTAGACGAAGGGAATGTAGGTCATCCATCATCAGCATCAGAGATCTAATCTCGTTAATTATGGATACTGATTCATCAAAGACGTCTTCCCCACCCTGAAAAGAAAGAAAGAAAAAAAAATCAATACAATGAGAAAAGTGAAAACCCTAAAGAAACGACGAGAGAGAATTGAAGGAACTTACCCACTGTCGCCAAGAACAATGATCTTGAGCAAGGTTCTTCTTCGGGAAGACATTCTATCAAACAAACAAACAAATAATCTTCTTGTTTTTCAAGGATCACAGACGAGGGGAAAAAAGGGATCAAACTAAGAGGTCATGTGAGAATTGTGCGGTTTGCCGGCCAAACTGACTTTCCTTTCAAAATTATGGGTCCTGTGTCTCATGCCTTTTACAATCAACAATTCTATAGGACTTACATGCCTGCTTTGTGGATGGTATCAAGTACGTAGGTTTTACAATCAACGTGCACAGATGGTATCAGGTTTATCTGACGTGGCATGAAGAGGTTGTTGGACAATTTCTTTTATTAATCAAATGAGTTTGTATGGAGGGCATTCCAATTGAAGTTCATTCATGCATAATGGGATGCTCCTGGTCATTCCGGCTAAGTGGGAAAGAATCATCAATATTAAGATGAATCCACAAGATTAGACACTTTGGATCAAGCCATGTCAGAACATGTGCCTAGCACCATCCAGGCAACGGACTCCAGGCAACGTAGAAGGACTATTTTACAATAACCAAACTTCTCGTCCATTCACGCTTAATACTTCCTGCCAAAAATTCTAGAGAGTCAGGTCGGACAAGCCAGGCTCGCAGGCTTGTCCGGCCTGGCTCTCTAGAAAAGTTCTACTTTTTTCTTTTTTTTATTTATTTATTAATCCATGCCCAAAGGCTACATGACTAGCCCTATAGGGTTAACCAAATCAGGCTCGAAGGCTACAATATTGTTGCCACTTAATGTCCTCGTCGCCTCCATCTCGCATAGAGACTTGCTTTCGCTCCGGTCCATCGCCTAGAAAAGTTCTACTTCCTGCATCTTTTTCTTTTTCTTTTTCCATCATCATCATTGTAAGTTTTTATTTGTTTTGTTGGTTGGTTCGTTTGTTTGACAAAAAATATGATTATATAAAGGCATCGACTACTCCACACCACCATTGAGTTTTTTTTACTCACACCACCAATAAAAATATGCATAACTTAACATAATAACAGAGAGACCCAAACGAAAATCGAAAAAAGCGCAAAACAGGGTAACTTTCGACCAATTTAAACCCTCAATTGAGACCAATTCTCAAGGTCAAACTAAAATTGTAGTACTGTGAATTATCTAATAAACACAACTTGAATCACTTAAAAATGTTTTGAAATGAGCAAGTTATGGTTATTTTACTAAAGTCGCGCAAATTTGTCTCACAATGAAAACGGGATAGTGTTCCTGACTTTCGACCAACTTATGTGCTCGATCAAGGCCGATTTTTAAGTTGATCAAAACATAAATTTTGTAGTACTTTTAATTATCTAATAAATACAACTTGAACCACTTGAAAATGTTTTGAAATGAGCAAGTTATGATCATTTTACTAAAGTCACACAAATTTGTCTCGCAATAAAAATGGGATAGTGTTTGTTAATTTTGGCCAACTTATATGCTCGATCGAGACCGGTTATCTAGTTGATCAGAACACAAGAATTGTAGTACTCTGAGTTATCTAATAAACACAATTGAATCACTTACAAATGCTTTGAAATGAACAAGTTATGGTCATTTTACTAAAGTCGCGCAAATCTGTCTGAAAAAATTTATGTTCGCAGAGTTCACTACGAAGTTTTTGAGATACTTCGCATTGTTCTCTGTGTTTTGCACGGGAAACTGTGGGGTTTTTGAAATACTTCGCATTGTTCGCTGCGAACATAAATTTTCTTGTTAAAAAAATTATGTTCGCAGGATTCATCGCCCGCACTACTCTCTGCGGCTCGCATGGGACCATGCGGGGTTTTGCACAAACCTCGCATTGTTCTCTGCGAACAGAACAAAATGCCGCAATTTTTTTTTTGAATTTTTGCTTTCTGAGATTTTGTTTCTAAATTTTTTTTTTACTAATCTTATTCACATTGTCGCATTGAACCTAAACTTTGTCACTTTGTTTTCTGACATTATTTTCTAACATGATGTCTATTGTCACATCATGTTCTTATAATGAGAACTTATGTTATTGCTCATTGAACCTAAACTTATGTCATTATGTTCTTATAATGAGAAATGTTTTCTGAAATGTCGAGGCATAACAAACATCGAACCTAAACTTTCTATGTCGAGGCATAACAAACATGTTGTGAACCATGTGATGCCATGAAGGGGAGTGTTTCCCTTAGACTCCACGAAAGGGTCCCAAAGTACCTGCGTTTTGCACTTTGAGAGGTGGCGTGTTGAGTTGTTGTTGCATTTTGGAGAGTTTGAGGGTTTAAGGGTTTCATTTTTTAGGGGATTTCGAGAGATTTTCGAGGGAGATGGAGGAGATTTGCAAGAGATTTGTGTATGGGGAGAGATTTGAAAGAGATTTGAATGTGTTAGAGGGGGAAATTTCAAATTAGGGAGGAATGAACCGTTTGTCGATTTGAATGGTGAGGGGAAAAAATTTGGGTTTTTGTTTATATAAGTGGTGTGAGAAAGTATGGTGGTGTGAGAAAGAAAATAGGTGGTGTGAGAAAGAGGATATAGTGGTGTGGAGTAGTCGTTGGCTTATATAAATATGACACGTATTTACTCCTTTCATTTATTTTTTTGATAAAGCTATCCTTGACTTTTCAATGGTCCCACAAGGAAACACATATACCTAAGACATAGCTAATTAAAGGTTAGTCTCTACCCCTGGACCAGTTGTCAATGTCAATTGACTGTTACTACCCTCACGTGCCTGTTTTAGTGATAAAAATGTCATTAAGGCAATTTCACGTGATCCGCTCGAGGAACTCATTTGATAAGAAATAATTTTAATCTAGACCGTCCACCATAAAGGTGATCCACGTGGATGTTTTGGATTGAAATTGTTAGCAAATCAATCAATCGAATCCATATCCCATACAGAGAGTTGGATGGGAAATCCCACCATGTCCAATCTTTCTTTCTCTTGGTTCTATCCAAATTTGATTTCCCCCATTCCCTATAGAGTTGAAGATTAAATAAGAAACACAAGCTTCGATTCCTCCCCTCCCCATTTTTTTGTCTACATTGTAACTCTCTATTTAGGGATGGCAACGAGGCGGATTTGGGAAAATCCATCCCCGTCCTGTTGGGGCCCCAAATCTGCCCTGAATATCCGTTTATACAATTTTTCAAAAACCATCCCCGCTCTTATCGAATTGGCGGATATTTGCCCTGCCTCAAATATACGTTAAAAAAGATACAAACTGTTCTTCTCAACATATCACTTCCTTTCTTTTTGAAATGGAAGGAGGAATTTTAGTAGACGAAAAATAAGTGGTTGGATGCAGAGAAGGGTTTGGTTGCAAGGGAGCTCCAGGAAGGGTTTGGTTAGTTAAGCAGATTGTCTAGGTGACCACATGAAGTGGTTTTACCATAGAGCATAGAGAACCTCCACATCAATACAAAAAATAAATAAATAAATAAAAACAGTTGAGTTAGCCGATGAAGAATAGTCATTTTTGCCACCGCCGCTGCCCAATAATCCTTTTAGCTGCTTACTGCCACCAGATTGAACCACCACCAGATCAAAGACTTTGACAACGAATCAATGAGTTTTCGAAACTAAGACAAATAAATTTGAGGACTTTGGCAGTGAATCGAAGAGAAACCCTAGGCAGAATGCATTTCTCTCTATTTCTGCTTCAATCCGTAATGTGACCCCATTGGCTCGAACACCCACCCCCAAACACCCACCAAACAACCCCTTTTCATCTTCTTCAAACCTCAATCTTCAATGGGTTTGATCCCATTTCTTCACATCAAACCAACACTACCACCACCACTAGTAGTCCCAATACCCCAACAACAGCAACCCATTCTAACCCAAGATGAGTTGAAGAAAATCGCGACCTACAAGGTCGTTGAGTACGTTGAGTCAAACATAGTTCTTGGCCCAGGCACTGCTCCACAGCCTATCACGCAGTCGATCGAATCGGCCAACTCCTCTGCCAAGGCAAGCTCACCAACATTATTGGAATCCCTACTTCTAAGAAAACCCAAGGACAATATCTCTATTTAGGAATCCCCTTATCTGATCTAGACTCCTACCCTGTTCTCGATCTCGCAATTGATGGCGCAGACGACCACTGTTTTATCTGGGTTCTCTGTATGTAATGCAATGCAATGGAGATTGGATAGTCCTTTCCTATGTCTATGATTACTCAATATGATTTACGCTTTTATATTAAAAATGGTATTCTAGTAATATTGCATAGATAAACGGATATTCACGGGGCGAATATGGCAAAATCTGTATTCGCCTTGAAACAATAACGATCCAATTTTGATCCCCAAAACCGGCTCGAAATTCGTTAAGGAAAGCCCAATCTGCCCCAAAAGGTCCAGGGCGTTGTGATATCCACAAAAAACTGCCCTACTGCCATCCCTATCTTTGTTGTTTGTAAGATTGTCAATTGAAGAACAAACAATTGGGTTGATCAATCGATCGTTTGAACCCTAGATCCGAGTAGAAACGAAGAAGAAAAGGTTGGCAACTCCGATGGGCATTAGCAGTGACAAAAGCACTACTTCGAGTGTTTAGTAAGAAGATTATATTCCATTGAGTGGTTGCAGTAGCTTCAGTAGTGGAATGAGTGACTTCAGTGACTATTCAAGTGATTCCTACCATATCATCCCCAAACCAATGGTCAAGCTAAGGTATCCAATAGGGAGATTACGCATATTTTAGAGAAAACGGTCAGCCCTAACCATAAGGACTGAATGTTTAGACTTTAGGATGCAATTTGGGCATATCGTACTGCATATAAAATCCATATTGGTATGTCACCTTATAGGTTGGTCTATGGAAAAACATGTCACCTGCTGTTGAAAATGAGCACCAAGCATATTAGGCCATTAAGGCCATGAACTTTGATTTTAATATAGTTGGTGAGCGTAGGAAACTCCAACTCGATGAGTAGGAAGAAATAAGAAATGATGCCTATGAGAGTTCAAAAATTTATAAAACCAAGACCAATTTAGAACATGACAAAAACATCATTAGAAAAGACTTTTTCCCTAACCAAAATGTTCTTTTATACAACTCATGCTTAGTGTTATTCCCAAGAAAGCTACGGTCACGATGGTCTAGTCCATATATAGTGTGCAACATTGCCTCCCATGGTGCAATTGAGGTCGAGGATCCAAAGACGAACACATGTTTCAAGTTAATGCACATCGTCTCAAACCTTTTCTTAAGCTCGAGACTCTTGATGTCGACGAGGTCTTTCTTGTTGATCCTGATCAACATCAATGATTTGATCCCATTTGGGTCTAGCTGAAGACGTTAAATTTAGCGCTCTTGGGAAGCAGCCCAAGCATTTATGTTATGTTTGCACAGTTTGTTTGGATTGATTTTCGAGTACCTTATTTAGTTGCACTCCATTCTTACTCATTAGCTCCGTAATTGTATAAGATTTACAACCAAAAGTATACATAATTAACAATTTTTCTTGAGGATTAGTAATTTTCCAGGTTTGGGGTGCAGTTTCATATTTTTGGTATGTCATATAATTAATTGTGGTATTACTACTATTGCATGTTTTGAGCTATAACTTTATCGGGATACATCCACAACCTCACATCAATCAGTTATAAAGTTTTAATTTTCACTTTGTTCCAGGTTATTTAAATTATTGTCCATCATATCACGTGTTACCATGGTGTCGTAGTTAAACATTGAGGAGAACGTCTATTTTAGGTTTTGGGTGGGACATTATAAACTTTGTTGATGTTTTGTTATTATTAAAAATTATTTAACTAAAATTAAATTTTTTGGATTTTATTTAGTCATAATGCTCTTTAATGATGAAAATTGTTCTTTTTTTGGATAAGTAACAAAGTTGAACAATAGTCAAGATATTAGCCTCTGTCTAAAGGTTTTTTTTTTTTTTTTTTTTTTTTTTTAATGAAAATCCAGCTTGGAACCTACTCTCACTACTAGCCACAAGATATAAGTTCAAGTAGATAAGTGAGCACAACTGAGAGATCCTGATGAATAATTAGTGGATACTTAACCCCTAAGTGAGATTCAAACCATTCTAATTTTTTTACGAGGGTTAATATGCTATACTAAATTATTCAATAACTCACTATTTTCTTTGGTCCATATCTATTTGATGTTTGATCTCATTACCTATTTTTTTTGGCTTGAGACTAAGGATGATATCAAATTGGATGAGTGCTAAACCACTTCTGAGTCATTTTCTTCTGAGAGTATAGCTAGTGAGATTTGAAGTTGAGGCGAAATACATTTTAAAGGTGATCAATGTTGTAGGTAGCTTGAAAACTAAAAATTATTATCTTATTGGCTATTTACACACACAACACTCCAAGTTTGATAGAATAGTGAAAGAGTTTTAGATTTTGATTATCGCCCTGAGCTTAGTTAAAACTTGTTTCTTTATTTTTCTAGTTTCTGAAAGGGAAGTACTAAATAAATCCATTTTTTTATTAAGAAAAAAAAGGAAATTGTGTGGATACATTCACTGCAAACCCTAGTGAGACTATAACTCATATATTAGAGGGAAGTTTTAAGTGTAATCGATGATGTTGCAAAGTGATCGAGTTAGGAATTTTGATTTATTTTTTTGCTCGAGGACTAGCAAAATCTAGGTTTGGTGGTGTGATAAATGTCATAGAATATCATTTTTAGTATTTTTCTCATGATATATATAACATTATTCTAAGAAAATACCTTCTATTTTTTTCATATAGTTGCAAAATTCACATTTCAAGTGCATTTACGCGTTTTAATGTAATATCACAACATTATTGCAACTCGATAAAAATTGCTTGTTAAATTGTTTCGAAAACCCTCCAATTTTATATATTTTCTAGTTATCGAAATTTGCAATGATATTAATACATATTTTATTTTTTATTCTCTAGTTGGAATCCAAAGCATGATGTTAAGATTCTAGAAATATACGTCATGTTATGGGCAAATTTCTACAATTAATCGAAGTCAAATTCCTACACAAAGTCCAACCACTCGTAACTATGAACCTTTTGCACCATAAAACCCAAGCCCATATTAATTACTCTCATTATCCAACATCTCTCATTCCATGTTGAACTCTTCCACTAAGAGTTCTACACAAACATCGATTCTAGGTCTCATATCCTTTTCTATTTCAAACTAGCCATATTAACTATATTAACACTAAGTTTCATTTCCAATCAAATTCAACCAAACTTCTCTTTAACCAATCATATTACCCAAACCCAACAAATTGGACTCTCAAAGTACAAGACAATACTAATGCAAATTAGAAGACTTTACGAGTTTTACTGATTTAGGAATTTTATCTCTTGGTGTAATTGTCTATAAATAAGGGTTTTATTCTCCTGTATAGGAGAACTTCGAGGGGGGGGGGGGGGGGGGGGGGGGGAATAACTATTCTGGAGAAATTACTCTAAAACACAAGCTTGTTAAGTTCCATATTTTTTTTTAAATAAAGAATGTTTTATTTATTTTATTATTTTTATGTTCTCTTCATCTAAGATGGTAGCTTAATATCTTTCCTCTCAAGGTGAGATGAACCCACCATGGTTAAAATATAAGTAAAGACTCTATTATTCTACCTTTATTTATTATTTATGCCAATAATTGTTTGATAAACTAATAACTCAGTCTTTTAGATGGAGAGTTGGAGTGCGTAGTTTCACAAAGTTGAGATCACACTTTTTTTTCTAGGTTTATATTGCATAAAAAAATACAAGGAGGATTCTTTGTGTTTGCCTTAAGTGATAATTCATCGAGTGCCTACTTGTGTATTTACATCTTGTGTAGAGAAGAAGTTATAGGACTTGATAGGATTAATTAATTGGTTCAACGGTAAGAGAAGAATAATATTTTTGCTTATATGAGACCGTGGTGGTGAATTCTTTTCCCTTAAGAGTTCACATCTATTGATTATTTTTCTTAAAACTGAATACTTTTAGCTTGTAGTTGATTTTAGACCAAATATTTAAAAAATCGTATTCTCATGTCATTAGTTTAGATTTAACTAAATATTTTCGCTAGGATTTTATCTTGTTTTGAGCGTTCCGTACTTACCATTGTGCTAAGTTATAATATAGTACTTTACATGTTTTATATTTATTAGAGAGTCACAACGACACTCTATCTTAAGATTCTCCAAAGATCACAAATAGCTATTGGCTCTTCATTTGAATTTTGGTCATCTATAGACTATTTTTTGCCAAACTTCATTTCTCCCATAACTTGTCTTGGCCCACCTTCTTGGACTTCAACCATGTTGTACTTTCTTTTTTTTTAACATCTTAACAATGTTTGAAGTTCATATCTTTGACCTCGGTATCTTGAATTGACTTCATCATTGGTTGACTGTGACTTTGACTGACGAATGACTTAATTTGATCTTCTTACTTTGTTGAGCCTTTGTGTTCGCTTTTGAATTATCTAATTGCATTGATCACTCACAAACCAATACGCAAGGCTTTATAATTCATTCATACATTTTTACAACATCGCTCCACTCAACCTATATTGGGTTTACAAGCTTATCTAATATTTGTTTTTATTCTCTATCTCTCTAGCTCCCTCCCTTGTTCTCCCTTCCCCAACTCTCTACTCTTTCCTTTCCTCACTTCACTCGTTTGCATTGTTTAAATGGAGGGTTGTCTTTGTGTTGCTCTCGCCCATCTCTTACTCTTTTCTCTTATGCCTGCTATATTTTGCACACTTATATATCTTTGAAACATGTAGGGGTAAAGGTAATTTTCATAGAAGATCTATGTTCTCTATTTGTAATTGTTCAAGTGTAAAACTGGAACGTTGCTTAGTTTTTCAAATGATAGAAGGTGGTACATCGCTCGACCGTGCCAATTTTGAAATTTGGTATTGATAAAATTGTTCATGGAACAAAAATTATTCCTAAATGACATAAAGAAACAAAAATACAAAAAAAAAGGACGATCGTTCCAAACATGATTAAAAAACATTTATTTACATTCCAAATACTTTACCACGCTACTTTCGGGATGCTTTTTAACAGTTTCAAACCCTTTTTGCCACAGTTATAAAACATTCGTATTAGTGAATTTGGTGTAGTATTTATGTGAATGTGATCAATGTTGTCATTGAAAAATAGAAAATTTAACTAAAATGTTAATTGTAAAACATTATCAATTTTTTACAAAATAAAAGTGAATAATTCATTATTATTATTATTATTATTATTATTATTATTATTATTATGGTTTTTGCCCCCCAATGTACAACGAATTTAGGTTTTATAGCTCAAACTTGTCCAAATTTCTTTTAAATGACTATGTTATCCATTTATGAAATTTATTGTTCTTCCTAAAAATTACAGAAATTAGATGTACCACACAAATCACAATAAGGGATTACTTTTAAATTATATAGGTTTGAAGATGGAATGTCAAATCTTGCACTAATAAAAAAGGGTAAAAATAGACATTTCTATTAAAAAAAATTTGAAGTCGAATACAAAGCTTGGATAAATTTGGGTCTAAAATCTAAATTGTTTGTAGTACTGAGAGGCAAAAGTAAAATAATCGTTATTATTAGTAATTGTCAATAACTACTTAAAGATAAAATGGTGAATATCTTAGATGCGTAGGGGCATTTTGGAATATCTAAAAAGTGGCGGTGTTCAGTGGTGATGAGGACACTATCACTATAGATTTGAGGCCTTACATTTATAATAGTATATATGCTTCGATCCAAGACTTAAGGGACTTTCTCATTGCATCCATCCATTAGTGTTCAACACAGATTAGATCGATGGTCCTACCAACTCATCATGCACTGCTCGACTTTAAACACTTTTATTTACCACTTGTGATCTTATGAGTGGAAGATCGATGCACTATCATAATTGCTTGATCTGATTTTATCATCTTCACTCAGTTTCCTTATTTATGCATAATTGACATTTAGAGTTTTACTTTATTTTGCGATGATTTGTCGGTCTTATATATACTATTGAAAATATTGCACTGTATCTGAATGATTTGAACCAAATAGGTAGACCGCTGAGGCGCACATTAGGTCACTTTTTTCTTAAGTATTTTAGTGCCACTATATACTGATAATGTATTAGGCTATTACAATTTATGCCAAAACGTCAGTGTTTCTTGAAAAAGTTATATGGTATAATTATAAACCATATATTGAGTGATGGGGTTTTACGTCTTAAATGGAAAGTTAATCCAACTCATGAATGAAAATGTGTTTGCTAACTATGTCAAAACAATGTAAAATTATATGATGGAATTATTAATCATATATCGAGGATTGGGATTAAGTTTATGATTTGTAAATATCATTTAAGGAATATCTAATTCATGAGGACCATTGTAAAAGACAAGAAGATTGAAGTCAATTCATAAAGACAAGTCAAAGTTATGAAAATCAAGACAAGTTAACAAGAAAAAATCAAACCAGGTCAAGTCATGTCAACCAAGTCAAAGAAAATTATCTACAAATGACTCAAGACTTGAAATTCAAACTCAAAATTTGAATTTAGAGATATTTTCTTATGAGACATGCCCATGTGCTAAATGGACAAGTCTGTGTGACAAAGTAGTTTTCAAGTACTATCCCATGTAACTAAGAATTATCATTTATTTGAAAAAAGAGTTCTGGGTCAGGGAAAGTCGATTTCACTATTAGGTAAGTCAATTTCAGCAAATGACCGTTCCAAAAAAACAAGAAGCCATTTAAAAGTCGAAAGCGATGCAAACGAAGTCGACTTCACCTTATCTGGCCGAGCCTATAAGGATGGCTCGGAACCATTTTCTCAAATCATCCTCAAATCCTACAACGCCGTCTTAACTTATCTTTCCATTCACCCACTCAACACCCATATCCCTCGTTGAGATTCCATGGTGTTCTAGGAAGATGTTATTCCCTTTTTCATGGTTTATTTGGCTATCTTAATAAATAAAGAAGAGAAGTGAAAAATAAAGGTTGAATGGAGCACTGTATTGGTACATGCATCATTTGGAAGTTGTTGAGCCTTCAACCACTTCATCTCATCTTGAGTTGAAGTTTCCATCTTCCATTGAGTGAGGGAGTGAATGCAAAAGAGTTTTAGCCTAACTATCCAACAAACAAGTATCACTAGAAGAGAGAAACCCTTTAAGTGTTAGTTTGCCTAAACTTATTACCTTCACCCTTGTGGGTTTTTAATCCGTTGAGTGGATACGTATAAGTAAGTGTCACCCCGACGATCTTATGCAGATGGTAAGTCATAGTTGTGTTGCATCTCACGATGGCATGATCCTTGGCATATCAATAAGTCTCATGAAGCACGAATATAAAACCAAATTGTATCCTTGGGATTCCAAGCACCCGTCCCTAAAAGTTGATTGTGATTTCATTCCATTGGTGATCGCTAAAGTGTTCGTAAGACTCGCAGAGCGGAACACTTGGTTCATGTAGGTAAGTCTCGTATGAGCGTGACGATTAGACTTTGCGAGATTGTGGAATATTGATTGAGAGTGGAGTTCTCATTTGATTAAGGAATACAGACTTGAGGCTTGCGAGCCCTTTCTACAAAGGAAATAACTGGTCAGAGTTAATCAAACTCAGGCTTAGGTGAACCTCGTTATATTTGCGTTCTATGTCTGGTTGGTTTTCTTCTCCCCATGATTCCATATATTTTACCTTACATGCATTGTGAAGTTGTTTTTATTTTCTATAGATTGAATTGCTTGTATGTCTAATTTGCATGCCTAGGATTATTTTGAGGGACTTTGCAAAAGGTTTTTAACTTGGTGTTCACTTTCAAGTGAATCAATTAAATTGGTGAATCTTGTTGTATTGACTTAGCTTAAGTTACACTATAACCCTTCGATACGTTTAGGCTAAGAACTTTGAAGTCGAATACATCTGCTTGTTTTTCAAAACAAATTCAACTTTCAAAAATTGTACAACCATCAAGTCTAGTTAGCCTAGTGTTTCTCACACCTGTTGGGTATCATAATGGATACCTTCTACTTTCAGTGAAGACTGAAGTCAAGACAATAAGACCAAAGTCATATCATGAAAACAAAGTCAAAGCTACGAACATTGAGTTAAACTAAAGTAAAATCAAATCAAGTCACCACAAGTCAAGAATGGTTGGTCAAATTTGGAAGAAAAGACAGAACAAAAAGAAGACAAAGAAGATGAAGACCAAGCCACTTCACCATTCAATATGCTATAATCGACTATACCTAGATTTAGCAGTCTGACATGTCGTAGTCGACTATGGTTCGTCAGACGTCACATCTCCTAGATAGATAACTGCTTTAAATGTGATTGTTTTAAATGAGTCGTTGAAGATGTCAGTAGTAAATTGTAGTTCTTGAACAAGGCTTGAAGATTTCACTCTCAACAACTAACTCAAATGCATCATCACCACTCATGACCATACATTTCAAGAGAGATTTTTTGGCATTTTAGAGAAAGAAACTCTTATTCTTTATGCTTGTGAGGGCTATCTAAAAAATAATAAAAGAGTTTATGATGAAGCAAAAAGAAAATTGGTATATGCTTCCATATGAGAGTTTTTTTCAAAAGCGAGCGTGCCGCCGATGGGTATAGAACCCAAGACATGGGGGTTAAACCACGACAACCTTAACCAACTAACCAGGCTACCATTGGCTTCCATAGGAGAGTTGTTAAGCCTTCAACCATGTTATCCCATTTTGAGTTTGAAGTTTTATATTTTCATTAAGTAAGGTAGTAAATATATAGAGCATATTGACTTTCATTTGAAAATTGAGTGTTAATAGAAGAGAAAATTCGAGTTTAAGCTTACCTTAACTCAACTTCACCATATAGTGGGTTTCGAGCTCTATTATGAGTTTTGAATTGGCCTTGCAAAACCGTGGATTGTAATTTTGAGGCAGGAGTTCTCGTTAGAATGAAACAAGTATTCTAGTTTGCAGAGAATACAAAAAGAAAATTCCTGGCAATCATTCACCCTTTCCCCCGAGGAAGTAGCCAATCAAACTTCGATTTAGGTGAACCTCGTTATCTCGGTGCCTTGTGTTAATTTTTTTTTTCACTCCATGCTTCTATTTACTTTCAAGTTTCAAGTATACTTAGTTCATTCATTGTGCTTATTCCTTGTTATCTTTACTCTCATCTTGTATGCTTGATTTCTCGATTTTTAGGGTTTTAAAAGAAATTCACGCACAAACAAATCCAACTAATATGTACTTGGTTTCACCTGTTTACATCCTTTTACAAGTATCCAATTAGTTCCTTGATTTGATTTCAACTATAATTTTTTTATTTTATTTTATCAAACCAGGCAAAGGGTTTTACACTTGTTTTGTCATTTCAAGTGAATCAACTATGCATAATGTCGAGAACTACTTGTAGTCAACTTCACTAGAGTTGTATTGTTCCCCAATATGTTTAGTCGACTCTGAAGTTGTACTATTACCCAATGTGTTTAGGTGAAGATCTTCAAAACCGAACAATTCTGCCAAAAAATATTACTGGTTTAACGCACTTTCATAAACCAAGTTGCAAAAGAAAGACCACCTACCCCAACCAAAAACTATATCTCGCAGACTTATGGATTGCCAACTTTCACACTAGTAAATTCAAAAAGCTTGTAACAATATGAAAATATGTTTCTTTGAACAAAAAAATGGTTTGGTAAATGAGTTGTTTTATTTATAGCAAGGAAGTAATTGCAAAAAATAATGGAGCACTAACTCAGCTCCGCGGAAGTGATAATAAGATAAACTATCCAAAAAGATAATATAGTAGAATAAACGACTTTTTCAAAAAAAAAATATAATATATAGCACACATCCGACCCCATCTAGCTCAGCGGCGACGCTCGTGTATGTATTTGTAAGTCCACTTTCTTCCACGAAAGTCAAGTACTTAGGGTCCAAACAAACTTAAAAAATTTGTATAGGGATTTTTAGACATACCCCCTCGGTTGATAATGACAATTACACATTCCCTCCCAGACGTTGACGAAATAGTATAACCCCTAAAAAATTGCCTTTTTTGGTAAACCTTCTTTTTCCATGCCCAAAGTATCCCTAGACCAGTTGACCTCCTACCACTTACATGCTTCCTTCTAATCCTCGAGATGAGATCTATCTGAATCTTAGATGAGGTATCTAATGGTCAATAATCAATTTTTTGTCGTTAAGTGGTAGAATCTTTGGCTAAACTAGCCATTTGGAGCTCCGTCCCTTATAAATAGAGATCTAAAACTTACAATTGTACTTGTTCAAATCTTCAACTGCTCTTCTTCAAGGTAGTCTCATTTACCATGTAGGTATTAAGCCCTAATTTTCTTGTTTGTGTACTTCTTGATGGTGGGTTAGTCATCTTCCTAAGGTCAAGTCTATTGAAGACACTAGGGGGTAACTCAAATTTGAATTAACATTAGGGGGTTTAGTTATTTCATTTTCGGGTTTACGGGGTATCTCTAATATTTAACATGGTGTTTTTTTGGCTGGATGCATGCCGAATGTGTTATATGGGACCAAACAATGGAAAATAGTCCTTGGGTGTATAATTGGCACACAAACCCCAATTGTAATGGTATTCGCATGTGTCTTACCTCAAGAAGTTGGATCGAAGGTACTCAATTTGTCGATCTGATGAGTGCAAGAAATTCCAGTGGTGGAATGAAGCCATAATTGGTGCAATGGTTGGAAGTGCATCAACGTCAACTTCTAGCGGATGTTTCAAGTGTGGATGTGACGGGCACTGGATGAAGGATTGTGTTAGTAATTGTTTCAATGAAAAGAAAGTTTTTGATGAATCCAAGCAACCACATAGTCTGGGGAGAAAGTTCTTGGCTTGTAGGAAATGCAATCACTTTGAATGGCCTAGTGTTGCTATGTGAAAGGCAAAATGTTAAGGGAAGATAGATGTTGGACTAAGTGTAGACATGACTCTAAATGATTTTTGCACGCACTTCACATGCACTGTTGTAAGAAATCAAGCTAATATAATGAATGCAAATTTACAATGCTTGATATCCTAGTGAACGCTTGGTATGGCTACACTATTCAACTTTCACCTGCCAATTGTAATGACAAACAAGTTCACTAAAATTAAACAAAATTTCACCTACCAAATTGAACTATGCATGTTCATTACAACAATTCTAGCTAGCCTTGTTTGCTAGCCTTTTCTTGGTCTTTTTTGAGTTTTTTGTACACTTCTACCCCTTCTATAGATAGTGTTTGTGGTTGTGTTTTAAAAAGAATGGGTAAGAATTGTAAAAAAAAATAAAAAAAAACTAGCAAACAAGACTGGCTAGACTTACTATGTTCATTAACATGTTACAACTAGAGACACATAATATTCATTAACAAGTCTGAAAAACAAACATGTGCAAATCATATCATAACCTTACATACCACAACTTGTCTAAACATTGCTGTTAAAAACCATACATAAACCAGGTTATAACTAGCTAAACAATGTATAACTTGTCCAAAATATTGTCACAAGTTCCTTGCATGCAAAAGCAACCAATTTTTTTTTTTTTTGAAAGGCAAGCTCGGGGTGTAAATGGACTCCCCAGACCACTAAAAAAGGAATTTGTTACATATTACACTCTGTTATGTTTCCAACCCTGCATCATCAAAGATGATTTTCTTTAAATCCTCTGCAAATGAACTTGGAGTGATCTCTAGATACATTGAGCTAGGTAAGAGCTTTGCAAGTTTATCCGCCGCTTGGTTTGTCTCTCAAACTGCATGAATTATCCTATGTTCTTCAAAATCTTCAAGAGCCCTTTTTATTTGCCTTGTGGTGTGTCGAGATTCCCATGGTGGAGCTTTATTTGTGGCGATATACCTGTGTGCATTCCCTGAATCCATACAGAATATTACTTTTTGCAATCCATGTTGGAAATATAAATGCTGCAAATTAAAACAAGAACGAAGTTACCGAATTTTTTTGGGTTGAGTCGCGGACTAGGTCTTTCTCTTTAAGACGTTTTGCGACTCTGCCCAAGATTGTACAAGCAGCCTGAAAGCCCCGTCGTCCCCAGGATAAAATAACCAAGAATTCTTTATCTGTCTCGTTCAATCATATGCACTGATGAAGAACAAAAATCTATTCACCCTTTACTTTCTTTTGCTCGGAATCACAAAAAACAATGAGTAAAAACACCATATTAAATATGAACTGTTTACAAAAAACAAAACTCTGAAATAGACTGTTTTTGAAACTCTGGAAACTATTGTTGTTTTTACAAAACTAAAACTATTTGAAAAATGTAGATAAAAATAAATGCTTTCGATATATCTTTTAACTGAGAGAGAGCAAGTATTTATAGGCTCGTAGAAAATCTTTTCCGAGAGAAAACGTGCCTTAAAAGGCGGTGGAAATCACGGAGAAAATCAGGGAAAAACGTGGGGAGAAAAGACTGGGTCTTCTCTGACTTAGTCTTGTTCTCTACAGCAAATAAATATATTTTATTTTATTTTTTTCAAATAAAATTTCAGCAAGAAGAAATGTTTCATCTCTATCTCTTCCCTCCTTCACTAAAGTGGGAACCCCTTGGGGTCCAAGCCCAAGTCCAAACACTATCCTTATTAACTCCTCCACAGTTAGTTACATAGAGGATATGAGACTAAACAATATAAGGAGAGTTTCAAAAATTAAGAAACCATTTTGTTTTTTTTTTTTGAATTTAAACTAATGTTTCAACAATTCCCCACTTGAATTTAAAAAAAAAACATTTCTTCATCGAGCAATCTATAAATCCAAGATTGTGCATAAACAAAAGTGTCTTTCAACTTGAACTCTTGCGTAGTATCCATGATTTAGATTATACTAGAGTAACTCGTAGTTTTGAACTCTATCTCTAACAACATTACACGCACAACCTTACCAGGGTGAAATCTAAAAAGCTCGTGCTTTAAAGCCATGCACGTATATCCCAGTATAGTGAAGGCTCTATGAATTTTGCCCACAAATTTCATAGGAAGCGACCATACTACCACAATCACTTATGTGAGTCTATCAAGAGTACTCTTGTAGCTAGGTACTCCACTCCACATAGAGTATGGATCTCATTAAGAGGTTTTAACTCATCCTACTATCGCTTTAGGAACTCATGCTTCAATCTAGAAATGTAATTACTATAAGGTCAACATGATTACTTCATATCATTCACGACTTGTTATTACCCATTGAACCTATTTCTTGGGATCTCCAGTCTATAGGTCGGGTTACCATCATGAATAACTCATCAATCTAAGGGCATAAGTCTCATTCCTTTCGAGGTTTTGAAAGCCTTATCTCTAGCTAATCCTTTTGTCAAAGGATCAACCAAGTTCTCATCAGTTCGTACATGATCCACTCTAACAACTCCAGCAGATAGAAACTCTCTAACCGTATTGTGCTTACGACGTATTTGTCATCTCTTGCCGTTATAATAACGGTTCTGTATCTTTGCAATAGCTGCGATACTATCGCAATGGATCAAGACAGTTGGATCGGTCTTTCTCATAGAGGGATCTCTGCTAGCTTGTTTCTTAACCAACCTACTTCCTCAGTAGCCGTGGCTAGTGCTATCATCTTTGACTCCATCGTGAATTGTGCCAAAATAGTCTGTTTCTTTGATTTACAAGAAAATCTCCACCAACTATACTGGAAATATAGCCACTGGTGGCTTTGGGGTCATCTGAGTGGGTGTTCCAATCAACATCGCTATATCCTTCAAGGATAGCGGGAAACTTCTAATAGTGTAATCCGAGGTTCTTAGTCCTCTTTAGGTACCTCATGACCCTTTCAATAGCATGCCAATGTTTTATACTAGGTCTACTGGTAAATCTGCATAGTAGTCCCACACCATAAGCTATGTTGGGCCTAGTGCAATCGGTAGCATATCGTAGGCTACCAATGATGCTCGCATACTCAGATTGTCTAACACCATTATCGATGTTCTTGAACAACTTTACACTAGGATCATTAGGAGTACATGCAGGTTTACAGTCAGAGTAATTATATTTCTTTAGGATCTTCTCAATATAGTGTGATTGATCCAAAAAAATTCTCTTTTTAGACCTAGTAATCTTAATACCAAGGATTACACTCGCTTTTCCAAGGTCTTTCATATAAAAGTTCGCACGCAATAAAGATTTCACTTTATTCACGACATGAATATTAGAACCAAAGATAAGCAAATCATCCACATACAGACATATAATAGTGCAAATGCCATTTTCTGATTTATAATAAATGCATTTGTCACTTTCGTTCACTTTAAAGTCATATGAGATAATAAGATTATCAAATTTTTTATGCCATTATTTTGGAGCTTGTTTCAAACCGTAAAGAGATTTATCTAGTTTGCAAACTTTATTTTCTTGCCCTGGAATCACAAAACCTTCTGGTTGGTCCATGTAAATTTCATCTTCTAAATCACCATTAAGAAAAACACTTAAGATCCATTTGGTGCAATACTAGATCGTGTATTGCAGCAAGAGAAATTAGCACTCGAATAGATGTAATTCTAGTAACAGGAGAATATGTGTCAAAGAAGTCAACATTTTTTCTCTGTCTAAACCCTTTGGCTACAAGACGAGCCTTAAACTTTTCAACATTTCCATCGGGTTTCATTTTCTTCTTAAATACCCACTTACATCCTATTGTCTTGCAACCTGGTGGCAAGCCAACTAAATGACTGGTTCTATTAGACTCAAGAGAGTCCATTTCATCATCAATAGCCTCTTCCCAAAAGTTGACATCTATAGAAGATAAGGCTTCTTGAAAGTTAAGGGGATCCTCCTCTACTGTAAAGGCATAGAAATCAGGGCCATAGTTTTTAGAAGTTCGGTTTCGTTTACTTCTCCTAGGCTTAGATTCTGTTGCTTTATCATTTTCATTCATCCTGATCATAGGCACGTTATTAGAGGATGTACCCCCACTATTCCTCAAAATAAAAGGAAATCTATGTTCATAGAAGTCAACATCGTTCGATTCTGTGATAACGTGATCACTGAGCTTATAGAATCTATAGGCTTTGCTGTTAACGGTATATCCTATGAATACATACTCATATGCCCTACTGGCAAACTTGTTTCTTTTAGGATCAGGAATACTAACATAAGCTAAACAACCCCAAGTTTTGAAGTATGACAAGTTTGGTTGTCTATTTTTCAAAATCTCATAAGGAGCAGTTTTACTTTTCGATTTAGGGACGCTATTTAGCACATAACAGACCGTCAAAATAATCTTTCCCCACCAGTGTGATGCAGCCCCGGAGTTAAGTACAATGACAACTACTGACTCCATAAGAGTTATATTTTTCCTTTTAGCTTGGCTACAATAGTTGCATTTTTCAAAGTCATTTAAGGATAATTTTGGAATTAATCCTAAGTTAGTCATGTTTTTAATTATTCGCTTATTAACATGACAGAGTCTAGGATGCCAAGTATTAAAAGAACACAATATGTAAACAAAACTAGAAATTTTATTAGCATCGACATTCAATTTAAACATACCATCAGTGGCATACCCTTTCCCCACAAATACATTATTCTTAGTGATGGTATACAAATCAGCCTCTATTATTTGAGTAAACCCAGCCTTGTTCAGAAGATAACCATAAACTAAGTTCTTCCTCATCTCCGGAATATGCAGGACGTCCTTCAGGATGACGATCTTTCCAGAGGAAAACTTCAACTCTACTTCGCCAGTTCCAGCAATGATAGTGGAGTGGGAATCACCCAACAACACTTTTTTGTCCTCAGCTTCAGAATGGGACTTGAACATTTCTCGATCATAGCAGACATGTCAAAAAACACTAGTGTCAACCCACCATCCCTCGGATCCACCAACAAAGTTGATCTCAGAGACCATGGCAATAAGTTGGTCTTCGGTTAGGTTCGCTTGCGGAGCAGGACGAGACTTATTCCGGCAGTTCCTGGTCATATGCCCTGGCCTGTTACAGGTTTAACAAAGGAACTGTGCTGATTCATTTCTTGAGGGGTGTTTTTGTCCATTCTGATTTCGCAGAGGATTCTGATTATGTTGGTTGCGGTTCTGGTTGTTCCGATTTTGATTGTTTCGATTTTTATTGTGACTCTAACTTTTCATTGTCTTTCCACCGGGTTTCAGAGCCACAGGGGTGGATTTCTTATGGTTATAAATAATCAGAATTTCATCTTTCTGATCTTGTTTCCGGGCTTCCTTTTCAATCCGAAGTCAGGTGATCAAACTTTCTAGTGAGAACTCTTTGGTTTGATGCCTAAGTGCATTCTTAAAGTCTTTCTAGCTAGGGGGCAATTTATCTATCACAACAGCTACTTGAAATTGCTCATCTAAGGTCATGCCTTCAGATATGATTTCATGAGCAATTTTCCGTAGCTCGAGGGATTGGGTTTCCACAGATTTGTCATCAGTCATTTGGTATTTCAGATAACAACTGACGACATATTTCTTTGTGCCAGTCTCCTCAGTGTCATATTTTTTTCCAAAGGCTTTCCAAATATCCTTAGCAGTTTTTTCAGAACTGTAATAATCATACAATTCATCAGACAGACCATTCAAAATAAAATTCTTAAACAAGAAGTCATTTTCAATCCAACAATCTAGTTCCTTAGTGCGGGTTTCATCAGGTTCAACAAGCAAATCGGGTTTTTCAGCATTACAGATATAAGTGAATTTTTGCGTAGTTAAGAAAAACAACATTTTTTGTCTCCATCTTTTAAAGTGTTGACCCTCAAAACGAAATGGCCTGTTTAGGTCCTTAGCAGCAAGTTAAGTAGTAGTAGACATGGCAGATATGTAGCGTCTTAAAATTGTTGGAAATATAAATGTTGCAAATTAAAACAGGAACAAAGTTACCGAATTTTCTTGGGTTGAGTTGCGGACTAGGTCGCTCTCTTTAAGACGTTTCGCGGCTCTGCCCAACCGCCGTGCCCAGGATAAACAACCCAAATTTCTTTATTCGTCTCGTTCAATCACATGCACTGATGAATAACGAAAATCTATTCACCCTTTACTTTCTTTTGCTCGGAATCACGAAAAACAATGAGTAAAAGCACTCTAGTGGGTACCCCTTGGGGTCCAAGCACAAGTCCAAACACTATCTTTATTAACTCTTCCACAGTGAGTTACATAGAGGATATGAGACTAACAATATGAGGAGAGTTTCAAAAATTAAGAAACCATTTTGTTTTTTTAAAAATTCAAACGAATGTTTCAACAATCCATATTTTATCGCTAGTTTAATACCTAGATCGACTCCCTGTAGCTCATGCAATATTATTGTGTGCCCTCCTGTGGAACCTGTTGCTGCTGCGATGACTTCTCCATCATGATCTCTGATTATCGCACCATAACCACCTCCCAATCCTGCTTATTAGCCATCCGAATTCACCATGTGCATACCATGATTATATTCTTCACCCACATCCTTAACAAAAGACATAATAGATGTTCAGATTAGAGTAGACCTCACACCAGCAAGATATGATTGAGTGGTGAGATGTTTGATTACTTTGGCTGGTGAAAAGTGTCTAACTAAGAGCATTGAGTTTGTTGGCATTCTTTTTTACACTTTTTTTTTTACCATTTCCTTTATTTCTCCTCTTTTTTTTAACACCATATTCCTCACCATGTCTCCACCATCATATTTACCCATAGCTTGTCTTACACACATATCGAGTCCAATACCACCACTGCCTCCATGCAAGTTCTAATATTCTGGCCAAATCTCTGGCATGAACGCTCTTTTTTATAATATGGACCCTATAAGTGTGTCCATCATTTAACAATTTAACATGACACACCCACTTGCATTTTAGATCTTTACACAAGGCTTTAGTTCACCCCCTCATTTTTACGTACTTTATCACAAACTTGTTATAGCCCATTCCCTCATGCACTACAAGAAAAATGCCCATCAATAGCGTTTCAAAAACGCTATGGTAGGATACCATAGCGTTTTAGAAAACGCTGTGTCTGCTGGAGCTATAATAGATACATGGTCTATTATAGCGTTTTAAAAATGCTATTGTAAGTTGACTATCATAGCATTTCTGAAACGCTATAGTAAGTCTATTATAGCGTTTTAGAAACGCTATCGTAAGTTGTTTATTTATAGCGTTTCTGAAACGCTATAGTAAGTCTAATATAGCGTTTTAAAAATGCTATTGTAAGTTGACTAGTTATAGTATTTATAGCGTTTCTGAGATGCTATTGTAAGTTGATTATTTATAGAATTTTTTTGTTTGCTATCAAATGACTTTTTATAACATCTTATAAGTTTTATTTCTAGAAAATAAAAACCAAAATGTGTCAAATACTTAAACATTTCCATGAACGGAGGCAAAGTAATATAATTAATAAGATAATGTATTTCCATGAACTACAAATATTGAGGTTCTGAAAACCATTCAACACAGAATGACCATAGTGCCTATTGGCAATGTCCTGTTCATCCAACCACTGAGGCCGATTTTGCAGAATATCTGGAGTCATATAACCAATAGTAAAGTTTGATCTTAGCGTGCTTTGATCCTTCCTTCCAGAGCTCTGAGGTGAGATAATTGGGGAGGACAGCGGTACAGAAAAAGGTTGTACATATCCTGGATGAGGCCCTGCTGCAGATGTAGAAGGACGAGGCATGAAACTAGCGAAGTTAGGTGTCAAGGTCTTCCCCATTATAGCATTTTTGTAGGACTGCGGGGCATAACTGTAGGTTCCTTCTGATGGTTCATTTGCCAGTTATCCAGATGCACTTGACGACCTTGCTAAAAGCGGTGTTGTTTGAGTCATCGAAACAATTGGAGCACTTGGCTTGGGACCAGGCATGAGAGGAACACTTGAAGGCCTTGATATGCCAGGCAACTGGGTTGGCCTTTCAACTTTCACAGATGTGGGTTTCACTGGAGTTGCAGGCTTCTGGTCAGACTTCTGAGGTTCCACTCTGGCAACGGTAGGACTTTGTGGCAATGACGTTTTCAGATGAAGTTGTTTCTCAGTCTTTTGAAAGGAAGTTGAAGATGTTTCATTCACTGAAAATGGTTCAGAGGGAGCAATGCGCTCAGTTGTTGACCTTGGTTGTGAAAGAAAATTTCTAGTAGGGCTGCTCAGAGAGGATGATGCTTCAACTGTTATTTTCTACATTGAGGATTTTTCGGCATTGGCCAGCTCATTGACAAACGACTTCTTCTGTGGCATAGGAACTTCCTCCTGATACAGAGATTCAATAGCTTCGTATCAGAATATGAAATCTTATGGAAACTTTCCAAAAACCCCTTCACACCACAACACAAACCCATCATCAAAACCGACCCAAAGCATGCAAAACAAAACCCAAAACTACAAAAACCAACCTCACGAAACAGCCAGTCTGTGTAATCCACAAACCGTCTCTGCAACTGTGTCACATCCATTGCTCTCACTCCTCTTCTTCACTCAACCCCACTGATCCCACTCCTTGCTCTGCATATCTTAAACACCCATTTCACGAAAATGGGTCAATGAAACTTGAACAACAAGTACAGAGATTGAAAGGGGTTTGATGAATTCAATCCCTGAAAACAAATCTAAAAGCTTTTTGTGAATTGGCTTACCTGTAAAGACTGTAAAAAATATTTATCATAATGGAGTACCATGATCAGATGATAAACATTGTTATCAATCATCTGCTCAGTCTATCCAAGCCAGTTTAAAAAATCAAACCATTAACAAAGATTTCTCTTTGACAAGAAAATGCGTATTTCAAAACAGTCAATACCTGAATATGATTATTTGAGTTGGCTTGTGATGATCACTTGTTAAGTAGAACTGATTAAGCAATTCTCTGCAATCCAAGGTAAATAGCATTTTTAAGTGGACATAATCAAATGGATCATTTGAGTTGTAGTATCATAAAAATGACTACCTCATAATGCCAGAATCTCTTCCGTTTGCGAGTGGTTGGTACAAAGATTCGATCATATCAACCTTTGGTGATTGCGTTCGTACAACTGCCATGTACCTTGAAATATCTGGCCAATATAGTGAACCAACAACTTGGGATTCCATCACATTATTGTAAAACAATCTTCAAATTAAGCTCCAAAAATATCATTGCATAACAGAAATCAATCACTTGCAGAAAACTTAGTGAGGCTACCACAACTATGGATGGGGTGTCTGATTGACCAGGTGACCCATGAGATACGTCCATTCCTAATACCATAATTGGGTTTTTCCTGATGAACGACATACTTGAAATGTGCTCCATTGGTAACAATGAATTAGTGCCACCCAACTGGAATGAAAGCAAATAGATTTAACAGGTCCGTGAAAATAAAAGATGATATAGGATATAGGTACGAAATCCTTTTTGGTCAAATTTCATCTTGCCATTTAACTTTAGCAGCACATTTGTCAAGTATTGTTCGTTTACTTTTGATGGGCAGAGGCATTGTGTGGTTATTCCCTCTAGGTGGAGGTTCCTCTTCTTCCACGGACCTTTATAATAATAAGAAGAAAAGCACTTGAAGAAAATCAAGAATAAAATAATAATAAGAAGTCAAAATCATACCATAGAGGTTACAGTTTTTCCGCTCTGGAAGAAGACACAGAAGGAATTTTGGAGGGCTCGGGAGCCTGGGTTTTAAGTTTTTGTACATCTTGTCAACCCTTGCCACATGCTCCAATCTCCTCCACTGGGGATCTTCCTCAATCACAGTGCAAGGATCGTTGATGAGCTGAATAAGAATGAAGTGTATATCATATCCAAAATATTTGTCTGAGCCTGTGTGCCAGTAAAACCTCAAAATTTTAAATTATTATCACCTACCATTCCTTTACTTCTTGCTACAATAACAAGCTCCCGAACAAGATGATTGATGTTGCATTTTGAAGAGAAGTGTACAATAGCCTAGAGTTTAACTTCTGCTGACCTATAGAACCTCTGCGATCAAGAACAACTATTATGAGAACTTCTTTTAAATTTAAGACATTCAAACCATGCATAGCCGAAAATAAATTATTGCCTTTCGATTGAAACTCCATCTTCTATTCCGAGGTACAATGTCCAGCCTTCAACTGTGAAATAGAGGCATAATATAAGAATAAAGGTGTTGGAGATAAGGAAACACATGGAGCTTGGTGAATCAGAGAATGCATTCCTGAAAAAATTACCTCGATGTTGTATCCTTCTGGGAGACTAGAGATGAAATTGTGAGCATTAGCCGCAATGCAAGCAGAAATCGCCTCTTTCTTGCTTGCATTCATTTTCCCCATCATCACATTCTCTAGTATTGTAGTGGAAAATAGAAGTGGCTCCTGCCCCAACATTTCTATCTGTGCCCGCAGCCACTTGACTTGCAGTGTCCTGATATCATGGCCATCCAAGCAGACCATCCCTGTTCAAACAAGAAATGCATCGATAATATTTCGAGTGATGCTTTTATTAGTTCATGGATTCATAGGATGAGTAGCATATACTCAACAGAATGACTAATAGCTAGCTTCTACTAATAGCCGCTTACCCTTGATAGGATCGTAAAACCTTTCTATAAGAGCAAAGACGGTGGACTTGCCACCTCCACTGGTTCCGACCAATGCAAGTGTCTTAGAAGGTGGGATAATTAGATTGAAGTTGTTCAGGATTCAAGCATCTGGTCGAGATGGGTATGCAAAGGTAACATTTCTGAACTCTATCTTCCCTCTCACATTCGATAGTGTCTTTCCTCTGAAGTCATAGGGGTCAATCTCGGGGATTCTATCAATAATTTCAAATACCCGACCTGCTGCAACTTTACCCTATGCAAATTGAGCGAAGTATGACAATGACAGTGCCAAGCCCCTGATAAAAATAGGCATATAAAGTTAACATTTGATTATTTTTCAACATGAATTTGTGATGATACTGTTTCGAGTCATGAAAAGAATGTGTTAACCATACCTTCCACCTACATTGACTCCAAAGAAACAAGCAATGGCTTCACCTCTAGTGAGTTCTCCTCTAGCAACTAGGATGGATCCATACCAGAATGCTAGGGCCCATGTGGAGTAAGTGGCCAAATAAATTACACCCATTCCAGCACCTTTAGCAAACCCAATCTTGACTCCAAAAGAAACAGAATTCTGTAGCAAATTAACATATTTTGCAGCCAAATGATCCTCTGCAACGAAACAAAAAACCGTTCTAATGGAAGTACCGACTTGTTTTGCAGCCAAATGATCTTTCAGTGTGGCTTCACAAACCTGCTGAGATAAGCTATGTGAACCAATGGCCATGGTAACGGAAAGAACAATTGGCATTGCAATTGGAATCCGACCAATAAGTAGCACCAGAAGACTGTCAATACCAGCACGATAATTCCTTCCTTGAATCCCATAGATTACAATGAGTTCAATTGATGTTAAAACCTGGAAACCTGGAAACAATCAAAGAACAGATAACATGGAAACCTGGAAACAATCAAAGAAAGTTATTGTTGAACAAAGTGCAACACATACTTTCAGGTACAAACCAATAGGTGCCATCAACTGACTACGCAGTAGATTATACTTTTGCTTAGCAAAAGCATTGCTGACAGTAACATGGTCAGACAAGTATTTCCTAGAAATTTATGGAAATTATAAAATCTACAGCTAATCTATTTGCAATAAAACCTGTTTTCTATTCAAAACAGAGATATGTTAAGTAGTACATTAGATTCATATTTATAAAATCTTAGTATCCAATCAAGTTAACACAGATCTGGAGTGACTTCAAATGTTGAATTTTCAAGTTCTTTCTCACATAATCACTGATTTTAAGACTTCTGTAGTGCCAGAAAGATGCATTTTATGCAACCAATTAAATTCATGCAACTACAATTAGGGGTTACAAAACCTTTTTTTTATCTTGATGAGTGAGAAGACACCTATGGTTCATTCTAAATAAAGAGGCTACTGAAACAAACTATATACTATTTAACAAAAGACCATATGTTACCAGTTGAACAAATCTCATTCACAGAAGTGAGATTTTAACAATGTCACTAGATACACCCTCAGTAATTTGCACTTTATCGAAAATATCCTCTCTTATCCATCAATAGTTCCCTTCGTTTTACCATATCTCAGTTTACTATAATTAGGGTCAAGATTGAGTTGTCTTTTTCAGCGAGCATGCACATTTGCGATTGTTGTTGACATGGTGTTCGCAATTACATAAGAGGTACAAAATTGTATGAACTGATAAAACTAGTTGGAGCTTAGAGGCGCTCTATTGACTGATGCTTTATATGATGATCTCGATATGCAATGTTAAAAGTTCTTTACCATAATACAAAGAGCGATACTACCTTGTAATTCTCATTGAAATTCATTTTTTTTCAGAAGGATTTGTCTTGGGGCCTGGGGGTAACACTTAATTGACTTGTCTAAGAGTCTCCAATATACCAAAACAAATTTAGCACAAGGTTCAATTATACATGACAATTCCATTATTTTCATTTTGATTCATACAAACAGATGCAGATAAATGTCGATCAGTAACAGTCTTGATTTGGATATACACTACCATAACATAAATTTCATTTATAATTGTAGTACATCGAAGAAAATGCTCAGGTTGAATGTGTAAGAATGATCTTACCAATAATGTCTTCATGATAAGAGTACGACCCTTCCTTATTTGAATTTTTGTGGCACCAAAGCAGCGACACGCATATCTGAGCGTACCATGGTAACAGCTCGCAAACTGCAACCTGTAATTGCTACATGAATCAGTTCTCCACTATACACTACATGTCTATTAATATTCTCCTTGTATAAAAAGAGAGGAATTGAATGCAGAGTGGCTGGTATGTTCAAGAATAGATGTTAAGTGCTTAGAGCGAAAAGTTATTGCTTTAAGAATTCAATTGTGTGCAACCAAACTTATCATCTTAATGATAAACTAAACTCAATTTACCCATCGAACTTCTAAAACAAACCCTGATCACATAATCATCCATTTATCCATGTTTTTATCATATATTTCGCTAAAATACACAAACATATCACAACCTTCTCACAAAAACTCAAACTTTCCCTTACTAAATGATTAGAAACAGTATTTTAGAGCAAAATTTATAGAAAAATTAATTTAAAACAAACAAAAAAAAGTTGAGAAGAATCAGAATCACCGGTGTAGTTGCCTTTAGGATGATAATTCTTCCCAAATGACGTGTGCGAGTATATACGATTAAACTGATGCATACATGAATAAGATCAGAATACATTAGTACTTTTATCTCAACTTGTTTGATAAGATGGGAGATGGCAAGTTTCCATGGGGTTATTTCATAGCATAACTAAGCAAGACAATACTACAATGCGAGTGAGAGTTAGATCTGGTAGAAAAGTGATGAATATGAAAGCCATAGCAATTCCCAGTCCAAATCAACCAGCAATCTATCGAAACTGAAATGCAGTTGACGACGATATGCCTTTCCCAGTCCATTCTATCGAAACTAGCAATTCCCAGTCCATTCTATCCACCTTGCGATGATATGCCACTTGAAAACCCTCCTTCCCCAAACCCCCAAATCGAAATCAAAGAGAAAAAAAATCAAGTTTTACCTCAAAGGTCTTACCTTTATAGCCTTTCTCATCTTCCTCTCCGCATTTTATCCTTCTTTCGCCATCCTTCACGACAATCTCTGCCTTCCCACCGCCTCCGACTTTCCAATCTTTTAAGCAAAGAAGCTAATTCGCCAGCTCAATCTCTTCCCCAAAGATGCAAAATCGAAGCCGATTGAAGATATCATGATATCTTAGCTCAGGCCAAAGCAAAGCTTCTCGAATTCATCTTCAATGAACTCTTCTTGAAATCTTCATGCTGTGAGATGGCCGATTTTAGCCGGCAGACTTCAGATTTTACAGCTCCAAATCCATGAAGATTGCATAGTCCTTTTCTTGTGGAGGAAGGCTCCTCCTAGTCCTATCGATTTCTCTCTCCCTCAATCTCTCACTCCCAGAGAGATATGGTAACAAGAGGAATGAGAGGAGCTGTGTCTTTATTTTGCGTTTGGTGAGAGAGATGAAAGATATTCTAAAAATTTTGAGGAGAATCGAGTGGTTTTTTTTAACTCCCGCTCTTCTGTTTGTTTATAGCGTTTTAATTTAGAAATGTCATTAAAAATAGGCTTTTATATCACTAACTCAAAAAACACTATAATGAAAAGCTATCAATAGTCAGTTGTGGTGTAGTGATGTATTCCCTGCATAACTGTAAACCGGGCCACTCATTGATATCATGTAATGGGTCCATTTGGAACCTTCAATCAAATATCACAACTATTAATACCATAATCAATCATATATGTCAACCAAGTAAATGAACTAACATCATACTGAACGATTCTAAGCCTATATCACATAGAAGAACAACAAATAAGAGTACATTCAGTTAATGTTAAATGAAACCAGGTTCATAAATCATGTTAACTGAATATTAAGTGGATTCAACCATGTTAACTTCATCATCCATCTCATATCACATGGGGAAACAACAAATTAAAACCAATTTAGTATTTGATACTAACAAATAGAAAAGCCCAGACCTGCAAATCATACCTTGGAAATCGAAAAGACCAACCTAAACTGTCAAAACCCTTTTCAATCCCTAATTTTAGAATGTCATTCAAGTAAACATTCAACGAAACATATGCACATTGGTGAAAATATAGATGAAACCCTAAACATACACACTCTAACTACAACGATAATGCAACAATCACAAAATGAAGTCCTGAGAGAAATTATTCGAGTAAGAAAAATGAGTGTGCAAGACATTTACAACATCTCCTGCGATGATCTCTGAAGTGGAGCTTCTTCATCTTCTTCGACAATCATTGTCAACCATGATTCCCTTTGGATACTTTAGAGAAATGTTTAATTAAGAGGAGAAAAACACCAAGGAAACCTAGATTTGAGAAGATATCAAGGAGAACACACCTTCTCTCCGGAGGATTTTCGTGTTGCAGATCACTTTCGCACTAGAATAGACGTACAAAAGAAAATCGTAAATGAAAAACTATTTATCGCGATATTAGCGGATTAAGGTTGATAATTGTCCATTGGATCATGCGAACGTGTTTTGATTGATCTCATCTTGAGGATTAGAAAGAAGCACGTGAGCGGGAGGAGGTCACCTGTTAAATGGGTGTTCTGGGTATGAGAAAAAATGGTTTGCTAGAAAAGGGCAATTTGAGGGGGTCATACTAATTTGTTAGGGGGTAGTTGATTTCTGCACTCATTCCTTGCTACTTATCTAGACCTGCACAGGTAGCAAACATGAGCTAAGGACCACCGTGTGGTGGTCGATGACACTCTGATGCTTAAGTTAGATAAGGCTTAGGAGAGGCTTAAAACTGTAAAGTGGGTTATATTGCATACCTCTAGTTCATCAACCTTATCTCCCTTTTATAGTGAATGAGTCATCATTCGGCTAGGCCTTTGGTGGCGTAGTTTAGGGAAAGTGATCTTGCTGTGGAAATCCTTTCCTGATTGGGAGTTGTCCATGTGGGATAGTTTCCCTACACGACTTGTGTTTCTAGATCTGCGGGTAAGATTTTCCTTTCTGAGTGTTATCCATGCAAGGAAGTTTCCTTGCTCGGCTTATACTCTAATATTTGTTTCTTAGTCGGATCCAATGTGTTGTTGGCTTGCATGTCTTAGGTAGATTTCTCAGATACTTGCATTAGAGGTCTTACGAGTATTGGGACTGACTGCGTGACGTGTGGGCTTACTGGCTCATTGCAACTCGGACCCGACTATCTGGATTCTGCCAATGATGAACTTGATGTTGTTTGGGTCTCGCTGGATTTAGCGTGCAATTGGGCCTATTTCGTTCTGTTGGCGAGATTATCATGACACGTGTACGATGCTGATGAGAGGACGGTTTGATATATCATCAGCTACTCCCCCTGAGTTAGTGGGCCATCTTATCAGTCCACTAGGTCATTTCATGAAGTAGCCGCGCAGTCATGATGATTGAGTTTGAGAGATTTCCTCAAGCGGCGAATTGCAATAATTAGGCGTGCGTCAGCTTGAAAATGGGAAAGGTGGGAGCTTAACTTTCTAAATAGATCTCCTGCCTGTCGAGTATAACTTTTTTACTATTTTGATATCTGAGATTCTACTTTGCTGTATTATTTGTTGTACCTTTGACTTTGCTCAACCTTCCTATTCTAAAGCTTGTACTTTCATAGCAGGCCGGGATCAACTTTCCGATAAACTGTTCACCAAGGGCCATAAGTTTTTTGAGGAGAAATTACTCTCTGAATCTGATCTGGAAGTCTTGCGTAAGACATTAAGAATTCCCGATGATCTGGTGCTTTGCACTTTGGGCATCGATTTGACGCCATTGAACCCTCCTGAGGGGTTTATCTGCCTTTATTGAGGTATATTGCAAACGGGTGTCCACTTTCCTGTCATCAAGGAGATTTGGGAGTTCCCGGCGTACCTCGAAATTGCACCCGCTCAACTTGTGCCTAACGGGTAGGCTTTATCACTATTCTAATTAGGGCTAAGGACGCTGGTGTCTAAGTGTCTTCGAGGGAAATGCAATTGCTAACTTCTCATCAGATAAACGAGCACGCTGTGTGTGTGCTGTGACGTCGCCGGACTACTTTGGCAAATTGCAAGTGAGGGGGTATGTCACTGCTAGAAATCTTACGTGTATTTAGACAACATGGAATTAAAGAGTTTCACAGTCTCCCTATGAATAATTATATGCATAAAAGTACAAATCCAAAATTAACAAAACAAGTGAGGTAGTTAAAGGTCAAATCGTAAGATACTCAAATATCCACTGATGTAGTCGATTTCTGCTCTCCTTCCTCGTTGCTTAACTAGACCTGCACAGGTAGCAAACATGAGCTAAGAACCACCGTGTGGTTGTCGATGGCACTCTAATGCTTAAGTTGATAAGGCTTAGGGGAGGCTTAAAACTGTAAAGTGGGTTATATTGTGTGCCGCTAGTTCATCAACCTTATCTCCCTTTTATAGTAAAGGAGTCATCGTTCGACTAGGCCTTTGGTGGCGTAGTTTAGAGAAAATGATCTTGCTGTGGAGATCCTTTCTTGATTGGGAGCTGTCCATGTGGGATAGTTTCCCTACACGACTTGTGCTTCTAGATCTGTGGGAGAGATGTTCCTTTCTGTGTGTTTTACATGAAAGGAAGTTTCTTTGCTATACTTAACTCTAATATATGTTTCCTAGTCGGATCCAATGTGTTGCTGGCCTGCCTGCATTAGAGGTCTTACGAGTATTGGGACTGACTGCGTGACATGTGGGCTTACTGGTTCATTGCAACTCGGACCCGACTGTCTGGATTCTGCCAATGATGAGCTTGCTATTGTTTGGGCCTCACTGGATTTAGTGTGCAATCGGGCCTACTTCGTTATGTTGCCGAGATTATCATAACACGTGTACGGTGCTGATGAGATGACGGGTTGAAGGATCATCAGCTACTCCCCCCGAGTTAGTAGGTCATCTTATCGGCCCACTAGGTCATTTCATGAAGCAGTTGTGCACTCATGATGATTGAGTTTGAGAGATTTCCTCGAGCGGCAAATTGCATTAATTAGGCGTGCACCAGCTTAATAGTGGAAAAGGCGGGAATTCAACTTTCTATATAGATCTTCTGCTTGTGGAGTATAACTCCTTTAATCTTTCGGTCTCTAAGATTCTGCTTTGTTGTATTGTCTGTTATGCCTTTGACTTTGCTCAACCTTCCTATTCGAAAGCTTGTACTTTTATGGTAGGCCACGATCAACTTTCTAATGAACTGTTCACCAGGGGCCATAGTTTTTTGAGGAAAAATTACTCTCTAAATCTGATTTGGAAGTCTTGCGTAAGACATTCAAAATTTCTAATGATCTGGTGCTTTGTACTCTAGGTGTCGATCTGACACCATTGAACCCTCCTAAGGGGTTTATCTGCCTTCATCAAGGTATGCTGCAATCAGGTGTCCAATTTCATGTCATCAAGGAGATCTGAGAGTTCCCGGCGTACCTCAAAATTGCACCTGCTCAACTTGTGCCGAACGCGTAGGCTTTATTGTCATTCTGGTTAGGGCTAAGGACGTTGGTGTCCGAGTGTCTTCGAGGGCAATGCAATTGCTAACTTCTCATCGGATAAACGAGCACGCTGTGTGTGTGATGTGATGTCGTCGGATTCCGTATTTTGAGCTTGTTGGTCGTCCGATCAAGCGTGATTTTAGACCACTGAGTAAGTTGATTCCTTCTCCGGTCTTGCTTGTGTAAAATTCATATTAGATTGACCTGTTGCAATTTTTGCAGGGAGATTTTCTACTTCGCCTCTTTCTGCTGAAGATAAAACCACTTTGGATGCGTTCCGTGACATGCCTCGTTATGAGGTAGAAGAGGTAGTCAAGCCTTCTAATGTTGAGCACAACGGCTTGTAGGCTCATTGGCACGTGGCTCCTACTGTGTGTCAGGTGAAAAAGCCAAAGCCTGAAGGAGTGTCTGTTTCGCAGAAGATGAAGTTTCCCAAGCTTTTCAAGAAAGGCGGAAATAGATGAGACACTTCATTCTCTGTCTAGGTCCGTTCGCAGGCATTTGGCCTCGTCTGATGGACATGATGTTGTCGAGCAAGAGCCTGGTGAGGCTACTATTTCTGAATAGCATGATGATCAATTCGTGGCCTCTATCTCTCTTCCTGACCTGGAGAGAAAATATCTGCAAATGGTGGGCGCGGAGGACTTTACCAAGCTGAGCACCAAGCAGGCATAATTTACGAGTAAGATGTTGTATGCGGGCATGGAAGCTTCAAATGGTCGTCCTTTTTCAATAATGGATTTCGAGCTTCGCATGTCTTCAGATCATGAGATTGTTGAAAAGTCATCCGATCGTCGATGTCATGGTGAATGTTCTCCTTCTTGTCGCCCATGCTGTGTTCCATGTTGTTCTTGTCCTCATATTTAACTGACATCGGGTCCGAAGAATAACTCACTTCCCTCTTTCCCTGAAGCTAGACAGGCACGTGAGAGAGAGCCAACCATTGCAGACAAAGGGAAAGCTATTGATGAGGGCCCTGATGCAGTGAAAATGGCTAAAGGTAGTGCTAGAGTGATTTTAGTTCCAAATGATCTTCATTCAGATGCTCAAATTAGTTTGTTTACTCCAGATGTAATAAGGATGAGCAACCAAGCTTAGCATCAGGAGGTTGACATCTCTTACACTGCAAGGAAGCATATCAGCAGGTGGAACGACTGGCTGGCGAACTGTGCTTCAGAGCTAGTGGGAGAGATGTTAGGAGAACATTTAGATAAAGGGCTGAATCACCTTATGCTGGGGATGTTATATCTAAATAAAGTGGCTGCGTCTGGAATTGAAGTTGAGGCCATTCGTGAGAGGGTATATACCATGAAGCCAGTCTTCGTAAATCTGCAGAAGTCATAAACTTGAAACTTTCTCAGATACTGGAGCGGAGTCTAGGTCCATTGAGTCTGAGGCTCAGAAGGCTCGCTTGAAAGTGTTTGAGTTTGACTTGGGGGGGGGGGACTGTCTACGGAGAGATTTATTCGAGAATGATCTGAACCTTGTTCGTCGTGACTTGCAGCTTGCCCGTAATTCTGCGGATGGAGTGCAGGCTGAACTGCAGGTCTGCATGCTGAGAGGATTAAGGAGTCTGAGTGGACTATCCGGTGTTAGCAGTTGGAGGCTAATGCTGAGTTTCATGCCGAGAGTGCGTTGATTGCTGGAGAGCAGTTCTAGTTTGCGTAGAGTGATCTAAATATAGCTAGCGATAAGCTGAATGCTGAGCAGTCCAAGATTGAGATCTTGTCGAGCGAGTTGGATCAATTGAAGCAGGAGCTCGCTGAGCCAAGAAGGCGCGAAGAGAAGCTTCTCAAGGCCCAAGGCACATTTGAATTCAGTAGAGTCGTGCATGGAAGGCTGGAGTTGTTGCGTCAGACGGAGGAGGAGCACCCCGACTGGGATCTCTCCTATTATAAAGATATTGCATATGAAGAGTTTGAAGCAACCTCTGATTCGTCTAAAGAAGTAGGCGGCCCTGATGAGGAGGTCGAGAGGCAACACCAACATATGTGTCTCCTTCTTCTTCCCCTGCTAAGTCTGGTTCTGTTGTATCTAACTCTCCTCCTGATAAGGGATGAATCCTGTACTTGAGTTTGCAAATGAATAGTACTTTACACTTTTTTGTCTTCCATTGCTTTCCTTCTAGCTTGTACCTACTTTGTCTTATTTCAACATTAGTTGTCAAATGAGGAACTTTGCTGGGCTAGGTAGCTCGTGTTTGATTCGCTGTTGGGAGCTCTAACTTCTTATGCTACAGTAGTTGGTGCAGTTATGGTCAGACTCCTTTGTAGAGATCGGGAAGTGTAATACACCCTTTGTCTTGTGGCTTGGTTGTCTGTTGGACAAGCAGTTGCTGTCGCTATTATAAGTGTATTAGTCAGACTGTGGCCCTAGTGCTATCACCCTTGGGGATTATTGGACAGTAGTCTTTGCGAGTCGTATAGGTCAAGCTTTTGAAATTTTGACTGGACGTTTGACTCGTCTTTATTTGCTATTCGTAGAATAGGCTTAATTGGATGGGGGGTTGTTATTGCCAGTTATTACTGACTAAACAGGGGTAAGGTTTCGGTGACCATAGTGGTCCTTGGCAAGCCTTCTTCACCAGGCTACATGAGCACTGACTAAACTCCCACTTTCCAATCCTCTTGATCCGTTCATGGCGGACTAGGAATTGAAGCGAGCCAACAATCATCATCGTCAGTCGTTCTGACTAAACTTTTGGCGAGGGTTTGACGATCATTGTCTGCAGGTTGACAATGATCCCTGGCAAGCCGTCTTCACCAGGCTATATGATCACTGACTAAGCTCCCACTTTCTAGGCCGTTGAAATCCGCGCTTAGTGAACTAGGCTTCGAACAGACCAAAACCATCATCATCAGCGACCACTGACTAAGCTTTGGTTGGGGTTCGGCGATCACAATCTATGTACGAGTAGTGACCCCTAGCAAGCCATCTTAATCAGGCGTCGAGAGCACTAACTAGACTCCCACTTTCTAAGCCGTCGAAAGGCTTCGAGCATACCAGAAGCTATCGTCGTCGGTCGTCACCGGCTAAGCTTTGGTCGGGTTTGGTCTTTATCATCCATGTTTGAACAATGATCCCTAGCAAGCCATCTCGATCAGGCATCAGAGCACTGACTAAGTTGCCACTCTCTAAACTGTTGATGCCCGTTTAATTTAATGGACTTGGCGTTAAAGCATACTAAAAGTTGTTGTCATAGGTCGAAATCGACTAAGCTTTTGTTAGAATAAGATTTTGGGCGTATATGTTTGACTTGAGGGTCCTAACTTGAATTGTCTGTAAGATTCAATCGTGTAAGTCTGACTTGGGGGTCCTGGTTTACTTAACTCGCCTGTGAGATTTTGGGCGTGTAATTCTGACTTGGGGGTCTTGACTTACTTAACTCACCTGTAAGATTTTGGGTGTGTGACTCTGACTTGGGGGTCCTGACTTACTTAACTTGCCAGTGAAATTCTGGGCATGTGAGTCTGACTTGGGGGTCCTGACTTACTTAACTCGCCTGTGAAATTCTGAGTGTGTAAGTCTAAATTGGGGGTCCTGACTTACTTAACTCACCTAGCGGTCTGATTCTAGTGTCAGATCGATTGATCGAACTAATAATAGGTTGACCGTCTTTAATGAACAACATCCGAAAAATAGTGGAACTGATGCATTCAATTTATTAATAATACTCTGTAGGCGCGCTCCTTAATCTGCGGGTGCTCCGGGTCTTTGCTGTTTGTTCTTTTGAGTGTGTTGGGCCGGGTCTGGCAAAACATAAGCTTGGGCCCATTAGTTGAGGGGCCCATTTATAAAAAATCTTTGCGGAACAACATGCCAGGGATACAACACATTCTGCGAGACGGTTCAACATCGATTACTCCCTTAGTCAATGGGGCTGCCTGCAGGGTCATTGATTCAAAAGATGTGGACTTGTGCAGTTGCTATTGGAACCGACATTTTCCTGATTTCCAGTACGAGATTTAATGCAAAAGTAACTGCTTGTTGACGCCAATTTGTAAACCATTTCGCCTAAATATGGGCTGGCTATTCTGCGTTCAAACACTGCGATGCAAATAGTAAAACATGTTAATCAAATGCATATTACCAAAGAGTTTGCTTTGGGTTGTCCAAAAGCTGAAGGAAGATCTCCTCCACTGGAGTCTTCTAATGTCTTGACATTTGCGCCGATGAGTCTTGATAAGACTTGTTGTTATGCGGTGCCGCCTGATTTGGGTGGGCACTGGATTGATCTCATGAGATCTTGTAATATCTTTTTACCTTGCGAAGAAGAGTTACAGACTTTCTCTCGGGGGTTAGGTATGTCTTCTATCCTCCGGTGCTCAAGGACTTTCTCATCCATTTACCGCTATTGAGGGTTAGTCATTGTTGCTAGTTTATGGTTGATGGGAGCATTGGAGGTTGTGCCTCTCATATCCGGGGTGGCACCTTTGCCTTACCTTAGGCAATACTTTCTTGAGAGGCGTCTCCATTTTGCAGCATTGTCAAACATTTACGATTTTGTTGCTCTGGGACGTTCTCGTCGGGCTTCTGTCACTTCCTTTTGTTCCTCTTCATGAGGCAAACTGGCAGAATGAAGAGCCGAAGGAGTGTTCGTAGCCCTTTTCATTTACTTTGCTTGCCACATCTGAATCGTCTTCCTGCGGTGATTCGGTGGAGCAATTAATTGAGCACGCTCTTTCGTCATCTGCTCCGGATGCTTTACTTTCACCACCTTCTCTTCTGGGGCGGAATAATAGATCGGAGTTTCTACCTTTGTTTCAGTGGATAGATGTTTTCATCAGACTTAGATACTTGTAATGTATAAACTGATGTACTAGTTGGTCGGCAAGCTTTGTAATAACTCTATTGTATTCAATAAAATCTGTTTTTTATTTCTGGAATGTGTTCTGTACAAACAACTCTTCTACACTGAAATGAAAAATAGAAAACAAGAAAGAAATCAAAGCAACAAATAATTTAACTCCGAGCGAAGACTAAGCTAATCCAGCACTGAAGGAGGCGCAAATGGTATTGGTTCGGATTGCGTTGTCCCTTTGGAAAAGTTTTTTTTGTTTTGTAAAAGCTAACGAAGTAACTGAATAGTAGACTTCGTACTGGCGGGCAATTCCTTGCTGATTAACAGCTCTTGGAGTTGGTGCTTGTTTGCTGAAGTATTGTTACTTAGCTCTTTGTTAGTCTTGATTGCCTCACTAGCTTTGACTTTTGGATCTCTGCATAGCTTTTCCTCGGTTATTTAGGCTCATCCGCCTTTATAGAGTAATCCACTTTTTTGTCTTGGCCTGATGCCTGACATGTGGGTTCTGTGGGCCCGAGCTGTAACTAGCAACAGTTCAACTGCTTCAGGGTTACATAATGGCCGTCTCTTGCTGCTGGCTGATCTCCTTGGATATTCCCTTGAGCATGGTTGGTTGTATATTTAACTCATTAGTGCAGGGTGGATACCACTGCTTCCATATGATGTACTCAGGGCCTTCCCATAATGATGTTGTAGGTGGACGGGGCATCAACTATTATGAACTCTTGGACAAGGTACTTCCATAGCCGTGGCTCTTCTGCCACCACTATTAGCTTTATCTTCCTGATGGGGAAGTATTTCTATCTGCTGAATCCAACCATAGGGTGGCTGGCGGGTATTAGGTCCTTCTCTTGTAGCTGCATGTTGCGGAATGCACTGAGGAACATGACATTTAATGAGTTTCCAATGTCCACCAAAGCTCTTTTTACCTCCCACTTAGCGATAAGGACAAAGATGACCAGGGCGTCATTGTGAGGAGAGTGTACCTCCTTGAGATCCCTCTCATTATATGTCAGTGATGGGATCAGACATTGGACCCGTGCGTGCTGCACTTGTCGGTCCTCATAATGAAATTGTGTCCGCATCTCGGTCAGTGTCCTTTCGCGAGACCTATTTGACTGCTCTCCCTTGGGATCGACCCCGTGGAGGATGTAGATTATGCCAGGAGCTTCCTTTTTATCTCCTTAACAACGTCTGTTCTTTCCTTTGCTCGGCCATGCCTCCTGTCCGAGCCTAGAAACTCTTTGAGTCCTTATCCAGTATTCAACTTCTCTTCTGAGATTTCTGCAATCCTCAGTATCATGTTCGCATTCCTTGTGGTAGGTGCAATATTTTTTGTTGTCACGCCTAGCAGGGTCTCCTCGCTGCTTAGGCGGTCGTTTCTGTTCTTTCCAATCCTTGATGGAATCAAGGATGTCAGACAAATTGGTGTTGAGAGGGGTGACTGATATGGACCTGGCGTAATTCGAGGCCTTGTCCTGTCTAGGGCGGCCTGAGTCGTTCTTGTTGTATGTACGCTTCCTCTTGTTACTGTCGTCGTTCTCTTTTTTCTTCCCCTCTTTCATATCCTTCGTGACATAGGGTTTCCTGTTTGACTCCGCCTCTCTCTTGGCGGCCATCATTCCGTCTAGAGTGATGTATCTCTGGGCATATTTAAGCAAGTCCGCATGTTGGCTGGGGGGTTCAGGGTGAGGAAGTCATAAAGCTTGCTTCTTCTCAGGCCCGAATTAAAAGTCGTGACGGTGGTGTCATCTCTACATCCATTGATGAGGGTCAGCTCATCATTAAAATGAATGACATACTCCCTTAACAACGCGTTTTGTTTTTTCTTCAGGTCAGCAAATAATGCGGACCCCTTCTGAGCCTTTGGCTACCCACAAAGCGTGTAAGGAATGCCAATGCCAACGACCGAAATGGATCAATGTATTTCAGAGGAAGGTTGTGGAACCACGACAGTGCTGACGTCTCCAGGCTAGTAGGGAATGATCAGCACATTATTGTATCGTCCCCTTCTTTGAGCGCCATAATGTGCTGAAATTGGCGCAGGTGATCGGTCAGGTCTTCCATCCCGTCATAAAACTCCAACTTCGGTGGGGTGTATTTCTTGGGCAGCGGTTCATCCATGATATGGTCCATGAAAGGAGAGACTGTGTGACTGAGCAACACATCTGGGTTTGTGGCCCTGTTGCAGGGGGGTTGTGCAAAATGTGCCTATCGATTTTGGGCGTCGGATCTCTCTGGGTCGTGCCTCCGCCTCTTGTTCATCGACAAGTTGTTGAGGCCGCACGATTCTCCTGAACATGCTCTCTGGAACTTTTTAGGGAATGAGCCCTTCGCTGCTCACGGTCTCCCTCTGCAGGTGGAGGATTTCGTTGTTTGAAAGCATTCAGTGTCTCTGCGATCTGCTGCATCTATGTTGAAAGTAGGTCCACCCTCGGGTCTGCTATGGCCGCCACCGGCAAGGGGTCTGAGGAGGTTTCTCCCGTGGCAGTGGTGGAACTGGCGGCGTTATGCTAGTTTGAGCGTTCGAAAGGTCGACAACATCTCTATTGTTGCGAGACCTTGTCGTCACCATCTTGCTGATTTTCAGGAAAAATGTGGAACTACAGTTCTTATTGAGGAACTCTGTCGTTCACCACGGACGACGCCAAACTGATGTAGTCGATTTCTGCTCTCCTTCCTTGCTGCTTACCTAGACCTACACAGGTAGCAAACATGAGCAAAGGACTACCGTGTAGTGGTCGATGGCACTCCGATGCTTAAGTTAGATAAGGCTTAGGTGATGCTTAAAATTGTAAACTGTGTTATATTGCGTACCTCTATTTCATCAACCATATCAACTTTTTATAGTGAAAGAGTCCTCGTTTAGCTAAGCCTTTGGTGGTGTAGTTTAGGGAAAGTGATCTTGCTGTTGAGATTCTTTCTTGATTGGGAGCTGTCCTTGTGGGATAATTCCCCTACATGACTTGTGCTCCTAGATTTGCGGGAGAGATTTCCCTTTTTGAGTGTTATCCATGCTAGGAAGTTTCCTTGCCAGACTTATACTCTAATATATATTTCCTTGTCGGATCCAATGTGTTGCTGGCCTGCCTGTCTTGGGTAGATCTCTTAGATACTTGCCATAGAGGTCTTACGAGTATTGGGTCTGACCGCGTGACGTGTGGGCTTACTGGCTCAATACAACTCGGACTCGACTATTTGGATTCTGTGAATGATGGGCTTGCTGCTGTTTGGGCCTTGCTGGATTGAGCGTGCAATCGGGCATTTTTGGTTCTCTTGACGGGATTATCAAGACACGTGTACAGTGCTGATCATAGTATGGTTTGATGTATCATCATCCACCATTTTCAAACATAATTTACATAATCTATTATATTAGTAACCTAGCGAGTACAACAAGAACAATTGCCTGACAATAACACACAATTGAGCTCACATTGGAGTTGTTTAAGGAATAATGTGTAATACACTTAGGCTTCTAATCTTAGGGGTGGAAATTTGTTACTTAGCATGAATACCCAAGAGCATCTCCAAGAGTAAAAGTTAAAATAGGGGATCAACCATTTCCCATTTTAACCAAAAGCTAAATATAGGGATTCCCTATTTTTTTCATCACTCCAATCACATCCCCTATTTTAACTTTTTCATTATTATTTAAATATATCTTTCACTTTTCTATATCAATTTAATTTCAATTATACTATTATACTCTTATTAATTTCAATTATATTATCATTTAAATACTTTTTTTTAGTTATACTACTATTAATTTCAACTTAATCTTAATTTGATTAATTAAAAAAGTTGGGAGTTTTTAAATAGTTTTTAGTATTAATAATTAGTTTTTAATTTTTTTTTAATATTAACAATTAGTTTTTAAAAAAAGTTGGTTTTGTTTTTAATTTGGAAAATAAAAAGAATTAGAATATTTTAGTATTATTTAAGATTTGGGGATGGTATGGTTGCCCATAAATTTAGGGGGAAGGTGAAGTTAAAATTTGGGAGGTTTTAGGGGATCATTTGGAACATGCATTTTTTCACATGAGCCCCCTAAAATAGCTTAAATAAAGCCATTTTAGGGAATCCCTTGGAGATACTCTAACACAACACGACCCATCATTCAAGGGCAGTCCCAAATGGGGACTCCCTTTTGATGTAGCCATGCGATTTTTCAAAAAACTTTCATCTTATAATTTACTAAAATATAACATGTGGTATTAATCTGAGTCATTAACCTAATTTGTTTTTTTTTTTCTTCTGAAATTAACAAATATGATTTCAACACCAAAAATGGCTAAATAGGTGTGACCCTACTAGATCACATGTCCCCACAAATATCCCCCTATTTATAAATAGTAAACACTGAAAAAAGTTTGATATTTTGTTGAGACAATGTTAAATAACGCTATAAAATATAGGAATTTAAGGACCGTTCATTTAGGTCGATGAATTGAAGAATATGTTTGACATATTTATCACACTTACAAACAAGTAGGAGAATATTTTTTAATAATAATTTAGGACTTGAAAAATTCTAAGCCCACACAATGCAGTCCACCAGACATACCCAAAACTTTACAGCCTGCTAAGCCCACGCATCTCACAACTATTCTCAATACCTGATAAGGAAAATATCTCGAGAATCAGCTTCATACATGCAAGACAACAACACTTTGTTTCCAACTAGGAAGCAAATACCAGAGTATATGTCACACATGAAAACTTCTATCTATGGACTACTATCTGATTGGGGACTATCTCCCGCGTATTTAGGAGCACAAGTCTAATAGGAAAACTCCCATTCACAGCACAACTCCTAATTAGAGAAGGATCTCCACGAATATCTTCTTCCCTAAACTACGCCATCGATGGCCTGGTCAAACCAGGACTCCAGTACTATAAATAAGACATGAGGTTGGTAAGCTAGGGTACGCTAAAAATTCTTTGTTTACAACATTACGCCTTCCTCAGATCCCTGTCTGACTTTAGCATCGGAGTGTCATCGGCCACCACAACAGTGATCCATGGCTCACGCGCGTTCCTTGTGTAGGTCAGCAGGTTTGCATATCAAGGTCAAAGCAGGGAGTGAAATTCAACTAATCAGTTTGAAGCCGTCCGTGGGGACGACAAAGTTCCTGACCTTTCACTAGCATCATCTCTCTTCAGAATACGAGAAGATGGTGACCACCAAATCATGCAATAATGGAGAAAAAAGGGACACGTCAAACGCTTAGACTGGCCTTATACCACTGCTCTCAACGGTGCCAGTGACGCACGGGCAGCAAGTTCAAACCCCGCGCCGACAACAACAATGGCCAGAATATATTTTTTTCGTCACAAATACAGCAAATCGCCAAAGCAGTAGAGGCTCTCATACAGCAGAACCCTCTACCTGCTAATATAGATCACGAGCAGCACAAGCCCCCATTTTCAAAAGTCAACAAAGAACAAACACAGAAGAGTCAAGCCCCTGTTAGTTTTCATTCGACTAGAGGAGGCGACTTAGCCAACGCAGACCTGACCTTCAGGGCAGACGGGCTCGCCCTGCAGAATCCCTTCCGTCGAGGGGATCATGACCCAGATGTGTTGTATTGTCTCTCTGTTTCACCGTTCGTGGACCGTATCATGAACGAGGCTCTTCCAAAGAAGTTCACACCTCCAAAGCTCGATTTCTATGATGGGACCACCGACCCATTCGATCACTTGCACCATTACCAGCATGTAATGGCACTCAAAGAAGGTTCCGATTCGGTGATGTGCATAACTTTCCCTACAAGCCTAAAGAAGTCAGCACTGACATGGTTCCACAACCTCCTGCCAAAATCGATCGACTCATTCAAGACGTTGGCCAAGAAATTTCTGACGCACTTTGTCGAAAGTCAGTGTCTCTGGAAAGGCCCACACTACATACTCTTTTCGAAGCAGAAAACTAATGAGACGCTAAGAGAGTATGTCATGCACTTCAATGACGAGCTGACACTCATTGACAACTGCAGTGACGACACTGTCGTGAAGACTTTTACTGTGGTCCTAAGAGAGGGAAAGCTTTAAGACTTCCTCACCTTGGAACCCCCTTTGGATATGGTAGAACTCTTGAAGGGCACCCAGAGGTACATCACCTTGGAAGAGATGAGAACAACGAATAAGAAAATCGAAGTTGAGAAAAAGCCCTCCGTTCCTAGGGACAACAAAGAGGGAAGAAGGTGAGAGAATGAAGAAATGAGCAAACGAAAGTGCAACAAAAACATATCAAACCCTGGCCGGGCCAGGCCATGGAAAGATTCCAACTACGTTGGATCCAGATCCATGACCCACTCAATTCTAGTTTATCGGACATCCTGAATTCTATGAAAAATTGGGAAGATCTAAAGTGGCCCCAAAATAGCGCGAAGACCCCTCCAAACGTGACAACATCAAGTATTGCTCATACCATAAGGAGGGATGCCACGACACCAATGATTGCAAGAGTCTAAGGTATGAGATTGAATATTGGATCTGCAGGGGCAAGCTAAAGAAATTCTTGGGTTCAGAGAAGTGACAAGACCGACCCAGAGACAAGGGAGAGACAGTCAAAGAGATTGAGAATGAGACTCTGGGCATAATCTATGTCATTTATGGAGTCGGATCGGATGAGGACCAGTCAAATAGATCCCGGAAGCCGACTCTACTAAAGATGTGGACACAACCCGCAGACTAGGACAAACATGTACACTACTTGAGGGTACAAAGCCTGATCCCCCACCTTAACCTTCACAGACAAGGACCTCGAAGGTGTCCGTGCACCGCACAATGACGCTATCGTCATTTCTGTCTCCATCGCAAGGTGGGAAGTTAAGAGAGCCCTGGTTGATATGGGAAGCTCCCTCAACGTCCTATTCTACAACGCGTTCCATAGTATGGACCTCAAGGCAAACAACCTGACATCCTCAGATTACCTGCTGATTGGATTCAGCGGAGAGAAATGCTTCCCGATCGAAAAGATAAGGTTAGCAGTGGTAGCAGGAGAGCCACAACTGAGAAAAGTCATGTTCTTGGACTTCATGGTGGTAGACGCATTGTCTACCTTCAATCTAATCATGGGAAGACTGTGGATTCACCAGATGGAAGTAGTAGTCTCCACCCTTCACCATTGCGTCAAGTATACTGCTAACCACTTGAAAGGAACTATACGTGGGAACCAACTAGTGGCACGAGGCTGCCATTATGCTGCACTAAAGCAGATAGAATGTTCACAGATCCAACTGGAGCCCACAGGGCAAGTTGAACAGAAGTCAGACCCAACAACTGTGGAAGACTCACTCCACTCACACGAAGTCGAGATCCCAGCAGTGGTGGCTCAACTTTGAAACGAAAAACATTCAGATATCACAGGAGCAATCCGCTCTTCAACCCAGCAAAGCGAAGAGGTCATTGCAGACGAGAGCACAACCCTCCAACAATTAGTCGGCGCAAAAGATTTTTCCCACACAAGGTTTACTTTTTAGTAACCTCAACGACATCACCGGAGCTTGGCAGTTCGCTGAAGGTGCTACTGATCCAAGAAGGGCAATGCGAATTCACTTCAGGGCCGGATAACCCTCTCTCCGCTAACAGTTAGTTTATTCATTTGTTTATTTTCCTTTCCATAATCAATGTAGAGTTTTAATTCTTAGGAGCTTATGTGATTGGCAATCATTTAAGAAATAAAAGAGAATTACGCCAACACACTCTATTGATTACTGAAAAGATGTAACAACGAGCTCCCATAGGCGGGTACAAAAGACTACAAACTACAAGCATATGAATCTGATGCGATATATAAGAAAGACTCGCTTAAATAGTCCAACTTCAAAAGAAGACTCAGAAGCGACAGCTAAGGTACCCAAAGTAAACTCCGCTCAGCAACTCCTTCGAAGATGTCCCAAGATCAAGGACAGATGTGCAAAAAGAGGCTGAAAGACAAACACGACTAATTAGACCTTCCAACGAGCTGTAGACATCTTTAATCTGGCGTCCGGCCTCCCGAAAGAGGAAGAAGATGACAAACAAAAATGGCCACAAGCGATAAGGCAATTAAGGTCTCACAGTGTTGCCTAGTGAGGACACTTATCCCATGCGCAATACTCGAGGTGACTTAGAGATACCACCCCCGAAAGCATCGACGCATCTACCAACACTTCGATCAACCCTAAGCTAGCCGCAGGGAGTGTCTCCTGACAGACAGAGTAGCACAAGGTAACATCAAAGTGTTGGCGAATAAATGACATACTCATCCCTTAGAATGGAGTCTGTAACTCTTTCACAATACGAGAAGAAATTACAAGGTCTCAGCAAACCAATTGGGTGCTCACCCAGAGCAGGTGACCACACATAACAACAAGTATTATTATGACTCATCAACGCAAATGTCAGAACATTCGAAGACTCTAGCGTTGGAGATTTCTCTTCAGCCTTTGGAAAACCCAAAACACGTTATTTGAGTTAGAGGGAAAACCCAAAACACGTTATTTGAGTCTGCACAGGACCACATTTGTCCAATTAATGATGTTGCACACAACCCCATTAAATGGAGGGAGTAACCGATACTCAACCGTCTCGTGATCTACGTCTTACACGTGTTACCATGCAATCTACACCGTACACGTAGCATCTTGATCCTACGACAAACCCTAGTTCTTCCTCTACAGACCCATGGGCTTAGCCCACTACTCAAGCGATATTCTACCACGTGCCTGACACGAGCATTGGAAACCATAGTCACCTTTGACACATGGATCACACCTGCATATCACCAGTTGATTTAAGGTACTTCCGTCTCTTCAAAAGAAAAATCATCCGCACGATGCACTTCACCCGTGGATGTAGGCTCGCACGCCTGTAACAGGCGGAGGCCCTACCTAACCAGGCAAGCTTAGTCAGCTTCGGCTGATGACGACGACTTCTGGCTCATGCCGACGCCTAGTCCGCCTTGCGTGGATGTCGATGGTTTAGGAAGTGGGAGTTTAATCAGCGCTATTAAGCTTGGTGATGACAACTAGCCAGGGACCATTGCTCCCTTTCGCGAACAACGGTCGCCGAACCTGATCAGGTAAGCCTAGCATGTGACGACTAACAACGACAGTCTGATCAAAGCATAGACTTGTAGCCCCATTGCACGGGTGTAGATGGTTTGGTAGGTGGGAACCTAGTTAGTTCCGACTAATGTCGACGGTTTGCCATGGGACCATTGTTCTTATACAGACCATGGTCACAAAATTACCAACCCCAGACTTGTAGCTCGCTCCGTGCGGGTGTAGCTGGTTTTGAAGGTGGGACTAGTCAGTCTTGAACTGATTTCGATAGCTTGCCACGAGACCATTGCTCTTTTACATTCCATGGTCGCCGAAAACTCCCAATTTTGTAGCTCAATGCGCACGGGTGTAAATGATTTGGAAGGTGGGAGCCTAGTCAATCCCGAACTAATTCCGACAGCTTCCCGCGGAACCATTTCTTTTCTACAGACCATGGTCGTCGAATCCTCTTGTCCCAAAATTGTAGCCGCTCTGCGCGGGTGTAAATGGATTGGCTCTGCGCGGGACCATTGCCTAGTCAGTCCTGATCTGATGTCGATGGCTCGCCACAGGATCATCGCTTTTCAACAGACCATGATCATTGAATTATCACATTCCAAGCCTGTAATCCGCTCCGCACGGGTATAGATGGTTCGGAAAGCGGGAACCCAGTTAGCCCCAACTGATGTCAACGGCTCGCCACGCGACCACCGCTCCCTTTCAATACAATGATTGTCGAAGTAAATCACAGCTCAGGCAACGCCTTCACGCTCACACAGAATGACATTCTATTATCAGCAATGGCAACTCACACTGACCTAAAAATCAACCAGCTGACACGCAAGTGAACACTACATGGAATGTCAGCTCGAGCTTATAAACCTGACTCGGGACAAACGCTATAGCTCTGAGACAACGCATGTGCTCGGCTACCACAGTTCACTCATGCCAACAACCGCAACTGACAGTTAGATACTTAGATTAAGTCCCCAGTGGCTTACCTTAAGGATGAGCTACAACCTAGGTAGCTTAGCCCACCATTAAGCCATCTGCAGAACACCCACTATTGGAGTAACTAAGTGATAGCGACTCTGAGACCTCATAGAAGAACAGGTCAGAACCATTCGTGACATAAATGGTCAAATTCTCAGCAGCAGATAGACCATTCAACTTCCTTCTAACCCAACCAAACCTATGCTAAAGTAAAAAGACAAGGCAAAATGGAAAAAACAAGACAAGGAGACCAAACACAATACGAGCACAAAGTGTACTCAAAATAAATTTGTTTTTCATTAACAGTTGAAGCAAAATAGTACAAGTGCATAAAATCTACTCCTCATCAGGAGAGGGTACAAAAACAGAAGAACAAATCTTGAAAGATGAAGGAGCAGAAGTTGCGTCCGCACACACCTCAACCTGAGCATCATGAAATTGCCCTCTTCTTCTGATGATGCAGATAACTCTAATCTCAGAAGTCTGCGTATGACATCTTTTTGCAATACGCAAGGTCCTATCTCGGATGTTCTTCTTTCATCAGCACCAACAACTCTAATCTCCCATGCACGTCCCAATGGAATTCACAGTTTTGAAAAGTTCTTCCTCACGCGCCTTGACTTTAGCAAGCTCATGCTCCAACAACTCCAGCTTGCCAGTCAGCGCATCAACCTAGGACTGCTCTGTAGCCAGACTACTTTTAACTGCACTAAGCTTATGTTATTCCAGTTGGAGCTGGTCTTCAGCCTTCCTCGCTACCTGAGCATCATCCTCTGACTGTTGCCTCTGGGCAACCCATCCAATCTCCTTCATTGTGCTTTCCTCAGCAAAAGACCGCAACTCATAGCGCATCTTAGCTGCAACTTCCTGCGTAGCCTCCAGATCTTGACAGATCAGATCTAACTTTTGCTTGAATCTATCCCTTGTGAACACCACCTCTGCCAAATTAGACTCAAGGGCCTCCAGAAAAACCCTCTGAGTCTCAACAACAACGACTGATTTCAAAAAGCGCATAAGAATACAGCTTCTGCATATTCGAGAAGACGCGTTCCATGGTGTACACCCTCTCACAAGCCGCCTCAACCTTTGTCCCAGCAATGACCACTTGACTCAAATGAGACATCCCTAGCATAAGGTGATTCAAAACCTTATCCATACGCCCTTCCAGTGTATCCTCCTTGGGCTTTGGAGCGTGGTCCATTAGCCAGCTGTAGCGCCTGCTTATGTGCTTCCTTGAAGCATAGTCCATGTCAACTTCCTGGTGCCAAGCCCGGTTGCTCATCTTCACTACGTCCAAAGCAAAAAAAATCTTCCACGCATTTGGATTGAGCTCTTCTGGACCGAAAATCATGCCAGCACCGCTCTTTGTAGTTTCCACTGCACCCAAGCCCTCATTCGCGACCTTTCCTTTGTCGCTAGCAGTCGACCCTTTATTGCGAGATGACTTAGCGAAACCCAAATGAAAAATGAGGAAGGGAATTGTCCAACGGATCCTCCATCACCCTGATATACAGTCTAGAACGAGACGGGGAGCAATGCAAATTACAAAAAAGGATTCCTGATTTATCGCGACCACTGTCGAATGATCTATCAGTGGAGCGATTGGACTCCGGGACCTCAGGCGAATCCTTATTAGGAACCTCAAATAGAACTATTCCGAATTGGTCAGCACCAGTAGAAGCCGCCACAACAGCCAACATCAGCTTCTCGCTCAAAGCTTCAGCCTACTCGACACTCAGATTTGACGCATCTTCAACCTCTGCTAATCGTAGGTGGTCCCTCTCCCAGCCAGATACTTCAGCTTCCACCCTGGCAGGTTGACCATTGTAACACCCTACTTTTCCAATCGCAATAAAAATTTATGTACCTAAAAGTTCAATTGAAATTGGTATTTTTAAAATCTTTTTTCGTTTGACAAGTTGTATTTTTTGAAATTCGCTTAACTTTTCTTACCTTCTGAATCTCGGGACGAGATTCCATTTAACGTGTGTATAATGTAACACCCCTAAATTTCATAAAATTAATTTATTTTATTTTGAATTAAATAAAATAGATTTACATTTAATTGAATTTAAATTTCAAAAATTTAGGGTTTTATTTAGTGAGTTTAGAGGGTGGGCGCCTTTGGAATTTCAGTGGGGGCGAATAGCCACCCACCTTATAAAGAGAGAAATCTCTTTTCTTCTTCCTTCCCTACTGCGCCTCATTTTATTTCTCCCCTGCGTGTTCCTCCTCTTCGGCGGCAACGACGGTGGCTTGCATCCAAGCTGTTCCGCCCATTCCACTCATATATCTTCCTCTTTTCTCCGTTTTCTTCCTCCATCCTCCTTCTCCGTCCCGTTTGATTTTCGCACAAAAAAAGGGGGTTCACAGTGAGATTAACTATGGCGAGGAAGAGGTGTTGGCGGCGCTGGGAATGGTGTGGGGGAGATCGCAAGCGAGAGATGGACTGAGCAGTGGCATTGCGTGGATCTGTTGCGCAATCATTTGTGATTTCGTCAGGTGATTTTTTTATTCATTCCCTATATCTCGCAATCTTTGGTTTATTCTCTCTTGTTTTCTGGAATGAATTAGTGTTTTTTTTTAGGATTTGATGATGGGGTTTGTGAGTTTTGTTGTTAGGATGTGTGGTTATGTTTTGGATTTTGGTCTGGTGGTGTGATGACCGGTATTTGATGATTTTGGATTGTGGTTTTGGTTGAATTGAGAAAAATCCAATCAAATCATTGAGTTCTCTTCGCATTTTGTATATTTTCGCTTACTTTCAATTCCTTGTGTTGTTCATAATTTTTGTTTGAGTTTTAGTTCTATTTTAATTGAATGGTGAACAGGTGTTAATGTTTCTATTATGAATGAGGAGAACTGGATATGGATTGGATAACAAATTTGGAATTGATATGTTTTGGGAGAGTTCAATATTGGCTCAAGCTTGGGTAGTAATTGATGTTTGGAAAATTGGAAGATTCGGGTTGGATGGTTATTGTGCTAGTAGAGTTTTTGGATTGAGGATGAACTTCAATTAAATCTAGCTCTATACTTGGGTTATTAGCATATCCTGGATCATGAAAATTTCCTTTTGATCCTGGTGGATTTCTAACATATTTTCTCTGCGAATAAAATGGATGTTCGTATAAGCTGATTACCCTAAGGTTTTTACCACATGATGGTACTACAATAGAACAATCTTGGTTGGGTCAAATGGTCCTATAATGTAACATGATACGATGAAATAGGTAGCACTGGTACAGTAGTTATCTTGGTTTCTGTTTATTATAGTGGCTCAAAAATACATGTAAACATGTGTACAAGTGTGACTTGTACTTTATAGTTTAGCTTGTTTTTTTTTTTTTGTCTCATAATTTACTAGGTGCACTTTAAAAAAAAAAGGCTAATGGTCTAATGGTTTGAAGAGGGTCCAATTTGCTTGGGAGTTAGGACGTGGCAGGCTAGGAGGGTGATCTGCTAAGGAGATAGCAGTGATCGACCTACTGTTGGGTTGGTTGTGCAAATTTGGGTTCGGGTTACCGTGTACAATGCGACTTGCGCTTTGTGATTTCATGTGGTGTTATTAATTTTTGGATATTAATTGTTTCGATGAATAACTAGTCAAAGGAGTAAAGTAAGGTTTGTTACAGAGAGGTTATGTGCATGTGTTTGTAGCACAAACTGGTTTGCATGTGTTTGCAAGTTTGTGAATTCGGGTTTGGATGTGTTCGATTGGGTGTGTTTTTGGGATGATTTTGCATTAACTTAGAAACTTGATCTACTACACCCAAATTTATGAGTCTCACACTCTATATATTATTTTGTTCTAAGTAATCATTTGCGAATGAAACTCTGATTTAATTCTGTTTGAGAAATTAATTTGTCAGGATTTATATTTTGATGAGATAAATTTGGATGATTGTATTATATGCCAATTGATCGACTTGTTAGCGAGTCTAAATTCCTTATATTGAATGGGCTTTGATCCCCCGTTTTATTATAGAAAGTTTATATATAAAAAATGTAGGTTGCCCCAAAACAATGGGAGGATATCCTGATGAGTTTGTTTATAATTTGGCAATGTGTCAAATGTTATGCTTCCCTAAAATATTGTGGTGAGTCGATTTATAAATGACAAAGTGTTGTTGTGAGAGAAAATTGAAATATAAAAAATAAATGATATTGGTAAACTTTGACTCCTGAAAATTTAATCACCTGGAATTGTATCACTTAGAATTATCACACCTCTTTTTGTTTATTATTTTCCCTATCTTATTGAGAAACTAAATAACTTGCGGGTTGTCTTGCGAAGGTGGGGCGCCTATTTCTTATAGAGAAACAAAATAACATTTGGGTTAGTCTTATGGAAATGAGGTGGATTTTTATGCCTAAGATAGGCTTTGATATTTATCCGTAAAAAATGTGACATGACTTTATGCGCATTGATAGCCCATGAGTGGCTTTTGTTACTCATATAGTTAGAAGTATCCGGTGATGCATGCTTGTATGTGATGTGTCCCCACTTGGGCATGGATGATGGAGTAGTCTTCCTTTATATGAGAGAGGCATACGGCTCAGCCCTAATCACAACATAGGATGAAAGCCCTTGTGTCATTTATTACAATGAAACACCTCTATGGTTCCTAGTGGGTGGACTATGCAAGCTTTTCATTCTCCTTCTTGATAAATTTTTCTAAGTGTGCATCCATCAGTCATTTTATCTCTCCCAATAGGTGAAATGAATGTTCTCTCTTGCTCTTGGATGTCGTTCAATTCATAACTTTTTGGGATGTTTTTGCATAATATATATATTTTTTAATATTTCACCCATCTCATTTTCACGCATCCTTACTGACGTCCAAGGCCAAGAGATCATGATTTAGCCTCTTTGAAGGGATCAAAAATTTCTTTTTAATTCGCTTTATAAGCTTCCTTTATTACCATGGCGTAGCAGTGTTAGTGATAGGATGAGCTTTCTTAGCTTACTTAAGGAGATAAGCCGCCTACATGTAGATTGATGATTGGATATATAAATTTATAATATCTTACTGTAAGGTAAAAACTGATTTTGATTGACTGTCTCATCCACTATTGCTTATTTATTCAAACAATTTACTTCTTCAACAATTATAGGCAGCCAGGGCTGCTAGTCACTTTTGGGTTAGAGTAGGGGTTTTTTACACTTCCCCTTCTATAAATTATGTTTGTGGTTGTGTTTTACAGAGAATGAGTAAAATTGTAAAAAATCCCTACCCTGGCCCAAAAGTGGCTAAGAGCCCTGACTGCCAAAAATTGTTCTTACTTGTTTGTAAACAAGATAAAATTCTTAGGATAATTATCGTTGAAGAAAATATTAAGGATAGAAATGGTTGTTATAAGCAAAAATTTTAGTTATTTGCATGACGTACTTGGAGCAAACAATGTTGACTTCTTAATAAACTTCAATGAAAAATATTAAGAAAATTTCAAAATATATATGTTGAACAATAATGGTCTATAAGTTTTGTGACTAATAATAGGCCGTATTCTACATATTCTATTATTTTGGGATTTGTTTTTCCCCTTTCAGCGTATTGATCAATAAAGAGAGTAAGACTGCAACATCCATACCTACTTTCAATATTTTCAACCCAAGCTGGCTTCAATTTTAGGTGCGTGAATGGATAAATTTAATTATTTTGGACTTGACGGGGCAAGAAAAAGTTGGCTTTAATTGAAATCAACTCCAACCTTACGGGAGATTTTTTTTTTTTTTTTTTTTTGGGTGGTGGGGTTTGGGGAGATGGGATGCCCTATAATCATTTTGAACATTAACAGTTGATGCATTATTGGGTAGTAGTTCCTATTAGCCAACCACATATATCGCCTCCAAAACCAAACACAGCTAAATACATTCACTACCAAAAAGACTACTACATAGTCAACCACATAAGGATACAACCCAACATCAAAATTTTAGGCTACATATATTAAGAGGTGCAATTTAAGTGCAAAAAGATCAAACGAACAACGAAAAGCCATATTCTATAGCTCGACTATGCTACCTAGAACATCTCATCTGCCTGCACTCCAATAAAAGTACATTCACATGCCATAAAAAAAAATAAAAAATGGGCTACCTAATGCTGAGCATACCATAGACACAAAGTAATACACAACTATAGGATGTTATGTTGATAGTATACAATATATAAATATATAACAGATGAAACCTAGATGATGCAAATGTAAGACATACTATAAACTTCTAAGTTGTTCAATCAACACATCATGTCTCCAAAGAAAACCAAGATTTTCAAAAGTTGATTATTCATCTCCCTTTAGTGTCATTTGTGAGATCTTTCCGCACTTTTAGCAAAATGACAATGGGATTGAGCCAAATTGATATCCATGCTCGTTCATCTCCAATGATGTTAAGCTTAGTGTCTAAAAGTGCTGCATGGGACGAAGGTGCATACAAGGGCGTTTTAAGCATTAAGCTATTTTATCATCTCCAAACCTAAGTCAGCCAATTATCACCCTTACGTGGCAAATATCTAATCTTGGGATGTGAAATATGGCTAATTAATGATTTTCGTCATCTACACCTATCAAATTATAATTTTATCATATTCAAAATGATAATTTACAATCTCTTTCATAAGCAACGGTACACAACCAAATAATTTAGATACACACTAACAAATGCCTTACGTACAACGTACACATGACTTCCATTTAGGAAACGCTTATCAAACTAAAATATCATAAATAACTACCATGATCTCTGCAATTTATCAACTAACTTAACTTGCTATTACATGCACAAAATATACCTTTGGCTAGCTTGGTGGACCTAACCTGACTGTTTTCCAGCAGACCTTTGGTTGACCACGGGATGCTAGCCAACATAATTAAGCTTGGCTAATCAAGTTCTTTGTTAGAATTGAGTTTCAACTCGATTTCGGCTTAATTTAAAATAAAATTCGATTTCTCTCTAAGAACAACAACAACAACGACAACACACTTAACACAATGAGATGAGATGTCCCTGGATGCAAACGATGAAGTTGAAGTTGGACAGAATGTAGAGCATCATACTTCACAGAATTTGACTGAATTTAAACAAGACTGCAAGGCGGCAGGGTATACTAGCAGTGATATCTAAGGTGCTTTAAACCAGGCAAATAGCCAAGGAGAGGTAAAGATTTGTCAGCAGTCAGAGGAGGAGGAAGAAGCTGAGTCTTAACAGATTCTAGAGAAGGCAAATCAGGTGTCAGAGTCGATACTAGAAGCTGTGCAGATTACAGAAAAACGGCAATTATTGCCGGCAATTCGTAGCAAATCAGATGAGGTCTGAAGCGCCGAGGAGCTTGGGGACAGATGTTGCCACAAGAGGAAGCAGGGATGCAGGCTCTGGTTTTGAGCCAGGTAGAACAGAGTCGAGAGGCTGAGCAGTGTTTGGCTGGGTGTAGAGTTGCAGAAAAAGAATTTGAATTAGCAGAACAGGACATAGACAGGTCAGTGAAGGGTGCTAAAGGCGTAGACAGCATAGGGGTTGACTTGGTTGTTAATTTGTTAGATGTAATTTAAAACAGAGGGTAATGCATATGGGTATTGGTGTCTGGAAACAGGGTAGATAATGATGGGTATTATCAAGCTCCCATTTTTTGAGAAAATTTAAACATTTTTTTAAACCAACAGGGAAAATAACAAAGTTTAAATGACCGATGCTAGGGAGCACTGGAAATTCGCCTGGATGTTGCCAAGCACGTGCACCCGTGAGGTGCCAGTCACGTGGGCATCAAAAGGGCAAAAAAATAAATAAATAAATAAAAAATGAAAAACACCATTCTCAAACCCGCGAAAACAGGGATTAGGGCTCCAAACTCCGCCTCCTCCACCTCTGCTACCTCCGCCGAAAGAAAATTAAGGCTCCAAACCCGCGAAAGCAGATTAGGGCTCCAAACTCCGTCGTCCTCCACTCCTCCGGTATTTTTTTCCCTTTCTTTCTCTCCATCATCACTTCTCTGTCTCCTCCACCGCTGTCACTTCTCTTTCTACTGTTTTAATTGTGTGATTGGATTAGATGCATGAAGCTTGCTTTCGAGTTAATGATGAAAAAGCTGCATTGTGGTTATCCAGTAGTTGATTTAAAATCAGGGGAAAATAGTATGGGGTGATAGTGAAAAATCAGTACGGTTTGGATCATACTTGTGTTCTTAGATTAGAGTTTGGATCCAATCATAGTACGTTGATTTTTCACTATGATTTTTCTTAGATTAGATTAGAGTACGGTTTGGATCATACTGATTGTACTTAGATTAGAGTACTGACTGTTCTTAGATTGGAGTACTGGTTATCCAAATCAAAATTATTTTCCCCTGATTTTTAGATTAGAGTACTGATTGTTCTTAGATTAGAGTACTATTTTTGGGGGTTTTTATCATACTTGTAGTGTTCAAACTCTAATCTAAAAATCATACTATTCACAACCTAGTGCTACAATTGATGGACTTGATCCAATCATACTTATAATCCAAAAATCATAGTGAAAAATCAGTACGGTTTGGATCATACTTGTAGTGTTCTTAGATTAGAGTTTTGTTGGTTTTTTTATCTGTAAACTCTGTAATTTCAGGCTGTAAACTCTAATTGTTGGTTAACTCTTTAAACTCTGTAATTTGAGTTGCATTGATTCGAATACTTTCCTTACTGAATGATCTGTGATTGAATTCTAGAGTTGTGTTAGGCCATATAGTTTCTAAAAAATAATTGTCCAGCATATGTGACAGAGATTTAATGGGGTTTTGCTTGTGTTAAAATTTTCATATTTTCAGGGATGGATACATTAGAAAATAATGAATATATGGAAAATGAAGAATTTTTAGATGAGATAAAAGAGCATTGCATAGGGATGGAATTTAACAATATTGATGAGTTTCAGTCGTATTATCATGATTATGGTAATAAAAAGGGATTTTCAGTGAGAGTAAGGGCGACTGAAAAAGAAATTAGACAAATAATGTTAAACATTGGATACAAATGAAGATTGGTGAACTAAAGAGATCAAAAGGTGATGGTGATGTTAATGTTGAGCCAGAGGGGTTGTTGGAAGTTGGCTCTAAAAGTAGTGTTGAAATTCATAGTCCGTTGGCTGTCCGTTGCAAAGGATGACGTTCTACTTCGAGGATGCAATCTACCATGGAAAAAGTCTGTAAAAAGAGGAAGAAAAAGAAAGAAACACAAAAAGAGAATAATTTGGTAGGTTTACTTGTTTGTTTTACTTCAATGAATATATATATTTTTTCAATTCAAGAAAATATATTTTTAATTTGCCATGTCATTTGTAGGGTTCTACCCAAGTTGGATTTGAAGGTTCACAATTTATGACACATCTTTCAAACAATGTTGAGCCAAATGGTCAAATAAATCTTAACACGTAGGTTTGTCTTTAGTACATTGATTATTCACTTTTGATTTGCCCCACTATGATTGTTCATTATGATTAACGTGTTGGTCGTTTTGAAGGATGTAAGTATGAGGTCATATTATTCACAACCTAGTGCTACAATTGATGGACTTGATCAGGTTTACTCACTTATAACACAGGTATGTAATTTACCTGCTTATGATCATTTTAACGACCACATAAAGATTGTAATCCTTAATCATTTATTTTTGCTGCGACCAACTTCTAGCAACGACATGGAGTTGTTAAGAGACTGTATCTAAATTCTCCAACCCTGAAAGAGATGATTCAAACATAGTCACAAAGAAATGGAAGCGTTGAGGATCCATTTTTCAGGGTTAATTTCCAGTGTTTCATGGTTGCAGTTCATGACAGAGAAACAAGTGATAGTCCGTTTTGCAGTTCATGCAGTTTCATGGTTGCAGTTCATGAGTTTCATGTAATTTCCAGTGTTTCAGGGTGTAATTTCGGTTTTTCAGGGTGTAAACTCTTATAATTTCAGTTCTTCAGTTTTTCAGGGTGTAAACTCTTAGAATTTGGTATGTAAACTCTTAGAATTCAGGGTGCAGAGTTTCAGGTGTTAATTTCAGGGTGTAAACTATGCATATGCAGAGTTTTTCAGGCTGTAAACTCTGTAATTTCCAGTGTTTCCAGTGTTTCAGGTGTAAACTCTGTTCATGTAAACTTTGTTCATGTTTTTCCAGTGTTTCTAGTGTTCATCTAAACTCTGGAAATTTTTCCAGTGAAATTTCCAGTGTTTCTGTGAAATTTCCAGTGTTTTAGTGTTTTTCCAGTGTTCATGCTAATTTTCCAGTGTTTCAGCACTTTCACTCATGAACAATACTTTCAGCAATTTCATTCATGAAATTTTTCCCATAGACACTAATTTAAGCACTTTCATTCATGAACACATTCCCATAGACAACCATAGCACTTTCATTCTGCAACCACATTCCTTGAACACATGCAACTTAAAGAAAAGAATGAGCAAAGCAATATATAAACAAACAATCCTCATGAGCATAGCAGATCCTATAATGAGCATAGCACTTTCACTTTCATTCCTGAAAAAAAAAACAAACATTATTTCCAATCCTATAATGAGCATAGCACTTTCACTTTCATTCCTGAAAAAAAAAAAAAAACAATCCTATAACCAGAATTTGTTGGATCAAAATAGATAACCAGAAAACTCAATTCATAACAAAACTCAATTCATAATAGATAACTATAAGCAAAACAAATTCATTTACATCTCACATACCATCCAATATCTTAAAAAACAAAAGTACGAGAATCAATAAAACTACCACTAATATACTGTTGATTAGGTCCTTAGTAAAAGCCCAAGGATCGTTGACTTGGTTTTCATGAGCTTGATCGCCACGACCCTCAGGAGCATTATTTGGTTGGTCCACCACCTCTTCAGTGTCGTTTGTTCTTGACTCATTTGTTCTTGTTCTTGACTGGTGCTCTCTTCTCGACTCTTATTCTCTTTCTCTTCTCGCCTCATGCTCCTTCCACATTTCATAATCTTCAATGGCTTCTTCAATTGAATTGAAACCCTTGTAGACAACATCCTTGTACCCGTTTACTTGTAGTGCGCAACTTGACCAAGTAACATAAGTTCTAGGAACATGCCCACGATAAACAACATAAGCTTCGTATGCCATTCTTGCATTGGCAAAACAACAGATGTTAGTCGTATGATAATTGATAAACAACAAATGCTGCTAGAAACACACAGTTCATGCTTACAAACAATTCATGCTTACATTAGTAGTGAAATCCAACACTTTCATTCATGGTGAAATGCTGCTAGACAAATAGTTCATGCTATCAACGAAGATGCCATTGTTTGAAAAGAATGAATCAAAGCTATCTGAACTTATGTGGCACAGAAACCTCTGACATACATGGAGTCAGATACAGTTATAGGGATGGATTCAAGACTAAAAATCTTTACATACCAAAAAACAGAGTGACTGCAACCTATGTGAGAAAAAACAGAGTGACTTACCTTGGTTGCAGTCACTCTGTCTTTCAACAAACCTGCTTACTATGTGTTGTCTTCAACCTTTTTTTTTTAGTCACAATACCACGAAACTTCTGCATCTGGGCATGCCCCATTTTTTAGGCAGCAATAGCTATACCCCTAAAAATGAAAAATATAATATAAAAAAAAGGGACTATTTTTTTTTTTCTTTCCATAGTTTCAGATCATCATTTCAACTCAAACCATGAAGCTTAGTCCTGCCATAGGGTTGGGAAGAAATTAATAAGGTGGGATGTGTTCCAAGAGTCCCGGTGTTTTCAAATAAAGTATCAAACTAAACTCACCTGTGTGAGCAATCTAAAACTAAATTGAGACAATTATCACAAATTTTGCTGTCATTAAAGAATTTGTTTAATAATTAATAGCTAGATTATGAAACTGTAGAATACAACTTGTCTTAACAACCTAACTAACAACATTACCTAATCTGAACATACATAATTTTGGGTTCAAAACGAAAATAATCTGTTAAAAAGGAGTTCACTTTGTCCCCAAGTATAATTCCTACTGTTCTGAGTGAAAGATCTAGGGTTTTCTTTGAATGAGAGTGAAATTCTGATGAGGGATCTAGGGTTTCGAGGGTTTTAAACTCTGTTTCGAGAGTGATTTTTTTTTTGCCCATTTGATGCCCACGTGACTGGCACCTCGCGGGTGCACGTGCTTGGCACCATCCAGGCGAGATACCAGGCGAATTTTCAGTGCATTTTAGAATTTTTGAGTTTAAATACAACAAATATAATGTTTTATTATTAATTTGAAGTAAACAAAAACAACTTAACCATGAAACTTTTCGTCGATGATCGCCCATCAATGAAATCTCTAATATTGCCGCACCAAAGGCTCTTTAACTTGAGAAATGCTAAATGGCTACATTCTAATAAGAACATGCCCAAAAAGCATAAACTTGGGTCAGCGATTTAGCTGATATAAATATCTTCATCTCTAGTAAATGAAATAAGTTACAATAAAAAAAAATAATAACAATCCAAAGACATATAGTTCATCAACGAGGCAAACATGTCCCTCTAATAAGTTTTATTAGGGGTGGGCATTTCAGACCGAAAACCCGAACCGAACAGACAACCAAACCTATCAGGTCGGTTCGGATCAGTTTTTTATTTATTGTTAAATTTTTGGTCTTAAAACCCGGGCCGACCCGATGTTTCTGGTCTGGTCCTCGGTTACCTTTTCTGAAACCCGTCGGGTAACCGGCCCGGCCCGGGTATGAATAAAAACCCTAAAAAATTAACAACAAACAATCATTCTACATCATTTCATACGACCTCTTTTATAGTTACTACTGCTAGTAAGTTCAAGTACCAAAACAAATCTTTGGAATATGTGCTTCTCACTGCTTGAGGATGCCTTTTGAGTTGAACAAGTGATCCTACAAAGATCTAGTTTTATTTGGTCTGTTTGTGTGTCCCCACTTGTTCTTCATCTCATCTCTTCTCTTCTCTTCCCTACCTTATTTTTCTCATATCGAAAGACAACTAGATTTCCCTTCTTTAATTCATCGGAGTTGAATCAATAAGAAGCCCAATCCATTGGAACTGATCCTTGAAGCTTTATTGCCATGGGGTTCCCTTGGCTTTCTCTATTCTATTTTTGTTATTTCTTCAAAGAAAAAAATAAGTCAGGATAAAGAGCCAAACATATGGACTTAAATAAATGATGAAACAAAGAGATACGTTATATGAAGAGCTTACCAGATGCTTGTGGGCTATAGCAGCAGAGGGAGAAAAATGGTCCAAACCAGTAATTTGAGAACTACTAGACTATAGCAGCAGTATTGGACTATTTTTTTTAGCACTACTGGACTATAGCAGCAGTTTGGGGTTTGGACTAATTTCATATAAACAGTTTGGGCTTTGGAAATTCTTATTTGTTTTGGACCGAAACCGGCTTGGAATTCGGTTCACCGAGACCTCGGTTAACCGGCCCAACTCGGTCCAGTCTCGGGCCTCAGAATTTCGGGCTTAGAAATATCGGTCCGGGCTTCGGTTTTTTAATTTTGGGCCGGTTACCCGGACTTGCCTAGCCCATCATACTTAAAGTACAATTATTTATTTTACCAATACTTATGTTGTAAGGTTGAACATGACAAGTCTAATCTGCATAAATGTTAGTAGACTTACCATCCTAAGTGAAATGGTTAGAAACAAATAGATTTAAAATCTAAATTTATTTGTATTTACCATAAATACAATTTTAGTTGGTATTTCAATACTGGTGTAAATAATTTATTTTCAAAAAAATACAAATCATAGTCACAATACAATGTTATTGAAATATCAACAAATACATATTTCACCTTAAGGAAGACATGTAGTTCTTATTCAACGATTGAATAAACATTTAGTTTCTCCCCTTAAGATAATCATGCATTTATAATAACAACGTAATTAATATAAGTTTCACATTAGGGTAAGATTAGGTGTTCGGCCAATGGTAGCCTGGTTGGATGGTTAAGGTTGTGGAGGTTTAAATCCCCACGTCTTGGGTTATATACCCACCAGCGGCACGCTTGCCTTTCAAAAAATAAAAAGATTATGTGTTCGTTATTGAAAAAAAAAAAAAAAAAAAAACTTCGCTTCATTTTCACAATTGCACTCTCCTCTAGTGCCGAACACACTTCACCCAAGTGTGTCTCCCTTGCCTTTGAAGCCACTCTGATCATACATGTCCCAAGTGGGGTGCGCCATCGATAATCGTGTCATCTCACCCGAAGTTTGATCCATGGAAAATGTATCATGATACGTACATCCAGACTCACATTGAACGGTGTATCCAGTATGCAAGCAAGTCTGCATACTACATCATATGCCAAGTTATTAACTAATATTCTTATTCTTATTTTGAACTGGTCAATAGAAAATTTTATTTGATTATAGTTCGGTTGGATGAAACTAGGGGGAAAGTCTGATTCTCGCACGTGTGACGTTTCTAACAACACCAGATACAAGCAAGTCTGTATACTAAAATCATACTTGGTTTTCACAAAAAAAAATTTCGGAGTTGTGGAAAAGAGTATAAAAATCAACTAGATCTTAAATAAATTTTTGCAAGTCAATTTGTATAAAATCAAAATTCAAGTTTCAAGTAGGATCACATAGGTTACAAAATTCACCCTTCCACAAAGGATTTACAGCGCGGTCATTTTATTTCCAATAACCACACTCATCAATAATATTTCAATTTCAATAATAACATTCATCAATATATCTTAGTTCCAATAACACTCATAAAAAATATTTAGCAAAATGGTTGTGGGGTAATTATTAAGGTTTCACAATCACGTACACATCTAACAATATAAATTTCAGCACTTTTTTGAAAATAATAAAATTTCAGGCTATAGACTTCACAACAACACATACAAGTCACTAATATCACATGTCAAATAAAGATCACACTTAGAATGTATTGTGATAACACTGTACATATATTGCTATAAAATAATTAACTTTAATAAGAATCAATAAACGATAAAGTTATATTCACTAGGAAAAAATATTAATATTAAGCAAATTGGCAATTACTCATAAACAAACAACGTGCCAATGGTGTTATGGTCGAGTGGTTAGGGCTGTGTGGGTTTATCCCCCACGTCCTAGGTTCGAGACCCGTCGACGGCATGGTTACTTTCTTATGGTGTTGACCTGTAGGTCTCACCTTGTTGATAGGTTATGGGATCCTATAAAAACCCAGCTCGCTTTCCAAAAAAAAAAACATGCTCAACTAATGATCACATTTACATTAAAAAAAAACTGAAATTCAATTTACAAACATTTATATATATATATATATATATATAGATAGATAGATAGATAGATAGATAGATAGATAGATAGATAGCACCTGCACTAACCATATACTTAATTTGCAATCAAGCGTGTATATAAAAATAATCTATCAATAGCTTCTCACATAAGTATCAATTACTCTCAATCATGGATATGTTTTATTTTTGTGAGAAATAAGTGAGCGAGAAACACTCACTTTCACTAATATCTAACAACTAAAAAAAAATATAGTTTACTAATTGATGTAGTCGAATCCTGCTCTCTTTGACCTTGACTTGGACCTAAACAGGGAATGCATGCGAGCCAAGGACCACCATTGTGGTGGCCGATGACACTTCGATGCTAAAGTTATACAAGGCTTGAGAAAAACTTAAAGTTGTAAATTGGGTTCTATAGCGTACCTTTCTTTGTCAAACCTGTGTCTTATTTATAATGCGAGAGTCCTCGTTCTGCTAGGCCTTTGGTGGTGGTGTTTAGGGAAAGAAATCTTGCTGGAGATCCTTTCCTAGTTGGGAGTCATCCATGCAGGAGAGTTTCCCTGCACGACCTGTGCTCTTAGATCTGCGGGAGATGTTTTCCTTTTAGAGTGTTGTCTATGCAAGGAAGTTTCCATGCACGACTTATACTTTGGTATATGTTTCATAGTTAGAACCAATGTGTTGCTGGCCTGCCCGTCTTAGGTAGTCCCCCAGATATTTGCTTGATTAGGGCTTACGGGTATTGGGCTTGACCATTTGACGCGTGGGCTTCATAGGGTGTTGCAACTTGGATCCAACCTTTGGAATATGCCGAATTGGGCTTATTGTTGTTTGAGTCTTGCTTGATTTGGTGGGCAGTCAGGCCCACTTTGCTCCGTTGATGAGATGATCATATCATGACACATGTACGATGCAGATTAAAGGACAGTTTGGTATATCATCAGCTACTCTCGCCGAGTTGGTGGGCCAGTTCATCGGTCCATCAAGTCATGACGTAGAGGACCGAGCGATCATGATTGGTTTGAGTTTGAATCGTCTCCTCAAACGGCACACTTATTAAATGGGTGTGTGTCTGCTCGAAAAAGGTAGGAAATGTTGTTCACTATATAAATCCCCTTATCTACAAAGTTCATATTTTTTACTCTTCGATCTTGGAGACTCTGCTCTATCGTTTCACTTTTTGTGCTTTTGATTTTATCCAACTCCCATGATCGAAAGTTTGTAAGTTCTTAAATGGCGGGCCATAATTAGCTTTTTGATGAACTGTATGCCAACGGCCGTAAGTGCTTCGTGGAGAAGTCACTTTCTGAATCGAATCTATAGAGCCTCCGCGCGACATATGGGATTCCTGGTGATCTGGTGTTGTTCACATTGGGCGCCGGTCAGACGCCCTTGACCCCTCTAGAAGAATTTATCTGCTTGCATCGAGGCATGCTTCAATCAGGCGTTCATTTCTCTGTTATCAGATAAATTTGGAGCTTTTTGGCGTACCTTGACATTGCACCCGCTCAACTAGTGTCGAACGAGTATAGGATGTTGATTTCCATATTGATCAAGGCGAAGGATGATGGTGTCCGAGTGTCTCTGAGGGTGATTCAACTGCTTACTTATCCTCGAATAAACAAGCATGCTGTGTGCGTGTTGACATCGCCGGACTATTTATGCAATCTACCTGATGACTTCAAGTTCTAGCAGAAATATTGTATCATGGATCCTGTGAACTTGGAGTATTTTGAGTTTACCAGTCATCCGATCGAGCGAGAGTTTCGTCAACTAAGTAAGTTTAGTTTCGTTCTTGATTCTGCCAGCTTTTATTGCATATTGAATTGTTATCTGTACTTTTTGTAGGGAAATTTTTGACTACGCCCCTATCTTCTAAGGACAAAGCAGCCATGAAGAAATTTCGTGACATGCCTTGGATGCGGATAGAGGATGTTGTCAACTCTTTTAGCATTAAGCACAGTGGACTGTGGGCCCATTGGCATTAGGCTCCCACTCTTTTCAGAGTTTCAAAGCCGAAGTTCGAGGGCGAGCCTTTTTCAAAGTAGTGGAAACTTCTGAGAGTTAGGATTTCGAGCCCGTCAAGGAGGACGGAATTGAATGAAGCGCTTTTTTTAAATACACGTTATAAGAAGCCTTGTGCTGCCACAAGCCCGCTAGTGGGGTAGGTTCCTGATTCGAAAATTGGAGTAGAAGCTGTTGGGTCCAAAAGGTCGGATGCTCGGGCAAGGGCCCCTATTTCCCTTCCCGATTTGGAGAAGGAATATCTTCAAATGGTGGGGGTTGAAGATGTAACAAAGCATAGTACTGAGCAGACGAAGATCTTGAACAATGTGTTGTTGCAGGCGGACATAACAACTTCGTCTGATACGGGTTTAACTCGTTCTTTTTCACTGAAGGGATTCAAGTACGACTATTCTTTGGATTGCGAGTCTCCCTAGTTGAGTGAAATTTTCTGATAGTTGCCCCTACATCAATAAGTCTCCTCCCAATCGTCCGTATTATCATCCGTCTCGATTTCGACCCATATCGTGGTTGCATTAGGTCTGAGAGATAACTCACTTCCTGCTTCCCCATCTACTGCTTCTGAGTCGACTCGATAGAGAGAGCGGATCATTGAGAGCAAGGGGAAGGTGGTGGACGAGGGCCCTGATGCGGGGGAGGCAATGAAGGGCGCTGCTGGAGTTATTTCGGTCCCTGAAGACCTCCATCTGGATACGCGGATCAACTTGTTCACTCCGAATATAGTAAAAATGAACAACCAAACCTGACACCAAGATGTTGACATTTTTATGCCTCGAAGAAGCATATCAGTCGGTGAGTAATTGGCTGGTGAATTGTGCTCCGATGCCAACAGGTGATATGCTGGGAAAGCGCATGGACAAGGGGCAAAAATATCTAGTACTTGGGATGTAATATCTGAACCAAGTTGTCATTGCTGGGACAGAGGTTGAAGATGCTTGTGAGAGGGTGTATACCATGGAGCGAGTCTTTGCAAACTTACAAAAGTCTAACTCCGATGCTCTCCATGAAATTTAGTCACTGAAGAAGCAACTCAAGGAAGGAAGGCATGCCTAGTCATCTATTGATCAAAAGTTTTGGAAGACAAGGTCGGAGGCTCAGAGGATTTACTTGGAAAGGTTTGAGTTCGAGTTGGCCGAGACAATGTCCACGAGGGACAAGTTCAGACAAAAGCTAAACCTTGTCCTTTGTGACTTACGTTCTGCTCAGGAGGCTGCAGCCAAGGTGTAGGCTGAGTTGCAAGCTCTAATTGCTGAGAAGACCAGAAAGAAATTCAAGTGGGCTGCCCGATGTTAGCAGCTAGAGGCTGGTGTCAACTCCAATGACAAGAGTGTGTGGACAATATACGAGCAACTCTTTCTGGTGCAGCATGGACTAAGTTCTAACGACCTAATCCACATGGTATGATATTGCCCGTTTTGAGCTTAACCACCCCCACGGCTTTAAAATGCATCATACCAAGGGGATCCAACCTCGCACATATATAACACACACCCTTCCCTCACCCGAGCGGACTATAACACCCATGTGGCTTGCCAACTTCTGAGCCCGCCCACACATCATATCCTGCCAGCCTCTGAGCCCGCCCACACATGGTAGCTCATCAACCTCAGAGCCCGCCCACACAAGGCTGTGACAATCGACCCCTTTAGGGGCCCAACGTCCTCGTTGGCAAACTTCCGGCTGGGTCCGGCTCTGATACCATTCTGTAATGACCCGATCCACATGGTATGATATTGGTTAAGCATCCACTTTCTAAGTCATCATCATCCACTTTAGGCGTACTAGGGTTTGAGCAGATCAAAAGCCATCGTCTTCAGTCAGAACTGACTAAGCTTTGATCGGGTTAGGCATCCGCTTGGCCTTGGGCATGTAAGTCTGCTTCGCTTATATTGCTCGGTAGTCTGATATGAAGGTCGGACCAATAGATCTGGTTTGAAGTCGAATACCATGGACTTTTTAATAATGCCGATGTAGGCGTATTCCGCGTTGCATAGACGCTTAAGGCCTTTGTACTGTACTAATCGGACGCGGCGGGGTACTCTTTTGGGCCCATTCGTAGGCAGGCCATGTTGTAAAAATCAGCATGCCAGATGTATGACGTAGATTATGAGACGGTTCAGCGTTGGTTACTCCCCCAGTTTATGGGGCTGCGTGCAGTGCTATTTATTCGATGAATGTGGACTCGTGTAGTTGCAATTGAAACCGTCGCCTCCCTATTCCCTGTACGACATTTAATGCTGACATAATTGTTGATTGATTTCATTTCATGAACCGTCATGCTTATATATAGGTTGGAGTTCACAATTTCAAGCATCTTCATGTATGCTCTAGAGAATGTTCCTGAAAATATGTTTTGGGTTCTCCAAAGGCTGAAGGAAGATATTCGTTGTTGGAGTCTTCGAATGTTCTGACATTTGCGATGATGAGTCTTGACAAGATCTGCTTTTATGCGATGCCACCCATTTTGGGTGAGCATCTACTTGGTTGCATGGGATCTTTTAATTTCTTTTTACATTGCGAAGAAGAGTTACACACTACCCCCAGGGGTCAAGTTTGTCTTTCATCTTCTGGTGCTCCGATGGCGTCCAGCGCTATCCGATTTCAGAGATAACACCCGCAGCCAACCTTGGGTGGTTTATTCTTGTTGTATCTACTAGGCTTCATGCGTGACGCCACAACTGGAAGACAGATAGGCGGAGTGGAGCTCTGATGGGCATGACCTAGGGTGCTGACTTTGCGCAACCCCATTCATCCCTTTTTCAGGGGATATTTTCATTTGCATTCTTCTGCTTCATTTAGTTCCTCTTCACGAGGCAGATTGGCGGAGCAAAGAATTAATCCTATACTTGCAGCCTCTTTCAAGTACTTTATTATCACTTTCGAATCCTTTCTGAAGATAGATTAGCGAAGCGAATTCTTAACGTGCGTTTGAACGGATAAATACTTGCGTCGGACTTAGATACTTCTTGTGTATAAAATGTTGTACTAGACAGTCAGGCAAGCTTTGTAATAACTTTCCTTGCAATTAATAAAGTCTATTTTATTCCTTGAATATGTCTTGTCCGAAAAATTCTTCTAAACTAAAAAACAAAAAAGAAACAAAAGAAATCAAAGCAATAAGATAGTTCGAATTTAATCAGAAACTAAGCCGATCTGGCTCTGAAAGAGACGCGCACGATCCTGGCTTATATTATGTAGCTCTTTTGGCGAAGCATCAAGTGTCACCAATGTTGGCAAAATTTGCTGAAGAGTGAACTTCCCGTTGGCGGGCCATTCCTCGCGAGCTGTAAGCGTTCGGAGGAGGTGCCTGATTGCTGAAGTGTTATTACTTAGCTTTGTGCTAGACTGGATGGTGTTTCCAGAACATGTTTCGAGCTCATCGGAGAGCTAAGCCTTAGTTGTCAGAGCTTTGTCACTGTCCGCCCGGGGTTATTCTCTCCCCGAACCCGGGCTTGGCGTTTGATATGTCTGTTTCGTGGGCTTGAACTGTAATTGCTAGCAATCTAACTGCTTCAATGTTGCGTAGTGGCAGTCTCTTGCTGAAGGTTGATCTTCATGAATAGTACATTGGGCCTGATTGTCTGTGTACTTGATGCATTTGTGCAGAGTAGAAACTATTGTTTCCATATAGTGAAGCCAAGGTCGGCCTGATTGGTTGCGTACTTGATGCATTTGTAGGTAGACGGAGCATCAACCAACATGAACTCTTGGACAAGGTACTTCTGTAATTATGGCTTTCCTGCCGCAATCATTAAGTGATCCTCCAAATAGGGAAACATCTCTCTCTGCTAAACCCGACCATGGGATGGTTAGCGGGTGTTAAGTCCGCTACCTTGAGTTGCATGTTGCTGAAAGCGTATAGAAACAAGAGGTTTAAAGAGCTTCCTGTGTCCACTAATGCCTTTTTTACTTCCCACTTTGAAACAAGGACCGAGATGACCAAGACATCATTGTGAGGAGAATGAACGCCCTAAAGGTCATGGTCTATGGACGTCAGCGATGGGATGGGGCTTTGAATATGTGCATACTGCACTTATCTGTCTTTGTAGGTGGGCTGCATCCGCATCTCAATAAGCGTCCTCTTGCGGGACATGTTTGATTGCTGGCCTTCGGAGTCGAATCCATGAAGCACATAAGTGATGTTAGGAGTTTCTTTCTCTATCTCCTTAACTGAATCTTCCATTTCCTTGGCATGTTCCTGCTTTTTGTCTTGGCTCAGGAACCCCTAGAGCTCCCCCTTTCAGATCCAATACTCCATCTCGTTCCTGAGACTTTTGCAGTTCTCAGTGTCATGGTTTCCCTCCTTATGAAAGGACCAACATTTGCTGTTATCGCACTGGGAAGGATCTCCACACTATTTTGTAGGACACTTTAGCACTTTAGCTCTTCCCAGTTCTTTATAGAGTTGAGGATGTCGGACAGACTGGATTTGAGGGGAGTGACGAATTTAGCATCAACGTAGTTGGAGGCCTTATCTTGCCTTGCAAGGCTAGAGTCGGGTTTCCTATCATTGTGTTTCCTCTTTCTATCATCGTCTTTCTGTTTCTTCCCATCCTTTTTGTCTTTGGATGCAGACGGTTTCTTTTTGGACTTCACCTCTCTCTTTGTGGCCAACATTTCATCAAGAGTGATGTAACTCTTTGTAGTTTTCAGTGTCTGACATATCGGTTAGAGGGTTCAGAGAACTTGCCTATCCCCAGAACTGAGGAAAAGGCTGTTACGACGATGTCGCTACTGTAGCCATCGATGAGAGTCAACTCATCATTAAAGCGTGTAACATATTCCCATAACGTTTTGCTAGGCTTCTGTCTGAGGGTGAACAAATAATGTGGGCCCTTCCTGATTCGCTGGCCGCCGATGAAGCGTGTAAGGAACACTTTTGCTAGTGTCTGGAATGAGTCGATGGACCTCGGAAGGAGGCTGTGGGGCTCTTCACTGCTCCCATTTTGCTGCATCTAGGTTGATAGGAGATCCACCCTTGGGTTCGTCACTGTTGCCACAGGTGCGGGGGTTTGATTTTGTTCCTCCCGCGGTGTTGGATTCATCGAAACTAGCACCGCTTTCGCAATATGAGCCTTTGAGGGCTCAGGGATGTCTCCATTATTGCGAGATCTTGTGGTCACCATATCTTTGTATTGTGAGGGAAGGTGATATCACTATTTTTTCAAGGAACTTCATTGTTCCCCAAGGATGGCACCAAATTGATGTAGTCGAATCCTTTTCTCCTTGACCTTGACCTGGACTTGCACAAGGAGCACACGTGAGCCAAGGACATCGTTGTGGTGGCCGATGGCACTCCGATGCTAAAGTCAGACAAGGCTCGAGAAAATCTTAAATTTGTAAATTGGGTTCTGTAGCGTACCTTTTTTCGTCAAACCTATGTATTATTTATAATGCGAGAGTCCTCATTCGGCTAGGAATTTGGTGGAGTAGTTTAGGGAAAGAGATCTTGCTGGAAATCTTTTTCTAGTTGGGAGTCGTCCATGTAGGAGAGTTTCCCTACACGATGTGTTGTTCCTCGATTTGTGGGAGAGGTTTCTCTTTCGAAGTGTTGTCCATGCAAGAAAGTTTCCATGCTTGACTTATACTCCGATATATGTTTCCTAGTCGGAACCAATGTGCTCTTAGCCTGCCAGTCTTAGGTGATCCCTTAGATATTTATCTGATTAGAGCTTATAGGCATTGGGCTTTACCATGTGACGTGTGGGCATAATGAGGCGCTGCAACTTGGATCCAACCTCTTGGAATCTGCCGAATTGGGTTTACTGTCATCTGAGCCTTGCCAGATTTGGTGGGCATTCAGGCCCGCTTTGCTCTATTCATGAGATGATCATGACACGCGTACGACACAGATTAAAGGACAGTTTGGTTTATCAACACTAATCATCATAGAATATCATCTAAGAGAGTAAGAATATTATTTTTGTTCCAAACATAATACAAACATATTATTCACTCCACATGTTATTTGCAATATCAAATTTTCCTAAAAATAATTATTTTAGTTCCAAGCATATTATTCACTCCGCATGTTATTTGAAAATAAATATTTAGATTAAAAAGTAGTATAATTAAAGAGTGCGAAATGCTCACTAACTTCGTCTACAAATTTTATGTCATATACAATACAAATCATAGGTTGGATAATATAAATTTTAATTGTATTCACACATAAGTCAATGAACACATTGAAACTAACTTTGTAAAAATCTTAGGGTTTTTTTTTTTTTTTGAAAGGCAAGCAGGGGGGTTTATATGGGCTCCCCAGACCACTGAAAATAAATAGAAGAAGCTTGGTTACATGCGTGCGTATTTTCTGCCTTTAGCATCATCAGATACAATTTTCTTAATGTCTTTCGCAAAAGAACTCGGAATTAACTCTAAAAACTCATGATTTGGAAGAAGTTTTGCCAGTTTATCCGCTGCCTGGTTTGTTTCCCGCACTGTGTGTCGAACCCTATATCCCACAAACTTTTTGAGTGCTCCTTTAATCCTTCTGGTAGTGTGAATTGCTTCCATGGGGGAGCTTTTTCAAAGGTGAGATACTTTACAACATTATTGGAGTCCATGCTAAATTCTACTCTCTGAAGTCCATGTCGCTGCGCCAACTTGATAGCTAGTTCTATCCCCTGAAGCTCATGGAGAAGGACAGTGTGTGCTCTTTGACTCCCTGCCCCAGCTGCCACCACCTCTCCATCATGATTCCTGATAATTGCTCCATAGCCTCCTCTAGTTCCTGTCAGTGAGCCATCCGAGTTTGCTTTAAACCAGCCTTGTTCAGGCCGTTTCCAGGCATGCAAAGATGGAGTACAAAGCTTGAAGGTCACATGAACTCTCCACTTGTCAAATAGACTTATATTATCAACATTATCTTCTATCTGGAGGTCCAAGACTGAAACTCGGAGCCTAACTTCTTCTATGATTTTGGTCATCACTTCAGTAGCAACTCTAATCCTGGACTGGAATAGTCTACAGTTCCTTTCTGTCCAGATATGATAGGTAGTTGCATTTAGTGCAATCCTTCTCAACACACTGACAGGTGAGTTACCAGAGAACTTTGTCTCACACCATCTCCACTCAACATCCCAGTCCATCGGTTGGTGGTTATAACCCAACTGATTTAGGATACGTGTCCATATAAAACCAGAGTATTTGCACTGAAAGAAAAGGTGCACTTCACAGTCTAGACCATCACTGCACAGTGGGCACATTGAGCTATCAGTGACTCCCCATTTCAGTAGTTTGTCCTGTGTCTTGAGTGCTTTGTGCAGGGCCAACCAGGTGATGAAGCTATGCCTGGGTATTCTTCTTGGGAACCATACAAGTTTAGACCATCACTACACCAAAAATACCCATCAGCAACGGTTTGGGACCGTGGGGGTAACCCATTGTCATGGCTTAGAGGCGTGGGCAGTAGAGGCGTCGCGAAATCATCATTCACGGCTATAAACCGTGGCAAAACATTTTAGCAACGATTTTATGCTTGAGGAGGCGTGATGATTTTCTGCATTTAGCCACGGTTATAAGCCGTTGCAACATGGCCACGGTCATAAGCCGTTGCAATATGGCCACGATTTTAAGCCGTGGCAATCATGATGGCCACGGTTATAAGCCGTGGCAATGATGATGACCACGGTTTAATTAAGTCGTTGCAAGCGTGCCGACCACGGTTTTAAGCCGTGGCAATAATAGTGGCCACGGTTATAAGCCGTTGCAACATGGCCACGGTGATTAGCCGTTGCAATATGGCCACGGTTTTAAGCCGTGGCAATCATGATGGCCACGGTTATAAGCCGTGGCAATGATGATGACCACGATTTAATTAAGCCGTTGCAAGCGTGACGACCATGGTTTTAAGTCGTGGCAATAATTAAGTACCACGGTTTTAAGCCGTGGCCAGTCAAAACAAAATTCAAAAAAAAAAAGAAATCCGGTTTATTGCGAGGGTTTGAAATCGTTGCAAATTAATATAATCGAAAAAAAAATTACATTTTTTTTGCTGCTGCAGCAAAATCACAACCCCACACCTGCAAAATCAGTCCTTACTAAGATCAACCAGACACTTGCCATGTGGCGTGTACCCGTGCCTCCGACACTAATAGGATTCCACAAACTATATGCTAGATAAATACAAAATCAACCGTAAAATGGAACCTTGTCAAGTTTTGATGCCAAACAAAAACATGTAAACAAATAGCGCACTAATGTACAATAACAGGATTAACCTTTTTATGCTCAACCTTAAGTGGAAGTCCTTCATGGTAGAAACTAGGCATTGGGTTTGCTTTGTAAGAGCCAACGGATTGCCACATTAAGATATGCTTTAACCTTGAACTAAATATTAACATTAGATTATGATCCTAAATGAATGCAAAAAATAAAAAGAAAACTTACAAATACTAAGTTCATAACATAACTTTATACATAAACCATTTGCATTCATCATCTGAAATTCAATATTATTGTCATGTTTTCATAACATACTAAGTGCATAATATGTTCAAAGCATTCACATAGGAGATCAGAGATCAGTCAGTCTTGAAACGATAAGAGGAGTATGAAAGTGCACCAAGGCTCTAGCTAGTATGGATCAATTCAGCCTTCGCAGTTTCCCCTGCAGCACCAAGTGCTACATGCAACGGGTAAAAATGGTCTGGCCATGGGTGCGCCATTTTGGCAGAAGGCGCCTTCTGGTAAAAGTTATTCACATGGCTATGCCTGCATTTTCACAATCACTTCTTTATCTAACAACCTTTATATAATGCTCATACAAAATAATGAAATAAATCGCATGTGAAATGTGAATTTACCTTCCATTCACCTTCCCCAAGTACCCTCAAGTTATGCTGCTTATTACACCAAAATCTCCAGCAAATGGTGCTGAATATGAGAGAACTCACCTGAAGATATTGATGATTAATAGCAAATGGTGCTGAATATGATAGAAGAGGTAGAAGCGCTTTAACGATGCTCCAAGCATCCTGATCTGGAACAACAATTATTAAGCTGGAAGATATGCATTGCATACATAACCAGTACCTGGTAATAGGGCAAAAGTTGTGAATTTTGGTACATACCATAAAAAGAAACAAATTATACAACTCTCAGGCTACATATAAAGCAAAAAAACAAGGATTTTAATGTCCTACAATGCAAAAAAAAAACAACTCTAAAGGAAAAACTGGATGTCATTATCATTCTGACCAGGAATTGAATAAAAATGAATTGCATCTGATATCGATGCAATTCATTTTTACCTTTACTTTTTCATTTCCATTTTACGTACTTTTACTTTTTCTTTTTACTTTTCAGCCCATTAGGGAGACATGGCATACATTTACGATCGCTAAATACAGTGCAATTAATAAAAGAATTGCATCTGATATCATAATCAAGAATAATGAACAGTTGAATGATAGGCACCCTGAAGAAAAATAGCAAAAGCATGCATTAGAAACTTAATTCAGCTGAAGATAAACTGTAAAAAATCTGTCAGACATTATAACGTTAGAGATGATATTAGTAGCTGAATTCTTTACCACTTTTGGGAGGCTTGCATAACAATAATGATATTATCAGGAAGGAAAAGCAAAGATCCTATTTTCAATCTTTGTGCGACAAAAAGGACACTCTAAACATGCAAGCAAACAAGGTTTGCACACTGCACAAAAAGATGCACAAGTAACTTTCAGCAGTAAAATTATATTCGGATGTTTATGCAGCCAATCAACCGAATTTCAATGGGGGAACATGCCCGTGTTCACCCACATCACATCCACCACCTGTGTTTATAAATTTTAGAATGCCTAGCTTACATGAAGGTGGATAAAGTGGTACAATCAGCCATCTTAAAATGCAAAAGTATTCTCTAATTGGAAAAAAAACCTTCATGAAATCCATCTGTGAATGAGATAAATTAAGATTACTTACAGCAAAAATGCCGAGATGGGAGGAGAAGGGTTGTTGTTGGTGCTTCAAAGCAGAGTTTACATACATGAGAATTTGCATCTCCATTGGCCAAAGTTTCATGCTGTTTTTCTTTCATCTCTTGCATTATGGCCTCAATTCAAGGAAATGCAATCAAAGAAAATAAATCACACCAAGAGAAAGAGGAACATAAGCATATTGTCATAAATAAATGTACCACGAGTTTCACTGGTGAATATCAAATATTAAGAGAAAACTCTAGAATGCTTTCAGTTAGCCAAGCCTAACACATCATAAGCTCATGGATGAAAGCCCTTCAATTGTCGAAGAATATAAAGATTCTCATGTACTTTAGCCACAATAAGCTTAAGGGCAGAATGCAGATAGTTTAGAGTAACATTGCATCACATGCTGTCTAGTAAATATTTCTAGAGCCTAATCCATTTACGTTATTGTCTTGCATACTAGTAAGCAGTGCTAATTAAAAAATAGTTCTAATAAAGTATACCAAAAATTTGTAGGCGGAGAATTTCTAACCGGTATACAAATTCTGAGTTACTCCTGTGTTCATGAAATATATTACCTGTGTCAAAGCTTACCTCGTCAATCTTGCGGCCCGCACCATAACTATTTTTCAAGTTACCACCTCTAGAATTTGCGATATCTTGAGCAGCTAGCAAATCCTTTGCTTGTCTTGCATTATGTTTTGAAAGCTTCGTGACCTCATTTGCTAAATTTTTCAACTCAACAGCTGCAGCAGATGCCAATTCTGTTGCATAAGAAGCAGCTTCAGCCAACTTTTGATTCTGCACACGCAATCCACTGTTCTATTCCATCAGTTGAACCTGTTGGAGCTTTAGTTTCTCATTTTGCATCTCCTGTTCAGAAAGATGACTATTGTTAAAGTGGTTCAACATCTCATAATTTACATCATAAGAAAGATTCTAAACCGTGTTTGACAATGAAAAGTTTAGAACAGATGACTGTTATTATAGTCCGCAGATATATAGCTAATCTTCAACAGTCTTCCCTCTGCATGAGTTAAGACTTCTATGTTAATGAAATTACATCCAGCAAACAGAACTATGACTTAACAAAGGAATGAAAATAGAGTGTGAGGGTTCACCTGAGCTGCTAAAAGAGATTCTTTTGTGATCACCTGCAAAAAAACCATAATAACATAACTGAGTCAACATGTGCAACAAAAGATAAACTCTGCATATACTGTTTTGCTCCTAGTGACTTTAATCTTCTTGTCCCCTTATGAATCAACTTATTCTTTGATAGTTCACTCTGATCAATTATGCAGACCAAAGAATATTTCACTTTTCATAATGAACGTGCTCTCATTCATCAAATTCTTTCACAAAATAAAGCAACATTTTAGTAGCATAAATTGTCTCAACCATGAATTCTGCTAGTGGGCAACAAGCAACAAGCAACAAACACCTCCACCAACAAGGTTAAACTCTTACAGGAATTAGGGCAAATCAGTGGGTATATAGATAACCATGTCCATGCCAGGATTTCAAGAAATGTTGTGTACGAGACACTTCTCTAATATCCTAATCCATCTTGTATAAAAGTGCCCTTTTTGTAAGCAGTAAACAACACGTACCTGCAGTATACACATCCACCTAATATATTGCAAGTCGACTCCATAAGATAGATCATTGAGACGATGAAAATAGCCACCTGCACATCAGAAAATTTAATATATATATAAGAACCAGATAAAAGGTAAACATACCCTCATCCCTCCTCCTTTATCCGGGCTTGGGACCGGCAATGTAAAAAAGAACCTTTACATTGGCGGGGTTAAAAAAGAGTTGTTATAAATTTAAAAAACATAGGTAAGTATATATATATACATATATTCAACAAGAAAACAACACTACTAAGATTACATATTTGGGACTACCAAATCCAAATTAAAATTACAGATTTGGGACTACCAAAACCAAATCAGCCAGGAGTGTGTAAGTCAAAAAACAAAAATGAGCGTATAACTACTAAGTACTACAGTATTGCATGCAAGTCCACAAAAATAGCAAGCATCAAGGATATCGTTCAAGGTTGTAACTACCAAGGTAGTTGTAACTATCAATCATCAAGTTCCACATGATTTTTACACCATACGAAGAAATCACCAACGTCCAAATCCCCCATCATGTCTCCTTTTGGGTCACTCTTTAAAGTTTCACCTCAGTCATATATTTGAAGCATAAGGAAAGTCTGATCTCTGTTGCAGGGTTCAATGATCCATGGCAATCGCAAGAGAATCGATGGATAGGATCTACAACCTCTTTTGCTATCGCAATGACATTCTTATGCCAATCACAAACTTTGTAAGTCCTTGACACTGAAGGAACATGATTGCTTGGAGAAGGAAACCTCGCAACACCTTGAGAAGATGGTGGTAATGGAGATGGAGGTAATGGATTTTCTGGTTGCCTTGTCAATTGTGCACAGGATGAAGGTGTATCTTCAGTTCTTTGTGTCCCTCCTTGTGTTCCCTCACTTGTTGATGGTCTCACATAAGTTCCATTTTCAAGTCTCTCTCGTATCCATTGAACATTTTCTTCCAATCTATCATATTTTTCGCTAAATTTTTTTACTTCCAATGTTTTATCCAAAAGCAATGAAGTGAAGCATCATACTTCCTTTTAGAGACGGTGGTTCCAACACAACGAACATGTCCCCTTTCTTCTTGGCCAAACACTTGGCTTAGAGGATCATTATCAATGGTGAGGTCAGTGGTACCCTGGGTTAAAGATTCTTGCAAGGCAGCCTTTTTTGCTTTAACTTGTTCCTTAAAAAGAATGAAAAAATAAAATAACACAGGACACAAATAATATTCAAACAACTACAAAGTAAATTAAGAATTGTGTACAAAAGACATCATTGGGCACATACCATATATAGTTCAGCACCATGCGTGGGTTTTCCATCCTTTCCCGTGTGACAAGCAATCCATATATCAGTGCGTGTGACTGGTTCCCCATCAGGGTTCTTCTCAACCTATATACTTGAAAGATTAGTCTCAGCCTATATAGTTAAATGTTTATTATTGTACTAGTAGCTAGAAACTCAATTACCATTTCATACTCTACTTCTGCAGCACTCTTTTGGCCACCCCCCCCCCCCCATACATACTTTGAACCCTTTTTGTTTTTGGCATTTTGGGCTCTAATTGCCTTCGCTTTAGGGGTGCTCTCATAGCGAACAAACTCCTTCCAATCCTCATCTCTTACACCATTTGGAACATGCTTCTCTTGTTCCTCAATGGTAGGATACTTATCCAAAAAGTCCTTCCTAAGATCTGCCTTGAGCCTTCTACAATATTCTGGCATTTTCAAATGCACACTCCTTTTCACAAAATTTGGGATGTCATATTCACGCTGCAAAAAGGCCATTGAGATATAAGTTGACAATAAAATAAGACATTATGAAAATCAATGATGTAAAATCTAACCTTGAGGCCATTCCACACATCCTCTTTGTAGTTGTTAGTAACATGGTGCCAACCCTTGAATTTGATGGGCACAAGGGTTTCAACAAGCTTTCCAATGCGTTTATTGAAATTTCTAGCACCAGGTCCAACTGCTAAACCATGGACATTGAACTGTATGGTCTTTTTAACTTCACTGTCATCATTTGTAGATGTAGTGACATCATTGGTGGAGAGATTGCCGCGAGTACTACCCATTTCTATCAATGACATTATAGATATTAACCATTATCAAACAAAAATAAATAAGAAATAACTATATACACTACATTTATAAATTGTTTCCTTCCACAACATATCACCACAAATAGATTTTTATAAAACATTGGAAAAGCCAATCTGAATACTTAGCTACAAAGCTTCCCTTTCCCAACTCAAAAGTCAAAATAAGAAACAAAGACAAAATAATTGGTCTCAACCAAAGAGGATGACTAAAGTAGCATTAGAAATGCATAAACCCAATCACAATAGAAGACAGTTTCTTTGAAATCTATGTAGTCTAGCACCAGTATGTCTCTAACAACTCCATACCATTTCACTAGTTGGTCCTTTGGCCTCTTATCTTTCTTACTAGCAACAAAATGAGCAATGGCATCCATGGAGGCACCACTATCTTGTGTCACCAAACATTCATTCGAAGAACTTGTCGCAAATGTGAAACCATTTACACAATATTTTGGATATCGGGTTGCCAAAAATTGTGGACCATTGGCTAACCTCCAAAGTGTGGTATTTGTTTCCCCAGCCTTCTCCAACTACATTGTAAAACAAATCATCTTAGAACTGAAATCTGAAAAAAAAATTATATATATATATGAATAAATACACATTATAAAATACCTCATTACACAACCAAGGAATAAAATCAGTGGCTTTCTCAACATTTTTCCTTGACCCTTTTTTTTTACTTTGTGTAGCCAACTCCATGCAATATTCATTGTATTTTCTGCACAAGTTACCATATTATCATAATTCTATATTTCTAGTTATTAAAAAAAACTAAAATATTATATATCTTACTCTTCCCAATCACTCGAATCAGCAAGTGCATTGAAAACCCATCTTCGAGCTTGTTTAAATTGTACATTATTTAGCATATAGTTTTTTCCTTTATCCAATGGCTTTTCATCGGCATACTCATCATCTACATCAAGCCACTCCTCATGATTGTGTTTGTGAGTTCCGAACCGTGGCTTTGTCATATACTCCATGTCGTATGTAACAGATTCATCGACAAGGTATGATTCTGCTATTGATCCTTCTATGTATCTGAAATTTTTAGCATAGTCTTTGTATCGTTTCATTAACCTATCAATCATAAATAAAATGATAAATTAGTATATAATATAATAAGATAACGTGATGACGTGCACTAAAATTAGAAAAATTATTTACCGCTCAAAGGGATACATCCATCGATATCGAACTGGACCACCAAGCATCGCTTCCTCGGTTAAATGAGCCATGCAATGCACACTTGTAACAAAGAATGAAAGCGGAAGCTACTTTTCAAGGACACAAATTGCCTCAATCACACCTTTGTGTGCCAACTGAAGATCTGTTTTGTTGATTACTTTAGCACATAAGATATTAAAGAATAAGCTAATTCTTTGAATAACAATTCTTAAATCTTTATCCTTCTTGTCACGAAAAACATGTCTAAGAAAAACTGGAAGTAAATGTTGCATAATGACATGTTAGTCATGTGACTTCAGTCCTCTTAGCACCGGGGGATTGCCAAGAACGCAGTTACTCAACTTGGATGAAAATCCACTCGGCAATTTCAACTCTTTTAGTGTATTCATAAATACTTTTTCTTTCTTTCTTGGTCAAGGCAAATGATGCTTTTGGCATTGAAGTTTTTCCCGTTTCAGTGTCATGGCTCAACCAATATCTCTTATGAGTTCCCATGTCTTCCATATCTTTTCGAGCATTCTCACCATCCTTTGTTTTCTTAGAGACATTCAACAATATCTTCAATAAGTGTTCAATGACATTCTTTTCAGTATGCATCACATCAATATTATGTAGTAGTTCAACAAACTTCCAGTACGACAAATAAAATAAAATGGACCTTCTAGACCACGGTGGAGCAATGTTATTGGTTTGTTCATCATTGACGTTATCATTATCAACCATATTCTTGCGCTTCTGGCCACTAACCCTACCTTGTGTAGAACTACCTTCCAAAATTTCCACTATCCTTCGTTCAACTTCTTCGCCAGATAATCGTCGTGGAGCACGATGATGTTCAACATCTTTGTTGAATCCCTTGTCATCTCTAAACTTGCGTTTTGTAGGTAAAAAACGTCGATGCCTCTATAGCATATCTTCCGACTGTTTGAAAGACGTTCAGATTCTACATCATCAACACAAATAGGGCATGCATTATAACCATGAACATTACAACCAGCTAGAGTCCCATAAGCAGGAAAGTCATGGATACCCCAAAACAACATTGCTTTCAACCGAAAATTGCTTTTAGTACACACATTCCAAGTTGAAACACCATCTGCCCACAATTCCTTCAACTCTTCTACTAATGGCTCCAGGTAAACATCAATATTCTTTCCGGGTGCTTTTGGCCCTGATATTAACAAGGTTAACAAACAAAACTCCTTTTTCATGCATAAAGAAGGTGGAAGATTCAAAGGTGCTATTATTACTGGCCAACAACTATAAGCATTACTTAGATTTCCACGTGGGTTAAAACCATCAGTCGATAATCCAAGTCTCAAATTCCTACTATCAGAGGCAAACTCTAGCCATCTCATAATTGTTGACGTCCATTGTGCATAATCACATGGATGTCTCATCAAATTCCCATCTGAACAAGCATCCTTGTGCCAAGTCATTGCTTCACCAATCCACGGTATGCTAAAAAATCTTTTCAACCTTGGAATCAATGGAAAATACTTTACAACATTTTTAGCTTCTTTCCTGTATACCTTGCCAGACTCGTTGTCATCGACATCCACATAAACCTTATACCTACCAGAACCACATTTTGGACAAGTAACCAGACCCTCATATTCTTTCCAATAGAGTATGCATCCATTGGCACATGCATGTATTGTCTTACATTCCATCCCCATATCTTTAATTGTGTTTTTCATGTTTGGGTAGTTATCTGGCAAATTACAATCATCCGGCAATAAGGTTTTTAGCCATTTTAACAACATCGTCACACTATTACCACTCCAACTAAAACGAGTCTTGAAATTCTGCAATTCAATAATGGTGGACAACGTGGTCTTATCCTTAGGACACCCATTGTACAAAGGCACAGTCGCTTTTTCCTTATACTTTTGATACTTCTTGTTCATAACTGTCTCAGGTTCACAAGAAAGTTCCGGACCACCTTCTGGATTACCGCCAAAACATTCTTCGATGGTGTCATTCAAGTCATTTATCCCATCATCAGCCTCCACAGTTTGCATGTTGAGGAATACATCATCAACTAGGTCGCTCATCCTAGGATATTCAAAGGCATCATCAGGTTCAACCACTTCTGTCATAGGTACACCAATCACCTGCTTGTTTATATTCTCTCCATGATGTATCCACGTGACATAATTGGTATCAATGCCATGGCTTAACAAATGAACACCTATGTCGTCAACACTAATGTTTCCCCTCGAGTTCCTACATCGAACACATGGGCAAGGAAAAAGACTCTCTCCATTTGCATTATCCTCAACAAACTTTTGGAATTGTCTAACGCCGTTTATATACATTGCACTTCCATGTTTGTTCATCCATGACTTATCTAAAAGGAATTGTTGACATTTCTACACACCAAAAATTAAAAGATTAACTTTTGTCAAACACTCATGATTCAAAAGATTATCTAAGTTTTAGATGTTGTAAAGCTATCATTTTTAACTTAGATTCTTCTATGAAAACATCAGCTTTGAAATTTCCATGTTCTTCATGAAATTCAAATTCTTCACATTGTTCCACATCAGAATCTATTTGATATAGATCAGAAATTATTATCGTCTACACTTCCTCAATTCAGACTTTTCTTGATGCTCCGTGAGGAGATATTTGAACTTAAACTTCAACCCTTTGGAATCCCCACAAATTCCCCAACGGTTTAGAGCCGTGGCCATCTCTGTTTAGCTAAACAGGCATTTTGGTGTAGTGCATGAGATGTCCTGTGATCTGTGCCTTAGGGAGTGGTATGCACTCTTGTTTGAGAACTCCCCATCGTGACCCCCATCCAGGTGACAACATCCCTATGATCAGTGTCGAGTTCCACCAATTCCAGGTCTTCACATATGTCAGCAATGTTCAATCTATCTTGCCTACTGGTGTCCCATTTGTTATGTCGAATAAGTGCACTAACCTTTGCATTGCGGTGAAGTGAGGAGTGGTAGGTTAGATGCTGTGGAAATTGGTTGAGAAGGATACCCTGGGGATGCCATGGGTCTTTCCATAGCATAGTGTCCTGATCATCACCTATAGAGTGAACTATCAATGAGCTAGCCTGAGCCCTGCATTTCAGAATATTACGCCAGCACCAAGAGGCCTCAGTTGGAGTGTCCATAGTCCAGAAGTTTTTATCTCTGATCAGATGGGGCTTAGTCCATTTCACCCAAAGGGTGTCCTTATTTGATGCTATGTTCCAGACATGCCTCATCATGGCAGCCTTATTTGAGGTTTCAATGCATCTAATTCCCAAGCCTCCTTCAGTATAAGGACTGCATATGCGTTGCCAAGCAACCATAGGCTTCTTTGCATAAGTCTCTGAGCCTGACCATAAGAAGTTCCTCATAATAGTAGTTATGTCTTCACGTACACTTTTAGGCAGGATGAAACAAGAAGTTCAGTAAACATGTACACTGTTCAGGACAGCCTTAATGAGTGTAACCCTGCCTGCATATGATAGAGTCTTGTTCTTCCAGGATTGGACTCTTTTCCTAACTCTGTCAATCAGTGGTAGGCATTGGTTATAGTCCAAGCGAGAGGAAATGAGAGGGACACCCAAGTACTTCACAGGTAGGGCTGCTAGTTTAAAATCAAGAGAGCTTGTAATCAGCTGTAGTTCTTCACTAGGCACCCCAGCTGCAAATAAATTGCTTTTGGAACAGTTAATGGCCAGGCCAGTGCATGATCTGAAAGTTAGTAGAGCTTGGCCTAGAGCCATTGCAGACCTTGTACTGCCCTTGAAGAATGCTATTAAATCATCAGCAAAACAAAGGTGTGTAATCTGTGGATTGGAACACTTCGGGTGCAGTCCATACTCTCCAGTTGTCACCTTATTCTTTAGAAGCAAGTGTAGGACTTCCATGACTAAGACAAACAGGTACGGGGACATCGGGCATCCTTGCTTGAGGCCTCGTTTTGCCTTTATGAAACCCTTTGGGGAGCCATTAGGGGATATGGAAAATCTAGGTGTAGTTATGCAAGCTTGCACCCATTCAATAAACAAGTCAGGAAAATGAAGTTTTTTCATGACATGAGCAATTGTTTCCCACCTGACAGTATCATAGGCCTTCCTAAGGTCAATCTTAGCAGCACATCTAGGAGCTCCCTTATCTCTGTGATAGTTACGGACTAACTCATGAGCGAGCATCACATTGTCATGGATGTATCTATCTCTTATGAATGTTGATTGGTCCGAGCTTACTAGCCTGTGAATCACTTTCTTCATCCTATTGGTCATGATCTTAGTGATGCATTTGTACAAGACATTGCAACATGATATAGGCCTGAAGTTAGCCAAATATGAAGCATTATGAATCTTAGGGACCAGAGTTATGTAAGTAGCATTTACCTCCCCAAGGAGCCTCCTATTCCTGAAAAAATTCTGAACTGCTCTAGTAAAGTCATTGCCTATGATCCGCCAGGTTGATTTGAAGAAGAGGGAGGAGAAGCCATCAGGGCCAGGGACCTTATCTGATCCAATGGAAGCCAATGCTTCAGTTATGTCATTCCTAGTCACCTCTTGGACCAGGTCCAAAGCCTCCACAGAATTGATGGTTCGTTCGGGTTGCAGGTTATCTATGGTTGTAGGGTCATAGACACTTTGAGAGCCAGCAAAGATGTCTTCAAAGTATTGAATGCATTCCTCCTCAATGTCTTTCATATCCTCTAGTTTTTCATCCTGAGAGTTGTAGAGAGCCAGTATCTTGTTTTTTGATCTCCTTGCACGTTGAAGTTGGTGGAAGTAGCTGACATTCTCATCCCCTGATAGCATATGCTTTGCTTTTACCTTTTGAGCCACTTCTGAGTCTGCATTGCGGGCTGCTCTCGCGTACTGCTCGACTGCTAGTTTTTCAGTGGTTACTAGTACAGGATTAAGAGGGTCGAGTTGAAGTGAATTTTGTATTGTCTCCATGAACTGTCTGGCTGTAATGACGCCACTCCTGGCATTGACAAAATTGTGCTTTCTCCACTCTTTTAAAAGTTGCTTAGCTCTCTTGAGTTTCTGGACAAAGCAATAGGTCGCATTACCTCTTACTGGCTGACCCCATGTAGCCTAAATCACATCCATATAACCCTGTTCATGCACCCAGTAGTTATAGAATTTAAATGGAATAGGCCCTGGATTAACATGCTCATAGATGGTTAATACCACTGGGGAGTGGTCTGAGACCCCTGGGTTCAGAAAGTCCACCTCTGAGTTAGGCATATCAATTAACCATTCATGGTTTATCATTGCCCTATCAAGCTTAGACATCACTTGAGTCTCACCAGATTGTTTATTACTCCAAGTTAAGAAGCAACCTTTGTATTGACAATCAAAGAGGCCCGACTTCAGTGCACATTCAGCAAAGTCTATGAACTGCCCAGGTCTTATCTCTTCACCTCCTATTCGTTCCTGAGGGTTTAGAATCGAGTTGAAGTCCCCTAGGACTGACCAAGGCAGAGTGTTGGTCGAGGAGAAGGTTTCTAACTCAGCCCATAACTTTTTCCTGGGTGTAGGGAAGCTGCTCCCATAAACAAAAGTCAGAATACATGTAAAGCCATTTGGCCATATGGCATGCAAGAAAATGGCCTGCTCTGACCTGGATACAACACTGATGTTCACGGTTTATGGATCCCATAAGACCCAGATTCTCCCTCCCTGGACTAGGTCATTGTTGTCCAGTGCTTGCCAATCCCGCATCAGATCCTGTTTTTTTTTCATTGTTAACTTTTGTCTCCATCAAGCCTATAATGCTGACTTTTTGTTTTTGAATGAGCTTTCGAACTTCACTTTGTTTTAATGGGTCATTGAGACCCCTAACATTCCAGCAAGCTGACTTAATCATCTACACTTGCAGCTGGTAAGTTTCCACCCCCACTAGGTTAGTAGCAGTGGCTCCTTGAGTATGCTTGGGAGCGCGATTGGTCTGAGATCGTCTGGCAGTTGGGTCAGTATCCATTACCGGTAGGATCTCAAAGGGATTGCTTCTGCTTCTGAGATTGTGGATTCTAGGCTGAATCTGTGCTTGCTTGACACTACCTCTGTGGCTACTCACATTCTCCAAGCCCCTAGTTGTAACTCCTTGAGGGATTGTTGCCTCCTTGCGTCTGCCAGCAGTATGCATTGTGCTATGTGCAACTGATTTAGGAGCATCCAGGCTAGATGGTCGATTGTCCTCCTTATTATGAGGTGGGATGGCCCTGGGTATCTGGGTGCCTTCCACTTGTACACTGGGTACAACTTCAAGTCCACTGGCAGTCAGAAGACCACTTACTGGTTTCTCAGTAGAGATGTAAGGAGTGGTGGCAGCATTAGCTACTACGAGCTGCATATCAGCAGTCTGCACTTCATCTAGCATGCCATAGACTACTATTTGCTGATCATTTGGGTCTGTCACTGCTTGCTCGATAGGTAACAACAAATCCTGGTTATCAGTTTGTACCAGAACCGGTGCAAGTATGCACTCAGTCTGCAAATCTGTGAGTATCTCATTGCTTGAGTGGTTGATAGCATCATCGGACATACTATGCATAACTTCCTGATCCTGCAAGTGTGGTTGTTGCTCCCTAGGTCCGATACTATGCTCCACATGCTGAGTCTTGTTTATTGGCTCCCTAGGCCTGATACTAGGCTCCACATGCTGAGTCTTGTTTATTGGCTCACTAGGCAATCCATTAGTTGCGTCTTTTATTTCAGGCTCTCCTTGTTTGGTGGCCTTACTTTTACTAGTAACCGTGGTCCAATCATCTGGTGAGCCATTGGTGCTTTTCGTACCTTGACGCTGGTTTGGCCTCCAGTACTTTGCCGTAGGTTTCAAGGTAGTCTTCAGTTTGGGGCATTTTGTGGAGTTATGCCCAAAGCCTACACAGTGTTTACATCTTTCCGATCGCCAGGAGTATTCAACATCCACTAAGGAAATTCTCCCATCATCAGAAACCACTCAAACTTCAGTAGGGAATTTGTTGTTCGAGGCCATCTCAACACAAACTCTCGCAAAAGATAGTTTAGTGCGCTGCTCGGTGGCTTTGTCCAGCATTAGTGGAACCCCGAGTGCACTAGCAATGGCTTGCAGACCTTCGGAACTCCAGAGGAATAAAGGAACCTTCCTCAAGTTGACCCAGATAGGAACTGAGTTAAGCACCTCTACATCATCTTCCATATAGGGTTGCCAAGGTCTGATTAAAAACAGTCGACTTGCTATGTGCATAGGGCCCATTGGAAAACTCGTTTGTTTAAATTGTACATTGAAAACCCATCTACGAGCTTGTTTAAATTGTACATTATTTAGCATATAGTTTTTTCCTTTATCCAATGGCTTTTCATCGGCATACTCATCATCTACATCAAGCCACTCCTCTTGACTGTGTTTGTGAGTTCCGAACCGTGGCTTTGTCATATACTCCATGCCGTATGTAACAGATTCATCGATAAGGTATGATTCTGCTATTGATCCTTCTATGTATCTGAAATTTTTAGCATAGTCTTTGTATCGTTTCATTAACCTATCAATCATAAATAAAATGATAAATTAGTATATAATATAATAAGATAACGTGATGACGTGCAATAAAATTAGAAAAATTATTTACCGCTCAAAGGGATACATCCATCGATATCGAACTGGACCACCAAGCATCGCTTCCTCGGTTAAATGAGCCATGCAATGCACACTTATAACAAAGAATGAAGGCCGAAGCTACTTTTCAAGGACACAAATTGCCTCAATCACACCTTTGTGTGCCAACTGAAGATCTGTTTTGTTGATTACTTTAGCACATAAGATATTAAAGAATAAGCTAATTCTTTGAATAACAATTCTTAAATCTTTATCCTTCTTGTCACGAAAAACATGTCTAAGAAAAACTGGAAGTAAATGTTGCATAATGACATGGTAGTCATGTGACTTCAGTCCTCTTAGCTCCGGGGGATTGCCAAGAACGCAGTTACTCAACTTGGATGAAAATCCACTCGGCAATTTCAACTCTTTTAGTGTATTCATAAATACTTTTTTTTCTTTCTTTGTCAAGGCAAATGATGCTTTTGGCATTAAAGTTTTTCCCGTTTCAGTGTCATGACTCAACCAATATCTCTTATGAGTTCCCATGTCTTCCATATCTTTTCGAGCATTCTCACCATCCTTTGTTTTCTTAGAGACATTCAACAATATCTTCAATAAGTGTTCAATGACATTCTTTTCACTATGCATCACATCAATATTATGTAGTAGTTCAACCAACTTCCAGTACGGCAAATAAAATAAAATGGACCTTCTAGACCACGGTGGAGCAATGTTATTGGTTGGTTCATCATTGACGTTATCATTATCAACCATATTCTTGCGCTTTTGGCCACTAACCCTACCTTGTGTAGAACTACCTTCCAAAATTTCCACTATCCTTCGTTCAACTTCTTCGCCAGATAATCGTCGTGGAGCACGACGATGTTCAACATCTTTGTTGAATCCCTTGTCATCTCTAAACTTGCGTTTTGTAGGTAAAAAACGTCGATGCCTCTATAGCATATCTTCCGACTGTTTGAAAGACGTTCAGATTCTACATCATCAACACAAATAGGGCATGCATTATAACCATGAACATTACAACCAGCTAGAGTCCCATAAGCAGGAAAGTCATGGATACCCCAAAACAACATTGCTTTCAACCGAAAATTGCTTTTAGTACACACATTCCAAGTTGAAACACCATCTGCCCACAATTCCTTCAACTCTTCTACTAATGGCTCCAGGTAAACATCAATATTCTTTCCGGGTGCTTTTGGCCCTGATATTAACAAAGTTAACAAACAAAACTCCTTTTTCATGCATAAAGAAGGTGGAAGATTCAAAGGTGCTATTATTACTGGCCAACAACTATAAGCATTACTTAGATTTCCACGTGGGTTAAAACCATCAGTCGATAATCCAAGTCTCAAATTCCTACTATCAGAGGCAAACTCTAGCCATCTCATAATTGTTGACGTCCATTGTGCATAATCACATGGATGTCTCATCAAATTCCCATCTGAACAAGCATCCTTGTGCCAATTCATTGCTTCACCAATCCACGGTATGCTAAAAAATCTTTTCAACCTTGGAATCAATGGAAAATACTTTACAACATTTTTAGCTTCTTTCCTGTATACCTTGCCAGACTCGTTGTCATCGACATCCACATAAACCTTATACCTACCAGAACCACATTTTGGACAAGTAACCAGACCCTCATATTCTTTCCAATAGAGTATGCATCCATTGGCACATGCATGTATTGTCTTACATTCCATCCCCATATCTTTAATTGTGTTTTTCATGTTTGGGTAGTTATCTGGCAAATTACAATAATCCGGCAATAAGGTTTTTAGCCATTTTAACAACATCGTCACACTATTACCACTCCAACTAAAACGAGTCTTGAAATTCTACAATTCAATAATGGTGGACAACGTGGTCTTATCCTTAGGACACCCATTGTACAAAGGCACAGTCGCTTTTTCCTTATACTTTTGATACTTCTTGTTCATAACTGTCTCAGGTTCACAAGAAAGTTCCGGACCACCTTCTGGATTACCGCCAAAACATTCTTCGACGGTGTCATTCAAGTCATTTATCCCATCATCAGCCTCCACAGTTTTCATGTTGAGGAATACATCATCAACTAGGTCGCTCATCCTAGGATATTCAAAGGCATCATCAGGTTCAACCACTTCTGTCATAGGTACACCAATCACCTGCTTGTTTATATTCTCTCCATGATGTATCCACGTGACATAATTGGTATCAATGCCATGGCTTAACAAATGAACACCTATGTCGTCAACACTAATGTTTCCCCTCGAGTTCCTACATCGAACACATGGGCAAGGAAAAAGACTCTCTCCATTTGCATTATCCTCAACAAACTTTTGGAATTGTCTAACGCCGTTTATATACATTGCACTTCCCCGTTTGTTCATCCATGACTTATCTAAAGGAATTGTTGACATTTCTACACACCAAAAATTAAAAGATTAACTTTAGTCAAACACTCATGATTCAAAAGATTATCTAAGTTTTAGATGTTGTGAAGCTATCATTTTTAACTTAGATTCTTCTATGAAAACATCAGCTTTGAAATTTCCATGTTCTTCATGAAATTCAACTTCTTCACATTGTTCCACATCAGAATCTATTTGATATAGATCAGAAATTATTATCGTCTAGACTTCCTCAATTCAGACTTTTCTTGATGCTCTGTGAGGAGGTATTAGAAAAGTTCCCGGTGATCCCGTTTCAAAAGGGTCGGGAAGTACTATACTAAGAACTGATTGGTCCTTAGATAACGTTAATTCTATGATCAACAGATTCTTAAGTAGTTCAATCTGAACTAGTTGTTTCAAGATTCTTAACATGGCTCTGATACCAATAAACATAAACACATTCTCAAGTGAACTACTAAAATTATCAGATACATCAATATTGTGGGTTTCTCAAACAATCAACAGAATCATGCATCAACAAAGGGCTAAAACGTTACTTCAATCTAACATGTCTTGAAAAAATTCAAATATTCAAAAAAAAAATTCAACATTTGCATTACAGTTGAGGATTTGACAATAGGTTGTGGTTTTCATGTTTGTTCTTATTGCTGTTAATCACTTGTTTTACCAATTCATTCTTATTGAATCATTAGGTTTGTGTCTATAATTTTTATGTGGCTTCCTTTGATGCTAATGATCTCTAATTTGACTAATCCGTGTTGCATCATTTTCTTCTTGTCTTCGTTTAACATTAACTATAGTGTGGTTACTCCATCTCAACAAATTTTGTCTCAGCATGTGGATTTATCTTTATTTCATTCATAATTACTGACAACCATAATTTATCTCTACTAAGATTCATCTCTACTAAGATTCATCTCTATATTTAGTTCATTGGTTGAATTGCTTCACATTATTATCTCCTTCAGTGACTAGAAATCTGATCCTCTAAACATTCCAAATTCTGACACAACCTCAAAAAATCCTTTGACGTTGATATTTGAACTTAAACTTCAACCCTTTGGAATCCTTACAGAAATTCCCCACAAATCTAGCTACTTTGATATGTGTATTTTCATTTCATTCATTAATCTTCTAATATTGCATACATAAAAGATGCCTGAAAATCCAACTACATTCACTTTTATTTATTTAAAAAAAATATATAAGAAATTGAACAACCATTATGGAATACCCAGTTAGCAGAAGCTAACTGGGCAGAAGCTAGTGTTCAGGAAACTAGATGGCATCTCAAGTTCATCAGCAGCTGTAGATGAGATAGCATTTTCACAGAATATCTGCTCAAAACTACCACTTTCTCCATCAAATTTGAGGGTTGTCCTAAAGGGCATTTCAAGGCCACTAGGGGAATCAGGCAGGGTGACCCCCTTTCCCCATTCCTTTTTTTCATTGGTAGTAGAAGCACTAAATCAAATGGTCCTCAAGGTTGATCACTTCAACCTCATCAAAGACTTCAAGGTCAAGGAAGGTGGTATTTCCGTTCCCATCCTGCAGATGACACCAATTGGTTCATGGATCCAATTCAAGTATGACCAATTGGAAGCTATCAAGTCCATCCTTCTGTGGTTTAAAGTGGTGTCTAGGCTAGGCATTGACTTCAACAAAATCACCCTTTTGCTGTGGGAGTTGTCCAAATTTTTGAGCAGTTAGTTGATATTCTGAATTGTAGGGAGGTCAGTTCCCCTCCCAATTCCTTGGTTTGCCCTTGGGAGCTAAATACAAGAGCATAACTTAACTGAATAAGGCACAACTACTACTAGGCATGGCATGTGTGTGGTTTTATCAGTAAGGTAATATACAAGGGTCTAGAGAGACTGATCGCCAGATGTCAATAGGTTTAATTATATACTTCTCAAAATTTTTATTTAAATGCAAACTTCTCATTTTTTGTGTGTTTTGGGGGCTGACAGATAACATATCAGTTAGCAGACTACATGATCGTTATAAGGACTTTATGCTTGTTTTTCTTTAGTTCTGATCTCTCATGTTTTGTTTTTTATAATGTTCTATTATTTTTAATGTTAGACAACTCCTTCCATCATTCTAATGTTTTTGTTTGTTAATAATTAGGAACATAATTAGTCCCACATTTAATTGACTGTTGAGAAACTGAGGCATGACAATTTCTAAAATAAAGCCCTGCTAACTGGGCTTTCAACTTCTATATTAATCTAACATGTCTGACAGAATCATGCATCTAACATGTCTAACAGAATCATGCATCAACAAAGGTTTCTCAAACAATCAACAAAATCATGCATCAACAAAGGGCTAAAACATTACTTCAATCTAACATGTCTTGAAAAAATTCAAATAAAAAAAAACCTTCAAGAACCCAAGAAGTAAAAAACAAATTCATTACCAGACCAAGCCGTTCCCCGGCCCGAAAAATCTTCCACTGATTGATTATGGTTCACTTCTTCTTCTTTCTCTTCACACTCTCCTCTGCTCCTCTCTCTCACTCTGATTTTCTAACAAACCCTAAAATGAAAGCATCAACAAAGGTTTATCAAACAATCAACAAAATCATGCATCAATAAAGGGCTAAAACATTACTTCAATCTAACATGTCTTGAAAAAATTTAAAAAAAAATAAAAAAATTCAAGAACCGAAGAAGTAAAAAACAAATGCATTACCAGACCAAGCCGTTCCCCGACCCGAAAGATCCTCCACTGATTGATTATGGTTCACTTCTTCTTCTTTCTCTTCACACTCTCCTCTACTCCTCTATTTGACTCTGATTTTCTAAGGAACCCTAAAATGAAAATGGAAGGAGGCGAAACCAAACCGTGAAAGTGTTCTCCACAATCTGATTTGAAACGAAAATCAAGCTCCTCGATCTCTCCTCTGCGCCAATTTTTTTCTCAATAGGTCGAAACTCTTTTTCGCAATGACCGCGCAACACTATTTTAATTTCCTCAATTTTTTTCGCCAAAGCGCGAAACCCGTTTTCGCCAGAGCGCGAAACTCCTCTCTCCACACAGGCGGCACGTGCAAAACACTATTTTTTAGCCATGGTTTTTGGCCGTGGCCAACTTTTGGGTAGTGATTATAGCCACGGTTTGTTATTTTTATAGCCACGATTTTAGCCCGTTGGCCACGATATCCACGGTTTTTTGCCGTGGGAAATAAACCAACGGTTTAGAGCCGTGGCCATCTCTGTTTAGCTAAACAGGCATTTTGGTGTAGTGCATGAGATGGCCTGTGATCTGTGCCTTAGGGAGTGGTATACACTCTTGTTTGAGAACTCTCCAAGCCCCTAGTTGTAACTCCTTGAGGGATTGTTGCCTCCTTGCGTCTGCCAGCAGTATGCATTGTGCTATGTGCAACTGATTTAGGAGCATCCAGGCTAGATGGTCGGTTGTCCTCCTTATTATGAGGTGGGATGGCCCTGGGTATCTGGGTGCCTTCCACTTGTACACTGGGTACAACTTCAAGTCCACTGGCAGTCAGAAGACCACTTACTGGTTTCTCAGTAGAGATGTAAGGAGTGGTGGCAGCATTAGCTACTACGAGCTGCATATCAGCAGTCTGCACTTCATCTAGCATGCCATAGACCACTATTTGCTGATCATTTGGGTCTGTCACTGCTGGCTCGATAGGTAACAACGAATCCTGGTTATCAGTTTGTACCAGGACCGGTGCAAGTATGCACTCAGTCTGCAAATCTGTGAGTATCTCATTGCTTGAGTGGTTGATAGCATCATCGGACATACTATGCATAACTTCCTGATCCTGCAAGTGTGGTTGTCGCTCCCTAGGTCCGATACTATGCTCCACATGCTGAGTCTTGTTTATTGGCTCCCTAGGCCTGATACTAGGCTCCACATGCTGAGTCTTGTTTATTGGCTCACTAGGCAATCCATTAGTTGCGTCTTTTATTTCAGGCTCTCCTTGTTTGGTGGCCTTACTTTTACTAGTAACCGTGGTCCAATCATCTGGTGAGCCATTGGTGCTTTTCGTACCTTGACGCTGGTTTGGCCTCCAGTACTTTGCCGTAGGTTTCAAGGTAGTCTTCAGTTTGGGGCATTTTGTGGAGTTATGCCCAAAGCCTACACAGTGTTTACATCTTTCCGATCGCCAGGAGTATTCAACATCCACTAAGGAAATTCTCCCATCATCAGAAACCACTCAAACTTCAGTAGGGAATTTGCTGTTCGAGGCCATCTCAACACAAACTCTCGCAAAAGATAGTTTAGTGCGCTGCTCGGTGGCTTTGTCCAGCATTAGTGGAACCCCGAGTGCACTAGCAATGGCTTGCAGACCTTCGGGACTCCAGAGGAATAAAGGAACCTTCCTCAAGTTGACCCAGATAGGAACTGAGTTAAGCACCTCTACACCATCTTCCATATAGGGTTGCCAAGGTCTGATTAAAAACAGTCGACTTGCTATGTGCACAGGGCCCATTTCTAGAACATGGTTCCTGTCAGCCTCATTTAGAAATTTGAAGACAAACGCCTTCTCACCATAAACAGACATTTCAAAGCCAGATTTTAAGCCCCAGATTTTCTTTAATGATTCATTAACAAAGCCAAAGGATAGTTTCTTACCAACGAAGTTGCCAATAATGTATTGCTCACATTTAGCGAGTCTTGTGTTATGATATGCAATCCTGATTTGCACCACTACTTGGCCATCAACCATTGATGGCGGAACGAATGATAGCCTAGTCGTCCCTGGTGTTTGGCGGCCAGTGAACAGAGAAGCCCAACTCGTAGGTTTAGGCTTGGTGATAGCGACCAAAGGTTGTGCATGAGGGCCAGCCATAGGTACGCCTGGGTTGATAGTTGTTGGATCAGACCTATCACCTCTAGTCCGTTCTGTGCTAGGTTCTGGCGCAGAGTCTGCATGGCTCCTCTCAAACACTATTGCAACTCCACGAGGGCCAATGGAGTTACTTTTATCAGGTGTAGGGGTGGATGTCATCCTTGTGGGATCTGAGCAGCAAACATTGTGCAATCAAACCCTAGATCTAGTGCGCAAACCCTAGCTCTCCAAAAATCGCCTAGCTCTCAAAAAATCGCCTAGATCTAGTTGAACAAAAATGTAGATATAAAAATCTTAGGGTTACTACAATCTGTGACAATTTTCCTTATTTAGAGAGAAATCTAACCGTTTGATGGACTCCAAACCAATGCCATACTTCTCATGCATGTGTTGTGAACATACTGATTTAATTTGAAATGATTTTCATTACTATAAGGTCTTGATCTACTGAAATCCTAAGGCTGCACAAAGTTGTCTTATATTACCAGATTAAACAAAAACTTGGTTTTGGATTTTCTCTTTAGCCCAACAAGTTCCACGAAGAATAAAATAAAACCCTTCATCTAAAAATTATTTATGTATTAAAATATAACCCTAAACTATAGATTAATCTAAACAAAAATATAAAAGAGAATGAAGAACTCACCGTTTCTTGTTTTTCTTTTTTTTTCTTCTTCTTCGTCATCATCATCATCTTCTTCTTAGCCCTGCCGTACAGAGATTAGAGAAACCAATTCTCTCTTTCTTCTCCTATTCTTTCATAATTCCATTTCCTATTTTTTTTATATCAAAAACCATACTCAATATTAAACCTAATGAAAACATGGTCGAAGTCTAAAATCTAAAAATGTACCCAAGCCCAAAAGAAAAATAACAAAAAATTTATAAACTAACACTTTTTTTTATAAACTATAATGTAGGAAAATAATGAATCAATTATCGTAAATAGGGAAGTAAAATAACTTATCTATAAAGTATATTTATATAGTTGAAAACGTTTGGCACTACACCATAAATGACAATTTGTAACACACTAGCCGTGTTACTAAAATGTTTTGTAACACCACAAAAAAGCTTACAAATCATGGCGTTACAAATATTAATAACACCTCGATGTGTTACAACCTTCAAATTTCGTAACAGTTGTCCAAAGTTACTAATGGCACTGTAATATGTTACATTGTTCAAATATTAGCAATATCTCGACGTGTTACAAATGTATTTTTTATTACAAAAATCAATATGTAAATTTTATTTGTTTCTGATTAAATAAATAAAAAGGTGTCAACAAATGAATGACATCCAATGAGATTATAAAAACTAAATATTCAATATCCAATATTAATACCCAAATTAAAATAATCTTGCAACCATTACAAAGTGAAATAGTTGCAATCAATTACAACATCATTTCTCATATTGGATCAATATTTAAAAAACTATTTATGTATCAAGTACATCATTATGCTAGCAATAATAAAACTAAAATAGTTCTCCATTTGATGTGAATATCTTGCGAAGTCCTTTGTCAGAGAGGACCCCAGATTTTGTACAATACATTTGCAAATGGAGGTAAGGAGATACTTTGAATCCTTCAGCAAAACGTTATGCAGTTATGAAATTACTGGAACCAATTACTGCAAAGGTAGAAACTTGTGGCTAATAACGAAGGGCAGTGGAGCTTCTCCATCACTCCATTTCCTACCATAGAACATTCTAATGAGAACATATGAATAGTTTGGCCCAAATGCCATAACCACAGACCTATAAAAAGTACAAATCAAAAGCAAATAAATTAGAGAAACAAAAGCAGGAAACAAAAGCGATTCTGGTATAACAGATAAGTGATAAGTAAATCTATTATGACAATTGTCAGCCACAAGCTGTTAAAATCAGAGCCCAATACCATAAAAAGTATGCTCAATGAACAAACATTATGTGGAAGAATGCATACCATATGAATTTAGTCTTGACTAAAAATATATTTTATCATATTCGAATAAAAGACGATCCATCACATTCCTTGTGAATTCTCCAGTGACCAACTAAAAGAAGACTATAGCATGTTAGGAACAGTTTGTCCAGTTTACAAACTGTCACCTATAGATGTGGGCCTTGATTATGGTACAGACACAGCTTAGACATGGAACCTTCAATAACCGAGTTACATTAAAGGAGACCACTTCGTTTCTAGATTAAGTTTGATACAACAAAAGAAGCTACTCAAAACCATTTATTTTCTGGAGATAATGCATAGATATTGAAAAGTCAATCATTATAAGTTTAGGGTTCGAACCTGCCAAGGACATTTAGTGGTTCTGGAATTCAATAAAACCCTGCTTGCCCTTAAAGGAATATCGTCCAGATATTTGATAGAGGAACTAACTAGGCAAATAATTCCATATGTATCAAAAGAAGCATCGCTAGAGTCCCAACATAGAGCACACCAATCATAATTTATTTTCTACGAACACTCTTTAAGAAACAAATCATACATATCAATAATGAGCAAGTAGTCATGCACATACCTTCATGAATACAAACACACAAAAGATATATTATAATAATTCAGTAAGTAAAAAAATGCGGGGCGCTACAGGTATAAAACTTATGGCGAGCTGGGTGATATTTCAGAGGGGGGAAACTAAAGGGAAAAAAAGAAGGAAAAGGCTCAAGTTCAGTTTTCTCTGGAAGGCATCATTGAGGCCGATAGAGAGTTTGAATCAGTAGGAAAATGAAGAAGTTTGCTAAAAATACGTTTTGGTTGGCGAATGTCGTGTGACCAGGATGAATGTTGCACAATCCAAGACTGATGATTAAACATTGGGGGCTTATGTAATAGAGCTACACATAAAAAGATAACAAAATTGGCGTCTGAGTATAAAGTGCATATTTTGATGATTGCGGAGCCTATGATTGATGATAGTCGTCATTCTGAAGTTGGTAATAAAATTAGGCTGCCCGATTTTGCGTTCAATGTAGACTCGGGAGGTAAATTTTGGATTTTCTTGGCTAATGATTACAGTAATTTGTCCTTGCTTTGTCAGATCAGATGATGCATCGTGAAATTGTGGATGTTGCCAATAATCAATCATTTGTGGTGTCGTTTGTGTATGCTAAATGTTATGTGGTGGAAAGAAGAGGGGTGGCAGGAACTGGAGAACTTTCCGATGGGTTGTCGCTTGCCTCGGATGGTGGTGGGGATTTTAATACGGTTATGAATTGTAAGGAAAAATTAGGTGGCAACGATCCTTCTATGGTTAGTATGGAGGAGTTTTCATATTGTATTGTTGTTTGTGGACTAATGGATTGTGGGTTTGTGGGCCTGAAGTACACTTGGTGTAATAATCAAAGAGGCATGGATCACATATGGGTTAGATTGGATTTGTTTTTGATAAATGCTGAACGGTTGCACATTTTTTCGAGCACTGGAGTTGAGCATTTTCTTCAGACTTGTTCAGATCATTCGCCGTTCTTAGCTTCTATTCCTTGCTCAGCTCGGTCAGGTACGTCTCCGTTTAGATTTCAGCAAATGTGGTCTACTCATCCTCATTTTCATGATTTTGTTGCACATGTTTGGTGTGGTAATCAAGGCAATGTGTGGGCTCTGGATAGAGTTACTTTCAAACTTAAAAGGCTCTGGAATGGTCTTAAAGGTTGGAATATGGATGTTTTCGGTAATATCTTTTACAGGTTGAGATAGTTGGAGGATGAAATGAAGCATGGGAAGATATCCTATTGGCTGGCTGGGGAGAAAATGTGGGGGCTATGCCCAATGTAGATGCTAACTCGGACACGACGGTAGTGTGTAACTTAATTATGTGTCAGACATAATATAAGCTTGCAGTGAAATTGGAAGAGATGTTTTGTAAGTAGAAGTCAGGTGAATAATAAATTTCTGAGGAGAAGCATGCACTAAAATTTTCTTTGTTTAGGTGAAATCTAGACATAAGAAGTGTGTTATTTCTAAAATCACTTTACAGTCTAGAAGGGAAGTTACTGATTTAGGGGATATATTTCAAGAAGCAAATGCTTCTTTTTTTTTTTTCCAAACTTTGCTCTGCTCCCAAGGGTATAGGCCAGATGATGAACTCTTAGATTGCATTCCCTCAGTTATCTCTTCAGAGTGGTGTGAGGAGCTAATGCGAGCTCCAGATTTTGAGGAAGTGAATTTTTAGCTTTCCTCGGGATAGTGCCCCCAGTCCGTATGGTTTTACAGTAGAAACTTATCAGTTTTTTTGAGATGTGGTTGGTCTTGATATTTGGGAGGCAACTAAGGAATTCTTTTTGGGGGAGGCATTACCTAGTTCATTCACAACAAATTTGGTGGTCCTTATTCCTAAGACTGATGTACCAGGTTTTTTCTCATATTTTAGACTAATTAGTCTATGCAATGTCATTTACAAAAAGTTTCAGTAAAATTCTTTGCTCTAGACTTGGTCTTTTGTTGCTAGACATGATTTCCTAGGAACAACGGGCTTTTGTTATAGGGATGTCTATTGTGGAGAACACTGGTTTCGTTCTATGATGTATTTATAATCCCTTGGTTTCTTGAGGATGCATGGAGGGAAATCAAGGTATTGATTCGAGACATTGAAGTAATTTGTATTCACATTTTCCGCAATGTCAATGCGATTGCAAATGCTTTAGCTAGCTTGGCACAAGCGAGGTGTGTTTGATTTTTGGGTGTTTCATGGAAAAGCAAAACTTTTCCCCAAAAATCAAGTTTTACAACCTTTGATTATCTATGGAAAAGGAAAATTTACAGCTAATGAAAAGTTTTCCCACTTGAAGTGGAAAAACTTTGTTTAGGCTCTTTCTCGGCAAACTTTTCCCTCAAGAGACTCAACATCAAATCATTCAAAGCCTAGTTGAACAATTCCTCTACAAAATAGAAATGTTCTATCTAATGGTTTTTTTTTTTCTTGTTGAAATCAAAAATGAAAAAAATATGAATTTTTTTTTTCTTTTTCCATGAACTTTTTTTCCAAAGAAAACTTTGTTTTTGTTGAAAAATTTTCCAAGAATCAAATACACCCAAGGTATTTCTCACAATATCCTCAATAAACATGTAATAGAGCTCAAAGACATAAATCTCATACACCCATTTCATGAAAAGCAACCTACAAATAAAATCACCAACAAGAACTTCATTTACTCATGATCAAACACATAGAAAGCTACTAAGGCGGAATGGAAGCTCAAACCCATAAATTTCAGCATACAAATCATGAAATATTAAGGAACAAATACTACAAACTCACATGCAAACATGAACTTGAAAAGGAAAACCACAGAGGATGGGGGAAGGGTGGAGGTTCCTAATCCCAGGTGAATTGAATAGGAGGGAGAAAGCCCAAGGGGAGTTGTTGGTCGGATGCGAACTGAAGACATGGGAGGGTTGTTGTTGGTCGATATAGAAATGAAGATGAACGGGGAGGGGGTTGTTGTTGGTCGGTGGAAAACTGAACAAGAAGGGGATAATGTGGGTGGTTGGTCGAAGGCGAACTGAAGGTGAGGGGTTGGGGACACTACACCAAATTGGCATTTTTGTAACAATAAAAAAAACAGTAACACTTTTGAGCTATAACAACTCACAAAGTAATTTTACATATTTTCACAAACAAAGTGATTCAATAATTGTATCACCACAAATAGTATGGGCTTACAAGTGATGCTATTCATGGTGATCTAATTTATTGTATCACTTTTTTTGTGTGGCTATATTTCATTTTGTTGACTAAATTTCGTTTTGACTTGAAATTGTTTGGTGGATTGTAATAGCTAAAAAATGTTACTATTTTTTAAGTTGTTACAAATATGCCAATTTGGTGTAGTGGGAGAAACGGCTAGTGATGGTTGTTTGGTGTTGTTTTCAAAGGGGGTGGAGAAGATTTAGGTTTATTTTTTTTGTTTTTTAAACAAATGAGTTTTCATTTTCTTTTTGATGGAAAAAATTATTAAAGAACCAAAACATAGTCAATCAATGAAAGGGTTCTAATGAGCTAGCTAATTGTGCTCTCATGAACATATAAACATTGATTCAATCAACTAATACACGATTTGAAAGAAAATATGAAATAATAAAAAGTTTTTGCCAATTGAGGACCTGTATAACCTTTAAGAGCTTCTATGACATCCATCTTTCAGCTTCCTCCATGTAACAACCTTCTAAGCTTAATAGTTCCTCCAACTTGCTCATTTATATGTTACTACTTTTCAAGAACAATTATTCCAAAAGACCCTGCCTAGTTCTCTCATCTATAACCTGCATCCACAAAAATGAATAAGTCTATATCTTTGTATGCAATGTCGCAATACTCATAGTGAAGGGTCTTGGCAATCCTTGTGCTTGTTTGTCGTGGTTCTAACTCAGGTTTTACAACATTATATTGAGGAAGAATGCTAAAAGTCTTCTCCCATAACCTCCACTTTTGCCAGCTTTGTTTAGCAATGTGTACAACAAAAGGGGCTTCAGTTTGAAATTAGCATTGTGTTTTGCTGGACAAATCGCATCAACACATGAACAAACTTAGGGTGTGTTTGGTTGCATGGAATCCTATGCCATGGAAATTCATGAGGGGACCCTACATTTTAGGCTAAATTGATATATCACTCCACATCTACCATTTGATCATTATTTGATTTTGTGATCAATGGTGGGAATGGAAGTCCCATGATCATGGGAATCCCACTCCTTGGTCCCCCAAGGCATGTGATTCTCATGTTCATGGGACTTCCATTCCCACCATTGATCACAAAATCAAATGATGGATATGGAGTGCTACATCAATTTAGCATAAAATGTAGGAGTCCCCTCATGGATTCCCATGATATAGGATTCCATGCAACCAAACACACCCTTAGTCATACAACACTCTTGATCATGTCCCAAAGAATTTTGTTGCATATAAGACAAACTGTGAATAGTCAACATTGCTAATCTAAAGTATATAATGAGGGATTGAATAGTAATTGTGTGGATCTTCGTCCTGATTTTAAGGTTTCGAAAATGCCCTCCACTTTTGATAAAATTTACAATTAATACCAATAGAAAGATAACAAAGACTAGGGGTATTTTTGTAATTTTAAATAAAAATAATTGTTCCATTTTACCCTCCCAATTTCAGATTATTTACGATCACACTCGCCCCTATCAAATATTGTTAAGTATAGTTAAGCCCCTAACATAAAGTCCCTCAATTATAACTTTTGAATTGCTTATTTTACCTTTCACATTTAATACTATTTACACTTAAACCTACCCTCTTTAAATATTCATTAATTGCACCTAAGGCAGTAACATAATTTATTTTAAACCCTCCAATTATCTATAAATTATAGACAGACCCTCACAACTAACTTTTTGATTTTTCATCAAAGGCAATCCCTGTAAACATTAATTAATTATATCTAAGCCCATAACATAATTTATTTAAAACACTCCAAATATCTATAAATTATAAAAATGCATTTACATCTAAATTTTTTATTTTCATTTGTCCTCCATATACTTCTTACAAGCAAAACCTATCCCTATCAAACATTGATTAATTATACATAAGCCCCTAATATAGTTTATTTGAAGCCCTTTATTTATTAATAAACTATACATAGGCACTAAAAATATATATATAGTTTTTTTGTATAGAAATTCAATTATAATTTTTTTATTATTATTAAACTATTGTAATAAAATAAAAATATTGAATATTCACGCACGTAGAGCGCGTCGACACCCTAGTACAATTAGTAGCAGTTCATGGGATATAGGTAAAGGAAATAATGACCACATGTTTACTGATAGGCAGTGGAAGAAAACAAGTTCAATACTTTCAGGTTCTTGTTGGCAAATAGGACATTCAACTAGATTTCAAACGTGATGTCTGTGCAGGTTTTCTTTTGTAGTGAAGACATTAAGCAATAACTTTCACATAAGGAATTTGACCCTAAGAGGTGTTTTTGATGATACATCAAATAACTATTTGATCATGGCCGAACACGTGGCATAAATCATCTCTCATTATGTACAATTAACAAGTCTGATCACTAAAACCCACAGAGGCATTAATGATAGACTACGACACAAGCTGAAGGCCCAAGCGTCAGCCCAAACAAATCTTTCCATAAGAGAACAGAGACATTACAAAAGTCATGGTGGGAATCTCTCTCCCGAGGACGTATCTCAGTGAAGGAGGATACCATTATGAGAAACGTCCACCTTCATTGTGCCATTCATGCTTAAGTCACGTACAAATTTAATTGCTCTTATTATATAAGATGGAGAAAGAAGAGGAAGGCAAATATGAAAAATCCTACAACTATAATCTGTCCAAATTCATATTCTTCCGCATTTTATTGACTTAAGCATCAAAATGCCATCAACCACCAATAAGGTGGTCTTTGGTAACCTAACCCTGTTTTGCAGGCTAGATCTTGAGAAGAACGAATTTAGATGCATCAATTTGGCGCCAACTGTGGGGAACGACAGTTTCCTTAAAAAAAAATTGGTATTCCTTAAAACGAATCAACAATTAACGATATAATGCAAATGTACCCCGTACAAACTCTCATGTTAGCAACACTTGGGATAACCTTTCCATTGGCGAAACTTTGATGCCTAGTGGACACATCCCTAATCTAGCATTGGTAGGACTAGTTGTGCAAAATAGTGAATTGCCACCGCGAGATATGTTGGCCCACACCATTCAACTGGAAACCCAACAAGCCCCTACTCTTAGGGGAATGATAATGGATCCTCGTGTGGATCAACTTTTAGCCAATATGACCCAACTCACCAAAGTGGTCGAAAGGCTCACATAAGAATGCACTCAACCTATTGAGTATGTTAGAGATCCACCCCACCAGACTCTACCAATCGTCTTCGGGAGAACTAAGAAGCCCCTGTAGAGCTTCATAGATTAACCTTAAAGAAACGAACCTCAAGACGACGGATCCAGAACTGGTGGACTTCTTCCACGAATCCAATTCAGGATTGGAGTCACGGATCCAAATATGTTGTATGAACTTGCCATGCCACCCTTCTCTGACTGGATCATGAATACCGCTCTATTCAAGAAGTTCATCCCGTCAAAGTTTGAATCTTATGATGGTTTCATCGATCCATCGGATCATCTGCGTCACTTTCACCATATGATGTCGCTAAAAGGAAGCTCAGATTCTACCATGTGCAGAACCTTCCCAACCAGCCTCACTTCCACGACGGTAAATTGATTTAACAACATTTTGCCGCGATCGATAAACTCCTTCTAGGCACTGGCCACAACTTTCATCACTAGATTCATTCACAGTCAGCAAATAAAAAATGGTCTACACTATTTGCTTCACATCATGCAAATATCCGACAAGATTCTCGTGGGAATACGTTACACTATTCACTGACTAGTTAACCACGATTAACGGACGCAGTGATGACACGGTTGTGACCACCTTCATTTTCGAACTCAAGGGAGGACAGTTATACAACTTTCTAACTTTGGAGCCTCCAAAGAGCATGGCAGCCTTGTTAAAGAGTGCACAAAAATACAACACTCTTGAAGAAATGTGGTCTGCCAAGAAGAACGACAAATCTGACAGAAGGTCTTTCCCAACAAACCGGGAAAGAAAATAAGACAGAAGGCGAGATGATAGGTCGCGAGAAGACAACAATCATCCCAAAAGACATTGGACCAGTGGCAGGTCCGAAAACAGCAAACAAGAGTTCGGGAAGCTGCAATTGAGCAGAGTAAAACCCAAACGGTCAACTCACTTGGTTGACACGGAGTACAAGCCATACACCGCTTTAAAAACAAATATGACAACGGTTCTAAAGACCATGACGAATTGGGAAGACGTAAAGTGGCCATCCAAACTGAGGGGGATCCATCAAGATGAGATTAGAACAAATTCAGTTATTTTCACAAAGGCCATAGACACAATATCGAGGATTGCCACAATCTGAAGAATGAAATTGAGTATTGGGTCCAGAGTGGCATCTCGGTGAGTTCGTCGGACTAAAAGAAAAACAGTCTAAGGGAAAAGAAAAGGTGGACGCCGCAGTAGGACCGGATGGACAAACTGGAGGGTTGATCTACGTCTTGCATGCACGGCCAAAGATCAAGGACTATCTAACCGATCACAGAAACGATCTGTTAGAGAATCGCAGACAAGAACACGTAATCCTGATTTTCCCGCCCAACATGCCAGACTAGACCGCCCAACCCCTATTCTTACTTTTTTCAGAAAGATAGATGCAGGGTGTTTATTTCCCTCACAATGACGCCCTGATAATATCAATTTTAGTAGCCAAATGGGAACTCAGGCGAGTACTCATCAATACAGGTAGTTTTGCCAACTTCTTGTGCTTGACAGCGTTCCACAAAATGCAGTTAAATATGGAAGGACTCACACCCATCAACCATTCTATGGTGAGCTTCTGTGGTGAACAATGTTACCCACTCGGAGAAGTCCACTTGCTAGTAGTAGTAGGAAAACCAAGCAAACATGTCCTGTTAATGGATTTTTTTGTCGTCGATGCCCCGTCAGCATACAACATGTTTTTAGGAAGACCCTGACTGCATGATATGGGTACAGTATCCTCCACCATGCACTAATGCCTCGAATATCACGGCGATGATGTCATTGGGGTCATCAGTAGTGATCAACCAGTTGCACGAGTTAGCAATGAAGACCACCAACAAATTGCAATCACAATTAGGATTAAGGAAGACATCACCACAATCACCTAGTCAACTGCAGATGGATCAGTCCCTCCCAAACAACAATGTTGCTCCAACCAGTCCACGGGGACGATCGGACACTGGCCAACCGGAGGAAGGGATGACACCTATCAACCTTGATGGTTTAGAAGGCAGCAAAATCGTTCGAATCGGGACAAAACTTCACCCATTCAACTGCTGAAAGACAACCAGGAAGTATTCACCTGGATAATGAAAGACATAGTAGGTATTGACCCCTTGGTCATCACACATAGACTGCAAGTCAACCCAGACCAAAAACCAGTTTAACAGAAAAGAAGGCCAGTTGCCTCAGAGCGCAATCAACCATCTTTGAAGAGGTGCATCACTTACTGAATGCATGAATGCTCAAAGAATCCCACTACCCATATTGGCTAGCCAATACAGTTCTGATTAAAAAGAAAAAAAAAAGAAAGTGGAGGGTCTGCGTGGATTACACGGACCTCAACAAAGCCTGCCCAAAAGACATCTTTCCACTTCTGCGTATAGATCAAATAGTGGACGCTACCTCCGAACATGAACTCTTCAGCTTCATGGACGCATATTCTGGTTACAATAAAATAAATATGCATACACTAGACCAGGAAAATACATCATTCATAGAAAGAGGTGCGTATTGCTATTGGATGATACTGTTCGGATAAAAGAACGAGGGAGCAACGTACTTGCGCCTGGTCAATAAAACGTTCAGATATCAGATTGGCAAGACCATAGAAGTGTGATGATATGCTAGTCAAAAGCCTACACAAAGATAACCACATCAACAATCTTCGACAAGCCTTCTCTCAACTTCACAAGTACAAAATGAAGTTCAATCAAGAAAAGTGTATATTTGGAGTAGAGTCAAGAAAATTCCTCGGGTACATGGTCAACCAAAGAGGAATTGAAGCTAATCCGAAACAGATACAAGCACATCTAAACATGCAATCTCCTACCAACATCAAAAGTATATAAAGCCTTAATGGCAAGGTAGCATCCTTCAATAGGTTCATCTCCAAATCGTCATACAAATGCCTCCCCTTTTTCAAGATTTTGGAACGGAACAAAATATTTAAATGGAATGAAAATACGAACAAGCTTTCCATAATTCACTTGGATTTAAAAATTATATACAAATGTAAATATATGCATTTTTCTTGTATCTAAGCTTCTAAATATATGGAATTTTCTTTTCTACTAGATTTAAAGGTGTTAGATCAAGTCAATGTAATTGTTCATATTACTTCCTATGTTATGATGTTTGTTAATGTTCACTGCAACACCATACTTCCAACCAATGTCTTCTCGAGAACTACTCTTCCTTGCCCCACGATTTTCTTGCATAATCAATCACCTTAAGTAAACAAAAAATAACAACACTATTAATGTATAAATTAATAATGCATAGATAATCAATATATATGTGGATTCTTTCTTCTGAGTCACGATGGTGGAAATTCCGGTGAAGCTCTGTTGAAGGTAAGAATATTCATACCTAGAACAAGATATCCAACTCCTTGAAGCTCTCTGATTCAGCCGTGAAGCTCTAAAGAGAGAATGAGAAAGAGAAAAAGTATCAAAAGAAGAAAGACAAAAAGCGAAAAGACAAAAAAAGGTTTTTGTTTAATGAAGCCATGGTTTTGGTGGCTTCACGCTTCAACAAAAAAAAATGCTAAAAGTGGTGGCTTTTTTTTGCTTTAGGGTAGTGGCCTGACTTTGACCAAGGCGAAGTGAGATGTCATGGCTTTTGGCTTTAAGTTGTGGCTTTGGACGACTTTGACGACACTGGATCCGCCACAGGTTCACTGCTAAGATGCCTAACACTAGTGATGTCGACTATGTTCTTCGAGAAATTCATTTTGACATATGCGGGAATCATCCGGGAGGCAGAACACTGGCTCACAAAGCCCTAACAATTGGGTATTGTTTTGCTCCATACACACACACTCCAGGTCAAAATATGATCCCGATGAGTAGTTTGTGGCCATTTTCACAATGACGAATGGATATTGTAGGTCCGCTTCCATTCTCCGACAGGAAGAAGTACCTCCTTGTAGCAGTTGACAACTTCACTAAATGGGTAGAAATAGAACCACTGTCGAAAATAGGAGAAGCTCAGATCGAAAACTTCTTATGGAAAGAAATAATATGCAGACTTGAAATTCCCAGAATAGTTGTCACCGACAATGGGTCCCAATTCGAAGGCAAAAAGGTCAAGAAGTTATGTGAGAACATTAGCATGAATCACCATTTCTCAGCACTTGCTCATCCACAAGCTAACGGACAAGAAAAAGTCACCAACCAAACAATCCTCGAGCCCATCAAGAAGAAACTTGAAGCGGCAAAAAAATTATGGGTAGTTGAATTGCCAGGCATTCTCTGGGCCTATAGGACAACAAAAGGAACTCGAACTGGAGAAACACCGTTTGCCCTAACTTACAGGTCCGAGGCAATGGTGCCAGTTGAGATTGGCATGCCAACCTTCATAGCTGAACAATTCCGTATAGAAGACAACAATGAAGCACTGCGTGTCGGACTAGAACTTCTCGAAAAAAAAGGAAAATAGCTTCAATCAAAATGGTGACCTACCAATAAAGAATGGGCAACTATTACAATAAGAAAGTCAAACTCCGAACATTCAAAATAGGTGGCTGGGTACTCTGAAAGATCCAACTGAACACAAAAGAACTAGGTGTGGGGAAGTTAAACCCAAATTGGGAAGGGCCATACAAAGTGGTTCAAATCAATAGACCATGAACATACTGGTTAGAAAATCCAAATGAAGAACAACTCAAGAGGCCATGGAATGTAGAACACCTGAAATATCTCTCATTTCACTAATTTCAGCTAGTTAGGACAATGAAGTCAGACTAGACATTTACTTAGAAACCTTTTTGTTCGATCAACAAGTCGGACAACAAAGTGTATTAAGCTAGTCAGACAACGAAGTCTAGTTTGTCAGACTAGACATTTACTTAGAAATATTCTTGTCCGAACACCAAGTCGAACAATGAAGTGTATTAAGTTAGTCAGGACAACGAAGTCAGACTAGACATTTACTTAGAAATCTTCTTGTCCGATCACCAAGTCGGACAACGAAGTATATTAAGCTAGTTCGGACAAGAAGTCACACTAGACATTTACTTAAAAATCTTCTTTTTAGATCACCTAGTCTGACCACGAAGTTATTATACAATGAATACATAACTAATTTTTTCTCTTTATATTTAAAAGCTCTCTTATGACCGCTACGCCAAATTGTTCACTATTCTGCAATAGTAGCTCTCTCTAGAGCTGGAAACTCAATACTTTTTTTTTCATATCAGTTTTTACGGACCAGTACTTGTTTATTGCACTCCTTCAACAATTGAGATCATGTTTCAACATCTATTAGATATATTTTGATCATTTGATGTTTCCATTAATGGCATTGGTAGGTTTAGCACATCAGCAATGGCTGCTGTGGATAACTAAGGTAGATTTTTGTAGTGTCGAGGGAACCTTAACATGGACATGGACTCCCACTTTGGAAGAGGGCATACCAAACTCTCTCTATTGTAGTGTTTTTTTTAAAGGAAAAAAAACTAGAGAACTTTTGTTTCCATTTACTATATCAAATATATTCAGATTATCGTGGGTCTATCTTTTGTAACATAAACACTAGGATACACAGCCTTGACACACAATTCATGGTCGTGATTCTCTCTTCTTTAAAATCATATAATGCTTACATCTCATGGAGGGGTGCAGGTTCCTGATGTCGAACCAGGCTGCAAAAGCAAAATGTATAGAAAATTCACATTAGCCACTTTGTTTTAAAACATAATTTATTGGAATGGGGAATTTACAGTGCACTCAAAATAATTTTACCATCATCTTTCTAACTTGTAATACATTAGAACAATGTTATTTTTATTTACCTCTTATTCAAGTCATAAAGAACTTGTAAAATAGCCAATGCATTTGGATAGCAGGGTTGGAAATGGCTCTAAGAACAAATGCAAACAAGAAAGAAAATCTTACCATGCATGAATGAACATCGTCACATCCACATAAAAGCCTCCCATTTAGCATGTCTGCAGCTTGAAATGATCCTCCTCCCTCGCTTCTCTGCAATCATCATTAGGTGATGCAATGAAAGATATGGGTGGACATACATTTTCTAAGGCTCTGATTTGGTTGGCGGGAAAAAAAATGCAAATTACCTTGTAATAATCAACAGCAACAAAGTTGGCCCATCTGTTACCAGATGAACCATAACATGTGTGAAGCATATTGATGAGATCCCCTGAATTTTGCTCGCAAGTTATCTGCTTGATTGGAATGCTCCTAAAATAGTTCACCAAAACTAGCGATCTACTTTTATCATCCAGTGCCTGTGATTCTCCGCGATTTTGACAACTTCCTGCATTCATTCCACCATCACCATCTGCAAATTTTAACAAGAAGAGTAATAAGTGATGATACACCAAACCGTCTTGTAATTTGCACCGTACACGTGTCATGGTGATCAACCTAGCGCGGGCCTCCAAGTGAGTGCCTATCCTGGTCCGACCCAAAGGTCAGATCACTCCAAGCCCAGACATCAAATCTGTATCCGGCCCATAAGTCAAATGGTCAAGCCCAATACTCGTAAGACCTAATAAAGCAAGTATCTAGGAGTTCAACCTAAGACAGGCATGACAGTAACACATTGACTCCTACTAGGAAGCCAATATCAGAGTATAACCCGTGCATGGAAACTCTACTGCATGAACAACTCTCAACAAGAAAAGGACCTGTAACAAATATCTTTCCTTAAACCACGCCACCAAAGCCATAGCCGAACAAGGAATCTTGGATGATAAATAGAAAACAAAGTTGAAGAACTAAGGTACCCTAATTTCAAGCAATACACATTTATCACGCCTTTTTGTCTCACTTTAGCATTAGAGTGTCATCGACCGCAACAACGATGGTCTTTGGAGAATACAGACTTCATCCCAAATGTACTGATCCCCAGATTACACATCTATGTTTTGCTGACGACCTACTTGCGATCTTCCATGGAGACATTCAATCCGCAGAAGCACTATCGAGTACTATGGCTATGTTCAAATCTTGCACTGGGCTTGAGGTTAATTGCTCAAAGAGCAACTTGTTTTCTGCTGGTGTATCTACTTCTGAACTGCAGTCCATTACAACTGCCTCTCTTTCAACGCAGCAGTGCTTCCAGTGAAGTATTTGGGGTTACCATTGATCTCGTCTCGATTGGACTATAATCAGTGTCTTCCTTTGATAGATAAAGTGAAAAAGAGAGTGTTATCATGGAAGAATAGAACACTATCTTTTGCTGGGCGACTCACACTTATAAAATCAGTCCTGAACAACCTACATGTATACTGGACATCGTGCTTCGCTCTTCCTCAAAGTGTCAGGGATGACATTGCTGCTATCATGAGGAATTATCTCTGGTCTGCATCGGATACTTACTCCAAGACGCCAATGGTTAGCTGGAAACAAGTTTGTCTTCCCTACAATGAAGGAGGTTTAGGGATACGATGCATTGAAACTTCTAACAAGGCTGCAATGACGAGGCATGTATGGAATATAGTCTCTAATAAAGATAACCTCTGGGTCACATGGATCAAGCGTAATCTCATTAAGGAAAAGGCCTTCTGGTTAATGGAGATACAAAATGACTCATCCTGGTGCTGGCGCAATATTCTTAAGTGCAGAGAAAAAGCTAGCTCATTAATAAGCCACTCTATTGGAGATGGAGAGGGCACGTATCTATGGAAAGACCCTTGGCACCCCACTGGAATACTCATGAATAGGTTCCCCCAGCAACTTCAATATGACTCTTTATTGCATAGGAATGCCAAGGTCAAGTCACTTATCAGACATAATGAATGGGACTCAAGGATTGACATCCATGAGGACCTTCATTGTGTAGAACTAGACACGGAGTTTCAGGATGAAGTTCTGTGGATTGGCGGGCAGGATGGAGCGTACTCAAATAAGAGTGCATATCATGCTTTGAGACAGAGAGGTGACGTTATTTCATGGTCCAACCTGGTTTGGTACAAGGGGAGAATACCAAGACATAGTTTTGTAACATGGTTAGCTCTTCATAGAGCTCTCAAGACCCAGGACAAATTGAAAGCATGGAATGTCATTGATAGGTCAGTATGCATATTATGCAATGACGAGCCAGAGAACGAAGAACACTTATTTTTCAAATGTTGCTACTCTAGTTTTGTGTGGTCTTCTGTGCTGCACTACTTGAGCTACAATCATAGCCCCCTGGTTTGGGAAGAAGAATGGGAGTGGTGTAAGCAGCAGTTCACTGGTACATCAGAGAGCACAACTGTGAGGAAGCTGGCCCTAAATGCTACAATATACCATCTCTGGACAGAACGCAATTGCAGACAATTTCAGAGAAAACATAGAGCTGCCGTGATGCTCATTCTTAAGATAAATGAGGAAATCAGGTTGCGTGCATCGGTACTGGATCTTCAAGTGGTAGATACTGCAGAAAATAGAGCTTTCTTTGACAAGTGTAAAATCAGTGTCAACTTCCAGTTACCTAGAGGAACTCTGCATCAATGGTTGAAACCAATACAGGGTTGGTATAAGGTGAATTCAGACGGCTCGCTAACAGAAAGTAGAGGAGGTTATGGTGCTATTATTCGGGATCATACAGGTCATGTACTGGCAGAAGCTACGGGATCTCAAGTAGCGCGATCAGTAGTCTTGCATGAACTGCAGGGGGTTGCAATAGGGGTCAAGCTAGCACAACAGCTTGGATTACAAAGAGTTGAACTCTGCATGGATTCTAGTAATGCTCTCAAGTATCTTACTACCAATAAAGTGCCACCATGGGAAGCTATACACATCACAAGAAGGTTGAAACGAGTCATTGGCGTTTTCGAAGATTGCAAGCTTACACACACAGTTAGAGAAACAAACCAAGCTGCTGATATATTATCTAAACTGTTGCCTACTCATGAGTTTGTGGAGTTAGTCCCTAGCTCCTTTGCTGAAGATCTTAAAAAGATTATATTTGATGATGCGAGTGGAAGGAAATACTTGCGAATGTAATCTGATCATTTAATCCTTTTCTTTTCAGTGGTTTGGGGAGCCCATTTATACCCCCACACTCGCCTTTCAAAAAAAAAAAAAACACATTGTAGTAACTTCTTTTAGGAGGCGGAGGCCCCGGAAAAAATGCTGTTTGAAAGTTGAATTATTAAGTCTAGAAAAAAATATCAAAATGCAAAAGCAGGAGATAGTTTGCTTACATTGATTTTCAACCATGTAGTTCCATTGATAAGCTATTCCTTCAGTCTGTTGCTTGGATTCAATGGAAGTAAATACTACAAGTCTTTGATTATTAGTAATCATGTCACTGACCAGAGGCCAATCCTGGCCATTTAGAGGCATGTTTGACAATGGAAACCAATACTTGATCAAACCTGAATCATTGAAGATTTTTGTCAACCCATTTGGAGTTTGTACATAGTCTTCTAATATTAGAGTCAATATTTCTGATGGATTTGCTGATAAGAAAGCTTCAATCTCCTTCAGAGTATCCATCGCAGGTTCCTATCAAGTTATAAACCATATTTTCACCAAATTAGTGTATATGCAAGGAATCGGAGGTTGGTAAGGTCTTTATTTGCTCATTTTATCTATTTATTTTCATTTTAAATGAATAAAAATCGTTAGATAGGTTATTATGGTTATAAGACAAGAGTCAAAGTGAGTTGGTTGAAGTACACTTACAAATGCAGTAAAAGGATTGCATTCTCCTTTAGGGGAATGACACAACCATATATCTCCTTCAAAATCATATGTATCCAACATTAAGGCTCGAGCACCATTCTGCAAATAAGCAATTATTCCATCTTAAGTAATATATACACAAAAATCAATATTGAACTTATGTAGATGATTGGAAAAATAAAAAAATAGTATAAATTACAAAATAAATAAAAATGATACATACATTCAACTGTTGAGTGACAGTGTCTTCTTGATTTGTAAAGGTTACTCGAGGAACTCCTGTGTGTGATGGCTCCCCATCGATTGCGTAAGAGTTGTGTGTGGTCAAAAATGCATATTTATTGAAAGGTAATGAATTATTCTGTAGGGGGAAAACAAGGATTTGTAAATTTAGTAAATTGGCAGTTTATCAGTAAACAGCAATCTTATTAATTCATCCACTTGAGAAATTTATAAGCTGAGACTCATCTGCACCTTCATACGAAGACTTTACACACTAATCAGTCTGAATACATACCCCCGTCAACCATCCGAATTACTCGGTCCTATATAATATTCACACAATCACACATGCATAGAGAAAAGGGGAAAAAGTGTTAATTACCAGTAATGTAAATGGGTCTGTAATGGTTGATCTCACACATCTGTTCCCTTGAAAACCTTCTGGGCATGAGAAACAATAAAGTCCTGCTCCGCAATCTCCATCAGTAGAACATTCATCCAGGAGCTATATAGAACAAGGGACAATCGCATGCAAATATTCAATCAAATCATGGCACCAACAGAAGTTGATAAAAAACAAAAAGAAGAATCACTGACCTTGCATTGTCCATTAGAACAAGCAGTTGCAACAGTAGTGATTAAGATGATAGCTGAGATTATGATCACTATAGGGAAACCCATTAGGTGCCGGGCAGAAATTTTAGAGTTTCTTTCTTGTTAGAGACTAGAACAATAACAACATCATATACGTACGTCCATTAAATACCCAAATTAAATATTCTTTGCAAATGACAAAAAATGGTATTTGTTTTAAACAAGGGAGACTCAGCAGGCTAGCTATAATTGGTTGACAAAGTCATTAAAACAAGAGAGAAATGTCTCATGATATAAAATATTGATTACTTATTTTTTGAATTATAAGTCCTAATTAATTTATTTAATTAGGAGAATAATAGATCTTCAAGATAAAAAATAAAAAATAAAAAATAAAAAATAAAAAATAAAAAAAAGATCTTTAAGATGATTATCCACATAAAAATAAAAATAAAATAAAAATATAAATAAAAGTAAACGTTGAGAAGTAAGTTCATAGAAATCTTGTTTGGATGGGAAAAAGCAACAAACAAACAAGGAAAAAAAAAATGAAACAAGTGAATAAATATGCTCGGAGAACCCAAAACCAAATGAGTTGGCACATCATGGATTGCCTCAAATATGACAAAAGCAATCATTCAAGTAAAGGAATTAAATGAGACATTTGATGGTCCATATAATCCATCTATCTTGATGTTCTCACCCACTTCTAGTCAAATTTCCACTATCTTTAAAAAAATTTGGTTATTTTGATTTTGGGGTTTATTTATTTTATTGTAATTGACTTTGGGTTTTATTTTGAAAACTATTTTAGTTTGGGGTTCAAGATGGCATCGTCAATCCATTTGACTATTAAACGTTTTTAAAGTGATAACATTGCCCTTAATAAAATTAAAGAAAATGTGGTTGTCTCACTCAGCAGCGATGGCTAGAGAGGTCGGGCTATTCAAGAAGAAGGGGGGGCTTGTTGGAGAAGATTAGGAGATGAGGAAAGTGGTCGTGTGTCATATTAGATAGAAAGGTGGTGGTGTTACTTTGGTAATAGTGTCAAAGAATGAAATTGGTGGTATCACAAAGCAAATATTATAAATCAAGTACAATATAATTACGATCAATAGACAAGAATTAGGTTTTTTTTTTTTTTTTTTTTTTTTTTTTGCTCTTAAGACGAATTTCACCCTGTTTTAAGTGTTAAACAGTTTAACGAAAAATATCTCTCAACATTCAACATACAAAGATGTTACTTTCCTCAAGTAAAAGCACTCCAAACTAAAAGAAGTTGCGAACCAAACTTTATGTTGAATTCTCGTAGGAACTTTGAGGAGAATGTAGCAATATGAGGGAGAATTTGCAACTTTTGTATTTTGAATGTAATTATAGCGGACGAGTGTTGAGTAGTGTGAAGAATTAAATGGGGCTCAACTTTAATAGAAGTAAGGGTTGGAACCTCGAGAGCTATATTTTTAGACTGGACTTAAAGCTCTTTGATAAACACCAAAACATTAATTTTTACGCCCCATTTAGGTATTTATTATTCTCTAGATGTGCTTAAAATTAATTAAATCCCTCTATTTATCTCAAAATTGATTATTGTCATAATTTTTGTTGGAAATCGAGAAATGTGAGAAATTAGAGATAATTCCACCATTAATTTGCATGTCGAAGGGCAATTAGATAAATTATGTGCGAAGAGATTCAATCTAGATCAAGCCTAAAAATCCAACCAAATTCTAAATACTTTTTAATGACTCATCCAATGTTTTGATCCCAAAATCACAAAAAATTAAAAAAATAAAAAAATAAAAAAATAACCTATCCACACCCCCATTTTAATTTCTGGTTGATACCCAAATGTACCATTAGCATTTTCCATCAATATCCTTTCAAAAATATTTTTAAAACCACTCTTAGAATTTTGGAATTATTTAATTCTCGAAAATTTAAAGGTTTTATTTATTTATTCCGATACAATTCATCCAACAATCCACTTAAACACTGACTATGATAAATCTCAACTATCCACTTTCTCAAACAAACTGAGTCGTCAGACACAAGGAAGTAAGTCAAAGTCGTTGGATTTTTAAGTTACAACTCAACCGTCTAAGCACATGCATAGGTTTATATATAGAGGCTATTTTTCTACTCAAGTGAGCTTTTTCTTTTAGGTTTTATTTTTGGAGAGAAGTTGCAAGTTTTTAATTTGTAGTCCAACTATTATTTTCACTAAAGTAGAAGTAAGTTTCATTTTTATTTAATCATTTCTTGTCTTTCATTTCATTTATTTTTAGCATTAGTTTCTCATTCTCAATAATTTCTTTTAAGTATAATTTGTTTTCATCATTCATGGAGAGCTAATCCTTCCCTCTCAAGGGAAAGAGATTGAGCCCCATGAAGATGTAATGGTAGTTAGCATGTATTCCCAATATCTATGAAGTAAAGTAAAAGAACTAATAGTAAGAAGTACTTTGAAGGAAAGTTTCATTTGTTGAATAAGCAATAAATTTTATTCGAACAAATAAAGTATTTCCTATGTCTTTTAGGATTTTTTCAATGAAAAATATTAAAATCTAATGATGTTCCATAAATGAAATATAAGATTTGATTAAAGTTTGAGGAAAATGTAAGGATCTTTATTCCTTAAAATCCAACAACTCAATTTATGTAGGTTGAAAATCCATGTGGTTTGAATACTTTGGGAGATATTAAAGTACATTTTTAGCATATCATTACATTGAAATGTCGTGATTCTTATACTCTTGAGATTTCTCCACCTTTCAATTCTAATTCATAAATAAATCAAGTATTTAATTACTTGTTTCAACTCACCATGAGTCACATCTCTCGTCCATCCATCAATCTTTCCTTTAATTAAATTTTCCTTTTTTTATTTATTTATTTTCTTTTCTTTAGTTTTTAAATTGTTATCAAGTATTGGCTTCTTACTCAAGTGAAGTAGTCAACAACCTCTACTTTCACTGTACATTTTTTAGATTATATTGTATGTTGAAGGATAAAACAAACAAAAAAAATTTAATTTTTTTGAAAATCATACAATGACAATAATATTGACATCAATCACTCTTTGTAGCTTTTATTGGACGAGAGTACCACATAAAGATTCCGGGAAACTTTTCATAGTAAAGAACACATTTTCCAAAGTATATTTAAAAGTATGAATGAGATATTTTCCATCATTTTTAAACAAGTTCAGTTGAATGACTATAATAGAATACTTTCCTCTTAATGGAGCATATGCCCAACGTTCTTCCATCCTCCTATAAAAATTTTCAAATAGGAACACATGCCATTCATATTGGTTATACTGAGCATGGATACCTCTAAGACCAACTCAAGTGGGGGTATGTATAGGGGTCCTATTAGAAATTATGATACAAGAAGTTAGTATTTTTCTAATATGGTCAACATTAGGAAATATTTCTTTTTGAAAATTTTGATTATAAAGGAGAGCATGCAATTTCTTTCTTCTCTAATTCAAAGGGAAATTGTTGTTAAGGACAATCTTCATGCAGTAAGGATCGAAGATATTCATGAGGTAGATGATACCCCATGGAAAATAACTCACTATATCTAGAGTGGATAAATCTCTTTGCAAGTTTGGAATCTTTCCAACTCAGACATATATATTCAAGGTGCCAACCAATTTACTGTTAAACTCGCAACTAAATAATCACCTCATGTTAGTGTTAATATCTCTTGTCCCTCTTTGAATAGAGATGGCTGAAATTTCTTTTACTTTTGGGCATGGATTAAAAATAAATAAAGTTGGTTTCTTACAAAATAAAAAATCCTATACTTAAGATAGAGAAGATAAAAAATTTCTTCTTTGCTTTTGGAGATTAGGGTAATAACCTCTTCTGTGTGTTGAATATTGTTAATATATAAGGGAGGGGCCCCTTCAATCCTTTTTCTTACTTTGCATATAATAATAATACGGAAACTTTAGCCATAGGTTCCACAATTTATTCCATCTTTGAGTTTAGTCCTATATTTGTCCAGCTTTGAGTCTTGGTCCTAAGATCTTGTTGCCTTTGTTGACCTTCAATTTTTCATTACAAATGTAGGACCTAAACGCAAAGCTTGTACAAATTGTAGAACCTAAAGTCTAAATATATCTATACCAAAGTTAATATTATTTCGAAAACATAAAAATTCACTTAACTACCAGATAGAGAGCTAATGGTCAATGTGGTGTTGGGATCTAGACTCAAAGATTGACAAACTTGGGACTTAAACTCAAAGCTGGAATAAATTATGGGCTAATAATATTAATGGATAATAATTTAAAAAAACTAATACACTGAATTCGATAAGATTAAATAGATGTAGAGACACATCTTCAAAGGGTCATGACGTAGAGAGGCACCAAGGCTTTAAAAGATACATACAACAAGTATCTAGAAATGCCCAAAAACCCAACATCGGTTCGACAGTGGGCTTAAGTATGTATCATAATTGTTATTTTTCCATAAGTTGCATAAATGAATATTTCAATTTGTCTCGATGTTCATTATAATAAATTAAAAAAAAAGATATCCTAAATTTCCAACAATTTTATCCATAAATTTTGTTAGATTAATTTTTGAGGTTTACAACATTTCCCACAAACTTTGTGAGCTCCTTGATTCCTATCTAACAAAATTAACAACAAAAAACAGTAATGGATACTCCAACGTACTCAATATATCTAGGTTGGCAATGGAGACCTTTAAGGTAGTCTTTGATACTAATGAAAACAAGGGATCTGAAATTAGCTTGTTAAACAATATTTATTTATTTTATCACACAAGGCAAGCTGGGTGTAGAAACTAAAGAATACATGTGAGATTATTTCACTGTAGCTAGGACCAATTTTTATAGTAGATGTTATGTTTATAGGTTTCAAATCATATAAGTTTTTAATAATAAAATATGAACTTCCAAAAATTAGAAACTATACCTTTGAGATCTTCGGAATATTATCAAACTTATTTCAGATAGTTGAGGTATTAATAAAAAAGGAGCAAGTAATTAAAGTAAGGTGGGCCCGTGGTATTTACAACTTATAAATATTTTGAAAGCGTAGATTTTATGGGATCCTTTGAGTAATTGTATCAGCTTTTAATTGAACTAAAAAAAATGTTGAAGCATGGCTTCTTGTGTTAAACATCTCTTTAACTTATAACGAAAATTAACTGGATGAACATTTCCCGCGTCCGAAATATCTTTGAAATCCTGATAATGTCCTCGGCCTATTAAAATTGATGAGTAATAATACGACTAAACAAATAAAATTGTAACAAATTTGAAACAACCGCGACTCTTTACATCTTTGTGATGGTCAACTACTTCAACATATATAGTTGATAACTACGTCAAATTTTCAACTAAAAATTTAAGATATATATAGGACCACAAAAATACCGCCAAAGCAAAATTATACCAAGGTTTGGAAAATTCAGGTTAATACGGTGAAAGCAAAACAGGTAAATTATTACAAAACACCTCCGCTTATATATATACTTCATTTTTTAATTTATATTATAAACATATAGATTACTATTTACTATTTTTTTCAATTGTTTAATTTAAATCGGTCAGAAAATCATTTTTCCATCATCTTATATGGGAAGTCAACGAGATATGCATGAAACAAACTACAATGCAATGGGTACAGTTCAAAAGTTTGGAAAACCAGATATTTTTATTACAATGACATGCAACCCAAATTGTGAAAAATGAGAAATGAATTGTTTATTGAAGAACTTCCTCAAGATCGACCTAATATTACAATAAAGGTTTTCCATGCAAAATGTGAAGAACTAAATAATGATATATTTACAAAAATAGGTATAGGGAACATGGTTACGCATGTGCATATTATTGAATTCCAAAAAAAATAAAAATTCATATGCTCATAATACTGAGTGATGACAATAAGCTAAAAAGCGCAAATAACTACGACGAAATAGTTCATGCTGAAATCCTAAATCCAAATGTGGAACCTGAGTTATATAATATTGTTGTCAAATATATGATTCATGAACCATGTGGAACGTTAAATTCAAGATTCGTGTATGGTTCATATAAAAAGATATCCAAAGCAGCTTGCACTGCCACTCTTCAAGAGAATGACTCATACTCGATATATAGAAGACATGATGAGGGTCCATATGCTGTTCTTAGTAATGGTCTTCAAGTTGACAATAATTGGGTTGTTCCATTTAATCCTTGGCTATTGAGAAAATACAGTTGCCGTATCAATGTAGAAATTTGTTCTACTATCAAAATTGTCAAATACCTTTACAAATATGTATGATCGAATCTTCATGCAAGTAATGTCGCAACATGGGCACGATGAGATCAAACAATATGTTGATGCATGTTGGGTGTCCACAAGAAAGAATGTGGAAGATCTTCAAGTTTACGCTAAATAAAACATATTCAGTTGTATATTCCCTACAAAAACATCTTCCTAATACGCACATAGTTTTTTTATGAGAACAAAATCTTGATGACTTACTATGTGATAAAAGAACCAATTGTACAATGCTATCTGAGTTCTTTACAACAAAAAACATTGATAAATATGCAAGACTACTTCTTTGTCGAGAGTTTCCTGAACATTATAAATAAGAAAAATCGAGAAACATTGGCTAAGAATATCGGACAATATTAAAGTCATCAGCAGAATACACACGGTTTCACAATTGGAAACTCAAAAGTATTATTTACGTATCTTGCTAACCATATTAAAGGTCCAAAATCATTTGAAGTTTAGCTTACAGTCAATTCAATAATATACACATCATTCAAGCAAGATACTGAGCAACAAGAATTACTGAAATAGATGGCGTCGTACGTGAATGTTTATTAGAAGCATTTGCAATACACATGCCTTCACCATTGATAAAGTTATTTGGCACAATACTGATGGATTGTGATCCTTATAGGGTTCGGGAGTTATGGGATGAGATTTTCCAATTCATGATTAATGATTATGCATCCATAAGTTCCTCAAATCAAGCAACAATAAACTATCTACTCATAGGCATCAACTGTTTATTCGTTGAACATAACATAAACATATCTCAATATGACTAGTTGCAAGTGAGTCAATATTTCACTACGTATTCCCATATGTCAAGGTTGGGTGCAAAGAAACATTAACTTGCAACTAGTGTAATCAATTATTCTATCAAAAGCAGCTTGGAGAAATACTTGTTCAATAATTGAACAAGTATTCTATCAACTGTTTTATTGATCAAGTATTCTATCAGTTATTCCCATATGTCTTTATGAATACATTGAAGGCAGCTTGGAGTATGTCATCAATGAAGACTTTATGATATGACTTTGGGTCTTCACCTCCCACTCCACAGTAAGGTTGCATAGATTATGAAAAAATCCATAAAAACATGAACCATCAAGTAATCAAAACAAAATTTTGTAACATTGAGGATTAAAGTACCAAAAGATTTACTCAAAATTGGCTTGGAATTGTGACGGATTGAAAGAGTTCAACAACGTTGAGCTTCTCCTTATTGTCCTTGTTGATCAGATAAACCATGATACATGTTGGGATTCTAATCACATATTTGCATTCAAGCTGGTAGCATTTCCTCTTGTCCTATTGGATGAGGTTGATGATTCCCTTCCTGTACTCAACCGACCAAAATTAATTATATCAAAGTTCGGATTTTTATTTTTTTTATTTTTTATAAAACAAATTAATGAATTGATGACCAAGTAAGAAATGAATTTCTAAATAGAAAATGAATCATGTTTCCGATCTAATTTCCGATCTAATCAGTGGCGATGTTGAATTTCCACAAGAAAGTCTCTCTTGGCTAATGACTTTGACACATTGAATTTCATATTGGTCTTTCAATGAGGCGAGTCATATTTCGTTATGGGTGTTAGATATATATTTTTTCTTATTTTTCTTAAGTTTTAGAATTCATACATTTTTTTTCTTTTACTTGCAGTGTAACCAAATAAAAAGATATGAAATCCCAAACAACACATGAAATATAACAATATCGTTATTCACATAGTGAAATAAGAGTTAATATGTCCAAAGAACAACATAATCACTATGAAACTCTTCAGAGAGAACTACGCCACAAATGATTAAGTCTCATAACTGAAGAGGAACGATCTTTGCGGTGGTAGCGAAATCGAAATATCTAAGGCAATGGCGGTAGAACTTGAGTGCAGAACAACGATCTTTTGCAAAGGGAGCGTGATTGTATACGTCAAAGATAACGTAGGGCAAACATGACTGCAGAGCAAACAACATGTGTCGTATATGACAATTACAACATATGGAAAACTCTAATCTTGATGACATGATCCAAAGCAACAAAAAAAATTTAGAGGAACAAACAAGATGTATGATACATATCTACATCGCGTTTGTTGTCTATATTGTTCAACATATTTTGACTAACTGTTGAATAATATATCTTCACGTGCAGCCGCTATCGAACGAAATAGAGTCCTCATAGTCATAGATAATCATGTCCAAGATGAAATTAGTCGGATAAGTGGACGTAGTGTGAACGCTAGATTGAATTTAAGTCGAAGCAACCTAGAAGTCGACGTCGGTAAGAAAAAAGGTTATTTATCTTTTAACCCCCATTAATTTCGGTGAAACCTTACTTGGGTGCCATTAATTCCTTTTATTTTGTCTAATACCCATTTTGAGTGTTGATTGTTAAGTCAATGGGTTTGACTACTGAAAACTATTAAATGTTTTGAAATGCATGAATTACCCTCACATGCCAAGCACATGATGGGTACCAAACAAGAACTGCTAGAATACTATGGGTGCCAAGCGGCAAAATTCGGCTTCTAATTTGTCTCTCTCTTTCTCCCCCATCTCTCTCTGTTTTTGCAACCGCCGGTCGCCCCCTTCATTGTCCCTCTCTTTCTGTTTCATTTTACAACATCTCAATACAACAATGGCATAATATTGCATATTGAAGGAAGGCCTTTAGCTAGGGGATGGTACAGTCCTTGTTATTACTTGTACAAACACAATTCTAAATAATTTTAGATCGAGTAAAAACATATCGAAATAGGTAAATACCTCGTACAAGTTATGTTGGTGCATCCTAAAGTTATGTTGGTGCATCCTAAAGTGTTTTTACACCAAAAGTGTGATCAATGATTTGCTCCCTTTGAAGAGATAGAGTTCAATATCAAACTTTTTGATATCTCTCTATTTTATTCTCCCAATTTATTTATTTATTTTTCTTACAACCAAACATAACAGTAGTGAAAATAGATGAAATTTTGTTTTCATTTCTATTTTGCATTTCATTGTGCATGTTGTTTATATGGTGAATTCATGGAGCATAAAAAAGGTTGAGCATGGGCACACATTAATTGTGAAGACAAAAGAATTGAAGGAAAGCATTGGTTACTAATGCTTTTGGAAGTTAACTACCCTTAAGCAGAAACCACGTGACATGCTTTTAATCATCCTTTTATATTAGTTGTCGAATACATTTGAGCAAGTTTAGATACCTTTTGTAAACTCTATGGACATGCAAATCTTAGATAATGAAACTAGCCTAACTTACTTGCGTAAATGTGTTAAACATTCACATTAGTACATTGGAAGCCAACACGACTCGTCAAACACAATGGATAAATAGTTGGGTAATGATGCATTTGAATGAAGAACGGGACGAATTTAGAAATATTTCACATTGGAACCAAATGGCACAACACATCTTTTTATTTTGATTTTATGAAAACTGGCTACTATGGCATGTGCAAAATGTGTTCCTTACTAACCAATTGGTTATATGTGAAAAACATTGCACCTGGGTTGCATTGATTAGAATCAACTACAAAATTCGCTCTATTCATATGAGTTTGTCTGCTGACGATTTTTGCCAGATTGATGCTCATCCCAGTCACATACAAACAAATGGTCTGGTAAAAAATTTCTTTTCGCTTTACATCAACATCTAGTATGAATATAACCAATACCAAACATTATTGGAAAAGAACAAAACCAATACCGAGGGTTATTGTAGAACAAATTGAAATTTTATGTAATCCATAATAGAAACTCTGAAACACAATTGAAAAGATCGTATTGATATATGAACCAATCAACCAAATAGATCTTAAAATAATAACAAACCAGTAAACTTTCCTTCGATTGTTTTGCATATACCCCTCTACAAAGCAAGAAATCCCAAACCCAAATTAATTTCATTTTAAAAAGCAAATTTGGCTATCATAACTGCCAGTACTATCCTCCTACTATTCATTTGTAATTATTTACTTCGTTGTTGTGGAAATGTGTTTATGAGAACTTGTAAGTTGAGGCATTAAGAATGATCTTCCTTAGCCCACAAATTGGTGATAAGATCATTAATGAAAATCCTAGAATGATACAAATATGAAAATACACAAAGCCGAGAGTTGTTATAAGTTTCTTCATTTTCATAACAAGAAATAACGATTTGAAACACAAAAACAAATCCTTTTAACTAACCCAATTTGTCATCTATGATAAGCTGAATTTCCTGGGCTTTTTTATGCAAGGGGGCTTGAAGGCGTGAAAAATGCAAAGTTTAATATTAATAACAACTAGTACGCTAGTATTTGAAAGAACATGAGATAGAAAAAAAACTTACAAAATATGTTGTAGGGCCAAAAGCGAAACCTCCAAAGAATCCAAGAAGTTCTCCAAAGTAGGGGAAGCACATAGCAATAAACATTGTAAATGTTTTTTTTTTTTGAATGGCAAGCGTGGGGGTTTATATGGGCTCCCCAGACCACTAAAAAGAAGAATAGGTCTGTTACATATGAGGATATTTTCTACCTCTAGCAGCATCATACACAATTTTCTTGATATCTTCTGCAAAGGAACTTGGAATAATCTCCACAAACTCGTGATTAGGAAGAAGCTTAGCTAGTTTATCTGCTGCCTAGTTTGTCTCCCTAACCGCGTGCCTTACCCTGCATTCAATGAACTGGTTTAATTCCTCCCTGATACATCTAGTAGTGTGAATTGCTTCCCATGGAGGAGCTTTAGTGGTGGTTATGTACTTGTAAGCGTTGCTTGAGTCCATACAAAACTCAACTCTCTGGTAACCATGTCTGTGAGCTAGCTTGATTCCCATCTCAATCCCTTGGAGCTCATGTAGGACAACTGATTGTGCTTTCTGAGATCCTGCTACTGCTGCTACCACTAGGCCTTCATGGTCCCTAATCAAGGCACCATAACCCCCCTAGTGCCTATTAGAGAGCCATCAGAATTCACTTTGACCCATCCTTGTTCAGGCCTCTCCCATGCATGCCAAGTACTTAGTACTCATATGATATTGAGCTTCTATTCTCCACTCATCAAAGATCCCTCAATTTTTAGCATTGTCTTCCACCTGTAGATCCAGGATTGAGGTTCTTAATATTACATCTTCAATCACCTTTGAGACTAGCTCAATTGCTGATTTGAATTTGGACTGGAAGACTCTGCTGTTTCTTTCGATCCATAAATGGTAAATAGAAGCATTCATAGCTAGTTTTTTAATCACAGTGCTAGGACATTTTCCCGTGAATTTCACTTGGCACCAGTTCCATTCAGCTAGCCAATCCATAGGTTGATGCCTATATCCTAGCTTCATAAGAATACTTGTCCATACAAAGCCGGAGTATCTACACTTAAAGAATAGATGCTCAATTATTTCTGGTTCATCACTACAGAGTGAGCAACCTGAACTTGCTATGACTCTCCATTTTTCTAGCTTATCTTTAGTCTTGAAAGCCTTATTCAAAACAAGCCAGGTAATGAAACTATGTCTCGAGATTCTACCTGTGAACCAAACCTGTTTGGACCAGGATATTGGAGGTGATCTCTGTCTCAGTGAGTGGTAAGCACTTCTGTTAGAAAACTCTCCTTCTTGACCCCCCATCCAAGTAACTTTATCATTGTATTCACTGTCAGTTTCAACCGAGCCTAGCTCCTCATAGATATCAGCCATGTCTGCCCTCTCATTCAGTCTCGTCTTCCACCTATTGTCAGTGATGAGTGCACTAACCTTGGCATTACGATGGAGCACAGAGTGGTATGTGAAGTGTTGTGGAAACCTGTTTATAAGGATACCCAGTGGATGCCACGGGTCTTTCCACAATAATGTTCCTTTTCCATCTCCAATTGAGTGCACTATAAGCTTACCAGTCTGCGGTCTAGACTTCAGTATGTTACGCCAACACCAGGATGATTCACTTGGGATGTCCATGGTCCAGAAGTGTTTTTTGTTGATCAAGTTTGCTTTGTTCCAGTGGACCCATAAGTTGTTCTTGCTAGAAGCAGTATTCCATACATGGCTTATCATTGTTGCGTTGTTTGAGGTTTCAATACACCTTACACTCAAGCCCCTCTCATTATAAGGCCTGCACACTTGTTGCCAACTAATCATAGGAGTCTTAGAGTATGTGTCTGATGCAGACCACAAGAAATTTCTCATCATTCCTGTTATATCATCTCTCACACTTGAGGGTCGTATGAAGCAGGATGTCCAGTATACATGAAGGTTGTTCAAAACTGCCTTAATCAAAGTAACTCTTCCTGCATATGATAGGGTCTTATTCTTTCAAGATTGGACTCTCTTGCGGATTTTATCGACTAGAGGAATGCATTGATTGTAATCCAATCTGTAAGATATCAAAGGCAGCCCCAAGTATTTCACAGGAAGCACCTCTAGTTTAAAATCAAGATACCTAGTTATCATAGATAGCTTTTCATTGGGTACCCCTGCAGCAAACAAATTGCTCTTTGAGCAATTGATGTCTAGTCCCGTGCATGTTTTGAAGAGTCGCAAGCCACTATGAAGTGCCTTTGCAGATGTGGTGCTCCCATGAAAGAAAGCAATGAGGTCATCAGCAAAACATAGATGAGTAACCTGTGGGTTTTTACACTTAGGGTGCAGAGTGTAGTCACCATCATCCACCTTCTGTTTCAGGATAAGATGCAGGAATTCCATAACAAACACAAACAAGTATGGGGACATCGGGCACCCCTGACGTATCCCTCTTTTGGCCTTGATGAAGCCTTTAAGAGACCCATTGATTGAAATAGAGAATCTAGGTGTCATAATGCAGGCCTTCACCTAGTCTATGAACTGTCCAGGAAATTGCATCTTCCTCATGACTAGCGTTATTGCTTCCCATCTCACCATATCATAGGCCTTTCTAAGGTCTATCTTGGCCACACATCTGGGCACTCCTTTGTTCCTATGATAATTTCTGACCAGCTCATGAGCTAACATCACATTGTCGTGTATATATCTTCTTCTTATGAATACTGATTGGTCCAAGCTAACCAGTCTGTTCACCACTTTCTTCATCCTATTTGTCAGGATCTTAGTAATGCATTTGTATAGTACATTGCAACAAGAAATTGGCCTAAAATCACCCAGATAAGATGCATTAGAAACCTTAGGAATTAAAGTAATATACGTTGCATTTACCTCACCAAGCAGTTTTTTGCTTCTGAAAAAGTTCTTAACCGCCCTTGTGAAATCATTCCCTACAATTCTCCATGCTGATTTGAAGAAGAAAGATGAAAATCCATCAGGTCTTGGGGCCTTGTTTGAGCCTATAGAAGCCAGTGCTTCTGTGATTTCATTCCTGCTCACTTCCTGGATAAGCTCCATGTTCTCTGCCTCATTCATTGTTATTTCAACTTGCAACATATCAATGATTTGAAGTATCAATGACTGAACAAACATTGTAAATGTTGCTTAAAGAGAAGAGTAAGAAGAGTTAGATTTGAATTGCCATTAAGAAAACTAAATACAAATTCTTTTGAAACCATGAACAAATGATATCTAAAAAGATTGGCATTACTTACCAACATAAAGAGTACGTGCAACCAAACAAAGAGGAAGACCAGGTGTACAATGAAACTTTTATTATGCAAGAATATTCATGTGCACGACAAAAAACTCTGTAGAATTCAGTATCTATTGTAATACCTGATAGCTTCCGATAATGTGGACAACAACAAACATGTTAGCCATCATGATTAACCAAGTAGGCTTCTCCAACGAAATGAGGATGTTATCTGAAACTTGGTTTCCAAATATATAGTATCCAATGAGTGCAATGTAAGATATATCAACAACGATATATGCAACAACCACACCCTTCCACAGTTTCTTGGATGGTTTCTCAGGTGTTGAAGGGATTGTTGTTTGAATCTCCAAGACAACGTTATGTCATGCGTAAGCAAATGCAACGGAATGAGGGGAAAAGGAAGGGGTGGCCAGTGGTTGCGAAACAGAGAGATGGGGGAGGAAAAGAGAGATTATAAGCCAAAATGTTTACCGTTTGGCACCCATAGTGTTCTAGCAATTCATGTTTGGTATCTATCACGTGCTTGGCACGTACAATTATTTCAGGCATTTCAAAAAGTCTAATGGTTTCCCACAGTCAAACCATTGACTTAAAAGTCATCACTAAAAATGGGTGTTAGATGGAGTAAAAGGAATTAATTAATACCCAAGTAGGGTTTCACCTAAATTAATGGGAGCTAAAAGGTAAATAACCCTAAGAAAAATTGTAGAACTAAATAAATACACTGCAATTAATTTGTCCACTACATGTTCCATATATTTGGATAAATTACTAAATATTCGCTCCTTTGTAGGGGTCAAGGCACATAGCCAATACTGGAAGATCTAGATCTACTCGTGTAAATAGGGATGATAATGCTATTGACGATTAAGACAATGATCAAGACACAATACAACCGGAATGTAATCAATGTTTACCGTCTTATCCAAAATTTTATTATTAAAATAATTTATAAATCACAACTTCCATACAAACTAATAACATCTTTTAAATGATAACATGTGATTACGATGGAACATACTTAGTTTCACAAGTTTCAAATTCAAGAAGGTCAACGGTAGCGACATCCCATAATTGTGCAAAAGACTATAATGATTCGCAAAACATTCGTCCATTTCAATTAAGAAATGTCACCATATGTTGTCATTGTCAAGCCAAATTATTTCCTCATGAATCAATAAATAAATGTTGAGGCATGGCTTCTTGAGTTAAACATTTCTTTGACTTATAACGAAAATTCACCGGATAAAAAGTGTTCACGTCTGAAATGTCTTTGGAATCCCAAAAATGCCCTCGCCCAATTGACTAAAACCCAAACCCATCCTTGAATAAAAAAGTATCTATTCTCCATTCCTCATCACGAAGAGTCGTCTCTGCACACTTTCATCGCAATAGTTCCACCGCCTTCCCCAAACTCCAAACCGATTAAAGCATGTGAGCTTTCTCTCTATATCAGTCACACTCGCTAAGTTGGACACTCATAATCCTTTTATTCAAGTGTTGAGACAAGTTTCTCTATGTGAAGCCAACTATGACTTCAGACTACAGATAAAGGAACTCGCCTCTAATCGTCATCAATACAATTTGCCAATTTCTTCCAAAGTAGTTGTTTTAGTTGATAGTGAAGACCCAATAGACATAACTAAAAGAGACATAGTAGTTGAAACAATAAAGGAGAAGTGTTCAATGTGCTAGACACTACTAGATTTTTTTACCCTCTCCAATATCCCCCTTTCCATCCATATGGAGATTTTTATGGGATTTGAACATATTCAACAGTGATGCTCATAGAATCAATTGTCGGGCTTTCTTTTATTCTTCATGTGATACGTACTCAACCTTATATGTATATATCCAATTTTAAAATTATATACTAATTACTATATTTTTCATAGAATAATTAAACAAATAAAATTGTAACAGATTCGAGACAACCACAACTCCTTCATGGTGGTCGACTCCAACAATATATATTTGATAACTACGTCAAATTCTTAACTAAAAAATTAAGATGTATACGAGACCGCCAACATACCATCAGAGCATATCTGTACCAAGGTTTGCAAAATTCAATTGAATCTGGTGAAAGGAGAGCAAAAAAGTTATTATTAAAACACCTCCGCTTATATCTATTATTTTACCAAATTTTTTCATTTTTTTTATCATAAACTGTTAGATTACTATTTTTCAATTGTTTAAGTCAATTCGGTCAAAAAATCATTTTGCCATCATCTGATATAGGAAGTCCACGGGATATACATGAAAGATACTAACGATGCAAAGGTTATAGTTTATAAGTTTGGAAAACCAGATATTTTATTACAATGATATGCAACCCAAATTGGGAAAAAAATCAGGTAACAGTTATATCTAGATAAATTCTTCAAGATCGACTTGATATAATAACAAGGGTATTCTATGCAAAATGTGAAGAACTAAAGAATAATATATTTACAAAATGAGTTCTAGAGAACATGGTTGCACACGTGTTTTTTTATTGAATTCCAAAAAAGAGGATATCCATATGTTCATATTCTCATAATATAGAGCAACGACGATAAGTCGCAAAGCCTTAATGATTAGGACAAAATAGTTCATGCTAAAATCCCAGATACAAATGTGAAACCTGACTTATACATTATGGTGGTCATGACTCCTTTTATTTATTTGAGCGATTATTTGTTTCAACCCTTGTTACCACAATCAGGAATATGAGTTTGGAGCAAAGCTTTTGTTTTATTTAGGCACTTGCTTATTATGCTCCCGTGTTACATGAGCACCAATATTAGATATTTTGAAGAGTTATGAAATACGTAGAATTTACGACAGTTGTAAATTAGCCCAAAGGTTCAAATCCAAACAAAAGGTTCAAATCCAAACAATTCTTTTGCATTTTCAACTTCTTCAGAAATTAGTATCAATCAAAATAATTCCACTACTCTTTAACATTTAATTATTAGTTGATCTTCTTTGGTCTTGTATTTTTATTTTCTTGCTCAGACATTTTTTTTTCTTTTGAATGAGTTGAGCACTTGGCAGCCTAACAATGTACTTCCAATTGGTGTGCTTGCTCAGTCCTAGATTAAGGTTTTCCATGCACGCAAACAATTTAAGGTACCCCCACCCAACAAAATTTGAAAAACCAAGAGCAGTCCTATATATGCAATCCTATAGGTACATGTTACTCAATATGATGTTAGGAGTCCAGTATATTAGGCAGCTTTTGGTTTTTTCAGATTTTGTTTTCTTTAGGCTGCAACTATTGTCTTGTTTGGTTTGGTTAAGAACATAACAAACATAAAATAAAACATTTGTATTTGTTTAGTTATGATCATTACTAAATGAGAAATGAAATGTTGTTAAGGAAGACAGTTGGAGGTAAAAAAATCACTCAGTTTTAATGTTTGGTTTTTTCAGTAGTCTATTCATTTTATAATTATTCTAGATGAGAAAGATTTGTTTCTCTTGCATTCCGTTTTCCAGAGACCTAATGCAACATGTTTGCTTTGGAGGCAAAACGATGCGTAGGGGTCTAAGTAATAAGCATCAAGTCTACATAAATAAGTTTGCTAAGTTGATTTTAACATTTTTATAATAGATTATGGTGTGCTCACCTCCAAAAATCAACCAATTTCCAATTTACATGAGTAAACTCTCAAAGTCAGTTGACTTACAATTCCCCAAAACATTCAACACAAATCTATTATTTGGCAGTTGATTTTTAATCACCATTAGATGGTGCCATAAACTTTGCCTCATCGTTTTTCCTGAGGGAACTCAATTTTTGTTCATCCCCATTGCTAATAATGCTTTCTAGGCGGGGTGGGTACCTTGATCACTACATCCATCTTCTGTGGATCTATTACTCACACAAGCATCTTCACTGCGTGTGATCACCATTATCCTTCTTTTAGGCCATAGAAAATGCAAGGATGATACATAAGCGGATATATTTAGGAGGTACATATGATTGTGACTTCCCTTAGTATGAAGATACAAAAAAAATCATGCTAAGAAGCTTAAACATGCTTGAGAAGCTAGAAACATTTTGGGTTAAACATTTCAAGCCTCAAGCAAACTGCCAGGTTGTAAATGCTAATTCTACTGAATCTAGTGCAGCTGAAACAAATGTGAGAAAGTAAGGAGAGATCTCAACCTCACAGCATGTAGAAATAGGCTCTAGCTCGAGAACACCCATTATTAGCTTGGAAGGGATGAGTGATGATCTGGACGATTAGAGTGACAAAGAATCACATAACTCAAACTCTTGTGAAGATGATGAAAAGAAGCCCATGATGCCAGTTCTATTGAAAAGGATGCAATGGAAGGGTCTCCAGTAAAGTATGTTGACAAACAACTTCTAGAAAGGGTAGTGTTCATACTTAGCCTTTATAAATTCACTCACGTTAGGAAAGCCAATTGAAAATACATTGAGGATGGATCAAACATTTATACACCAAAGAAAAATGTATCTTTTAAATTTGACGATGTTGATTGAGTTTGAATTTAAAACTACATCAATTAGTATAGTCATACTTTTTCGCAGTTGTTTTCCGAGCTCGCACTCATACAGTCATATTTTTCCGCAATGTTGTTTTTCGTGCTCGCACTCATATATAACTTTATCCTGATATTTCCTACATCATGAGACAAGGAAATCTTGCGCTAGATATGGTTTACTTACCTAGGTTGACTGAATGAATGTTTTGCTGGCAAAAAACATTAACGTTGCAAAAACCAATGCACCAATTGCAGTACAATAGAGTTGGCACCGCCATGAAAACAAGCCAATTGATGAGTTTAATACCTGTTATTCTTAGTTTGTTTGTTGAGGACTTGAAGAAATGTGTATCTCTTTTTGTTGATGTAGCAATTAATGTAAAAGCAAGAAGCAAACTAGAGATTGTACTTTGAAGGTTATCCTTTACATTAATATAAAGATTTGAGGGTTCTTAAAACCTCGCTAGGTTTCCAAATAAAATAAAATAAAATCTGTGGCTTAAACAATAAGGTGTCAATTATTTCTACTAGTCCTCGAACGCATGCGTGCTTATGTATATCTAAAAGGAAAAAAAAGTAACCAAATAATTTGAAGAAAAGTTTGCAAACATATAATATGTGCTAACATATAGATTTACATTAATAATTTAAATTTAAAGAAAAGTTTGGAAAAAAAATAATAAAACAAATAAAGTTAAACCATATTTTTATTATTATAGATTGACGTTAAATAATTTAAATTCAAAGAAAAGTTTGCAATAAAATAAAATAATAAAACCAGTAAAGTTGAACAAAAAAAAATTAGTACTAAAGAATGCAAATAATCGGCAAAATTGATAATTGAGAAGGATCAATTACGTGCGAGACCCATGCAAAAAGTTATGTAGAGTAAAAAAAAAGTTTTATTAGAGAGTGTAAGACCCACCCTCAAAGAGGAATTATCTGTATATATAAAATAATTGTAAAATTAATATTGTGCCTGATGGTATACTGAAACGTCCTCTCTTCTACACCGTACACGTGTCGTGATTATCCCAAGGAATAACAACCCAAGCGTCAGGGTAACACTGATCTGGCCCAAGCGATTTCAGGCCCTCATAACGTAGTCCGCTGGACGGACCCAAATTACTACAGCATGCTAAGCCCACACGTCTCACAACCATCCCTAATACTCGTAAGACCTATTAAAGCAAGTATCTCGGGGATCAGCTTCAGACGAGCACTACACCAAAAGGGTTGCCACGGTTTTAAACCGTGGCTATAACTGCCAACGATTTATAACCGTGGCTAAAACGTCCAACGGTTTAAAACCGTAGCTAAAAAAATTTTCACTTTCGCACTTTGGCCAAAATAGTTTCGCGCTTTGGAGGGAGCAGTTTCGCGCTTTGGCGAAAAAAATTGGGAAAAAACAGACTCTGTCCACACCTCCTCTTCACAATCACAGATTCTCGAAGCAGAGAAGAAGAAGGACGAAAGAAGGAGAGGACGATAGAAGAAGAAGAAAAAAAAGAAAGTTTGAGAGGGTAAGATCTCCTTCTTCTTCTTTAGATCTCCTTATTCTTTATATCTCTTTGTTGATCTCTTCTTCTTATTTTTTTTCTTCTTCTTATTGGTTACATCCTGTGACATATGTTCTTTTTGTTTTACCTATGGAGATGTCTTTGAAGGAAATCGAATCGAAGACCTAGAAGATAATCTAAAGGAGGTGTAGTGAGCTTCATTGATGGCTATTTTTATTTCTAGGTCTTTTGTGCTTCATTTCAGATACAATTTTTTTTTTGAGTTCATCGATTTTCCAAGGTAAATGTATCAATGAACTCTCATCTTCTTTAATTCATCTTGCTTTGAAGATTTAGAGGAAAACCCTCTACTTCGAGTAGGAAAGATCATTAATAGCGAGAATTACTAACATTGAGAATAAATATGTGAAAATCTATCCCTTATGAAAGAGTTTGAACGATATGGAACAATTTGACTTGAACACGAGTTGTTTGATAAAATGCTTCAATTAATCTATCCCTTGATGAAAGAGTTTGAAAGATATGGAACAATTTCAAGTGAACACTAGTTGTTTGATAAAATGCTTCAATTATGTATGCAGTTGGAAGTTATGCTAATCTTAGGTACAAATCTCTGCTCATTTTATCTCATATGTTTGTTGAATATTCAAAGAAATTTCCGGATTTCCATTATTCTTGAGAAGTTTGTACCTTTTTTGTTCAATATGTCAAAACTTTCGTTTATTTTCTACCATTTTGACAAATTAGTATTTAGTTGGAACGAGGGCTGAAAGCTTCTCTAATAGTAGATCTTAGTTCATAGTTTGAATGTGTTCAATCTCACTCTTAATCCTAATTCCTAAATGTTTATCAAATTTGATAATTTTGTGTATGCTAGTGACTTAGAATTTTAATGCATATTGTTCACTGTCAAAACACAAAGAATATCATTTTTGTTGTGCATGATGATGTGGTTTACTTTCCATTCTATTTGCCTATAAGGAGAGAGTCAGAGAGCAATTAGAAACTAGAAACACACTTTTTATTTTAGAGACAACAGAGAAAGAAATTCCCAAAGAATAGTACGGTCAAATGGGCCTTATTTGGAGTCTTGTATCTCTGTTAACAGTTCATTTGGTTTATGAAAAAATTAACTTCATACCTGAACAGGTTGTGCAACCTGTTACCACTATGGTCCCAGTGAAGGTTCTTGACAATGGAGGTTCAACTGCAGCAGGTCCTCTTTCAGCAATTGTTTATTTCTTTTATCTTTACTGCATTATTATTCGTGTTAATAAGTTACCGTCGTCTTATTTGTCATCAATAAGTTTCGTATAGAAGACTTGCATCATTTTTATGTTTTGATTCATGAATCCGACTTTCATCTTCATTTCACTTGTTTCTGTTATTGGGATGCAATTATGCAAAGTTTATGATTATTTGCACTTATTTGCTGAACCACATATCCAATGATATAGAACATGTTAAATACATCAAGGGAGCTTGTTGGGCATTTTAACGTAGCACAAAGCCAATTTCTATCTAGCTTTACAATGAGAGACAAAAAAATTTGTTATAGTTTTATACAACTTATTTTGTTTTGTTATCAATATGAAAGCTATAAACTCTCAGTTGGCTTACTGGAAGGAATATTATTCTTTTACAGGCAATTTCCAGACTAATCATACCTCTCAGTTTAAGGACAAAGATGTATCGTTAGTCAAGCGAGATGATGCAATTCATAGATATCAGCTGTGAGTGAATGATAGATCTCTAAGTTTTTTTTTTATTTTGATTGCTTCTTAGTTGATATTTATTTGCTCACTCAAAAACCTAGCGTCTCAGCTCGAGTGGATGAAGTCACCATCCCTGGGGCCCTTGCTCTTGAATTGATTGAATAGGTTAGCCAATTGAATCTACTGTTTATACGTACATACTACTATATTGGATTAGATTCAGCAGTTTAGCTTGTTTTACTTGTACCAACATTTTCTTCTTGTTAGGCTGAGGTGGAAGTTGAACGGTTTGATCATCTAAAAGCTAGTAGGATGAAAGAGACAACTTTTAAGAAACAAACTGAGCTCGAAGATATATATGCCCGTGCTCATGTAATAATTGATCCAAAGGCTGCTCGAGAATAAATAATGACTTTGATTGATTCTGGGAACGTTGAACCCTCTGAGTTATTGGCTAATATGGAAAATCAGATAGTACAACCAAAAGAAGAGTCCCTCAGCAGAAAAGATATAATGTTAGCTTATGAAGAGGTGAGTTGGCTTGAAGACTACAATCGGGTATTTATGTTTCTCTTTATTAATCGTTTTATAAAATTAGAGAACTAATCACCGAGACCATATAGATCAGGGATTTGCAAGTTTTAGCGTTTATTGGGTCAGATGCCACCCAGTTATTTTATCTGGTTAGGTATGATAATTTAAACACCTTAGGTTGCCCTTGCTGTTTTGGCCTTGATTTGATTAGAATTTGTTTAGTCAGAGATTATTCTCAGTAATTTAGCTAATTACTTATGGATTCATGTGCTTTGACGCATGTTTCGAGTTGTTGAAAGTTCGATTCTGAAAATGCTCTGTTGGGTGCATGATTTGTACATGTTGTAGTTGGTGGATCCACTAGTATGAGTAAGTTGTTCATAAGGTTTTAGTAGGTCTTTAAAGGATTCTATTTTAAGGAGAGTTCTTGAAATTTTTAGCTGATTTTGTCAAAGAACTGTATTGTGGATGTATTAGCTTTCACTTTTGAACTTGGAAGAATTAGAATTCTAGGCTATATATTTTTGGGCTAGAAAGAGGGGAAATGCTCTTGTGACTTTCTAGTAGAGAATGAATTTCTAGGGTTAGGGTTATGTTTAGGTTAGAACTTTGGTTACTGGGTGTTGAATGTTTGATGCTTTTTTTTATCTGTCCAGCTGTTTTTCAGTGACATTATTATTGTTTGCTAGAGATTATGAGATTTTTCATTTTCCTGCTGTAGGTGGGTATGGCACATTGGAGGAGCTCTTGGAGGTCATCACTTGGGATCAACTTGGCATCCATGACAAACCTGTAAGCAACCAAAACCAAATAAAAAAACCAACCATGGAGTCTTGGTTTTTATTACCATCCATGATTCAGGCTTACTGTTTACTGTTTTCTCTATCGTCTAACAGCACCACCGAAAGAGAGAGCACAAACACTGAGAAGAGAAATCATGTCTTCTCCAAGCAAACGCAGAGAGATGGATTTGATGAAACTGTAAAGTCTAATTTCTCTAATACCCATTTCTTTTTCTTCTCTAATTGTGTGTATTTGATGTCTTTCTTAGTGTTTTAAAGACTGAGTTTTTTTTAACCCTTTTTTGTTCAATCAATTAGGATGATGAGTGACTACAAGGTGGAGATGATCAACGATGGCATGCAAGAGTTCTATGTGGATTTCCATGGACCCAGTGACAGTAAATCATCAAAACTTTTGATTTTATGTTTCATCTTTGGTTTGTTCTTAGTAAAAATCTGATATTTTTGATGTGTTTTAGTCTCTGAGTAATGGGTAGTTGTTGTTTTTGAAGTTTTGTGTCAATTAATCATGTTGATCTTGAGTAGATGTTCAAAGCTTTGTGGGTATTTGATGTTTTGATTCAATCATGTTGATCACTATTGGATGCTTTTCTGTACTGGTGGGGGCAAAGTTATGGACTTTTCAATTAGATGATTTCTTGAATTTTCAAAGTATGTTAAAGTCTTGTAGAATACTAGAACCTCATTTGTAATCTAATGGTTTTGTGCATTTGAGTCCATGATAACATGGTCTTTCTGTATGGTGGCATCACCTGTAGACTAGTTGTTTACTTCATTTCTTCAATGTCCATTTTGCTTGTGGGTTGGATGTGGTATTTGCAGTTTACACAGAGGGATTGGTTTATTCTGTTAATTTGTCTTGGCAGGTCCTTATCATGGAGGGGTATGGAGGTTAAGGGTAGAGCTCCCTGATGCTTATCCCTACAAATCTCCATCAATTGGATTTGTTAATAAGATCTACCACCCAAATGTTGATGAGATGTAAGCCTATTGAATCTTAAAACGCCGTGTTTCGGTTCCATGTTAATAAGATCCTCTGGTGGTGGATTGCTTGGAGGAGCTGCTGCACCTCCCTATGGTAACCCAATAAATTGATCTAGGAGAAGATAATTTTCCATCATTTATGATCATCTTCTCCTTAATTAATTTTCTACTAATTATGATGCTACTTAAGTTTCTATTCATGTAATTAAACGTGGTAGTCTAACTTGATAAGCTTGCTTGCTGTAGCAAGCAGCTCTTACTAGCTTTTTGTTTCTTTGGTTCCTTTTCTTTTAAATTTTATGCAAGGAAGCAAATAAAACAAGCAAATAATTCTTGTTATGTCATATAAGCTAAAAAATTATGTTTAAATAGAGATCATATAAGCTAGTTTGAATCTGTTCTTTATTTTATTTTTTTGTACTTATAGTGTAAACATCTTTTCTTTTGTACCTCCCCTGTCTTGTGTATTCTTTGAAAGAGGTTGCATATTTTTCCTTCGCTCTTACTATGAAAATGTTTGCATATTAATTATTGTTGAAGATTTGGAAATTGATGTCTTGGCTACGCACATTTTAAATAAGCTCCGACTTGGACTCAAGGTAACATCATACAGCTGATATCTTACTTTTCCTTCAAATCTTATTTTAAGGATCACTTGCTGATTGGATGAAAAATGTTTGCTATGTGTAGGTCTGTGCAATTAAAGCTCCTGGATTTGGAGAAAATAGGAAAGCCAACATGCAGGATCTTACCACTCTGACTGGTGCTACTGTGAGTATATATCATCTTAGTTTTTGGATCTTCTTGGGCTCTTTTTTTTCAACAGTTGACTTCTTCTTGGCTTCCTCATCTCAAGAGACATTATTCATATCCTTCGTTTCAGCTTATAAGTGAAGAGCTTGGTATGAATCTTGAGGAGGTGGAGCTTGGTTAGTTAGGCAGATGCAAAAAGGTGACTATATCAAAAGATGACACTGTTGTTCTTGATGGGGCTGGTGACAAAAAGGCCATTGAAGAAAGATGTGAGCACGTATATTAGTGTTAACTGATGTCCACTTTATTCTCGTTTGTGTTTTCTTTGGATCTTTGGATTCTTGATGGTAGCCTATTTACTTCTGTGATTTGTGTTTGATGGCATATTCCTAGATAATTGATGCCTCAATTCTTTGTTAACAGCTGAGATCTGGTATAGAATTGAGTACTTCTGATTACGATAAAGAGAAGTTACAAGAACGACTTGCAAAGCTTTCTGGCGGTGTTGCAGTTTTGAAGGTTCTTATGCCAGATTCTATGTTATTTATTCACACTAGTGTGTTATGTAGCGAATTTCTCAATTCATATTGCATTATTATTCACTATGAACTTGGTGTGGGCTTCATTGCAGATTGGTGGAGCCAGTGAAGCTGAGGTCAGTGAGAAAAAGGATAGAGTTACTGATGCATTAAATGCCACCAAGGCCGCGGTTGAAGAGGGCATTGTGCCAGGTATACTTTCTGTGAAGTTTCACCTTTCTGGTGGTGTTTCTATATTTCTGATTTTTGTTTCTCCCGACGGTATGATATATATTTTTTAATTGTAGGTGGAGGTGTTGCTCTTCTTTATGCATCAAAGGAGCTTGGCAAACTGCACACTGCCAACTTTGACCAGAAGATCGGAGTTGAGATTATTCAGAATGCTCTCAAAGTAAATATTGCTTATCCGTTGATTCATTTTCACTCAAAAGCCATTGCTAAATTGAAATTTTATTTTGTTGCCTGTTCATCGACTGAGATCAGTATATCAGTTGTCTCATGATGCAAAATCAAAATTTACCGTGAACCTGATGAAAGGTTTAACTGAAAGATTGATACATACTTGTTGGTCTGACTGTCACATCTTAGTGATTGTTGCAGATGCCAGTACACTCAATTTCTTCCAATGCTGGGGTGGAGGGTGCTGTTGTTGTGGCCCATTTGTTGGAGCAGGACAGCCCTGACCTTGGATATGATGCAGCGGAAGTGATTTCACATTTCTCCTTTTGTTGATTTCACATTAACTGATTGATCTCATATTGTTTTTGTTGATTTGGTGATCAGATGAATATGTAGACATGGTCAAGGCTGGCATTATTGATCCATTGAAAGTAATTAGGACTGCATTGGTGGATGCCGCTAGGTAATAACATATTGATTTAGAACTTGGCCGTTATTATGAAGATTTATTTTTTGTTCATTTTTTTTATGCATGGTTGGCTTGCAGTGTTTCTACATTGATGACAATGACTGAGGCTGTTGTGGTAGAGCTCCCCAAGGACGATAAGGATGTTCCCTCAATGGGAGGTGGTATGGGCGGCATGGATTATTGAAGGATATAAGAACAAAATTGGCAGGAACTGTGGAAATATGCATTCTTTTTCCTAGTCGGAGAAGAAATCACATAGAGGATGTTTTCTGATGCTACCTTGAAACCTGTTAGGAAAATTCATACATATTCTGTAATTTGAAAAGATCCTTATTTAGCTTTCTTATTGAATACAATCCATTCCATTTAATGTCATCAATCCAGAATTACAATTACAAGTTCTTCAGTCTGTAATTTCTCTTCATTGCCTGTATTGCATCACTGTCAGTAGAATTGCATTGGCTTAACACCGTGACCAAAAAAAATAAAAAAAATAAATAAATAAAAAATTTGCCACGGCTTAAAACCGTGGCTAACTATTGCAACGGCTAAGAACCGTGGCCATACCTTGCCACGGCTTATAACCGTGGCTAGTACTGGCCACGGCTTAAAACCGTGGCTAAAAATATTGCAACGGCTTAGAACCGTGGCCATAACTTGCAACGGTTTTAAGCCGTGGCTATTCCTGGCCACGGCTTAAAACCGTGGCTAACATTTTTGCAATGGTTTAGAACCGTGGCTAAATCATCAACCGTCCTCGAGTATAAAACCGTTGCTAATATTTTTGCCATGGTTTTTAGCCGTTACTGGGGATTTAGCGACGCCTCTACAGCCCACAGCTCTAAGTCGTGACAATGGGTTACCCCCACGGTTCAAAACCATTGCTAATGGGTATTTTTGGTGTAGTGGAGCAAGATAGCATTACCTAGTTTCCAACTAGGAAACGAATACCAGAGTATACGTCGTTTATGGAAACTTCCATCTATGGACAACATTCCAATTGGGAACTATCTCCTGCTTATCTAAGAGCACAAGTCTAACAGCCCTCCATAGCACAACTCCTAATTAGAGAAGGATCTTCAAGAAGATCTCCTTTCCTAAACTACGCTACCGATGGCCTAGTCGAATCAGGACTCCATCACTATAAATAAGACATTAGGTTGGTGAACAAAGGTATGCTACAAATTCCTTGTTTACAACATTAAGCCTTCCTCAGATCCATGTCTGACTTTAGCATCAGAGTGCCATCGGCCATCACAACGGGGGTAGCACACGTGCGTTCCTTGCAGGTCAACAGATCAGCATGTCAAGGTCAAGCAGGGAGTGAAAATTTTTTGCATCAGTTTTGTGTCGTCCATGGGTACGACAAAGTTTCTAGCAAAACACTAACATCATCTTTCTTCAGAGTTCAAGAAGATGGTGACCACTAGATCCCGCAAAAATGGAGAATAAGGGGACACATCAAATGCTCAGACTGGCACTATACCACCGATTCCAGCGTGCCGACAACACAAGGGCAACAGGCTCACACCCTCGTGCCAGTAGCAACAACGATGGACCCCAGGATGGATCTGCAATCATCACAAATACAACAGATCCCTAAAGCAATGGAGATTCTCATTCACCAGAACCCTCCACCCGCTGATGGATATTAGGTGTAGCACATATTTCAATATCCAGATGACAACAGAGAGCAGACATAGGAGAGTCAAACCCCTTCCAGTTCTCACTGGATTAGAGGTGGCGCTGCGGTAAACGGAGATCAAACTTTCAGGGTAGATAACTTTCCCCGCAGAACCCCCTCCGTCGGGGGGCTCACGACCCATACGTGTTGTACCGTCTTTCTATTCCCCCGTTCATAGACCACATCATGAATGAGGCTCTGCCAAAGAAGTTCAGTCCTCAGAAGCTTGAGTTCTATTATGGGACCGATGACCCGTTGGATCACTTGCGTCATTATCAACATGAAATGACGCTAAAATAAGGTTTCGAATCGGTGAGGTGCAGAACGTTCCCTACCAACCGGAAGAAGTCAACACTGACATGGTTCCACAGCAACTCGCCAAAGTCAATCGACTCATTCAAGACACTAGCTAAAGAATTCCTGACGCGCTTTATCGAAAGCTAACGGATCAGAAAAGGCCCGCACTATATACTCTCCCTGAGGCAGAAGTCAAACGAAATGCTAAGGGAATATGTCACGTGCTTCAATGATGAGCCGACACAACGTTAGGCCTAGTAGAGATGCCATTGCAAACAGAAGCACAACCCCACAACTATTAGTGGGCGCAGAAGGACCCTCCCACGCAAGTTTTACTGTTCAGTAACCTCAACGGCGTTGGCGAAACATGAAAATTCGCCAAAGGTACTTACGATCCAAGCAAGGGCCATGCGAATTTACTTCAGGGCCAGATCAACCTATCTCCGCTAACAGTCAATCTATCCAGTTGTTTAGCTCTCTTTCAGTAGTCAGTTTAGAGTTGTAATTCTTAGGAACGTATGTGATTTGCACTCATTTGAAAATAAATGAGAATTAAGCAAACACACTCTATTGATTACTGAGAATAGGACTCATTTGAAAATAAAAAGATTACAAACTAGAAGCATCTGAATCTGATGCGATGTATAGTAAAGTTTCGCTTAAACAATCTAACTTCAGAATAGGACTCAAAAGTGACAGCAAAGGTACACTAGGTAATTATTGTGCCCTCTAAGAATTTTGCTCAACGACTTCTCCGGAGAAGATGATTTGCAAGCAAGAGCAAATGTACAAAAATAAGTATGAAAGAGCGCACTCAATTCAATACTTCGTTGGACCCACCTCGCAAGGATGACCTGAGGTGGTATAGATTCAACAACTAGAGGCCTCGCTACACGCCGACCGAAGCTACAACCAACTCACATGCTTGATCCACCCAACCAGATGAACATGGGACAAGTATCAGGTTGAAACAAATTTAGTGCACCCTCTCGCTGAGGGATGAGAAGGATGTTAGGGAGTCAATGGCCCATTCCGACAGGCCATGTCCAATTTCACTCCAACCCGCAATTTCGAGTTCCAGCGCAGCACAACGTGTCAAGGCTAGCTGAGAGGGGAGAAAAACAACCGCTCCAAAGTTGGCTGCTGGTGTTATCTCAGGAATTATGCGGTTTGAAGCACAGACAGGGCACCAACACATAAACGAAAGACTCATCCCTTGTGGAGAGGTCTGTACTTATTCTATGAAATACGAAAAGAAATTACAAGGTCTTAGCGAACCAATGAGGTGCTCACCAAGAGCAGGTGACCATGCATAATAGCAAGTCTTATCAAGACTCATTGGTGCAAATGTCAAAACATTCGAAGACTCAGTGTAAGAGATCTTCCTTCAGCCTTTGGTAAACCCAAAGCATATCCTTTGAGTAAGAGCATCTGAAGAGTGCACTATGTAGAATACAATGCCTAGAACGGTAAAGGAATGTCATAAATAGACAATGTGGCTCACCAAACAGGCGCGTCAATATTAAATGTCAGCATTGAATACCATATGGGAAATGAGGAGGCGATGATTCCAAAAGAAATCGCACAGGTGCATGATCAACCAATTAATGATGCTGCACACAACCCCATTAATTGGATGGAGTAACTGATACTCTACTGTCTCGCAATCTATGCCGTATGCATGGAACTATGCAATCTACGTTGTACACGTGGGAGCGACATGACCTAGTGTTTCTTATATGGGCCCATCGACTCGGCCCACTATCTGGTTCACACTCTACCACGTGTGCTGATGCAAGCAATAGATGCTGGTAGATGCCCTAGTCACTCTTGACAAACGAAGCACCCCTACATGTGACAAGCTAATTTAAGGTACCCCTTTTCCTTAATTGAAATTAGTGAAAACTAATCCGCACAATGCAATCCGACTGCGGAAGTAGGCTCGCACACCTATAACAGGCGGAGCCCCAACCTAACCAGGCAAGCTTAGTTAGTTTTGACTGATGACGACGACTTCTAGCTTATCCCGACGCCTATTTCGCTGCACGCGGATGTCGATGACTTAGGAAGTGGGAGTCTAATTAGCATTCTCACATTTGATGACGATGACTCGCCACGGATTGTAGCCCCCTTCGCAGACGATGGTCGCCAAACCCGATCACGTAAGCCCAATTAGTGACGACTGATGATGACAACTTTTGGTCAGCCCCCAAACCAGTAGCTCGCTGCACGGGGGTGTGGATGGTCTAGAAGGTGGGAGCCTAGTCAGTTTCGACTGATGGTGATGGTTTGCCACGGAACCACTGCTCTTCTACAGACCATGGTCGCCGAATCTCCAACTCCCAAACCTGTAGATCGCTCCACGCAGGTGTAGATGGGTTTGAAGGTGGGAGCCTAGTAAGTTCCAACTGATGTCGACGGCTTGCCACGGGACCACTACTCTTCTACAGACCATTGTCGCCAAAACTCCCAAATCTATAGCTTGATGCACACAGGTATAGATGATTTGGAAGGTGGTGGGAGCATAGTCAGTTTCGACTGATGTCGACGGTTCACAGGACCACTACTCTTTTACAGACCATGGTTGCCGAATTTTCTCATTCAAAACCTGTAACTTGTTCCACGTGGGCGTAGATGGTTTGGAAGGTGGGAGCTTTGTCAGCTTCGACTGATGTCGACGGCTCGCAACGAAACCACTGTTCTTTTACAGACCATAGTCGCCAAATTTTCTCATCCCAAGCCTTTAGCCTGCGCGCGTATGTATATGGTTTGGAAGGTCGAAGCCTAGTTAACTCTGACTGATGTCGACGGCTTGCCACGAGACCACCGCTTTTTCTCATAACAATGGTCGCCGAATCTGATTGCAGCTCAAATAGTGTTTTCACCCCACATAGGCTGACATCCCATTATAAGCAATGGCCACTTGAGCCGACTCAAAAACTAATTTACTAAAAGCGGACGAATGTACATGGGAGGCCAGCCTGAGCTGACGAAACTTGACTCACACCAAGCATTCTTACTCAACTACAAACGACAATGCATGTTTTTGACTACAACAGTTCACTCATTCCAACGACCGCACCGACGGTCGAATATATAACTTGAGCCTCCAACAGCTTACCTCAAGAATGAGCCGCAACCTGGGTAGAGTAACCCGCTGCCAAACCATCCGCAGAATGTTCACTATTGGACATAACCACGCGATAGCAACTATGAGATCTCACAGAAGTACAAACCAGAATTACTCGCGGCATAAACGGTCGAGATATCAACAACAGACAGACCACTCGGCTCTCTGCTAACCCAACAGGACCTACATCAAAATAAAACGACAAGGAAAAATGGAAAGCTTGCAACAGGGAGGCCGAATAGAATACAGATACAAAACATACTCAAAAGAAACATGTTTTCATTAACAGGCTAGACAAAAGGTACAAATGTACGAAATTTACTCCTCATCAGAACTAAGCTTAACAGGAGAAGAAACATGAGTTGCATCCGCGCATGCTTCAACTTGAATGTCATGATCTGGATCGCCCTCTTCCTCTGACATATCAGAGATCACTCCGAAGTATGCAAAGGACACTTTCCTGTAATAAGAAAGGTCCGAGTCCGGATGCTTTTCCTTTATCAGCGCCAACAGTTCTAACCTCTTATGAATGATCTTGCGAAATTCAAATGTGCCTTGCGCCTAGAGAAGCCCTTCCTCATGCACCTTTGCTTCAACAAGCTCACGCTCTAGCAACTTCAACTTCCTTGTCAATGGATCAGCCTGAGACATCTCAGTAATCAAGCTACTTTTAACTATCCTAAGTTCATGTTGTTCCAGGAGAAGTTGGTCCCTAGCTTTCCTTGCTTCCCGAGCGTTGAATTCTACATTGGCCTCTAACTGATATCTTTGGACGATCCACTCAGATACTTTCCTAGTATCCTCCTTATCATGAGATTGCAACTCAGCGCGCATCTTAGCCACAACATCTAGTTCATGGCAGACCAGGTTCGGTTTTTCTCTAGATATGTCCCTTGCGCACAACACTTTTGCTAAATCAAACTCAAGGGCTTCCAAACAAACCTTCTAGGTCTCATCATCAACGACTGATTGTTCCAGCCTTCTATCTATAATCCGCTTTCTCAGCAATTCAAACTCAAAGAGTGCATCAGAATACGACTTCTGCATATTTGAGAAGACACACACATGTTATACACCCTCTCACGAGCAGCCTCAACTTATGTCCCAGCGACAACCATTTGGCTCAAATGCGACATCCCTAAGAAAAGATGTTTTAGCCCCTTATCCATGCGCTCTTTCTTGCATCCTCTTCGGGCTTCGGAGCATGGTTCGCCAACCGGCCATAATGTCTGCTTATATGCTTCCTCGAAGCATAATCAATGTCAACTTCCTGATGCTAAGCCCGGTTGCTCATTTTAACTACGTCTGAAGCAAACAAACTCATCCACATGTCCAGATGAAACTCTCCCGGATGCAAAATTATGCCACCACTGCCATTTGCAGTCACCACCACACCTGAACCTTCATCTACAACTTTCCCTTTGTCACCAACAACAGACCCTTTATTAAAAGTCGGCTCAGTAGAATCCGAAGGGAGAGGAGGAGGTGCATTGTCTAGTGGACCATCCATTATCTTGAGATATGGCCTGGAACAAGATGGGGGGAAATGCGGACTACAAGCGGACGGTCCATGTTGCAAAAGTCACTGTCAGATGATCCACCAGGGGGACGATTGACCTATAGAACCACAGGAAAATCTTCATCAGAACCTTCCAGTAAAACATATTTGGATTGGTCAAAACTAGTAGAAGACGCCACAACAGCCAGCATCAGCTTCTTATTAAAAGCTTCAGGCTATTCAGTACTCAGCTTCGATGCCTCATCAATCTCTGCTAGCCACAGGTAGTCCTTTTCCAAATCAGATGCTACAACTTCCGCCTCTGCGGACAGGTCAGAATCATGTTCTCCCTCAACGAAGTAGACCGTTTGAAAACAGGTTCAGCCCCAGTGCAAGACCTCTTCAAGCCTATGAAGGAAGCAAGTGTCTCAGAAAACCCTTCTGTGTATGGAAAGGAGGGAGCCTTAACTTTAGAGGCTTTCCTCTTCTTGAAGGAGCTCCACCTTCGAACTTAACCTTCGACACTCTGAAAAGAGTGGAAACCATGTGCAAGTGGGCCCATAACCCACTGCGACTAAAATTGAAACGGCAGAAAACGTCTGCCACACTCATTCGAGACATGTCACAGAATGCCTCCATAGAAGCTTCCTTCTTCGACGAAAGAGGAGTAAAGGGGAACCTCTCTACACAGAACATACGCAACGATTAGCATACAATCAACACAACGAAAACAAAAGATGAAATTATACTTGATGCGTCCAAAAATCATCCTCCTAAGAGTTTGACATGCAAAACAAATGTTAGACTGCCGATGACCACCCTTTTGGTGGCCGAAAACACTCCGACACTTAAGTCAGCAACTCCATTTGAAGAAGGAAGTAAATCTGGACAAAACTCAGTTAATGTTGCATACCTGTGTCGAATGTTCCCTTTACCTTTTATAATGGTCGCAGTTAATTCTCTGCATTACTTAAGCACGCGAGGTGCAATGAAATGAGATGTTTCTCGTAACAATCTCCTTCTTAATGGAGATGTGTCCGTGGAGGCGTAACTACCTCAATGACTTTTTTTTGGTGCAATGTTTCTCTTCTTTATGAGATAACTCGTGTCGAGCCTGAATTTGGGCTCTGATTTGTTCAAGCCTAGATTTGGGCTTTGTTTATGTCTTTTCTTTGGCAGGCCTTATCTAGGCCTCTGTAATTGGTTTTATTCCTCTCGAGCTCTATGAGCTGGTCTAATAGATTGGACGTTATATCCTCGTGATGGATGCTCTCTGCCACGTGTACGACCGTGATGATCAGTCTATTTTGATGTACCATCAGCTTCTCTCCCTATTAATTTAGTGGGTGTGTTGACATGGCCACTAACTTCGTGAGGTTTGCCATTCAATTCATTCATTGTCTTGCATTTAATGCTATCGGTAACTTTCCATGGGTTGGTGTTTCGATTCTTTTATTGCTCGTTCATTTTTGCACACATTTTTGGGATTTTGTGTGGCCATCATATCTTTCACGTTGTCCCATGATCAATCCCTTCACCGTCGACTGTATAAAAAGAGATGTGACAAATTTTTTTCCCTCTTTACGTTTTTTTTTGAAATTAGGGTTATCTCATTCATTGCCTTATTCATTTTCATTGCTTCTTTGTTCTTCAACGATGTTCATCGGTGATAAACTAAGTGGTAAATCGTAAGCTCTGTGTGAGGCTCATTATTATCTCAATAGAGCTTCTCAGGTGACGCTGGACAGTCTTCATTTTGATTATAATCCCCCGCCCGACCTCAAAATTATCGTGCTTGGACAGGACGATAGTTCTTTTAATCCAAAAGCTCGATACATCACACTGTATTCATGCATGTTTTCTTCTGGCTTTTGGTTCCCCGTTTCTCAAGCTGTTCTGGGAGTATTTGAACTTCTTGGACATTTCTCCTTCCCAAATGAGTCCTAATGGTTGGAAGCTGATGGTTTCTTCTTATGCGAGGGCTATTCTATCTAGCATTCTTTTGACTGTGAGTGTTTTGCATTCGGTGCTTGTCCTGTTGGTGAACAGGAATATCTGTTTCGTCTGTTCTCCAGTTTGTTTTGAGAAACTTAGTGATGACATACGCGATTGGTCGAGGTCATGGTTTTATGGTTCTGTGAACTCCAACTACTTCCAACTGCGAGTTCGTTTGATTTTTCAATCATTCTGAGTTCCCAATAAACGAAAGAATCTTCACTTAATTGTTGAAGAGCAAGGGATCAGTGAACGATTCTCAAAGTGTCATCATTTTCCTATGGAGGCAATTCTTTCTGAGAGTATCCTGGAGCGTAGTAGTTTGTACACTATAATTGAAGTGGAACGAGCTTTATATACTGAGTCTCGTGCTGAGGCCTTTGCTCCTCGTGCTGCTCATGCTGACGTTAGTGATGCTAGCATTGATTGGGAAATGAATCGGATAGCCGTGTTATGGATCTCGATGCTCCTGTTAGCATCACAATCATTGTTTCAAGAAAAATAAAGCGTGTGAGGTCCATGAGTCCATCAAGGAGATTGCCGGTAGATCCTGGTCAGGTTCCGAGGAAAAAATAATTTTTTACTCGTTGTTCTGCTCAGGTTGCAACCCGTTCGAATCCTGTTCCGTATGTCACGGGGGCTGCCTCTCACCCAAGTCCTTCCCACAACGATGTTGCAAATGGATATTGCGAATCTTTCGAGGAGGCTGAGGAGTTGAGGCTTGCGTTGACTAGGAGCAAGAAGGAAACTACTCGTCCGTTGGAAGATAATGAAAAGAGGCTCCTTTCTACTTATGGTTTGTAAGACATTTCTGAGTTTTCTAATGATGATTCCCGGGTTATCAATGAAAAATGCTTCAGCTAGCAGTGGAGCAGTCTAAAGACATTGGTGGTGATCAAAGTTTTAAGGTTCACACTCTTTCTCCTTCTATTGATGTTAGCTAAGCAGTCGGGTTATTAGTTTCTCCTCCTGTTCGGCAGGGTTCTCCTACTACTTCCATTACCGTTGGTCCTGCCTTTGCCATGGACGCTTCTCGACGGGAGCGTAAAAGTGGGTTTTTTGTTGTTACTACTATTCCTTTTGCCCTTCCTGCTGTCGGGAGTGGTTCTTTGGTTCTTTCGGATCCTAGTGTTCTTTATCCACGAGTTGGTTGGACTGAGCTTGGCCCAAAGGATATCCATATCAAGTCGGATGGCAAGTTTTGCTGGTTCACTCAGCTTGACGTGCAAGACGGTGCACGCAGGTTGGTAAATGAGTGGCACAGGCGGTTAGTGGAAAGGCCTTCAATGCCCGTACTGGATCCATTTGATCACATCGATCATGCTTCTGAGCGGATAATAAAAGGGATGAATCATCTCGCCTATGCAGGGGTGATGGGCTCGGTCTATCGAGCTGGTCGTTATCAAGTGGCTTTTTTTGAGAGGAGGGTGGCGACACTATTGCCAATATTTTTTCATTTTCTTTCCAAATTTGATGTGTTGAGAGTACAATGCGCAGAATCGGAGAAATCTGATGCTGAGCTTGATTATTTGAAAGCCAAGCTGGATGGGGTTAGTATTCGTCTACATGATGTGGAAAAAGAGTTATCCGCTGAGAAAACAACTTTTGATGAAGCTTCTTGTGCTGAAGTGGAGCAATCTGTTATGTGTGATACTGCTGAGAGGCGGGTGGAACAGATAACTGCTGCGCTCGATGATGTTAATGCAGATTCTTTCGGTATGCTTTCCACCGCTAAGAGGCAGCTTGCCACAGCCAAAATTGAATTCGCTGCTGCCAACGATAGGCTTCGCATTGTCGAAGCCGGAGATTGGAAGAAAGTTGTTGACGGACGGGTTGAGCTTCTTGACTATATGGAGGGGCTCGGCGAGTATTTGTCTAGGAACCGTCACTTGGTTGGTGAAGCTTTCGAGGATGACAATGTTGAAGAATCTGCTATAGTTGTTGAGGATCCATTGCTTCTTCTACCCTCGAACGCCCCAGAGTCATTACTATCTCCCTCTCCTAAAAAGAGTCCTTCCCCTGTTCCCGTGAGTGATGATCTTGTAATTGCCTCTGTTTCTTCCCCCCACTTATTTATCTCCTTCTCCGGATGTAACAGAGTAGTATTATCAATAAAAATGAATTTTTCTTGTTTCTTTTCTTTTAGGTTCAGCTGTAGTTGTCATGGATTTTGCTTTGAATTCTTTTGTAGTTGCTTTTGTGTTTTGGCTCATCATTCGTCTCATGGTGCGCTAGCATTGTCCTTCCTGATTTGCTGAAAAGAGTTGGTTTTGCTTGTAGTTCCTCGAACCATGTTGATTTGTTCCCCAAATTCTGACTTCTTTGATTCGACGTGTCTGTCAATTCGAAGTTCTTGTGTTAAGTCAACTTGTTTGTTGAGTATTTACTTTGTTAACTCGTCGTCTTGGTCGACTCAAAGTTTTTATGTTAAGTTAATTTGTTTGTTCAACTTTTGCTTCGTTAACTCGACATCTCGGTTGGCTCAAAAATTTTCGTTACATTGACTCGTGTGTCTAACTTTTACTTTGTTAACTCGACATCTTAGTCAACTCGAAGTTCTTGTGTTAAGTTGACTCGGGTGTCTAACTTTTACTTCGTTAATTCGACATCTCGGTCGACTCAAAGTTTTTGTGTTAAGTTGACTCGGGTGTCCAACCTTTACTTTGTGGTTGATCAGACCAGAAGTTTATATATATATGACTTTTTGTCATGATTTATTGTTACTAGATACGTCGATTGCTTTGTATGGCTAATTATTTGACGTTCTATTCTGTTGTCTTTGCAAAAAATGGGGGTTCTGAATTCGTAATCTTATTGATATTCCCTTTTGGATGTTTTCACCAGCCTTAACTATTAAAGCATTTATGCTAGTTCAAAGTATGATTTGCTTTGTTTTTCTTTGTTCGATGTTGGTCTTCGTATTAGAGATTGATGTTTTTGTTGTTTTGTCTTCCTTTGATCGATGTTGGTCTTCGTATTAGATATTGATGTTTTTGTTGCTTTATTTTTCTTTGCTTGATGTCAGTCCTCATATGTCGTAAATGCTGCCGTGGCTGGCTGACTCGGGGTACTTTTCTATTTGATGGCTGAGTAGTGTTGGCTTGTCCGATCATGTTCACGTCATAATCAAACTCTCCGATCGTGCTTTCGTCAACATCGAACTATTCGATCATGCTCATGTCAACACCAAACTGTTCAATCTTGCTCACATCACCACCGAATTGTCCAATCATGCTCACATCAGCACCAAATTGTCCAATCATGCTAATGTTGGCTTAGTGTTTGGTGTCAACCGTCGGTATTCAGTTGAGTCTGTTGCTGTCGGTTTTGTTGTTAATGATTTGGGTTGAGCTTGCATCCATCGGTAGGATCTTTGGAATTGTATTAGTTGGTTGATGCAAACTTCTCCATGTTTTGTGCATTTGTGAAATGGCTTGTCTGGTTTCGTTAGTACTCTTGTTCTGATATAAATCAGTTCGAGTGGGAAGTTTTCCTTGCCGATTCTTCTGCTAAGTTGTGTGTTTTGCTTCCTCTGGCTATGCAGTGTAAGGTGTATATTAGCTCTCTGAGTTGTTCTTTCGATCCCGCAACAGTATCTGCTTTTTTCTTCCATGTAAGTTTTTTATTTGGCATTCCAATGAACTCGTCGAGTCGTCCTTTCTGAACCCAATGCTCGATTTCGTCTTTTAGATTGTAGAAGTCTTCGGTATTGTGCCCATGATCCTTATGGAAGGAACAATATTTATTTTTGTCTCTTCTTCCGGGTGTCCTCTCATCCTAAGCGGCCAGTTGACGTTATCCCATTTCGATATGTGCTTTAATATATTTGCTTGACTTGTTTTTCGGGTTGTATATGGCTTGTATGTATTCTTTATCACACTCGTTAGTCGCTCGTGTTGAGGCCATGCTGGTTGTAGCTTCTCAGATTCTTTTTGTTGCAAATCACTCCTTCCACCATTTCGATGTTTCTTCGATTGGATGCTACCCTCCCGTTGTCGGTCATCCTATCTCCTTTCCTCATTTTTTTCTCGTTTCCTTGAAAGACTTTCTTTTTCTTGGTAATTTTTCCTCCTGGCCGCCTTCATCTCTTCAAGGGAGATGTGTTTTTGTGCTATTTTCAGCAAGACTGCCATGCCTTTTGGAGGCTCCAGGTTAAGAGCATCAAAGAAGGGGCCTCTCTTCAGTTCGACAACAAAGGTTGCAGCGGCTGTGTCGTCTCTACATCCATCGATCATCGTCAATTCATTGGTAAAGAAAGTGACGTATTCCCATATTGTCTCTTCGGGCTTCGGCTTGACATGCAGGAGCTAGTGTGGTCATTTCCTCATCTGTTGGCTACTAATGAATATGGTAATAAAAGTGGTGGCTAAATCTTGGAAAAAGTCTATCGACCTCGGTGGTAGGCTATTAAACCAATTCATTGTTATGGATGTGAGGCTAGTCGTGAATGTCCTGCACAAGAACGACTCTGTGGTTTCCTTCTGGGCCATCATGTGGTAAAAGTGTCTAAGGTGATCAGTTGGGTTGGTAGTACCATCATATACTTTGAACTTTGGTGGAGTGAACTTTTTCGGTATTATCATTTTCATGAGGGCGTCATTTTCATGTTGGGATTCGTGGCAGTGTCGCAAGATGTTTGGGTTGTCTAGGCTATCGCATGCTGTGGATCCGAGTTCTCGAGTGCCATCGGTCCGATGATCCGGGCTACCTTCTGTTCATGAGTTGTTTGTGATGCATCATTGCTAGTGGGAGAGTTGTCACAATCATCACTGGGTTGAGGTTTTAAAGAATACGTCATTTATTCTGACGGCTTGTTGATCTTCTATCAAATTGTAGTGAGCTTTGTCACTGTGTATTTTTTTTTTTTTTTAAAAAGAAACTCGTCGTTCCCCACAGACGGCCAAACTAATGCGTCCAAAAATTTTCCTCCTGAGAGTTTGACCTGCAAAACAAATAGACTGCCGAGGATCACCTTTTTGGTGGCCGAAGGCACTCCAATGCTTAAGTCAGCAACTCTTTTTGAAGAAGGAAGTCAATTTGTACAAAACTCAGTTAAAGTTGCATACCTGTGTCGATTGTTCTTCATATGTCTTTCGAATCTCAGCTAGGATTGGTTCGGAGGCCGACCTATCTTCAAAAAACTGGAGGCCCCTTGGCAAGAAGCTCATCGTCAATGTGATTTTGGCGAGCAATGAAAAAAATGAATAAGCTTTCGATTAAAAGCTGAACAAAACGGAGTCTCTAAAAATGATGAAATGGAAGAGTCTATCTCTATAGAAAGGGAGATCTAAATAGGGATTGATTTCTCGCTTGTTCTCCACTAAACCGACGCACGCTTATTTAATGGAGTGCACCGCTCAAGTAACGGTTTAGACTAAATCATCTGAGCGGCGTATCTTTTCAAGAAGTGACTTAGTGGATTGATATGATGGCCCACTAACTCGGGGGGAGTAGCTGATGATACACCAAAACGTCCTCTCTTCTACATCGTACACGAGTCATGATGATCTCAAGGAATAACAAGCCCAAGCGTCAGCCCAACACTGATTCTGCCCAAGTGACTTCAAGCCCGCATAGCACAGACTACCAGACGGACCCCAATTACTATAGCCTGCTAAATCCACACATCTCACAGCCATCCCCAATACCTATAAGACCTAGTAAGGCAAATATCTCGGGGATCAGCTTCGGACAAGCAAGCCAAGAGCACCTAGTTTCCAACTAGGAAGCAAATACCAGAGTATACATCATACATGGAAACTTCAATCTATGGAAAACACTCCAATTGGTAACTATCTCCAGTGTATCTAGGCTAATTCGTTTAAAACTCAGTTGACTGCTTCTATATATAAGGTGGAGCATCCTGGGCTCGACATTATATCACATAGGGCTTCGATGCTATTACAGCGCTTCGCTAACTCGAAGCACCTCGCTATGAGAATCTAGCTTCACTAACGTGTTGTGTTGTCAGCTTTGCTACCGACGCTATGCTAATGCTCGGCTAAGTCTTGAAACTCCAAGCTGACCATTCGCTTTCTTAGTAGCAAAAAAGCTTCTCTCGGTTTCCCAACCTGTTGCTTCTAAAGAATGTTGATACAGCCTACTACGAGGATCTCCTATCCCATACATCACCATTCTCCCTCCCGGGTCTCGTGGCTCCTATGCCTCCGCGTTTCCTGGTCCTTTTCTTTTAGTGCTTCGACCCGAAGCAATAGCTTTTTGCTAGTTCAGTGGATAAGATGGTTGCGCTCCAGCTTTCACTCAAGAATGGGACGACAGTGGTCCGTCGGCAAGCGGTGAACAAAGGTACGCTACAAATTCCTTGTTTACAACATTAAGCCTTCCTCAGATCCCTATCTGACTTTAGCATCGGTATGCCATCGGCCACCACAATGGTGGTCTGTGGCTCATATGCGTTCCTTGTGCAGTTCAACAGAAGCAAAAATCGACTGCATCAATGACCCTCACTATTATGTACGAAGGAATTTATGTCATTTTTTTGAAAGTTAAGCATTTACAACTTGGTTGCCCGGCTCACCACCTTTTAGAATAGTATATATATAGATGGAAAAAAGACAAGTATCATTATAGTGAATTTTTACTATATCTTTACTACATATGAGAAGGGATGCATGAGTGCACACATTTCACTTCTAGTAATCAGGCTCAGGACCATATGGAGTGCTAAATTCAAGAAATGCGTATGACAAATAGTTCATATAAAAAACGATATTCAAAGCAATTTGCACCTGCCACTCTTCAAGGAAATGACTCGTACTCGATATATAGAGCAAGTGATGAGGGTCAATTTGTTGTTCTTAGCAATGGTTTTCAAGTCGACAATCATCGGGTTGTTCCATATAATCCTTGACTACTTAGAGAGTACAATTGTCATATCAATGTAGAATTTGTTCTACTATAAAAAATGTCAAATTGCTTTACAAGTATATATATAAGGATGTTGACTGAATCTCTATGCAAGTAATGTCGCAATATGAGCATGATGAGATCAAACAATATGTTGATGCACATTGGGTGTGTCTACAAGAAGGAATTTGGAGGATCTTCAAGTTTACGCTAAATAAAACATATCCATTTATATATTCCCTACAAAGACATCTTCCAAATATGCAATAGTTTATTTTTATGAGAACCAAAATCTTGATGACTTACTACACGATGAAAGGACTTGTCACACTATATTATCTGAGTTCTGTACAACAAACAATATTTATTAATATGCAAGACAACTTCTTTATCAAGACATTCCTGAACATTATAAATGGGAAAAAATTGAAAAAATAATAATGAAGAAGATCAAGCAACATTAAAGTCATCTGTAGAATAGACACGGTTTCACCCTCCGAAACTGAAAAATATTATTTATATATCCTGTTAAAAATATTAAAGGTCCAAAATCATTTGAAGACGTGCTCATAGTCAATTCAATAATATACACATCGTTCAAACAAGGTGACGAGCAATGAGGATTACTGGAAATAAATGGTGTCGTACGTGAATGTTTACTAGAAGCATTTGCAATATGCATGCCTCAGCCTTGCGAAAGTTATTTGGCACAATATTGGTGTATTGTGATCCTTATTGAGTTCGTGAGTTATGAAATGTTTTTTATCAATTCATTATTGATGATTACACATTTACAAGTTTATCAAATCAAGCAGTGATAAACTATCTACTCATAGACATCAATTGTTTATTGGTTGAGCACAACAGAAACATATCTCAATATGACTTGCCACAAGTGAGTCAATATTAAACTACAGATTCCCATATGTTAAGGTTGATTGCTGAGAAACGTTAAACAATTGTACCTTTTGAAGACATGACTTCAATAGAAAAATTGAGCAACAATCAAAGGTATGTTTTTGATAGAACAATTAATTATGTTATATGTAAGAAGATCAATCTACTTCCTTTATCGTGCAATCTTAGCCTGCTTAAGAAATAATGGTCACATTGCAATTGCTACTGCTACATCAGAGATTACCGCCCACAATGATATCCGGTGACCGTACAACACATTCGAGATTTAAAACTCTTATAACCCTTCTTGCAATTTCAACATGTAAAATAAGCATATAGTCTGATATGGCTGAATTACTTCATCAAATGAGTATCATTATTTGGGATGAATCAACAATGACACATCGGTATGCTTTTGAGTCGTTGGATAGAGCACTTAGAGATATAACATGTGTTGATGTATTATTTGGTGGGAAAATATATAGTTATATTAGGTGGTGATTTCTGTCAGGTCCTCCCAATTGTTTTACATGGTTCAAAATCAAATAAAATCAATGCTTGCATCACAAACTCTTATATTTAGAAAAATGTGAATATCATTCAACTAAAAAAAAACATGAGAGCGGGAGAAGCTTTATTAATGATACATCAAACCATCATCTGATCAGCACCGTATGCGTGTCATGATAATCTCGTCAACAGAACAAAGCAGACCTAAATGCCGCCCAATCCAGCAAGGCCCAAACAACCCTAAGCCCATTATTGGCAGGATTCAGAACGTCGGACACAAATTGCAATGCTTCATTAAGCCCACACATCACTCGGTCAAGCCCAATACTCGTAAGCTATAATAAGGAAAGTATCTAGGGTATCGACCCAAGACAGGCCGGCCAAAAACAAATGGCGATGGTTTAGAAAGTGGGAGCTTAGTCTAACGCCTAGCCACAATGGCTTATTAGGGACCATTGTCCAACAATCGATTATGGTCATCGAACTTAACCAAAGCTTAGTCGGTTTCGATCTATGACGATAGCTTCTGATCCGCACTAACGCTAAGTCCGTTAAACGGGTGCCAACAGTTTAGAGAGTAACAACTTAATCAACGCTATGTTGATTGATCGAGATAGCTTGCCAGGGATCATTGTCCAAACATGGAAAATAGTGACCAAATCCGACCAAAACTTAGTCGATGACGATCGATGAAGATAGCTTTCATTCCCCTTGAAGCCTAGTTTGCCAATAATGGATCCCGACGACTTAGAAAGTTGGAGTCTGGTCAGTGCTCTCGACGCTTGATTAAGATGGCTTGCTAGGGGTCATCACTCTTACGCAGATGATGATTTCCGAACCCGACCAAATTTTAGTTAGTGGCCGCTAATGACGATAGCTTTTGGTCTGCTCTAAGCCTAATTCCATGCGCACGGATTTCGACGGCAAAAAAATGGGAGCTTAGTCAGCGCGATGATGCCTAACCGTGATGGGTTGCAAGGGATTGTTGGCCAACTACAGATGATTATCGCCGAACCATGCCAAAGTTTAGTCAGAACGACTGATGCTGATAACTTCTGGCTCACTCCAATTCCTAGCCCGCCAAAAATGAACGATGATGGGTTGGAAAGTGGGAATCTAGTCAGTACCCTTGACACCTGATTAAGATGACTTGCCAGAGACCACCGTTCAATCACAAACGATGGTCATCGAACCCGACCCCAGTTTAGTCAGTTATAACTGGCATTAACAACCTCCGATCCAACTAAGCCTATTTTGCAATAGCAAGCAAATACGAGTCAAAAGCCCGATCAGAGCCCTGGAAGCTCAAGCCCAAGGGCTCGCAGGGACTATTGTCCGATCATCTACGACGGTGCACGTCTAGGACCACAGTCTAACTAGTTCACTTAATTCATATACAGCCAAGCCACCAGGGAAAGGGTTAATTACACTACCCGATTTCTAAAAAGATACTTACCAGAATTGCAGTAAGAAAAATGTAAAAGAAGATAAAAGTTAGCAGGGAAAGTAAAAGAAAAATGTGCAAGTACAAAATGTTATTCATTTGCAAGCCAAAAAATACATGGTTCACTCCTCATCAGGAAGATAATCAGATACAACAGAGCCAAACTTAGCAAGAGGAAGCAGGGGACACATCTGTATGTGCTACCTCTCGATCACACTTAGGGTCACCTTCATTCTTCGAGCGGATCGGAGACCACATCAAATTCTGCATATGCTACCTCTTCATATTTGGAGAGATCCCACTCAGGATGTTCCTCTTTCACAAGCTGCAACAGCTCCAGCCTTCCATGCACAACTCTGTTGAACTCAAACGTGCCTTAAGAAACCTTTCCATGCACACCCTTGATTGACAAACTCCCGCTCTAGCTGCTCTAACTTGCTCGACAACATGTTAGTCTTGGACTGTACGACGCCTAGATTATAATTAACAACACTTAGTTCATTATGACAAAGCTGGATTTATCTGAACATTGCATCTATGGGAAGCAGTGTAGAGTCAGTTTTAGTGATGCTACTCATAGCACAGCACGGATTGTGGGTTACATCCACACTGATGTTTGGGGACCTCTAGAGTCGCATCCAAAGGGGTTCCATGTATTTTGTGTCTTTTATCGATGACTTCATCCGAAGAGTATGGGTGTATACCATGAAACATAAAAATGAAGTCATTGATTTCTTCAAGAAGTGGAAAGCTATGATTGAGAAACAAACTGAAAGGGAGATCAAAGTAGTGAGATCTGACAATGGCGGTGAATATACCGAGGATCCCTTTAAGCAGTTTTGTTTGGAACATGGCATTAGAATACACTTCACAGTGAAGTCGACACCACAACAGAACGGGGTAGCAAATCGGATGAACCGTACCCTAGTTGAGAGAGCATGGTACATGTTGTCCAATGCAGGTTTGGGCAAAATATGGTGGGCTGAAGCAGTAAACACGTCGTGTTATCTTATTAACCGCTCTCCTTCATCGGCTATTGAGTCTCAGGTTTCTATAGAGGTATGGTCTGGTATTTCTTCATATTATTCTAACTTTAAAGCATTTGGTTGTCCAACATATTTTCATGTTAAGGAGGATAAAATTGGAGTAAGGGTCAGGAAAACTATTATTTTCGGTTATCCAGATAATGTGAAAGGGTATAGATTATGGTGTCCCGACTAGCAGAAGTTTGTGATCAGTCGAGATGTGAAGTTCCATGAGGAGGCTTTTTTACAGGCAAAGTGTGAGAGATGCAAAGATGGTTCCTCTATTTGGAGGGGTGATAGCTATGATGAAGTAAAGGATGATAGAGATTCTCTGCAGGTGGAGCTTAAAGCTCCTAGATCTCATACAGAGCATGATGTTCCTTCTACTGAGGGAAGAGACGATATAGATATGATGCATGATGAGACAGTAGTAGAAGATGAAGTTCCTATTGATGGGGACATGGATCCTACACAACAACAGGTTCAACAGTTACAAACACCATCTTTAGCAGTAGGCAGAGAACCTAGAGTCAGACGTGCACTACTTAGATTTGGTTATGAGGATGGTGCAGCTTGCTCATTCTTAGTTCTTGATGGGTATGATGATTTTCCTACCACATATATGCAGGCTTTGCGAAGTGTTCACAAAGAGGAGTGGAAGGAGGATTTGGATGAAGAGATGCTATCTCTTCAGAATAATCATACATGGGAGCTTATGACACTCCCTAAAGGGAAGATACCAATTGGGTGTAAGTGGGTTTTTACAGTAAAAGACGGGATTCCAGATTCCAAGGGTACTTGTACAGGTATACGATACAAGGCAAGATTGGTGGCTGAAGGATATGCACAACAAGAAGGTGTGGACTACAATGAAGTATTCTCTCCGATGGTAAAACACACTTTTATATGAGTCCTTTTGGCTTTAGCAACGCAGTTTGACTTAAAGCTCGAGAAACTTGATGTCAAGACTGCTTTCTTGCATGGAGATTTGGAGGAGGACATATACATGTCTCAGTCGAACGGATATGTTGTTGTTGGTAAGGAAGAAAATGTACACAAACTGAAGAAGTCACTGTATGGGTTGAAGCAATCTTCGAGGCAGTGGTAGAAGAGGTTTGATACTTTTATGATTTAACAGGGGTATGCGAGGAGTCAGTATGATCTTTGTGTATTCACACAGAAGCTCAAGGATGGGTCTTTCGTGTTTCTCTTACTTTATGTTGATGACATGCTCATTGCTGCGAAGAGCATGAAAGAAATTGAAAAATTGGAGTTGAAACTTAACATGGAGTTTGAGATTAAAGATCATGGTTCAGAGAAGAAGATACTTGGGATGGAGATAGTGAGGGTTAGAAAGAAGGGTAGACTGACATTATCATAGAGACAATACTTAGAAAGGGTTATTCACCCTTTTGACATGAATACATCTAAGCCGGAAGTACTCTTTTGGTCGCTCACTTTAAGCTCTTGGGTAAGTGGTTTCCTAACACAGAGAATGAGAGGGAATACATGTCATAGGTTCCCTATGCTAGTGCAGTTGGTAGTCTTATGTATGTCATGATTTGCACACATCCGGATATTTCTCATGCAGTCAGTTTGGTTAGTAGGCTTATGCCAAACCCGAGAAAACAACATTAGCAGGTAGTGTAGTGGATATTGAGTTATCTTCGGGGAACGCTTGATGTTGGTTTAATATATGAGAGTGGAGATGTGTCAAATATGATCCGAGCTTATGTTGATTTGGATTATGCTGGTGATATTGATAGGCGATCAACTACAGGTTATTATTTTACATTAGCGATGGGTTCGGTGAGATGGAAGTCGCAGTTACAGTCTACAGTTGCTTTGTCTACTACTAAATCGGAGTACATGGCTTTAAAAGAGGCGGTGAAGGAAGCCATTTGGGTTCGAGGCTTAGTTAGTGATTTGAGTGTTACTCAGGATGATGTGATAGTCAGAGTGTTATCCATTTGGCGAAGAACTACGTTCATCATGCCCGGATGAAGCACATTGATGTGCGATATCATTTTATGAGGTATGTCATCGAAGATGGCGATGTTCTCATAGAAAAGGTGAGTACTCAAGACAATACAGCTGATATGTTGACAAAAGCGGTTTCAGGGATCAAGTTTGAGCATTGTCTCAACTTGATCAAGCTCTCTCAATGTTGATGCTCTAAAGGGGAAAGGCCCTTAGGGGCATGACGACGATTCTTTGATTGAGAAATTGGTCTTGGCGGTTTTTTATGCCAAAGTGGAAATGCTTATGTGGTTGTTTGTGAGGCTTTGTGGTGGCCTGAAATTGTTTGCCAAGTTAGAGATTGTGAGACAAGGACTCAAAGTCCTTTGTGTTTTGTTGGACAAGAACTCAAAGTCCTTTGTGTTTTGTTGGACAAGAACTCAAAGTCCTTTGTTGTCTCCCAATTTTAAGGTAAGAAACAGTTAAGGAGTCAAAGTCCTTTACTCACAAGGACTCAAACTCATCTTCTCTTTCTTGTTTTAAATAACAAGCAATACAACAACGTGCTATAGGGCAGCACATACATTGCTGAAACAGGGCAGCATACAAGACGAGTGAATAAGGTTGCGAACACGACGTGAATAAGGCTGCGAATTCAGTGTGAATCGGTGTGTGTGTGTGGCGTGAAACAGTAGCCAAGTACAAGGGTTGAAACTGGGTGATTTCGGGTGTTCTTTGTTTGCGAGCTTTGCCAAATCTTCGTGGTTCATTTTGGGTTCTACTTTCATTGTAGGGAGGAGTGAAGGGAGGAAGATTGAGAAGAGAGTTTTGTTTGCTTAAGATTGGGTAATCTCAAGGATCGTTGCTTGACAACATTGTAATCTTCAAGTAAGTGTTTCCATATCAATAAGATAGTTACAGAGTCGTCATCCAATGAGTAGGCAAAGCCGAACCACGTAAATCCTGGTGTGAGCTTTATTTTTCTACATATTTCATATTACTTGTTGTTTGCTTATTACTAGCATAACATTTTCAGTCATTCACTTTCACCAACTAGGTCTTGGCCTTGTGTTTGGAATTATTTGCATCAGTTGGTGTTTTGGACTAATTGTTACAGGAAGTATTTCCCTTTTACATAAAACATAAAATTTCAGATAAAAAAGCTGAGGAAAAAGATAGAGAGACAATTTGGAAATAAATTTTTTTTTATTTTGATGTTGTTGCAAATGCAACCAATAACTTCTCTTGCTCTAATAAGCTTAGCGAGGGAGGTTTTGATGTTGTTTACAAGGTACTATCATTCACAACATCATTCAATTGATAATCCTAAAAAGAAGAAAATTCTTGGCTAATCATTTCTTCGTATGGCATTATATACCCGGGTAAATTGTCTACCGAGCAAGAAATGACAATGAAAAGGTTTTCTCAGAAATCTGGACAAGGCATCAACGAATTTAGGAATAAGTTATTTTAATTGCAAAGCTTCAACACCGGAATTTAGTCAGGCTTCTTGGATGTTGCATTCCAAAGTAAGGAAAGATGTTAATCTATGGGTACATGCCTAACAACAGCTTATACACTTTCCTTTTCGGTAATTCATTTTGGTATCTAGCTTCGGTCACTGAATTTCAGTATAATATTGTCTGCATGTATGGCTGAGTAAACTTTTATTTGCTGTCAAATTAAAATTGACTCGTATCAATCAAGAATCATGTTGCTCAATTAGGAAAAACGCTTCAACATCATTTATGGCTAACCCGTGGACCCAAATATCTTCATAAGTGTTCAAGATTGAGAGTCATCCACAGGGATCTCAAAGCCAGTAACATACTATTCAATAGTGAGATGAACTCGACATTTCAAATTTTGGGATGGCAAGAATTTTTGGAGATGATAAAAAAGAAGTTGAGACAACAACAGTTGTCGTAACCTAGTAGGTGCCACTATACTTATGTCTTTGGTGAGCTAATGAAAGTTATTATATCTCCTTACATGGAAGTTGAAGAAGCTGCGAATTGGATTCTTGATGGACAAGATTCTGACATCAAATTGCACATGCGCATGCTTACGAATAGGTACTGTGAAGTCAAAATAATTTTATTTTAATTTCATGACCATTTTTCTTGATTGGAAAAGGAATAAAAAAAAGGGTCTTGCATTGTATCGGCATATAGTAAATTTCTTCGTTCAATCAGGCATGATGATACGTCAAACCGTCATCTAATCAACACTGTACACGTGTCATGATAATCTCGTCTACAGAACGAAGCAGGCCCAATTGCACGTTCAATCTAGCGAGGCCAAAACAACAGTAAGCTCATCATTAGCAGAATTTAGACAGTCGGGTCCGAGTTGCTATGAGCCAGTAAGCCCAGACGTCAGGGGTCAGGCCTAATACTTGTAAGACCTCTAAGGCAAGTATTCGAGAGATTTACCCAAGATAGGCAGGCCAGCAACACATTCGATCTGACTAGGAAACATATATTAGAGTATAAGTTGGGCAAGGAAACTTCCTTGCATGAACAACACTCAGAAAATGAAACCTCTCCCACAGATCTAGGAGCATGAGTCGTGTAGGGAAACTATCCCATATGGACAGCTCCAAATCATAAAACGATCTCCATAGTAAGATCACTTTTACTAAACTATGCCACCAAAGGCCTAGTCGAACTAGGAATCCTTCACTATAAAAGAAAGATAAGGTCGATGAACTAGAGGTACGCAATATAACCTAGTTTACAATTTTAACCCACTCTTAAGTCTTATCTAACTTAAGCATCGGAGCACGCGGTGGTCCTTGGCTCACGTTTGCTACCAGTGCAGATCTAGGTAAGCAGCGAGGAAGGAGAATAGAAATCGACTACATCAGTTTGGCGTCATTCGTGGGGATCGACAAAGTTCCTTAGAAATCACTTTAGTTCCACCATTTTCTAGAAAATCAGTGAGATGGTGACAACGAGGTCTCACAATAATGGAGATACTACCAAGCCTTCAAATGCTCAAACTGGTAGAGCGCCGCTAGTTTCACCACTGCTACGGGAGAAACCTCTTCAGGCCCTTGCCCGGTGGTGGCCTCAACAGACCCAAGGGTGGACCTACTTTCAACACAGATGCAGCAAATCGCAAAGATGTTGGAGGCTCTCAAACAGCGGAATCCTACACCTACAGAGGGAGACCGTGAGCAACGAAGGGCTCGTTCCCCAGAAATTCCAGAGAGTATGTTTAGGAGACCACGCGGCCCCAACAACCTCTCAATGGACAAGAAGTGGAGGCAAGGCCAATAGAGACCCAACGCCCAGAGCCAACAGGCACGTCTCGCACAACCCCCTTCACAATGGAACCACAAACCTAGACGTGTTGTTTAGTCTCACGGTCCCTCCGTTAATGGACAAACCATTGCCCAAGAAATACACCCCATCGAAGTTGGAGTTTTACGATGGGACAGGAGACCCGTCCAATCACCTGCGTCACTTCCAGCATGTTAGGGCGCTCGAGGAAGGGTCGGATGCAATAATGTGTTGATCATTCCCTGCAAGCCTGAAGACGTCGCACTGACGTGGTTCCACGGCCTTCCTCCGAAATCTATCGATTCATTCCGAATGTTGGCATTGGAATTCCTCACACGCGTCGTGGGCAACCAGCTGCTCAGGAGGGGTCCGCATTATCTGCTGACCTTAAAAAAAATAGAACGAGACGTAAAGAGAATAAATCACTCATTTTAATGATGAGTTGACCCTCATCGACGGCTCTAGTGATGACACTGCCATTACAGCTTTCATTTCGGGTTTGGAAAGAGGCAAGCTTTATGAATTCTTCACCCTGGACCCCTAACCAATATGATTGACTTGCGCGGAGATGTCCAGAGATACATCACTCTGGATGAAACGTTGGTCACCGAGAGATGGGTGGAGTCAGAGAAGAAACCATAGGTTCCAAATGACAGGAAAAAGGGGAAGAAGAAAGAGGACGATGACAATAACAAGATGAAGTGCACAAACAACAAGACAGATTCATGCCGCCCCAGTCAGGACAAGGCATCGAATTACGTCGGGTCCAAGTCTATCACCCTTCTCAATACCAGTCTGTGTGACGTCCTAGATTCCATCAAGAGTTGGAAAGAGCTGAAGTGGCCACCTAAGCAGCGAGAAGACCTTGCTAGGCGCGACAACAACAAATACCGCGCCTACCACGAGGAAGGCGGACATGATACTGAGGATTGGTGAAACCTCATAGTAGAAATCTAGTACTGAATAAAGAAAGGAAAACTCAAGGAGTTCCTAGGCTTGGACATGAGGCAGGGCCGAGCAAAAGAAAGTGCGGAGTTTGTCAAAGAGTTCGAAAAGGAAGCTCATGTTGTCATTTACGTCCTCCACGTGGTCAGTCCCGAGGGAGAACAATCAAACAGGTCCCACAAGAGGACACTGACTGAGATGCGGACACCATCTCGGTATGAGGATCGACAAGTGCAGCACGCATGAGTTCATATCTTGATCCCATCACTGACGTTTACAGAGAGGGGTCTCCAAGGGATACATTTTCCTCACAATGACGCCTTGGTTATTTCCCTTCTTATTGCTAACTGGGAGGTAAAGAGAGCTTCGGTGGACACTGAAAGCTCACTAAATGTCTTGTTCCTCACTGCATTTCGCATCATGCAGCTACACGAGAAAGACCTAATGCCCACCAACCACCATATGGTTGGATTCAACGGAGAGAAGTGTTTTCCCATCTGGAAGATCAATCTAATGGTGGTGGCAGAAGAGCCACAACTACGGAAGTACCTTGTCCAAGAGTTCATGGCAGTTGACGCCCCGTCCACCTAAAACATCATTTTGGGAAGGTCATGGCTTCTTGATATGAAAACAGTGGTATCCACCCTCACGAATGCATAAAATATACAACCAACCATGCCCAAGGGACTATTTGAGGAGATTAGCCAACAACAAGAAACTGCCATTATGCAGCCCTAAAGCAGCTGAATTGTTTCCAGTTATAGCTCGGGCCCATAGAACCAACATGTTAGGCTTTGAGCCTAGACAAAAGAGGTGGATCACTTTACGAGGGCTGAGGAGCCCAAATAACTAAGGCGCAGCTATGCGGAGATCTAAAAGTTAAAGCTAGCGAGGCAATTCAGACTAACAAAGAGCTAAGTAACAATACTTCAACATACAGGCACCAACTCCAAAAGCTGTTAATCAGCAAGGAACTGTTTGCTAGCACGAATTCCACTATTCAGTAACTTCGTTAGCTTTTTAAGAAAACTTCATTAGAGGGATCATGCAATCCGAGCTCGAACCATTTGCGCCTCTTTCAGGACCGGATTATCTGAGTCTCTGCTCAGAGTCAAATTATTTGTTGCTTTGATTTCGTTTCTTGTATTTTGTTTTTCATTTCAGTGTAAAAGAGTTGTTCGTGCAGTACATATTCTAGAAATAAAATAGATTTTATTGATTGCAATGAGAGTTATTACAAAACTTGTCGATCAACTAGTACAACAGTTTATACAGTACAAGTATCTAAGTCCGATGTAGACATCTATCCGCTGAAACAAGGGTAGAGACTCCGATTTGCTAATTCGCCTACAGAAGAGAAGGTGGTTAAAGTAAAAGAATATGAAAGAGCACACTCAATTAAATGCTCTATCAAATAACCCCAGAAATACAATTCAGATGTGGAAAGCAAAGTACATGAAAAGGGTTGCGAACACTCCCTCAATTATTTGCTCTGCCAGTCTGCCTCTTGAAGAGGAACGGAAGGAAGCGGCAGAAAGCTAACAAAAACGTCCCAGAACAACGGGATCATCGAGGTTTCACAATGCTTCCAAATGGAGAGGCCTCTCAAGCACGTAATGCCTGGGGTGATGCAGAGATACCACCCCAAGAAAAGGGGTCACGACCTCCAACGCTCCCATCAACCATAAATTAGCTGTGAAAACCATCCCTCGACAGCAGTACACATATGAAATAGTGCTCGAGCATCGGAGGATGGAAGACAGACTTGAACCCCGAAAGGAAGTTTGTAATTCTTCTTCGCAATGTAAGAAAACATTACAAGATCTCATGGGATCTACACGGTGCCCACCCAAATCAGGCGGCACGACATAATAGCAAGTCTTATCAAGACTCATTGGTGCAAATGTCAGAACATTCAAAGACTCCAGCGAGGGAGATCTTTCTTTAGCCTTTGGAAAATCCAAAGAAAACTCTTTGATAAGATGCATTTGATTAACATGCTCTACTATTTTCATTGTAGTGCTTGAACTTAGAATAGCCAACCCATATATAGGCAAAATGGCTTACGAAGAGGCGTCAACAAGAAATTACTTCAGCATTAATTGCCGTACGAGAAATCTGAAAAATGATGGTTCCAATTGAAACTGCACAGTCCACATCTTTTGAATTAATGACCCTGCAAGTAGCCCAATTAACAGGGGAAGTAATCGATACTGAACCGTCTTGCTGAATGCACCATATCCCTTGCACGCTGATCCATAAATATTTTTTTCTAATTGGACCCCTCAACTAATGGGCCCAAGCTTATGCCCTCCCAGATCCAGCCTAGCACATCCAAATGAAAAAATAGCAAAGGCCCTGAGCGCCCACAAAATAAGGAGCGCGCCTACAGAGTGTTGTCATTAAACCCGAGGTATCAACTCCATTATTATTCCACTGTTGTTCATTAAAGTCGGTCAATCTATTATTAGTCTGATAAATCGATCCGACACTAGAATCAGATCATCAGGAGAGTTAAGTAAGTCAAGACCCCCAAGTCAGACTTACACGCCCAAAATCTTATAGGCGAATTAAGTAAGTCAGGACCCCCAAGTCAAACTTACACGCCCAAAATCTTACAAGCAAGTTACGTAAGTCGGGACCCCAAGTCAGACTTACACTCCCAGAATTTTATATGCGAGCCAAGTAAGTCAGACTTACACGCCCAAAATCTTATTCTAACCAAAGCTTAATTAGTTTCGATCTATGACAATAGCTTCTGGTACTCTCTAACGCCCAGTCCACTAAATTAAACGGGTGTCAACGGTTCAGAGAGTGGCAGCTTAGTTAGTGCTCTGATGCCTGATCAAGACGGTTTGCCAAGAATTATTGTCCAAACATGGGAAATAAAGACCAAACCCGATCGAAGCTTAGCTGGTGAAGACCAACGATGACGGCTTCTGGTCTGCTTGAAGCCTAATTCGCAAACAAAGGATTCCGACGGCCTAGAAAATGGGATTCTAGTCAGCGCTCTCGATGCCTGATTAAGATGGCTTGCCATGGGTCACTACTCGTACATGGATAGTGATCACCGAACCCCGACCAAAGCTTAGTTAGTGGTCGCTGATAATGATGGTTTTGGTCTGCTCGAAGCCTAGTTCACTGTGCGGGGATTCCAATGGCTTAGAAATTGAGAGCTTAAGTCAGTGCTCATGTAGCCTGGTGAAGATGGCTTGCCAGGGATAATTGGCCTACTATAGACAATGATCGTCGAAGCCCTGCCAAAAGTTTATTCAGAATGACTGACGATGATAACTGCTGGCTCGCTCCAATTCCTAGTCCGCCACAAACGGATCAAAATGGGTTGAAAAGTGGGAGCTTAGTCAGTGCTCATGTAGCTTGGTGAAGACAGCTTGCAAGGGACCACCATGGTCACCGAAACCAGACCCCGATATAGTCAGTCATAACAACCCCCAGTCCAATTAAGCATATTATACGAATAACAAAAAATACAAGTCAAAAGTCTTGTCAGAGTCCTAAAAGCTCGATCCAGACAACTCGCAAAGACTATTGTCCAATCATCTACAAGGGTGCAAGCGCTGGGACCACAGTCTGACTAATACACATACAACAGCAATAACAACTACTGGTCAAGCAGACAACCAAGCCACCAGAAGTGCACAAACTATTGCAACACAAGAAGTCAGAACTCTCAACAGCGGATCAATCATAAAGCTTCATAACCTAACAAAGCTTATCGTCTGACAATTAATAAGACTAAGCAGGTAAAAGCTAGCAGGAAAAACATAGGAAGAAAAAAAAAGTGCAAAGTACTATTTATTTGCAAACTTGAGTATAGGATTCACCCCTCATTAGGAAGGGAGTCAGATACAACTTAACTAGACTTAGCAGGGGGAAAAATAGGAGACACATGTGTTGGTGTTGCCTTTCAACCCACTCATCAGGGTCACCTTCTTCTTTAGACGAATCAGAGATCGCTCCAAACTCTGCATATGCAATATATTTATAATATATGATATCCCACTCGAGGTGCTCCTTTTTCATCAAATGCAACAACTCCGTCTTCTATGCACGACTCTACTGAATTCAAATGTGCCCTTTGCTTTGAGAATCTTATCTTCGCGCCCTCTTGACTCAAGCTCCAAATTTAGTTGTTCCAACTCGCCTGACAGGATTTTAGTCTTGAACTGCTCAGTATCCAACTTATCATTGGCGATATTCAGCTCAATCTGCACCAGTTGGAACTGCTTTTTCGTGGTCTGCGCACTCTTGGCATGAAACTCAGCATTAGCCTCCAACTGCTGACATCGGATAGTCCATTCGAACTCCTTTTTAATCCTCTCATCATGAAGAACTTGCAGCTCAGCCTACACTCCATCCACAAAATCACGAGCAAGCTGCAAGTCACGGTGGACAATGTTCCATTCTTCCTCGAGCCGATCCCTCGCGGACACTACCCCAGCCAAGTCGAATTCAAGCGCCTCCAAGCGATTCTTTTGAGTCTCTGATGCAGTAGACCTAGATTCCACTCCAGTGTATGAGAAAGCTTCAAGTTGCTTCCTCAATGACTCAATCTCGTGTAGAGCATCAGATTATGGCTTTTGCAAGTTTGCAAAGACTCGCTCCATGGTATACACATTCTCATCAGCGGCCTCGACATCATTTCCAGATGTGTCCACTTGGTTAAGATATAACATTCCCAACACAAGGAGTTTCTTCCTTTTATTTAAACACTTTCCTAGCGTCTTTCCCACTAGCTCCGAAGCACAGTTCGCTAGCCAGTCATTCCACCCGCTGATATGTTTCTTCGAAGCGTAAGAGATGTCGACCTCCTCATGCCAAGCTTGGTTGCTCATCCTTATTACATCTGGAACAAACAAACTGATCCAAACATCCTGATGAAGATCATTTATAACCGAAATCACTCCAGCACCGCCCTTAGCAGTCTTCACTGCATCAGGGCCCTCATCCACAACATTCCCTTTCCCCGCAACAACTTGCTCCCTTAAGCGTGTCGATCCAGCTTCGGTTGACAGAGAAGATGGAAGCAAGTTATTCATTTGACTCATCGTTAGTTGAACATGAGGATGGGAACGAGATGGTGCACAGTAGGGGCGAAAAGAAGGAGAACCTTCACCATGACGTCGGCGTTAAAACGACTCTTCAATAGGTTCATGATCCAGAGAGAGGCGGAGCTCGAAGTCTTTTTTGATAAAGAATGATCATTCGAAGCTTTCGTGCCCGCCTGCAACAACATCTTATTCATAAACTACGCCTACTTGGTGCTTAGTTCGGTAACATCCTCCACGCCCACCATTTGCAGATATTTTCTCTCCAAGATAGGAAGAGAGATAGGGGCCACGACTTGAGCATCACGCCCCTCAGAAACAACAGTCTCATCAGGCTCTTGCTTGATAGCATCACGTCCTTCGGACGAGGCCAGACGCCTGCGGACAAACCTAGACAAAACACGAGATCTCTTCAGGTGCACAGAAGAAAGAAGCACCTCATCTATTTTTACCTTCCTCGAAGGGCTTAGAACCTTGAGCTTGACAAGCTTCCTCTTTCGCGAAACAAACGCTTTGGGAGCCACGTGCCAATGAGCCCAAAGACCACTGCACCCAACATTATAAGGCTTAACAACATCTTTTACCTCCAGACAAGGCATGTCACGGAACGCATCCAAAGTTGTTTTATCTTCAGCAGAAAGAGTCAAAGTAGAGAATCTCCTTGCAAAAGTTACAACAGGTCAATCTAACATGAAGTTAACAAAAGTAAGACCGAATAAAGAATCAACATATTTAGTGATTTAAATTCACGCTCGACGGGATAACCAATGAGCCCAAAGTACATCGAGTCTGCCAGAGCCATGAAACAAAACTTTTGCCATGATTTAAATTTATCAAGCAGTTTACCAAAGCAATCCAGCGATGTCAGCCCACACATAGTGTGCTCATTAATCTAAGGAGAAGTAAGCAATTGCATCGTCCTCGAAGACACTTAGACACCAGCATCCTTAGCCTTAATCAAAATGGCAACAAAGTCCTACACTCGTTCGGCACAAGCAGAGCGGGTGCAATGCCGAGGTATGTCAAAAACTCCCAAATCTCCTTGATGACAGGAAAGCGGACAACCGACTGAAGCATACCTCGGTGAAAACAAATAAATCTTTCAGGATGGTACAATGGCATCAAATCAATGGCCAAAGTGCAGAGCACCAGATCATCAAAAACCCCGTATGTCTTACGAAGGACTTTCATATCAGATTCAGATAGCAGCCTCTCTTAAAAAAATTATGGCCCTTAGCGAACAGTTCATCAGAAAGCTGGTCCCGGCTTGCCATAAGAGAAAGTACAAGCTTTCAAATACAAAGGTTGAGCAAAGTCAAAAGCGCAACAAACAATACAACAAAACAAAATCTCTGAGATCAAAAGAGTATAGTAATTATACTCCACAGTTAAAAGATCTATATAGAAAGTTGAACTCCCGCCTTTCCTGCTTTCAAGCTGGTGCACGCCTCATTAATGAAATTCGCCACTCGAGGAAATCACTCAGACTCAATCATCATGACTGCACAACTACTTCATGAAATGACCTTGTGAACCGATAAGACGACCCGCTAACTAGGGGGGAGTAGTTGATGATACATCAAACCATCCTCTGATCAACACCATACACATGTCATGATAATCTCGTCTACAAAACGAAGCAGGTCCGATTGCACGCTCAATCCAACAAGGCCCAAACAACAGTAAGCCCATCATTGGCAGAATCCAGACAGTCGGGTTCGAGTTGTTATGAGCCGGTAAGCCAACACGTCACGTGGTCAGGCTCAATACTCGTAAGACCTCTAAGGCAAGTATCTGAGAGATCTACCCAAGACAAGCAGGCCAGCAACACATTGATCCGACTAGAAAACATATATTAGAGTATAAGTCGTTCAAGGAAACTTCGTTCATGGACAACACTCGGAAACAAAAATCTCTCCCATAGATCTAGGAGCACAAGACGTGTAGGAAAACTATCCCACATGGACAGCTCCCAATCAAGAAGGGATTTCCACAGCAAGACCACTTTCCCTAAACTACGCCACCAAAGGCCTAACCGATCGAGGACTCCTTCACTATAAAAGGGAGATAAGGTCGTTGAACTTGAGGTACACGATATAACCAAATTTACAGTTTTAAGACTCTCCTAAGCCTTATCTAACTTAAGCATTGGAGAGCCATCAACCACCATACGATGGTCCTTGGCTCACGTTTGCTACCTGTACAGGTCTAAGTAAGCAGCGAGGAAGGAGAGTAGAAATCGAACACATCAACGCATATTTGACATATCCTTTAGTTTAAGTTTTTTGCTTGTTACTCCCAGGTTAGTAAGAACAATACATGCAACATTAAATTGCGTGAAAAGGTTGTGCATAGTTATTGCCACAATATGAGAAGTCCATGAATAATCTTGGTAATGCCATCGTTTGTTAAAGATCATACATCAGTCTTTATATAGTTTTTTGTAGCATACTTTTACTTTTTCATTTGCAAAAAGAAGAAATTTTTATCACTTTTTCTCTATAGAGCCTTCACTTCTACATTGCAGCATAGTTTCTCATAATCTATGGCATTCACTTTTTAAATATAGTTCAGTATTTCATTTTTCTAACTTTTCTTGCTTTTATTCTAAATTTCGGTGTGAATGATGTAAATTTCTAACAAATAAAACATTTATTTTTTGTAGGGAAAGTAAAAGTCTACCCTCTTCTCCCTTTTGCAACTAATCTGTTGCTACGTACATGGTGATAGACAAATCAGTCTACAACCAATTTGATTCTTTTGTATTCCTTTATTCTTTTGTTGTTATATTGAAATAAATAAATGTTTTTTTATTTTGTAAACCATGTGTATGAGCAACCAACAGTGGTTGAAGGAAAAAGGTTTGTTCAAGTGAATGTTGTTGACTTCGAAAAAAGAATAGAAAAATGCGAGCAACTGGTTGTGGGCAGATTCGTTGGTAAGCGTTGGTAAGCGACTTGCATTTGGGTATGTAAAAGAGGTCCTCAGCCGTACATGGGAAACTAGCAGCTTTGAGATGAATATACATGGATAACATACATTCTTATTCAAGTTAACTGATGATGCAACCCGTAGCAAAGTACTGGAAATTGGTTCTATTCATATTGCAAGTAGATTGTTCATTCTACGACCATGGTCTTCAGATTTGGAAAAGGAGAACGCAGTTTTGAATACAATACCTATTTGGGTCACTTTGAAAAAGATTCCATTGTTCTTATGGAACCCTGAAGGTCTTCAAAAGATTGCAAGCTTCATAGGCACCCCCATTATGCTCGATAAGGCTACGGAAGATAGAACAAGATTATCTTTTGCTCGGGTATGCGTAGAAATAGATATCAACAGTCAGCTTTCAAGGACTATCCATGTTGTTATCAATGGAAAGCTTATAAGTGTGGATGTTGAGTATTCATGGATCCCAGCCAAATGCACAGTTTGTGCTGGGTTTGGGCATAATAAGAACAGTTGCACAAAGAGAAAGCTAACCCAACAAACTATACCACAAGTTTGGAGAGCAAAGAGTAAACAAGAAGATGCAACCAAAGGTAATAATGGTCGGCTTATTGCAACGGGTAGGCACTCATTCAAGCCCAAAGCGGATATGAATGTTATTGTGAACAATAGCAGCTCAATACAAGAGTCAAGGCATCATCAAGTAGGCGCAAGAAGTAATGCAACAGGTAGTGTTCCAACCACTGTGGAACATACTGCAACCTCAGGATCACAGGATACTGAACAAAACAATAATCAAACAAGTGCAAGTGATGAAGAAGGTAATATGGAAGGTTATAGTGACTATGGAGCAGATGATGATAGAGCAGAGGAAGATGTAAAAAAAAAAATATAGTGGTTCTGAAATGAGCAGCTTGAGTCGACTTCATATCAGGTTGCTTTAATCCAAAGTTTGCAGGAAGCAGATAATGAAAAGGATACCAATGTGGGGAAGTTCAATGATGAAAGGACAATACCAGTCTTTGTGCTGTCACCAAAAAAGGTTAGGCATTCATCAGTGGGTGAAATCACTCATACAAGCCCAATGATGACAGTAGCACCAACAAAGAACTTATATAATGGAGGAAGTAATACTACACAGCCTAGAACAAGGCTTTCAAAGGACCCCAAGTCGCAAGCAAGATTAATCTCAATGCTCTACAAGAGGAATTCCTTTGTAGTGTTGCAACAAGAGGAGCCTTACAATCAAAATTCAGGTAATTGATGACGTTTATTCATATAGAATGCACTTGTTTATTGGATAATTGTATGAATGCTAAGTTGAAGCTAGCATTCAATGGATATATGTTCAGGATTCAGTGCTCTCCAATTCTTTCCATCGACTTTTTTTTTGAAAGGCAAGCAAGGTTTGTATAGGATCCCAGAACCCATAAAGATGTCGCAAGCTGGGTTTGAACCCATGACCTAGTGGTACCATCCGCCAAGCTCGAACCCTAGAGCTGTCATGCCATTGGCCTTTCCATCCACTTTTCTTACATCTTGAGCAATCCATTAGGTATAAGTGATACCATGAGGATGATTCAAGGGCTGATTGGTGCGTACGAAATAGTCATATTATGGCAGGTGCATAAAGGAACCATTTCGGTATCAAACCATCTTGCTAGTCTACGTCCCAACTTGGAGAGTATTAAGCTAGATATATTTAGATTGCAAATTGAGGATTTGAAGGAAGTTTCAACTTCCATTGATGATGTAATGAGTGAACGAATGAGAGATTGTAATTGGGTCATCAAAGTTTTTAATTAATATAAAGGTTTGGGGATTCTTAAAATCCCTGCTCACTTTCCAAAAAAAAAAAAAAAAACCATGTGATAGATATTTGATTTTTTCTTAAATGATAACCTGCCATGCCCCTATTTTCGAGAAAACGAAAATCCTTATATCCACGTAGGATTAGGATTTTAGCTTCACCAAAACTCGGGACGTCAAAATTTATCAGCATAAACATTAAATAAAAATTAAAATTGACAAAATTTTAACCAGGTGATGATCACTTTATAAAATAAACCGCAAAAGATGTCGCGCCAAAACTATAGAATTTGAGAAAGGTTAAATGGCTACATTCCAATAAGAATATACCCAATAAGCGAAAACTTACTTGCGTCAGCAAGGTAATTGGTACGAGTAATCTCAATCCTTATAAGTAAAATAAGTTACATGCTTTATAAAAAAAAAAAATTCATACCGAATAAAAAAATACACGGCAAAGAATTGTGGTTCCTCAATGAGGCAAACATGTCATACTAATAAGTTTACCATCTTAAAGTAACCATTTACTTACCCAAAACTCACAACATGGTAAGTCAGACCTGCAGAATCGTTAATAGACTTACCATCCTGCGCGGAACGGTTAGAAACGAATGAATACAATTCATAATTTATCGGTCCTCATAAATTCAATTTATTTTTAATCAAATAAAATCGCAGTCATAATACACTAATTATTAAAATATCAACAAAACACATTTTCAACCTTAAGGAAGACATGTAGTTCTCATTCAATGATCGAATGAGCATTTAGTTTCTTTCCTTAAGGCAATCATGCACACACACAAAAATTTTGCTTCTTTTTCACAATTGCACTGTCTTCCAGTGCCGAACACACCTCACTCAAGTGTATCTCCCTTGCCTTCGAAATCACTCGGCGATACATGACCCAAGTGGGGTGCCACATCGAGTGTCATGTCATCACACTCGAAGTTTGATCCATAGCAAGCAATTTCTAAATATTAAATGTACTACCAAACTCACATGGAACGGCGTATTCGATATGCAAGCAAGTCTGCATACCAAAATTATATATCACATATACAAACAAGTCTGCATACAAAAACACATTTTTTTTCTAATTATTTTTTCGGAGTTGTGGAAAATAGCATAAAAATCAACGAAAACTCAAATGCAGCTTAGCAAGTCAAGTTGTATCACAATCAAATACTCACATTCACCCTAATGCATTAACATATATTTTTCTGACCCTTAACCTGTCAAGGACCACTATGAAACCACCAAACAATTTGCATAACAATCAAATTTAGTCATATATCATATACAAAATTGCATAACAACACAAGTACTCCAATTCATCTCAAATGGGTGAATAGAATCAAGATTTAGTAAGTTAATGCAATCACATCACTTTCTTCCCAAAGACAAGTACATAATCTGATATAGGGTCTTCTTAACTCATTCATAATCAATCAAAATAACATTGAATGTGAGGGCATAAAGTAGAAATATACATATAAGACAACATCAGACCATAAAGTAGAAATATGAAATTGTGCATACTACACCACATACTAGATGTTCATGAAGAAAATCAAGCTATGATTTTTCAAGCAAGCATGGATAAGCAATGTAATACAAAATTTTGAAAACTGTAATGAATGAGATTTTTGCTACATAATGAAGTAACCAAGGTTATCTCAAGCGACAAACATATACTAAATCAAATCAAACATACACACAAGGTTATCTCGATAAGGTGGTTATGTTTGTGCACATAAGAAGGGCAAAACAATTTTACCTTCATAAATGTACCAGAAATAAACCAAAAAGTGAGTTTGATTAAAAAAAGGGGTTCTTCCATTTATTTATTATTTTTCTCACTGAGGTATTCCACCAAATACATGAAGAAAAAGCCCAAGAAAAAATAAAATAAAAAAATTGATTTTTGCCACAAATTGAATCCACACTAGAATGGGTATTGTTCAATATGATTTTCTACATCTTCAATAGTAATGGGTACGACAAAGTATCCAGCTGTCCTCAACGAATCCTCATACACCCTAACCCAATGCAACTTTTCTATTCCATAAAAAATGGAATCTTGAAAACTCAAAGAGGAAGACAGACTCACCCACAACAAGCAATTGCCACAAAGTTTAATTACTAGCATTTATCAGACCCAACCATACAACAACCCAACATATCTAACTCTAATTCATAGATTGACCCAAGCAAAAATATGTAAACATATATAAGTGAATGAAAAAGACTCACTGGAACCAAGATTTGAATCTGAAAATCTCTTTGGACAACATTGAATAAAACCCTAATTCAGACTTGAAACAACCTTGAATCTGACCCCTGGAACAACCCTTCATACCACTGCAAGCAGCCCTCAAAACCACTGCAAACAGCCATTTAACACCTCCCTTCCTCCTTAACAACCCTCAACAACAGCCTTAAATTCCTCTCTCTATCTTTCTCATAGTTTATCTCTTCTTTTCTTGTACTTCTCTTTTCTCTTCTCTTTCATTATCTCTTTCCTTTTTTCTTGTTGATTGTATGAATCAGAGATTCAGAGAAAAACTTCCTCTTCTCTCATTATTTCTCTCTCTTTCTTAATTTAGCCAAAAAAAATACCTTGTCAATATGAAACCTAATAAAAACAGGGTCTAAGTCCAAAGTATACAAAAATAAGCCCAGGCCCAAAAGATATATAACATTAGTTTATAAGCAAACCCACTTATTTTAAAAAAGTTTTAATGCATGAAAAATAATACATTAATCATAGTAATAGGGAAATAAAGTAATTTATCTATAAAATAAATTTATGTAGTTTGAAAAATGTTGGTGTTACGATATATACACCTCAAAGCAATCTCGTCCCGAGTTTTGGTAGAAGAAATAACTAGGTAAATAATTCCACCTGAAAACTACCATTTATCGAACGATGCATCACAAGAGTCCCAACATATAGCTTACCAATCATAATTAAAATTTTACTAACACACTTTTAAGTAACAAATCATATATACCAGTAATGAGCCATAGCACAGGTACATGCACATAACTTAATGAAGAAAAACACACAAAAAGTATATTATAAAAATTTAGTAAGTATAAAAATGTGGGGTTCTACATAACCCATAGATTGTTTTCATTTTAAGGGAGTGTCGAAGGCAAGACCTAAGGATCAGGATGGCATACCGAAGGCATGACATGATACCCGTGCCAGTGTACGATCGTGCCATTGGCACGACTGGTACACTAGTGACTAACTTTAACGAAGATAGGATGGAGTTTCAGATTTTGTGGCCCCAAAACTCTTGGGACATATGCAATTCTATCTAGCCAGAGCCGGCACTGTCATTTTCGTAGAGTTGCGTGAATTATGTTAGGTGGCCTCCCTGGTGAGAATTAAAAAAAAAATTAAGAAATGAAAATAAATTATATTAAATGTATAACAATGAATATTTATCAAATTTAGGTTATGTCCTTGTGGCATAGTTGGCGTTAAAAGTTTAGGTGAGTTCAGAAAATCAATGCATGAATTTGCTAGTGATGGGATGAGAACTCAAGTGGAGCTAGATCATGGACCTATTATTGAGACTGTAGAGAATAAGAATACACGTCTCCCTTCTTTTCCGTCCCTTCATCTTCTACTTGTCCTACTTAGGATAGTTGTCAGTGCTAATGGTAAGTCTTTCAAGAAATATGAAAATACCTTTCTTGTTGGTAGTATTTCTTCTCAAGTAGTTGAACCTTTGGATGAAGATTACTTCCTTTCTAACAAGAACAGATGGAAAGGTCTCCCTTCTTTTACACATGATGTTATGTATTATTTAATGCCTTGATTATTTTATTATTATTATTATTATTATTATTATTATTATTATTATTATTATTATTATTATTGATGATGATACACCAAAATAGACCGATCATCACGGCCGTACACGTGGCATAGAGAACCATCATGAGAATATATCGTCCAATACATTAGGTCAGCTCATAAAACCCAATTAGAGTAAAGCCAATTACAGAGGCTCGATTAAGGCCCGTCATCGAGAAGACATAAACGGTGTTCGAATCCAAGCTCGAACAAATCCGAGCCCGAATCCAGGCTCAACATGAGTTCTCTCATAAAGAAGAGGAACGTTGCAAAAAAAAAAAAGTCGTGGAAGGAGTTATGCCTCCACAAACGCATCTCCATTAAGGAGGAGACCATTACAAGGAACACCTCTTTCCGTTGCACCTCACAGGCTTAAGTCACGCAGAGAATTAACCGCGACCATTATAAAAGGTAAAGGGAACATTCAACATAGGTATGCAACTTTAACTGAGTTTTGTCCAGATTTACTTCATTATTCCAACAGAGGTTCTAACTTAAGCATCGGATTGCCTTCGGTCACCAAAAAGGTGGTCCTTGGCAATCTAACAATTGTTTTGCTGGTCAAACTCACAAGAGAACAATTTTTTGACGCATAAGTTTGGCATCGTCCGTGGGGACCAACGAGTTTCCTTTCTAAAGACAAGATCCATAGTGACAAAGCTCAGCATAATCTGATAAAAGATCAACAAACCGTTAGAACAAATAATACACTCCACAGATCCCTAATCCAATGATGATCTTGACAACTCTCCCACTAGCAACGATACATCACAAACAGCTCATGAACAGGAGGCAGCCTAGATCGTCGGATCGATGGCGCCCGAGAATTTGGATCCACAGTATGCAATAGCCCAGACAACCCAAACATCCGGCGACACTGCGACAGATCCTTGGGTAGACCTGCTAATGGCCCAGATGAGTTACATGACAAAGATGCTGGAGAAAATCGCCCAGGAGCGTACTCAACCAGTTGATCATGTTCAGGCACCGCCACAACAAAACTCTACCAACCGAACTCGAGGAAGTGACGAAGTCCTAGTAGAACCCCAACAGGGAAACTTTGAAAGCAACAAGCTCCCTCAAGGCAAGATTACACTATGTGACGGGACGATTACTGAAATCCTGTTCAGGATAAGAGTCATGGAAACATACAATACGAGTTAGCAAAGCCGCCATTCTTTGACATCCTCATGAAAACAACAATGCCAAAAAAGTTCACTCTGCCCTTCTTTGCCGGCACTACCGACCCAACTGATCACCTGAGACATTTCCACCACATGATGGCCTTGAAAGAAACAAAATAGTCGATCGACTAGCCTCACATCCATGGCAATGAATTGGTTCAACAGCCTACCACCGTGGTCGATAAACTCCTTCCAAGCTTTAGCCACCGCTTTTATCGCCAGATTCATCGGGAGCCAGCGGATGAGGAAAAGACCACACTATCTCCTACATATCACGCAGAAGCCTGAAGAGACACTATGGGAATATGTCACACGCTTTACCAATGAATTAACGATGATCAATGGATGTAGTGACAACACAGCCGCTGCATCCTTTGTTGTCAAACTGAAGAAAGGTCACTTCTTTGATGCTCTTAACCTGGAGCCTCCAAAAGGCATGACAGTCCTACTGAAAATAGCACAAAAACACATCTCTATTGAAGAGATTAAGGCAACCAGGAGGAAAAATGACCAAGAAAGATAAAGTCTTTCAAGGAAATGGGAAACAAATGAGGAAAGAAGACAGGATGATGGACAACCGGGGGGGGGGGGGGGGTAGCAACCAATAGAAGAAACATCGGAATGGCAGAACGAATGATTCGCAACAACGAGAATCCGAGAAGCGACAACCAACGTGGCCTCGACACGAGCGAGTAACAAGTGTGATGAAGAATACATACTAGCCATATACAACCCTGGAAACAAGTCGAGCAAATATACTGAAGCACATAGCAAAATGGGATAACGTCAACTGGCCGTATACGATAAAAGAAGACCCGAAAGGAAGAGACAAAGGAAAATATTGTTCCTTCCATGAGGATCATGGGCACGATACCGAAGATTGGTACAATCTAAAAGACGAAATCAAAATCAAGCATTGGGCTCAGAAAGGACGACTCGACGAGTTTATCGGAATGTCAGATAAACAGCTCACAAGAAAGGAAAAAGCAGATAACGCTGCGCAATCGAAAGAACAACCTAAAGAACTAATATACTCCTTACACTGCATAGCCAGAGGAAGAAAAACACACAAAACCTAACCGAATAAACAAGAACAAGAGTATTAACGAAACCAGACAAGCCATTTCACGAATGCACAAAACATTGAGAAGTTTGCATCAACCAACTAATATGATTCAAAAGATCCTATCGACGGATGTAAGCTCGACCTAAATCACTAACGACAAAACTAATAGCAACAGATTCAATCGAACCCCGATGGTTGACACCAAACACAGAGCCAACATTAGCATGATTGAATAATTTAGTGTTGATGTGAGCATGATTGGACAATTCGGTGCTGATGTTAGCGTGATTGGACAATTTGGTGTTAACATGAATATGATCAGACAATTCAGTATTAACGAATGCATGATCAGACTGTTTAGTGATGACGTGAACATGAGCGGACAACTCAACACTACTCAGCCATCAAATAGAAAAACGCTTTGAGTTTGCCAGCCATGACGACATATACAACATACGAGGATCAACATCGAGCAAGGAAAACCAAAGCAACAAAAACATACTTCGAACCAGCGTAATTGTTTTAACAGTTAAGGCTGGCGAAAACATACGAAAAGGAATATCAATAAGATTACGAATTTAGAACCCCCATTTTTTTCATGGACAACAAAATAGACACGTCCAAGAACGAGCCATACAAAGCAATCAATGTATCTAGTAACAAGAAATCATGACAAAATTCGGATATATATAAACTTCTGTTCTGATTAACCACGAAGTAAAGGTTGGATACTGGAGTCAACTTAACACAAAAACTTTGAGTTGACTGAGATGTCGTGTTAACGAAGTAAACTTTGGAAACCTAAGTCAACTTAACACAAAAAATTTTAGTCGACCGAGATGTCGAGTTAACGAAGTAAAGGTTGGACATCCGAATAAACTTAACACAAAAACTTCTAGTCGACCGAGATGTCGAGTTAACGAAGTAAAGGTTGGACACCCGAGTCAACTTAACACAAAAATTTTGAGTAGACCGAGATGTCGAGTTAATGAAGTAAAAGTTGGACACCCGAGTCGACTGAACACGAAAAAGTACGAATCGACTGAAACGTCAAGCTAACAAAGTAAAAGTTGAACAAACGAGTCAACTAAATACAAAAACTTTGAGTCGACCAAGATGTCGAGTTAATGAAGTAAAAGTTGGACATTCGAGTTGACTCAACATGAAAACTTCGAATTGACTGAAACATCGAGCTAACAAAGTAAAAGTTGAACAATCGAGTCAACTTAACACAAAAACTTCGAGTCGACCAAGATGTCGAGTTAATGAAATAAAAGTTGAACACCCGAGTCTACTAACACACGAAAACTTCGAATCGACTGAAACTTCGAGCTAACGAAGTAAAAGTTGAACAAACAAGTCAACTTAACACAAAAACTTTGAGTCGACCAAGACGTCGAGTTAATGAAGTAAATGCTCAATGAACAAGTTGACTTAACACAAAAACTTCGTGTTGACAAACACATCAAATCAGCGAATTCAGAATTAGAAGAACATATCAATATCATTCGAGGAGTACAAGCAAAAACGACTCTTTGCAAAAAATATTAGGAAGGATAACGTTGGCCCACCATTAGACGAATGACGAGCCAAAGCATGAAAGCAACTACAAAAGATTCTAAGCAAAATCCATGACAACTAAAACCGAACTAAAAATAAAAGAAACAACAAAAGTTCAGTTTTATTGATAATACTACTCTGTTACATTTTGAAAAGGAGATAAAGAAGTGGGGGAAAAAACGGAGGCAACTACAAGATCATCACTCACAAGAACAGGGAAAGGACTAACTTCAGGAGAGGAAGATAGTAATGACTCTGAGGCGCTCGAAGGTAGAATGAAGCAAAGGCTCCTCAGCTACTAGAGTAGATTCTTCAACATCGCCGTCCTCGAAAGCTTCACCAACCAAGTGACGATACCTGGACAAATCCTCGCCGAGCCCCTCGATATAGTCAAGAAGCTCAACCTGTCTATCAACAACTCGCTTCCAATCTTCAGCTTCAATAATATGGAGCCTATCCTTGGCAGCAGCGAGTTCATTTTTGGCCACGGCAAGCTGCCCCTCAGCAGTGGAAAACATACCGAAAGTATCTGCCTTGACATCATTGAGCGCAACAGTGATCTGTTTCATCAAAAGTCGTTTTCTCAGCGGATAACTCTTTTTCCACATCATGTAGATGGGTACAAACCCCATCCAACTTGGCTTTCAAAGAATCAAGCTCAAAACAAATTTATTCCGCATACTTTTCGCCTCAATTAACGACTTTCGAGCAGCCCTTGCAATTTTCTCCGATTTTGCGCATTACGCTCTCAACACATCAAATTGGGAAAAAATGTGGGAAAACACCAGCAACAGTGTCGCCAACCTCCTCTCCAAAGAAACAGAAGCCACTTGATCACGACCAGCTCGATAGACCGAGCCCATCACCTATGTATAAGCAAGATGATTCATCCCATCCAATAACCGCCTATGCCACTCATTTACCAATTTGTGTGCACCATTTTGCACGTCAAGCTGAGTAAACCAACAAAACTTGCCATCCAACTTGATATGGATATCTTTTGAGCCAGGCTCAGTTCAACCAACACATGGATGAATAACACTAGGATCCGGAAGCACTGAAGAACTACTTTCAATAGCTTGAAACACAGAAGGAATAACAGTAACAACGGAAAAACCACTTTTACCCTCCCATCAATAAACGTCTGTGGCAAGGGCAGGACTAGCGGTAACGGTGGGAGTAGGAAAACCCTGACAGGCAGGAGAAGAAACTAAGAACCCAGTTGCTTTACTAACATCAATTGAATGAGAAGGAGAATGAACCTTGAAACTCTAACCACCACCAATGTCTTAAGACTATTCCATCACTAGTTGGAGCATTTTTTCATTGATAACCCGGGATCATCATTAGACAACTCAGCAGCGTCTGAGACACCATAAGCAAAAATGAGTTTCTTTTCATTATCGTCCAACCGACGAGTAGTCTCCTTCTCGTTCATTTTAAACGCAAGCTTCAGTTCCTCAGCCTCCTCGAAAGATTCACGATCTCCTTTTCAAACATCATCGTGGGAAGGACTTGGGGAAAAGGCAGGCCCCCGTAACATCCTAAATAGGATTCGGATGGGACACAACTCGAGCAGAACCTTGAATAGAAAGTCATTTCTTCCTCGAAACACAACCAAGATCTACCGGCAATCCCCTTGACGGACTTGTAGACCTCGCAAGCTCTTTTTTTTTAAGCAGAGACAGTGATATTAACAGAAGCATCAAGATTTGTAACGCACCAATCCGACCTCACTTCCTAATCAATGCTAGCATCACTAACGCCAACACAAGCAGCGTGAGCAATAAAAGCCTCAACACGAAGCTCGGTAAATAAAGCTCGTTCCACTTCATTTATAATGTACATACCAATACACTCCAGGATATCCTCGGAAAGAAATGCCTCCACCGGTAAATGGTGAAGCTTCAAGAATCGATCACTAATCCTCTGCTCCTCGGCAGATAAGTGAACATTCTTCCATTTATTGGGAACTCAAAATGATGAAAAAATCAAACGACATTGCAATTGGAAGTAGTCGGAGTTCATTGAAGCATAAAACCAAGACCGCGACCAATAACGGATGTCGTCACTAAGTTTCTCAAAACAAACGGGAGAACGGAGGAAGCAGACATCCATGTTCACCAACAGACCAACCACCGAATGTAAAACCCTTATAGACAAATGAATGTCGGATAGAATAGCCCTCGTGTAAGAAGAAACCACCACTTTCCAACCATTAGTGCGATGTATCTAGCCTTTGGATTACAAGGACTATCATCCTATCTTGGCAGGATAATCTCGAGGACGGGCGGGAGATTTTAATCAAAACGAAGACTATCCAGTGTTGCCTGAGAAGCTCTATTGGGAGAATAATGAACCTCACACAAAGTTAGCAACTTACCACTTAGTTTATCACCAACGGACATCGTTGAAGAACAGAGAAGCAATGAAAATGAAGAAGACGAAGACGAAGGAATGAGCAAACTCTAATTTCAAAGATAGCGCGAAAAGGGAAAACGAATTCGTCACATTTCATTTTATAGAACCGAGCAATGAAGGGACGACTCATGGGACAACATGCGAGATAAGATGGGTACGCGAAATCCAAAAAATATTCACAAAAACGAACGAGCAAGCAAAGAATCGAGACACCAACTTGCGAAAAGTTACTGACAACATTAAATACAAGGTAATGATGGAATTGAAAGGCAAACCGTCACGAAGTTAATGGTCACGTCAGCATGCTCACAAACTAAAGGGGGAATAGCTGATGATACATCAAAATAAACCGATCATCACAGTCGTACACATGGCATAGAGACCCATCACGAGAATAATCTCGAGGTCGGGCGGGAGATTTTAATCAAAACAAAAACTATCCAGCGTCACCTGAGAAGCTCTATTGGGATAATAATGAGCCTCAGATAGAGTTAGCGACATACTACTTAGTTTATCACCAACGGACGTCGTTGAAGAACAGAGAAGCAATGAAAATGAAGAAAACGAAAGAATGAGCAAACCCTAATTACAAATATAGCATGAAAAGGGAAAATGAACTCGTCCCATCTCATTTTATAGAGCTGAGCAATGAAGGGACGACTCATGGGACAACGTGCGAGATATGATGGCTACGCGAAATCCAAAAAATGTTTGCAAAAACAAACGAGCAAGAAAATAATCGAGACACCAACTCGCGAAAAGTTAGTGACAACATTAAATACAAGGTAATGATGGAATTGAGAGGCAAACTGTCATTAAGTTAGTGGTCACATCAGCATGCCCACAAATTAAATGGGAGTAGCTAATGATACATCAAAATAGACCGATCATCACGGCCGTACACGTGGCATAGAGACCCATCACGAGAATATAACGTCCAATCTATTGGACCAGCCCATAAAGTCGAAGAAGAATAAAGCCAATTACAGAGGCCCGAATAAGGCCCGCCATCGAGAAGACATAAATAGGGTCCAAATCCAGGCCCGAACGAATCAGAGCCTGAATCCAGTCCCGACATGAGTTCTCTCATAAAGAAGAGGAACGTTGCACAAAAAAAGAGTCGTGGAGGGAGTTATGCCTCCACGGACGCATCTCCATTAAGTAAGAGACGGTTAGAAGAAACATCTCATTCCGTTGCGCCTCACATGCTTAAGTCAGCAAAGAATTAATCGCGACCATTATAAACGGTAAAGGGAACATTCGACACATGTATGCTACTTTAACTACGTTTTGTCCAGATTTACTTCCTTTTTCCAACAGAGTTTCTAACTTAAACATCAGAGTGCCTTCGACCACCAAAAAGGTGGTCATTGGCAGTCTAAATATTATTTTGCAGGTCAAACTCATAGGAGGACGATTTTTGGATGCATCAATAATAATAATAATAATAATAATAATAATAATAATAATAATAATAATAATAATAATAATAATAATAATAATAATAATAATTATTATTATTATTATTATTATTATTATTATTATTATTATTATTATTATTATTATTATTATTATTTATTATGCATAAAAATTGTCACACCCCAGAGCCGTACACGTGTCATGATGATTTCGAGGAATTACGACCTCAAGCGTTAGCCCATACTGATCCGGCCCAAGCGATTCTAAGCCAGCCCAACTGCGGTCCACCAGGCTGACCCAAACTCTCACAGCATGCTAGGCCCACATGTCTCACAGCTATCCTCAATACCCGTAAGCCCTATTGAGACAAGTATCTCGAGGATCAACTTTGGACGGGCAACTACAGTTGTTCTGTACTTCAAACTAGGAAGCAAACACCGGAGTATCTTCCACACAGGGAAACTCCCTTCTACTGATTGGAAACTATCCCCCGCGTATCTAGGAGCACAAAGCTAACAAGGAACTTCCCTCCTACAGCACGACTCCTAATTAGGGAGAGATCTCCTTCCTAAACTACGCCTATGATGGCCTGGTAGAACCAGGACTCCTTACACTATAAATAAGACATGGGGTTGGTAAGCTAAGGTACGCTACAAATTCCCTGTTATAGCATTACACCTTCTTCAAAACCTTGTCTTACTTTAGAATCGGAGTGTCATCGACCACCCCATGGTGGTTTGTGGCTCACGTGCATTACTTTTGCGAGTCAGCAGGTCAACGATACTAGGTCAAAGCAGGGAGCGGAAAAAGACTGCATCAGTTTTGCGTCGTCCGTGGGGACAACATAGTTCATAACTGTACACTAATCAACGTCTCCTATCAAAACCCTGAGAGATGATGACCACCAGGTCACGTAACAACGGAGAACCAGGGGACGTGTTCAATGCTCAAGTTGTCCCTATACCGCCTCATTCAGCAGTTCTTGTCGTGCACGGGCAACCAACTCACACTCCCACCCCAACGACTGTATCCCTCGAACCTAGAATCGATGTGCTGGCATCTTAGATACAACAGATCGCCAAGGTGGTGGAAACTCTTACACAACAGAATCCACCACCTACTAACGAAGACCAGGAGCAGCACAAACCTCCGTCTCCAGAAGATGAAAGGGAGCAAGCGCAGGAGAGCCAGGCCCCCACTAATTTCTCATTGGAGTAAGGGAGGTTGCGTGGCTAACGATGTGCTCACTACCAGGACAGAGAGGCTCGACCCTGGGAACCCCCTCCGCAGAGGGGCACATGATCCGGACGTACTATATCGCCTCTCTGTCCCACCATTTGTGACCGAATAATAAACGAGGCCTTTCTGAGGAAGTTTACTCCCCCGAAGCTCGACTCCTATGATGAGACCATCGACCCTTTCGATCCACTACGCTATTACCAACACGTAATGGCCCTCAATGAAGCATCCGAGTATGTCATGTGTCGAACCTTTCTCACCAGTCTAAAAAGCTCTGCACTGACATGGTTTCACAGCCTTCCACCGAAGTCAATCGACTCCTTCAAAACACTAGCGAAGGAATTCCTGATACGTTTCGTCGGAAGCCAGCGTTTCAGAAAAGGCCTGCACTACATACTTTATCAAAGGGAAAGGTCCGGCGAGATGCTCTAGGAGTATGTCACACGCTTTAACAATGAGCTGACCCTCATCGATGGGTGCAACGACGATTCAGTCGTGACGACTTTCACTGCGAGCCTCGGAGATGGAAAATTTATTGAGGACCTCACCTTGGAGCCCTCTCTGGACATGGCAGAGTTCCTCAAGAGCGTCTAGAGACACATCACCCTGGAGGAGTCAAGGATCGCTAAAAGGGAAATCGAAGGTGACAAGAAGCCCTCCTCTCTTAGGGACAAGGAGGAGGAAAAGAATCGTAAGGATGAGGAACGGAGCAAAAAGAAGCGCAGCGACAGCAGGCCGGACCCTAGTCGGCCCAAGCCGAAGAAATCATCCAACTACATTGGATCCAAAGCCATGACACCCCTAAGCGCTAGCCTGTCAAACGTACTTAACTCCATGAAAAACTGGGAGGAATTGAATTGTCCCAAAGACACGCGGAGACGTCTCAAAGCGCGACAACGACAAATACTGCTCATACCACAAGGAGGGCGGCCACAACACCAACGACTGCAAGAGTCTAAGGTATAAAGTTGAGTACTGGATCCGTAAAGGCAAACTGAAAGAGTTCCCGAAGTCTGAGAAACCAACGAAACAAACATAGGACAGGGGGAGTCAATTAAAGAAATAGAGAAGGCTACTTCAGGGATAATCTACGTCCTTAATGGAGTCGGATCTAATGAAGACCAGTCATACAGGTCCCGAAAGCGAATACTACTGGATATGCGGACACAATCCGCGGATGAGAACAAGCACATCTGCCACTCACGGGTTCAGAGCCCCATTCCCACCTTGACCTTTACGGACAAGGACCTCAAAAGAGTCTGAGCGCCACACAATGATGCCTTAGTCATCTCGGTCTCCATAGCAAGGTGAGAAGTAAAGAGAGCTTCGGTTGACACAATAAGTTCAATTAACGTTCTATTATACAACGCGCTCTACACTGAGACCTCAATGAGGAAAACCTGACGTCTTCAGAACACCCACTGATCGGATTCAGCGGGGATAAGTGTTTTCCCGTTGGAAAGATAAGGTTGGCTACGGTAGCAGGAGAGCCGCAGCTCAAGAAAGTCCTATTTTTGGACTTCATGGTGGTAGACACACTGTCATCCTACAATCTCATCCTGGGAAGACCTTGGCTCCACCAGATGGAAGCAGTTGTCTCTACCCTTCACCAGTGTGTTAAGTATACTGCTAACCACTCCGAATGAACAATACATGGAAACCAACCTACGACACGAGGTTGCCACTACGCCGCACTGAAACAAATAGGGTGCTCCCGGATTCAGCTACATCATGCAGAGTTGCCTGACCAAGTACAAGGCCAAAAGAGGATAGAAACACCACTTTCAAGCCTTACAGGAGCAACAAGCTCTTCTACCCAGCGAGTCGAAAAGGCCATGGTAAACGGGAACACATGCCCCCAACATTTTGTTGGCGCGGAGACCGCCCCTCTGCAAGGTTTACTCTTCAATAACCTATGTAACACCTCGACAGTCCACTGAATGATCCGCGAGAGAAACCGAATCCACTTCAAGGCCAGGATCAATTTCTCTCCGTCAACAGTTAGTTTGCTTTAAGTTGTTTGTTTCCCTTTCCATAGTCAATATTGAGTTTTAGTTCTTAAAAGACTTGTATGATTTTCAATCATTTAAGAAATAAAAAGAGAATTACGAAAAAAAAACTCTATTGATTAAAGAATTACAAAAAACAAAATCTATTGATTAGCAAAAAGATGTAACAACAAACGCCTTGAGGCAGATACAAAAGGCTACATATTGCGAATGGCTTGAGGTTGAAACAAAGACTGAGCACTATAAGCGTCTGAATACAGTGCGAACAAAAATAAAAGACTCGCTTAGACAATTCTGCTATGGACAGTTTCCGTCGATGACTTGCAAACCCTCCGATGCGAGCAATCTACAAGTGACAACAAAGGTAAGAGAATGGGATATGTTCGATACCTTCCCAAGATAAAGACGAAGTGCCAGAAGATATTGAAAGACTGAGCAGTCAGAACGCACTGTCAAGTCACCTCAGAAAAGTCTTGTACTACAGCATTGTAGACCTCACAACGGGCTGTTGATTTCCTCAAGAGACATCCGCCCCCCTTCTAACTTCCTCAAATGGGTTAGAAGCAGGCAGATGAGGGTGGTCACAAGCAGCGATGCAACTACAATTTCACAATGCTATCAAGAGAGACCACTTTTCCCATATGTGAAAGCAGTTGTGACTAGAACTACAACACCCGAAGACATCACATGTTGACAACACTTCGATCAGCCATTGGTTAGCAGCGGGATTCGAGCACACAAAGGCAAAAGTGGTATGGTGTAACACCAAGGCATATCCCTTGATAGGAAATTCGTACTACTCCGAAATATGAAAAGAAATTACAAGACCTCAGCGAACAACCTACGTGCCCACCCCTATCGGGTGACCACGCATAACAACAACTATCTATATGCCTGATCAGCGCAAATGTCAAAACATTCGGAGATTCCAAAGACGAAGATTCAGCTTCAGCCTTTGGAAAACCCAAAGCATTTTCCTTATCCTTTGGAAAACCCAAAGCATCTTCTTCAAACAAGGACATTACAGAATATGAGATCTACGAAAGATAGTGCCTACAACGATTGGAAAATAGCATTATATAGACATGATGGTTCACCAAGCGGGCACTCAAGCATTAACTACCAAGCATTGAATGTCGTACGGGAAACTGGAAGACGACGGTTCCCAAGGAAACTGCACAGACCATGTCAATCAATTAATGGCGCCGCACGCAACCCCATCAATTGTGGGGGAGTAACCGATACTCAACCGCCACGCAGCCTACGACGTACACATGTCACCACGCAACCTACATCATGCACCACATGCACCATGCAAGAAACCCTAGCCCTTCCTCTGTGGGCCTTAGGCTTAGCCTATTATTCAAACAACACTTTGTCACATGCTTGGCACGAGCACTAGAAATCCTAGTTAACCCTAGCATTTGGATAATCCCTTCGGATCACCAGCTGATTTAAGGTAATTTCATCCACTCCAGGCAACCTGCTGATGGATTAGGTTTGCATGCCCCCTTGCAGGCGGAACCTTTATTCAAACCAGGCAAGCTTAATCAGCTAAGACTTATGATGATGGCTTCTGGTTCATCCCGATACCTAGTTTTCTTAGGACGTGGAGTCTAATCAGCGCTATCACGTCTGGTTACGACGACTTGCCAGGGATCATTACCCCATTCATGGTCAATTATCGCCTAACCTAATCAGGTAAGCCTAGCTGGTGATGATTAGCAATGAAAGCTTCCGATCAAAACTTAGACTTGTAGCCCCCATTGCAAGGGTGTAGATAGTTTAGAAGGTGGGAGCCTAGTCAGTCCCGAACTGATTTCGATGGCTTGCCACGGGACCACTGCTTTTCAGCGTGGCCACCAAATCACCAAACCTTAACTTGTAGCCTGCACTGCGAGGGTGTAGATAGTCTAGAAGTTGGGAACCAAGTCAGCCATGACCTGATTCTGAAGGTTTGCCACGGGACCACTGCTTTTCAGCGTGGTCGCCGAACCCTCCCAAATTTGTAGCTGGATGCGAACAGGTGTAGATAATTTGGAAGGTGGGAGCCTAGACAGTCCTGAATTAATTCTAATGTTTTTCCACGGGATCACTGCTTTTCAGCCTTGTCACCAAACTCCTCTCAAATTTGTAGCGCGGGAAGGGTGTAGATGGTTCGAATGGTGGGAGCCTAGTCAGTCTTGAATTGATTTCAACGGCTTGCCACAGGACCCCTGCTTTTCAGCCTGGTCACCAAACCTTTACTCCCTGAATTTATAGTCCACTCTGCTCAAACAAAAATGATTTGGAAGGTGGGAGCCTAGTCAGTCCCGAACTGATTCCGACGACTTGCCACGGGACCACTGCTCTTCAGCCTAGTCACCAAACCTGTAGTTCACATGGCTGGGACATAAACAATTCGAAAGGTGGGGATCTCAAGCAACCAGCCACACGACCTATGCTTCCCTTCAAAACAACAGACGCGAACATGAATCTAGCTAAGTCAGCATCTTCACACACAAACGAACTTACATTCTAATGTTAAGGGAAGTCCACTCGCACCGATACAAAGATCGTACGACCAGTGCCCAGATAAAAGCTACTTAGGATGCCAACCTGAGCTTACGACGCCTAATTCAGCATGAGCGCTCTGACACGCACGTTCAACCATCACAACTCACTCACAGTAGCAGCTACAGCCGACCGGTCAAACAAGTAAGGTAACCTTCAATCAGCTTACCTTGGGAACAGGGCACAGCTCGAATGACTCATCCCCCAGCTAAATTGTTCGTAACATGTCGACTATCGGACATGACTACCGCAGAAAAACCAGTCAGCGTCATATTAATTCAACCAGCCTATGCCAAAGCAAGACAACAAGGCGAAACAAAAATCATGCAATAGAGACAATAAGTATGGAACGGATAAAACTGTTTTCATTAATGGTCAAAGAAAAAAAAGAGTACAAACACACAAAGTTCACTTCTTATCGGGAAAGGGTACAAAAATGGAAGAGTTAAGCCTAGTGGAAGAAGGAGAAAAAGTTGCGCCCTCACACATCGCAACCTAGACATCAGAGCTCAAACTGTCTTCCTCGCTCAATGACGTCGAGGTAATAGACAGGTCCACATATGACATATTCTTATAACGGTAAAGATCCCACTCCGGATGCTCCCCTTTCATCATCGCCATCAGTTCCAGCCGCCCATGTGCAACCCTGCGGAACTCACATTTCCTTGTTCATGGAGAAGTTCTTCCTCCCGTACCTTTGCATCAACAAGTTCACGCTCCAGTAGCTCCAACTTGCCAGTCAGCGCATCGACTTGAGACTGCTTTGTGGCTAGACTGCTCTTCACGGCACTAAGTTCATGTTGCCCCATATCGAGCTGGTCCTAGGCCTTCCTTGCTTCTCGAGCATAAAACTCCACATCGAATTCCAACTGTTGCTTCTCAGCAGCAAAGTCGGCTTCCTTGGAAGCACTCTCTTCAACGAAAGATAACAGTTTAACTCGCAATAGCCATAGCTTCCTGCGCAACCTCGACTTCTCGGCGGATAAGACTCATTTCCTGCCTAAGTCCGTCCCTTTAGAACACCGTTTCTGTTAGATCGTGCTCAAGGTCCTCCAGACGAGCTCTCTGAGCCTCAACGGCCATGGATGACTGATCCAACCGCTTCTCTTCGGCCTGCTTCTTAAGCCGCTCAATTTCATGGAGCACATCAGAATACAGCGTCTGTATATGCAAAAAGACATGCTCTAAGGTGTATACTTTCTCACGAGCCGCCTCAACTTCCATTCCAGCAATGGTCACATGGCTCAAATGAGACATACCCATCGTAAGGTATTTCAAGCCCTTATCCATACACCCTTCCAATGAATCCTCCTCGATTTTGGGAACGTGACATCAGCCACCTGTGACGCCTGCTTATATGCTTCCTCAAAATATACTCTACGCCCACCTCTTGGTGCCAGACCTGTGAACTCAACTTCACCAAATCAGTTGCAAATAGGGTTATTTGTTTATCCGGATGAAGTTTTCCCTGATCGGGAACTATGCCAGCATTGCCCTTCACAGTTGCCACCGTCCTCAGGCTCTCCTCTGTGGCCTTTCCCTTGTTAGCAACAACCCCTTTTGTGCGAGACAACTCAATGGGATCCAGAGGAAGAGAAGGCAATGAAGTATCCAAAGGACCATCCAACACCTCAAGCTGAAGCCTAGAGCGAAACGGTGAGCAATGAAGACTGCAAGAGACACGGCCGGTACCACGTCCACTATCAAGCGAAGCAACTATGGGGCGATCATATTCTACCACCTCAGGCAAATCCTCACAAGAGCCTTTTGCCAGAGCTACCTCACGCGAATTAGCACCAACGAAGGCAGCCATTGCATCTCGCACAAGATAGTCATTCAGAGCCTCGACCTGCGCGTCACTAAGGTTCGACCTGTCTACAACTCCTGCCAATCACAGGTAATCCTTCTCCAAGCTGGAAACATCAGTATCTCCCTCAACAGGTCTAGCAGACCGCGCTCCCCCTTCAACGAAGCAGGTTGTTTACGAAGATTTTATTAACCTAAATTAATAAGTTAATAAAACCTATTTGTAATACCGCAAGTGCACGACTATCTAACTAGTAGACAGTCACAAATACAGGTCGATCTCACGAGGATTGACGAGATAGTCAAATTCTAAGACTTATTTAACCTAATATAGAGGTGGGGGTTGCAGCAGATGAAAATTAATAAATTAAGAAAACTAAATTGACAACTAAAATTAAACTGGTAAGATGATAAGAGAATATACCGAGACATCAAATCCACCACAGGTTCTTCGAGAATCGTGTAATCTAAATTATTGTTTTCAAGAATCAACGCGACTAGTCTTAAAATTAATCTACATTTGCAATTGATTTCAGTAAAGGCATAAACCCCTAGCATTGCATGTTTTTCTACGGCACACACAATCACAGGTTTATTTTAACTAATTCTAAACCCCTAGCATTGCATGTCTTCTTACAACACACACAATAACAGATTCAAATTAATTGATTAAAACAGACTTCGAATATAAACAAATAAAACTTCTAACTACCGATTAGTCTAGATAATTATTTCGGATATAATCGGTGAAAGCATATTATAGAAATTCAGAAATAGACTGTGTTTAACATTAAAACATATGGAAAACAATATATTCAAATACGACAAACTCTAGGAAACCCTGTGGTTTCATTTTTGCCTCGGCGCGGGGTCTAGAAGATCATGGTGGATGATGTCACAGCACTGGTATAGGTGGAATCCATCAATTCCTACACGAACACGTGACGTGAAGGGCTGCAAGTGTACTATGGTGGTACAAAGAGCAAGTGTCCGGGGTGCAAATAAAAATTGATTCAAAAATCAGTTTTCTCTCGCAAAAATCCTACAGCTTCGTCGTTCTCGCGAGCTACTCCCTGCGTCGCCATTCTCGTGAGCTTCCTCTGCGTCCTGCTTCTTCTTCTCAGATGAAGATCACTTGCAAGACAGAGAAAGAAATAGGTGAGGGAGAAACGAGAAAGATAACAGAAAGAGGGAGAGAAACAGGGGCGGTAGAGCTCTGTATCGAGGTGGCATGGTGGTGCGTTGGATGGTGTCATGCTTGGGTTGTTCGGTGTTGGTGGTGTTTGCGATGGAATACGGAGAAAGGGATGGGATGGTGGCTGGTTCTATTTTAGGACGTTGTGGCTAGCTCTGTTTTAGGACGTTGTGAATGAAGAAGAATAGACAGAGAGTGAGAGAAGAGAAGGAGGAATAGGAGAGATACAAGAGAGGGGGAGATGAGGAAAACTAGGAACTCGTCTCTTTGCCGGTGGGTGGATGATGTTGATGGTGGTTTGCATGGGTTGTTGGTGTCTTGCGAGAGAGGAAAACAGGGAAGTGTTCCCTGTTGCGTTCTCTGTTTTGTGCACGAGGACGATGATGGTGGAGGTTCTGATGGTGGTGATGGTGTTTAGATGGTGTTGAGAGGCGGGGTTGTTGGTTGAAGAAGAGAGGATGAAAAACAGGGACGTGAAGTAGAGAGGCCGTAAGGAGCGAGGATGTGAGATGGTGATGATGGCGTGGTTATGGTGGTTGGTTAGTGGCGAGAGACGAATGTCTCTGTGTCTCTGCCGAGGAGGAGAGGAGAGGTGTGGCATGGAATGGAGGCCAAGGAAGGTAGGAAGGAGCCTCTGGAAAAGAAAGGTGAGAAGAAACCTAAATAGGGTTCTCCTCTTTCCTTGTTTGGTTGGGTTTGCTTTTAGGCTTGGGATTTGGTTAAATTAGGTGGACTTAGGTTTGTTTGGGTTAGGTTTAGACATGTGACTCGCTACTTTGTACCACCACTAGAATCAATCAATTTATCATTCCTCAAATTGTCGCCTTAATGCGATTTCATCATTCACGCTCAAATTCCTACAAAAACATGAAAACAAAACAATTAGAATAAAATATAATAATCGAAACACTAACATATATAAATTAAGGGATATATTGTGTAATAATTACGTGAATATCAAATACCCCCAAACCTATATTTTGCTAGTCCTCGAGCAAAACAATAAAAATAAAATTCTAACTCACTTTCGCAGGAATCATCGGTTGCACTTACCTTAAACGTGCAACAAAGCTTTAAACCTCTAGATTACCTCTAGTAGACGAATTATAGTCTCGTGAGGGTTTCCAGAAATGTAATCCACGAACATTATGACTCAATAAATTTCCAAAATATGGTAACTTAATCACTCCATCTATTATTCCCAGAGTAATAATCTAATTGCCAAAAAGTTTAGAAAACAACTAACATTGTCACAATATATCAAAAAGTCTAACAACGATTTAATAATATCCAAAGGTTAAATAAATTTCATCAATTATTCTCAACTCGAAGTGTGTGTGTGTGCATGGCCTTATGAACATAACTTTCTTTTTCTCAGTAAAAATACGACTAGATAACCTTTGGAAAGTACGTTTCGACTACAAATCTCTCTTGTCACTCAAAAATGAATCATTCAGATATTGGTTAGGTATCACTTAGTTTATATGTGAGAAAAAGAATAAATTATAGAAACTCAAACATCTCACACATAATAATCATGAAAAATGGACTTTTAAAAGAATGAAATGAATATAATCTCATGGACATGAATATCAATTACTTTGAGAATGTTGAATCACACACCATAGTTCTTGTCTATTTAATTTCCACATCTATGAACCAAACCTTTAGTTAAGATCAATTAGGTCTTTATTAGGTTGTAATGAGGCTAAGATTTTGGCTAACAAGAATGGAAAAGGATACAAAAAAATTCTCTGAGAATGGATACACCCTTTAATAAACACGTGAGACTCTGAAGAATAAACTAATGTTGTACACCATTAATTTGTTGTCCTTCGAAATTCTTTTCCATATATTTTTTTTCTTCGAATGATCATTTTTTTTTCCTTTTTTTTCTTTTATAAAATCAACAACATGCTTTCCTCTTCTGGAATATTTTAGTCTCGAGGATTCATGGAATATTTAGTTTCAGCTCTTTTTATTTGCCCATTCCAAAAATATATCAACCATACACATTCTCAGACATTGGGTAAGGATAAAAATAGTATGGGATATTACTCCCTAACTAGAGTAGGTAATGGAGATGGGGTTAGCAAAGAAAAAGTCTATTCAAAAGCTCAAAGGGCTGCAAACGGATATTTATTATTAGGTAGGCTAAAAAGGCTAAAGAACGGTTCAAAGAAAAAAATTGCCTATATCACTTCTTAAGCTCTAGTCGATATTATGACATCTAAACTAAATAAATCAAGAAGTTCTAGTGTAATAATTCAATTTTAACACCATTCTCAAAGCAATCAATAAAAGAAACAAGAATAATGAGATCATCAACGAAATAATGCGGACTCAAAAATAAGTTAGAGTTTATTTAATAACCCTCAAGAAAAATAAAATGTCTCGAAACTCACAAGGTTTAAGTCTCCACTATTATTCTAAGGTTTTCTAACTATTATTCTAAGGTTTTCTAATTAATATCTTACTGATTAACTTCAAATTATGTTAACTTGGCTTATAGTGCAAGAGTGGTCGATACGAAAAATATTATGAAATATATTTAACTTAAAGACAATATCAAACCATATGTTTTCCTATTGATATATAAAAGTGACAAGTGAAAGCAAACATTTCTCAAATTTAAAGGCATACTGGGAAGGATATCCTCTTCATTGGAAATGAACTTAGATTTTGAATGCATTTTCAAATCGAAATTTTTTCACACAATCATAATTAACTATGTATTCAATGGAGATTGAGTAGAATACAATAGTCAATTGTGCAATTAGATTGAGTAAAATTTTCGAATAATGCAGAAAAACTCATAAACCTCACCCCCAAACCTAAACCAAACATTGTCCTCAATGTATAAAATGATGATCACGACAAAGAAAATATGAGAATTAGAGTGATATTACCATGGGAAAGTTTTTACCAATTTTGACAAAATCGTCCACCAATGAACGCTCAAAAACATAAGAACTGTGGACTCATCATGATAAATTGATGAAAACAATAAAGGACACAAAAAAAATATACAAATGAAAAAAAGTTACATGCATCAGTTGTAAGTCAAAATTGTTACGAAGCTAACCTATATGAGTGAAATGCAACTAGAAAGAACTTGAAAATCAATCCAGACTGACCATAATGACACAATTGAAGCTAGGCTGCCTCCTAGAACACTCGGTTTAACGTTGTCAGCCCGACATATGTTTTTCCTCACACATGATGTACCATAAAGTGAGGAGGAAAAACATAGCAAACACTCCCCCATACCTAAACACTTAGTCCACGATGTTGAATAGATCATATAGCAACAAGTGAAAAAGTTGAGGATCCGTCCAACATATAGTAGCACCCACATGCAACACAACATAAACTAACACACCCCTAAAACGACAAAGACGCCATGCAAAATCATAGAGAAAATGCAAACGAACCCACAGTCGTAAAGAAGTCATAGGGATCTGGAACAAAAAATTTTCACCAACAAGGATATCCAGCAAATGACTCTTTCCTACTCCTAAAATGGGACATCCTATGTCTGGTGTCAAATCAGAAGATTGAATGTGTTGCACAATAGGATGGTCAAAACTAAAATCATCCCTTAAAAACAAGGGATCCACATAGGTAGCGTCAGTCAATATTAAAGAGATAGAAAGATGTATGTCTATAGATATATCAGGTGGTACAGGCTCATCATAACAAAATGAATTGCACATGATGAGCTAGATAGCCCAACAACACCTCCAAACCAGGAATCAACACTATCTATTGGATGCATTCTCTCCAAAGAATATTGAGAACTAGACTTCATGTAGGAGTCACTAGGAGGACATATGTCAAATGGGTCATCATGAAAAGGCGAGAAAGGGAATGGGTCAGAAAGCCCAATAGTATCAGCAGAAGGATTCAGTTTTGACTCACTGAGTGGAAGGAGTTCCACTTTAGGCTTCCATGTGTAACCCGGATCCATAATAGGGGTTGAATCAAGCAAGACATTCACTTCCCTAATAGAATCATCAATATCAAAGTCTAAACCGAAGTGAGTCAAACATGCTGCTAAGGGATCATCTGATGCAGATTGCAATAAGGAGTTCTCCACCAAACTCTCAATCATGTTAACTTCACAAACATCCTCAGACTTAGAAGGTTGTTGGCTTACATTGAAAACATTGAGTTCGACGGTCATGTTGCCAAATGATAGTTTCATGATCTCATTCCTACATTTAATAACAACATTAGATGTGGCAAAAAATGGACGACCCAAAATAATTGGAATGTGACTAGAGATGTTGTGAACAGGTTGTGTATCAAGAACTATGAAGTCCACTAGAAAATAAAAATTTTCAACATTAATGATCACATCCTCTATAACACCGCGGGGAATTCTGATTGACCTATCTGCCAATTGCAGTGTTACTTTAGTCGGTTTTAGTCCGCCGAGACCTAATTGCTCATAAATAGAATCTGGCAACAAATTAACACTCGCCCCCAAATTCAATAATGCCTTATCAATCATATGATCACCAATAACACAAGAAATAGTCGGCCACCCAGGATCTCTATACTTAGGCGGAGTTATGTGTTGAATAATTGAGCTTACTTTCTCAGCGAGGAAGGCTCTCTTTTGCACATGTAGTTTTCGCTTCTATGTGCAAAGATCCTTCAAAATTTTGGCATAGATAGGAACTTGCTTAATAGCATCGAGCAATGGAATATTAATGTGAACTTGTTTTAAAATTTCCATTACATCGTTAGCATTTGTTCCGTTTTTTGCTAAAGCTAACCATGATGGAAACGGTGCCCTAGGCAAATAAGATGCCTGATTGGGGTCAGAGTCATGAGGCACATCTTTAATAGGTGAGGCTTTATCAACCTCCTTGTCAGATGGAGATGCAACCTGCTTTGACTAGACAAAGATGCAATGACACTCGAATTGGGCATTTGTACCCGATTGTCAACTTGTTTTCCACTTCTAAGGGTAGTAATAGATTGGACATCTTCATGGTGTGACTCAGATGTACTACCAACTACGAATTGACCCTTTAGGTTTGGAACAGGTTGACTAGGAAATCTCCCTGGCTCTCTCTCAGAAGAAGACTGAGTAATCTTACTCACAGCTATCTCAAGTCTATTGAGAGCTTGAGATTTGTGTTGAGTCGTGACTTTCAACTCAGATATTTCCTTAGAATTCTGCTCAATTATACTTTATGAGCACTGCAAAAACCGATTAACCATTTCCCCTAAACTTGATGTGTTGGATGGAGGAACTTGGTTAAGGTAGGGCCTAACAGGGCTAGAGGCTTGAGGAGCCTGGGAGACAACAACAGGTCCCCCCTTGGTGTGGGCCATGGGCATGGGGAAGATTTGAATGTTGGGTAAATCCTTGACTGTAATAGTCAGGTTGTGAATTATTACCAGGTTGCCACATAGTGTTAAAAGAATTGACTTGCTCAGCATAGTATGCAAGATAATCGTTTTGCAAGTCACAATTAGCTATTGAATGACCAGGAGTCAAACATGCAGCACAGACTTCAGATGAAGCATTTGCGGGAAGTGCAGGTTGAGTCAAATTCAAAAGTGCATCTATCTTTTGAGCCATGGTCATAACAATTGTCTCTAACTTCAAGGCAGAAGGGGGTGAACATATGTATCTCTAACTTCATATATACTGCCCTTACGCCTATCAGACTCCTTTCTCGAATAATCCCATTGCTGAGAATTTATGAAAAGCGTTTCAAAGAATTCCCATATCTCATGACACTCATCTTCATTAATGACCTACCACTAGTAGCATCAATCATACGACGGTTTTGAGGGGTTCAACCGTCTTGGAAGTATTGAACTAGCCGCCACTTCTCGAATCCGTGATGGGGACACCTGACAATGAGCTCATTGAACATTTTCTAACATTCATAGAAATGTTCGCCCTCTTTGTTGAAAATTAGATAAATCTCGTCGGAGGGCATTTGTTTTATGAATGGGGAAATACTTAGTCAAGAAAATTCTTGACAACACATCCCACGTTGTGATGGATCCCGTATCTAATGAGTTTAATCACGATTTTGCCTTATCTTTCAGAGAAAAGGGAAATAACCTAAGACGGACCGAATCATCCGAAAAGTTTTGGTACTTCAAGGTAGCGCATATGTCAAGAAAGTCTTTGACATGAAGATAAGGGTCCGCTTTCTCAAAACCATAAAAAGAGGACAAGAGATGAATAATAGATTGTTTGAGTTCGAAACTGTTTGCATTTGTCTCAGGTAAGGCAATGGAAAACGGAGCACTACTAGGAAGAAGGGCAAAGTAATCCTTAAAGGCCTTTCCCTCAGCCATTTCAGTGGACAAGGATGATGAACCTAAATAGGTAATGGGAACTTCAAAGAACTCCTCGAATTCTTGTTGGACAAGTCTACTCTTAGAATCACGCACCCAGGTATGCATAAACTACTGGATAACGAAGGTTCAAAGTCAACACTCCTAAACAGGATTCAATATTTTTTAATTAATTTTTTTTATAATGCAAGCCTAACCGCTATATGAAGATGACCTAACTCTAAAAAATAAAAACAACGGAACCTTAAATGATGGACAAATAAAATGAATGGCAGACGGCCCCTAGAGTTTTTCTTTACTAATGCAGGGCTGAAATTCAATTCAATTTACCTAACCGTGAGAGAAGCACGGTAATTTCCTATCAATCCGCCACTACAGAGTTGCTCCTACCTCTTTTTCCACTCTCTAGCTCAAAGTGAAATGTCAATTCAAGAACTATTCCTAGATGGGATATGTTCCTTCACTCGACCACTTTAAGCTATCAAATGTCCAAAGAGGGTTCCTGTGAGCGTCACACCTGTTCTATATAATTATCTTGCTACAAATTTTAAATAGTGAGGGCTTAGGTTCCTAACCCTAAAATAGATGATGATTAACCTATCCACGGGAGAGGGCACGCAAGTTTCAACACAGCCCCGCCACTATTCAAATTTGCATGCAATACTACCTAGAACAAGCTAAACACAAGTGATCACACAGAAACCGCGTGCAGATGCGGTGGGTCGAAGTTACCTCCGGTGTGAACCTCTTTCGGGTTACTTGCGATGCCGGGTAGAAATCGATTTCTGAGAGTTTCCTCGCGAATCGCAATATTTCACTTCGTTCCCACTTGAGCTCCTATGTGTGTGATCGCCTAAAAAATAAATGCAAATATAATGCAAATCAAGCAAATAAAACAAATAAGAAAGTGATTCGTTACATTGTTTCTAAAAAGAAAATTAAACATAATTTGTAAACTAGCAAAAACAACCCTAGATTTCGATTGTACCGTTAAAATCCCTGACAACGACACCAAAAACTTGATGGAGATTTTATTAACCTAAATTAATAAGTTAATAAGCCTTATTTGTAATACCGCAAGTGCACAGCTGTCTAACTGGTAGACAGTGGCAAATACGGGTCGATCCCACGAGAATTGGCAAGACAGTCAAATTCTAAGACTTATTTAAACTAATTTAGAGTTGGGGGTTGCAGCAGATGAAAATTAATAGATTAAGAAAACTAAATTGACAACTAAAATTAAACTGGTAAGATGATAAGAGAGTAGACCGAGACATCGAATCCACCACAGGTTCTTCGAGATTCGTGTAATCTAAATTATTGTTTTCAAGATTCAACACGACTAATCTAAAAATTAATTTACATTTGCAATTGATTTCAGCAAAGGCATAAACCCCTAGCATTGCATGTCTTTCTACGGCACACACAATCACAGGTGTATTTTAACTAATTCTAAACCTCTAGCATTTCATGTCTTCTTACGGCACACAAATCACGAATTCAAATTAATTGATTAAAGCAGGCTTCGAATATCAACAAAGGGAACTTCTAACTACCGATTAGTCTAAATAATTATTCCGTATATTATCGGTGAAAGCAAATTATTGAAATTTATAAATCAACTGTGTTTAACTTTCAAGCATATAGAAAACAGTAAATTCAAATACGACAAACTCTAGGAAACCCTGTGGTTTTATCTTCGCCCCGACGCGCGGTCTAGAAGATCATGGTGGATGACATCACAACACTGGTATAGGTGGAATCCATTAGTTCCTGCACGAACACGCGACGCGAAGGGCTGCAAGTGTACTATGGTGGTACAAAGAGCAAGTCTCCAGGGTGCAAATAAAAAAACTAATCCAAAATCATGCGCCTTCGTCGTTCTTGCGAGCTACTCCCTGCATCGCCGTTCTCACGAGCTTCCTCTGCGTCCTGCTTCTTCTTCTCCGGTGAAGATCACCTTTTGTAAGACAGAAAAAGAGATAGGTGAGGGAGAAACGAGAAAGTGAATAGAAAGAGGAAGAAAAACAGGGGCGGTGGAGCTCTGTTGCGAGGTGTCGTGGTGGTGTGCTAGACGGTGTCGTGCGTGGGTTGTTCGATGTTGGTGGTGTCTGTGATGGAACAGGGAGAGAGGGATGGGGCGGTGGCGGGTTCTATTTTAGGACATTGTGGCTAACTCTGTTTTAGGACGTTGTGGCTGAAGAAGAACATACAGAGAGAAAAAGAAGAAGGGGAGGAATAGGAGAGATACGAGAGAGAGGGAGACGAGGAAGACTGGGAACTCGTCTCTGTTCTAGTAGGTGGACGATGTTGATGGTGGTTTGCGTGGGTTATTGGTGTGCTGCGAGAAAGGAAAATAGGGAGGTGCTCCCTGTTGGGTTCTCTGTTTTGTGCACGAGGACGGTGATGGTGCAGGTTTGGATGGTTTTTAGACAGTGTTGAGGGGCATGGATGTTGGTTGAAGAAGAAAGGAAGAAAAACAGGGACGTGAAGTAGAGAGGTTGTATGGGGCGAGGATGTGATATGGTGATGAAGGCGTGGTTATGGTGGTTGGTTAGTAGCGAGAAACGAAGGTCTCTATGTCTCTGCCAAAAAGGAAAAGAGAAGAGGAGAGGAGAGGCATGGTGTGGAAGGGAGGCCAAGGAACGTAAGAAGGAGCCTTCGGAAAAGAAGGGTGAGAGGTAACCTAAATAGGGTTCTCCTCTTTCCTTATTTGGTTGGGTTTGCTTTTGGGCTTGGGCTTTGGTTAAATTAGGTGGACTTAGGTTTGTTTGGGTTAGGTTTAGACATGTGACCCGCTATTTTGTACCACCATTAGAATCAACCAATTTATCGTTCCTCAAATTGTCGCCTTAATGTGATTTCATCGTTCACGCTCAAATTCCTACAAAAACATGAAAACAAAACAATTAGAATAAAATATAATAATCGAAACACTAACATATATAAATTAAGGGATATATTGTGTAATAATTACGAGAAAAATCAGTTGTGCCGAAGACGACCCAGTTCTAATGCGAGACCTCTTTTTCACAAAGGAGGCAAGAGTCTCAGACGGCTCCTCCGCATCAGACAGAACGGGATCTTTGGCCCCAGTAGCCTTCCTCTTCCTGAAAGGGGACCCATTTTCCAACTTAATGTGCGACTCTCAATACAGAGTGGGGGTGATGTGCCAGTTATCCCACAGCCCACTACAGATGAAGTTGGAAACCCTTATGACATCAACCGCCTTTGTTTTTGGTAGGACGCAGAATTCTCTATGGTGTTTTGCTCCTCTAAGGTAAGAGGAGCAGTGGGAAACCTTCTTGCAGAAAATGCAAGCGATGATGATTAATCGGCCCACTTCAAGCATATCAAAGTCACAAGAAAATAGATGAACTCACGAAGTGGCCAAAACTGTCGTTTGAGCGGACGACCCTTGCATTGAAAGTACTTCGAATCTGCAAGGCCCAAGAAGCAACACTTCTGCCAGAACTTGAAATCATCAGGCAGCTTAACAAAGCAATTAGGCGATTTCATCTTACAACAACATTACTATTTAGCCCAGAAGTGGTCAGCAACTAAATCACCCGCGAAGTCACACTAACACCGGCCTCCTTAGCGATGAGCAGAATCATGAGGATAATCCTATATCCATTGGGCCCCAACTGAGTCGGAAAAATCCCTAAGAAGTCCAAGAACTCCCAGATCACATCAAGAACCAAAAAACGCACTCCAATTTGAAGCATCCCATGGTGCAAACAAATAAAACCAGCCGGAGGTGACATTGGCGTCTAGTTGCTAGTCAGGAGATACAACGGCAGGTCCTCAGGGACCTCAAACTTCGTACGGATTTTGGTGAGACCAGGTTCGGACAACAGCCTGACTTCGAAAAACTCCAAGCCCTCGGACAAGACAGCGTTATCAAGAAGGTTTTTTTTGAGCCATGAAGAAGATGAACAATCTTTTCTAATCAGAGTTGTAGCTTTGAAAGCAAGGAAAGTTGAAGAATCAGACTCTACACAGCGGATGACCTAAATAGAGGTTGGCTTTCTGCCTCTTTTTCGTTGAACCAATGCACGTTCAATTAATGCAGCACGTGGCTCAAGCAACGATTTAGACTCAATCATCATGAGCGGCACATCCCTTCAAGAGATGACTTAGCGAACCGAAGTGACGACCCACTAACTCAGGGGGAGTAGCTGATGATACATAAAAATGGTCACACCCCGGAGCCTTACACATGTCATGATGATCTCATGAAATTATGGCCTCAAGCGTCAGCCCAACACTGATCCGGCCCAAGCGGTTCTAAGCCCGTCCAACTGCGGTCCACCAAGCGAACCCGAGCTCTCATAGCATGCTAGGCTCACACGTCTCACAACAATCCTCAATACCCGTAAGCCCTCTTCAGGCAAGTATCGCGAGGATCAGCATCGGACGGGCAACTACAGCCGCTCTCTGCTTCCAACTAGGAAGCAAACACTAGAGTATCTTCCACACAGGGAAACTCCCTTCTACGGATTGCTCTTAGATTGGGAACTATCCCCCATGTATCTAGGAGCACAGAGCTAATAGGGAACTTCCCTTCTATAGCACGACTTCTAATTAGGGAGGGATCTCCAAGAATATATCCTTTCTAAACTACGCCTACGATGACCTGGTAGAACCATGACTCCTTGCACTATAAATAAGACACGAGGTTGGTAAGCTAAGGTACACTACAAATTACCTGTTACAGCACTACACCTTCCTCAAACCCTTGTTTGACTTTAGCATCAGAGAGCCATCGACCACCCCACGATTGTAAGTGGCTCACGTGCGTTACTTGTGCAGGTCAGCATAACTAGGTCAAAACAGGGAGCGAAAAAAGATTGCATCAATTATTATTATAATTATAATTATTTTAACCCTTAACCCCTCCTACCATAGATGTTGCCGGCAGGGTTGGATCCTAGACCTGTGATTCCATCAACTAGCCTACCGTTGAGCTGGTGGCTAAAACATTGTGTTAGCAATTAGAGATGTTGAATGACTTGGTTTTTTTTTCCTGTAACCCATCCCATCCCACCCCATGTAGCGCCGGCAGGGTTTGAACTCTGGATGACATTTAGTAATATAATTCATAAATACATCTAAAAAATGATTGATGCGTCAAATACTAGCTAGGCCCATGGAGAAAAGGTGGCCCTAAGCATAATTTTTAGGTTCTCAAGTATGCACATGCTCCTAATTAAGTTTAATTCATGAATACAGTTAAACACCATAAATTTCATATCCTAACGCCAACAGAACCATCAACGTCCTGCTGAAACTTGTAGATTATCCAAACACATTAAATAAGATAAATTCAACAACCACATTAAATTATGAATTTGAGTGCCATGCATGACTTTTTATCTCGAGATAGATCAATCATAGTTGCAACTTGGTTAGTCAATCTATCTCCTTGCATATACAGATATTGAGAATCCAACAATAACACTTTAATTTTGGTAATACGTCCTGCATAAACACATAAATTCCCAATTATTCTCTCTTTTTCTCTATGCGAAGGAAAACTACCAACCTTTGTTTCTTAATCTATTTGTGAATGGAACCTAACAACTACTAGGGAAACGTCTCTACGTCTTAATTCCCTTTGCAAAGGGAATCTACCAACCTCTGCTTTTTATTCACTTTCCAAACATCAAGACAATAACAGATCCCCCTTATAGCCATCTATGGTGTCTACTCCATCACAACTTCTCCCTTAACTCCTCCACCCCTCTCGGGTCAAAACTTGTCTTCCACTATACAATTACTTAACATGTGATGGCCAAACTATGTCATGATCGTGACTAATTGGCAAACAACTGATAGTGAATTGAAGTCAAACAGATGACACTAGAAATGGAAGATTCACTTTCCAAACATCAAGACAACAACAGATCGACGCATTTTTTTTTCATTTATAAGGAAACGTAGTTATATTATAATAGGATATTTTATCCATTTATAATAGGCTATTTCATCCATGATTTTTTTAAGACTAATAATTACATGTTCAAGACATAAGAAAAGCATCCTTTGGTGAGTTATTTAAAAATTCAAAATTTTTTATCCATATTAATATGAGAATATCTTCTTTATAACTTTCTAATATGATTATAATAAGATAATATCTTAACCTTCCATATCTTTGCTTTCCATATATAGAAAAAGAAATAGAAATAGAGGCTAGAAACGACATTTCTTATGTCAATGACACCAAAGGGATATTAAATTAATGGAATTGGGATATGGATGAAATATAATAAAATAGAGCCACTTTGAGGTTTTCCGGGAGTTACGAAGGAAGCTTTAGGCTCATAGTGGTCATGGGTCGAGATTGGGATTTGAACTCTATGAAATCGAAATCCCGCTATTCCTCAGTAGCTCAGTGGTAGAGCGGTCGGTTGTCAACTAATTGGTCGTATGTTCGAATCCTACTTGGGGAGATTTGATTCATTCTGAATTATTTAATTTCACTCAGAATGAAAGGGCCCGCTTTGACTGTTAGGAGTAGGTAACCCGATCTTTGTCTTGTTTCTATTTCATTCTATCTCATCGTATCACATTTTGTTTTGGGATATTTGAGAATCATCGTCCATAAATATCTCGATGTAGATTCAAGACAATCCTTGGCCCCTTATAGCCATCTATGGTGTCTACTCCATCGCAACTTCTCCCTGAACTCCTCCACCCTTCTCGGGTCAAAACTCGTCTTCCGTTATACAATTACTTAACATGTGATGGCCAAACTATGTCATGAATGTGACTAATTGGCAAGCAACTGATAGTGACTTGAAGTAAAATAGATGAAACTAGAAATGGAAGAAATCCAATTACAGAGTCTTTCTCAAGTTCACTGAACAAGGGCCATAGTTCATCTCTTATCTGCTACTCTTCTCTACTCTCCCCTCTCTCTTATATACTAACAAAATTTCATATTGACTAATAGAGTGATGACACATGGTCGCACCATATGTCAATTAACTAACTATAACGAAATTACTAATGAGTCCTTCAATTTTCAAATTCAAATTTGGGGCTTCAGAGCGCGCCATTTTCTATTTCACTTTTCACTTCCCTGTTTGTCTTTCCTTTTCTCTCTTTTTGCCATTGCAGTCATGACATTGTCTTCCTTTTCAGTAAATCCTTGTCTCAAGGATTGAAATTGGGGAACTGATAGTTGATGGATGACCAATCTTTCCGAGTTGCCTCTGCTATTGTGGAGTTGGACCATGAATTAGCACTTGAATGACTGCCTTGTTATGGCGAGGAACCATGCGCATGGCTAGAATGGCGACTGGTTTAGCTCTAATTTTTCCCCATGTATTGACCAAAGGGAGCTGAGGAGTGGGAATATTGGAGGAACCCAACCTTTATTTTCAGTTGTGACACATGAAAAACAGGGTGTATCTTTGAGTGGGCGGTAGTTGAAGGTGGTATGCCACTGACCCTATCTTTTCAATGACTTGAAAAGGTCCATAAAAGCGAGCTGATAACTTCATATTCTTGCGCAAGTTAACTTAAATTTGTCTATAACGTTGTAGTTTAAGAAATACCCTGTCTCTAATGTTGAATACCCTATCTGTTTTATGTTTGTCTGCGTATGTCTTCATCCTCTCCTTAGCCTTGTGAAGTTTCTATTTGATGATTTGTAACATGTGCTCTATGTCAGTTTAGTATTGTTGAACATCAGGAATGGTTAATGAGGTAATAGGTGGTAAAGCAAGCAGAGGAAGTGAATATCCATATAGAGCTTAAATGGAGTGGATTGTAGGCTAGAATGGAAGGCAGTGTTGAACCAGTTCTCAAGCTTTGATTTTCAAGAAAATGAAAATCTTTATATCAACGTAGGATTAGGATTATCCGCTTCCCAAAAACTCGGGACGTGAAAATTTAACAACAGAAACATTTATACAAAAAATAAATAGACAAAAATTCTAACCAGGATACTCTTTCGAGATGATCGCTCCATAAACTAAACCTCCAACAACGGCGCCCAAAAACTCTAACATGGGAAAGATTAATTGGCTATGTTCCAATAAGAACGTACCCAAGAAGAGTAAACTTACTTGGGTCAGCGAGGTAGCTGGTGTGAGTAATCTCAATCTCTTATAAATATAATAAGTTACATGCTTTAACATTAAAATTTCATAAACAACAAAATAACACTCAAAGACTTGTAGTTCCTCAACGATGCAAACACTTCATACTAATAAGTTTGATCTTGCTTAAAACAACATTTATTTTACCAACACTTACAAAGTGAAGGTCAAACATGGTAAGTATGACATGTAGAAATCGTTCGTAGACTTACCATCCTACATGAAACGGTTAGAAACAAATGGATAAAATTTCTAAGTTATCAATCATCATAAATACAATTTATTTTCAAACAATAGTACAAATCTTAATTATAATAAACTATTATTAAAATATCAACAAAACACATTTTCTACCTTTAGAAAGACATGTAGTTCTCATTCAATGGTCGAATGAGCATTTAGTTTCTTCCCTTAAGGCAATCATGCAAATACATAAAACTTTCGCTTCTTCTCCACAATTTCACTACTCTCCTTGTGTCGAACACACCTCACCCAAGTGTGCCTCCCTTGCCTTTGAAACCACCGGAGCGTACATGTTCCAAGTAAAGTGCCACATCGAGGAACATGCCAAATACAACCATTTAGATAATTGTGTAGGAGCATCTCCTGTAATGCAGTGTAGGTACGTTTCTAAGCAATCATTGGTGCATTCCCAAAGTAGTTAATAAGTCTTGCCAAAAGGCACTTATAAAGAATTTGTCTCTATCGGATACTATAGAAGCATGGAGACCATGTAGTTTATATATATGTTGCAAGAATACTTCAGCTACCTTAGTTGGAGAAAAGAAATGTGATAGTGCTAAAGAATAGTTGTATTTTGTCAGTCTATCTACCACCACCATGATGACAGTTTTATTTTGAGATGGTGGCAAGCCTTTTATGAAGTCTGGCAATGTGCTGCCAATCATGGTCAGGCACTGGTAGAAGATGTAATAGTCCTCCATAAGCTGATTGATTAGCTTTGTTCTTTGGCAAATATCACAGCTGGTAATGAATTGGATGAGGTGAGCTTTCATACCAGGCCAATAGGAGTATTGCTTGAGTCTGTGATAAGTTGCATTGATGCCAGAATGACCTCCTACTGATGAATTATGAAATTCAGACATAATTTGAGCTCTGAGAGAACCAATATTACCAACATAGATGCAATCTTTACACTCGAGTAACCATTGGAGAAGAATAAGAGGGTCTAGCTTAGTTATCAAGTAGTAGTTGCAGAAAAAGAGCTTGAGCAGTTGGATTAGAGGTGTAGTTGTGTACCACATCTTGTAATCATTGGGGAGAGACTGGTAATGGCCAGTCAGTTTAAATTACTCTTTGTGCATCTGGATAGGGCACTTGCAGCCTTGTTCGCCAATCCCTTTTTGTACTGATTCTCATAATCCATCCCTAATAGCTTAGAAAACAATCTATGTTGCAACATAGTAGTCACTTTTTGGGAAAGCAAGTGGTGAATGCTCTAATGATCAGTGAAAACATAAAATTTGGATCCCATTATATATGTCCTCCATTTTTTAACAGCCAAAACTATTGCCAATAGCTAGATTTCAAAAGTAGATAAAACCAAGTTCCTTGGACCTAGGGATTTACTGAAATAGGCATTTGGCTTAACTCCTTCGAACAGTATATCACCTGCTCCTTTTTTTCAAGCATCAGTTTCTAACACAAATAGACACTGAAACTGTGCAATGTGAGGACAGGGGCTTGGCTTATGGCTTGTTTGAGGCTTTAAAAGGCTTGGGTAGCTTGGGGAGACTAGTGGAATGAGTGTTTTTTTAGTAGTTCAATGAGTGGTTGAGATAGTGGACCATACCCCTTGATAAACTTTCTATAATAACCAGTCGATCCCAATAATTAACCTCTTAGTTGTTTAAGGGTAAAGAGAAGTTGCCAATCGGCCATCGCTTCTATTTTTTTAGGGTGTGTTTCTACTCCCTTAGTGCTAATGATATGTCCTAAGTATTCTAGTTCTAATTAAGCAAAAGAGCATTTGGATAATTTTGCAAATAGTTGGTGTTGTCTTAGGGTAGAAAAGGTAATATTCAAGTGTGAAAGGTATTAGTCTATGGACTGACTATATATTAGTATATCATATAAAAAACAAATATAAATTTCCTGTGGTAAGGCTGGAAAATTTGGTTAATTAAGGCTTGGAAGGTGGCTGGAGCATTTGTAAGGCCAAAAGGCATGGGTTTGAATTCAAAATGACCATGGTGGGTCTTGAAGGCATTCTTGTGTATGTCAGGTGGGTGAACCAGAATTTGATGAAAACGAAACCTAAGATTTAGCTTGGACAATAGTATGGCTCCATGGAGTTCATCAATTAAAGGCATTGGAAACTTTTTTTTTATAGTCATTTCATTCAGTCTCCTATAATCAACACAAAGCCTCCAAGTGCCATCCTTTTTATTGACTAACAGAATTGGGCAGGGCGTCAAAAGGACTGTGGAAATGTTGAATCAGTCCCGATGCTAACATTTCTTGGATAAGTTGTTCTAGTATGGTTTTCTGCATATAAGGTATTTCATAGAGATTTTGATGGGGGGTGGAAAGGGAGTGTGTGCGAGTTGTTTATTTCAATAATAGGCTGGATCAAACCAACTGAAGTACCTACTTTGAGTAAAATTCTATGGTAGAGAGGTCTAGTAGGAGGCAATGTGGTGGGAACTTGAAAGATATCATCAAATTCAGTGAGTGAGTGATATTTGGGACAAATTCTTGTTTATGGTGGACACTACTGATAGAAAACACCTGACCATAGAAGGTGGTAGTGTGTTTCTTAAAGAACTTGGAGAACATTTTTCTCTCTATCAGACATATTGATCCACTATCAGTGGTGCCATTGAGAGTTACATGTTTGCCTTCGATATTCAATATAATCTGTAGTTTCCATTGATTGATAGTGATATCCCCAAAGGGTTTTAACCAATCTCCCCCCAACACCATGTCATACCCTCCCAAGGGAAGCAATCTTATCTTGCCTTGGAAAGGAAGTCCCTACATATTCCATTGTAGACAATAACAGACTGCATTGTTGTAAAGCTGTTGGCCATTTGCAACTCTAAGTACCATCTATGGAGTCAATTTGGTAGGCCAATTAGTTTCTTTGATGACTCCTGGATCCACAAAGGAATGAGTGCTTCCTATGTCAATGAGTATTGAAATTGGTCTCTTTTTCAACAATCCTTTGAGAATGATTGTGTTGGCTGAAATACTCGAATGTATAGCATGTAAAGAGATTTCCATATCTGTTTGAATTTCCAGGACTAAGTCTTCAGTTTCTACTAATTGCTCTGTCTCCTTTATGAGCTGCTCTTTTTTAGGTACCAGCATGTAAAGATGTTGTTGCTTATAAATATGGCATGGTCTATATTGTTTTTCACAATGTAATATAAAACGTTCTCACGTCTTATCCTTCATTCAGGCAGAGGTTAATCTCTTAATAGGTGGGGTGGAGGAAGCAAACCTAACCGTAGGAGATGAAAAGGAGTATGTAGGTTTGTTTATGGTTGAGTTTTGAGTGGGGGACTACTGTGACATGGTGGGTGAAATGGAAGAGTAATTGGGTATGTAATTAGTATTTAGTTTAGAGGAGTAAGTCAATTTCCTAGGTGAATACGAAATTTGCGTGTTACTTCTGGTTGTGGCTTGTCTTTGGATCCCCAAGGTTTCATGCATTGTTGCAAGAAAGAAGGCTTGGTTAACACTAAATGGTTTGAAGAATTGTACAAGAGCTTTCATGTGAAGCTTGAGGCCACTCAGAAAACTCATTACAAAATAGGTCTTATCTAAGTGGCTATTGTGTGTGAGCATGAGGGACTTTAACTCCTCAAATTTATCATAGTAGTCACTGAATGAGGTGTCTTGAACTAATTTATTGAAGGAAGCGACATAATTGTCTAGTACTGAATCTTCAAATCGTTCACAGTGGTCTTAAACAAATTGGTTCCATGGTAGAGTGGATTTTCCAACTTGATAGCCTAGGAACCAAAGATTTGCTTTCCCACTGAAGTGTATGAAGGCAATTTGCTACTTTGTGTTCATCCAACGCATTATAGAAATAAAAATATCTCACTTTTTTAATCGAAAATCTAGGGTTGGTTCCATCAAATAGAGGAAAATCAAGTTTAGGAAATCGAATGTTCATACCATGAGTCTCCCAAGGAGTATGGGAGAAACTTCTTAGGTGTTGCTTGACAGTTCCAATACTCTACAAGGATGGTGAGCGGTTGGATTTTGTGGATCTAATTGGTTTCTGGGTGTTATATAACAATTGAACCAGTTGTTCAAATCGAGCATCCATACAATTTTCTTGTGCTTCATTCACTTGAGCTAACTTCTTTAATTTTTCCTTCATGAATTTGATTTTTCCATTGGTCAATCTGATTCCTCTTCAACTCCTTGATAAAAAAAAAACTTATATCTCCTTCGTTCGAGTCTCCATGATTGAATAGATTTGTGGATCTTGACGAGGCTCTGATACCAATTCTCACAATTGTAACACCCATAAATTTCATAGGACTAAATTATTAATTTTTGAGTTTTTGGATTAAAACCAGTAATTCGGATTTATTGGAATTTAATTGAATTTTTTTAGAAATTGTTTTTGGAATTTTGGGTGGGGTGCCCTAAGATTTTTTGTGGGGGCGAATAGACCACCCAGTTATAAAAGGGGGCTCCTCTTATTTTCTTCCCTTGTGCAACAGAGGGAACCCCGCCTATCTACTTCGGCGAGGACAACCTGCGCCCAAGCGTTGCTACCCGTTTCTTTGCTCCAAACCCTCCTCTCTTTCTTCATTTCTCTTCCCTCTCCTTCACGGTGAGCTCCAGGGGGAAGCAATGGCGTGAACTAGGAAAAGAGGAAGGTCGAGATGTTGAAAAGATGGCATTGCGAGGTGGTGGTGACTGGCTGTACAGAGATCGCGAGGTTGATGTTGAAGAAGTGGCGATGATGGATCTTGTGAGAGAGGGTGTGATGTTACGATTTTTATGCGATTTTTTTGAAGGGGAGATGACATTGAAGCTTTACGATGAGATAAGTGAGTGATCGGCTGACCGGTGTTGGGCGATCGGTGTCGTGGTTTGTGTCTGGTTAGAGGGATGTGCAATGGTGTGGTTGTGTGTCCCGAAACAGGCGATGGTGGCTATGGGGATCGGTGATGGGGTTGCAAGGTGGTCCGAGATGCTCATTAGACTGTCCGAAAAAAGCGTTTTTGGTAGAGAAAATCAAAGGTGAGTTTTTTTTTTCCATCTCTGATATTTTTTATGCGAATTTAAGAATGTTGGGTTTATTGGTTAGATCTGAAATTTGTGAGCTTTTCGTTACAATGCTTTACATAATAAATTCCCAGGATAGTAATTGTTTTTTTTTCAAGTGGTGTGACATTAGATTGTCTTAGCAAATCATGTTTATGGAGCTGTAATAGCTACCTTTCCATTGACTATCTTCAGAACAATTATACAGCCTTTTTGTTTTGTCTGTTGTATTTGAATGAAATAATTGGTACTTGAGTGAAGCACGACAGTATCTTTGCCTAAATAAACCTTGCTTTGAACAAAATCTGCATTTAGGGATTATATGGTTCATCATGCCAGCATTAGGGTCCTTGTTATAATTACCCAATGCGTTACCTGCTTTTTACTTGAAGGGAACTTGCTATAAAAGAAAAGGCTTAAACTTAGCCCAGGGTATGTTGACATCTAGTTCATATAGTTGCAGCATTGATTACACACTTCTTAGCTTACAACAACTCCTACATGAGCTTGTTAGCTATATGCAAGTGGTTGGAAGGTGCAGTGGATTCTAACATTTTTTTTTAATCCCTTAACCCCTCCCACCCAGATGCCGCCGGTTGGGTTCGACCCTGTGACCTAGTGATACCACTGAGCCATCACACCTTTGGCCAGTGTATTCTAATAAGGCGAGGATGTATTACCAGTAAGGCATCAATGTACTACCTTTTGGGTCTGAACACATCAATGTATTACCAGTAAGGCAAGGGTGTCTACTCACTAACAACATTAAAAGATTGTTTTCTTTATTTGTTCAAGCCCAATATGAATTGGCGTAAACTTAACTTTCCAATTAACAAGGGGCAAGGTTTGAAGATCTATATGTGAAGTTTTTACTAACTTTACGAATCTTTAATTTGTCTTTTGATAATCTGTGTATAGTTGTGAATAAGTTTTTACTATTACTCTTTCTATGGAGGCCATCAAAATACTAAATTGAAATTTTCATTTAATCTCTTGGGAGAAGATATTTTGCCCAAGAGGCAAAGGTAGGTTAGAGGCCTGATAAATCAAGAGTTTTAATAAGGCTTTTTCGAAAAGTGGTTGGAGGTTGCTAAAGAGAAATTCCAACGAGAGAAAGAAAGGTTTCCCTTGCATGAAAAAGATTTTTTTTAATGATTCAAAATTTATACCATCCAATTCAAGTGTTCCATGAAGACCATTATTTTCTTAAGAAGTTGCCATTTTCTTGCTTCCTAAGGGTTTGGCGATGAGGACCTAACTAAAGATTTGACTAAACATTTGGGTTTAGCGATGATGACCTAACTAAACATTTGGGTAATTGCATATGCTTGAGACTTGAGAAAAACTATGTATACTTATGTTGCAGTTAAAATTTAAAAAATATATATATATATATACACACACACACATTTATATTCTCTCATGCAATGGCAGCCATGGAAATTTATGACAAACGGTAAATACACTATGATGGTTTGCTTTAGGAATCTTGTTTCTGTTTATTCAATTAGTGGGTACCGTTGAAAAATTTATGATCAGATTTGTGAAAATTTTATGAATATAGTATTAAATATTTATTTTACTGAATTAAATGTATAAATATGATACCCTTTGCAATAAATGTTATAGCTATTAAATTTTGTAATAAATTTATGATTAGACTGCTTGTTTTATTCCAACTTTGTAATAAATGTTATAGCTATTAAATTTTGTTATGTTGTCATATTTTCACGTCCCGGATTTGAAGGAAACGGAAAATCCTTGTGGATATAGGATTACGGTTTTCTAAAAAATTGGGGCGTGGCAACGATCATGACTAATTAGCAAACAACTGATGATGAATTGAAACAAAACAAATGGAATTAGAAATGGTAGACATCCAATTACAAGGTCTTTGTCAAATTCACTGAACAAGAGCCCTAGTTAATTTCTTCTCTACTACTCTTCTATGCTTTCCCCTCTCTCTTAAATATTAAGAGAATTTCCAATTGACTAATTAGTGGGACGACACATGGTCACACCATGTGTCCTTTAACTAACTATAACAAAATTACAAAATGAGTCCTTCGAATTCAAATTTGGAGAGCGCCATTTTTTGTTTATCTTTTCACTTCCCTGTTTCTCTTTTTTCTTGCAGTCGTGACAAACTACTGGTGTGGGAAAACTACTAAATCACATGCATAAATCCCATCGTATGTAATACCTAAACATGTGTGTTCACAGATCCATAAGATCCTTGTGCGTTTCACAATCTTGAAATGGAGAACATTTAATAAAAAAAAAAATAGACCTCAATGTTAAAAAGTATGAAAGCGATGGAGAACAAAATAAAAAGAGATAACCCTGTAATGGTGTACAAAAAAAATATATATATATATTGTGTTTATCTATGTATTATATCTTTATAAATTTGTGTTTATAATACTACAGTGTTCTTTGTCACCCACACAATTTTAAGAATTTTTATGTCATTTGCATGAGTGCCACAGATGGTTTCTTGCATTTTTGGTCTAAAGGTTGTCTTCTTCACCTGATCGGTCAATTTCTAGCCATGCTCAAATTTTGATTTAGAAGGAGACAGATCGATTGAGAGAAGGAGTTGTAATTTTATTTTATTTTTAATTAAACTTTCGAGAGGGTGGGGCAACTTTGGGATGCCAAACTTTTATTACTCGTCAAAAAGATTGCAATACAAGGGTACATTACGATTTTACTCTTGGAGATAACGAAGATAAATACATAACAAAATAAATAAAAATACTTTGTATTCCAAATATAGGCGTTCCCTATCAAAAACTCTAGTCACCTTCTCAATTTGTGCTAGCTGGACAGCCAAAGCGTTAGTCACAACATTCACTTCTCTAAAACCATGGGTAAAAACCTCATAAAACCACGCTCTGACTTGCATTGAATCTATTTAAATAAAAAAATTTAGGGTTATCTAACTTTTGCCCCCACCCCATTAATATGACCAATTACATTTTAGCCCCAAATTTGTCAAAGCTTTACTTTAGACCTCAATTTTCATAAAAAAAATTAAATGCCAATTCTACCCTTCTTCTTATTAGTGCAAGATTTGAGATTTCATCCTCAATCCTATACAATTGGAAGCACCCCCTTATTGCGATTTATTTGGCTATGTTGAGGCAATTTGGTGGGTATATATAATCTGCATATGTTTAATGAAGGAAATTCAACTTTCACAATAAGGGTAGAGTGGTCATTTAAAAGAAATTTATGAAAATTGGGATTTAAAGTAAAACTTAGACAAGTTTTGGGTATAAAAACTAAATTGGTCATAATACTTGGGGAATAACCCTAAATTTTGCGACCCCCTTATTAACACAATCCTTAAGGCCTCCATAAGTGCCATTGCTTTGGCTTCGTTGTTAGTTCCTTCACCAAAAAACATTTTTTTGGCATCCACGCATCTGTGAAATCTACAAAAACTTTCTCCTTAGATCAAGTCTTCAACATATACGCGATTTTTTGTTAAAATTGGGAAGACAAGATAACCAAATTTCTTGTTTTGCATGGCTTAAATATTTCGATCTGTGGAGAGACGAAGTAGGGAAGAAAAAAACCATAATGGTTTGGAAACCTAAATATAAGATCTTCATAAAGGTTTGTAACTATTTTTTATTTTTTTAATGAAACTCCATATGATTCGAAACAAAACCCATAAGATGTAAGGTCGAATGAGAAGGGAAGAGATGTGGAAACGACATGAAGAGACAAAGAAGCTTTTTTTTTTCTCTGTTATGAAATTATTGTATGGGCGTGCACTACTACAAATATAGGCTTGCATAGCGCTTAAAAATAGGCTTAGATAGCGCTTTTTAGCGCTATCTAAGCTACCGCTATGGTAGCTTAGATAGCGCTCAAAAAAGCGCTATGCAAGGCGCGTACTTGAATAGCGCTTCGTTAGATAGCGCTTTATTAAGCGCTATCTAAGCGTTAATTTTTTTTTTTTAAATTAGCTTGCATAGCGCTTTTATGAGCGCTATTTAATTTTGTTGATTTTTTTTTAATTTTTTTTTTTTTTTTGATTTTTTTTAATTAGCTTCTAAAGCGCTATTTAATTTCGGTGAATTTTTTTTATTAACTACCATATAATATTTTTTATATAATATTTAATATAATAATGACAACGTTCAATCAATCAATAAAGACACAACATGATAACTAACTGTTTCTCATTCATTCAAAATATAATTTAAGCATTCATACAAAATTGTTAATATACTATCATATATATACACCAGCGTTTTTGGCCACGAAATGAAATGGCCAACAGCTTCTCCTACAGTCCTAACTTCGTCTGTACATTGCGGCACCGCTGAATGTTTCTCAGATTCTACCGCCACTTCAAATTGTATCCTCGCATAACCTGAAATTGCATCATGGCATTGTATAAGTATAACAACACACACACACACTAAGGAGGAAATTGTAGAAGTTGTGATACCTGATATGCAGAGGAGGCAGTGCCAAGGAGGAAATTGCTTGGGAATGGAGAAGAACCATCACTTGTAGTTTGATGTATGGGATCAGCAAGGAAACCAAGTCTGGTGAAATCATTTTCCATCTCAACATAGTCCTCATTTACAGCATGGACAACAGCATCAATCAAAATCTGTTTATTTTGCTGCAAATACAGAAGGATAAAGAGAGTGAGCACCATGTTGCAAATAGACCAGAAGGCAACCTGTTCCTGTGCATGTATATGTGTACCATATGGCACAGCACAGCTTCTAAAATCTAAAAATAGTAAGTTGTAACAGGCATCGATATGAATGAAAGAAAGCAGCATTTATTGCTGGCATTGCCACTTCTCCAATAGTTGAATTGAAAGAAAGCAGAGCACCAATATTCACAACACTTGGCCTTTCAGTTAGCATATGAATAGTGAAGATAAATACAGTGACGAGCTGTAATACCCGAAACAGACCTGTTCTATCTACACCCATTCGCTGATAGGACTCTAAAGCAGCCTTTAGTCTTTCATCGTCAAGTGACAGTAAGGCTTCTAGTTCTCTTATTGCGGAACCAAACATGCAAGGGAAGTCCTTGAAGCTGCATCATGCAAAATATATCAACCTCAAAAGTAGAAGCATATCTTATACAGAAAGAAAATTATACAAAAAGAGATGCTGCCAGACAAAGTATTAATAGTATACCAAGACTTTGAGTTGCACGCACACCAAAAAATTAAGAAGATAACAATTTTCGTTTTATTGGACCACAGTTCATTGAGATAGTTTTCTTTTAGTTCAGTGCATAAAGTTACAAGCAAACTCCCTATATGAAGGTCAGTCTAATTTAAATCTATAACAATAGCATAAATTTGTTTCAAGAATAAAGGGGTTAATGCACAACACCTAATATGTCTTGAAGAACCTTAATTATACACTTATGACTTAACAGCAAAAATTGTAATGATCTTTCAAGCAAGATTCACATGATGTTGTAAGGCCTAACAACCTCTTTTGCTGCACATGAAAAACTTTCAGCATCACCAGGTATTTTCCATAGGAGAAAACTAGAGATTTTGTGCATCACAGGTCAACTGTAAAAATTTAAGTTGGTCGAGAGTAACAGCTTGAGGTAAGCTCTCTTTAGATTTATGTGTAGGATGATTAAACTGTTCTCATGTTGGAGTTTGTTTCTACCTTAAGGGTAGAGGGCTTGAAAAGCAACAGAGGAAGGAAAGAGAGCTTAGCCGTTTAAATAACGGGGAGAGTTAGCTTTGTCAGCTTAAGTTTTCTAAACCTAAGAAATTGGCAAAGAGGAAAAGAAACAGGAGCATACTGGGGGGGGAGGGAACAAAAGACTGGGCAAGAGAATGTAAATCAAGTTAGGTCCTGGGGGTTGACATCTGAACTAAAAAAATCAGCCAACAAGAGCTGAATCATTACTCAAAACATCAAGTCATCACAGAGAACCATTGAATCAATGGTATCACATGGAAGTAATTGAATATCTAAAATTCAAATATGTCTGAGCATGAGAAAATATAAATTGGAAATCAAATTTGCATTCTGCTGCAAGATGTACCTTGAATCAACATAAAAGAAGCTTATAATCCAAACAACAAGGGACCACAAGCCAGTGTGCTCGGGCAAATCATCCCCGGTAGCTGCACTGGTGGGATAAAATGGGAGATTGTTGCTTGATTTTGCTTTTATTTGCATTGTACTTCCTTCAAATGGTTTGAAGAAATCGAAATTGGCCTCATTACAAAGAGAATGCAACTGAGATGATCTATTCTGCGATATTATAGAAGGCAGTGATTAAGTAAACTAATGCCACATAATTGGAGAAGGCCAAAGTTGGAAGTTCAATTTTGACTACAAGAATGTGACAAAAGATTCTCACCTTCTCAAATAGCAGGATAAGGTTATCCCAAGCATCAGGAAAAGGTTCTTTAACAGCTAAACTTCTTATGCAGTGGTACAAAGAAAGGAGCTCATCACCAATATATATAGCCAAGAGAGCTAACTGCAGATGAAATAATCATAAAACAAATTCAAACGATTATGACAAAGCAAAAATCTAGGAGGGACTCATAAGCTTATAAGAATATCTGGAAATGAAGAGGGGAGGATGGTTGGGTAAAAGCATTCATGATACCTGATTTTGCGGGTTTCCACTATTGGGCAGAACGATTGATGCTTTCAAGTAATATGTAGCTGCTACCGACCAGCTGCGGTTTTGGGCATTAGGAATCAAATAAAGCTCCCTGTATCGAGCAAGATCCCCAAGACAAGCCAAATAACGATGACATGAAGACTGACATCTGTGCCTTTTCATCATGTCCATGGAACTGGAAAAAGTACCATCATTGAGAACTTCGCCTGAAAACCCATAACTTCTTCTGACTTTCACAATCAAATCTTGGTAAAACTCTGCAGCTTTTGACAAGAATGATTTAAAACCTTCAAGAAGATTCTCACTATTTTGCTGCACAGAGGCAATATTTTTCTCTTGTGATAAGTTTGTGCCTTCTTTATTAGTCAAACTTTCACGAATTCTATTTCGATATTCATCAATGTGTTTATAGTGAAGCTTCCATAGACAGTATTCAATATCTTGAAGTTCACCCAATTCATAGTCATTCAAGAGGATTTTCGCATAGCTAGAACGAGCTTTACTGTATAATTCCTGAACATCAGCACTCAGAATACCCTTAACGTGGACCAACTTCCACAACTGTTTTTCTGCATTAACAGCCTGTATCACAAAAATCCCAACGTCAGGCACCACATCTTTGTTCTTTCTCTCTCTCTTTTATTTCACTAAGCATAATAGAAACAATTTCTTTTTAATAAAGCAACCTAGCAGAATCGCAACTTTTAAACTTACCTCATCAATATGATTTTGAATGTGATCCTGATCATCAAGAGGACGTTGTGGATTCAAATGCATGAAAGGAGAGGTTACAACCCGTTCTATGGAAGCCTGTGTATTAGGCATAGGTCTGCTAGTAAGGAAGAGGTACAAGTTCAATCCCTCAGGAAAGTAAATTCTTATATATTTACCATACCTAACAAAAGCAGACAAAAGTTAGTAAAGCATGGGACTGCATTGATTAAGAGGAATGTAAACAGAACAAATAAAAAGATGGGAACTGAAACTCTAAAGTAAATTAATTAAACTACAAGATTTTTCTCACTTCCTGCTTTGCTAAGATAATTTTAGATACTGCGTGTACATTTAAACAATAGATATTTGTTAGTGACACTCACCTAGCTGAGGATAACAAATTTAATTGACATAACAATAACAATAGTAATGAAATCAATTGTAACTGAGGTGTGATATACAGAACCTAAAGTCAAGCAAAGCTATTAGACTATCATAGCTTATTCTATCAGGTCTATTTTTTAGAACGACATCAGGTCTTCAAGAATTTTGAAAGAGAAAATTATATATTCATCAGAATGTAATTTTTTTAGGACTCCATTTTGTGTATCCTCTTTTTTCCCCCATTACTGGAATTTGATTTACAATACTCTTTCGTCTTTAAAGTTTGGACTATTCGGGAGCATTACAACAGCAAAAGTAAAGGGTAATCACTTCAGCCCCTTGAACATACTGAAAGTCAGCAGTCCTAAAAACTACTCAGAAACACTGAAAGCTGGATGCCAACCAGTAAGCGTGGTACTCGATGAATTTATCTTTAGAGCATTCTCCTCAATACAAATTTCAGCGAACGTTAAAACTTGTCATCCTCCAATCACTCATTTTCCTTGTAGCAACTCTAATCAATGCCCTTATCTTCATAGTCTACTAATTAAGGCCTTAAGAAAATACGCCTAAATTACCTATTTAGAAACCATGAATAAGCCCTAAAAAGAAGTAACACAGGCCTTAATCCCTAGTCACTCGGAATATCAATCTTTATCAGTTTTTCCTATAGCTCAAGCTTTTCTTTTATGAAACAGAAAATAATAAATAGCTAGTTCCCCAAAATCAAACTCCCAATGACTGGTTGAATTTAGATATCTAACTGTTACCTGTATACTCAACACATATTTGCTCCATCATAATCTTATGTAGCAGAAATTACTTAACACTGAAAAAGAAACTCAATGGAAGAATTGCACTGTAAGAGAGATTATGGATATAAAAAAATTCAAGAATATTTACATCGGATTCACATATGCACAAAAGAAGCTGCAAGATACATATGTAAAGCTAGTCTGTAAAATTGGTTTAAGCATCTTACCTTCAGAGGACAACAGTTCCCTCATGTTAGTTTGAGAACAGAAGACAGAAGCTATCTATAACCGCATCCATTGAACATATCAGTAGTCCTTTACCATTTCAATAATAATGAGACAAAGGTCTGATATCATACCTAGACAGATTATTGAAATGACATATAGTAGGCTTTTTATGTGGATATATTAGATGGTTTGGCATGCTTACATGATTAGTTAGTTTCCGATTGTACTGAAGGATATATTAGATGGTTTGGCATGCTTACTTCTGTATCCTTGAGTATATCATGAGTATGTATAAGCATATAACTTGGTCGATCATGTAAAAACTTAGTTAGTCGTATAACAAGACAGGACATTCATCTCTTAGGCTATGTTTAAAAGAAACTTTCTCCAAGAAAACTTGCCAAAAGTGAGAAAATAGAAGAGAAAAAAGGGAGAGAAAATGCAAAACATGAATTTAATGATAGTCCCTACCCTCATGTTTTCGACGAAGTTGTGGAAAATGTTTTGTTAGGATGGGAGCAAACAATATTTTCTCAAGATATATGGTCATCTTCCACCTCAATTCTGGATTGCTTGTTGTCTCTCGCTGCTTTTCCTGCTAACTCCAACACCTGATAAGAAGAAACCCATTGTAAATTAGATTCCCAATTCATTAGGTCAAAATTGTTCAAGTCTGTTTCACAAAAAATCACAAATTTAAGCACCATAATCAAAGTCCATTGTCAATTTCATAAAAATAAACCAAAACAATCAAACCCCATGTAAACATAAACATGATTCAATTTCGTTTCAGAAAATCAAAAAATTAGGGCACAAAAGGCAAATCAAAACCAAACTAATGAAAACCCATTCAAAATCAAAGCATGCTTAACCAACCCGGTTCTAAAGATATAAACTTGAAACAAAATACCCAGATTTAAATGAGCTTCCGACTCCTCGGTTCCTCGCCTCCTCTGGTTCCTCGCCTGAGTCGCCTCCTTCCTCGGTTCCTCGCCTCCTCGCCTCCTCTGGTTCCTCGCCTCGGTTCCTTGCCTTCTCGCCTCATCGCCTCTGTGTGTGTTTGAGAAGGGGAATTCTAAATGTCGAGGAAACCAAAATCTGAAAAAATGAAAAAATGAGGGTTTGTGATCTTAACCGTCCGATCATATCAAGATCTGAAAAAATGAGATTTAATTTGATATTTGATCAAAATCGAAGCGCTATCCTAGTGCCCACTTGGATAGCTCTTTAAAAGCGCTATGGTAGCTTTGGTAACGTTTTTTCTCATAGCGTTTTTTAAAGCGCTATCTAAGACATAACTAAGATAGCGCTTAACTGAAAAAAAAAATTAAAAGCGCTATTGTAGCGTTTTTTTTTTTTTTTTTTTTTTTTTCTAAGACAAATAAGCGCTATCCTAGTGCCCACTTGGATAGCTCTTTAAAAACGCGCTATCTAAGTGGCGTTACCTAAGCTAATATTTGTAGTAGTGGTGCAAGTAAAAAGAGGTGAATTGCAAAAATTTTGAATTTTGGTGTATGTTGCATTGTGAGTAAATAGGTGTGAAAAATGGGATCTAGTAAATGAAAATAACAACTCCCATCCATAATTCAACCATGTAACTGGTGAACACCTAGGCACACCATGTTGGTGCCACACCAACAAAATTACAGGATCACCCTTCAATGCAATAAGCATAATCCCCATTTGGTTACAAATTAAATCACTAAAGGGTGTGTTTGATTTTAAGGAAATTGTCATAGAAAAATTACAAAAAGAAAGAAGAAACAGGAAAATAAATGGGAAAATTTCCTCCATGTTGATATTGACGATGAATATTTTGGGCGAGAAAATTCTTAGCTCCTCCTTAAGAAAATATTTTCTACAACTTTATAACAAACCAAGAAGATATTGATCATCACAAAAGCATGTTCCTCATTCTTTGTTCCTTTTTCCTTTTTTTTTCCCTTTCTACTTTTAGCAATTTTCTTGAAAAAAATTTCCTTGAAATCAAACACACCCTAATAAACAAGTAAAAATCATAAAGTTACAATTATTATTTTAATAAATTGCCCTCCCTTAATTTTTTTTATTCTAAAAGTTAGAATCACTTGTTATATGAAGGAGTCCTGGCACAATGCCTAATCTATATCATGATAAATATATTAAATCTTTTTCTTAACAAAAATTGCTCGGATGAATAGTGAAGCAGCTGCCTTAATTAGGATGTCATGTCGCATTTTGCGTTTTCAAATTGCCCTTGTCTAATTGAACAATTACAGCTCCTCTGTTTCTCGTTCTTCTACTATCAATCTCAAGTTTTGATCGAAACCCATTTTAGGATACCCTCTTCTCTACCACCCCATACGAATTCAGCACTACATTGTGATAGAGATGCACCACATAGGGTTTAGAGAACCTTCCAATTCTTCGCTCTCTCTCTTTTCATCAAAACGCATCTTTCGTTCATCTCTCTTTATGCAAAATCCCCACCATGAAACAAAAAACAAAGAAGTGAAAGAGGAAGACAAAGACCTTTGTGTGTACTTTCTTCTTCCCTTCCTTTGCAAATCAACTTTAAATCAGTGTTATCACAAAGCTTTGATTTCGATCAGTTTGATTTTGTCTATGATATCACTCTCTAATTCTGATTTTGTCTAGATATGACCCTCTAATTCTGATTTTGTCTATGATTTCGATCTTCGAGTACGAAAATCGGGTCGAAGAAGGTATCACAAAGAGGGGGAGACACGAATGTGCCACCGAACTATCGACTGGTTTAGTTTGCGATAAGAACTTGAATCTTATTCGTCGTCCATCCTCCATTTACTGGTAAAACACAAACACCGAGAATAAAACAAGCAAGATCAATGCGTAACTCAGCCATGAATCGGTTCACTGTGAGTCGAAAAGGACCATCACCTTTAGCCCAAGTAGAACGTCATGTGCATCATGTTTGCAGCGAAGGAGATTGAATTTGGAGATTTCGAGAAATTTGAAAAAGAAAAAATTGTTGAGAGAGATAATTTAATTTTAATTAAAAGTTGAGTGTTTGGTGGAGAGGATGACAAATCTATATTACAATTCAGAGTGGTGTTTTACTAATCATTGCTGACTGAGGTAAAGTCAAATTAAAATGATTAGTGATAAAAAATGGTTAGGATTAAAAGTTGGGAAATGTATTGAATTTGAGGGTTGAGATTCATTTCTCATGATGGCATATTTATAAATATAAAATATGTAGAAGGGCAAAAATAATGAAAAACTTTTGAAAAAAGTTGGTGCAATGTACATGTGGCGGAGAGATAAAATGTTGTGTTTTGCTTTTAGCAAAATGAAAATTATCATAACTATCTACATTGTTATCAGATTTTGGTAAAGTTAATATCGTTGAAATGCATTTTTAAGATCTTTCCAACAAAATCAATGATCAACACGAGCGCTAAAATTTTGAAAATATATATTCTATAATTAAAAAACATATAAAGTATTTCACGTTTTTAATATTTTTCAAAGCAATGAGACGGGCCGATTATACTAAAAAAAAGAGTCGGGCATCTTAATGCACATTTAAACAAAAACTCTAAACTTCATATTTTGGTGAATTCAAAGATTGGGGGATAATTCATTCTTGGCATTTAATTTTTTTCTCCAACTGATTCAAATTTGACTGAATCTAACTCTAAAATTTATAATATATATTTTTACCTTAAAATAAGCTTACACTTCAATACTAATTTAAAGCCAAAATAGGGATAGTGAAATAAGTGTTCAGTACAAAATATTTAGCAAAAATAAAATTATCAAATGTCAAAATAATATTTAGCCAAAATAGGCATACTCTAATGAAATAATAAAGGGAAGAGTAGTAGTTGGAGTGAGGGAGGAAGAGATAAAGTGATTGTCAAATGTCAAGTACGTATAAGCCCTTAAAGGTTGGGGAATTGTGATTACGCTATTGACCTGCAAAGATTTTTGTATTGTTATGCAGGGTTGTGTCTAGGTTCAAGACGGGAAAAGTGTATATTTAGAACGAGGCGATGTAAAGGTAATTGTGAGGTTTTATGGGTGAAGCAGGGTTATTTATCGGAATTGGAATAGACTGAGTAGTACAAATTGAACACAAGTTACACAACAACAAACATTTTACTAGAATCACAGGTTGAATTTGTAATCTTTAGAATTAGGGTGCAACTAAGTTGGGCTGGGCTAGGCTAACCTGCATCCATCCACCTCCCAGAACTGAGTAAGGATTTGGGCTTTTTACTCTTCAGAATTTGGCAATGGTTTTAGGTGGAAAACTTCGAAGAAAAATATGCCCAACCTAAGATTTTTTGCCAATCTCAACTTAAATTTGTAGGAATTGTGTTGAATACATATTAAGGGTTTCAAGATGATTTTACATGCATTCTTTGAGATATGTGTTTTTTTTTTTTTTGGAAGGCGAGCTGGGTTTTTAAGGATCTCATAACCTATCAACTGGGCGACCAATAGGTCAACACCCATTAGAAAGTAACCATGCCGCAGGTGAGATTCGAAGCTAGGACGTGGGGGACAAACCCACACAGCCCTAACCACTAGGCCATAACACAATTGGCTTGAGATATGTGTTTTACCATTTGGCCACACATGAATTATGATTTTCATCAATATTGATGATACATCAAAATAGACTGATCATCACGGTCGTACACGTGGCATAGAGACCCATCACAAAGATATAGAGTCCAATATATTGGGCCAGCTCATAAAGCCCAAGAAGAATAAAGCCAATTAAAGAGGCACAGATAAGGTCCGCCAATGAGAAGACATAAACGGAACCCAAATCCAGTCCTGAACGAATCAGAGCGGAAATCCAGGCCCGACACGAGTTTTCTCATAAAGAAGATGAACGTTGCACCAAAAAAGAGTCGTGGAGGGAGTTACGCCTCTATGGACGCATCTCAATTAAGGAGGAGACTGTTATGAGAAACATCTCCTTCCGTTGCGCCTCACATGCTTAAGTCATGCAGAGAATTAATTGCGGCCATTATAAAAGATAAAGGAAACATTTGACACATGTATGCAACTTTAACTGAGTTTTGTCCAGATTTTACTTCCTTCTTCAAACAGAATTGTTGGCTTAAGCATCAAAGTGCCTTTGGCCACAAAAAAGGTGGTCCCAGCAGTCTAACATTTGTTTTGAAAGTCAAACTCACAAAAGAATGAATTTTGGACGCATCAATTATTATCAACAAACCATCAAAAAAAATGACACACTCTACAGATCTTCAACCCAGTAATGATCGCGACAACTCTCCCACTAGAACCGATGCATCACAAACAACTCATGAACATGAGGCAGCCCGGATCATCGGACCGATGGCGCCCGAGAATTCGGATCCACAACATTAATAGCTCAGATGATCCAAAAATCCGGCGACACTGCCACGGATCCCCGGGTAGACCTGCTAATGGCCTAGATGAGTTACATGACAAAGATGCTGGAAAAAATCTCCCAAGAGAGCATCTTGCCAACTGATCCTATTTAGACACCGCTACAACAAAACTTCGCCAACCGACTTGAGGAAGTGACGAAGTCCCAACAGAACCCCAACAGGGAAACGTCGAAAGCAACGATTTGTCCCAAAGCAAGACTACACTTTGTGACGAGACGCTTACTGAAATTTCATTCGGATAGGTGTCATGGATCCCAACATACTATACGAGTTAGCCAAGCCACTATTCTCTGACTCCCTCATGAAAACGGCAATGCCGAAAAAGTTCACTACACAAAAGTTCGAACTATATGATGGTACTACGGACCCAACTGATCACCCAAGACACTTCCACCACATGCCCTGAAGGAAACCACGAAGTCGATCTTATGCAGAACATTTTTTACCAGCCTCACCTCGGTTTAACAGCCTACCACCAAGTTCAATAGAATTTTTCCAAGCATTAGCCACCACTTTTATTACTAGATTCATCGAGAGCTAGTGGATGAGGAAATGACCACACTACCTCCTACAGGTCAAACAGAAGCCCAAAGAGACGATACGAGAATATGTCACTCGTTTTACCAATGAATTGACAATGATCGATGGATGCAGCGATGGCACAACCACTATGACCTTTATCGCTGGACTAAAGAGAGACCCCTTCTTTGATGCCAATTAACCTGGATCCTCCAAAAGGCATGGCGGTTTTGCTGAAAACAGTACAAAAACACAATTCTCTGGAAGAAATGAAAGTTGCCAAAAGGAAAATGAACAAGAAAGATAAAATCATTCGAGGAAACGAGAATGGAAAGAAGAAAAAATGAAATACGATAGATCGCGGGAAGATAACAGTCAATCAAGGAACATCGGAACAGCGGAAGAACCGAGTCCAACCAACGAGAATCCAGTTGGTCACAATCGACACAACCCAATAATGAGCTGATAACCAGCGTAATGTAAAAGGAATACAAATCATACACGGCCCTAAAAATAAGCCGGACCAACATCCTAAAATACATGGCGAATCAAGAGGACTTCAACTGGCTACTCAAGATGAGAGGAGACCCGAAAGGAAGAGACAAAAATAAGTACTTTTATTTTCACGAGGATCATGGGCATATACCGAAGATTGCTACAAGCTGAAAGAGGAAATCGAACATTAGATCCAAAGAGGACGGCTCGACAAATTCATTGGAATGTCAGTCAAACAACTCAAATGGAAAGAAAAGGCAGACACCAGCACCACAGAATCGAAAGAACAATCTAGGTTACTGGTATACGCTCTACACCATATCCACCCCAACAAAGAAACACCTTCCGCTCGAATAGATCAATACTGAAGTGAAAAACATAATGCCCCGAAAACGGTTGCACCAACCAAATCAAGGACTCTAACAACAGATGCAGATTGAATCCGAATTATCAACAAAGGAGATTGGGAATTAAACGAGGAAAATACAGCAAAGGCATGAATCCCCAGCACAAGGATAGTTATCAACAATGCGATGATTAAAGAGAAATCGCTCCACAATGTAGTTGATCCAGATAAACAATTGTTAAGAATAATCGGGACCAAAGTAGTCAAATCCATGGATTTTCATCGCTTAAAGCCAAAAGCCAGGCCAATCCATGACATCTCACTTCGCTTCAATCAAAGCTAGGCCACTACTCTTAAGCCACAAAAAGCCATGGCTTTTTGCACTTTTTTGTTGAAGCCTGTAACGCCCAAAGTGATGGCTTTATGTTACAAAGCATCTCCATTTTTTTTTTTTTTTTTTTAATTTTGGTTTCAAAAAATAACAAAAATGGAAAGGAAAAGAAGAGGATTATAAAGGAAGAAGAGATAAGAAGATTTTAGGAGAAGAAACCAGTCGAATTGCTCGAGCACAGGCAGAGAGGGAGGAGGAAGAGGATGAACAAATACGCAATTAACTTATTGATTTTCCATGATTTAGGTCAAAAAAAGAACGGAAAAGGAGATAAAAGGAATATGAATAGAAAGGAAGAAGAAATGAAATGATTTTAAGCGGAGAAACCCGACGGATTGCTCGGATGCAGGCGGAGGAAGACGATGAGTAGTACAAAGGGGAGGAGTAAGACGATGGTACACGCAGGGGGAGGGAAATATGTTTTAAACTTGGGTGGCTATTTGCACCCACTGCATTTCGGAGGGCACCTGCTTAGACATTTCAAATAAAAGAAATGAATTAAAATTTTAAATTCAATTAACATTAACACTATGTAACTAATATAAAATTAAGGAAATCATGGTAATAATTTTTCAAGCACATACTTCCGTAATGCCTTTTTTAAAATATAATATGAATTGTTTTTTATGGGCCGCTTTACGCTTTGCTTTTTGAAAAAAGCTAAGCCATCAGATTACGCTTCGACTTCGCTTCACGCTTTGGCTACCTTGGTCGGGACATCCAAAAAGGAGAATCAATAAAATTACAAATTCAGAATCACCATCCCACGAAGGATAAAAGCTTCAAAATGAAGCCATTTGCACACAAAGCTAAAAGGAATCAGGACGCAAGCCGGATACATATAATAATAAACTACTAGTCTGATCAACCAACAAAGTAAAAGTTGAATGAACTTATCAACTTAACACAAACTTTGAGTCGACTGAGATGTCGAGTTAACGAAGTAAAAGTTGGATGCACAAGTCAACTAAGTAAAAAACAACTTCGAATCAACTAAGACGACGAGTAAACGAAGTAAAAGTTAGACGAACAAGTCAATTAATTAAAAATGACTGTGGGTCGACTAGAGCGTCGAACCAACGAAGTAAAAATTGAACGAATGAATCAACTTAACACAAACTTCGAATCGATTGAGACGTCGAGTTAATGAAGTAAAAGTTGGACGAACAATTCAACTAAGTAAAAAAACAACTTCGAATTGACTGAGACATCAAGATAATGAAGTAAAAGTTGGACGAACAAGTCAACTAAGTAAAAACGACTTCGGGTCGACTAGAGCATCAAACCAACAAAGTAAAGGTTGAAAAATGAATCAACTTAACACAAACCTTGAATCGATTGAGACGTCGAGTTAACGAAGTAAAAGTTTGACGAACAAGTCAACTAAGTAAAAATGACTTCAGGTCGACTAGAGCGTCGAACCAATGAAGTGAAAGTTGAACGAATGAATCAAATTAACACAAACATCGAATCGACTGAGACGTCGAGTTAACGAAGTAAAAGTTGGACGAACAAGTCAACTAAGTAAAAAAAATACTTTGAATCGACTGAGATGTCGAGTTAACGAAAGTAAAAGTTGAACAAACAAATCAACTAAGTAAAAATGAGTTCGGGTCGACTAGAGTGTTGAATCAACAAAGTAAACTTCGAATAGACTGAGACGTCGAGTTGACGAAGTAAAAGTTTGATGAACAAGTCAACTAAGTAAAAATGACTTCATGTCGAACCAACAAAGTAAAAGTTGAATGAATGAATCAACTTAACAAAAACTTCAAATCGACTGTAACGTCGAGTTAAGGAAGTAAAAGTTGGACAAACAAGTCAATTAAGTAAAAAACAACTTCGAATCGATTGAGACGTCGAGGTAAAACTTGGACGAATAAGTCAACTAAGTAAATACGAATTTGGGTAAACTATAGCATCAAACCATCGAAATAAGAGTTGAACCAACGATTCAACTTAACACAAACTTCACATCGACTAAGACGTCGAGTTAACGAAGTAGAAGTTGGTCGAACAAGTCAACTAAGTCGAATAATTACTTCAAATAGACTGAGATGCCAAGCTAACGAAGTGGAAGTGGACGAACAAGTCAACTAAGTAAAAATGACTTTGGGTCGACTAGAGCGTCAAACCAACAAAGTAAAAGTTGAACGAATGAATCAATTTAACAAAAACTTCGAATCAACTAAGACGTCGAGTTAACAAAGTAAAGGTTGGATGAACAAGTTAACTAAGTAAAAAAGTGGCTTCGAATCGACTGAGACATCGAGCTAACAAAGTGGAAGTGGACAAAAAGGTCAACTATGTAAAAAAGAATTTGGGTTGACTAGAGCGTCAAACCAACGAAGTAAAAGTTGAAGGAATGAATCAACTTAACACAAACTTCAAATTGACTGAGACATCGAGTTAACAAAGTAAAAGTTGGACGAACAAGTCAACTAAGTAAAAACAACTTTGGGTCGACTAGAGCATCGAACAAACGAAGTAAAAGTTGAACGAATGAATCAACTTAACACAAACGTCGAATCGACTGAGACGTCAAGCTAACAAAGTGGAACTGAACAAAAAGTCAACTAAGTAAAAACGACTTCGGGTCGAATAGAATGTCGAACCAACAAAGTAAAAGTTGAACGAAAAAATCGACTTAACACAAACTTTGAATCGACTGAAACGTCAAGTTAACGAAGTAAAAGTTGGGTGAACAAGTCGACTTTGGTTCAACTAGAATGACAAACCAACTTGAAAGAGGCGAACCTTAAAGGAACAAGTTAACACAACTCAAGAGAACCACAAATTAGTTAATACATCGGATCGACAAAATAAAAGACAAGCAAACAAAATAACTTCCTTACCAAAGATCCAAGACAACTAATACAAGGTTGAGACGGATGTACTGAAGCACAAAAAAATTTAAATCAGTAAAAAACAAACAAGGATATAGCTGTAAGAATAAAAGCTGAAATACAAATCATTCAGACAACAACGGACGAACAAAGTCAACAAAAAAGAGAAAATTATTGTTCATGTAAAAGCTATTCTATTACATTCAAAGATATAAAAGGATTAAGGAGAAGGATCTATAACATCCTTAGTGATTCCATCTGCAGGAAGAGGAGTAGCCGGATCATTGACAGGGACTCTCTCTTCAAGAAGAGAAGGTGGCGGCTCGTCAATCATTGGATCACTCGGAAGGTCTTCAACACCCTCATCATTCTCAAAGGTCTGATAGACCAGATGACAGTATTGAGACAAATCAACACCGAGACACTCAATATAATCCAGAAGCTTAGTCCGACAATCGACAACCAGTTGCCAATCCACTACCTCCATAACACGAAGCCTATCCTTAACAAAAACAAGCTCACTTCTGGCCCCAATAAGTTAGCCCTCAATAGTAGTGAGCATCGCGGATGAATCAGCCTTGATATCGTTGAGAGAAGCTAGTAATTGCTCCACCATTTTTTCCAATGTCGCGATTTTTAGAGTGTTCTATCACGACACGCGCGACGTCATCATGGAGTGTCTTCTCGGCGGACAACTCTTTTTCCACATCATACAAACGTGCATGAACACTATCTAATTCAACTCTTAAAGATTCAAGTGCAGTCACAGACCGATCCCGCACACCCTCCACCTTCGCCAATGAAGCTTGAACAACCCCAGTGTCATGAACCAAAACTCCGATTATCCACGTAGGATTATCCGTTCCCCAAAACTCGGGACGTGAAATTCAATAACAATAGAAACATTTAGCAACAACAACAACGTAAACATGATTTAATTACTGAAACAAATAAAAAACTCTAACACGGAAAGACTGACGTTGGTAGCCCCACTAGCGGAACTCCAGTAATACTGCTCAAAAGTCTCTAAACCTGAAAGGCTAATCGGCTACATTCCCGAAGGAATGTACCCAAGAAGCAAAAGCTCACTTGGGTCAGCAATAAAGCTGGTGTGAGTAATCTTCACCCTAAAATCAATAAATTCGCACGTGATAACATCAAACTAAGCACAAAAATAAATAACCACACCAACAAGTAGTTCCTCAATGAGGCAAAGGTGTCATACAAGAAAAGAACGGTTCAAAGAATTTAGTTCTTCAACGAGACAATCATGTCATCATCCCAATTAAGTAAATGTGCATTTACTTGAACTTAAATTGTAGAAGTTGACTATGGGAAGTCTGACCTGCAGAAATATTAGTGGACTTGCCATCCTACATGAAAAGGGTTAGAAACAATATAAACGTAATTTATTAATTAAACAGTTGTCTTCGTACAATATTTGACTTACGCATATTATTCATTTTTATTTGAATTTGATTCATTTTTAACGGATTGATCACTTAGACGATACCACATTCGCACCACCTTCATGCCGAACATACATGCCCATATGCCTCTCTCATATAAAAGAGGACTTCTCCGTCATCCATGCCCAAGTAGGGACACATCACATACAGGCATGCATCACTGGATACTCCTAACTATATGAGTAACAAAAACTGCTCTTGGACTATCAATGCGCATCAAGTCACGTCACATTTTTTACGGATAAATATCAAAGTTTATCTTAGGCGTAAAAATTCACCTCGTTTCCGCAAGACTAACCCGAAGGTTATTTTAGTTTCTCTATAAGAAATAGGTGCCCCACCTCCGCAAGTCGACCCGTTGGTCATTTAGTTTCACTATAAGAGAGAGGAAATAATAAACAAAAAGAGGTGTGATAGTTCTAAGTGATACAATTCCAGGTGATTAAATTTTCAGGAATTAAAGTTTATCAATATCATTTATTTTTAATATTTCAGAATTCCTCCACAATGACATTTTGTCATTCATAAATCGATTCACCACAATCTCCGCCCATACTTTTGGGAAAAACATAGCATTTTTGTAAAAAAAAATTATATAGCAAAGCGGGGATCAAACCCATCCAATAAGAGGATTCAAGTTCGTACCAGTATGGTAGCATCACACTTTCAATCATAGCTCATTATTGAGTCTAATTCAAGCTATGAAATAACACATCATTACTTAATAACATTGTTACCCAAAAAAATAGCAAACAACATGTATATATAAACACCATACTCCGATTCTCATTATCACACATTACTGCATATGGCAAAGGAGTTCATAATGTTCATCACAAGAGTTGCGTTTATACCAACTCATACTTTAAGGCAAAGTAAACAACTAAAATTCAAGTTGCATAGCAATCCAAACCTTACAACATTCACACAATTCAATTCCATTTAAAGTATTATCCAAAATCAGACGAAAATGCACCAACATTTACATCAACCTCTTAATTCATCAAACAGACTACAAAAAAATGAACATGAAATCAAAGTAAAGTTTCTCACTAACCCAATTTCCACCTCTAGCAAACACACTTGTGACCAATTTTTCATACTAGAAATCAAACAAAATGATCCTAATTAACATAGTTCCTGACTTGAATCTTCTCATTAGGGCTAAGATTGAATAACCCCATTTCAGTTTTAAGTCCATAAAATCAATCAAATAAAACCTTTTAACTGAATCAAGAGTGGAAAAGAACTTAGCAAGCAAGTTATGGCAATGCACCTAAACAGGTGAATCTTACACTATGTCACAAATCACTATCAAAATTAAATCAAGAGCCACCAAGTGACAAGATCTGGCTTCCAACATTTTCCCATCATCTCTTTCACAAGAGCAGAGGCTTCAACCATTTTGCCTCCCTTGCATAAACCACTTATGAGAGTATTATAGGTGGCTATTGTAAGTGAGCAATCATAGCCGATCATCTCCTTAAAAACCCTCAATGCATCTGAAAGTTTAGCAACCCTGGTGAAGCCACTGATCAATGTGTTGTACATCTGAGAATTTGGTCTACAATTACGTTGGCGCACATGGTTAAAAATATTGGAAGCATCATCTAATCTCCCATCTCCACATAATCCATTAACCAATGAGAAATAAGCATACACATCCGGATCTGCTCCTATATCTTCTGCCTTCGCAACAACCAATAAAGCCTTGTTTAAATATTTGTTCTTACACAATCCATGAACCAAAATCTCATAAGACGTGGAATCTAGACTAAACCACTCTCACACAATAGTTTCCAGATTGAAATTGATTTATCAACTCTACCATTTTCAAACAACCCTTTCATTATAATGTTGTAACTAACAATATTATGACAACCCATCTTTCCCATAGAATTCCACAGCTTGAAACAATCATCAAGTTTTCCCACCAGACAAAGTCCACTAAGGAGGGCATTACATATTGCTACATTAGGGGTAGTCCCACGCTCGATCATTGCTTCATAAACCTTGTATGCTCCATCAATGTTCCCCGATTCACATAACCCATTTATTAAAGTACAATAAGTAAAACAAGTAGGATTACACTCGTTATTCATCGTCCTATGCCATATCTCAACACCCACTTCAAGCTTTCCACATTTAGACAAACCATCAATCATGACATTATAAGTAACTACATTCAGATAAACTGACCCATTAGATTCAATGAGATCAGTGTTCTCATATTTCATGAACTGAGCATGAGACAACATACACACAATAGCAATTTGATAACATGGGTATCACTTTGTTATCCGAATAGTGGGATTTAGTTTCACTGAGTCATACCATCAAACAGCTAACAGACAATTAAACAACAACATGACAACACAATAAACAATAGCTTTGTGATTGAAGAACAATCAATGCCATCAAAAGGGACGCGAGGGAGAAAGAAAATAGGAAGAACCCATAAACATCACAGATCATGGAGAAACAATAGCACAAACAAACTTCAACTAAAAGAACAATCTGAAGAGGAGATAAAAATGAACTCACCGATTTGATTCCCACACCACACAAACTCGAATCAGACCCCTAAACCAACTTCGAATCAGATTCCTGAATCATCCCTGCAACACGCCCAAATTCAACCCTATTTACGCCTGTAATCTCTCTCACATCACCAATCACCATCAAAACCTTTCTCACCATAGTTTTCCATCTCTATTCTTCCCTTGTTTTGTTATCTCTCTGTCTCACTTGCAATCACTCTTGCGATTTGTTCCTGATGCTGAAATCAAACCAAAAGAAGGAAGATAGAGGAAAGAGAAAGGAACAAAAATGAGGGAGGTTGGGCCGGTGGAAGCTTCGTCACAGACTATGCTCGCCGCTGGATGAGAAGAAGAAAACATGAAGGGTGAAAAAGATGAAGGAAAAAAGAGAAAATAAAAAGGAAAAAGGTTTCTCTTTAGAAGGTGGGTGGATATTCGCCCCCACTGAACTTCCAAAGGAACCCACCCTCTAAACTCACTAAATAAAACCCTAAATTTTGAAATTTTTATTCAATTCAATGTAACTCTATTTTATTTAATTCAAAATAAAATAAATTAACTTTATGAAATTTAGGGGTGTTACATTATACACACGTTAAATGGAATCCCGTCCCGAGATTCGGAAGGTAAGAAAGTTAACTGAATTTCAAAAAATACGACTTGTCAAACGAAAGAAGATTTTAAAATACAAATTTCAATTGAATTTTATGAACATAAATATTTATTGTCATTGGAAAAGTAGGGGTGTTACACCCAACCACTTTGATCCGCTCAGAACAATGTGTTTTTAATGCGTCAGGCGTCAAAGGCCTCTCCACCAACCGTTTGTGCCATTCATTAATCAGCTTATGCGCATTGTTCCGCACGCCAAGCTAAAAAAACCAAAAAACCTTTCCATCTGATTTGACCTAAATCTCTTCGGAAGTAGGCTTATTCCAACTGATCCGTGAATGAAGGACACGGGGATTCGAGAGTATGGAGGAACCACCACCCACAACCGGAAAAAAGAAGGAACAATAGGGGATCCATCCTCACTCTCTCATTGCGCAGCAAAAATGTGACGAGTAGCATCATCAACAAGAGTAGAAGAGCCCAAGCAGGCTATAGATGGCGGGATCTCCAACCCATTATCAACAGGAGGAAAAGGAGAATGAAGTGACCACGTCTACAGAACTCGATCACGACTACTCATCTCCATAGATTGGATAACAGCCAGTTGGAGCATCTTATCGTCTAAGGACCGAGGGTCCTCGTTAGAACACTTAGCCGCATCAAGGCCACCATAAGCAGAGATGAGTCTTTTTTCGCCATCATCCAACGGATGAATGGCATTTTTTTCACTCATCTTCAATGCCAACTTCATTTCTTCCGCCTTTTGCAAAGAGCAACGGTCCTCCCTCGCAGGTTCTCTATCAACAAAACCTGAATAAAGAGAAGCAGGACAAACAGAGTCCACAAGCCGTTTATTCTTCGGAACATAGTCAAAACTAAAAAACAACCGCTTCGACGAACTAACAGGCCTCGAAACTTTCTCTTGCTAGAAGTCGAACTGGTCGCAGTGCTAACAGAAGCATTGAGATCCGTAACATCTGAGCTCACTTTTCGATCAACGATAACGTTATCACCGTCAACAACGATAGCACGAGCAACAACCTCCGCGGCTTGCCTCTCAGTTAGTCGAGCCCACTCGGCTTCAGTCATGTTGTACAAGCCACTGCGCTTCACCATATCATCAGTAAGATAGGTGTCCAAAGGAACTACGAGAAGCTGCAAAAATGCTGACAGATGACCTGTTCCTCAGCGGTCAATTGCAAATTTCTCCTCTTGATAGGAATTCGGAAAAACCTGCTGACCTCGTAAATTGAAGTAGCTAGAGTAGACAGATGCATAAAACCAATCTCACAACCAACCCCTGATGTCATCATTAAGGTTGCCAAAACACGCTGGAAAACGAAGAAAACAGGTTCGATTGGGTTTCATGCTAAACCCTACCAAAAAATGCAGAATTCCAGAAGTTAAAGGAATACTAGAAAGAATGGCCCTCACATACGTGGAAACAATAACCCTCCAACTTTTCGGACCCATTTGAGCAGGAAGAATACCCAGAAGATCTAAGTAAGACCAGAATAGCACCGAAACCGGAAATTAAAGACCGACGTAAAAAATACTAAGGTAAAACGCAATGTATCCCTTCCTCGGACAACAAAGACTATCATTTTCACGATGAATAATGATTTCAAGGACGGAAGGAAAATAGTAGTTAGGACGGACACTATCCAAAGTAGCCTTAGAAGCCTTCTTTGGAAGAAAAATGAGTTTCACAGGTAGTAAGCTGCTCACCGTCCAGAAGGTCACCAGCATAAATCACGAATAGGCAGGGAAAGATGAAAATAAAAGGCAATAGGAAAGAAAAAATAACCCTAATAGCAAAGATGACGTAAAAATGAAGCAAAGTCGTCACAAAACCCTTTATACAACCAAACAACGAAGTGACAACTCACAAAGGGACATACGAACATAATGGCACGTGAAATTCCCAAAATAATATGCACGAAAACAAATAGACAACGAAGTAATCCAGGCGATCAACTGACCGAAAGTTATTAACTACATTAAGGTCTGTGCAAAGACGCAGTCGAAATACTAACCATCACAAAGTTAGTGGATACGTGAACCTACCCACTAACTATGGGAGGAAGAAGTTGATGATACATCAAAATAGACCAATCATCAGGGTCGTATACGTGGCATAAAGACCCATCACGAGGATATAACGTCTAATATGTTGGGCTAGCTCATAAAGCTCAAGAAGAATAAAGCCAATTACAGAGGCCTAGATAAGGCCCGCCAGCAAAAGGACATAAACAGAGCTTGAATCCAAGCCCAAACAAATCAGAACCCAAATCCAGGCCCAACACGAATTCTCTCATAAATAAGAAGAACGTTGCACAAAAAAATAGTCGTGGAAGGAGTTACACCTCCACAGACGCATCTCCATTAAAGATGAGACTGTTACGAGAAACATCTCATTTCGTTGCGCCTCATATGCTTAAGTCACATAGAGAATTAACTGTGATCACTATAAAAGGTAAAGGGAACATTCGACATAGGCATGCAACTTTAACTGAGTTTTGTCTAGATTTTACTTCCTTATTCAGATAGAGTTGTTGACTTAAGCATATCGAAGTGCCTTCAGCCACCAAAAAAGTGGTCCCCGACAATCTAACATTTGTTTTGCAGGTCAAATTATCAGGAGGACGATTTTTGGACGCATCAAATATAATACAATGATTGTGATGATTATAGAACTACCTTCCATATTATTTTTTGTGCGGTTGATAGTTTGGAATTATTAGATGTTCTCATAATATGAGGTTAGTGTTGTAATAGTTATTTTGTTTTATCACACTAATTCATAGAAAGTTATTTTCCACGTCATAGCAATGTTTGTAATTGGAGTGGAAAATGTGTAGTCGTGCCGTAGATATGACTGATTACACTAATATACAATAAAAATAATTTCAGAGTATGTGTCATGAAAATTACAAACCACAACGCACGTGTGATTACACTAGTATACAATAATAATAATATTAATAATAATAATAATAATAATAATAATAATAATAATAATAATAATAATAATAATAATAATAATAATAATAATAAAAGATGTAAAGTGCACTCAGAGGCCAATGTGTGTGCACATGTAATAGAAGTACTTAATAGAAGAAAAAAATAAAAATAATAATAATAATAGAAGTACTTATTAAGAATATCAAATAAAATACAAAAGGCGAATGTGTGCCTTATTCTCCTAGGGCCCCAAAATCATAGGGTCGGGAAGCTAATCATATGACAATTTTTTATTGGGGTTAAAATTTTTTAAAAATAAAATAAAATAAAAAATAAAATGGTTCCCCATTTCATGATTTTGCCAACGGCCTCCGAAATCTCAACCCGAAGAAGCTGGTCATGCAATGCAATACTTTAAGGGTGTGTTTGGTTGCATGAAATCCTATGCCATAGGAATCTATGAGAGGACCCATTTTAGGCTAAATTGATGTATCACTTTACATCCACCATTTGATTTTGTGATCACTGATGGGAATGAAAATTCCATGAACATGGAAATCACACTCCTTGGTCCCTCAAAACATGTCATTTTCATGTTCATGGAACTTCCACTCCCACCATTGATCACAAAATCAAACGGTGAATGTGGAGTGATATCTCAAATTAGCCTAAAATATAGGGGTCCCCTTCATGGATTCCCATGGCATAGAATTCTATATCCTATGCCATGGAAATTCATGTGGGGACCACCTCAATCTAAGCTCACTATTATCACAAAATCAAAAGATTCATTGGTGAGTGAACATCAAATTAGCTTAAATTTAGGTGGTCTCCTCATAGATTCCCATGGCATAGGATTCCTTATAATCGAACACACCCTAAATCTTATCTAACTTTAGATCACCCTGCTAGAGAAGCTCTTAAATATGATTTCCTCAACTTAATATCTCCTATAACTTTAGATTTCACCCTGTTGAAGAGGCTCTTAAATAGAATTTCCTCAATTTAATTTGGTATTTCTAAGTTCAAACACCTTAAAACTAGTTCCCTTTTGGAGTAAGTCTAGCAAGTCAGGTTTGCTAGCCACTTTTGGGTAAAGTCTTGACTTTTTTACACTTTTATCCATTTTCTTTAAAACACAACTACAAACACCACCTATATAAGGGGTAGAATTGTAAAAAAGTCAAGACTTGAACCAAAAGTGACTAGCAAACTTGACTAACTAGAATTATTGTCCCTCTTAAGAGGCAAATTCTCTAATTGGTATCTTTCTATACCCTTGAAATATATAGGTGAACTTATTGATGTTCTTTTTCTTTTTTCTTTTTAAAAAAAAGGATTTACATTGCACGGTATCAACGTACACATGCATGAACATTGTCACGTCCACATAAAAGTTTCCCATTTAGCATGTCTACAACTTGAAATGATCCACCTCCCTCACTTATCTGCAATCAACATTTGAAAACAATTATAAGAAAGGAAATACAATAACGACGGGTGAGAAATTAATCTTGTTATATTGTAAAATCCTTACATTAACAGAACAAAATGTACATCATTCGGATTGATCATCTTTAAGATATTTTTTGAAAAAGAAAAAAAAATTATTTTAATTCTTTCTGAAAACTAGTGTTGGTTTTACATAATTATTATCTGATTCATGAGTTTGAAATCCTAAGTAGACTATATATTCACAATATTTTGCTATGTTGAAATTGTTGACAATTGTGGCTCGTTGGATTGGAATCGAAATACACATAACTTGTATTAACAGTATTATACAATCATTCTTAACACTTGATCGTGCACAAAATTTACCAAGTAAACCTAAGATTTACGCAAAACTCAAAACTATTGAATTCCATGTACAAATCCAATCATGCTCACACTTCACCACACTCAGCAACAAGGAGTCACAGTACACCTTGATAATACATCAAATAAGTCAATCATCATGACCATGCAAGTGGCAAAGATCGCCTATCATGAGGACCTAATATTTCAAGATCAGATCAACTCATAAAGCCCAAAAATGGCGGATCCAACGTAAAAGCCTAAACAGGGCCCATCAGAATAAATCATAATCAAAGGCCCAAATCCAAGCCCAACAGAGTTTTCCCTTAAAGAGGAGGAACGTTAAAGATAAGAAGAGTCGTGGAGGGAGTTACTCCCCTAAAGACGCATCTTCATAAAGAAGGAGACTGTTACAAAGAACGTCTCCCCTGATAAGCCTCACATGCTTAAGTAACACAGAGAATTGATAACGACCATTATATAAGGTAAAGAGAACATTCGACAAAGGTATGAAATTTTAACTGAGTTATGTCAAGATTTACTCCATCTCCAACAGAGTTACTGACTTAAGCATCGAAGTTCCTTCGACCACTAGTCTTTGACAATCTAACATTTGTTTTGTAAGTCAAATCTATAGGATACCAGATTTTGGACGCATTAATTTGACGCCATCCATGGGGAACGACAGTCTCTTTCAAGTAGAGAGTTTGTAATTGGAAACTTATTCAGTTCCAATCAGCGAGTAAATTTTTTTGGAGCAAATGGAGCACTCTATAAACCCTCAACCCAGCAACAATCAAAGCAATCCAGCTACTGATGAAGTTGTATTACCACCTACAGTGCATGTTGCAAACCCATCGATAATTGGGTCGACCATGCCTGGTAATAGATAGCCATAACATGGAGGGGTAGCCCAGTCATTTCAAACATCTGGCGGCATTACCATGGATCCTCGCATAGATCAAATCATGACCTAGATGGATCTTCTGATTAAAGTGGTGGAAAAACTCAACCAAGAGCGCGCTCAATCCGCTGACCATGTCCAAGCACCGCCCCAACAAAACTCTGTCAACCGCTTATGAGAGTGCAATGAAGTTCCTGCATAACTTTAGCAAGTGAATCTTGAAAGCAGCGAACCACCAGAATATGGCTTTCTAGAACGACGAGATCCCTGCACAAGTTCCATTCAGGATTGGGGTCATAGATCCTAATGTGTTGTACGAATTGGCAAGTCTTTCATTCTCTGACACGTTCATGGTAACTCCTCTACTAAAAAAGTTCACTCCACTAAAGTTTGAAGCGTACAATGGGACAACCGATCTGATAGACCATCTGCGACACTTCCATCAGATAATGTCATTGAAAGACAACACAAAGTCCATTCTATGCTGAACATTTCTGACCAGTCTCACCTCCACAACAATGAGTTGGTTAAACAGCCTACAACCAAAGTCAATAGACTCCTTCCAAGCGCTAGCCATTGCCTTCATCACGAGGTTCATCGAACAATCAACGGATTAAAACGGGCCCACACTACTTGCTTCACATCAAACAAAAGCCCGAAGAAACTATATGGAAGTATGTCACTCGTTTTACTAATGAGTTGACCATGATTGACGGCTATAGTGATGATACGAACATCGCCACCTTCACTTATGGACTAAAAAAAAGGATCATTTTACAATGTTCTGAATCTAGACCCCCTGAAGAATATGGCAACCTTGTTAAAGACCGCTCAGAAACACATCACCCACGAGGAGATGTTAGCCGCCAAAAAGAAAAACGAATCCGAAAGGGAGGGCCAATCAAAGAGGCGTGAAAGGAGAGACGACAGACCCCGGAAGGAGAACTCTCAGTCAAAGAGACATCGAACCAACGGGAGATCCAAATTCAACCAGCAAGATCTCGGAAAGCTGCAATCTGTAAAGCTTAGACATGAACGGGTGACAAGTGTGGTAAAGAAGGCATATAAGCCATACACGGCCTTAAAAACGAGTCGAGCAAGCATACTGAAGTCCATGGAAATATGGGAAGACATCAACTGGCAACACAAAATGAAAGGAGACCCCGATGGGCAAGATAAAAGCAAATACTACTTTTTCCATAAGGATCACGACGACACGACTCTGAAGACTACTACAATTTGAAAATCGAAATTGAGCACTGGATTCAAAGAAGGCGAGTCGAGGAATTCGTCGGACTGCAAGACAAGCAGTTCAAAATGAAAGAGAAGGTAGTCGCCACTGTGGGATCAAAAGAATAACCTAGAGAACTGATATACGCCCTACATTGCATAGCTGGAGGAAATGAACAATCTGGCCGATCAAATAAGCGACCAGTGGTACCACCCACTCGAGTTGATCTATATCAAAGTAGGAGCACTAACATCAACAAACGAGGCAAGAAGAACCACTACAACAACTCACAACAGTAAACATGGAAAAGTTTGCACTTCAGAAGGAGATCAATCAATTGATCGAGTTTGGGGGCCTCGCCGACGAACGCGAGCTTGATCGATATTATCCCTAACAAGGCCAACAACGCCTCCTCCATTACGGACAACGGAACCGATCTAAACAAATTAGATTCAACAAATAAACTAGATACGATTGCAAGGTCTGGAACCCATAAGTTCATGGAAGCCTTGGCAGCTAGCACTGATGTGAGCATGATTGGACAATTTGGTGTTGTATTTTATTCTGCTCGACTAGTTGCCAAGGAGAATCACCAATCAAGAACACACACTCAAGGATTTGATCAAAAAGCATTCTGAATTCATTAGCTACCTCGCGATGACAGTATACATGACAAAAACTATCAAAACTACAGGAGGATCATAAAAGAAGAACACAACCAATTTGTAAGGAAGAACACAACCAATTTAAGACAAAGCAACACTAAAGCATACTCCAGGGCGATACAAAACCAAATCCAATCTAAAATCAGACACGAGTACAACTCAAACAACAAAAATGAACATGAATCAACCCCCTATCATCATAAGCAACAACATCAATCAAACAACAGTCGAACAGAGAGACGCAATGCATATCCATGAGGGAATCTGATGCCATAATACAACGTTATAAGAAGTTCTGGACAAGGAAAATACAACTACTACGACTATAAATTTTTAAGAATCTGAAAAAGGATTATCAAAAAATTGCCGAGCTCAAACCCTCAATCTTACATTCAAACAACAAAGTTAAGGCGTCAAAGCAATGCAAAAATTGGCACGATTAGCATGTCCAGCCATGAACAAAAGGTTAGGAAGTGTAAGTCGGACGTAAAACAACAAACTTCTGGTCTGATCAACTATGAAGTGAATCTATAAAAGTTAGGACATACAAGTCAACTTACTCGTAAAACTTCGGACCGACCAATATGTCTGACAACGAAGTAAAAGTTAGGACATATAAGTCAACTTACTCGTAAAAACTTCGAACCGACCAACATGTCGGATAACGAAGTAAAAGTTAGGACATACAAGTCAACTTACTCGAAAAACCTCCGGACTGATCAATATGTCGAACAACGAAGTAAAAATTCTGACAAATAGGTCAACATACTCGTAAAACCTTTTGGCCGACCAATATGTCGTAGCACGAAGTAAAAGTTTGGATGTGTAAGTGAAAACGTATACGTAAAAACCTTATGGCCGACCAATATGTCAGATCACGAAGTAAAAGTCTAGATGTATAAGTCAACACGTATTAGTAAAAACCTTGTGGCAAACCAATATGTTGGACCACGAAGTAAAAGTCTGGATGTATAAGCCAAGACGTATTCGTAATAACCTTCAGACTGACCAATATGTCAGACCATGAAGTAAAATTTTTGACTTGTAAGTCAAGAGGTATCCGTAAAAACCTTTTGGTCGACCAATATGTCGGATCACAAAGTACAAATATGGACGTATAAATCAAAATGTGTTCGCAAAACCTTCTGCCCCAATACATCTGACCATGAAGTACATTTACAAAAGCCTTGACACACAAGTCAAGACTTACTCAAGAAACCTTTCTGGAGCGGCCAAAACATTCGATCACGAAGCAGATACGCAAAAGCATGAACGAGTAAATCAAAACAAACTAGTAAAGTTTTTCAACCTGATCGACAAGACAAAAGAAATGAAAACTTCAGATGGTCAACAAATGAGCTCAAAGACAAAAATACAGACAAGCCTAAATTACCAAAGTACAAAAGTACGAGTAACAAGGTTAACACACACTCATCATGTATGATGAGATAACGTGATTGATCCAACACAATAACCAAATTAAGACTATGAAGGAAGAACATTCAAGTCAACAAGCAATAAATATAATAAAAGACAACCAAAAGAATGTCAACTGCTCCACCCACTCCTCAGCAACCTTACAGCTGTCAAATTGATCAATAACAAAATGCATGGCCCCATCATGACCAGCCTTCTCAGCAGACAACTCTCTCTCTCCACCTCGTCCAGCGAGCATGAACTTTGTTCATCTTAGCCATCGAGGATTCAAGCTTAGCAGCGGATCTATCTCGTGCAGCCTCCACCTCCCTTAGAGAGGCCCGAGAAGCCCCAGTTGCTTTCTCATGCTCCACACACTGCGCTTTCAATACGTCCAAGTTACGAAGAACATGCAAAAACAACAGTAACTGCATTGCCATCTTCCTCTCAAGAGCATCCATTTGACCACGAGCAGCCTGATAGTTCGACCCCATCACCCCAGCATAAGTGAGGTGATTCATCCCATCCATTATCTGCTTGAGGTTGTGATCGATATGACTACTAGACTCTCGTACATGCATCATATTCTTCTCCACCGTCTGCCTATGCCACTTATTGGTCAAATTGCGTGCATTATCCTACACATCAATCTCAGTAAACCAACTAAACTTCTCACTCGACTTAATATAGATGTCTTTCGTGTTGGATTCTTTCCAACTAATCGGTGGATGAAGAACTCGGGGATCAAGAAGTATAAATGACTCTCCCCAATGGCCGGAAGAATAGTCGAAGTAGCAGTGATAATAGAAAAACCACTCTTGCCTTTTTGCTATGAAGTGGTTGTGGCAGGAGTGGAACAAGTGGCAATGACAGCAACAATAGAAGTCAGATGGGCAGGAGAAGAAACAAGGAACTCCATTGCGTTATCAACATAAATGGGAGAAGGAAGAGGGAGCCTCAAAACTCTGACCACGATCGATGACCCCCTGTTCGTACAATGGATTAAATTCAATGTCGACAAGGGTCTTTGTCGTATTTGGATCCTTAGATCTCTCCACAACAAGCTGAAGCATCTTATTGTCAATAACTTGAGGATCATCATCAGAGAAGTCAGGCACACTGTAAGTCAAAAGAAGCATCTTCTCACTATCATCCAACGGACGAGTTACCTCCTTCTTGCTCCTCTCCATCGCTAGATTCATCTCCTCGAGTTCTTTGAGAGAATAACAATACTCTTTCCTACCCTTCTATCAAATGAATTCGGACTAGCAGTCCGAATAGTACCATGAGTGGAATCGAAAAGTCGTTTCCTTTTGGGAACGCGACTAAAGCTTATCGCCAACTGCTTCGATGGACTAGTAGGCCTCAGAAGCTTTCTCTTCCTAGTAGTCGGGCCAACAACACCAATGCTAACAGGAGCCTCGGGGTGCGTAACAGCCTTGTCAGAGCTTACTTTTCCATCAATGCTAGCATCACCAACACCAACATGTTCAACACGAGCAGCAATCTCAGCAGCTCGAAATTCAGTAAGCAAAGCCCGTTCTACCTCATTCATTGTATACAAGCCACTACGCACCACAACATCCTCAGCGAGAACGACTCCACAACAACCATGGGAAGCCTTAAAAGTGGTTATTGACTTTATGTTCCTCAATGGACAATTGCAGATCCTTCCATTTGTTGGAGACTCGGAACGATCCCATAGTCTGTCAACCCCGCAAGTTAAAGTGACCGGATTTGACAGAAGCATAAAACCAAAACCGCGACTAGTCCCTGTATCGTTATTAAGTTTTCCAAAACATGCGGAGCGGAGAAAGCAAATATTCTTAGTCACTATAAGTCCAGCCACCAAATTCAAAACCCTATCACTGAAGGGAATGCCAGTAAGAACAGCTCTCACATAAGTAGAAACCATCACTTTCCAGCCGTTGGGACCCATTTTGACATGAGAAATGCCTAGAAAATCCAAATAGTCCAAATTTCTCCAAGACCAAAAATCAAAGCCCGGACTGGAGCTTACACGGATAAAGTGTTATATAACCAATCATTGGACAACAAGAACTATCATTCTGCCTAGGTAGAACTATCTCGAGGTCGGATGGCAAAGAGTACTCAGAACGAAGACTCGCCAACGTTGCCCACGAAGCCTTCTTAGGCGAAAGGAACGCTTAACAAACGTTGAGTGCCTCACCATCTAGTATGCTGTTGGTAGACATTGAAAATGAATGAAGAAACGAAGAGAGCGAAGAAAAAAAATAAAAATAAATCCTAATTTTAAAGATAGCGTAAAGAAAAAAATAAAGCTATCCCGCCTTCATATAGCCGAACAACAAAGATACTGCTCATACGATGACGTGCAAGATATGATGGTTGCATGAAGTCCCAAAATGCGTGCAAAAATGAACGGATGTACGAGAAATCAGAATACCAACCTCATTAAAAGATGCTAACAACATTAAATGCGACACAATGATGAAATCGAAAGTCCAATGGTCCTTGAGTTAGTAGCCATGTCAGCATACCCACTAACTGAGGGGGGGAGTAGCTGATGATACATCAAATAAGAGTATCATCACGACCATACACGTGGCAAAGATCGTCCATCATGAGGACCAAATATTTCAAGACCAAGCCAACTCACAAAGCCCAAAAAGGGCGGACCCAACGTAAAAGCCCAAACATAGCTCATCAAAATAAATCATAATCAGATACCCAAATCCAGACCCAACAAAATTTTCCCTTAAAGAGGAGGAACGATACAGATAAAAAGAGTCATGGAAAAAGTTACTCCACCAAAGACGCATCTTCATAAAGGAGGAAATTGTTACAAAGAACGTCTCCCCCCGATGAGCCTCATATGCTTAAGTCGCGCAGAGAATTGATAACGACCATTATATAAAGTAAAATGAACATTTGACAAAGGTATACAATTTTAACTGAGTTCTGTCCAAATTTATCTCCATATCCAACAAAGTTACTGACTTCAACATCAGAATGTCTTCGACCACAAAATAGGTTGTCTTTGGCAATCTAACATTTATTTTGCAGATCAGATCTACAGGAGACCAGATTTTGAACGCATCACACCTAACTACATACTTGTACACTTTAATATATACCACAAAAGATGGGTTAGTGCCCTATCTATAGTTTAGTTAGGTAGGTGGATGCCTTGGATAAATATACAAGAGAATAATTAAACAATATTGATAGTCAGAAGCATAAAATGGTACCTTGTAATAATCAACAGCGACAAAGTTCGCCCATCGGTTACCAGCAGCAGTATGGCATGTATTAAGCATGTCAATGAGATACTCTGAATTCTGATCACATGAAACCTGCTTAATTGGGATGCTCATAAAATGATTCACCAAAACCAGAGATTTACTTTTATCATCCAGTTGCTGTGACTCTCTACGATTTTGACATTTTCCCATTTTCAATCCATCATTGCCATCTACAATTCAATAGAAGCATTATTAATAAAGATAGAGGTAGTGTTTATCGCTCAGACTTATCATCATTTATACAGATAATGTGTGGTTAAAATGGGGTACGTAATTTGCTTACACTGATTTTCAACCATGTAGTTCCATTGATAAGCTATCCCTTCACTCTTCTCCTTCGATTCAATGGAGGTAAATACGATAAGTCTTTTGTTACTAGCGACCATTTCATGAACTAGAGGCCAGTCTTTTCCACCTTGAGGCAATTTTTGTAACAGCCCTAAATTTCATAAAACTAAATTATTTTATTTTAAATTAAGTAAAATAGAATTACATTTAATTGAGTTTAAATTTCAAAATTTTAGGGTTTTATTTTGTTAAGTTAAAGGGTGGGTGCCCTCAGAATTTTAGTGGGGGCAAATAGCCACCCATAATATAAAAAAAAACCCTTTATTTCTTTCTTCTCTTGTGGAATAGGAAGAGCAAGCTTTACTCTTCCTCATCTCCTTCTTCGATGACAGCGGCGAGCGTCGGGACGTTGCCGCGCATTTTTTCGCCCAACCTCCCCTATTGTCTTCCTATCTCCTTCCACTATCTTCCCTTTCCTTCCTATTTCATTTCGGCGCCACAAAATAGAGCATGGCAAGAGAGATGGAAACTGGCAGTGGTTTTGGCTATTGGGAGAGATGGATGGACGGTGACGGTGGTGTGTATGCCATAAGAATTAAAATCGGTGAGTTTTCTTCATATTATTTCATATTTCTTCTGTGTTCTTCTTTGATTTTTGATCTGCTTGATCTTTGTGAGTCTCACAATTTTATTGAGTGAGGGTTGTGTTTATGTGTATCTATTTTTACTTGATTTTTGGTGTGGTTGTTTAATTGTCTATTAGCTGTTTGATGGTATGACTCAGTGAAACTAAGTCCCATTATTTGGATACATGAAGACAATAAATATACGCCATACTAAATTTAGATGTGAAGTGCTCACACATTAAACCCATAATGCATAACATGTTCTATCATGTTTGGTGGAAGATGCTTTACTGAAAGAATTTGGCAATCCTTTAAATATGATGCTTTGGTGATTGTTGTTGCAAACTAATGATTCTGAAAAGAAGAATCTTGCCTTGAACTCAGAGTCCAAATAAAATGTCTTTTTGAGAACCCATTTGCTTGATATCACATAAAATGTTAGGAATTCGCAAAAGTTGCTCCTTTGAACAAGTCATTTCATGTTTTCTCCTAGTATATCATTTGTATAGGTCCTAAATTTTATAGGCAACCCACGCGTCGTAATTTTCAATAAAAGGTTTTGAGTGCTTCATTTCTATGAGTTTGTCTATGTTGTGTTACTTGTTTCTTGTTCAACTTGTTGTCTTTTGATGAGTAGAGTATATATGAAATAATACCTTTTTAGATAATCTGTTGTTGATTGTTTAGAATTTGAATTTGTTTGGGGTTTTGTGAATTTGTGTATGTATTTTGTGGGTTTTAGTGATTTGATTTGGAATTGTTAAGAGTTAAAAGGAGCTCTGTTAGACAATGGAATAGACCCAAACACAAACTATGAGGTATTATGGAGGATTTAGTGGTTAATGGGGTAGACCTCAAACTTCTTCATCAGAGTTGAGTTGCGTTTGTACAAGTAGAGTGTTTGAGTGACTGTGAATCACCCGACAAGTAGAAAGATGCTCCAAATCACAAGGAGTCGAACTACTTTTATGAGATCTCTTGTATGTACATATATATAGAAGGGCAGTAAAGGCGTCAGTTTTCAAAGGATAAGTTTGAAGAACTGACACTGGTTACTATTCAATATGATTCTTTTTGGTTGGCGTATAAGGTATTTGTCAATAGTCTGCAGAAACATTGGTTGAGGGACAAGAAGGTTAACGACATTCATTTTGATAAGAGAAATGCATGGGAATCCACTCCTTGGCGGCGAGTATAATTCAAATTAGCTTTTTAGTAATGGACGAGATAGTAGTGATGAAGAGAGCTGGTTCGAAAGAGGAAATGAGGTGTTAAGGGGCTGTTTAAGGTGTTGTTTGCGGTGGCTTTGAGGGCTGCTTGCAGGGGTATGAAGGGCTGTTTCAGGGGTCTGAACCAGGGTGCTTTGCAGGGATTAATCAAGGTCTGTTTCAGATCTGATTCGGGTTGCTTCAGGTCTGTTTCAGGTCTAATTCGAGGTATGTTTCAGGTCTGATTCGAGGCGTGTTTCAGGGGCTGATTGTGAGCAGGAGGGGGATGACAATGCCATGGTGATGGTTGGGAGTATGCAAGAAGAAAATGAATCAGTGAGGGGGATGACAATGTCACTAGGTTGTTCAAGCTCGAAAAAATGTTGAGAAGGTTCTCCGACAACTGGATCACTCAGCGAATCCAAAATGATTTCCTCGACATCATCAAATTCTTGCTCGGTGAAGCAATGATATTCGGATAAATCTAAATCTCGCATCTCTAGGAAATCCAAGAAGTTGTGACGACCATCGACCACTCTTTTCCAATCCGCTGCTTCTACAACCTTTAGCCTTTCGGTAACAGATGATAGTTCAGCTCGGGCCGATGCCAATTCATTATCAATGACCGTAAGTCTAGCAGAAATCGCAGACTTGGCCACAATGAACTCGAAATTAAGTTGAGCAATTCAAGTCACAGAAGCCTTGAGATTGGTAGAACATTCTCCAACAGAATGAATGGCCGCATCACGCTCAGCCTTTCGGTCGAGCAATTCCTTCTCAGTAACATCCACATTGGACTACAACCTACCCATCTCAACTTCAGACATTTCGAGATCAGAAGTAAACGTGTCCCAAATGACCTCAAGCTCGTTCAACGAAGTCAGAGCAGTATCTGCAGCCCTTGCATGCTCTATGCACTGCGTTTTCAATGAATCAAGTTGGCAGAGAATGTGAGAAAGAACCAAGACATGTCCTGCCAGTTTCCGCTCAATGAACGCCACCTGACCACGGGCAGCCTTACAATCCAACCCCATAACGGCCACATAAGTAAGATGAATCATCCCTTCCATAAGGTGTTGGATGCACTCATCAATATGGCGACGTGGCATACGCACGAGCATAAGAGCCATATTAGGCAACTGCCCATGACAACCGCCAATGAGGTTGCAAGCGTTGTCATGCACATCAATCTCAGAAGGCCAGCAAAACTTCTAGGGTGCAGCCAAGATAGGATGAGAAGCGGAGGGAGTAACAGGCCATCCCGAGGTCTCAGCAAGCAGGAGAAACGGGGAGTTTGAACTAACACTCCTAGAACCTCTAACAGCAATTCGGCCTACAGGTTCGTCAACAAAACTCTTTCTGCAACTGACATCCACATAACCAACATGTGCAACAATCACTTCCAAAACACGACCTATAATAGGATCCGCGCAACCCGCCTCACCCAACGAATACAAGTCACTACGGATAATGGCGTCCATAGTAAGGAAATCTTCCACCGAGATTCAGGGAAGCTTGACAAACCGACTAGAACTCCTGTTCCTCCAAGGAAATGACAACTCAACCCTCTTAGGTTTTCAAAATGACCGTAAAATATGATGTCCACGCAAACTAAAATAGTTTGAGGCAAGGGATACATAAAACGAGGCCTCGGCTAACCCCCATACTCCTCTCGCAAAACCTTAAAACAAGATGGTGAGCGAAGACAACAGGTGTGGTTAGCATCTACACTAAACCCCACCAAGGAATGTAAGATCCTGACATTCATAGGAATATCGGATGCGATAGCCCATGCTAAGGTTGCAATCATCACCTTACAACAGTTAGGAACCAGTTGGGCGGGGGCGATCCCCACAAAATCTAGGTACTCCCAGATGATCTCAGGAGCCGAAAGCCTAAAGTCGGGATGGAACATACCAGGGTACGGAGTGATATATTCATGCTTTGGACGACAAGGATTGTCGCCCTATTCGGGGAGAATAATTTCTAGATCGGCCGGCAATGAATAATTGTGACGAATGCTATCCAAAGTCGCTGTGTCGCCCGCTTAGCTGAAAAGAAAGCTTCACAAGCATCAATAACATCACCACTAAAAACCTTGAAGCTAGACATGATTGCAAAGCAAAAGAGAGAGATAAAGGAATCAACAAATGAAAATCAAAAAGGTGTCAAAGGAAAATACCCGAACTCAACTGATCATTTTAAAAGGACGAGCAGCGAAAGGTCCGCTTTTGAGAGAACGTGCAAGATATGACAGTCATACAAAATCCCAGAAATCATGCTAAAATGAGCAGGCGGATGGAACATCGGTGAGACATCAGCAACAATAGATAGTAAGAGCACTAAATGCACAGTAATGTTGAAAACGAAAACCGAACCACCACATAGTTAGCGGATACATGAGCATACCACTAACTAATGGGGGAGTAGTTGATGATACATCAAAATAGACCGACATCGCAGCCATACAAAGGAAGAAAACATCCATCATGTTGATCCGGCGTTCCATCTACGATTGCATCTCCATAAAAAAGAAGACTGTTACGAAAAATGTCTCCTTTCGTTGCGCCTCACATGCTTAAGTCACGCAGAAAATTAACCACCATCGTTATAAAAGGTAAAGGAAACATTCGATAAATGATGGGAACTTTAACTGAGTTTTGTCTAGATTTACTTACTTTTTCAAACAGAGTTGCTGGCTAAGGCATCAGAGTGTCTTAGGCTACCAAAAAGTTGGTTTTTGGCAGTCTAACATCTGTTTTGCAGGTTAAACTCATAGGAGGATGAGATTTGGATGCATCATAAGGTAAAGGGAACAATCGACCAAGGTATGAAACTTTAACTGAGTTTTGTCTAGATTTACTTCCTTCTTCAAACATAGTTGCTGACTTAAGCATCAGAGTGCCTTCGGCCACCAAAAAGGTGGTCTTTGGAAGTCTAATATCTGTATTGTAGGTCAAACTCACAGGAGGACAAGATTTGGATGCATCAGTTTAGTGTCGTCCGTGGGGAACGACATGTTTCTTTTTTGAAAAGAAGATCCACAATGACAAAGTTCACCAAAATCTAATCGATGACTAATAAGCTGTCAGTGCAGATGACACATTCTACAGATCCTCAACCCGACGACAATCACAATAAGCCTCTTATTAGCAACATTGTATCACAAATAGCTCATGAACAAGACGCAACAATTACCATCGGGCCACTTGCACCCGACAATCGAGATCCATAGCATGCAATAGCTAAGACAACCCAGACATTTGGCAACACTGCCACGGATCCTCAGGTAGACCTACTTATGTCCCAGATGAGCCACATGACAAAGATGGTGGAAAAACTCACCTAGGAGCATTCAGTTAGCCGATCCTACCCAAGCGCCGCCCAAGCCAAACTCTACCAATCGAACCCGAAAAAGCGAGAAGGCTTCTACAAAACCTCAACAGGGAAATCTCGAAAGCAATGAACTTCCACAAGGTAAGACTCCACAGAGTGACAAAATACTTGCTAAAATCTGGTTTGAAATCGAAGTCACTGATCCCAACTTATTATATAAACTAGCCAATTCGCCATTCTCTGACGCCCTCATGATAACTCCCATGCCAAAGAAGTACACTCCACCAAAGTTCGAAGTGTATGATGGCACCACCGTTCTGACAGACCATTTGAGACATTTTTACTACATTATGGCATTGAAGAAGACTACGAAGTCAATTTTGTGCAGAATGTTTGTGACTAGTGTTACCTCCACAGTAATGAAATGGTTTAACAACTTACCACCGAGGTCAATAGACTCTTTCCAGGCGCTAGCCACCGCTTTTATCACAAGATACATTGGAAGTCAGCGGATGAGGAGAGGACCGCACTACCTCCATATCAGAAAAAAGCCTGAAAGAGACGATACGGGAATGCGTCACTCATTTTACTAACGAGCTGACAATGATTGATAGATGCAGCAATGACATAACCACTGCTATTTTCATTGCCGAGCTGAATAGAGACCCCTTTTTCGATGTTCTCAACCTGGAACCGCCAAAAAACATGGCAATCCTATTGAAAATAGCCCAAAAGCACATTTCTCTTGAGGAGATGAAAGCCGCCAAGAAGAAAAATGACCAAGAAAAGGAAAATCACTTAAAAAGATAAATGAGTGAGGAAAAAATAAGAGACGACGGGCCCCGGGAGGATAGCATTCAGTCAAAGAGGCATCAAATTGGCGGAAGAACCGAATCCAACCAGCAAGAGTCCGAGAAGCTGTAGTCATCACGGCCCCAACACGAGCGGGTAACAAGTGCGATGAAAAAGACATACAAACCTACACAACCTTGAAAATGAGTTGGTCCAATATACTGAAGCATATGGCGAAGTGGGAAGATGCCAATGACCACTTAGGATGAGAGGAGACCCAGAAGGAAGAGACAAAAGCAAATATTGTTCCTTCTATAAGGATCATGGTCACGATACCGAATACTGCTACAATCTAAAAGATGAAATTGAGCATTACGTTCAAAGAGGACGACTCGACGAATTCATCGGATGCCAGACAAACAGCTTGAAGGAAAGGAAAAAGCATATACCACTATGGGATCAAAAGAACAGCCCAGATAACTAATATACGCCCTACACTGTATGGCCGATGGAAACAAAATGATCAACCCAGCTGAAGAAGCGGCCAAAAATACCTCCCACTTAAGCCGATATATTTTGAAGTAGGAGTACTAATGCCAAACGAAACAATACGAACCATTTTACCAATACACAATACATGGAAAAGTTTGCATCGATCAACGTAACACAACTCAAGGACCCTACCGACGGATACAATCCTAATCCGAATTACAAACGACGAAATTGATGACAAACAACTCGATTAAACCTCGACAGTTGGTGTCGAACCTGATGCTGACATGAGCATGATTGGACAATTTTGCGTTGATGTCAGCATGATTGGACAGTTTGGCGCTGATGTGAGCATGATCGGGCAAATCAATACTGCTTAGCTATCGGATCAGAAAGCACCTCGAGTCCATTAGCTACAATAACATATCCAACAAACAACGAGACATAACCAGTAGCAAAATCAGTGACTAAAGACATAGGCTATACGAGACAAAGCAACAAAGACATACATCTCTAACACAAGGATCGACATCAACCAAGCAAACATCAGGAGGACAAAGCAAATCACTTCTCAGTCTAGTATAACTTCTTAAGAAAAACAACCGTTAGGGTTGTCAAAATATCAAGAATAGAATATCGATAAAACTAAAAATTCAGAATCCCCATCTTACACGTGGACAACAAGATAAAGGCATCAAAACTCATCCATATAGAGCAATCGACATATCAAGCTAAAAGAAATTAGGACATATGTCAGATATATAATAAACTTTTGGTCTGATCAACCACGAAGTAAGAGTTGGATGAATGAGTCAACTTAATTCTGAGAACTTCAGGTCGACCATTATGTCGAACCAACAAAGTAAAAGTTGGACAAACAAGTCAATGTAACTGAAAGGAAACTTCGGGTTGACCAATACGTCAAGCCTACGAATTATGAGTTGGACAAACGAGTCAACTTAATTCAGAAAACTTCAGGTCGACCAGTTGTCGAACCAACGAAGTAAAAGTTGGACAAACAAGTCAACTTATTGAAAGGAAACTTCGGGTTGATCAATACGTCAAACCAACGAAGTGAGAGTTGGACAAACGAGTCAACTTAATTTGGAAAAATTCAAGTTGACCAGTACGTCAAACCAACAAAGTAAAAGTTGGACAAATAAGTCAACTTAGTTTAAAAAAAACAACTTTGGATTGACCAGTATGTCAAATCAACAAAGTAAGAGTTGGACGAACTAGTCAACTTAATTTAGAGAACTTTGGGTCGAGTTGTACATTGAACCAATGAAGTAAAAGTTAGACAGAAAAGTCAACTTAGTTAAAAAGCAACTTCAGGTTGATTGGTACGTCAAACCAATGAAGTAAGAGTTTGAAAAATGAGTCAACTTAAGTTAGAGAACTTCGGGTCGACTAGTACGTCGAAACAACTAAGTAAAAGTTAGGCAAATAAGTCAACTTAGTCAAAAAACAACTTTGGGTCTACTAGTACGTCGAACCAACGAAGTAAAAGTTAAAAAAAATAAGTCAACCTAGTTAAAATGCAGTTTCGGTTTGACTACGACAAACCAACGAAGAAAGAGTTGGACGAACAAGTCAACTTAATTCAAAGAGCTAGGGATCAACCGATACGTCGAGCCAACAAAGCGAAAGAAGGGCAAACAGGTCAACCTAGTTAAATAACAACTATGGATCGACCAGTAATACAAACCAAATTTTCACAAAACTTTGGGACAACCAATGCAGAGTAAAAGTCGAAATGGAAAAGTCAACTTGCTCGATTAAGTTCCAACACATCAATAAGAAAGAATAAAGTCAACCCATTTTGAGACAACCAATGCGTCAAAGCAAGAAAATAACAATAAGGGAATTTGAGTCAATAAAGTCTAACATGCAACTCATGTGACTACGACTGAACTAAAAAGGAACAAGCAACACACAACGAGTCGACAAAATAAATTACAAAAACATTCGAACAAGAATACCAAAAAGGGAAGCTCTTTTCATTAATAACACTATTCTGTCACATTCGGGGAAGAAGATGAAAGAGTAAGAGAATAAATAGAGGCAATCACAACATTGTTGGCAACATCATCTGCAGGAGAAGGCAGAGTTATTTCTTCAGAAAAATAAGGAAGAAATGGCTCTTCAACCACTGGAGTGCTCAAAGGGTCCGGGGCACCTTCCTCATCGTCATCGTTTTGAAAGCTTGATCAACCAAGTGGCAGTACTTGGAAAAATCCACACCGAGCCCCTCTATATAATCAAGAAGCTTAACCCGCCCATCAACAACTCGCTTCCAATCTTTGGCCTCCACAATACGAAGCTTGTCCTTGGCAGTAGTGAGTTCGTTTTTGGCCACAACAAGTCATCCCTTAGCGGTCGTAAGCATAACGAAAGTATCTACCATGACCTCGTCGAGCGCAACTATCAATTGTTCCACCCGCTTCTCAGCAATGTCATGATTGATGGATTGCTCAATCGCAGCACGTGAAGCCTCATCATAAGCTACCTTCTCCGTGGATAACTCCTTCTCCACATCACATAAACGGGCACAAACCCCATCCAACTTGGCCCTCAAAGACTTGAGCTCAACGACAGATTTATCCCGCACACTTTTCGCTTCGATCAACGAAGTCCGAGCAGCCATGGCAGTTTTATCATACTCTGCGCATTGTGCTTTCAACACGTCTAAATGGGAAGGGACGTGACGAAAATACCAACAATAGTACTGCCAATTTTTTATCTCCAAAGAAATCACTTGATCACGACCAGCTCGATAAACCGAGCCCACCAACCCTGCATAAGTGAGATGACTCATCCCGTCCATTATTTGCTTAAGACCGTAATTGAGATGAGCACTTGGATCCAATACGGGCATCGAAAGTCTTTCCACTGACCGCCTGTTTCATTCATTATCAACTTGTGTGCACCATCTTGCACGTCAAGCTGAGTAAACCAACAAAACTTGTTGTCTCACTTGATACAAATATCTCCTAAGCTAGGCTTAGTCCATCTAACTCATGGATGAAGTACGCAGGGATCTGGAAGCATGGAGGAACCACCCCCAACAACCGGAAGGGTAGGCGAAACGATAGTGACAACAGAAAAACCACTTTTGCCTTCCCGGCGCGGAGCAACTGTAGCAGGAACGGGACTAGTAGTGGTAGCATGAGCAAGAAAGTCCAAAGGAGTAGGAGAAAAAACTAATTGAAGAAGAAGGATGAAGACGAACTCCGAAACTCTGACCACTATCAAAAACCTCTTTAGATTGCGGCACCGCCAACTGAAGCATTTTGTCATCAATAGCTTGAGGATCATCTTCAGACCATTCAGCAATGTTCGAAACACCATAGGCGGAAAAAAATCCTCTTTTCATTATCGTCCAACTGACGAGTAGTCTCTTTCTCGCTCTTCTCCAGCACCTGCCTTATCTCCTTAGCCTCCTCGAGGGATGCGCGATCTACTTTCAATACATCCTCGCAGGAAGGACTTGGACGAGAGGTAACTTCCATAACATCCTTGCTAGAAGGACTCGGATGAGATGCAGTCCAAGCAATGCTAAGAGTAGAGAGTCATTTCTTCCTCGAAACCCAACCAGGATCTACCAACAATCGCTCTGATGGACTAACGGGCCTTGCAAGCTTCCTCTTCCTGGAGGTCGGGCCTACGACAATGACAGGAGCATCGAAATTTGTAATGTGCCCGTCTGAACTAACTTCCCAATCTATGCTAGCACCACCAACGCCAGTACAAGTATCGTGAACAACAATCTCCTCAGCACGGGATTCAGTAAGCAAGACGCACTCCACTTCATTCATAGTGTACAAACCACTACGATCCAAGATGTCCTCAGAGATAAATGCCTCCACAGGGAACTCAGAAACTTCAAGAGTTAACAAAAGCATAAGACTGCAAAATCAGGCAATCTCGCAATTGGAAGTAGCCAGAGTTAACAAAAGCATAAGACTAGGATCTCGACCAATCACGGATATCATCATTAAGCTTCGTGAAACAAGTGGGAGAACGAAGGAAGCAAATATCCTTGGTCACCATTAGACCAACTACCGAATGTTGAACCCTCACAGTCAAAGAAATGTTGGATAGAATAGCCCTCGCATAAGAAGAAACCATGACCAACCAACCATTAGGACCCATTTGGGCAGGAGGAATGCCTAAAAAATCAAGATACTACCAAAACATCTATGGAACTAGGAATCGAATGCCAAAATATGCACGAATATAGTGCAACATACCCGGACCTTGGACGACAAGGCATGTCGTCCTGTCTAGATAAAATAATCTCAAGGTCGGGTGGCAAATTATAGTCAGAACGAAGGTTGTCCAGCATCGCTTGAGAAACTATCTTGGGAGAAAAATAAGTTTCACAAGTAGCTAGCGACTTGCCGCTTAGTTTATCGCCAACAAGCATTGTTAAATAACGGAAAAATGAAAAGAACAAAGGAGACGAATGAAAAAAAAACCCTAATTTCAAAGATAGCGAAAAGAAGGAAAACAAACCCATTACGCCCCCTTTTATAGAACCAAGCAACGAATGGACTACTCATGGGACAACGTGCGAGATGTGATGGCTAGTGAAATCCCAAAAATGTGCGCATTAAATACAAGGCAATGATGGAATTGAAAAACCAACCATCATGAAGTCAGTGGTCACGTCAGCATACCCACTAATTAAGGGGGGAGTAGCTAATGATACATTAAAATAGACCGTCATCACAGCCATACACGTGGCATAAAACATCCATCACAAAGATTTGTTGTCCCATCTACTAGGCCAACTCGTAAAACCTAAGAAGGCAAGGCCGATCATAAAGGCTCAAAAGGGGCCCATTAAAGGAAAACGTAATTTAAACTCCAGGCCCACGCAAAATAAAGCTCAAATCTATGCCCGCACGAGTTCTCTCATAAAGAAGATGAATGTTGCACAATAAAAAAGTCTTGGAGGGAGTTACACCTCCACGGACACATCTCCATAAGGAGAATACTATTACGATAAACACCTCCTTCCGTTGCGCCTCACATGCTTAAGTCACGCAAAAAATTAATCGGGACCATTATATAAGGTAAATGGAACAATCGACCAAGGTATGCAACTTTAACTGAGTTTTGTCCAGATTTACTTCCTTATTCAAACAGAGTTGCTGACTTAAGCATCAAAGTGCCTTCGGCCACCTAAAAAATGGTCTTTGGCAGTCTAATATCTGTTTTGCGGGTCAAACTCATAGGAGGACAAGATTTGGACGAATCAAAAATATTTATTTATAAATATATAAGGGGCTTCAAATAATTTATGTTAGAGGCATAGGTATGAATAATCAATGAGAGGAGCTGGTTTTTATTCTAAAAGTAGAAAATGTGGATGGCAGAATGAGATATTCAAAAGTTAGATGTAAGGGTTTTTTTTTTAATTTATAGATAATTGGAGGGTTTCAAAAAAATTATATAGGGGCTTAGGTATAATTATTATTTGTTTTACAGAGGCTGGTTTTGATTGTAAATAGTTTAACTTTGGGAGGGTAAAACGGTAAAAATGTGTAATAGTGTTTTCCTTTTGTAAGGGTTTATTTATAATTATGCATAATTTAAGGGCTTCAAATTAACTATATTATGAGCTTAAGTGTAATCAATGAATATTGAGAGGGGCTGAGTTTGATTATAAATACTCTAAATTTGCGAGGGCAAAAGTGAAAAAAAATTGTAATAGTATTTTTTCAATTAAAAGACACAAATAACCTTGGAACTATTCAATTTTTTATTTTTTATTTTTTACCTTTAACGCTCCCTACCCCATGCCGCCGGCCGGGTTTGAACCCATGACGTGTGATTCCATCCATCACACCTCTACTAACTAAGCTGGTACACCTTTGGCCCCTGGAACTATTCATTGTCTGTTGATTATAAATATAAATATAAAGAACAATATAGGGCAAAATGGACAAGAAAATTTGAGTTGAAGACATACACTTTTCACTATTCATTTGGGGAAGATGAGTTATGTATTTCAAGTAACTATTAAAGATGAACAATGTAGTATTCAACATCTCTTTTGTCAATAAGCAACCACACGATATATTATATGCCAGCTAGAAACAATGTTGTTTTAGCAATAAACTACCACACGTTGCAGTTTGGCAAACTTCAAACCTAGATTACAAAAATTAGGAGGAATTCTATTCATTGAAGAATAATAACCAAGGAGAACAAGACCAGATCCTATATGCATGGACAAAAACAATCTATAGCTGACTTATATATCTATTTGAACACAATAATGACCACAAAGGGGTATTTAGGAACACAAATTGCAAGCTAAACATTCAATTTATTTCTTCCAAAATGATCATTGATTCAAACAGAAGCCCTAAACTTACTGGGGCTTGCAACTACATCATTTTCAATGATTGAAATGAAAAAGGAATCAATTACTGACCAATAAACGCTTCATCCAGTCCAAAATGGCCACAACTCGAAAAAAAGTTAGGGTTTTGAAGATTTTAGATGATCAAGATCATTATTTTACTCGTTGGCGAGATGAAATCGAGAAATAGAGAGTGTAACCAAACTCCAAGACAAAAAAAACAGTCTTCCCTTCCTCGAAGTTGTGATGTCGGAGCCGACTAAAATGCGTGTGTTGAGGAGGAAAATATTATTGGAGGGGAGAAAAAGGTTTTGAAGAGACGCAAAGAAAACAAAGGATCTTTAGACTCCTCAAGGAAGATGACCACAAAGGAAGAACAATAAAAACCCTAGCTCTATAGTTTGCAAATGGGTTGGGTTTGGGCCTTGATTTGGTTTTAGTTTGCAAAATAAGTTGGGCTTGGGCTTCAGTTTGGGTTTGCTACAATAACTGGGACGAATCGAGATGGTCCAAGAGTGAATTTGTGGAAACTGGTCCAAGAATGGAACCGAGATAAAAACAACATAAAACGCTTGGTTCCGGTTTGAACCTGGTCAGGACTGAGATTTTTGCCCACCCCTAGTGGTAACACTAAAGAGAACTAAAAAACAATATGTTTTTTGTGAAACTAAGCTAATGCGGTCGATTTTTGCTCCTTGATTTGTCCTTGACTTGCTAACCTACTGACCTACACAAGGAACGCACGTGAGCCATGAACCACCGTTGTAGTGGCCGATGACACTCCGATGCTCAAGTCAGATAGGGATCTGAGGAAGGCGTAATGTTCTAAACATGGTATTTGTAGCCAACCTTAGCTTACCAATCTCATGTCTTATTTATAGTGGTTGAGTTCTTGTTCGATCAGGCCATCGATGACATAGTTTAGGGAAGAAAATTTTCATGGATATCCTTATATGATTAGGAATTGTGATGTGAAGAGAAGTTTTCCTATTAGACTTGTGCTCCTAGATACAAGGGACACAATTCCCAATCAGAGTGTTTTCCATAGATATAAGTTTCCATGTGCGACATATACTATTGTATTTGCTTCCTAGATGGAAGCAAAGTGTTGTTGTCTTACCTCTCCGAAGTTGATCAATGAGATATTTGCCTTAGTAGGGCTTACGGGTATTGGAGATAGCTGTGAGATGTGTGGGCTTAGCAGGTTGTAATGATTTGGGTCCGTCTGGCATACTCCATCATGCGAGCTTGAAACCGCTTGGGCCGGATCAGTGCTGCGCTGATGCTCGGGCCTGCTATTTTTCGAAATCATCATGACACGTGTACGATGTAGAAGAGATGCCATTTTGGTATATCATCAGCTACTATCCCCCTCGAGTCAGTTTCAGAATCGGGCCTTGCTGATATCCAAAGGACGTTCGGGGTCCCTGAGGACTTGCCATTTTATACTCTGCGTGATGATCAAATGCCGATGTTTCCTCCAGAAGGGTTCGTCTGTTTGCACAACGGGATACTTCAAACTGGAGTTTTCCTGTTCTTGACGAGATCTGGGGCTTCTTGAATTTTCTTAGAATCCCTCCTGCCCAATTAGTACCTAATGGGTGTAGGATTATCTTTCTTATATTGATTAGGGCGAAGGATGCTGGCGTCTGTGTGACTCCGTGGGTGATCCCGTTGCTGACTTCCCCTCGGCTGAACAATCACGCCTTTTGCAAGATGACATCACTGGCTTGCTTCTGGAAGTTGCTGGATGACTTCAAATTCTGGCAAAAATATTGTTTTTTGGCTCATTCGAATTCGAAATACTTCCAGTTCAAGGGTCATCCGCTTGAGCGGGAGTTACAAGCCACTCATAAGTATTGTTTCACTCTTCGATTTCATTTCATTGATTTTTTGTTGACCATGCATGTGTTTCATTATAGGGAGGTTCCCCACTACTCCACTTTCTCCGGAGAGCAAGCCAGTATGAAGACATTTCGTGACATGTCGTGGATGAGGGTGGAGGACGTTATTCGCAATACTAACTTCAGTCACAGTGGACTATGGGCCCAGTGGCATGTGGCACCCATTCTCTACAGAGAGTCGAAGTTTAAGTCTGAAAGTGGAGCCCCTTCAGAAAAAGGAAGGCTTCCAAAGTTAAGGCTCATGTCTTGTCTGATACGGAGGGGCTTTCTGAAACGCTCACCCCCTTTGCAAGTTTGAAGAGGTCTTGCGCTGAGGACAAGCTAGCTCCCAAACAATCTGCTTTAGTGAGGGAGGAGCGTGAACTTGACCAACCTGCCAAGGTGGAGGCCAAAGTATCTGGCTTGGAGATGGACCACCTGTGATTAACAGGGGTTGATGATGCGTCAAAGCTGGGTGCTATGGCAGCTTCTACTGGTGTTGACCAATCCAGAACTGCTTTATTGTAAGGTTATGATGAGGATTTACCTAAGGTCTCAGAGTTCAATCGTTCCGCTGGTGGATCATCCAACAAAGGTTGTGGTAGCACAGGCCATCCCTCTTGTAGTTCGCATTGTTCCCCATCTCACTCCAGGCCGCATATCAAGGTGATGGAGGGTTTGTTGGACAAGTCACTTCCTTACCTTCCTTTGGATTCCGCTGGGTCAACTCGAAATAAAGGGTCAGCGGCTAGTGACGAAGGAGGGTCGTGGATGAGGGCCTAGGTGTGGTGGCAACTACAAAGGGCAGAGCTGGCTTGATTCCGCATCCGAGAGAGCTCCATCCGGATGCGCGGATAAGTTTGTTTGTTATGGACGTGGTGAAGATGAGCAACCATACTTGGCACCAAGAGGTTGACGTTGACTATGCTTCAAGGAAGCACATAAGCAGGCGTTACAGCTGGCTAATTGATGACTCTCCGAAGCCGAGGAGGATACGCTGGAAGGGTGTATGGATAAGGGTTAAAAACAACTTATGCTGGGGATGTCCCATTTGAGCCATGTGGCCATTGCTGGGATGGAAGTTGAGGCGGTTCGTAAGAGGGTGTATACCATGGAGCGTGTCTTCTCGGCTATGTAGAAGTTGTATTCTGATGCACTTTTCGAGATTGAGTTGTTGAGGAAGTGGATTGAGGAGAGGAGGCTGGAAAAGTCAGCCGTTGTTACCAAGACTTAGAGGATTCATCTGGAAGCCTTTGAGTCTGATTTAACAGAGGCGGTGTTAGTGAGGGCGATAGATTCAAGCAAGAGTTGGACCTAGTCCGCCGTGATCTGGAAGTTGTGCAGGAAGATGCAGTTAAGACATGCTTTGAATTGCAGTCCTTTGTTGAGGAAAACATCATGAAGGAAGCTGAATGGGTTGCCCAGAGATAGCAGTTAGAGGCCGACGTGGAATTCAATGCTCGGGAAGCGAGAAAAGCTAGAGACCAACTTTGTTTGGAGCAACATGAGCTCAACGCAGATAAGAGTAGCCTAGCTATGGAGCAGTCTCAGGTTGATGCGCTGACCAACAAACTGGAGCTATTGGAGCGTGAACTTGCTGAAGCAAAGGTGCGCAAAAAAATTCTCAAGGCGCAAGGCAAGTGTGAATTCCACTTGGTCATGCATATGAGATTAGAGTTTATAGCGCTAATGAAAGAGGAGCATCCGGAATGGAACCTTGCTTATTACAAGAATATGTCTTACATAGACTTCAGAGTGGTTTCTGCGTCATTAGAAGAAGAAGGCGATCAGGACCATGGCGCTCAGATTGCAGCGCGTATGGACGCAACTCCTGCTCTTTCCCTTGTTAAGCTTAGTTCTTCCCGTATCTGTACCCTCTCTTGATGAGGAGTAGACTTTGTAAACTTGCACTTTTTTGTTTCAACTGTTAATGAAAACAGGTTTGTACCCACATTGTGTTTGGTTGCCCTGTCGTGCGCTTTCCATTTTTCTTTGCCATTTCTTTGACGCAGGTCTGGTTGGGTTAGCAGGAAGACGAGTGGCTTGTCCGCTATGGAGAGCTTGACCATTTATGGCACAAATGATTCTGACTTGTGAGGTCTCAGAGTCATTATTGCTCAGTTGCATCCAATAATGGGCATTTAGCGGATTATTTGGTAGTGGGTTGTGATACCCGGTTGTAGCTCATCCTCAAGAAAAGCCATTGGACACTTAAGTTTTGAATCTGACTATCGGTTGCAGTTGCTGGCATTAGTGAATTGTGGCAGCCGAGCACATGCGTTGTATTTGAGGTAGAGCGCTTGTCCCGAGTCAGGTTTTGTTAGCTCGGGCAGACATCCAGTAGAGCATTCATCCGCGTGTGAGAGGGTTGATATTTGTTTTGGCTTGAGTAGCCATTACTAATAATAGAATGTCAGCCTATGTGAGCGTAAAGACGTTGTTTGAGCTGTAATTTACTTCGACAATCGTTGTTTTGAGAATAAGCGGTGGTCGCATGGCGAGCCGTTGACATCAGTCGGGGCTGACTTGGCTCCCACCTTCCAAACCATCTATACCCGTGCGGAGCGGAATACAGGTTTGGGATGTGAGAATTTGGCAATCATGGTTTGTTGGAGAGCGATGATCCCGTGGCGAGCCGTCAACATCAGTTCGGGACTAACTAGGCTCTCACCTTCCAAACCATCTACAACCGTGCGGAATGAATTACAAGTTTGGGATTGGGGTATCCGGCAACCATGGTCTGTAAAAGAGTAGTCGTCCCGTGGAAAGCCGTCGGCATCAGTTCATGCCTGACTAGGCTCACACCTTCCAAATCATCTACACTCATGCGCATCGAGCTACAAATTTGGGAGTTTTCGGCGACCATGGTCTGTAGAAGAGCAGTTGTCCCATGGCAATCCGTCGGCATCAGTTCGGGACTGACTAGGCTAACACCTTCCAAACCATCTACACCCGCATAGAGCGGGCTACAAGTCTAGGAGTTGGTAATTTAGCGACCATGGTCTGTAGAATAGCAGTGGTCTCGTGACGAACTGTCGACATCAGTCAGAACTGACCAGGCTCCCATCGTCCAAACCATCTAAACAAACATACATTGGACTACAGGTCTGGGCTTTGATCAAAATTTGTTGTTGTCAGTCGTAACTGGCTAGGCTTACTTGATCGGGTTCGGCAACTGTTGTCCACGAGGGGGCAACGGTCCCCTGCGAGCCATTGTCATCAGGCGTAAGAGCACTGATTAGACTCTCACTTCCTAAGCGATTGACATCCGCACAGGGCGGACTAGGCATCAGGATGAACCAGAAGTCATCGTCATCAACCAAAATTGACTAAGCTTGCCTAGTTAGATTGGGGCTCTGCCTGTTACGGGCGTGCGAGCCAACATCCGCTGGCGGAGTGCATCGTGCGGATTAGTTTCCATTTGAAGAGAAAGGAGTACCTTAAATCAGCTAGTGATATGCAGGTGTGATTTGTGTGTCAAAAGTGACTAGAGTTTCTACTGCTCGTGTTAGGCACATGGTAAAATACCACTTGAATAGTGGGTTGAGCCCATCGGTTCGTAAAAGAAGAGCCAGAGCCTGTCATAGGATAAAAATGCTACATGTACAACGTAGATTGCATGGTGACACGCATACGGCTTAGATCGCAAGACGGTTGAGTATCGGTTACTCCCCCCAGTTAATGGGGTTGTGTGTAGCATCATTAATTGGATGAACGTGGTCCTATGTGGTTTCCTTGGGAACCGTCGTCTCTTCATTTTCCATATAGTATTCAATGCTAATAGTTAATGTTGAAGGGCCTATTTGGTGAACCATTAATTCTATATAATGATGTTCCTTAATCGTTCTAGGCATTATCTTCTACAGAGCGCACCACTCCAGATGCTCTTACTCAAAAAATATGCTTTGGGTTTTCCAAAGGCTGAAGGGAGATCTCCAACGCTAGAGTCTTCAAGTTTTTTGACATTTGTGTCGATGAGCCATGATAAGACTTGTTATGCGTGGTCACCTGCTCCAGGTGAGCACCCAATTGGTTCATAGAGACCTTGTAATTTCTTCTCATATTGCGAATAAGTGTTACGGACTTCCTCCCAAGGGATGAGTCTGTCGTTTATTCACCAACGCTTCGGTGTTACCTTGTGTCATTTTGTTTGTAGGGAGACACTCCCTGCAACTAGTTTATGGTTGATCGAAGTGTTGGCAGATATGTCGCTGCTTCCGGGGGTGGTATCTCTAAGTCACCCCAAGTATCGCGCATGGGAGAAGCGTCCTCGCTTTGCAGCACTGTGAGACCTTCATTGTCTCGCCGCTTGCGCCATATTTATTTGTCCTTTTCCACCTCCTTCGGGAGGCCGGATGCCGAATGTCGGATCGAATATGTCTACAGTTCATCGCAAGGTCCATGTGGCCACTAGCGGGCCATTGTTTGGAGGTGATTTGGAGGAACAATGAGTTGTGTTTGTCATTTCAGCCCCTTTTTGCACATTTGCTCTTGTTCGTGGGACATCTTCTTTAGAGTAGTCATGGAATGGAGTCTACTTTGGGTACCCTTCCTGTGGCTTCTGAGTCTTCTTCTAGAGTCGAACTGTTTAAGCAAGTCTTTACTGTATGTTGCATCGGATTCAAATGCTTGTAGTTTGTAGTCTTTTGTACCCACCTCTAGGCGATCATTGTTACATTTTTCCAGTAATCAATAGAGTGTGTTTGCGTAATTTTCTTTTATTTCTTAAATGATTGCGAATCACATAAGCTCGTAAGAATTAAACTGACTACGGAAAGAAAACTAAACAACTGAATAAACTGTCTGTTGGCGGAGAGAGGTCGACCCGGCCCTGAAGTGAATTCGCATGGCCCTTGCTTGGATCATTAGTACCATCAGTGAACTGCCAAGTTTCACTGACACCATTGAGGTTATTGAAAAGTAAACCTTGCGTGGGAGGTTCCTTCTGCGCCCACTGATAGTCGTGGGGTTTTGCTCCCGCCTGCAATGACCTCCCCGCTTTGTCAGGTTGAAGAACGAATTGCTCCTATAATGCTTGAATGTTCTCCGATGCTAAGTTGAGCCACCGTTGTTGGGATTTTGTTTCCATGTGGGTGGAGTGACTTTTCCACAATTATTGGGTCCATGGAAAGCATTTATCTCCGCTAATTCCAATCAACGGGTAGTTGGAAGATATCAGGTTCTCCTCCTTGAGGTCCATATTGTGAAACATGTTGTAGAATAGGACATTGAGGGAGGGAGCTTCTTGTGTCCACCAGGGCCCTCTTCACTTCCCACCTTTCGATAGAAACCGAAATGACAAGAGCGTCATTGTGTGGTGCGCGGACGCCTTCGAGGTCCTTGTCTATGAAGGTCAAGGTGGGGATGGGGCTCTACACCCTTGAGTAGTATACGCGTCTATTCTAATTGGCGTGATGTGTCCACATCTCTAATAGTGTCCGTTTGTGAAACCTGTTTGACTGGTCTTCTTCTTATTCAACTCCATGAAGGACATATTTTATGCCCAAAGTCCCCTACTCAATCTCCTTGACTGCCTCTCCCCTTTCCCTGGGTTGGTCTTGTCGTCTCTCCGAACCCAGGAATTCCTTTAGCTTGCCCTTGCGAATCTAGTATTCGATCTCATACCTTAGACTCTTGCAATCGTTGGTGTCGTGGTCATCCTCCTTGAGGTATGAGCAATACTTGTTGTTGTCACATTTGGAGGGGTCTCCACGCTACTTTGGGGGCCACTTCAAATCTTTCCATTTTTTATGGAATTAAATACGTCCGATAAGTCATAGTTGAGGGGGTCATGGATCTGGATCCAACGTAGTTGGAAGATTTCTTTGGCCTGGCCCGGCTAGAGTCCGACCTGTTGTCATTGCGCTTTCGCTTGTTCCTTTCTTTGTCTTCTCGCATTTTTACTTCTTTTCTGTCTCTAAAAACGAAGGATTTCTTTTTTACTTCAGTTTCCTTCTTTGTTGTTTTCATCTCTTCTAGGGTGATGTACCTCTGGGCACCTTTCAAGAGTTCTGCCATATCTAGGGGGTTCCAATGTGAGGAAGTCGTAAAACTTTCCCTCTCTTAGGCTAGAGGTAAAAGTCATCACGACTGTGTCGTTGCTGCACCCGTCATTGAGCGTCAGCTCGTCATTAAAGTGTGTGACATACTCTCTTAGCATTTATTAGATTTCTGCCTTCAAGAGAGTATGTAGTGTGGGCCTTTCCTGATCAGCTGGCTTCCAAAAAAGTGCGTCAGGAATTCTTTGAATAGTGTCTTGAATGAGTCGATCGACTTTGGCGGGAGGCTGTGGAACCATGTCAGTGCTGACTTCTTTAGGCTGTTAGGGAATGTTCTGCACATCACCGACTCAAAACCTTTTTTGAGCGCCATTACATGCTGTTAATGACGCAAGTGGGCGCCGATCCCGTCATACAAATCGAGCTTTGGAAGGGTGAATTTCATTGGAAAAGTCTCATTCATGATGCAATCCATGAACGGTGGAACAAAGAGGCGGTATAGCACGTCTGGGTCATGAGCCTCTCGACGGAAGAGATTATCGGGGCGAGCCTGTCTACCCTGAAGTTCGGGTTCGCGTTGCCAATTCTAGTCCAATGAGAACTTGAAAGGGCTTGACTCTCATGTGCCTGCTCTCTGCTATCCTATATAGATTGGGGTTTGTGTTGCTCCTAATATCCATCGGCGATGGAGGGTCCGGCTGTATGAGAATCTCCACTACTTTAGCGATCCACTATATTTTCTATCATTGCAGTTGCTGGCGCGGGAGTGTGAGCCTACTACCCGTGTGTCACCGGCACCTCTGGGAGCAGTAGTATAGCGTAGTCTGAGTGCTTGACATGTCCCCTTGTTCTCCATTGTTGTGTGATCTAGTGGTCACTATCTTCTTGTATTTTGAAGATAGATGAAGGTAGTGATTGGTTAGGAACTTTGTCGTCCCCACGGACGGCTCCAAACTGATGCAGTTGATTTTTGCTCCCTGTTTTGACATTGACTTGCTGACCTGCACAAGGAGCGCACGTGAGCTACGGACCACAATGTCACTCCGATTCTAAAGTCAGACATGGATCTGATAAAGGCGTAGTGCTGTAAACAAGGAATTTCTAGTGTACCTTAGCTTACCAATCTCATGTCTTATTTATAATGTTGGAGTTCTAGTTTGATCAGACCACCAGTGGCGTAGTTCAAGGAAGAAGATCTTAGTAGAGATCCTTCTCTAATTAGGAGTTGTACTGTGAATGGAAGTTTCCCAGTTAGACTTGTGCTCCTAGATACGCAGGAGATAGTTCCCAATCAGAGTGATGTCCATAGATAAAAGTTTACATATGCGACGTATACTCTGGTATTTGCTTCCTAGTTGAAAGCAAAATGTTGTTATCTTGCATGTCCAAAGCTGATCCGTGAGATACTTGCCTTAGTAAGGCTTACGTGTATTGGGGGTAGCTATGAGATGTGTGGGCTTAGTAGGCTGTAATGATTTGGGTCTGTCTGGCGGACTGCATCGTGCGGGCTTGAAACCGCGTGGGCCAGATTAGTGTTGGGCTGACGCTTGGGCTTGCTAGTTCTCGAGATCATCATGTGTACGGTGTAGAAGAGATGCCGTTTTGGTGTATCATCATAAGCCACGCATAGAAAACATCATAAAAGGTTATTGAAATTGATGTGTTCAAATCTGTCCTCACTGATCCCAGTGATCTCGAACCTATAATAACGAACAGCGGTTAAGCTAGGGACCACCGTTGTGGTGATCAAAGGCACTCTAATGCTTAAGTCAAATATCGATGCAATGAAGAGTAAATATTGTATGTAAATTGCAATATGTATGTGTACATTTCTTCCTCTTTTCACCATCTCTTATAGCAGTGCTCTCTCCCAATTGTCCTTGTGGTCGAAAGCGTGATGGTGGGAGGAGATCTCACATAAGATCTCACATATGCATGACTGAGTCTCTTCGGCACTTGGCTCTGTTTAGAACCTAATGCTTGATTAGGCTAAGAATTGATTCCGTGCTAGTGGACCGCGGGCTTGTGACAGCTCCAATATTCGTGTTCAAACCTTATTGTCCTGGGCCAAGCCCTAAAATTTGTGCCTATTGGGCTGGCGTGTCTTGGGCCTGAGCACTTGACTTACAGGTTGAACAATAGTTTGTGAATGGGTCTACTTGGGACTGTGCTGAAGCCTTTTAGGTCCTAGGTTAAGCCCATGTCACGTGTACAGCTGTGTTCGAGTGACTGTTTGATGTCTCATCAGTTACTCCTTCTAGTTAATGGGGTTGCGTGCAGTTCTATTAATTCAATGAACGTGGACTAGTGCAGTTGTACTTGGAATCGTCGATCCATTCCCTGCGTAGCATTTAATGCTTACACGACTGTTGGATGACCTCCTTTTGTGAATGTCGTGCCTATAAATAGGCAAGTTCTCATAGGGTCGGGCATTACCATGTGTATTGTAGAGCTTGTTCCTCAAATGTTTGTTTCCAGAGAAGGTGCTTCTGTGTTGGCCTCTCCAGAGGACGAAGGGGAGCCCCCATTGGTGGAGTCTCCGAATGTTCAAATTTTTGCAGCGATGAGTCTTAACAATACCTGTTTATGGAGGAATTCACCTGGTTTGAGTGAGCTTCCAATGGTTTCGTGGGACGTCCGAATTTGTTCTTATGTTAGGAATAAGAAGTGCAAACTTTCCCTTAGGGGCCAAGTTTGTCTTCCATCTTCTGGTGATCCCACAACATCTTTCGCCATCATTTTTTGGATATAACATCCACAGCCAGCTTTCGGTGGTTGTTCCCACTGCTCCTTCCTAGGCTTCACTCGTTATGCCTCATCTGAAAGGTAGATTGGAAGAGCAAAGTTCTGGTGTGTGTGGTCTGTAGCCTCGGGAAACTAATTATGCATCACCTCAATCATCCCTTCTTGGAGGGATCACACTAGTTGCCAACTTTGAGTTGCTTCTCTCACTACTACTTCTTTTGCTTTCACTTCCCAATCCTCTTCTAGAAGGCAAATTGGCAGAGTAAAGCATCGACATGTGTTCCAGCGAATCTTCGCTCGCACTTTGCTTTATACTAAACTCATATACTTGTAATGTGTAAACTTTTGTACTGGCCAATCGGTTAAGCTTTGTAACAACTTTTTGATAATCAATAAAGTCTATTTTATTGAATTCATTTTTCTTGTATGCTCTAAATGAATGTGAGTCATATTGGCCCGTGTGGATAAATATATGGATTGTCAAAAAAGGTGAGATAGTTTAACTCTGAGTAGGGACTGGGCTGGTCTAGTCCTGAAAGAGATGCGTGTGGTCTTGACTCAACCTGCATAGTTCCCTTAGCGAAATAGCTTGATTCACTAATAATGGTGAAATCACTAAAAAATTATCTTCATGTAGGCATGTTGTGCATTATGGGTTGGTTGATTCCTAAGTAGGAGTTGGCCTGCCGAAGTACTGCTACTTAGCTCTGTGTAGAACTAGAGTGATAGAGAAATCGCTTAGCCTTTTTAGGACTAGATTCAAAATCACACTCTGACTCATCATTTTGTTGAGTCTTGGTATTCAGGGGGTTAGTTGGTTCGTATGGACTGGAATGATTAAATGCGTTGAGTCATCCATGGACTGGACTCGGACACTCACAGTGAACTGTCCATAAACTGAGTTCGGTCCGCGTGTGCACTGCCTTAGTTCCTAAGGAGGACTGGGCTATCTCTGGGGTGGTGAGTCGTCCGTGGACTAGACTCGCATGTTTGTAGTGAGTTGTCTGTGCACTGGATATGATCTGCACTGTTGTTGCCTTAGTTCCTGAGGTGGACTAGGTTACTTATGCGGCAAGTTGTCGACGTCCTGAATAAAACTAAGCTCGACCGCTTGTGGGCCATTGTGGTCCCCGTAGTCAGGCCAAGTTCTTTTGGAGAGATGAGCCATTCGTGGACTGGACTCGCCCACTTGTGGTGGACTATTTGGGGCCTGGGTTCGCCCCGCAGGTGTTCCATTGTGGTCCTAAGGTCAAACTAGGCTTATCTTAGGAGCAATGAGTCGTTTACTGACGGGACTTGCCTGCTTGTCGTGAACCATCGTTGACTGCATTCGGTCCGCGTGGGTGCCATTGTGTCTTGAGGTTGGACTGGGCATGTTTCTATGCATGGAGTTAAATGAAATGTGATTAATTAAAGAGAGTATATTTACTGATAATACTTCTTCAAGTGTTCTACATTACACGACCTTTTCAAACGCTATTTGTTCGGGTTTTCTAGCCAGTAGAGTCCTGGCATTTTGATTGTTGTCACCTTGTAGGGACCTTCACAGTTTGGGCTTAGCTTTCCTTTTTTTTGTGTCTCTTGCGTTCAACTGGGTTTTTTTCAGCACCCAATCGCAGACTTTGAATTCTTGGGGTTTGATCATTTTATTGTAGTGTTGAGCTATTTTTTGTTGATAAGTAGCTATTTTTACGAAAGCTCCATCTTTTCGCTCTTAGGGTAAGTCTAGTCCGACTCTTAGAGCTTTTTCATTGTACTCCATCCTGAAATCTTCTGTCCTGAACGTAGGCATTGCTAGTTTCGCTGAAACCATTGCCTTAGACCCATAGGCTCAGTGTGAATGGTGTCTTTCCAATCGGAGTCCTCTTAGTGGTATGATATCTCAAAGGATGTCTGAAAGGTTAGAAACCTAGAGCCCTTTAGCTGCATCGAGTTTCCTTTTTATTTCTTCCAAGATAGTTTGGTTGGTGACTTCTTTTTATCCATTGGTCTAAGGCGACCAGGCGCGGAAAAGTGGTGATCGATGCTTAGTTCGATGCAAAGTTGCTTAACTTTCCCTCTTCAAACTGAGTCATCTTTATCGTTGACCAAGATTTTTGGTATTCCGAACCTGTAGACGATAGACTTCCAAATAAATGTTCTTGATCTGATTCTCTCCTATCTTGGAGAAGGGCTCCACTTGTACAAATTTGGTGAAGTAGTCGGCCACCACAAAGAGGAATTTCTTTTTTCGGAGACGAGGAACATGCCTATGATGTCCATCCCCTGCTGAGCGAAGAGTCGTGGTCTGGTCATTAGAATCAGGTTCTGTGTAGACATATGTGTGTACAGGGTGTACCTTTGACACTTATCGCACTTGCGGATCAAGTCTTTGGCCTTTTGTTGCATTTTCGACAATTAGTACTCCAGCTTGAAGGCTTTTATGAGCTACTGTCCTTCCTCCAGGGTGATTCATGTAGATTCCTTCATGAAATTTTAAAGGACCTAGTTTTCTTATTTCCATGTCAGATGATGGAGGTGGAATTCATCTATGCACGAACACGAATCCTGAGAAAGACTACTGGTGGGTTGTGGTGGCTCTTACAGAATCTCAGGGTGCCACTAGCCAACTGTTTGAAAAACAATTGGTTCCCGCCAGAAATCGCGCGTTTTCATTGCGCCTTCGTCTCCAGCGAGCCGCGCTCCTCGCGAGCTCCTTCGTCTTCACTCCGAACGGCTCCGGTACCTGCAAGAAGATAGAGAGAGGGTGAGGAAACAACGAGAGAGAGAAATACGTGAAGGAGGAATAGGAACAGGGATGGTGAATAAGGGAGGCGCTCCCTATTTCTGCTACTCCTCGCGAGCTCTTTGTTCCTCCGACGAGCTCCGGTCTTTGCAAGAGAGAGAGAGGGCCGGGAGAAGGATTAACAGAGAGAGACCGTAGAGGGCGAGAATGGAGGAGGGAGACACGGCGGTGGAGCTCTGTCGCGCGGTGGAACAGGGCGGTGGCAGAGAAAGAGATAAACAGGAAGGAGGAGGAGGTGACGGCTGATGGTGGAGGACGAGGAGGAGGAGGTGGTGGTGGCGGGATGATCGCACTGCAGGTTCTCCTATCGAGGATTGCCAGCAGGGTGGATTGGCGTGGTGGCTGGAAAAGAGAGGAAGAGAAAAGAAACGTGGAAGAATAGGCAAAGCTTTCTCCAAAATGGGGAGAGCTAAATAGGGTTTTCCTATTATCTTATGCTTGGGTTCTCCAAAAGGCGTTGGGCTTGGGTTTTTAGGTTAGCATTTTGGGTTTGGGCTTAGGTTAAATTAGGTAGACCTAGGTTTATTTGGGTTAGGTTTAGATATATGACTCTGTACTTTGTACCACCGCTATAATCAACCAATTGATCATTCCTTAAATTGTCGCCTTAATGCGATTTCATCGTTCACGCTCAAATTCCTACAAATACATGAAAATGAAATAATAAGAATAAAATATAATAATCGAAACACAAACATATGTGAATTAAGGGATATATTATGCAATAATTATGTGAATATCATCAGACATCTGAGAAGAGGGTCGATCATTGATCTCCTGTATAACCTGTCGTTTAGGATTGTGTACCATACCGTTCTATTTTCCAGCAAGTGGGCCTCTAGCTTATCTACTGGGAGGACTCCATCTTTTATGTAGCTGATCAGGGGGCTCATCCAGCTGGTCTCCGTAGTTGTGGAGAGGGTTTCATGAACCCTTTTTTTCCTCTAAAGTCAACTTCTCCTTGAAATCTATGAGCGTGTTGGAGTCATTCTGTGTGGACGAGGCCTTTCGGCCCGGGTTTTCAGCTTCTTGGTTATGTGCCCTGGAGCAACGACGGAGTAGTATTCTCTTGAATCCTCTTTTGGCGTTGATTGTTTTCCCGTAATAGGCCATCATTCGGGGTTATTTAACATCAAATTCGACGTTCTCCTAATTGACCACTAGTCGAGAGTCGCTTAACACCATGATTCTTCTACTCCGATTCTTCTAACTTTCCAGCTAGAAGAGCTTCATACTTTGCTTCGTTGTTTGAAATGTGGAAGTCGAATTTGATAGTTTTTTACGGAGAACCCTTCAAGGGTGTAAAAGATGATCCCCGCTCAGCAACCCTTAATGGCGGATGACCCATCGCATCACAAGATCCATCCATTTGGGGACGGTCGGGGTTCTCATCTCATTGCTGGTCTTTCAGTCTTGGTTTTCTTGTCCCAATGAACTCGACGATGAATTCTGCTAGTGTTTGCTCCTTGATGGGTGTTCTCGGAGTGTAATGGATGTCAAACTATTTCAGCTCCACTGACCATTTGACCATTCTTCATGATAACTCTGGCTTGTGCAATACCGACCGAAGTGGGTAATTGTTCAGGACTGTTATTGAGTGAGCTTGGAAGTAGGGTTTTAGTTTTCAGGAGGAAGTCACTAGCGCTAAGTCAGTTTTCCAGATTAGGGTAGTTAGCCTCTGCCTTATCGAATGTTTTGATGATGTAGAAGACATACTTTTGTTTCCCTTTCTCTTCCCGAAGCAGAGCAGAGTTGACTGCAAGCTCTAAGACTGGGAGGTATAGGTAGAGTGTCTTACTTGGAGTAGGTTTTGAGAGTAGCTTCGTGTTTCCCATGTATGGCTTCATATTTTGGATGGCATGTTCACATTGTTCTCCCCGTTGGAATTCCTTGTTTCCCTTTAGAATTAAGAAAAAAAGAGTCATATATATGAAGATTTGGAGATGAAACTTTTTAGAGTTGCCACCCTCCCAGTAAGGCTCTGAACTTTTTTATGTTTTTGGGCAGACTCATGTCGAGAAGAGTCTGAATCTGCTTTTGATCAACCTTTGTCCCCCTTCGATTGACTATGTAGCCTAAGAACTTCCCTGGTTGCACCCAAAAGTGCATTTCTATGATATGAACTTCATTCGATACTTCCCGAGTTGGGAGAACGATTATTGGAGGTCTGCTAGGTGATCGAGACTATGGAGGTTTTTTACTAGCATGTCGTTGATGTAAACTTACATGGTATTTCTGATTTGTCTTTTGAACATTCGATTCACCAAACGCTGGTACATTGCCCACATTTTTTAGTCTAAATGGCATTACCCGATAGCAGTATGTGCCTCTGTCCGTTATGAAGGAGGTTTTTTCTAGTCCGGCGGGTGCATATTGATATGATTCTAGCTAGAATACGCATCCATGAAGCTGAGTACGCTGTGTCTAGATGTCGCATTCACGATCTAATTTTTCTGGGGCAGTGGAAAATTGTCTTGTGGGTAGACTTTGTTTAGGTTGGTGTAGTCCAAGCGGACCCTTCGCTTCCCTTTTTCTTTCTCACCAGGACCATGTTTGCCAGCCATTCCGGGTAATGAGACTCCCTTATCATGCCGACGTTCAGAAGTTTTTGTACTTCTTCATTATGGCCTGGTTGCACTTCAACGCCATCAATCTTCTTTTCTTCCGGACTGACTTCAAGTCAAGATAAACTACCAGTCAGTGCGCAATTATTGTAGGGTCGATCCCCACCATGTCTCTTATTGTCCTGGCGAAGACATCCTGGTTCTATTTTAAGAGCGCAATTAGCTAATCTGCCAAAGCTTGTTGAGATTATAGCCTATTTGGATTGCTTTCATGTTAGGTAGGTTGTCCAGGTATATTGTAACAACTTTTATCAGCTGCCCAACGTTTGGCATTCCCCTCGTGCTGGTGGAGGTGAGTTCTCTCTATTTGGATTTGGGGTTTCATCATTCAGATCTTGTTGTTTGAGTGTCTGTGCTCTGTGATCTGGTTGCCTGGCTGTGTCGTGAAGACATTCCAGAGCGATAATTTGGTCTCCTCTAATCATCCATACTTCACCGTCATATGGGTATTTGAGGTTGTACTGCTGGGTGGAGACGACTGCATCCATGTTGTGTAACCAAGGTCGGCTCAAGATTACGTTGTATTCGCAGTGGGTGTCTATGACCAAAAACCCTGTCATCAAGATCATCTGGAGGTCTGGCTTCCCTGCGATCACCGGTAGCTTGATTTCACCGACAGGGTAGCAGTTTTTTCCCTTATTCTATTAGTCGCATTTTCATGAATGCGTCTAGGATCAATATGTTGACAGAGCTTCTTGTATCCACCAGGGTTCTTCTCATTTAACAGTTTGTTATCCCTACTGAAATGACTAGGGCATCGTTTGTGGGAAGGGGATACCCTTCATGTCTCGTTCTGTGAATGTTAAGCTTGTAGTTTTTATCTCCTCTCGTATTGTTGTACGAGGTGATCTCGGTAGTGCGATCCAACTCACAATTCTCATACTGATTTCTTTAGTGAACGATTCGAGTTTTGTCTCTCATCATTTGTCCCGTGAAGAACAAAAACCATGTCAGGAGTCATATTTCCCGCTTCTTGTGTCGTTTCTTCACCTTCAAGATGCATGTCCTTGAAGTCGATGAACTCCTTCAGCCATCCTCTCTGAGGCTCCTGTCGTGGCCTATCTCCTTGTGATAAAAACAATGCTTATTCTTATCACGCTTTCAAGGATCTCTTTTGAGTTTTCACGGCCACTTAAAGTATGTCCATTTCTCCATGACAGATAAAATGTCGGGCATACTGGAATTGGGCGGGGTGTAGTAAGGGTAGCTAGAACCGCTGAGCTTTAACAACTTTGCTTGGTCGAGCCCGCTCTGGTTCTCGCCCCATTTTCGCTTAGAACTGTCACCCTTTTCATCCCTGTCCTTGGCCCATAAGTAGTGTTTTGGCTCGCTTTCCCCATTTCTGGCAGCCAACATTTCTTCCATGGTGATGTATTTCAGGGCTCTCTTTAGCGCCCGAAGATGAAAGCGATGACTGATTTGTCATCACTGCAACCGTCGATCAAGGTCAGCTCATCATTGAAACGAGTGACGTACACCCTAAGGGTCTCGCCATGTTTCTGCTTGAGGCTCATCAGATAGTGGGGTCCTCTCCTGACCCGATGGCTCCTGACGAACCTGGTGATAAATGCCTTTGCAATGACATGAAACAACCTGATAAACCTAGGCTAGAGGTTGTGGAACCAGGTTAGTGCAGCCTTCTTCACGCCAGTGGGAAAAGTTCTGCTCAGGATGGCTTCTGAACTTTCTTTAAGCGCCATCACGTAGTGGTAATGGCGCAAATGGTCTGACGTTCCATCATTAAACTCAAGCTTCGGTCGGGACAAACTTTTTCGAAAGAGGGGCACTCATGATCTCCTCCCAAAAATGGAGGAATGATGAGACAGGATATCAGGGTCGGACGCCCCTACTCGGAGTGGGTTCTCAACCATGGTTTTGTTTGTCCTCGCGGTATGGTCCCAAAGCATATTGAAATCGGTCTTATTGGCTCCCACTTGAAAACATTGAAAAGACTAGTTGCATATTCTGACTTCTATTTTTCCCAAGAACCTGAGAACAAACATCTCAAAAGGTGAGGTCAGAAGGCAAATGGATTTCGGTGCGGGGGAGAAAGATCATTGACAAAATACTGTGTTTAGCTTCCTAGTAGTGCTGGGGGAGTTGACTAAGCGACTAGTTTTGACTCTGTCGCAGAAGCAGGTGGTGGAACGACTACCCACTGCTGTTGGACCGATAAAATGGGTTGAACATGAGGGAACGGAATGAAACCTAGGGTCAGGTCAAGTGAGGGTCTGGAACATCGAAGCTTGAACGTCTAGTCTGACACACACAATTTTAGGCTTCTTGGGTGGTAGGGTGTGAATGAGTTGATTCATCGATGTTGAGGGAAAGGGTGACTATGGTTTGCCCCCTGCCAAATAGATAAGAGATGAAGGTAGGAACTAATATTACTAGGATACCGACCAGAATTTAGCTCGTTACAACAGGTCGTGAACACAAAAGGTGGTTAGAAGCCAAAAATGAGAAGTAGTGACCATCCCCTAAGCGACAATAATACGCTAACTTTCTCGCCTAATGCCCCAGGAAGATGACTTCTCGCATGGGTGAACACCTCATTCCCATACTTAGAAGAGAAGGCCCATGAATGATTTCCACTTCTATGACCTATATCATAAGTAGGGGTTGCTGGAACAGAACAAGAAGCATATCCATATGTTGATCCAGTCAAAAAACCTGTAGTAGATCCATTAGTACTTTTAGCATTACCAAAGCGAGTCCTTTATCCAGTTGAAGAACGAAGACTCGTTGACTATGTTACTGTTACTTAAGCAGAACCTTTAAAGACCACAAATTCTTATCCAGATACGGCTGATACGAGGGGGATTGTACGAGTACCAACAATAGCATATCAAAGTAAAAAGATCATATAGAAGACAAGGGCGCAGGGAATAGCCAGTTTAACCTCACTAGAAAAAGAAAAGGTAGCAGCATATGGTCAACCACCATTAGTAGAATTGTTTGATCAGCACCTGACAAGGTCTTTTGGTGTCGGCACTATTTGCCTTTGTACCCAACGTTTGGTGGATTTATCACACATGTATATGAAAGAAAATTGAAATACCACTTCTTTTTTCGGTTATCGGCAAGCCAGGTCCAATGCCTACTTCCTACTAGGGTTGCAGTGGAATATGAAATATTTTCCTACCCAGACCTTGTAAAGTAACTATAGACCTTGAAATATAAGAACTCCGTGGATCGAATGAAATTACCGGATTCGATCGAACAAGAAAACAAAGAAGCAACGGGAAGGAAAGTCAATGATCAGCTGCTTTCCCCACCACCCAGGCGATAACATTTACCATACAAGGGCCCCTGGGTGTCGAGGGTTCAACGAAATAGAACCCTTTTTTACCAGCCAAGCCTTACTAGACGGGTTGCTCGGCATTTCATGCTTGCAGCCCTACATAATTCGACTTTTTATCGGCTGGTTGGGTAGCGTAGTAATAAGGTTGTTAGAGAGAAACTAGAAGAGTTGGCCCTATATTTTAGGTTCAAAATAGAAAAACCAATAGACCATGAACACCAACACGCATTAAACACAACCCTTTTGAAAGCATACCCAAGGCAAGGAGCAAGCATCCATCCAATCTTCAGTTATAGACAGAAAATGGCCTTATTTCCGCTCGTTAACTACTTCTAATGAGCAAGTTAGTAGCCTACCTCGGCTGAATGTTGGGACAAACAACAATAATTGTGCTTATTCTTCTCATAAAGAAAAAAAAACCATCCATATTAAACCAATTCACCCACTACTGCTACTACTAGTATAGAATTAGATCTAGTAACACGCACGACTACCTATATAACAAGTTACCTCTTACCTCTGTCTTACGACAGCAAATAGAACCTGTAGCTTCATACCCTAAATTGAATTGAACTACTACCGGCTTACCTGCCTAGCTACAAACTCAAAAGCCTGGATTTTCGATCCTTACTTAGCTTAGAGTCCCAAAAGGTGTTATAAGCTGGAAGCTAAGAAGCTATTTGTTTATGGGTAGGAGTTCCCATCGGTCCAGAACTAGAAGTCAACTCAAAACTTGGATTTGGCTAAAATTACCTATTATTTGCATTTCTCTGTTAGTCCCTATTATTCTTATTCAAAAGTACCATTGGAGCTCATTTCTCGACAACAGATCCCCGATCTAACTTTCTCAAGTCATACGTCTTTTGTTCAGCCAACAGTGTTTCGCTCTACTTATTATTACTTACTAGCACCCTTCACTTCAACTCATACTACTTCACTTCCAGATTATTCTCAAATCAAAGCTACTTGCAACTACGAGCAAGGTGTGTGTTGTAGCGAGTCGAGTAGTAGATGGAAAGCGTGAGATTAAGCTGGTATTCCGTGCTTCAACATCAAGCTGAAGTGACTAAAAGACTAGTAAGATTCATACATGAACTTTTTCCTTTTTCGACGAAACTCAACTCAAAGTTTCAGAAAGGGTTTTAGAAGCTAAAGGAAGAGGAATAGGTATAAGACAACTGAAGCTACGAGTCAACTACTAACAACACCAAAGACAGCAATAAGAAGTAGAAGTCTCACTACCAAAAGTCTTGGAAAATAATCTTACTACTTGGAAGTCATAGTCGCTCAAGCAAGCCAACCAGCCCTTGTTGCCCAAGCTAAAGCTACGAGATAGGAGATAAATAAGAATTAGCTACAAGTCCGAAAGCAAGAAAGGACAGGAACTAGTCACCAAATTCAGACTTCCATGTAGCCGGGGACGATGAATGTTCGCTCTTGGTCTACGGGGGTCAGAGGCCTAGCTAACGCATGAAACACTCCGCCTGGAGAGTACGGTTGCAATACTAAAACTCAAAGAAATTGACGGGGGCCTGCACATGTGGTTTAATTCGATTCATCGCGCAAAACCTTACCAACCCTTGACATATGAACAACAAAAAAATCTCTTCGTTCCACTCGTCTTAAAGCTCCCAGCGGAGTAACCAAGGTTCCATTAATGTCCTCTCTTGGGCCTCCTTCTTGGCAAACTTTTTGTTCCTCTGCGGGGGAGTTCTCGGTTGATCTCAAATCGATGTTATCGTTATCGAGTGATCCTTTCTACCACCCTTGTTTAGCCTCTTCAATCAGATCAATTCGGCCATGTGGCTGGGCTTCACCTGCCAGAGCTTCGCTTGGCTTGGCATCATCATTGAGTGTTCGAGATCTAGTGTTGGTGATGATTTCTTGATGTTTTGCTTAGCTATAAAGAATGTTGTATGTTTATTTAAGGGAAAACTTATCGTCGTCTCCCCACTAACAATGCCAAACTGATGTGTTCGGATATGTCCTCATTGATCCCGATGATAAGAAGCGGTTAAGCCAGGGACCACCGTTGTGGTGGCCGAAGGCACTCCAATGCTTAAGTTAGATATCGATGTAAGGAAAAGTGAAGACTGTATGTAAATTGCAATGTGTATGCATAGCTTTCTTCCACATTTTACCATCTCTTATAGCGAGTGTTCCCTCCCAACTATCCCTGCGATCGAGGGCATGATGAAGGGAGGAGATCTCGAACAAGATCTCACATGTGCATGACTGAGTCTCTCCGACACTTTGCTTTGTTGAGGATCCAATGCTTGATTGGGCTAAGAGCTGATTTCGTGTGAGTGGATCTCGGGCTTGTGACAACTCTAAGATTTGTGTTCGAGCCTTATTGTCCTGGGCCAAGCCCTAAGATCCGTGTCTCTTGGGCTGGCATGTCTTAGGTCTGGGCACCAGACTTACGGGCTGAACAATAGTTTGTGAATGGGTTCGCTTGGGACTGCGCTAAGCCTTTTACATGCCAGGGTTAGCTTATGCCACGTGTATGATTGAGATCGAGTGACTTTTCGATGTCTCATCAGAAACAAAGTCAAAACATCATAAAATGTTATCGGGGCAACAAAGGAGTCGGTGAAACTAATAAAAACAATTTGGTATACATAGCAACTTCTGTTCTGAATAACTCTCCTCTTAGCATCTCTTTTATCATACTTATAACATTAACTTTTATTAAATACCACTTGACCATATTAATCAGTTTTTTTTTTCTTCTAGTAACTCTTTTTAATTTCAACTTGGAAGAGTAGGTTTTGGCATTATTATTTCTTTATTTAAATAAAAAGATGATGAAAGTGTGAGATATCCTAGGCTAGTATGACTAGAGGGGGTGAATGGTGAATTTTTGAAAATTGAATTCATTTAGAAGAAAAGAGAAAGTATTCGACTTCGAAATTCTTTACATAAATTTGTCAAAGGCTTATGTTGTAGCTCTAGGAAAGACAACACCACAAGGTTCACAAGTTTAGTTATTAACTTGAAATAGAACTCAAGTAAACCTTTTATTTGTGGAAAACCCCAAAAGAAGGGCATTCAAGTTGAACATACAAGCACTATAAGGAAAAGTAAAAACAATTTATCTAAACATGCAAGATAAAATAAATAGAGTCATGGAAGAAGAAAGCAAGCGAGACAAAGATATCGACATAACGAAGTTCGCATGAGCTAGAGTTTGATTGGCTCTGACCAGTTACTTTATCGGTAGAAAAGGCTCGCAAGCCACATGTTTCTATTACTTATTTAAAAGAGAATTGCATGCCCAATCAATGTTATACAACTTCACAAGGTCTAATACCACGCTCCCACGATACTTACCGACGTGAACCAAGTGATCCACTCATCAAGTATTATGAACAACTTTGTTGATCTCCAGTGCGATGCAACACCACCAAGTCTTATAGACGTGTGCTGCTGGATACAACAAAATAAGTTTTATGATCGTGCTTCGCAAATCTAAAGATTTGCCTAGGATCTTTACTATGCAACATAAGTAAGTATCACCACCTGTTTGGGATCTCTGGGGTGATACTTACTCGAACACATAACCATTCACAAGGGCTAGAACTTACACCAAGAAAAAAGTGAGTTTAGGCAAACTAACACTTGAGGTTTCTCTCTTCTAACACTTGTTTTTCGAATAGAATGGACATAAGCTTTTTACATTCATTTTCTCACTCAGTGGAAGATTGAAGATTCAAACTCAAAATGAGATGTAGTGGTTGAAGGCTCAATAACTCTCTAAATAAGGCATAAACTAATACAAAACTCCCTTCAATCTTTTTTCCAAACATCATTTCTCTCTTATCTTTAGATAACCATAAGAACCACGAATAGATAAATAGTTTCTTCCTTAGAACACCATGGAATATCTCACAAGGGATATGTGTCCCGAGTGGGTAAATAGACCTCCTGACTGCTCTATCTTTTTCCATATTTTGTTTCTCGATATCTTGGTATTGATCGAGCAATTGAAGGTGAGTGAGAAGTCCATTGCCTACTACCAACAACCCAAGTCCAGTGTCCCACTATTTTTGGTTGCGGGTCCCACACAAATTTGATAGAGATGTTACAACACTGTTCTCGTGGTATTGAATACGTTTGTATGTTGTGTATTGTGATGTGTGGTTTAACATGTAATAACCACGTGTCCTTGTGAATGATCACGGTGCCTATGATCTTTGTATTATTTACGATTATATCCAGACCAACAAAAGGAGCACATGCAGTCACGCATTATAGCTACTGGTTTTTGTCGTTATAATAGTACTAGTGTACAAGCTATGCTATTGGCATGACCATACACTTTTCACATAGTGTGTACCTGTGTCGTTAGCACGAACGACACGAGTACATTGTCATGCCTTCGGCATGTCACCCTGGTCTTTGGGTCGTGCCTTCTGTACTCCCCAAATAGGTTACTAACTTACCAAATATGAAAACAAACTATGAGTTACCATTAAAAAATCAAACGTTTTGCCATATGGTTTACAAAACATACCTTAGAAATCAGTAATTCTATTTAATAAAAAATTGAAATTTATAAAATCACTCCAAGAGATTTTTGTCCTTTTACATTGGGTTTAAAATAAGAAAATTCTATGCTGCCTCTTTGGGGTTTTTGACACTTCTACCTAGGGGTGGGCATCCCACCCCGCGATCCCGATCCCGATCCCGATCCCGTCTTGTCCCGTCCCGTCCCGATTTTTTCGGGTCTTAATGGAATTGAATAATTTCATCTCGATCCCGTCCCGTCCCGATCTAGAATGGGATGGGATGGGATAAAGATTTTCAATCCCGCCAATCTCGTCTCGTCCCGAGCTAATTTTTCAATATTTATTATTAATATTTTTATTTATTTATTTATTTTAGGATTGCAATATTTGGATGCCCATACAAATTCACTGATGCCCTTACAAATACAGTCACTAAATACTTCTGTGGGTCACTTGTATTTCATGAATGTTCACTTTTGTTTTTGGTAAATATTGACCATGTGTTTTCTAGGGTGTTAAATTGTCTAAGTTGTAGCCATTGATGAAAATCTCAAAATTAGGTGTGAGATATGTGAAGGTGATGCACTAATCCACCAATGGGGTTGCTAGAACCTCTGAATTACTCTCTAATAAGAAACTGAAACGTGGAGACTTAGTTAATACCAAACCGTCAAAGTTATTAACACATATATAAAGGACTTTTGTTATCAGCCAAAAAAGAAAAAAATCCCCATTTTCTCTTTTATTTTAGTGAAGAACTGCCATGGGTGAAGAAAATGAACAGACACCATTACTCACAGATGAAACCTTGAAGAGGACAAGTGAGTTCAAATACTTCTGTGCTGACATTCATGTTTAGCTATGTCTTCTTCAATCTTTCTTTTTCTTTACTAATTTTATGAAATCGGTTTTTTCTGCAAAAAAATATCATTTTGGTATTAGTTCAGTAGAGTAGGGGTTTGGATGAATTTTGATTCATCTGTTTGTTCTTGTGTGTGAATGGTCTCTTTGGACTGTTGTTGCACACATTATTACAGTTGTTATAAGGTCCGGGGTTCTATCTCTTGCATGGTCTATTGCGTAGTTGGGTTGGATTGCCGGACCCTTGTTGATGATAATATTCGCAGCAGTCACAGGCAGCACGCTAATCCTGTCTCGTCCCGTCCCGTCTCGATCCCGTTTCGATCGGTTCCCGATTTTTTCAAGTCTTAATGGGATTGAATAACATCCTGATCTCGTCCCGTCCTGATCTAGAATGGGATGGAATCAGATGAAGATTTTCAATCCCGCCAATCCCGTCTCGTCCGAGCTAATTTTTCAATATATATTATTAATATTTTTTTATTATTTATCTTAGGATTGTAATATTAGTGTAATTGAAGAAAAATGAATTTAGTTGAAATCAGTGTAATTAATTTTAGTCTCTATTTGCAACTATTTGATATTGGTTTATTTCTAGAATTCTAAATGAATAATTTAATTGCGAACTCTTTAAAACTCAAAATGGGATTGTTAACTACATTTGAGAGTTTTATTTCGTGTCGAGACAATGAATTTAATGACTTTTTTTTTTAAGCAATAATGAAACATTCTTCTTAGCACCCCAAATCTACTCATCATTTTGTTGATTATTCAAAACAGTAGAGCATGTCCACCATTGCCATTATACTGTTCACCTCTTAGTCATTTAAAACTCTGCAGAAATCTTAATTACAGGGTGAATTTCAACTATCATTTATTGTAGTTTATTATGATGTTGCATACTCAATCTAAGGCTATCATTTATATGTAGTTCTACGAATTGCCTTTTGCCTCTTTTCAACTAAGCAAATTGGGTCTTGGGTAAGCAATAATTTGTCAAAAAATGAGAGCACGCTGATCCTGTCCAGTCCAAAACTCGTTTGAAATAAGACGAGGTCGGGATGTGGTTTTTCCCCTCCCGATCCCGTATGAACGGGATGGGATATGGATAAATCTATCTCGTCCCATCCCGTCCCGTGCCCACCCCTATAACTAAGCATATCAGTCTATCAGCAGAGATGAAGTTGGCAAACACAAATGAAAGAAAACTTTATGAGTTCTAATCAGTGAGATGACAACAATTTTCGATCATAATTGTCACTGTAAAGAATGTACTTTACTGTATGTAAACTATAGGCACATTGGCCGTCAAAATCCAAGTCATTGGTTAATTCCACCATCTTAAAACTACTTGTTGGTGGTCATAAACCATCAACCAAAATCTTTCTGTACTAGTGTTATAAATGCTCAGAACAAAACACATTTAGTTTGGGCAAAGTTCTCTGAAAACCGGTAGCCTTCTTGTCCCTTTAGAACCACAGAGAACATCGTTGATGTATGCATCCACAGCTTCTCTGTTTGGAGGAAAGCATTTCTTTGTTAATGGTGAAGAACCAGGTATGCTAATGTCAATCCCATCATCGACAGGAGACCAGCACTGGACAATGCTGTACCCTTGTTGCTGTCGTTGAATAACGATGCTCCCCTGCTGTTGTTCTTGAACAATGTTGCTGCCTTGTTGTTGTTGCTGCTGCTGCTTTTGCCTTGCTGATGGTATTTCAGATACTGCTACAGTATGGTGGATGAAACGACACATAGCACCGGCCACACATGATCCACACATAGCAAAAGCTCTACACACAGGCCCCTGCACCACAGTTATTGGAAAACAAAATTACCACATATCTAGATGTAGCTTGGAGTTAATTTCAACATATGTAGACATCCAATTCCGATTCAAGGTGTCTCAAACAATTATTTTGAACAATTTAGTAAACTAATAATCACATTTTCTTCCAGAACGCATGAGAAATTCAAAATGCAAACCACAGAGGCATGCAATATTATTCAAAAATCTTGAAGATCATTGGGTGAATTCATTCTTCTTTCCTATGCGCGAACTGCAATGTAAATAATTGAGGATAGAATGAATAAAGTAAAGTAAAGAAAATTTTCAGAGAATCAGAGACATTGATGGATTACAACAGTTTATGGTAGCATATTGAAAAGAGAAACAAGTAGGATTTTATCTGAAAAGAAAATTGGAAATTACTAGTAACGAGTGCTACTTAATTGTATGAATCAAAGCTAACTTCCACTGGTCAAGAAAACAAAGGCAATGAAGCTATGGCTACGGCCGCAGTACTTTAGGCTCGTAAATTCTAGTAATCACATCTTAATTATCATTACCATTACCATTATCATGGGGTTGAGAGTTTAGGTAGCATGAATTAGGCAGGGGGAGCGGCGGTGGAGGTAAAAGATTCGCGTTTGGTTTCAAACTGTAGAAAGAAAAAAGGTAAAAGAAGAAATGTGAAATGTGATGGGTATTTTATTTGCGAGGTGGAGAAGAGAGGAACAAATGGTTTTGGTTCTTGGAGGGGAGGGAGTGGAGCTAACTTAAAAACTCGGGTCCGCGTCATTGTATATTGTATTTGAGTTATTATTAATCAAGTAATAAATGATTCATTAAAATGACGATTATGTCCACTCCTCCCAAACATCACAACATAACATTAGCAGAGTACAAGAAAGAAACAAGATGAAATAAAAAAAAATAATAAAAAGGCGTGTGGAGTGGGAATGGGAGGGGGGGGTTAGGCTATTGGTTCTTCCTTTGTGCTTGTGTCATGAGGACCTATTCGGAATTGAAATTAAACATTGCCTGTTGCGAAAGACAACTCTCAACTCTAATCTCTATAGTTACACAAACAGATAGACATACAAGCGATTGATTTAACGATGACGACAATTCAAGAATGAACAACGCACCGTCATTCAGTCAGTCAAAAATTAACAGTAGAGCAGAGAAGAGGAGAGATTGATTGTTAGTGAAGTCTATTATGTACTAACCTTGGCGCTATAACGGCTGTTAAGTAATGGAGGAGGAGGCTTGATCAGAATTCCGTCCATGACTAACACTTGTTCCTCTTCTTGCATCCTCACAGGCGAAGGGGAATGCGAATTAGAAGAGAAAACAGGAGGAGGAGTGTGGAGAAATCGCTGAATCTTCTTGTCTGTCGAATGAGAGAAACCGGGAGGCTTTCGAAGATGGAGATTCTCCATTGTTATTGTTGTTGGGAGAGGAGGAGAAGCCTTGGAAGCAGAAGAAGAAGAAGAAGCGACTCCTCCTCCTCGATGATTAATATGATCAGAATCCATGGTTATTGTTGCAGGAGGAGACGCGGTTCCCAACGTCCTCGTCTTTGCCGCTGCTGCAGGTGAAACTCCACCGCCGCGTTGGTAGTACTGAATCATCAGCGAAGAAGAACAACAAGAAGGATCGTACGGTGGAGAATCGATCGGTATCCTGTTCCTGTTCGAATCATCCATTTCTCCTCTCTCTCTCTCTCTCTCAACTCTCAACTTGGAAAGGGGCAAAGGAAGAGCAAGTGAGTAATAGAGGGAGAGACAGAGACTCGTTTTGCTTGGCGGTGATTTTGGTTTTTATAAGCGCTCCCGCCCAACTCACAAGTTATGGAATGTGATTTATCGAAAAATATTCAAATTTTACGAAATAATTTTTTTTTTCAATATATCGAAATTTCTTTTGAAATCTAAAATATTTATTTCTTTCATTTGACAAATCTTAATTTTCATGTATATTAACCCGTTATAACCTTAGTATAGTATTAAATTTTTTGTGTTATATAAGTGATTCATGTGCGATAGAAGGATGCCTGCAAGGCTAAAAGGGAAATGCTATAAGACAATTGTTCGACCAGCCATGCTATATGGTTCAGAATGTTGGGCTACTACGGGACAACATACGCATAGGATGGCAGTAGCAGAAATGCGTATGTTAAGGTGGATGTGTGGTAAAACTCGTAAGGATAAGATTAGAAATGAAAGAATTAGGAGATACTTAGGTGTAGCGCCCATAGAGGAAAAAATTAGAGAAAGACGTTTAACTTGGTTTGGTCATGTGCGGAGGAGACCGAGCACGGCGCCAATTAGAAAATGTTTAGATTGGCAAGTTAATGGAGGGTGTAGACGGAGGGGACGACCGTTGAAAACTTGGATGAAGACGGTGAATGAAGATATCATTGAGCTTGGATTAGGTGAGGAAATGTGGGAAGATCGCATTGCTTGGAGAACCAAAATTCATGTAGCCGACCCCGAAAATCTCGGGAATGGGCTTTGATGATGATGATGATGATGATGATATAAGTGATTCATGTTTAATATGTAGTTTGTATTACATTATGAGTCTTATGGTTATGGGACTCTTTATATAGTATGTAAGAACTTAAAATGCTTAAAAGTATACTGATAGTTTCAAACTTATAACCAAAAATTTTACGTTTTCTCTATATGCAACTAGGGGTGGGCACGGTCCGAATCGGTTCCAAGTTTTGAGGAACCTAACTCGGACCGTTTAAATTTAACGAATCTGATCCGGTCTGGATTCCCTTATTTTAAACATTGAGACCGAACCTAACTCGAACCATTTGGAACGGTGTGGTTCCTACGGTTTCAAATGGTTCCAAAATGAGAATCTGAATATATTCATGGTATTACTGTTTTAATTTTTTTCTCAATCTTTGGCAGTAATTCAATCCATCTGTCAGGTTAGAAATGCTCATATTTTTCAAAACAAACAAATTTTGACACAAAAAATTTCTCTGCGTTTTCATATAAAATGGAGGTAGTGGGAGGCTCTAGGGAACACCCTGTTTTGAATATCTCTTTGGTGTCTAATTTGAACTCTGAATCAGAAGCTCTTCCTTTGCTATCACAATCATATCTAAATTACATTGTCAATAATTGTTCTGATGCAAAACATGAAGCTGTTGTGATGTGAGTTTTAAATCTTCTTTTCAAGTAGGGCTAAGGGATTTGTGATTGCTAGAAATGGATAAATTCTTAATGAAAAAGTTCAAAAACAATTCCGAAATGGACAGAACACGAACCAGTGATTTAGTCAAATCTAATGACAAAATACAAAATACTAAAAGAAGTGGTTACCTATCTACATAGAACAGGAAATCAAGTATGGCTTCTTCAAACCAAGAGACTCTTGTTGTATAAGAAGAAATCAGTATACTTCAACATTCCATTGCCCTGCCTTCTTTAGTGTTCTTATACTCGATCCAGTCGATGCATGTACAAGTAGATAACACCAACATAAGGATTAAAGTACAATATAAATCAACGTTCTTCAAAATTCTGAACTTGATGACGAATTTCTTACATTTTTTAGCCGCCGTGCGGGGAGGTTTTTAGTTTGTAAATGTGATTTGAAACGTGTCCAACCCGAACCGTTTCTTTTTAAATAATAGGAACCAGGACCGGACCATTTTATAACGGATCCGGACCGATCCGAGCCGTATCTAAAAACAAAAAATTAAAATTTGGATCGTTTAGAGCAAAACGGTCCAGTTTGGTTTTAACCCGCGAATCCTCGACCCGTTTGCCCACCCCTATATGCATCAAAATATTTTTTTAAATCAACTTACCGAAATTACCTCGAAAAACGAAATCACAATTCTTGCTCACAACTACAAAACACTGCATCAGAGACTCCACAAGTGCACTGCAGAGTGGCCCCTACCCTTCCCATACCCTGCCACTCAGTCTCTTGCAACGCCTTAATGTTCCACTTTCTCAGTTCGCAATTTTTATTGGGCGGTGACTTTTTTACACCACCACTACCAATTTTCTTTTCTTAACTTATTATGCGACACCACCACTATGAAACACCCTTTTCTCTCTTTAGTCTTCTCTTTCCGGTTCACTTCTCAAGAATGGCAATAACAACAACACAACATAAAAGTTAGCAACAACAACAACGGTGGTATTGTTGCTTATCGCCTGTCATCAACCGCCTTCTTTCTCTCATTTGTTCTTTTTCTCCCTATTTGTCCTTTCTTTTTCTCCTTTTTTTTTTTATCTTCATCTCATCTCTCATCCTGATCTCGCAAGTAGGAGGCAGGACAAGGGCGATTGGAGAGGCATGGCACGAACAAACCACCAACACTAAAAAATATGTCGTTGCTCATCTTCCTTCTCCTTGTTGTCATTGTTCCCTACACCCATCACTTCCTCCTTTTTGACGATATTTATTGATAAACAAAGCAATTAATGGCCACATCAGCACCCACTGTTTTCAATTTGGTGTACTTTTTATAGTCATAATTTGACAGAGTGGTGGGTTTGAGAGGGGGGAAGGGAGAGAGGTGTTTTGTAGATTTCAATGGAATGAAAGATGTTGCCTTAACCCAGGGGCGGAGCTAGAATTGCAGATAAAGGGGGCAAATAGTACATAACTATTTACGAAAATACTAAAAAACTGGGTTTTTCCAACCATATTTTTCAATCAGGGTGACATGGCGTGATTGTGAAACAAGGATGATTAATTCAACTATACAAACAATATACATGACATGATTAATTCAACTGTACCTAGCTAATTAAGAGCTTCCCTTTTTTACTTGGAGAAAACATAAGCATGCATGGTGGTATAAGATGGGAGTTGGTGCGGAGCAGACATCTGGCTTTCTTTCTGGCTTTGAGGCAGCAGGACGGTATAGTCCAAGTCCAAGGAGTAGTAGCAGTAGTAGCTAGACTGGACTGGATGGATTCAAGTGAATTTGTCGGACAACCATTTTATTTTTGGAATCCTCCTTCCTCTTCTCCTCTTGCTTTATCTGTCTGTTTGTTTCTTCTTATCTGAAACTCACTCCTGAGTCACGGCCTCCGAGGATAACACTTACACAACCAACCCACTCTATTTATCTTCTTATTATTGTTTGTCTTCTCGGAAGGGAAATATATGTGTGTGTATAGAGAGATAGTTTTCTTCTTTTGGGCTAGCTTAGGCGAAGCAGACAAACAACAGCTTAGCCGAATCAACCTACGACCATCGTATTTTTCCAACCGCCCCAAACCTAAATGATTACTTTTGATTTTGAAAGATCAGAGAGAAAGCAAAGCAGATCAGATCCCAACCCCTGAATTAATGTAATATGTTAACTAATCTTTTATCGCTTTTACCACCATCTGCTAGTTGAGTCTGAGGTAAGATAATCATAGTTTTTTCTTTTCTTTATTTTTTTAACAAAACAAAAGAAAACTAATGATGATGATGATGTATAATTTCCCTCGAATCCCCAACCCAATTAAAATTTTTAATTTGAATATTATCACATGCATCCCAAAGCAAACCCACCATGTATGGTACCTTTCTTATGGTCTCTTTGTTGCTCTCTGTGTGCGTAGGGGTGAATGAGTTAAAATGAGTTGGTGGGAATTAAGAGAGATATTAAAAAAAAGAAATAAAGAGAGAGGGTGGGAATTAAAAAAAAAAGATATTAAAAAAAACGGAGTATTGAAGTGGGATTGGTGGGGGTGGAGTTTTAAAAAAAACAGAAAAAAAATTGTTGTTTTAATTTTTAGTGGAGTTAGAAGTCAAGATTTCATACAAAGGGGGACAACATAAAATTTTAAAGGGGGGCAATGTAAAAAATTTGGGTAACTTAGTGAAATTTTTTTAAAAGATAAGGGGGGCAATTGCCCCCCTTACCCAACACATAGATCCGCCCATGCCTTGACCATAGAATAATCAATAATCAATAATCAATAATGGAATGAAAGTGTGGCCTTGGTTATAGATAAAAGACAATGGGAGAGTGGTGTTTTGATTGAATTAGGCAGGGAGTGGTAGATTGGTTGATTTGTTTTGCTTGGGAGACAAATGAAATATGAAGTAAGACAATTGGTGGGAGGAGAGAGTAGGAAGGAGGTGGAGGATCGGATCGCTTAGTAAGGGAGGTATGTCGCAGAGAGAAAATGGGGAAGATGGGGTAGAGTTTAAGGGTAATTTATTTTTTATTTTTATCATCTATAAGATTTTTCTCGAGATGAGCATTTAAATATCCAACCCTTGGATGCATTTAAACTAATGAAGGCCAAACTCCAAAAAAACCCAAATAAAAAATATTAAAAAATAACAATGTCAAAAAGCAAGTGGTGATGTTAGACAAAAAAGATAGGAATAGTGCTAAAGAATCTAAATGGTGGTGTTAAAAAGTCACCGCATTTGTAATACTAACTTATTTTTTTCCTAGAACATCTCTAGCAGTCCTCTAAACCATACTTTTAAAGGTATGTTTGATTGCAGGTCTTTTTAAAAAAAGGAAAATATTGTCTCGACGTACGTGGTAAAGGTGTTTGAAAGAAAATATAGATGTTATCCGAGTAGTTAAGTTTCTCCTGGTGGGGTGGGGGGGGGGGGGGGGGGGGGGGGGGGGGGGAAGCAAGGAATTGATGATATTTTCCATAGTTTTTCTTTGAAATTTGTCCAAATGCCTCTGTGCAGCAAAACTCATTTTTTCTTTTTTCCCCACAATCAAGTCCTTGTTCTCCCCCCACCGGAATTGAGAAAAGGAAAATTATTGAAAAGACAAACTTTGCTACCCTGATAACATATCTTCTCTCTCAAACTTATCTGGCGTTGATAGAATCAACACCTTGAACTTGACTAACATGCCTTTCATCTTCCCAAGTAAGTATATTTTCTCTTTTCCTCTCTTTTCTTCTCCACATATTTTTGCCGCCTCTTCTCCCTTACACGTCCTCTTTTACAAAATAGAATATTACTTCTTCGATTCATGGATACAAATAGGATGATATTGAAGGTTTTGATCTGTTAATTTGCAAGAAAATGGATGGTTTTGTCATGGCGGTGACAGTTTGGAGTTAAAATCAAATTGAATTAGAGAAGAAGATAAACAAATGGAATTGAAATTTGGATCAACAATTACAATCTCAATCTCATATTCAGAGAGTGAGTATCTACTCCGCAATTCATCTTTTGTTTACTTCATAACCAAGAGTTCTATTTACTGAAGAAATCAAACAGAAAAAATGAAATGTATGGTTAGGATACAAACACGTGTATAGGCACGTGTTGGTCACATGATTTGTAACTAACTAGTTTGAATTTTTCCTAAACCTTGCTTATTCAAAATTCATTCAATTCTTGCATCTTTCACAATTTCTGTTTTTACTGTATTATAGTCGTGATATTACCAACTCCTACAAAATCCTTATCCTCAATGATTAAAATCAGGGAAAGTGGAATTGATATAGTGCCAATTTTTTCATGTAGCTTCATTTTCAGTCCCATTAGACCACTGAGTGAGGACTTGAGTAACTGCCCTGTTGTGACAAAGTACCATACATCGAGAAAGGATGTGTACTACTTCAACATGAATTCATCTTTGTATATCAACCATGGTAAGTGTGGGACAGGGGCAATGGTCGCTCCCAGTTTTTTCTTCAATTGGGAAACGTGGAAGACATGATGTGTTTTAGATTGCGGAAGTAATTGAAGATGATATGCCACTGTACCAATATGTTCTATGACTTGAAAGGGGCCATAAAAACGAGCAAAAAGTTTGAGATTTTTGTGCATAATAACTGAAAGTCTGACGGTGAGGATGTAGTTTAAGATAGTGAAGACTATGTCAATACGGTGCTTGTTTGCATAAGTTTAAATTCTTTTTTGTGACTTGTGAAATTTCTCCTTAATGAACTGAAACATGTGTTCACGGTCGGCGAGATAATGTTGTACATCAAGTATAGCATAGATGTGATAGGTGGGATTGCAAGAAGTGGTAGAAAGTAGCCATAGAGAGCCTGGAATGGTGTGGATTGAAGGATAGAGTGAAATGCAGTATTGAACCAATGTTCGAGAAGGTAAAATCATTTTGACCAATGAGCAAGGGCATCTCCAATCATGCAACGCAAGTAAGTTTCAAGACATGAATTTGTTCTTTCAATCTAGCCATTAGACTGAGCGTGGTTTATTGTACTCATGGATAATTTGGTACCCAAAGCCTCGAACAAATATGTCCAAAAAGCTCTAATGAAGTCCTTGACATGAATTGGTTCTTTCAATTTGGCCATTAGACTGAGGGTGGTATATTGTACTCATGGATAATTTGGTACCCAAAGCCTCGAACAGATCTGTCCAAAAAACTCTAATGATGTCCTTATCTCTGTCGAAATTATGGAAGTAGGAGGACCATGAAGCTTGATGGGTCCAAAAATCGTCATCATGTGAGTTTTACCTGCAAAACAAATGTTAGACTGCTAAGAACTACCTTTTTGGTGGCCAAAGGCACTTTGATGCTTAAGTCAGCAACTCTGTTTGAAAAAGGAAGTAAATCTGGACAAAACTCAGTTAAATTTGCATAATTGTGTCGAATGTTCCCTTTAACTTTTATAATGGTTGCGGCTAATTCTCTGCATGACTTAACCATGTGAGGCGCAACGGAAGGAGATGTTTCTCGTAACAGTCTCCTCCTTAATTGAGATGCGTCCATGGAGGCATAACTCCTTCACGACTCTTTTTGGTGCAACGTTCTTCTTATTTATAAGAGAACTCATGTCGGGCCTGGATTCGGGCTCTGATTTGTTCACGCCTGGATTCGAGCTTTGTTTATGCCTTTTCATTGGTGGGCCTTGTCTAGGCCTCTCTGATTTTTTTTATTCTTCTTGGGTCTTATGAGATGGCCCAATAGATTGAACGTTATATCCTCATGTTGGATGATATCTACCATGTGTATGGCCGTGATAATCGGTCTATTTTGATGTATCATCAACTACTCCCCTATTTAGTTACTGGGTATGCTGATGTGGCTATTAACTTCGTGACGACTTTACCTTTTCATCATTGCCTTGTATTTAATGTTGCCGGGAACTTTCCACGGGTTGGTGTCTCGATTCTTTGCTTGTCTATTCGTTTTTGCACACATTTTTGAGAATTCGCATAGCCATCATATCTCGTACACTGTCCCATGAGTCGTCCCTTCATTGTTCGGCTCTATAAAAGAGATGTGACGAAATTGTTTTCCCTCTTTATGCTATCTTTGAAATTAGGGTTCGTTCATTTCCTTGCCTTCTTCATTTTCATTGTTCCTTTGTTTTTTAATGATGTTCGTTGGTGATAAACTAAGCGTTAAGTCGCTAGCTCTGTGTGAGGCTCATTTTTTTCCAATAGAGCTTCTCAGGTGAGGCTGGATAGTCTTCGTTCTGATTTTAATCTGCCGCCCGACCTCGAGATTATCCTAACTGGACATGATGATAGTCCTTATAATCCAAAGGCCGAATACATTGCATTGTATTCATGCATTTTTTTCTTTGGTTTTTGCTTCCAAGTTCTAGAGTTGTACCTTTCAAAAAAAAAGTTCCAGAGTTGTTCTGGGAGTACATGAACTTCTTGGGGATTCCTACTGCCAAAATGGGTCCTAATGGTTGGAAAGTGATGGTTTCTTCTTATATGAGGGTTGTTCTATCTGGCATTCCTTTGACTGTGAACAGGAATATTTGCTTCCTATGTTCTCCTGTCTACTTTAAGAAACTTAATGATGACATCAGCAATTGGTCAACGTCTTGGTTTTATGCTTCTGCGAACTCTGGCTACTTCCAACTGTGAGGTCGTTTGATTTTTTGATCGTTTCGAGTTCCCAATAAACGGAAGAATCTTCAGTTAACTGTTGAGGATGAGAGGATTAGTGACTGATTCTTGAAGTTTCACCGATTTCTTGTGGAGCCATTTCTTTTCAAGGGAATCCTTGAGCATAGTGGTTTGTGCACTATGAATGACGGGGAGCGAGCCTTGTTTACTGAGTCTCGTGCTGATGCCATTGCTGTTCGCACTGCTCATGCTGGCGTTAGTGATGCTAGCATTGATTAAAAAGTGAGTACGGACAGACGTGTTACGGATCTCGATGCTCTTGTTAATGTCACAGTTCCGGCTTCCAGAAAAAGAAAGCTTGTGAGGTCCACGATTCCGTCAAGGCGATTGACGGTAGATCCTAGTCGAGTTCCAAGGAAGAAACGACTTTCTGCTAGTGGTTCTTCTCAGATTGCATCCCGTCCAAATTCTGTTCAGGATGTTACGGAGGCTACCTCTGACCCAAGTCCTTCCCACATAGATGTTGCAAAAGAGGATCGAAAATCTTTCGAAAAAGCCGAGAAACTGAGGTTGGCATTGGAGTGGAACGAGAAAGAGACTAATTGTTCGTTAGATGATAATGAAAAAATGCTTCTTTCTACTTATGGTTTCTCAGATGTTGCAGAGTTATCTAATGATGATCCCCAAATTATCAATGATAAAGTGTTTCAGCTAGCGGTGGAGCAGTCTAAAGATGTTGGTGGTGGTCAGAGTTTCGAAGTAAACTCTCCTTCTCATTCTATTGATGTCGATGAAGTGGCCGGGTTCCTAGTTTCTTTTTTTGTCCGTCAGGATTCTCTTGTCCCCGTCGTTACTGCTCTTGCCATAGATTCTTCTCCGCGGGGGGGGGGGGGGGGGGGGGGGGTTGGGTGTAAAAGCGGTTTTTCCATTTTTAATGCCATTCCTTCCACCCTTCCGGCTATCGTGGGTAGTTCTTTAGTGCTTCCTAATCCTCTTCTTCTTCATCTGCGAGTTTGTTGGACTGAGCCTGGCCCAAAAGATATCCGTATCAAGTCGGATGGCAATTTTTGCTAGTTTACTCAGCTTGATGTGCAAGACGGTGCACGCAGGTTGATAAATGAGTGGCACAGGTGACTAGTGGAAAGGCATTCGATACCCGTACTGGATCCATTTGATCACCTCGATCATGGTCTTGAACAAATAATGGACGGGATGAATCATTTCGCCTATGCAGGGGTGATGGGTTCAGTCTATCGAACTGGTCCTGATCAAATGGATTTTTTGGAGAGAAGGTTGGTGGCACTGTTGATGGTGTTTTCTCATGTTCTTTCCCAATTTGATGTGTTAAGAGCGCATTGCAAAGTCGGAGAAAACTGCAAAGGTTGCTCGACAGTCGTTGATTGTGGCAAAAATTATGCGGGATAAATTTGTTGTTGAGCTTGATCTTTGAAAGCTAATTTGGATGGGGTTTGTGCCCATTTACGTGACGTGGAAAAAGAGTTATCTGTTGAGAATACAACTTTTGATGAAGCTTCTTGTGCTGAAGTTGAGCAATCCATTACTTGTGATATCGCTGAGAGGCGGGTGGAACAAATAACTGTTGCGATTGATGATGTCAAGGTAGACACTTCTGTTATGCTTACCACCGCTGAGGGACAGCTTCGAGGCAAAAAATGAACTCGCTACTACCAAGGATAGGCTCCGTATTGTCGAAGCCGAAGATTGGAAATGAGTTGTTGATGGACGGGTTGAGCTTCTTGACTATATTGAGAGGCTCGGCGGGGATTTATCCTGGTACCGTCACTTGGCTGATCAAGTTTTTGAAGACGACAATGTCGAAGAATCTGCTCCTGTAGTTGAGGAACCATTGCTTCCTCTACCCTCGAACGCCCAAGAGTCATTGCTTTCTCCCTCTTTTGAAAAGAAGCCTTCCCCTGTTCCCGTGACTGATGATCCTGAAGTTGCCTCTGTTTCTTCCCCTACTTATTCATATCCTTATCCGGATGTAATAGAGTAGTATTATCAATGAAATGAACTTTGTTATTTCTTTCCTTTTTAGTCAGTTGTAGTTGTCTTGGATTTTGCTGTGAAATCCTTTGTAGTTGTTTTCATGTTTTGGCTCATCATTCGGCTAAGGGTGGGTCAACGTTATCCCTCTTGATGTGCTGCAAAGAGTTTGCTTTTGCCTATAGTTCCTCGAATCATGTTGATTTGTTCTTCTAATCCTGACTTTGTTGATTCCATATATCTGTCGACTCGAAGTTCTTGTGTTAAGATGACTCGGGTGTCCAACTTTTACTTTGTGAACTCGACATCCCAGTCGATTCAAAGTTTTTGTGTTAAGTTGACTCAGGTGTCCAACTTTTACTTCGTTAAGTCGAAATTCCAGTCGATTCGAAGTTTTTGTGTTAAGTTGACTCAGGTGTCCACGTGTTAAGTTGACTCGGGTGTCCAACTTTTACTTTGTTAACTCGACATCCCAGTCGATTCAAAGTTTTTGTGTTAAGTTGACTCGAGTGTCCAACTTTTATTTCGTTAACTCGACATTCTAGTCAATTCGAAGTTTTTGTGTTGACTCTGGTATCCAAATTTTACTTCGTGAACTCGACATCCCAGCCGATTCGAAGTTTTTGTGTTAAGTTGACTCGGGTGTCCTACTTTTACTTCGTGACTTGACATCCCAGTCAATTCGAAGTTTTTACTTCATGGTTGACCAGACCATAAGTTAATACCTATTCGAAGTTTTGTTGTGATTTCTTGCTGCTAGGTACGTCGATTGCTTTGTATGGCTAATTCTTCGGCGTATCTATTATGTCGTCCACGAAATAAATGGGGATTCTGAATTTGTAATCTCTTGAAATTCCCTTTTGGATGTTCTCAAAAGAATTTATGTTGGTTCGAAGTATGATTTGTTTTTTCTTCCTTTGCTTGATGTTGGTCCTCGTATTTCATATATGTTGTCATGGTTAGCGGACTCAAGGTACTTTTCTATTCCATGGCTGAGTAGTGTTTGCTTGTCCGATCATGTTCACATCATCACCAAACTGTCTGATCGTGATTACGTCAACACCAAACTGTCCGATCATGCTTATGTCAACATCAAGCTGTCCAATCATGCTCACATCAGCATTGAATTGTCCAATCATGCTCACATCAACACCAAATTGTCCAATCATGTTGATGTTGGCTCCGTGTTTGGTGTCACCCGCTGAGGTTCGGTTGAGTCCGCTGCTGCCATTTTGTCGTTAGTGATTGAGGTCGAGCTTGCATCCGTTGTAGGATCTTTGAATCATATTAGTTGGTTGATGCAAACTTTTTCATATTTTGTGCATTCGTGAAATGGTTTGTCTGAATTCGTTAGTATTCTTGTTCTGATATAAATCAGTTCGAGGGGGAAGTTTTCCTAGCTGGTTCTTCTGTTAGGTTGAGTATTTGGTTTCCTTAGGTTATGCAGTGTAAGGCGTATATTAGTTCTCTGGGCTGTTATTTCGATCCACGGTACTATCTATTGTCTCCTTCCATGTGAGTTGTTTATCTAGCATTCCGATGAACTCGTCGAGTCGTCCTTTCTAAACCAAATGCTCGATTTCGTCTTTTAGATTGTAGTAGTCTTCGTTATCATGCCCATGATCCTTATGGAAGGAACATTATTTGCTTTTGTTTCTTTCGGGTCTCCTCTTATCCAAAGCGGCCAATTGATGTTATCCCATTTTACTACGTGCTTCAGTATATTGGCTTGACTTGTTTTTAGGGTCATATATGGTTTGTATGTATTCTTCATCACACTTGTTACTCGCCCGTGTCGAGGTCGCGCTGATTGTAGCTTCTCGGATTCTTGTTGTTTCAAATCAATCCTTTCGCCATTCCGATGTTTATTCGATTGGATGTTATCATCCCGCTGTTCGTCATATCGTCTCCTTTCCTAATTTATCTCCCGTTTCTTTGAAAGATTCTTTCTTTCTGGTCATTTTTCCTCCATGCTGCCTTCATCTCCTTGAGCGATATGTGTTTTTGAGCAGTTTTCAAAAAGACTGTTATGCCTTTTGGAGGCTTCAGGTTATGAACGTCAAAAAGGGGTTTCACTTCAGTCCGACGATGAAGGTCGCAGCGACTATCGTCACTACATCCATCGATCATCGTCAGTTCGTTGGGGAAGATAGCGACGTATCCCCATATTGTTTCCTCGGGCTTTTGCTTGATGTGAAAGAGGTAGTGTGCTCCTTTCCACATTTTCTGGATCTCGATGAATCTGATGATAAAAGTAGTGGCTAACGCTTGGAAAGAATCTATCGACCTCGGTGGTAGGCTGTTGAACCAATTCATTGCTGTGGAGGTGAGACTGGTAAGAAATGTCATGCACAAGATTGACTTTGTGGTTTCCTTCAGGGCCATCATGTGGTGGAAGTGTCTCAGGTGATCAGTTGGGTCGGTAGTACCATCACACACTTCGAACTTTGGTGGAGTGAACTTTTTTGGCATTGCCGTTTTCATGGGAGCGTCAGAGAATGGAGGCTTGGGTGACTCGTATAATATGTTGGGATCCGTGACTCCTATTCTAAACGGGATTTCAACAAGCGTTCTGTCACACTGTGGAATCTTGCCTTGGGGGAGCTCGTTGTTTTCGAAGTTTCCCTGTTGAGGTTCTGCTAGGACTTCATCATTTCCTTGAGTTCGGTTGGCAGAGTTTTGCAGGGGCGGTGCCTGAACAGGGTCAGCTGGCTAGATGCATCCCTGGGTATTTTTTCCAGCATCTTTTCATATAGTTCATCTGGGCCATGAGTAGGTCTACCCGAGGATCCGAGGCAGTGTTGCCAGATGTTTGGGTTGTCTGGGCTATTGCGTGCTGTGGATCCGTGTTCTCGAGTTTCATCGATCTAATGATCCAAACTGCTTCTTATTTGTGAGCTGTTAGTTATTCATCGTTGCCAATAGAAGAGTTGTCGTGATCACCACTGGGTTAAGGATCTGTAGAGTGTGTCATTTGTTATGTCGACTTGTTGATCTTCTATCAGATTGTGTGAGCATTGTCATTGTGGATCTTATTTTTTTAGAAAGGATACTTGTCGTACCCTTTTTAGAAAGGAAACTCCTCTTGTGAGTTTGACCTGCAAAACGGATGTTAGACCTGCAAAACCACTTTTTTTGGTGAGCGAAGGCACTTTGATGCGTAAGTCAGCTCTTTAAAAAGAAAGTAAATCTGGACAAAATTCCATTAAAGCTGCATACCTGTGTTGAATGTTCCATTTACCTTTTACAATGGTCGCGGTTAATTTTTTACGTGACTCAAGCATGGCACAAAGGAAGGAGATGTTTCTCGTAATAGTCTCCTCCTTAATGGAGATGCGTCCGTGGAGGCGTAATTTCCTCCACGACTCCTTTTGGTGCAACGTTTCTCTTCTTTATGTGAGAACTCGTATCGGGCCTGGATTCGGGCTCTGATTTGTTCGGGCCTGGATTCGGGCTTTGTTTATGTTTTCTCATTGGTAGGCCTTGTCTGGGCCTCTGTGATTGGCTTTATTTTTCTTGGGTTTTATGAGTTGGTCCAATAGATTGGACGCTATATCCTCGTGATGGATGCTCTCTGCCACTTGTATGGTCATGATGATCGGTCTATTTTGATGTATCATCAAAGCTTATATACTTTTTGTAAGAAAACTTGAACCACCATGGAATGTTGGGAATGGATGAGAAAGAGCCATGAAATGTCTATAATTGGTGAGGCGATATACTACCACTAAAATAACAGTTTTGTGGTGAGAAGGGGGTAAGCCTTCAATGAATTCCATAGAGATATGTTGCCACACATGTTCTGGAACTGGTAATATGGTTGTAATAACCCTCCATAAGCAGATTGATCTGTTTTGTTTCATTGGCAAATATCACAGGTAGTAATAAACTGAGTAAGATGAGACTTCATACTCGGCCAAGAAAAGTATTGTTTGAGTCCGTGGTAGTTATACTAGAGTGACCACTACTATTGAGTTTTGCAATCCTACTAAGATTTGGGTTCTGAGTGGCCCATTAGCACCAATGTAGATACAATTTTTTTGTGCTTGAGAAAACCATTGGAGAAGGAGTAATGTGGTACGACTTGATTATCAACCAAAAGCAATTGAATAAGCAATTGAACAGCTAGATTTTACTTGAAGCCACTTCTTGTAGCCAATAAGGAGAAACAATGGTAATAGCAAGTCATTGAGAATCATCAATATCATCTCAAGATAAAACATCTGCAACCTTGTTCTCAACTCCTTTCTTGTAAAAGATCTCATAATCGAAACTCAATAGTTTAGATAGCCACCTTTGTTGTAATATAGTTGTCGCATTATGAGATAGAAATGTCAAATGTTGTAGTAGTCTGTGTGTACGTAAAATTTGGAGCCAATAGGTAAGTCCTCCAAAGGTTAACGACAATGACAATGGCCAAAAATTCCATATCCTAAGTAGATAAACTCAAATTCTTAAGACCCAAATCTCTATTAGAATAAGCAATTGATCTATCACTTGTTTGAGAGAACAACACCCACTCTTTTAGTACAAGCATTAGTTTCAAGGAAGAATGGAAAACTAAAGTCTGACAGAGCAAGGACAAGGGCATGACACATAACCCCTTTGAGAGTCTGAAAAGCTAGAGTAGCTTGAGGAGATTAATGGAATAAATTATTTTTTAGTAAGTCAGTGAGAGGTTGAGCAAACTGGCCATAATGTTTGATAATTTTTTTGTAATAGCTTGTTAAGCCCAAGAAGCCCCATAGTTGTTGATAAACACCAAAACATCGATTTTTCCACCCCTAAATATACAATTGTTAAGTCCAATTATCCAATAAAAATATTTCATTAAGTGTATTTTTTGCATTTTGTAGGACTTCAAGCACAAATTTCAAATCATACATAAAGTGGCACAATAAAGCTAAATTCAATACCTAGAAGGCCCGATGGAGTTCAAATGCATTCATAATGATTAAAAAATTTCAATCCCAAGACCCATGAAGTCAAGCCCACAAAGCATCAACAACTACAAATCTCGAGAAAATCAACAAGAAGATTTGAACGTCCACATGGCCAACTTTATCATAAAAAAATCTCTATAAGACATGTTTCCTTATTCAACTCCAACATCATTCCTTTTTCATTCAACCATGTTTCCTTGTTTCATTCAACCATGTTTCCTTGTTTAACTCAAACCATGTTTCATTGTTTCACTCAACCATGTTTCCTTGTTTCACTCAAACCCTTTTTACCTATAAAAACCCCATACATGGATTTTATAAAGGATAGTTTATGTAGAGAGTTTTTTTTTTTGTTGTAGTTCTTGGCTTTAGATTTTTGCTCAGTAGAGAAGTGCATGTACCACTTTCCAACATTTTAATTTTTCCATTGAATGAGTAAGTTTTGTCTTTGTTTATTTTTTTTAATTGTTTTTGTTTCTCGTTTCACTTTTAGTTTATTCTCATTATTCATGAAGAGCTAATCTCCCCTCTCAAGGGGAAGAGATTGAGCCCCATGAAGATATAATGATAATTAGATTGTGTTTCATTAAAGAAGTAAAGTAGAACAATGAATTATAAGAAGTATTTCGAAAGAAAACTTCATTTGTTAAATGTAATGGATAAGAAGTATTTGTTAAAGAATAAATTATTTCTGTCTTTTAGGATTTTTCCGATGAAAAACATAATCGAAATCCAATGTTGTTTTAGAAATAAAACAATGGATTTGGTTAAAGTTTGAGGAAAATGAAAAAACTTTTATTTCTTTAATCCCACAACTCAAGCCATATAGGTTGGAAAACCATGTGATTTGAGTATTTTGGGAAAAATTGAAATTACATTCTACAATCATTATGTTGGAATGAGGTGATTCTCATACCTTTGAGATTTCTCTATATTCATTTTTGTTACAATTTATTATTTTGCTTTAGAATCATATCATCTTTCAACATCTCACAATAATTATTTTGCTCTTCTCTTTATTTTTTAAATTGTAATTCAAATATTGTCTTCTAATCCAAGTGAAGTAGTCGATAACCCCTACTTCCACTATGCATTGTTGAAGTGTATTGTAGGTTGAAGGATAAATAAAAAGATAAATATTTCTTTAATTGATGTCGAAAATCATGCAGCGACATTAATGTCAATTTTTGGCATCAATCAAATGACACCGTTGCACATCACGTGGTGAAGGAAGTCATTCTTTAAATACAACTTTGGAGACAATAAAAAAGATTTATATTCTTTAATTTCCCTTTTTTTTCTCATCTTTATGCGTTTTTTGGATAATTTTCAGCATATAACGGAAACAACACAACAGCAGACGGCTCTAACAGTGTTCGTTTAACATGAACATTTTACGGAAAATTCCGTGAACTCCCCTGAATTTCTATAATTTTTTTTCAGATTTTTTTGAGTCTGGTTGCCTATTGAACAAATTCGTTTAGAAAAGTGGGTGATAAAGCTGCAGAATTACCTAAGACTTGCTTGAAGACGTTTTTTATTTTTTATTTGTAGTTTCTAGTGAGGAAAAGAGTTTATTCTTTAATAATTTTTTTTAATATGCCTCAAATGGTCGAGTGCAACTTGTAATAGTTAGACATTATTTTAGCATTAGGTCGATTGTTATTTTTAGGTTAGAATTAATTCACTTTCCAAAAAACAAACAAACAAACAAAAAATTTCTGACTTCTTGACCAAGACCATTAAACATCTTTGCATGTGTAATTGTTTGATTGCGTGTTTATTTATTTAGATAGTAATCAAAGTCAGAAATAAAATAAAAATAAAAATAAAAAATTTGTTCTTGGAAAAGGGCTAATTTTTTTTTTTTTTTTTTTTTTTTGTAGTAGACAACCAGTAGTGTTGTGGGGGAGAAAACAATTGTTTGAACCTAGGAAGAGTAGCTCTCAAATAACACTTCTCTCTCCTCCCACGATGGAGACCTTGTGTCCGAGCTCACAAGTGAGTAAGTATCTCTTTCAGACACAATTTTTTAATGGCTTGGGTGCTAAGTGAAAATCGATTGGACATTGCTTGGTGTTTGTTTATGTTTCTACATCTTAACGAATTGTGTGGTTGTTTACGTTAATAAACTACCATAAATAGATAGGGCAGACCTAGCCCTATTTTTGAAACTTGTGGGATTTCATCACCCACCTCATCACTCTAGCTGTGTGAAACCAAGGCACATAATAAAATCAACTAGGATTAGAGCGAACTAGAATGGTTTTCATTGAACAACTAAGACCAAAGTTATTCTGCTGAATTTTGTGTTGACTAAAGCTAAACATGAAGTTTTGTTTTATCATTAAATGAATTCTGGGAGGCCGCTGCCACATGGGTAACTCACCCGGTACGCCGAGTCACTAGTAAGCTGCGGACCGTAAAAAGACGCGGTGTAACTAACAGTTTTGGCTAGGAACACACACCCTAAGTACGTATTTGACACGCATCATTCTCACATCAATCAATCTTCAGAGTGGTAGCACAGGTACAGTTCTTAATTAGACCACGTGATCTCTTGTTACTTGTGCAACAATCCGGCTTCCTATATGCGTTACTCTGTCCTCCTAATTTTGGACTTTGTACTGTTGAATACAAGCTTTTAGGATCATCTGTTAACACCCTATCTAATTAGGCAATAATAGATAACAGCGTGACGCCCGCTGGTTTCAATCAATCTTGTCCCTCACAGATTAACAACATAAAATTCCATTAAAACGTTGTTTGTTTAGATTTGGCATTTGTGTGATTTAGAAGTAATTGTTGTTTGTCTATGTCTTCTTAGTAAATCCTACAAATGGTAGTCTCTTTCAAGTAAATGGACAACAACTAAAGCCATACCATGAAATTCCCACAAGGTTAGTGAAACCATTCAGTTGATTGATCCTAACTATGAGGATTAGTCACGCCCACATATTCCTACTCTACTAAGCCTGTTTGGGGGTGGTATCCACTAACCCCATTACGTCCGACCAATGACTTTAAACTTAGAGCTACTGGGAGGCAGCCCAGTCCATTTATGCATTCATTCATTCATAAGAAATAAAAATAAAAAATTAATAATACCGCCAATGCCTATTTGAAGGTGATGTATTTTTAATATTAAATCACCCCCACCAACTCACTCTTTTTCATTGTAGGGACGATACAAATGTTCAACGAATCACTTGAGGTAATAAGTTCTAATTTTTATTTCTCACTTTTCATTTCATTTGTTTAACACTGGGGATAGTGTTTTATTTGTTTGGGGGTGGAGAGATTTATCAAAATTCATACCTCAAAAAAAAAAAAAGTGTGGTATCCTAGCTATGATTCATTACATTTAGGCAAAGAGATGTTAAAAGTTTATTACTAGAGTAAACATTGTATTTGAGCATTCTGGAACAAATAAATTTTTGCTCAATGATTTTAAATGTAGTTTGGAATACATAAGTAAGTATCTTTTGAGAATCTAGAGGAATAATAGTGGAGACTTTAACCATATCAGCTATCAGACCTTTCATTTTTTCAGAGAGTTTTTACACAACTCCGAGTCATATGATGACTTAAAATTTTATTGGACATTAACTTATTGTGAAGTATCATTATTCTTCTTTTTCGAGTTAAGAGAAACATAGGTCTTGTAGTCTATTTGAGACTTATAACCGTTACCAAACCTTAGAAGGTAAATTAAGCATCCCTTGTCCATTTGAACCTTCTCAAACCATTTTGCTAAACATTTCATGCAATACCAATGTGAGCCTTTGTTTTGGGTTATTAGATATATATAAAAAAAAACCTCATTTTCCCATTTATGTTTTTGAAAAAATGTTTGGAAGTTTTATGAAGAAAAAGGGGAATGCAAAGTGAAAATCCAAATTCCAAGGTATTTCATCGAAAAAAAAAAGTTGTTAAAAAAAGGTTCTGAAAAAGGAAATAAATAAAAAATGGGGTTACGAAGAAAAGAAAATAAAAGGAAGTGATTGATGAGTTCCCAATTAAGCTATTTGAAAGCCCTACATTTTCAGAAACATCTCTTTACTTACCATCTACCCCCACTCTTCCTCATAAAAAAATAAAAAATAAAAAATAAAAAATAAAAAATAAAAAATAAAAAATAAAAAATAAAAAATAAAAAATAAAAAATAAAAAATAAAAAATAAAAAATAAAAAATAAAAAATAAAAAATAAAAAATAAAAAATAAAAAATCAAAAATCAAAAATAAAAAATCAAAAATCAAAAATCAAGCTAGATTCATTTTTAGAGAAGTCCTAATTAACCCTATGGTAATGTATGGTAAGAAGTGGAAAGTAGATGAAAAGGCGCTATGGTGGGTAACTCGACATTCTTGCAAGTGATCAACATTCCTTCCATGAGACTATTATTCTCTTTCATGTTCGTTTATTCTTATGAGCATTTTAAAAGTTTGAATTTTCGCTTTTCCTTTTTTCCTCACATGCAAAAGAGAAAATATTTTACCCAAACTCAGAGTGATCATTTCAAGAGATTAACTGGTGAGTTTTGAAGTCAAAACAGCTATTCCAAAGGTTGATTAGGATGTACATTACTTTGACATGAAAAGTTGCATTTGTTGGTTATTCACACACACACACATTGTTCCAAAGTTGTTCACTTGTAATGTGCATTTTAGTGACTAGTTATATATGTCTCGTCTTTTATGTGCTTGAAGAACAATGATATTCTCTGAGAAAAATAGGGCACACATCAATTTTGTATCAAATCAAATAAAAATAAGAAAAATGTTTGTGGGTGTCATCCTAGATAACCCTCAATAGGCTAAAACTCCTCCTATAGTGTCATGCTAGAGGTTCAAGGCGTTATTGCATATTGTAAATGCAGTCGAGTCATACTAGCGAAAGTGGCATTGATTTCTTTGAAAAGTTTAGGAGAAATAAATTTTTTTTTTTCGTTCTTATCATTCTTTTCGTTGTTCTTTGCTAGAAAACTAGCAAAAAGTTGTTCGGGAGTGGTGTGATAAGCACCAAAACATCGATTTTTACACCCCTAAATATACAACTGTTAAGTCCAATTATCCAATAAAAATATCTCATTACGTGTATTTTGTGCATTTTGTAGGAATTCAAGCACAAATCTCAAATCATGCATAAAGTGGCACAATAAGGCTAAATTCAACAACTAGAAGGCCCGATGGGAGTTCAAATGCATTCATAAGGATTAAATAATTTCAATCCCAAGACCCATGAAGTCAAGCCCACAAAGCATCAACAACTACAGATCTGAAGAAAATCAACATGAAGATTTGGACATCCACATGGCCAACTTATCATAAAAAAAATCTCAACAAGACATGTTTCCTTATTTAACTCCAACATCATTCATTTTTCATTCAACCATGTTTCCTTGTTTCATTTAACCATGTTTCCATATTTCTTTGTTTAACTCAAACCATGTTTCCTTGTTTCACTCAACCATGTTTTCTTGTTTCACTCAAACCCTTTTTACCTATAAAAACCCCATACATGGAGTTCATAAAGGATAATTTTTCTTAGAGAGTTTTTTTGTTGTAGTTTTTGGCTTTAGATTTTTTTCTTTGTAGAGAAGTGCATGTACTACTTTCCAACATTTTAATTTTTTCATTGAAGAAGTAAGTTTTGTCTCTGTTTCTCTTTTTTAGTTGTTTCTCTTTCTCCTTTAACTTTTAGTTTATTCTCATTATTCATGGAGAACTAATCTCCCCTCTCAAGGGGAAGAGATTGAGCCCCATGAAGATATAATGATGGTTAGATTGTGTTTCATTAAGGAAGTAAAGTAGAACAATGAATTGTAAGAAGTACTTTGAAAGAAGGCTTCATTTGTTAAATGCAATGGATAATGATTTAGATTTGAAAGAATAAATTATTTCCATGTCTTTTAGGATTTTTCCAATGAAAAAATAATCGAAAACCAATGTTGTTTTAAAAATAAAACAATGGATTTGGTTACAGTTTGAGGCAAATGAAAAGACTTTTACTTCTTTAATCCCACAACTCAAGTCATGTAGGTTGAAAAACCATGTGATTTGAGTATTTTGGGAGAAATTGAAATTAAATTCTACAATCGTTATGTTGGAATGGGGTGATTCTCATACCCTTGAGATTTCTCCATATTCATTTTTGTTACAAGTTATTATTTTGTTTTGGAATCATATCATCTCTCAACATCTTACCATAACTATTTGTTATTTTCTTTATTCTTTAAATTGAAATTCAAATATTGTCTTATAATCCAAGTGAAGTAGTCGATAACCCCTACTTCCACTATGCATTATTGAAGTGTATTGTAGGTTGAAGGATAAAATTAAACAAAAAGATAAGTTATTTCTTTGATTGATGTCAAAAATCATGCAACAACATTAATGTCGGTTTTAGGCATCAATCAGCTGCTTTAGTGTGTTGGGAGTTGGCCAACTGACCAAGGCTTCAATTTTTTTTGGTTTTGTTGCTAATCCATTTGTGTTGATTATGTGTCCTAAGTACTCTAGCCGACGTTGAACTAAAGAGCATTTGCAGCGTTCGGCAAAAAGTTTGTATTTTCTTGATGTGGAGATTGTAGTATGTAAATGTGAGAGGTGTTGTTCTAAAGTTGGACTATACACAAGGATGTTATCTAAGAAAACAAGGACAAACTTCAAGAGATATGGTTGAAAAATCTAATTAATTAAAGCCTAAAAGGTGGAAGGGCCATTGGTGAGACCACATGGCATTACATTGAATTGAAAGTGGCCATGATGAGTTTTCAAAGCAGTTTTATGAATGTCAGTGGGTAAACAAGGATTTGGTGGTATCCCGACCTGAGATCAAATTGGAAGAATATTGTAGCACCATGTGTCATCAATCAAAGGCATTGGAAACTTGTCTTTGATGGTGATGTCATCAAGCCTCCTATAATCAGCACATAACCTCCAGGAGATATCTTTCTTTTTTACCAGAAAGATGGGAATAGCAAAGGGGCTATGTGAGTGTTGGATTAACCCTAAATCCAACATCTCTTTGATTAAATGTTCCACTACGGTTTTTTTGCATATAAGGTATTTTGTAAGGGGTTTGAGAAGGTTGTGAGGCTCATGTTTAGTTATATGATTGAGTAGCCTAGTAGGTGGCAGCGTAGTTGACAGTTGGAATAAGTCATCAAATTTAGAAAGGAGGTTAGTAAGGACTGTTGTTGTGTCAGGGTGTTGTGTGAGACTTGTGATGGAAAAAATTGGCCAATAAATGATGAGTGTTTCTTGAGGAACTTGGAGAATCCACTAGATTCAATAAGACACAGGGAAGCATCATTGGTAATACCCTAAAGTATCGTTTTTTTACCTTTGATATACAAAACGATTTGGAGTTTTGAAGGTAGATGATGATGTTTCCAAAAGACTTTAACCAGTCCAAGTACCATATCGTAGCCTCCAAGTGGAAATAATATCACCATTCCTTCAAAAGAAATACCTTGCATAGACCATTGCAAACATTGGCAAACTGCATGGTTGTATAAGTGTGGTTGTTGGCAACCTTTACTACCATTTGAGGTGTTAATGTCGTGGATGCAAACTTCCACCAGATCACGTGTTGATCACACGAGCAATCTACATAAGATGTAAATTAATTCTTGACATCAGTGTGGTGCCTGCCACGAGGACTCTGATGCCAAAGTTAAAATAATGCCTTTAGGAAAGTATTTATTTATCCGTGTTTTAAGAAATAATTGTAAATAAAAAGAGTTACCTCCATATGGCTTTGTGTTTGGCAATCAATAAAGGCAAGACGAGTCAAATATTGGCAGATGAATATGACATGTGGCGATGAGTAAGACAGTGGCAGATGAGTGAGTCATTTGCTTGCAAACAGTTGTAACTTCTCTTAGGTAGTTGTAACTTCCGTAGATTTTTTTTTTTTTTTTTTTTTTTTTTTTTTTTTTGTAACTTCCGTAGATGGTTGTAACTTTCTTCGACAGTTGTAACTTCCCATAGATGGTTGTAACTTCCTTCGACGGTTGTAACTTCTTGTTAATGATTATAACTTCCTGTTTAGAAAGACCTCTCCTGAAAGCTCTTGTGCTAAGCTGAGCATGGTGTTCGACACCGAACACTATTCCTCTACTGGAAAATGAGTGTTATGCCAAGTTGCATTGGGACCAGATTCAAGCTTTCTATACTTGTATCCAATTTGGGGTGGCTTCTACTGAACGACCAAAATTTTTAGTTTTCTTATCCTGTTCGGCTAAGGATTATTTGGCTCACAAAAATGCCCCTCATTTCTTTTGCTTTTGAGATGACATTTTTTTCTTCTAATTTAAAAGCATAGGAGATGCATTTTCACTGAGGTGTCCTGCCAAAAATAGAATTAGAATGTCCTTGATTTCACTTTGACCAATCGCGGATGTCATTGTAAAGTTTCCCAAATCAGACAAGAGAACGGAGGAAGCAAATATCCATGTTTACTAATAGACCAACCACCGAATGCAAAACCTCCACGGTAAAAAGAATGTCAAATAGAATAGCCCTCACGTAAGAAAAAACCATTACCTTCCAACCAGTAGGACCCATTTGAACAGGAGAAATGCCCAAGAAGTTCAAATACTCTTAGAGCAGCTCTGAAACTGGGAAATGAAAGCCAAAAAAAAAAAATGCATGAATACAATGTGATATATCTAGCCTTTGGATTACAAGGACTATCATCTTGTCCAAGCAAGTAATCTCGAGGTTGGGAAACAGATTATAATCAGAATGAAGACTGTCCAGCGTCACCTGATAAACTCTATTGGGAGAATAATGAGCCTCGCACAGAGCTAGCGATTTACCACGTAGTTTTTTTTTTCTTTGAAAGGCAAGCATGGGGGTTTATATGGGCTCCCCAGACCACAGAAAAAGTAAGGAACAGATTGGTTACATTCGAGCATATTTCCTACCTCTAGCATCATCAAATACAATCTTTTTAATATCTTCCGCAAAATAACTTGGTATGATCTCAACAAACTCATGACTTGGTAACAATTTTGCTAGTTTATCCGTTGCCTGGTTTGTTTCCCATACTGCATGCATGATCCTACAACCTGCAAATTTTTTTAAAGCTTCCTTGATCCTTCTAGTTATATGGATTGCTTCCCATGGAGGGACTTTGTCAGTAGTAAGGTACTTGAAAGCCATATTGGAGTCCATACTCAACTCCACTCTGTGTAGGGCATATCTCTGCGCTAGTTTGATTCCTAATTCAATCCCCTGTAGCTCATGAAGAAGAACCATTTGTGCTCGTTGACTCCCTGCCCCAGCTATTATTACCAATCCATCGTGGTCCCTAATCAATGCTCCATAGCCTCCTATAGTTCCAGTGAGTGAACCATCCGAGTTTACTTTAAACCAACCTTGTTCAGGCCACTGCCATGCATGCATGGTGATAGTGCGAGTAAAGAACTGCATATCAAGTCTCCATTTGTCAAAGAGTTTCCTATTAGCGGCATTATCTTCAACTCGAAGGTCCAGGATTGAGGCATGTAATCTGACATCTTCGATAATCTTTGTCTCCACTTCAATAGTTGCTCTGAATTTGGACTGAAATAGTCTGCAATTCCTCTCTGTCCAGAGGTGGTACGTGGTTGCATTCAGAGCAAGCCTCTTCAACACACTGCTTGATGATGTACCAGAGAACTTAAGCTCACACCATCTCCACTCAGCAACCCAGTTCATTGCCTAGTGTCTGTAGCCTAATAAGAGAAGGATGCGTGTTCATATGAAGCAAGAGTACCTGCATTTGAAAAAGAGGTGATCTTCACACTCTGGTTCATCACTACATAGTGGCATATAGACCGTTGTATAACCTTCCATTTGAGCAGTTTATCCTGTGTTTTAAGAGCCTTATGCATTGCTAACCAGGTGATGAAGCTCTGTCTCGGTATTCTTCCTGTGAACCACACCAACTTGGACCACGATATTGATTGTGTTCTGCTCCTCATTGAGTGATATGCACTCTTGTTAGAGAACTCCCCAGCTTGGCCCCCCATCCAGGTGACTACATCTTTATGTTTAGTGTCCATCTCCACCATACCAAGGTCGTCACATATATCAACAAGGTTTTTTCTTTCATGTCTTCCAATATCCCATTTGCCATTGTGAATAAGTGCGTTGACTGTTGGATTGCGGTGCAGTGATGAATGGTAGGTTAGGTGCTGTGGAAATCTATTAAGAAGAATACCCATAGGCTGCCAAGGGTTTTTCCACAGCTCAGTGTCCTTTCCATCACCAATAGAGTGCACAATAAGTGAACTAGCCTGATCTCTGCACTTCAAGATATTGCGCCAGCACCAAGAGGCTTCATTCGGTATGTCCATGGTCCAGAAATTATTTCCTTTGATTAAGTTAGCTTTAGTCCACTGTACCCATAGGTTATCCTTATGAGAAGCAATATTCCACACATGCCTCATCATTGCTGCCTTGTTTGACGTTTCAATGCACCTTATGCCCAAGCCTCCCTCATTGTAAGGGCTGCAAATACGTTGCCAGTTAACCATATGTTTCTTTGCGTATGTATCAGAGCCTGACCACAGGAAGTTCCTCATTATTATTGTTATATCATCACGGACACTTTGAGGCAGAATAAAACAAGATGTCCAGTAAACATGAAGACTGTTCAAGACTGCTTTTATAAGGGTGGCTCTGCCTGCATATGAAAGAGTTTCATTCTTCCATGATTGAACCCTTTTTCTGACTCTGTCTATCAATGGAAGGCATTGATTATAGTCCAACCTAGAAGATATCAAAGGGAGACCCAAGTACCTTACTGGAAGCGCCTCTAGATTGAAGTTAAAACAACTAGTAATCAGATGCATTTCATCCCTGGGCACCCCAGATGCAAACAAGTTGCTTTTAGAGCAATTGATAGCAAGTCTAGTACATGACTTGAAGGTGTTCAAAGCCTGTGAGAGTGCCATTGCAGACCTAGTAGTTCCCTTGAAGAAGGCTAGTAAGTCATCTGCAAAGCATAGATGAGTGATTTGTTGATTGGTACACTTAGGATGCAGCTCATACTCTCCTACTTCCACCTTCTCCTTGAGTATCAAGTGTAGAATTTCCATCACCAGAACAAACAGATATGGTGACATCGAACACCCTTGTCTTATGCCTCTCTTGGCCTTGATGAATCCTTTAGGCGACCCATTGAGAGATATGGAGAACCTAGGTGTCGTGATACACACCCTCACCCAGTCAATGAACAAATCAGGGAATTGCATTTTCCGCATGACATGCTCAATTGTCTCCCATCTAACCGTATCATAGGCCTTCCGAAGATCAATTTTTGTTGCACATCGAGGTACTCCCTTGTCTCTGTGATAGTTTCTGTCTAGTTCATGAGCTAGCATCACATTGTCATGAATGTATCTTCCATGTATGAAGGCTGATTGATCTGAGCTAACCAGCCTATGAATCACTTTCTTCATCCTACTTGTCATGATCTTGGTGATGCACTTGTACAAGACATTACAACAGGAGATCGGTCTGTAATCAGCCAAGTAGGAAGCATTAGGCACCTTTGAAATCAAAGTAATACACGTAGCATTTACCTCCCCAAGCAGCTTCCTGTTTTTTAAGAAGTTCTTTACTACCCCCGTAAAATCATTTCCTATAACCCTCCATGCTGGCTTGAAGAAGAGTGAAGAGAACCCATAAGGGCCAGGTGCCTTCTCTGATCCTATGGAAGCCAGCGCTTCAGTGATTTCATCCCTAGTCACCTCTTGAACCAACTCCAAGGCCTCCACTGCACTGATTGTTCGTTCAGGTTGCAAGCCATCAATGGTTGTTGAGTCATAGGCACTTTGTTCTGCAGCAAACAGCTCTTCAAAATATTGAATGCATTCATTTTCTATATCCTTCACATCTTCTAGTTTTTCATTATGAGAATTGTAGATTGCTAATATCTTGTTCTTTGCCCTCATTTCACGCAAGTGCTGATGGAAATAGGTGACATTTTCATCATCTGAAAGCATGTGTTTCGCTTTAGTTTTTTGTACCACTTCTGCTTCTGCATTACGGGCTGCAATTGCATACTTCTTAACTGCCAATTTTTCAGTATTTGCAAGGTTAGGATTAAGGGGGTCCATTTGTAGTGAACTTTGTGTTTCCTCTATGAACTGTCTAGCTGCAATGATACCAGTACTGGCATTAATAAAATTGTTCTTTCTCCACTCCGTCAGTTGTCTTTTAACAATCTTTAGTTTCTGTACGAAACAGTATGTTGCATTACCACTCACTGTCTGGCCCCAAGCCTGTTGTATCACGTCCATATTTGCCTGATCATGCACCCAGTAGTTGTAAAACTTGAAGGGGATAGGTCCTGGATTCCTGTGCTCATAGATGGTTAGGACAACTGGGGAGTGGTCTGAGACCCCCGGGTTTAGGAAATCCACCTCAGAGTTAGGCATGTCTATTAACCATTCCTGGTTAATCATTGCCTTGTCTAGTTTGGACATAACTTTATTCTCAGCATTTTGCTTATTGCTCCATGTTAAGAAGCACCCCTTATACTGACAATCAAAAAGACCTGACTTCAAAGCACACTCTGCGATGTCAATAAACTGTCCTGGTCTTATCTCCTCCCCTCATACTCTTTTCTGTGAGTTTAGTATCGAATTGAAGTCACCCAAAACTGACCATGGCAACTTATTAGTGACTGAAAAGGTTTCAAGCTCAAGCCATAATTCTTTCCTGATTGTATTGTAGTTGCTACCATATACGAAAGTGAGGATGGATGTTAAACCATTTGGCCAGATAGCATTCAGAAATATAGCCTGTTCTGACCTTGAAACCACGCTGATGTTTACTGCTTGAGGGTCCAAAGGACCCATATTCTCCCTCCCTGATCTAGGTCATTGTTGTCCACTGCTTGCCAATCATGCATCAGTTCCTTCTGTATTTTGTCTTTCTTTTCATTGCTGACTTTTGTCTCTACCAACCCTATAATACTGACTTTCTGTTTGTGTATCAGTTTCCTCACTTCACTTTGCTTCAGGGGGTCATTAAGGCCCCTAACATTCCAGCATGCTGACTTAATCATATAATCCTTGCGCTTGTGAGTTTCCACCCACCACTAGATTAGATTCATCATGTCCTATTGTATGCTTAGGTGCTCTAGTTGCTTGAGTTTGTTTAGTAACAGGGTCAGACTCCATAATTTGTAGGACATCAAAAGGGTTGCATTTGCTTCTTAAATTGTGAATTCTGGCTTGAGTCTGTGGCTGCTTAGAATGTCCCTTGTGACTAGTTCCAGTCTCCAAACCCTTGCTTGTGACTCCCTAAGAAGCTTTAGGTGATGTCTCCTTGCGGCGTCCAGTAGCTCTCACTGTTCTAGGTGCATTTGATTCTTTGTTAATCTGGCTAGGAGATGCCTTATCAGACTGACTGGTAGGTTGTGTGGTCCTTGGTGGTTGAGTGCATGTTTCTTGCATACTGGTTGTTTCCTCTTGCCCACTGGCTTCGATTGATTGTATTTTGGCCTCTACTACTTGCATACCTGTCTGCTCATTGGTTTCCACATTTGGCACATCCGCCTCCACTATTTGCACATCAGCACTAATGTCAACTACTTCAGCTGCATTTATCAAGTTATTCTGTCAAGATTGATACAACTCAATTGTTGTTTCATTCATGTTTTCATTCTGCACATCAGCTTGCATTCCCTCCTCTGAGGTGTCTAGTGCTACATTTGGCGTACCACTCACAACTTCCACAATCTGCAAGTCTTTCGGCACCTCATTTTGTTTGACATATGGCCAAATGGATTGGATCTCATTGGGGTGATGGTGTGTCTCACTCTGAGTGTCCTTATTGGGACTTTTCCCCGCTTTCTGGTTGCTAGTATCCTTGCATCTACTGGTGGCTTTTGTCCAGCCATCTGATGCTCGTTCTGTGTTTGGGATCCCCTGAGTATCTTGTTGTTTCCAGTATTTTGCAGTTGGCTTAGGTACCTCCCTGAGTCTACTTGTGACCAAAACCCACACAGTGTTTGCACCTCTCCGTTTTCCATGAGTATTCAACTTCCACTCTAGTGGTCTTCCCATCATCAGAAACCACTCTTATTCCAGTTGGAAATTTACTATTTGAGGCCATCTCAACACACACTCTTGCAAAAGAGAGCCTAGACCTTTGCTCAGTTGCTTTGTCTAGCATTAGGGGTACTCCTATTGCACTAGCAATGGCCTGTAGTCCTTCAGGGCTCCAAAGAAAAAGTGGAATTTTCCTCAGATTGACCCAAACAAGAACTGAGTTAAGAACCTCTACATCATCTTCTATATAAGGTTTCCATGGCCTGATAAGGAATAATCTGCTTGCTATGTGTACTGGTCCCATTTCTAGGACGTGCATCTTGTTTGTTTCATTAAGGAACTTAAAAACAAAAGCCTTTTCACCATAAACAGACATCTCGAAGCCATTTTTTAAATCCCATATACGCTTCAAAGTTTCATGAACAAAGTTACCTATAATGTATTGCTCGCATTCAACCAGTATGTTGTTGTGTTCTGCAACTTTGATCTGCACCACGGCATGGCCATCAATCATGGATGGAAGAACATAGGACAACCTAGTTGTTCCCTGTTCTTTGCGGCTGGCAAACAACGATGCCCAACTAACATGTCTGGGTGTATTTTTTGTTGGGTGTGGCGGCCGTAGGGTTTGCATGGTTTCCATCCGTAATCGCTGTTGCATCTAGGTTCAATAGAGTTGTTGAAACAGTATTAGCAGCCTTGCTGCTCTGTTCCTAATTTGTTTCATGGTCAGTCATAGGTTCATGTCCCCTCTCATTCTCTGTAGCATCTTCACGAGGGCAATGGAGATGTCATTAGCTTGGGGATTGGTTTGTGTCATCCTTGTGGGATCAAGCTAGCAATCATCATTGGCAGTCCAGATCTGAGCACAAAAAACTAGTTGCCTAGGTTTTCAAACCCTTACCACTTAGTTTTCACCAATAGATATCGTTGAAGAACAACTAAACAGTGAAAATGAAGAAGGCGAGGGAATGAGTGAATCCTAATTTCAAAGATAGCGTAAAGAGGGAAAATGAATTCGTCACATCTCCTTTTATAGAGCCAAGCAATGAAAGGAAAGCGTGCGAGATATGATGGCTATGCAAAATCCCAAAAATGTGCCAAAAAATGAACGGGTAAGTAAAGAATCGAGACACCAACTCGCAAAAAGTTACTGACATCATTAAATACAAAGCAATGATGGAATTGAAAGGTAAACCATCACGAAGTTAGTTGCCACGTCAGCATACCCACTAACTAAAGGGTGGAGTGGCTGATGATACATCAACATAGACCGATCATCACGACCGTATACGTGGCATAGGAGACCCATCACTAGGATATAACGTCCAATCTATTGAGCCAACTCATAAAGCCCAAAAAGAATAAAGGCAATTACAGAGGCCAAGATAAGGCCTGCCAACGAAAAGACATAAACAAAGCCTGAATCAAAGCTTGAAAGAATCAGAACCCGAATCTAGGCCCGACACGAGTTCTCTCATAAAGAGGGGGAACGTTGCACCAAAAATAGTCGTGGAAGGAGTTACGCCTCCACGGACACATCTCCATTAAGAAGGAGACTATTACGAGAAACATCTCCTTCTGTTGCGCCTTACATTCTTAAGTCACGAAGAGAATTAACCACGACCATTATAAATGGTAAAGGGAACATTCGACACAAGTATGCAACTTTAATTGAGTTTTGTCAAGATATACTTCCTTCTTCAAACAAAGTTTCTGACTTAATCGTTGTGGTGCCTTCGGCCACCAAAAATGTGGTCCTTGGCAGTCTAACATCTGTTTTGCAGGTCAAACTCATAGAATGACGATTTTGGGATGCGACAGTTTAGCGACGTCCATGGGGAACAACATGTTTCCTTTCTAAATACAAGATCCACAGTGATAAAGCTCACCATAATTTGATAAAAGATCAACAAGCCGTCAGAGCAAATGGCGTACTCTATAGATCTCAACCCAATGATGATCACGACTACTCTTATACTGACAACAGTGCATCACTAACAGCTCACGAAGAAGAAGCACCCCATATAATCGGACTGATGGCACCCAAGAATACAGATCCACAACACGCAGTAGCCTAGAAACCCAAACATCTAGCGACGCTGCCACGGATCCTTGGGTAGATCTGCCCATGGCCCAAATGAACTACATGACAAAGATGCTGAAAAAAATCACCCAGGAGCGCATACAGCCAGCTGACCCTGTTCAGACACCGCCCCAACAAAATTTCACCAACTAAACTTAAGGAAAAGATGAAGTCCCAGCAGAACCCCAATAGGGAAACTTTGAAAGCAACAAATTCTCCCAAGGCAAGACTCCACAGTGTGACAGAACGCCTGCCAAAATCCCATTCAAAATAGGGGTCACGGATCACAACATATTGTACGAGTTAGCTAAGCCACCATTCTCTGATGCCCTCATGAAAATAGCGACGTCGAAAAAGTTCACTCCACCAAAGTGTATGATGGTACTACCGACCCAACTGATCACTTGAGGCACTTCCGCCATGTGATGGCCCTGAAAGAAACCACAGAGTCAATCTTGTGCAGGACATTTTCAACCAGTCTTACCTTCACAACAATGAATTGGTTCAATAGCCTACCACCGAGATCGATAGACTCCTTCCAAGCTTTAGCCATTTTTATCAACATATTCATCGGGAACTGTAGATGAGGAAATGACCACACTACCTCTGGTATATCAGGCAAAAGCATGAAGAAACAATATGAGAATATGTCACTCGCTTTACCATTGAATTGACAATGATCGATGGACGTAGCGTCGACACAGCCGCTGCAACCTTTGTTGTCGTCTTGAAGAAAGGCCCCTTCTTTGATGCCCTTAACCTGGAACCTACAAAAGGCATGGCGGTCTTCCGAAAGGCATGGTGGTTCTTTTGAAAATAGCACAAAAGCACATCTCCCTTTAAGAGATGAAGGCGGTCAAAAGGAAAAATGACCAAGAAAGAGAAAGTCTTTCAAGAAAACGGGAAAAAAAGAAGGAAAGGAGACGAGATGATGGGAAACGAGCACTACACCACATATTCTCATTGATAGTATTAGCTAATAGCACTTTCTACTAATGTGCTATGAAAAGTCAATTTTTAATGGTTTTGAAAATAAAATAATGCTTTGTAAAATGGGCAGGCATTTTGGCGCTCTTCCAATTTTTTTTAGTTAGCGGGAACTTATCTCTCCCTCTCCCCCCAAATGTTTCAGTAAACCTAAAATCAAAACGACGCCCTACTAGCCTCTCTCTCCCTCTTGCTCGTCTATCTCTCCCCTGAGTTGGATCTTCAACTCCATCTTGCTCACCTCTCTGGAAAGGTGGAGTCTTTGGAGGGTATGAAGGTTGGTGAGAATTCGAATTTAGAGGTTGAGCGTTGTGGTGGTGGAAGAGAAGTTTGGTTATCTGGCAATGTGTAGGTCTAGAGGAAGAGGGAGAGGGAGATGGTAGGGAATAGTGAATAAGGGTAATGAGGAGCAATCTATAGAGTTTTGTGAAAGTGAGAAGGTTCAGATTAGTGAAAGTTCTAATTTGGGACATGGGGAAGAAAAGAAGTTTGGTTCTCTTGCAGTGAAGAGGAAGGGGGTGGGGATGAGGAAGAGGGAATATGGATGCTGAGATGGAAGCTTTGGAGGTTTGTGTCAGTGAGAAGGTTAAAACTTTTGTGTAGAAAGTCACAGGAAGAAGTGTGTTCTGGTGGCTCTCTTGCTAAGCCTCAATTTTGGGCGACAAAAGCAACTAGGTCTACAAAGGTGGATTCTTTAGGGGTTTCTAAGACAAAAGGTTGCGGATGAGATGAATTTGGATGAGGTTGCACCTGCAAAACAAAAGAGAACACGAGCAACTTCGAAGAGGGGTAAGAATTTTGAGAACGAAAGAGGTTGTTTCTGAAGTTCCAAATTAACTGTTGAATTTCCATCAAGACTGTCACAAGGAAGCACAAGATGCAATGTTTGATAAAGAGAAAGAGTCTAAGGAGGTAGTTGGAAAGGCTTCTGAATGCAGTACTGTTCCAGTTTCTGAGGCACCAATGCTGCCAACAATGTCAGACTAACAGAAAGAAGTTATGGATGAATCCAATGTTGATAATAAGCCTGATAATGCTAATGCATGAGGTAGTAGTCCAGTAGAATCGATTGGGAGAAGATGACATTAGGTCAGTGGTTTGATTACTTGGAGGTTTATCTTCCGAAGCAGATACATGAACGTCTGACATAAACGTTGCTAGTATGGGAGAAAAAGCTAAGAAGTTTAATGAGTTCATGGCTGAGTAGCAAGATTTGAAGGGTAAATCACCCTTGCCTTAGACTTTTAGAATTTAGTAATTCAATATAAATACTAATCTAGATATTAGGTACTAACAAAGAGTTCAAGCTCTAACTATAGTGCCATGTAGCTGAAGTAGCATGAATGTGTTTCTTGTGCATTATGCTTGTAAGATTATATTATTATTAAATGTTAATTCAAAACTGATTTTCTAGTTGAATATAACCCAATGGGGATATCAATAGTACTTTCCTTCTGTTCAGTTGTTTCTTTATCTTGCTTAGTTAGTGTTTTAGAGGATGGTATGATATTGACGTGTGTTTTTTATCTGAATTGATTCCTTGTATTTTTTTTTTAGTTGTAGAATTACAACTTGTTGGTGATGCCAAAAGGTTTCTTTACTTTATTCTTTCAACTAAAAGCAATGAGAATATGTTACTGGCATTGATGTTCGTCAGTAACATTTTAACTACATTAAGGAGCTATACCATGGTTTCAAGACTAAATCTAGACATAATAAGTATATGCGAGTCAAACCATATCAAGACTAGAAAGCCACAATCATACAGAAAAGTTTTGTAGATTTGTTAAACTTGATTTATGTGTATGGTTGTTTGAATCTTAGGAGTGACAATACAGTTGAGTATGAAATTTGCTTTAGGAACAAATTTCATTTAGATGATGAGTTTTTCTTGAGTTTGTACATGCCTGACGTAGTTCACTGATGTTTACCAAGGTGAACATGCCAAGAATGATTGTAGTAAGTCATTTTAACATTTATACCATTTTTGGTTGCAATTGGATGAAAAGGGGTGGGGTTTTGAGGAATGAATTTCTGTTTCACATAGAGAGATATATGCTTGTCATTTTTATGAATGACAAGACCACATAGCCATAGCTTTTTCAGGTGGAAAAGTTAATTTTTTCTTTTGTGAACTCTTCTGGTTGGTGAGTGTTGTTTATGAATGTCAACAAGAAAAAAATCCATGTTTTTCCAATTTAAGTGGTTATTATGTACCTTTGAACCATCCTCCAATGATAAAAGAAATAACACGATTCAACTTTTATCAATGCTTTCTGATGGCAGGAAAAAAACTTGCTTGCAGAATTCTATTCCAGTAAATCCTTATCTGGCATATTCTGATCTTCCCAATTTAATTTTTTAGTATTATGTCAGTTGATGTTGCAATACTTTGTCATAAACTTTCTCTATTCCATATTCTTATGATATCCATATTTCAATTGTTGGGGAAATCTAAAGAAAAATTGAATACCGAAAAAAAGCAACCATACCCTGCAATGTATTCAAGTTGTCATCTTAAATGACTACATGTGTAGCTAACTATATAAATGCATTTAGTTACTTTCTGCTGCTTTATATTTGTGTAGGCTTGTGAAAATGGGAGCTCTTAACTAACCATTAGTTGTGGATAAAGGTGAGGATGGTGTCTCATTACTTGCATGTGGCTTCATGTTGGTGTCGTCCATTTGGCTGCTAATATGACAAGTCTTCTATTTATAGGCATCCTCCTTGAATAGGAGTTTGGATTTTGTAAGCATCAAATATTAAGTCATAATGTTCAATTTTGATTTTATTTAACTTACATGCCTCTTTTCTGTTTATGAATTACAGGGCAAATAGGACTCTTGTTTATATTGTTCGGGTTTGGTGAGAGCTTTTCTTCTACTTTGCATCTCAAAACCATTTCAGTTGGTGCATCAGGTGCACTTTGGACTGCTAGGAGCCATGCTATCAGAGCTAATCATGAATTGGTATCTTTGTGCAAATAAGGTCAACTCTGAATTTATCTCTTTCAAATTCAGAACTTGGAAAGTAACTCGTGAATAGGGCATACACCCAACCAATGATTATGATTTGCTATGGCATAAAACTGTTACAGTAGTTGGTGCCTTATAAACTCGACCCTCTATTTCCACAGATATCTAGGTAATCATAATATTTGCAAACTCCCTTAATAGTTAACTCCTACCCATATTTTTTTAAACTTCCTATTTTGATTTCTTGTATGCCATCCTTGGTTTGAGGCTGCAAGGATGAGAACAAACACTACGCAAGTTGTATCAGTATCTTAATACAGAGGGCATGAAGATGATTTTTAAATATCTTGACAGTTCACTTCATGATTAAAAAGCTGAACCAGTTCATGGAAATAGTTAGAGGTGGAGTGTTTTAGATGATCACTCTCCATTCTCTAATGCAATTAAAGGCCATGGATATAAGTATCATATATTCAACAGTTTGTTTCTACAATAGTAAAAGTTTGTAGAGTGACATCTTAACCGGGTTAGTCAAATTTTTTTCTCATTCAGTCTAGTTGTTTCTATATTTAGTTATGACTTAAGTATGAAAGTGCTAATATTTGTTTTCGCATTTCATCCTCCAAAGTCTGATACCTAAGCTTAACTAAGATATATGATTATCTTCAACCTCAAGTACAAGATAGAATAGGAAAAATATATCAGAGATTGTGACTATGTTCTTCTTCTATATTTTAGGTTTGGGGATCCTAAGCAACCCCGACTCATTTTCCATAAAAGAAATGAGCATTAGTTTTCTTTTACATGATGCGTGACTATATGATAGAATGTCAAACTGGTCACATTATGTCTTATTTTCTAGCTTGTCGTTGTGATCCATTCATATATTAGGTTTACGATTTTGTAGCTTATGGAACCAAGTTTCAGTTGGATGACTATGGTGTACTATTACTCAAATTTGTACGTTTCTCATACTATGCAGGGACATTGTTGCAACTTGTGCTAAGCCCTTTTTTCGGTGATGGTGGCACAGTCAATGGTATTAATAAAAATATCACCATGACTATGCATATTTGATAGAATTAGAATTTGGAATTTGAGGTATTCAACTTTTCATTCCTTTATGATGATCCGATGAGATTCTGCAATATATATTCACGACACTGTATAGTACAACTCCTTATACAATTAAATCTCACTAGTTATTTACAAATTTTTTTGTTTTTGTTTTTGCTTATAGGAGTCTTTTTCTCTTTGTGATCCCAAGGTTCTAGCGGTGAGTACAACTATTTTTAATCTAATAAAAATATCCTTCACATCAAGTATGTTGAACCTGTCATTAACTAATATTTTTCTTGTCTTCTTGATATATTTTCCCGGCGTGAAGATAGAGTTCATCCACACATGCTCCCGAGCCTTTTAAAGATGGTAAATTTGCATTGCAATTGCTAACGTCCTACCTATGTACATGGTCGGATTCTATTTAATAGTATGAATATGAAGAGCCATGTATTGACTTATTTTGGATTCTATGTACTGTGTTGATGAGACTTATTTTGTAAGAATCATGTATTGACAGTTGCACTTTTATATACATGGTTGGATTATATTAATGTTGATGAGATTCTTATATAGTTGGATTTTATTTACTCTTGCACTTTTTAATAGCAGGTACAAATTACAAGTGATACGTAAAGCTAAAAACAAATGAGCAAAAAAAAATTCGTTGATTTTTAATAACACTTTTAATGTGTCATGAGTAATTAATCAACAGCTTTCTAAAGTTGTTGTAGATAATTATGTCACATCATTTTATAAATGTTGTGAAAGAAATTACAACACTTTACAAACTATATAACAACATTTTCTAAACGCTACTAAAGGCGTTACAACAACGTAAAAACGTATATAACCACTTTTTATAAGCGCTATTACAAGATTTACCACAGCGTTCAAAAAAGCTATTGCATAGAGCCAGACTTTTAATAGCATCGACTGACACAGCGTGTCTGACAATGCTATCTTATCCAGTTATAGTCGTTTTTGCATGATGCAAATGAGAATTTGTGGTGTAGTGAAGAGGGTAGCATCCAATAAAAAAACACATCGAAATGGCAGAAGGTGTGATTCGCAACAACGGGAATCTGAAAAGATACAATCAACACAGCCTCGACACAAGCGAGTAACGAGTGTGATGAAAAATACATACAAGCCATATATAACCCTGAAAACAAGTCGAGCAAATATACTGAAGCACATAGCAAAATTGGATAACATCAACTTACCGCTTAGGATGAGAGGAGATCTGGAAGGAAGAAACAAGAGCAAATATTGTTCCTTTCATAAAGATTTTTGGCAAGATACCGAAGATTGCTACAATCTAAAAGATGAAATCGAGCATTGGGTTCAGAAAAGACGACTCGACGAGTTCATCGGAATGTCAGATAAACAGCTCACATGGAAGGAGAAAGCAAATAGCACTGCGAAATCGAAAGAACTGCCAAGAGAGCTAATATACACCTTACACTGTATAGCCAAAAAAAGCAAAACATACAACCTAACAGAAGAAGCGGATAGGAAAATTTCCCACTTGAACTGATTTAAAACAGACAAGCCATTTCATGAATGCACAAAACATGGAGAAGTTTGCATTGACCAACTAATATGATTTGAAGATCCTACCGATAGATGCAAGCTCGACCCGAAACACTAACGAAAAAACTGACAGCAACGGACTCAATCAAACCTCGACGGTTGACACCAAACACGGAGCCAACATCAGCATGATTGGACAATTTGGTGCTTATGTGAGCATGATTGGACAATTCGGTGATGATGTGGGCATGATTGGAAAGTTTGGTGTTGATATGAGCATGATTGGACAGTTTAGTGTTGACATGAGCATGATCGGACAGTTCAGTGTTGATGAAAGCACGATCGGACAGTTTAATGATGATGTGAACATGATCGGATAAGCCAACACTACTAAGTCATCAAATAGAAAAACACCCTGAGTCTGCTAGACATGACAACATATATGACATACGAGGATCGACATCAAGCAAAGGAAGACAAAACAACAAAAACATCAATCTCTAATACGATGATCAACATCAAGCAAAGGAAGACAAAACAACAAAAACATCAATCTCTAATACGAAGACCAATATCAAGCAAAGGAAGACAAAACAAATCGTACTTCAAACCAGCATACATGCTTTAACAGTTAAAGCTGGTGAGAACATCCAAAAGGGAATATCAATAAGATTACAAATTTAGAACCCCCAATTTTTGTGTGGGCGATAGAATAGATACGTGTCTAGTAACAAGAAATCACGATAATTAGATAAATATAAATTTCTGGTCCGATCAACCACGAAGTAAAATTTGGACACCTGAGTCAACTAAACACAAAAACTTTGAATCGATTGAAATGTCGAGTTAACGAAGTGAAGGTTGGACACCCGAGTCAACTCAACACAAAAACTTCAAATCGACTGGAATGTCGAGTTAACGAAGTAAAGGTTGGACACCTCAGTCAACTCAACACAAAAACTTCGAGTCGATTGAAACCTCAAGTTTACAAAGTAAAAGTTGGACACCCGAGTCAATTTAACACAAAAACTTCGAGTCAAACAAGATGTCGAGTTAACGAAGTAAATGTTGAACAGCCAAGTCAACTCAACACAAAAACTTTGAATTGACTGGAATGTCGAGTTAACAAAGTAAAAGCTGGACACTCGAGTCAACTTAACACAAAAACTTCGAGTCGATCAAGATGTCAAATTAACGATGTAAAAGTTGGACATCTGAGTCAATTCAACACAAAAACTTCGAATCAACTTAATGTCGAGTTAACGAAGTAAAGGTTGGACACCAGAGTCAACTGAACACAAAAGCTTTGAATCGACTGAAATGTCGAGCTAACGAAGTAAATGTTGGACACCCGAGTCAATTCAACATAAAAACTTAGAGTCGACTAAAACTTCGAGTTAACGAAGTAAAAGTTGGACACCCGAGTCAACTTAACACAAAAACTTCGAGTCGACTGAGATGTCGAGTTAACAAAGTAAAGGTTGGACACCCGAGTCAACTCAACATAAAAATTTGAATCGAAAGGAATGTCGAGTTAACGAAGTAAAGGTCGGACACCCGAGTCAACTTAACACAAAAACTTCAATTAGACTGAGATGTCGAGTTAACGAAGTAAAAGTTGGACACCCGAATCAACCCAACACAAAAAACTTCAAATCGACTGGAATGTCGAGTTAACGAATTAAAAGTTGACACCCGAGTCAACTCAACACAAAAACTTTGAGTTGACTTAAATGTCGAGATAACGAAGCAAAAGTTGAACAAACAAATCAACTTAACGCAAAAACTTCGAGTTGAATGAAACGTCGACTTAGCGAAGTAAAAGTTGAACAAACAAATCAACTTAACACAAAAATTTCGAGTCAACCAAGACGTCGAGTTAACGTAGTAGATGTTCAATGAACAAGTTGACTTAACAAAAGAACTTCGAGTTGATAGACACGTCAAATCAATGAAGTCAGAATTAGAGGAACAAATCAACATGATTCGAGGAACTACAAGCAAAAGCAAACTCTTTGTAACAAAACAGGAAGGACAATGTTGTCCCACCATTAGATGAATGATGAGCCAAAACACGAAAATAGCTACAAAAAAATTCAAAGCGAAATCCATGACAACTACAACTGAACTGCAAAGAAAAATAAACAACAAAGTTCATTTTATTGATAATACTACTTTGTCACATCCGGAGAAGAAGATAAAGAAGTGGTGGAAGAAACTGTGGCAACTATAGGATTATCACTCATAGGAACAGGGGAAAGACTATCTTCGGGAAAGGGAGAAAGAAATGTCTCTGGGGTGTTCGAGGGTAAAGGAAGCAATGGATCCTCAACTACTGGAGCAGATTCTTCAACATCATCGTCCTAGAAAGCTTCAGCAACCAAGTGATGGTACCTAGACAAATCTTGGCCAAGCCCTTAAATATAGTCAAGAAGCTCAACTCGTCCGTCAACAACTCACTTCCAATCGTCGGCTTCGATAATACGGAGCTTATCCTTGGCAGCAATGAGTTCATTTTTTGTCGCGGCAAGCTGCCCTTCAACGGTGGAAAGTATACTGGAAGTATCTGCCTTGACATGATCAAGCGCAGTAGTTATCTGTTCCATCCACCTCTCAGCGATATCACAAATAACGGATTGTTCCACTTCAGCACAAAAAGCTCCATCAAAAGTTTCCTTCTCAGCGAATAACATTTTTTCCACATCCCGTAGACGGATACGAACCCCATCCAACTTCGCTTTCAAAGAATCAAGCTCAGCAGCAAATTCATCCCGCATATTTTTTGCCTCAATCAACGACTTTAGGGAAGGCCCAGCAACAGTGTCGGCAACCTCCTCTCCAAAGAAGCCACTTGATCACGACCAACTCGATAGACCGAGTCCATCACCCTTGCATAAGCGAGATGATTCATCCCATCCATTATCTACTCAAGACCATGATCAATGTGATCAAATGGATCCTGTATGGGCATCGAAGGCCTTTCCACTAACCGCTTATGCCATTCATTTACCAACCTGCATACACAGTTTTGCACGTCAAGTTGAGTGAACCATCAAAATTTGTCATCCGACATTGATACGTGATGCAGTCATTTTTCACTCTCTACTTTAACCTTGACCTGCAAACTTGCTGACCTGCACAAGGAACACACGTGAGCCGTGGACCATCGTTGTGGTGGTCAATGGCACTTCAATGCTAAAGTCAGACAGGGATCTGAGGAAGGTGTAATGTTGTAAACAAGGAATTTGTAGCGTACCTTAACTTACCAACATCATGTCTTATATATAGTGTTTGAGTCCTAGTTCGACCAGGCCATCGATGGCGTAGTTTAGGCCATCATGTCTTATATCTTTGTGGAAATCCTTTTCTAATTAGGAGTCGTGTCATGGAGGAAAGTTTCACTGTTAGCCTTGTGCTCCTAGATACATGGGAGATAATTCCTGTTTCAAGAGAAGTTTGTAGATAGAAGTCTCCATGTGTGACATATACTCTGGAATTTGCTTCCTAGTTGGAAGCAAAAAACTGTTGTATTTGCCCGACAGAAGCTGATGCTCGAGATACTTGCCTTAGCAGGGTTACGAGTATTGAGGATAGCTGTGAGACATGTGGGATTAGTAGGCTGTAAGAATCTGAGTCCGTTTGGCGGACTGCATTAGGTGAGCTTAGAACTGCTTGGGCTGGATCAGTGTTGGGCTGACGGTCATGCTCGATATTCTTCGAGATCATCATGACACGTGTACGGCGCAGAGTTGGGTCAGTTGTGGTGTATCATCAGCTACTCCTCCCGAGTAAGTGGGGTGTTTAGTCGGTCAACTGACTCTATGAAAAGCAATTGTACCGTCGTGATGATTGAACCCGCAACGCTATCTCGAGCGACGCATAGTATTATTAGATACATGGCTGCTCAAGGAGAAAAAGTATGATTTGTTTTCTTTATAAATATTCACCGTTCGAGGAAGATTTCTCTTGTTCTTATCTATGTTGTTTCTTCAAGCGATCATGTTGCTATAAAGTTTGATTTGTTCTTTCTATCGATGGCAGATAGTGTTGAATTTACTTCAAAGGATTTGTTGTCCTTTACTTGCCTCAAGCTTTTTGAGGATAGCGTGATTGATGAAACCAAGTTAATCAGGATTCAAAATTTATACCATATTCTAGGGGATCTTGAAATCATTCTCGCGTTCGGAGATAGGGTTCCAACTACACCCCCTCAGGGGTATATAGCGTTGCATCGGGGCATGTTTGAATCGGGGCTCCAATTTTTAGTTCCTGACGACGTCTGACGTTTCTTCCTTTCTCTTCGTATGCCTCACGCTCAAATGGTTCCAAGCCGGTTCAAGATTCTGATTGCGATTCTTCTTAGGGCGCATGATGTTGTCCTTCGTTTGACCCCAGTGGTAGTCCATCATATGACCGCCGCTCGGATGGATTCTAGGAGCCTTTACATACAGAATTGCCCTGTTTGCTTGCGTTTAGCAGCAGATGACATTAAACCCTGGGAGAGGTATTGTTTTCTGGCTTCAGTGAATTCTTCATACTTCGGGCTCGGGGGTCGTCGAGTTCCCAGATACTTTCAGTTTGACCTTCGAAAGTTTTTTGGTTGATGGCGTTTTCTTCCATTCCCAGATGTGATTCTACTTTGATGTCGTTTATTTTTTTTTAGGAAAGTTTGCAGTCTTGACTCTCACTAAGGAGAAAATACGGATAGAAATTTGTTTATCAAACTCCCATTGAAGTCCGTTGATGAGATCATAATTATAGGTAATGTTGTACGGAACGGGTTGCTATGGTGTTCCCACAACATTCTTGTTGTGCTGGGTTCACCGGCTGAAGGGGTTCTTAGTCGTTGTTCGAGAAAGAGGAGTTTGTTCATTCCTAGCTCAACTAGGTTAGCAGAATTGGAGGCGTGCGTGCTTCATGTTGTAGTTCCAAAAAGAAGGCAGTCCTATAATCGTGCGGTCTCTACTTTTGGACTGTTATGTTCTGCTCAAGTGACAATTTCAGGGGACCATCGTCTTTTGTTCGATGCTGCTATTCCCCCTTTGACTTGGAGGGAGAGCACATTGGACCGTGTGTTGACGTTTCGGGTCACCATGAGTCTGAGGCAGATGATTGCGCCCTTGAACCACATGGTTTCGTTGTGCTGCATCCCAAAGCTCACGAGCGAATCCTTGCTTTGGAGAAAGCTTTTGCAGACCTGCGGGTGTCGTATTCGGATGCTCTCTACCGGGTGGATTCCTTGATTGGGCGATTGCAAAGCTTCGGTACTGCCACAAACTTGGAAGTCGTGCGCGCCGCAGTGTATGCCTTTGAAGTAGAGTTTCTGCATATAAGGTCTCAACTAAAGTCGGGCAAATCTGATTTGGCTTCAACTCATGCTAAAATAGGGCGAACCCGGGCCGAGTTGGAGCGCCTTGACGTTGATGTTTACAAGTGGTCATCTGATTGCAAGCCCAAGTTGTTGAGAGAAAGGGGCAGAGATAGAATGGGTCGTCGTACGATGGTAGCTTGAGTCTGAAGTCCCTGAGGGGCTTCACCGTGTTTGCGAGGCAGAATGCTTACTGTCGGAGAAGCGTTCGCATTATGCTTTCCTGGTAGGCGCGGTGGATTTGACATTTTTTGATGGAAGCCGTTAATCTCTTCAGAGGTCATTCGGGGAGATTGGAGCTTCTGGAGCTTATCAGAAAAGAGCATCCCAACATCGACCTTGACTTCGCTCGTTATAGGAGGGTTGCTTTCATACCCATCTCTCAAGAGGAAGGTTCTGGCTCCGCAGAACAAGCTGCTGAGGAAGTTGTTTCCCTTCTTCCTTCTTTAAAATAGTTGTAACGTCCTTCCGGACAAATCAAATTTTAATAAAAGCATTGTTTTGTGTTGTACCGTCGTGTTTTCGTTAGAAGTTTCGCAGACTATAGAATTAGTACTATCGAGCCCAGCTGTCGGCAAACAATTGAGTTGTATCGAAAGTGACTGCTTTTGGCTGCTATTTTTTATGGGTGAGCCATTGTTGTCCGCATATTGCAGACTCTGGACTGAGATGCTCCAAAAACTGTTATCTTTCAGAAAGCATTGATCGCTCGTCCGGTTGTCGTGCGTAAGAATGCCAATAAAACATTGGCTTAATTGATTATCGTCATCTATACGCGACAGACTAGGTGTTGAGAAATTGAAGCTGTTGTCATTAATCGCAGACTGACTGAGCTTACCTGATAAGTTAGGTGATCATTGTCTGTTAGAGAGCAATGATCTATTGGCGAGTCATCGTCATCAGGTGTGTGGGTGCTAACTAGACTCTTACTTCCTTGACTGTCGTCGCACACACGCAGCAAACTAGGCATTAGGCACTAGAAGCCATCATCATCAGTCGCAAACTGACTATGCTTACCTGGTAAGTTCGACAATCATTGTCTGTTAGAGAGCAATGACCCCTTGGTGAGTCACCGTCATCAGGCGTGTGAGCGCTGACAAGACACCCACTTCCTCGGCTGTCGACGCCCGCGCGCAGTGTACTAGGCGTTGGGCATCCGAAGTCGTCGTCATCAGCCGCGAACTGATTAAGCTTACTTGGTAAGTTTAGCGATCATTGTCTGTTAGAGAGCAATGATCCCTTGGCGAGTCGTCATCATCAGACATATGAGCGCTGACTCGACTCCCACTTCCCTGGTCGTCGTCTCCAATACGCAGCGGACTGGGCATTGGGCACCAAAAGTCGTCGTCATAAGTCGTGAACTGACTATGCTTACTTGGTAAGTTCGGCGATCATTGTCTGTTAGAGAGCAATGATCCTTTGGTGAGTCATTGTCATTAGGTGTGTCAGCGCTGACTAGACTCCCACTTCCTTGATTGTCGTCATCCGCGCGCAGTGGACTAAGCGTTGGGTACCAGAAGTAATCATCAGTCGTGAACTGACTAAGCTTACCTAGGAAGGTCAGTGATCATTATCTGTTAGAGAGCGATGATCCCTAGGCTAGTTGTCATCATCAGGCGTGTGATCGCTGACTAGATTCCCACTTCCTCGGCCTTCGTCGCTCGCGCGCAGCGGACTAGTCATTGGGCATAATATTCGAGTCTGGTCATAGCGGGGATGATCGGAGGTCGAGTTGGTCATAATGGGCACCAGTGGAAGTTTAGTAAAAGCAAATATTTTTATTGATAATATTTTTAAGACGTTCTACATTTCATGGTTGTTTAAGGTCGTCGCCATTTACGTTTTCCAACCAGTACATCCCCGGCCTGTTGACCTTGGTTACTCTGTAGGGTCCTTCCCAGTTTGTTTTCTTTGGTATTTTGATGGGTATTCCTGAGTATCCAATCTCCCACCTCGAGTTCGCATGGCTTGACCTTCTTATTGTAGTATTGCTCTATTCGTTGCTGGTAGGCAGCTATCTTGGTGGAGGCTAGATCTCGTTTTTCTTCGAGGAAGTCTAGTCCAACGCGCAAGGCTTCGTTGTTACCGTCTGGTCTGAACTCCTCCATTCGGAAGGTTGGCACTTTGAGTTCTACCGAAACCATAAGTTCTAACCCGTATGCTAGGGTGAAGGGTGTTTCTCCGATAGGGAATATTTTAGTTGTCTGGTATGCCTAGAGTATTCCTTGTAGCTCTAGAACCCATTTCCTTTTGGCCGCGTCAAGCTTCTTTTGATCGCCTCCAGGATTGCTCATTTGGTGATCACCACTTGGTCGTTGGCTTGTGAGTGCTCTGCCGAAGAGAAATTATGATTGATGTTCAAACTTTTGCATAGTTGTTTTAACCTTGATACCTTCGAATTGAGTTTCGTTGTCGCTGACCAATACTCTGGGGATGCAAAATCTGCAGACGATGGTGGTCCATATGAATTTTTCTACCTGGACATGCTCTATCTTGGATAGAGGCTCGACTTCGACCAACTTGGTGAAGTAATCGACAACCACAAGAAGGAACCTTTTACCGACTGAAGCTGGGAGCGGTCCGACAATGTCCATCCCCCATTGCGCAAATGGCCACGGACTCATCATCAGTGTCAGTGGCTAGGCATGCATGTGTGTGTATGGCGCGAACCTTTGACGTTTGTCACACTTGCGGACAGTATCTTTGGTGTCTCATTGCATTGTCGGCCAATAGTATCCTAGGGGTTTAAAGCTTTGTGGGTGAGGGTTCTCCCGCCCAGATGATTTTCGCATATACCGGCGCGGATCCGTTCCATGACCTGACTTGCCTCTGAAGGTGACAGACATCGGAGCAGGGGTCCTGTCACTAATTTCCTGTATAACTTGTCATTTAAAAGAGTGCATATCGCTGCTCTGTTTTTAAGTCTTCTAGCTTTGACTTTCTCAGACGGTAGGGCTTCGGTTGCAATGTATTCGAGGATCAGAGTCATCCAATTTGGTGATGCATCTGCAACACAAACATCTCTAGATTCTTCTTAGTCGAGGCTTGATTGCCCTTGGTATTCAATGAGACAGCTCGAGACTTTAACAGAGTCTGAGGCTTCCTTGGCTAGTGCGTCAACTCTTTTATTGTCGTCTCAAGGACATTGTACGAGCTCGCACCTCTTGAAACCGCTCATTGCATAAAGTGCCTTTTCGCGACAGGCTATCATGTGGGGGTCCTTGCTGTTGAAATCTCCTTTGACTTGGTTGACAATCAGTCTTGAGTCGTTGTATTTGACCTCGTTGTTTGAAGTGAAAAGTCGAATCTGACGGTTTTTTTCGAGAGTGAAACCACTGGGAAAGTGGAGTGTGATCTCGGCTCCACTTGCTTTTCCCATTGATGATCCGTCACAGCACAAGGTCCACTTCTTGATGCTTGAATCCAAGGTCTGGTGATCTTTATTTGGTTCTTCTCCACCGGTGAACTCGGCGATGAAATCCGCCAGTGCCTTGGCTTTAATGGCAGTTCTTAGGGCGTAGCTTATGTCAGACTTCCCGAGTTCTTCTGACCATTTCACCATCCTGCTGGATAACTTTGGTTTATGCAATACCGAGCGGAGTGGATGCTTGGTTAGAACTGTTATAGAGTGGGCCTGAAAATAGGGCCTCAATTTCTTAGAGGATACAGCCAGTGCCAGGGCAAACTTTTCCTGGTCCGGGTAGTATGCATTTGCTTCCATGAAGGTTTTGCAGGCATAATACACTGGTAGTTGGGTCCTCCCATTGTATCGTATGAGGGCTGAGTTGACGGCATGCTTGGAAACAGACAAGTATAAATAGAATGTTTCCCCGTCGCTAGCTTTGAGAGTAGTTTTGGACTCCCCATGTATGCTTTCAGGCTTTGAAAGGCTTGTTTGCACTCATTGTTCCATGAGAACCTTTTGCTTCCTCTTAGTATTTTAATGAAACTTAGTAAGTTGTTACCCGATGTAGCGTCCGCGATCTGATCAATGTGGGGGAGCAGGAAATTTTCCTTCGAGAAGATTTTGTTTAGGTCCATGTAGTCTACACACACTCTTCATTTCCCGTTTTTTCTTTTTTACAAGAACAATATTTGCCAACCAGTCTGGGTAGCGCGCTTTTTAAATCATGTCCGCGTTGAGTAACTGCTACACCTCCTAATTTATAATCGCGTTTCTCTCGAACGCCATGGGCCTATTATTATGCCGTACGGTTTTCCTCGTGGGATCCACCTCTAGGCGATGAGTGATTATTGACAAGTTGATTCCCACCATGTCTGGCATGGTCTAGGCGAAGATGTCCTGGTTTTTTTGTAGCAACTTCGTGAGTTGTTTCGCCAAATTCTTGCTCAAGCGAAAGCCTATATGGATAGCTCTACTGTTGAAAAGGTTGTCGAGGTAGACTGTGATGGTTTTTTCTCCAGTTGGTCGGCATTGGGCCTGCCTCGAGGGCTTACAAGAGCCTCGTCGTCTAGGATATGTTGTTCTCCCTCTGTTTCTTGAGCGAGATTGAGAGACATCTTGGTCACGGGGCCAACTGCTAACTGAGAATCGTCTGGTAAAAGTGCCGTCATGCACATGCATTCTCTAGCGATCGCGTGGTTGCCTCTTAACGTACCAACCACTTAGTTTATCGGGTACTTTATGCACTGATGTAGAGTGGAGATTGTCGCTCCCATTTGGTGTATCCAGGGTCTCCCCAGAACTGCATTATATGTTGAAGATGCGTCGATCACTATGAACTCTTGAAACAGAGTTTTTTTAGTTGGCTTATCTCCTACTACTACTGTCAGCTATATTTTTCCCATCGAAAAGCGTTTTCACCGCTGAAATCAATCATTAGATGGTTATCGGGGGTCAGTGATATTTCCTTTAGTTGCATGCTGTGGAACATGTGGAGAAACATGACGTTCAATGAGCTTCCAGTGTCCACCAGGGATCTCCTTACTTCTCAGCCTGCAAGAGAGATCGTTATTACCAAGGCATCATTATGCGGGAGTTGGATGCCCTGGAGGTCTTCGTTTGTAAATTCTAGTTGCTCGGGATGGTCATGCCTCTAGACGCGTGGTGCTAGTGGTTCACCGCATATTGCTTGGACTCTCATATCTCTAAGAGCCATTTTCCTAGACCTGTTTGATAGTTCGGATTCGGAGTGGGCTCCATGAAGCACGCATATTGCATTTGCCGATTCTCCTTTTCCCCTTCTGTCGGGGTATTTCTCACTGAACCTAGCTTTACTCCTGGTTGTCCGTTATTCTTCTAGGGCGATGTCCACCATATTTATTGGTGGGTCCAGAGTTAGGAAGTTATAGAACTTCCCCTTCCCCAGACCATCTATGAAGGCCAAGACAGTCGTCTTGTCATTGCACACGTTGACGACAATTAGATCATTGCTGAAGCGAGTTAGGTACGCCTTCAGTGTCTCGTCAAGCCTGTGTTTCATTGACTTGAGCGTCTTCATTATCAATAGGAGTTGTTGTATAAAAAATGATATTGGATCCCTTTCGAGGTTCATCAGTGTTGCTACTGTTTCGGGAACGTGAGCTTGGTGCCTGTACGTTGCTTGCATCATTGCGAGCGGTGAAGTAGTGCCAAGCTAAGCGTTCGACGTGTCCCCTCATTTTCTATTGTTGTGTGATCTGGAGGTCACCATTTATTTGTATCCCAAAGAGAAATGATGCTAGTGAAAGGTTAGAAACTTTATCGTCCCCACGGACGACGCCAAATTGATGTAGTCATTTTTTGCTCCCTGTTTTAACCTTGACCTGCAAACCTGCTAACATGCACAAGGAACGCACGTGAACCACGGACCACTGTTGTGGTGACCGATGGCACTCCAATGCTAAAATTGGACAAAGATTTGAGGAATGTGTAATTCTGTAAACAGGAAATTTGTAGCGTACCTTAGCTTACCAACCTCATGTCTTATTTATAGTGTTAGAGTCCTGGTTTGATTAGGCCATCGATGACGTAGTTTAGGGAAGAAGATCTTCGTGGAGATACTTCTCTAATTAGGAGTCGTGTTGTGGAGGATGTTTCCATGTCAGCCTAATACTCCTAGATACACATGAGATAGTTCTCATTCCGAGAGTAGTCTATAGATATAAGTCTCCATGTGTGACATATACTCTAGAATTTGCTTCCTAGTTGGAAGCAAAGAGCTATTGTAATTGCCCGTCCAAAGCTGATCCTCGAGATACTTACCTTAGCAGCACTTACGAGTACTGAGGATAGTTGTGAGACACATGGGCTTAGCAGGCTGTAAGATTCCGAGTTCGCCTAGCGGACTGCATTGGGCGAGCTTAGAACCGCTTGGGCCGAATCAGTGTTGGGCTAACACTAGGGCTTGCCATTCTTCGAGATCATCATGACCATGTACGATGCAGAGTTGGGACCATTTTGGTGTATCATCAATATGGATATCTTTTGGGCCAGGGTTAGTCCAACCAACCCATGGATGAAGAACACTAGGATTCGGAAACACTGAAAGAACCACCACCAATAGTTGGACGAGTAAAAGCAATAGCAGTAACAACAAAAAAATTGTTTTTACCCTCCCGTCGAGAAGCGTCCGTGGAGAGGGCAGGACTATCATAAATGAAGAGAGCAGGAAAACCTTGACGGATATGAGAAAAAACTAAGAACCCGGCTATTTCGCTAACATCAATAGAAGGAAAAGGAAAGTGAACCTTGAAACTCTAACCACTACCAATGTCTTTGGACGGATCCACCACTAGCTGAAACATTTTATCATTGATAACTTGGGGATCATCATTAGACAACTCAGTTGTGTCCGAGACACCATAAGCAGAAATAAGCCTTTTTTCATTATCATCTAATGGACGAGTAGTCTCCTTCTCGCTTCTCTCCAACGCCTCCTCGGCCTCCTCCGCCCTTTTTGCAACATCGTCGTGTGGAGGAATTGGACAAGAAGCAGCCTCCATAACATCCTGAACAGTATTCAGACGAGACGTAATCCGAGCAGACTCATGAGTAGAAAGTCGATTTTTCCTCGAAACCCAACTAGGATCTACCCACAATCACCTTGACGGACTCGTGGACCTCACAAGCTTTCTTTTTTCTGGAAGCAGGAACTGTGACATTACCAAAAGTGTCGAGATCCGTAACACGCTTGTCCAAACTCACTTCCCAATCAATGCTAGCACACTAACGGCAGCATGAATAGCCAGCGAACAGCAAAGCCTCAACACGAGAATCATTAAACAAAGCTCATTCCGCTTTATTCATAGTGTACAAAACACTAATCTCTAGGATGCCCTTGAAAAGAAATGCCTCCACAACAAATCGGTGAAGCTTCAAGAAGCGGTCACTGATCCTCTCATCCTAACAATCAACTGAAAATTCTTTCGTTGATCGGGTTCTCAAGATAATCGAAAACTCAAACGACCTCGCAGTTGGAAATAACCTGTAATATCTGTGTTTTCAAAAAAAAAAAAAAAAAAAATTGGTCAGGTCGTACTCAGTTATTGTGGTGGGGGCCCATAGCCACCCACCCTTTAAACACAACTCCCCCTCCTCTTTTCTTTCTTCTCGTTTTTTTTCTCTCTTTTCCAGGGAGCGAGTTCTCTCGACCTCGACACTTCTTCTCCAGTAGATTTTTGGCAGTTTTGTTGATTTCTTCCCCCAAATCTCACCTCCTCCTCCTCATTTCTTCCACTCTTCGTTCCCTCTTCGTTTCTCTGTTGTTTTTTCACAAGGAAAAAATATATATATATATATATATATATAAACAGTTTTCATTTGGGTTTGGTGTTGGATTTGTTTGATTGGTTTCCATAGCTCCGATCAGACGTGGATGGGCCTTGGTGGCGTCATTGGAAGCCCTTAGAACCGACATGCAAGGTAGATTTTGGGGTTGGCCAAAATTTTCAAAAAATCAGGGTGCATGTTCGTTTTGAGGATTCTTCGGCGTGAATCCGGGCTTTGGGTGCGTGGGTGAGCCTCACATTCGTGACTCCGAGTGTTCTTAGACCCATTTCCAGCCTATTGTGCAGTTTGGAGGCGATCAGACCAGAATAGGGAAGGTTTCGGCGCGTTTTCGCCAAACTTTGGGTTTCGGCGGGGTGTTTGCCGAATTTTTATTGCCTGTAAGTTTTTCTTTCAGTCACGCGCCGCTTGTAATTTATTTATTTTTTCAGTTTTTCGGCTAGTTTACTCATTTTCGAGTCCGCCTTGCAGTTTTAAAAATTTCTGTGGTCCCGCATTCGTGGTTTTGCGAGTTAGGAGCTTCGACCGGTAGGAATTGGGTTTTGAAAATCCATTCCGCCCAGGTGAGTGGAATTATAATATTTATTTTGAGAAATAATTATTTTAAATCCTAAATTTAATTTTTACATTATACCGTCGATTGGGTATAATTGAATCCAAATCCGAAATTCAGGGTTTTCAGATATTTCGATGATTGTGTCGGTTATTTGTGAATGAATTACGTATTGGGTTTTCTGAAAGCATGATATACTTGAATGAAATCGAATAGTAAATGAATTTTGGGTGTGATTAAGCTTTGGTGTAATGACATTGGACTTGTATGCTTCGTTTTCGAGTTTGCATAGTATGTCATATTTTACCGTGGATTGCCGAGTCTTCAGCATGTATGATAATTGACTCGAATAAATTTATCGTGGTGAATTGGGTCATGTTGGGACCCTGGCATAGACGTGGTTTTATAAAAATTGCCGAATTGATTATGATTGCACGTCTGTTACCTTTGATTATGTACAGACTCGTCATTTGTGCATGTGGATGTTAGTATAAGTGTTTTTACCCCGCTATAATGCATGTTGTGCCGATGCTTAGGAGCTTGCTCGAGATGACTCGCACTAGACATTGTGGACGCTATTGCATGTGGCAAGCTTGCTGAGGTGCGGGGAGCTCTCGCACGCACTTGCCACTATAGAGTGCAGTAGGACGGGTCCCGGAGGACGTGCTTTGGAGATTACTCTATTCACTTTCCCTCCCTGCGCGCTTGAGTTTGATTGTGTTAGGTTGGCCGTGTTAGGCCAGTCGTTCGAGATGTTTGAGTTTGTATCCTGGCAGATGGTACCCCATTAGGATACAAACAAGCCTGAAGTGGTACTGGTGCACGTTGTGGGATGTGTCTGGGTGAGACACATTCATAGGGTATGCGGATACCTACGATATGAGACACTTATACAAAATTTTACAGAATTTTTGGTTTCAACCTGATTGCTATACCTAGGAGACTAGGAAGAATTATGAGATTGTCTTTATTTCCATCGCTTGATATTTACCATGTTTGAATCACGTGTAATGATCGGCATATATTGTAAACTTGTAGTTATTGTGGAATCTGAAATGTTTGTGTTGTTGCTTGAACTTAGAAACATTATCCTTAGAGACACGGTGTGATCTAGACTTTAGAACTTGTTGCTTATTCATTGTTGTGTGGCATGAATTTTCCTTGTTTATAATTCTATTATTTGTATTTAGTTCGCTCGCACCAGCTAACTTTGTGCTTTGCTGACCCCGCAAGGGGTGTGCTTCTATTGGAGTGCAGGCAGTGTTGGTGTTCCTGCTGAGCGTGGCGCGTAGGCCCCATTTTCCGTTGTAGGCGCGTTTTGTGGTGTTTGGTGATGTCCACCCTGTACGGGTATGTTTTGCTTCCTCTGTGTTATCAGGTGTACTATACTGCTATACTAGATGCTTGTATATTGGTTTTGTCATTATGACTCTGGCGGGGCGAATCAAATATACTTATTTTGTTCAAATTTTATCGTAGTTTTTATTTCCGTTTCATTTTCGTATCAAGAATGTGTTATATTATGATGTTGTGGCCGGTTACGATCCTCCTGTGTTACGGGTTATTTCACGAATCGACACGCTGCGATTCCCGTGGCGGGTCGGGGCGTGACAGAGATTGTTATCAGAGCCATTGTTTACCGGTTCACCTAGAACATCATCGTATACCACTTTCTTGAGTGAATTGGGTAGATGAGTTAGGATTTTTGTTGTGTTGTTTGGTGTATTGTATGTGTGTTTTCTTTTACGTAGAGGTTGGGTGATGGCACGTGGTAAGAGATCCCACGGTGAGGGATCAGGCACTGCTGGAGAGGATGTCTCTCAGGCTTTTATGGAAATGATGACCCAGTTGGCACAGAATATGAGGTAGGGCAGTTAGTAAGAGGATCCGTTTACTCGGCGCAACAGGGATTTCGTCAGCTTGGGTGGTGAAAGATTTGATGGTACTGGAGATTCTCTAGCTGCGGATCGGTGGATCCTTAAGGTAGAGCTCATATTTGAGAGGATGGTGTTGACACCTATACAGCGTACTGAGTTAGCAGCACACCAGTTTGACGGAGAGGCTATGTACTGGTGGGATTCAGTGAGGCAGAGCCGTGACGTGTCAGAGATGCAGTGGGATACATTTTGCCAGGTGTTTGAACAACATTTTTTTCCTGATTCTGCTAGAGCTGAGATAGTGGACAGGTTTCTACATTTACAGCAGGGTTCTAGATCAGTTTCTGAATACTTGGTCGAGTTTACACAGTTGAGCCGCTATGCCACTTGTTTTATAGATACTCCAGAGAAGAAGAACAGGAAGTTTTTGAGTGGTCTGAACCCGTTCCTAAGGAAACAGTTGATGGTGATGATTGATCGTCCTTTTGAGATATTAGTGGACGTCACTTTGAGTCAGGAGCGAGTGGACGCCGAGTGTAGACAAGAGACTTTGGTTCGACGAGCTAGAGGTTCAGAATGCAGTCAGAGGTTTGGCCGAGGAAGCCAGAAAATTGAGCCGGCACAGTAGCCAGAGCGTGACGCTGTCCAGCAGAAAGACCCTGGTAGAGCCCAGTTAGGACTGGCAGAGACCGCAGAGGTGACAAACGTTCTCGAGGAGATCATCGATAGCAGCAGCAACAGAGACAGCCTAGGTGGGGTGGTCAGACAGGAACTACGAACGGTTGCTTCACTTGTGGTCAGGAGGGACATGTAGCCCGTGATTGTCCAAGAGGTCAGACAAATCGATGGGAGCATGTAGTTGGTTATACTTGTGGACAATTGGGGCACTTTTCTAGACTTTGTCCTCAGAATAGGGATGGACCAGCACAGCATAGGGCGCCTCAGGGACAGTTAGCACCTGCGCCTGGAATTGGTCAGAGAGTCCATCTCCCAGCACCGCCTGTTCGCCTAGAAGCTATTCCCGGTCAGGGAAATGTTGAGGGTATGTTATTATTATTTTTATAGTAGTTGTGTGTGCCAGATGTAGTAAGATTTGTGTTATGTGCATTATGCGTAGGAAAAATTGCATGTTAGTGTGTTGTTATGTGATTCAGGATACATGTGTTGTGTGCCAGGTTTTGTGCATTCGTCGTCTTCCCTGTTGAGGGCCCTTTTCGATACAAAAGCATCTAGGTCTTTTATTTCTAGACAGTTGGTTGTTACAGACAACCTTGAGGTAGTGCCTTTGCCGGAGCCCCTGTGCGTTGTGTCTCCCTTGGGCAAATCGTTTTGGTTGTGGGAATATTGTCCCCGTTTCGATTTTTCCTTGTTGGGGTACAACTTTGTGTTTGACTTTATTGTTTTGGGTTTTGAGGGCTATCATTTGATTCTAGGGATGGATTGGTTGTCCAATCATCCGGTGATCATTGATTGCTTTCATAGGACAGTGATGTTAGCGCCACCTGATGTTTCGCCTCGTGTGTTGGCTTGTGAGCCCGATTCGGTTTCTTTGATGTCGAGTTTTCTTAGCTCTCTTGAGATTTCTTGTCCCGACACCAGCTCTGTAGAGGTTGTGTGTGAGTTCCCTGATGTCTTTCAGAAGATTCCTGGTATCCCTCCTCGTTGTGAGGTAGAGTTTCGGATTGACTTGGTTCCTGGTACTGCACCTATATCTAAATCAGCGTACAGGCTTGCTCCTAAGCAATTGGAAGAGATGAAAGTACAGCTTGATGAGTTGCTTCGTAAGGGATTTATTCGGCCGAGCAATTCACCTTGGGGAGCTCCAGCAATATTTGTATCCAAGAAGGATGGATCATTGAGGATGTGCATAGATTATCGAGATCTGAATAAAGTGACCATCAAGAATAAGTATCCATTGCCTCGAATTGATGATCTATTGGATCAGTTGAGGGGAGTCGTAGTGTTTTCACAGTTAGATTTGCAGTCTGGGTATCATCATATGAGAGTTGAGGAACATTCCATTCCGATTACCGCTTTTCGGACCCGTTATGGCTTGTATGAGTTTCCAGTCATGCCATTTGGATTGACAAATGCACCAGCTTTCTTAATGGATTTGATGAATAGATTGTTCAGTCCATACTTGGACAAGTTTGTGGTAATCTTCATTGATGATATCTTAGTGTACTCAAGGAGTTTAGAGGAGCACAGAGAGCAACTTCGCATTGTTTTGCAGACACTTAGAAAAAATCAGTTGTATGCGAAGTTCAGTAAGTGTCATTTCTGGGAGCCTGAAGTTCGATTTCTTGGGCATGTTATTTCTAGTGGAGGTATTGCAGTGGATCCCGATAAAGTCGAAGCAGTGAAGTCTTGGAGACGACCGAGCATTGTGACGGAGATTCGTAGTTTTCTGGGTTTGGCTGGTTATTACCGACGGTTTATCGAGAATTTTTCCCTAATTGCGGCACCACTCACTCAGTTAACTAGGAAAAATGTTCCTTTTGTATGGTCAGAAAAGTGTGAAGAAGCGTTTGAAACTTTGAAGCTTCGGTTGACTTTAGCACCAGTGTTGACTATTCCGACACCTGGTAGCCGGCTGGTGCTATTTACTGATGCTTGCGGTACAGGATTGGGTGGAGTGTTGATGCAAGGCAAGAAGGTCGTAGCCTATGCATCTCGACAGTTGAAACCCCACGAGCGGAGATATCCGACACATGATTTAGAGTTGGCAGTCGTAGTCTTTGCTTTGAAGATCTAGAGACATTATCTGTATGGTGAGAGGTTCGAGTTGTTCACAGATCACAAGAGTTTGAAGTACCTATTCACTCAGAGGGAATTGAATATGAGGCAACAACGATGGGTTGATTTCCTTAGCAGCTATGACTTCGGGATACAGTATCAGCCTGGTAGGGCCAATGTGGTTGCAGATGCCTTGAGTAGGCGACATGCAGTGATGGCAACCATGATGATTCAGGAGTACCGAACACTTGAGCCATTGGTTTCATTTGCAGTTCAGCCTACTTTCAGTACAGAAGGCAACATGATAGCGGGTTTAGCAGTTTATCCATTGTTGATCAATAGAGTGGTGGAAAGACAAACCTCTGATCCAGTGATTACGAGGCAGATAGCAGATTTGGTAGTGGACACATTGGATGAGTGCCCTACCGATTGGTCAGTGGGTTCTGATGGAGGGTTGCGGTTTCGTGGGCGGCTTTGTGTTCCGTCTGATGAGGAGTTGCGAAGAGATATCTTACAGGAAGCTCATAGATCTCATTTCACCATTCACCCCGGTGGAACAAAGATGTATCGATATTTGAGACGTTCTTTCTGGTGGCGTGGCATGAAGAAAGACATTGGAGAGTTTGTGGCATGGTGTGCGACTTGTCAGCAGGAAAAGTCGAGCATCAGAGTCCGTCTGGGTTATTGCATCCATTGGATATCCCGACGTGGAAGTGGGAGTATATCACTATGGATTTCATCGATGGACTTCCACGGTCGAGGAAAGGTAATGAGTCGATATGGGTCATTGTTGATCGGTTGACGAAGTGTGCACATTTCATTCCTGTTAGTAAGAATCGGACGTCAGACAGTCTAGCGGTGTTGTTCATTCGGGAGATAGTCCGCCTTCATGGGTCGCCTGTTTCGATTGTATCCGACAGAGATCCGCTTTTCACTGCCCACTTCTGGCAGAGCTTTCAGCAAACTATGGGTACTAGATTGGACATGAGTACAACTTATCATCCACAGACAGATGGCCAATCTGAGCGAGTGAATCAGGTAGTGGAAGACATGCTTAGAGCATGCATTTTAGACATTGGGGGCAGTTGGGAAGATCACCTACCGTTATGCGAGTTTGCGTACAACAACAGCTACCACGTAAGTATTGGCATGGCACCGTTTGAGGCACTCTACGGACGACCGTGTAGGTCCTCTGTTTGTTGAGCAGAGATTGGAGAGTCGGTTGTGATGGGGCCGAATGTGATCAGAGAAACTACTGAGAAGATTGAGCTGATTAGAGCGCGTTTGTTGACATCCCAGAGTAAACAGAAGAGTTACGCTAATAGGAGGCGTAAGGAGTTAGAGTTTGATGTTGGTCACAGGGTTATTTTGAAAGTTTCCCCGATCCGCGGAGTTGTTAGGTTTCGAAGTCGTGGGAAACTTGCACATAGGTATGTAGGGCCATATGAGAATACTGAGAGGATTGGACCAGTGACCTACAAATTGGCTTTGCCGCAGAGTATGTCAGGTATCCACGAAGTGTTTGGCAGACCCGTCACAGATTATAGAGCCAGCTGAAGTGGAGATTTCGGATGAGTTGACGTATCCAGTGAGGCCAGTAGCCATTGTTGATGATGATGTGAAACAACTTCGTCGGAGGACAGTGAAGTTAGTGAAGGTTCAGTGGAGCCACCGATCGGGTGACGTGACTTGGGAGCTGGAAGACCAGATGAGACAGAAATACCCCGAGCTTTTAGCCTAGGTTTCCTTGTCGTGGCTTTGTCCGATCTCGAGAACGAGATCTCTTTTAAGGTGTGTATGATGTAATATCTGTGTTTTCAAAAAAACAAAAAAAAATGGGCAGGGTGTACTCAGTTATTGTGGTGGGGGCACATAGCCACCCACCCTTTAAACACAACCCCCCTCCTCTTTTCTTTCTTCTCGCTTTTTTTCTCTTTTTCCAAGGAGCGAGATCTCTCGACCTCGACACTTCTTCTCCAGTAGATTTTCGGCAGTTTTGTTGAATTCTTCCCCCAAATCTCACCTCCTCCTAGGGATGGCAGTGGGGCGGATTTTCACGGATATCCGCCCCACCCAATCCGTTTGGGGCGGTTTTGGATATGGCTGAATGGGTTTTCGGGTGGTTTTGGGTATCCAAAAAATATCCGTTCACTATTCGGGGCGGATACGGATTTGGCCATATCCGCCCCGCAAGCCCCGCGGATGTCCGTTTAATCAACAAATTTACAAAAGTGCCCTTCGCCTATATAAAGTATAAACTTTTTCTTCACAAATCACAATCGCCCATACCCATTCGCTCCCTCACCCTCACCAAACTATCCCTCTCACAGAGCACCAAGCTCTCCCTCTCACAGAGCAGCGATCTCCCTCCCTCCCTCACACCGCACACCACCTCGCCCTCCCTCACGCTGCGAGTTCCTCCCTGCTCCCCTCACGCCGCGAGACGGCGAGATCCTCCCTGCTCCCTGCTCTCCTCACGCCGCGAGATGCCGAGATCCTCCCTGCTCGCTGCTCCCCTCACGCCGCGATCTGCCTCCCTGCTCTCGAATGACAAAGGGTTTCCTCCTCTAGATCAGATATTTCGATGATTGTCTTGGTTATTTGTGAATGAATTACGTATTGGGTTTTCTGAAAGCATGATATTCTTGAATGAAATCGAATAGTGAATGAATTTTGGGTGTGATTAGGCTTCGGTGTAATGACATTGGACTTGTATGCTTCGTTTTCGAGTTTGCATAGTATGTCATGTTTTACCGTGGATTGCCGAGTCTTGAGCATGTATGATAATTGACTCGAATAAATTTATCGTGGTGAATTGGGTCATGTTGGGACCCTGGCATAGTCGTGGTTTTATAAAAATTGCCGAATTGATTATAATTGCACGTCTGTTACCTTTGATTATGTACAGACTCGTCATTTGTGCATGTGGATGTTAGTATAAGTGTATTTACCCCGCTATAATGCATGTTGTGCCGATGCTTAGGAGCTTGCTCGCATCGTGAGTTGGATGGTGCTCGAGATGACTCGCACCAGACATTGTGGACGCTATTGCATGTGGCAAGCTTGCTGAGGTGCGGTGAGCTCTCGCACGCACTTGCCACTATAGAGTGCTGTAGGACGGGTCTCGGAGGACGTGCTTTGGAGATTACTCGCTTTCCCTCCCAGCGCGCTTGAGTTTGATTGTGTTAGGTTGGCCGTGTTAGACCAGTCGTTCGGGATGTTTGAGTTTGTATCCTGGCAGATGGCACCCCATTAGGATACAAACAAGCCCGAAGTGGTACTGGTGCACGTTGTGGTATGTGTTTGTGTGAGACACATTTGTAGGGTATGCGGATACCTACGATATGAGACACTTATACAGAATTTTACAGAATTTTTGGTTTCAACCTGATTGCTATACCTAGGAGACTAGGAAGAATTATGAGATTGTCTTTATTTCCATCGCTTGATATTTACCATGTTTGAATCACGTGTAATGATCGACATATATTGTAAACTTGTAGTTATTGTGGAATCTGAAATGTTTGTGTTGTTGCTTGAACTTAGAAACATTATCCTTAGAGACACGGTGTGATATAGACTTTAGAACTTGTTGCTTATTCATTGTTGTGTGGCATGAATTTTCTTTGTTTATTATTCTATTATTTGTATTTAGTTTGCTCGCACCAGCTAGCTTTGTGCTTTGCTGACCCCGCAAGGGGTGTGCTTCTATTGGAGTGCAGGCAGTGTTGGCGTTCCTGGTGAGCGTGGCGCGTAGGCCCCGTTTTCAGTTGTAGGCGCGTTTTGTGGTGTTTGGTCGTGTCCACCCTGTACGGGTATGTTTTGCTTCCTCTGTGTTATCAGGTGTACTATACTGCTATACTAGATGCTTGTATATTGCTTTTGTCGCTATGACTCTGGCGGGGCGAATCAAATATACTTATTTTGTTCAAATTTTATCGTAGTTCTTATTTCCGTTTCATTCTCGTATCAAGAATGTGTTATATTATGATGTTGTGGCCGGTTACGATCCGCCTGTGTTACGAGTTAGTTCACGCATCGACACGCTGCGATTCCCGTGGCGGGTCGGGGCGTGACAAAACCAGAGTTCATAAAAGCATAAGACTAAGATCTGATCAATCACAAATTTCATCGTTTAGTTTCTCAAAACAGACATGAGAACAGTGGAAGCAGATATCCATGTTCACTAACAGACCAACCATCGAATGCAAAACCTTCATGGTCAAAAGAATGCCAGACAAATTAGCCCTAGTGTAAGAAGAAACCATTATCTTCCAACCACTTGGACCCATCTGGACAGGAGGAATGCCCAAGAAGTTCAAATACTCCCAGAACAGCTCGGGAACTGGGAAACGAAAGCTGGAAGAAAACATGCACGAATATAGTGCGATGCATCAAGCCTTTGGATTACAAGAACTATCATCCTGTCTAGGCAGGATAAACTCGAGGTCAAGCGAAAAATTATAATCAAAACAAAGGCTGTCTAGCGTCACCTGAGAAGCTATACTTGGAGAATAATGAGCCTCACACAAAGATAGTGATTTACCACATAGTTTATCACCAGTAGACATCGTTGAAGAACATAGAAACAGTAAAAATGAAGAAGGCGAGGGAATGAGCGAACCCTAATTTCAACGATAGCGTAAAGAGGTAAAACAAATTCGTCACACTTCCATTTATAGAGTCGTGCAATAAAGGGACGGCTCATGGGACATGGTGCAAGATATGACTACGCAAAATCCCATAAATATGCGCAAAAACAAACGGTGAAACAAAGAATCGAGACACCAGCCTGCGAAAAGTTACTGACAACATTAAATACAATGCAATAATGAAATTGAAAGGTAAATCGTTATGAAGTTAGTGGCCACATCAGCATACCCACTATTTAAGGGGGAGTAGCTGATGATACATCAAAATAAACCGATCATCATCACCTTACATGTGGCATAGAGACCCATCACGAGGATATAGAGTCCAATCTATTGGGCCAACTCATAAAGCCTAAGAAAAATAAATCCAATTACACAGGCCCATATAAGACATAAACATAGCCTGAATCCAAACCCGACACGAGTTCTCTCATAAAGAAGAGGAACGTTGCACCAAAAAGAGTCGTGGAGGAAGTTACACCTCCACGAACGCATCTTCATTAAGGAGAAGACTGTTACGAGAAACATCTTTTTCCATTGCGCCTCATATGCTTAAGTCATGAAAAAAAATTAACCACGACCATTATAAAAGGTAAAGTGAACATTCGACACAAATATGCAACTTTAATCGAGTTTTGTCCAGATTTACTTCCTTCTTCAAATAGAGTTCCTGACTTAAGCATCGAAGTGTCTTCGGCCACCAAAAAGGTGGTCTTTGACAGTCTAACATTTGTTTTGCAAGTCAAACTCACAAAATGACGATTTTTGGACGCATCAATATTCAAGGGCATCTAAATCACTCATGTTTATGATTTGTTGCATTTGATCAATCTTAAATAACTTCCCTTAAAATTCAAAACAGCTCATATCACATTTTATAGTATCTATTGTGGCTAATATTTTAAAGAAAGCTCCATCTGTCAGATTATAGGGACACTATTTGTGATTGGTGATGCTCTTAACAAACTTAATATATTTTTTTTCCAGATGGAACTTGTGTCCTTATCTTGAAATTGATAACTATTGGCAAGTGTTGAGTTGAACCAATTAGCAACACAAGGCAGGGCAAGGGAACCAAAACAAGCACTTGGTCTAGTTGAGTTGTACCTAGGGTTAGGGTTTGCTCGCTTACTTAATCTAATTCAGTCTAGTCTAGTCCATGGGGCTGGGGTGGGTTGGATTTTCTCTGAAGCAAGATTGGTTGTTGCTTTGTGATACCACCACCCTAATTTTTACTATTTTTCATTTTTTTCATGTTTACTCTTTTACACCACCAGTAAAAGGGACCCAGACCCATTTAACCCATCTCATCCTCCCTTTTGTCTATGATTTCTTCTCTAGCAAAAAAACTCTCCACATTCAAGTCTTCAACCGGCAAGATGCTCTTTGTTGTGGTGGTGAGGACGACGGAAATTATTAGATTGGTGTTTTCTTCTCTCACCACCGCTCTCTTTGTGACAACCATTGATAAAAAGGGTATCACCACAACACCAAAAGGCCAGTTTAGCTACGCCGAGATGGCCACGGTTCTAAACCGTTGGTTTGTTTGCCACGGCAAAAAACCGTAGCTATAATGACCAACGGCTTAAATCCGTGGGTAAAAAAAACTGGCCACGGCTGAAAAACGTTGCTTTATTGGCCACGGCAAAAAACCGTGGCTATAATTAACAACGGCCTAAAACCGTGGCTAAAACAATGGCCACGGCTCAGAACCGTTGGTGTATTAGCCACGGCAAAAAACCGTGGCTATAATGACCAACGACCTAAAACCGTGGCTATAAAAATAAAAAATCGTGGCTATAATCACTGCCCAAAAGCTGGCCACGGCTATAAACCGTGGGTTCAGCTGCCACGGCCAAAAACCGTGGCTATAATGGGCAACGGCCAAAAATCGTTGCTAAAAAAGAGTGGTTTGCACGTGCGCGTGTGTTGGGAGGAGTTTCGCGCTCTGGCAAAAATTTCGCGCTTTGGCGAAAAAAATTGGGGAAAATAAAAGGTTTGAGCGGTCATTGCGAATTCGATTTTCGATTTTCGATTTTCGACCTATTGCGAAACAAATTGGCGCAAAGGAGAGATCGAGGTTTGGGTTTGGCGCAGAGGAGAGATCGAGGAGCTTGAATATCAGAGTCAGAGAGAGCTTGAAAATTGCACGGTTTGGTTTTGCCTCCTTCCATTTTCATTTTAGGGTTCCATTTTCATTTCTGGCCATTTGCTGTTGAATTTACACATAATGGGAGATCTACTTTTGGGGTTCTTCTTCATTTGTGATGGTGGTTTTTTCAATTAGTTCTTTCATCACTTCTTCTCTGTGTAAATCATATAGATATTTTCGTTGATTTATATCATTGAAGAAGTAATTAGAGCTATTAAAAATAGGTAGATGAGTGAAGTGAAAGAAAGCCTGATATTGCAATTCTTTGTCGATGTCTATTATCAAAGATCAGGAAGGATCTATCGTCAGGCAATATTCAAATCTACCTTTAGCTCTGATTATCCTCTTTTCTCCCAGAAAACAAATAGGATTTATTGGTGACAAGGTAGAGACATTTTTTCTTTTCTTTTCTAAAGTTAATTTATTTTTATTTTTTTGATTATTTTCTTGAAAAGATGAAGGTTGTGTGATGAAGAAAATCATTCGGATTTTGTCTTCCAAACAAAATGTGATATCCTAACCAGCTACTTCTGACTCCCATCATCTATTACAAATCTTTTGATTTTGATTTTGATTTTGATTTTGATTTTGATTTTGATTTTGATTTTGATTTTGATTTGGGAAATGATGAGAAAACAAACGTTTTATCAGAACATCAATTTAATTGAGATCTGTTGAATTGTTTTGCACGTCAGTCTGATCCCTTGTTTATTTATAGTGTTTTAGTAATTTATTTTGAAAAAAAAAATGTGTTAGTTTTTTGGTCTCTCCTTGGATGTCTGAGACTTTTTCTGTTCATTTATTGTCAAATTTTTTATTGACATAAGAAACTTTTATCACTTTTTTATTTCTGAATTTGGGATAAATTATTTTTATTTCCGACCAGTTATTGCTGCGTTACTTTTTATTTTTTTTGGAAAAGGCTTAAGGCTCCACAATACAAAACAAGACGTGGGGTTAAATCATCACAGCCATAACAATCCAATCACATTATCAATTTGATCATCCTCGCACTTAACTTGAAGAGAATGGCATTTGGTTGAAAGTTAATGACAGGAGCTTTGCTAGGGGTCGAGGGAAAGGAGCGAGTCCTCCTCGAGATGAGCGCATTGCTCTAGAGATGCCAGAATGAATGGAGTTGGGAATGTATTTGTTAAGGTATAATTTGCTTATGCAGAAATGTCCATTTAGTTTTATTAGTATTTATTTTGTTTGACACTTACTAATGTGATGGTCTCGGTGCATTGTGACAGAACTTGGATGAGGCAGTGGACAATTTGAAGCTTTACGATATGTTCTCATTGTATGGAAAGATCATTTCCTGCAAAGTTGCTAAGACTCCAGAAGGAACCAGCAAGTGCTTTGGGTTTGTTCAGTTTGAAGCTGAAGAATCTGCGAAAAAGCTATCGGATTAGTTCATGGCACCATGGTTGATGGGAAGAAGATTTAAATGTTTTCTGACTCTCCCCTAATGTCCATTGAAATTAGTTTCTCTAATTGTCTGTGATTAATGAAATGTGGTTCTATTTGTCATATTAAATGTTGTTTATTTCTTGTGTAGGATCAAAGGCTTTATATGTGGCAAGGGCAATGAAGAAAGATGAGTGGGAGAGAATGTTGAGCCGCTATTTTGAGGAGCGGGAGGGAAAAAAATATAGATATAAGGTAGTTTACTAGTTATTCATTTCATCACAAACATGCACATTTGCATTGCTTAAAAGTTTTTGAAATGTGTCATTCAGGGATTGAATACCTATGTAAAGAATATAAATGATGATGTGGAAGAGGAAGAGTTTAAGCAACTGTTCAGTATGTGTGGGATTGTGCGCTCATCCAGTATGGGAGGACTGCAAACCCAATCTTTAAGTGATCAATCTTTCTATTACCCCCTGAAATTTATAGGTCATGTTTGTCTGTCATTGAGTACTGACTAATTTTTATACTGCAGGGCTCTGAAGGTCTGAGCCAGTACGGGCAGCAGTATGTTGGACAGGAGAATGCGCATACATTGCTTGTTTCTGGGGTGCAAATGAATTGGTGGTAGAAGTTTGATGGTATATTGAATTGCCATTGCAAGTTTTTTTTTATGTGTTTTACTCTTTGAATCTTTACTAAGTATTGCAAAAGCATGTGAGTCTCTTTCAAATAAGTTTAGGGTTACAATAAATTGCATACCCCCTTTTTGCAAATTTCAACTACTAGTGCTTAAGGAAATTGAAACACCTTAACTCACTCCATGTCAACCTGACTTTTTGTTTTTTTATTTTCATGAAGATTAAGCTAGAGCCTTTTTCTTAACGCCTTCATGGTTTTGTTGGGGGCTTCCTTGTGTGCTTTTTAACCCATTTATGAGACCACTGCATTAAAGTAATATGACATGATGTTGTTTGTAATATGACATGATGTTGTTCTTTTGTTTGCACTGGTAGAATGCTTGCAAGAGTGGATGGTTCCTAGTTAAAGCTGCAGAAGGAGTTTGTTAGCATCATTTCTGCAGGAGGGATGCTTATCAATGATATTGTTCTCCATGTGAGTATCTTCTTATTATCATGCAAACGTTCTTATACATCTGCATGCCAAGTCGACCATGTGTTGTGTTGTGTTGTGTTCTTATACATACGTTCTTTATACCATATTGTTCTCATCAACGTGTAAAACATTTTGTGATATATTTCAGATTTTGTTCATTTTTTACTTCTTAATAAAGGAGACTAGTGATCTGTGGTTGTAGGAGTTCTACATCCTAGTTAGAGTCATTTGTTGAAACTTGTAATGTAGAATACTTGTAGTTCTTCTAATAAATTGGTTGTAAAAGATTGCATGCATTACGTTTCCTGTTTATCTACTGTTCTCTTGACAAAGTTTTATGTCATCGGATGGTTGCATAGTTTCCCGATTGGCGTTCTTGTTGAGTAGGAAGAGTCAGATTATTCCTATGTGGGATTCCAATATCTGTTTTTATTTTATTGACCTATATGGATAAAATTATTTAAAGATTAGTGTTTCCCTTTTGTGTTTTTCTATTGCCGTGATGTATACTTTTTTTCCTGAATAAATGTCTTTGCCTCTTTCAAATAAAAAAATGGCACTTGAGCTTACTTCTTTCTTCTCCTGTTTCGTTTATGTTTCCTGATACTGCTACTTTACTATTTCCATTTGAATATTAGATGAACGTCAGTATGGCGTGAACATCGTTAAGCTAACTGCTTCTCTTAATTGACTGCCAGGTACTGCTGCGTAGATTTCAAGTAACCCACAATCTCTCATTGGATGGAGTTCTAGACTTCTTGAACTCAAAGAAGATGACAGAAGCTGGGCCCCTCGATTTAATTGATGATGAGGCTAGTGATGTAGAAGAAGGCATTAATCACCAAACTCGGGGAAAGTTGGGTTATGATCTACCAGGTTCCATGCCCAACAATGGAAGGCCAGTTATCCGAACAAAGTGCTTGAGGATTGCACCTACAGGTCGTTGTTGGGCGACAGCAACAACAGAAGGCGTTTTGATTTACTCAATAGACGATTCTTTCATTTTCAATCCCACTGATCTTGACATAGATGTTACACCAGAGGTACTTGCTTGTTTAGCTTGCACATTATTTCTTTCAGCTATCTCTGTCTTAAGCTTCTTTGTTCCAATGCACTGACTATTCTTGTTACCACTATGTTTAACAGGTAGTAGATATAGCTCTCAGTGAGAATCAATATCAGAGGGCATTGGTGCTCAGCCTTCGTCTGAATGAAGATTCGCTGATTAAAAAATGCATTATTTCTGTGGTTCCTGCTGATATACCAGTTGTTGCTTCATCAGTGCCCTTAAGATATTTGCAAAGGCTCATAGAGGTGTTCGCTGACCTTCTGGATAGTTGCCCGCATTTGGAGTTCATTCTTCGTTGGTGCCAGGTTTGTTTGTTGGCAAAGTTTTCTATGATTTTAGTTAGTTTGGACACTACTAGTAAATATTGTTTACCATTTGAGTGTTAAAGTGGTAATGAACTTGTTTATGTTGCAGGAACTTTGTAAGGCTCGGGCAATCCATTCAGCAAAGTTCCAGAACTCTGCTTCCAGCTCTAAGATCCTTGCAAACGACAATCACATTAGTCATGGAAGGTATGTTCCAGAACTGTTCTCTAGCTCTTTATTGGTTGTGATTTCATAGATCAAAACACTTCAAATAATGGTGTTTTTTTATTTTTTATTTGTGATTTTATCAAATTCTAAAAAAAATTCAGTGGGCATCTCTCCTATGATCTTGTAGATCAATGGGTATCTCTCTTTTTTATTGAAAGAAGTTCAAATGAGTGTTTTCTGTTGTTGTTCACATCTTATACATGAAAAATCCAAATTAGTACTATAGGTCACAAGAAGTTGAAATGGGTTTCTCTTTTGATGTAGTCTTATAGGGTCAGAAGAAGTTGAAATAGATTTCTCTTTTGATGCAAGTCTTGTATATCAATAGAAGTTGAAATGGGTTTCTCTTGTTATAAATGTATACATGAAAGAAGTTTTAATGGATTTCTTGTTATGATATATGGATCAGGACAAGTTTAACAATGGGATGTACTATATTCTCTTGTTCATATTTTTTCATATGTATATACATGTTGAATGGTTTTCTCTCTTTTGTGATCTTATGGATACCAAGCAGTAATGAAGATTGGTGGGCATGTGTTTAAAGGTTTTCTTTATGATCAAGGGATTGAAGGGAGAGAAGGGTTTCCAAATATATCTGATTTGCATTTGGGAGGAGGTGGTAATGGTGGTGTCAATGTCAATGGAAGAAATGTGCCTTTTTCTTCATCTCCAGTTATTGATCCATCTGATGTCTATGCTGCAGCCTCCGGTGGTGGATTGCTTGGAGGAGCTGCTGCACCTCCCTATGGTAACCCAATAAATTGATCTAGGAGAACATAATTTTCCATCATTTATGATCATCTTCTCCTTTATTAATTTTCTACTAATTATGATGCTACTTAAGTTTCTATTCATGTAATTAAACGTGGTAGTCTAACTTGATCAGCTTGCTTGCTGTAGCAAGCAACTCTTACTAGCTTCTTGTTTCTTTGGTCCCTTTTCTTTTAAATTTTATGCAAGGAAGCAAATAAAGCAAGCAAATAATTCTTGTTATGTCATATAAGCTAAAAAATTATGTTTAAATAAAATCATATAAGCTAGTTTGAATCTGTTCTTTATTTTATTTTTTTGTACTTATTGTGTAAACATCTTTTCTTTTGTTATGTTTAAATAGAGATCATATAAGCTAGTTTTCTTTTGTTATGTTTGAGCATAACCATAAACAGATGAAGACGAGCAACTACATGTCATAACCATTCTCTAACATGTTGCCCTTGCACTTTGTGCTACTTGTGTTGTTGGCTTACTTTCAGTGTCTGCAATGTCTGTTTAAGTTTAAGTTATGAGTATAGGGTGGTTTATGGTGAGCAGTGAACTGAATTTGGTCTATGTAATTTGCTGCAGAGTGTTCTAGGAATTATATTGGGAGGTGGAGCTGGTACTCGTCTATACCCTCTCACCAAGAAGAGAGCAAAGCCCGTTGTTCCTTTGGGAGGCAACTATAGGCTAATTGATATTCCCGTGAGCAACTGTTTGAACAGTAATGTGTTTTCTAAACTAACATAAAAATGCAACTTATAGGTAAATCTTACTACTGAGGTTGCATATTTTTCCTTCGCTCTAGCTTTAGTGCATATGGCCGTGGTTGTTTAGATTCATTTACTGATTCATTTAGCAGCTGCTATCTGATTAGATTTAAATCTGCAGTCAAATTTTTTTTTCTTGTTTGGATGTCCTTCTAGTTAACCTCTTACTCGTTTTAGAATACTGGTTTTACCATTTACATATGGATGCATGAACGAAGTTTCTGAGTAATGTTTTAGAGAACAAAACAAATAAAGAGAAACCATGCGATTTCTGCTTAAAACAGACAGTTAGCTCCATTTCAAAATTATTTTAATTACTTTTTGTATTTGTTGCTGGCTGCCGACTTGGATATACTTTACAGGTACGAAGTTGAAGAATCTAGTTGTACCTCCCCTGTCTTGTGTACAAGCCCCATCATCACCATGTCTGTGTGTTTGTATTGTTATGAGCATGATCATTTGGGTATTCTAGCTTAATTGGTTTAAATGTTTTTTAGCTTAATTGTAATGTTCATTGTTTCACCGTCTGTTGAACATGTTCTCTGCAGCTGAAAGAGATCTAGAGTGAGAACATTCGGTTTTGATTGGCCAACTATGAATAGAAAAGAGAACAAAATAAAAATTGAAATCTCTTTTAGGCATTTTGTGGTTGGTTGAATTAATATGTTAATTGGGTTTCTTTGGTTTTGTTTTGTTGCTCAGCTGGGAGATGATGCTGCTCAGCTGATCAGAGATTGGCATGCGGAGAGTGCGTTTTCGAGGGTGGGTTTGCTTCAAAACTTCTGACTTATGTGTTGGTTTATTGATTTTTTATTTGTGATTGTGGTATTTTATTGTATGGGTTTTTTTATTTGTGATTGTTGCATTGACTGGATTAGTTTGAGTCTTTTATTGTTTAAAGGGTTTTCATAATCTGATCCATATTGTGAATTGTTGAGGGACTTGCCCAATGATGTTAATGAAGCAGTGTTGACATTGATGATTTTTGTGAGAAGGTAAAACAACAGATATCTTCATCTTGCCTGCATTTGTGCATGATTTCTCCCTTGGTCTTGTTCTCACTTTAGCTTGATTATTGTCTCAGGCACAACTTGTTAACTACATCCAGTATAGAGCTCTGCTAGAGGGATGGACTTCTCGTATGTGGACAAAATATATGGGCGTTCTAATATGGAAGACTCAGAATCCTTGTGTTATGTTCTCTTGTGTGTCGTTTTGATGTTAATATGCAGGTTTTGACATTAACTTGAAGTGTCGTGGACTGGGAGCAGTGAAGTTTGCTTGCAGGGTTGGTCTACCAAGAATTGGAGCTGCTCTGTCTAGTTTTTTTCGGTGCTGCAATACACTGGACAGCACGCTTTATTTTGACAGAGTGCTCTGTCCTAATGCACTCTGTTGCTTTTTTTTTTCTTCTGCTGTTAGCGTGATGGTGTGCTGGAATTCAACAGGGGATTCGGCTAGAGTCAGCCGGGTATGGTTTTTTTTATTGCTTACAAGTTTATGGTTGCAATTTGGGTTTTGAAAGTTTGGTTGGCCTAGTTCATGATAAAGGTCTTTTAAGGTCTAAACTTATTTTTGTTTTAGGCCTTTTCCTTGGTGAAGTTAGGGTTGCTAGTTTATAAGCAAAATGATCAGTTTGTGTCTTTGTTTCGAATGAGTGCGTTGTACTAATTTTGTACTTGTTCAAAATAGGTAGTAAACACCACTTCAGAAGATTTATCTGAAGTGCCCGAGGTGAATAAACATCTCCATTCAGGTGTTAAAATGCACATTCTTTGTTCACCACATTGGCTGAAAATTTTGAACTATTTTTCTAACATTGGCTGCACAGATTCAAGCATACAGGTCAGTATGCTGATCATTGATTTGAAAAAAAAACAGTATATGAACATTTTGTTACTTGCTAGGTTTCTTAAAATGTTTATTTATTACTTACTTGCTAGGTTTCTTAAAACAGAAGGTTTATTTATTTATTACTTGCTAGGTTTCTTAAAATGTTTCTGTATATTTTGTTCAACAGTACAATTTGTCGTTCCCTCTTATATGTCCAAACTGGAATGCAGATGAAGAGATATTACTTCTAGAGGTATTACTTTGTTGTTAGTAGTCCAAGAATGTTCCCGATATGGTTGTTTTCTCCCATTCTTTTTGCCAAAAAGCAATGTGATGGAGTTTTTGGTTCTTGCTGGAAATCATCTATACCGTATGATCTATGTGAAGTTTATTCAAGCTCATAGAGAAAAAAATGCTGACATCACTGTTGATGCGCTGCCAATGGATGAACAACATGCCATTGCATTTGGTCTGATGAAAATTGACGAAGAAGGGCGCATTATTGAATTTGCTGAAAAAGCAATTGCTGGAATTTGCGGATCAGAGGTTGCGAATGATCTGAATTGATGCACGTGCTGTAATTAATTGTGAATGATCTAAATTTCTGCTGTAATGAATTGTAAATGTTGCTGCTGTAATGAATTGCTTGAAAGCAATTGCTGGAATTTGCTGATGTTGTAAATGATGTTTTTAAATTTAATAAAAAGTCATATTAAATTTTACTTACCTGATGCAAGAATTGATGCACGTGCTGAATTTTACTTACCTATAAGATGTAATAAAAAGTCATTTGATAGCAAAAAAAATATATATATATATATATTGCCACGGCTTATAACCGTGGCTAACTATTGCAACGGCTCAGAACTGTGGCCATGACTTGCCACGGCTTATAACCGTGGCTAGGACTGGCCACGGCTTAAAACCGTGGCTAAAACTTTTGCAACGGCTTATAACCGTGGCTAACATTGTTGCAACGGTTTATAACCGTGGCTAAATCATCAACCGTCCTCGAGCATAAAATCGTTGCTAATATGTTTTGCCACGGTTTTTAGCCGTTACTGGGGATTTAGCGACGCCTCTACAAGCCACGGCTCTAAGCCGTGACAATGGGTTACCCCCACGGTTCAAAACCGTTGCTAATGGGTATTTTTGGTGTAGTGCACCCTAATATGCAATCTCTTTGTCAAGCTTCTTGCACATGCGATTTCTTCATCAAACCAAGCCATGACATGCGAAGAAAATAAACTTAAATAAGAATAAACAAATGACGAATAAAAAAATTTTGAACTGCTGAAACTCATAATCACTACAAGATTTATGTAGAATCTTGCAATATAGGTTGCGATATTCAGCCCAAATTTTGCACTTATACTGCGAGATTCGCATAATTCTTGCAAGATTTGAGAATCTCAACAAACAAACAAAAAATTTCAGACGCAACATAAGCTGCAAGATTAAGCATAAATCTCACAAGATATCGAAAAGAGAGGAGGAAAGAAAACATAAAAAAAAAAAAGATTTACCATTAACAATGGTGTTGCATTGGGGTGGTGGTGTTACAAAGACTAAGGGCAGAAGCGCACTATGTGCGCATAAATAGAAGAGCTGCTGGCGAGATCGATTGTGGGAGGAAGAAGGAGGCAGTGGCGGTAGAGAAGAGGATGATAATGGATAGCGAGAGGAAGAGAGATCGAGAGGGTGAGGATAGGGATATGAGGAAAATTTGGTAATGTGGGCAAAGGCATTTTCGACAGTTCAAAATCTTGATTCATTTAAAGACAACAACATTTCAATTGCAGTTGTAGTAGTAGATTCGGGGGAATGGGAGTGGTATGGTTTTCTTTTTGATGAGCTGTCAAAATTACTAGTTGATTATCATATTCGCTTTCTACTCACTCACAAGCAAGGAATGAGATTTCACGAAATCTCGCAAATTTCACCAAAATTTTCATTTTTTTGAAATTACGAAAAGAAAAAGGGCGAAAAAATAATTACATTTTTTCAAAAGTTTTGTCGAAAATTTTCGAGGTTATTTCGTAAATTTTGAGATTGTTTTCATAAATTTCATTTTTTTTTTGTAAAATACATACACCAATACCAAAACTTACATTTTTTAGAGTTTTTTCAAAAGAAATTGGAGTTTTTTTCATAAATTTCGAGGGTTTTTTCTAATTATCATTTCTTCTAATTATTCATTGGTTTTTGAAACCACACCTTTGATTTTCTAATTATCATTTCTTCTACTTATATAGATTTTTGAAATCATTCTCTAATTTTCTAATTATATATTAATTTCAAGTTTGTTTCATTTCTTGGTATTTAGACTTCATTTAATGTGTTTAATAGATTTATTTAATTGTCTCTCATTTCTTCACATATTTCAAATACTCTCGAAATTCATTATATACATTTCATGTATCCTCAAAATTTTTACGTTTATTCTTGACACACTAAAATATTTCTTAAAATCAGGAGGCCAAAATTAACTCGAAAAACGTAATAACAATCCTTGCTCACAAGTCAGTCAAGCAGCCTTAAAAGCACTTTCTTTGTCCATCTGCAACCTCCGTAGTCTCTGTTCATTCATTTGCGCTAATCTAATCGAATTATTTTTTCCATACATCCGATCCAAACCAACCAGTCCCATCCTCTCTAGACTACTTGATTTCGACCCACGCTTAAAACTCCAAAACTCGCTTCAACTTTTTTTCTGTGTCTGTGTCTGTGTCTGTGCTTGCTCTTCACAACAAAATCCACAGGACATCCATGATTGTTTCTAGCTAGCTACGTACCTCTTTGTGTGCTTCTTTCGCTGCATTGCATTTTCACTGCATGGGGTTGCAATTTCATTTCAGTCATTGATTCCAGTGCACTCACTTGTTTGAGGCTCAATCATATTTTATTCAAAATCCAATTTCGGACTCTAACAAACCACTCAATCTCATCCAATATATCTTTATCCTTCACCTCTCTAATAATTCACTTCAATTTATTGCTCCGCTAATATAATTTTTAATATTTACTATTATTCTTCATGCATAATTTCAAATAATATTAATTAGGTACTCCACCAATCGGTTTCCTTCAAATTTTGTACTAGTTATCTCATATGCCTCAATATTCTCGTACAAATTTTAATGTTTGGCTTCTTGTCCAAAAGAGGATTTTTAATTAATCTGACTTTATCTTTTTTATTTTCCTTGGACGAACAAGTTATAATCCATGTTTTAAATTCTTTAGCATTACTATAATTTACAAATTTATTAAAGCCACTATTACAGTTGCCAGGTTTTTATTGATTTTTTTAAATAACCAATTGGGTATTTTATGTTTATTTTCGATAAAATCAAATGCTTTGCTGCATACAGTGATGGAAGTGGAATTTGGATACTCTTTTTAAATATTGAACATGAAATTGTGAAACATGTACATGATTCGATGGAATAGTGAGCATGTTGCGTTTTTTTTTTTCTTCTTTGTTAAATTCATGCTTGAGCATGAATGATTTTACTTGATTTAGATGAAACAGTGGAAGTATCTGTCTGTGTGAAAATTTAAATGGGTTGAATCAATTTTTAGAAAAAATTTAACTGTCGAAGGAAATGGAGAGGAAAACAGCGAGGGGAGGGGGGGGGGGGGGGGGGTCCATCCCCGCCGGGATGCGTGCATTGACTTTTCTTGCGCGCATCCCGGGGGGGATGGACGCCCCCCCCCCCCCCTCCTTCCCTCGCTGTTTTCCTCGCCATTTCCCTCGACAGTTAGCCTCTCTCCAATTTTTAACTAAGAGAGATGAAAAATGATGAATGAGTTTCTTTGCGCTGAGAAAAGTCATGGTTGCATGTTGTTAGAAAATAATTATTTCCCATCCAGTTCAGTACCCCCATTGAATTTTACTTGAAGCTGTATATGTTGTTAATTTAGGCTACTTAAATCTTGCTTACACTGTCTTGCAAGTTTGATTCCCATTTCTACTCCCTGTAACTCATGAAGAATGAACGAATGTCCTTCTTTAGAAACTGCAGCTGTTGCTATAACTTGGCTTGTATTGTAACACCCCTAATTTTCATAAAGTTTATTTATTTTATTTTGATTTAAATAAAATAAAGTTATATTTAATTGAATTTAAATTTCAAAATTCTAGGGTTTTATTTAGTGAGTTTAGAGGGTGGGTGCCTTCGGAAGTTCAGTGGGGGCGAATAGCCACCCACCTTATAAAGAGAGAAACCTCTTTTCTTCCTCCCCAATTTTCTTTCTCCCCTGCGGGTTCCTCTTCTTCGGCGGCGACGACCTGCGTCCAACCATTGCCACGCGTTTCACCATCCCAAACTCTCTTCTCCTTCATCATTTTTCCTTCCTCTATCTCCCTTTTCCTTCCCATTTTATTTCAACGCTAGAAAACACATTGGCAAGCGAGAGAGGGGCTGGACATGGCGGTGTGTGGTGTTGCATTACAGAGGGGTTGATTTGTTTGCAAGCAAGATGGTTGTTTGGTGGCGAGATGGCCGGAAGGAGGTGTTTTGGCGGAAAAGATCACAGGGTGAGTTTTCTTCATACTATTTCATATTTTTGTTTGAAATTATTCTTGGAACCATGGTTAGGTTTTTTTGGTATGTAATCTCCATGGTCTTTTTGCATGTTCATTTGATGTATAATCGATCGTTTATGTTGAAAATTGACTTATCTCCTCCTCAGGTTCGATTATTTACCCTTTATGGGTTTTAGAAGTCGTCCCACAATGGGTTCTTCTTGGATTCTTTGATCTTCATTTGTGTTGTGATTGGCTTCTGAATCCTATTGAGTTGTTTAGATGATGTTAGTGGATATGTCATTGGGGTTCATTGTTTCTTACTATTCTTATTCTTATTCTTAAGTAACTGATGTGTAAATGGGTGTTGTTCTTGTTCTTAAGTAATTGACGTGTAAATGGGTGTTTGATATTGAATCTCATTGAGTTGATGACTTTGTGTGTGGGATTCACTGAATCAGCTTTGAGAGTTATTATGAAATTTTATGTGTTGGTGCTTCATCGTGAATTTTGAAACCCTAAATTGGCATCTAATTTGGATATCCATCTGGTTGGTATGCTTAACTGGAAGCATGCTAAGGCTTTTCACCCTCCTGTAGTTAGATGTTTCTTCACCTTAAACTCAAAAATTTTATGTCAAAGAAATCAGGGATCACATTAAAAATACACAGTCATATCAGTTGTAACAGTCCTGGCATAAGAGAATTGTTGTATTATTGGTCTCTCTGATAGAAGTCCAAATATATTAGTCACTACAAACCCGAGTTAGGATTTTATCAACGTTCTCTTTATTGTTATCGTCGCTCAACATGCCACATTAAATGACTTAGAACTGAGAAAATTCAGTGGACTGGTGTTCACAATTGTATTGGCAGATCTAGAGGAAGTGGGTCATGGATTAATCTTAGGAAAGGCTTGTATCATTGGTGTGTGTTTGTATCGGCAATATGATTGTACATGGTAGTCTAGGGTGTCTAACAGCCGCTTCGGGAGTGACGGAGTCAAGGCAGAACCATGATTCTTTTTATTTTTTATCATCGTCAAGCTTACAGCCTAAAGAAGGGAAGAGAAGAAAGTTATATTGCCTAATCGATCGATTGATCAATCAAGAAAGAGGGTGTTCACCCTTGGGTTCCTCACGGTCAATTTAGCGTGGTTTATTCCTTACTTGGATTGGGATAGTTTTATTCATATCGAACACTATTACTTAGTTGTTAACATGTTCACGCACCTCAGCTGAAGCGATGCCAAGAGGCGCCGAAAGCTTTCAAGGCAAGAATATTCTGAAGCAAAGTGGCATGTTAAAAAAAAATGGAGCTTTAGGAGTTGCAGCGCTGCGCTACAACATAACTGGTAGTAATTAGGAAATCGAGTGAGAAACTCGCAAGCAATACAAAGGTTACCTCCTTAATGTTTAAAAGTGATTAGAAATGCAAATCCTGATACTAGACTCGATGCAATGCATTCCCAAAAAACCAATAAGAGCTTTAATTTCAACTACAGTGTTGTGAACATCTTTGAATTTGTTGAAGACGAAGATCCTCACATTTCTTTCACGCCAAACAACCCAAAAAGCAGCTGGAAACAAATGATCCGAAATCCAGTTCCTGTTGCATTAGAGTTCCTGTCATTCCATTGAACTATCAACTGTTGGACTGAGCTTCATGTTTTGAGAAATAACCCCGACATTGCAAAATTAGATTCTCCTAGACGACTTTTGTGAAGGCACATTTAGTAAACAGGTGATTAATTGATTCTTTTAAACACCACATAAAGCACAACAATTGGCAATCTACAATACTGTTTTGACAGGTTACCAATAGTTAAAGTTTCCCACGCATAACTGGACAAAAACAAACAGTTAGCTCTAGGAGAAATTTGCATCTGCCAATTGAAACATTTGGAGAACAATCCCTAACCCCGCTTTGCAGAGTTGGAGATCCTAAATTGCTTAATGTGGACTTTGAAGGTCTGGGTTTTGTTTAGACTTCATTATTAAGAAAGAAAGGTGGTTTATTTTTTTTTCCTATTTTGTGTTTTTCTCTTGGTTGTTTGTTTAGTTGGGTTGAGAGGGCTAAATTACCTGAAGTTGGGTATTTGTTTAGTTAATGCAGATGATGGTTGTTTGTAGCGTAGAATTGTTAAATCTTGTCGCCTAAATAGTGATGTTTGCATGACTGTTCGCAAAGTCGTTTTAAGCTTGAATATGGGTTGTTATTCGACTTCCAAATAGGTTTATTTTAGGACTGGATTTTTCTCGAGACTGTGTTACGGGCTGCAACTAGGATGTTTTCGGTTGAGTTTGAGGAAGGCTACGATTGACCTTAGATGGTTGGTTTTAGTAGATTTTGGGAGTTGTTTGTAGCTATGTTTAAAGCTTATTTCAGCTAATTTAAGCTGGCGTTTCAGCTGAGTATTGGATGTTCTAATTAGTTGATTTAGGGAGATGTTCTAGTTGATATACATTGTAGTATGAATCATTCCAAGTTGTTTGTTTCATTTGAATTTAGAGTGTTCTTTTTATTGAGTGTCATTCTTCGATTTCTACTGTTTGATGGATCTAAAATGCAAATCCCTTTGCGATTCTCTTGCATTTTAGCTGTTTACTGTCCCTTAAAAGATGGGTTCGTATAAATGCAACTCTTGTGATGAACATTTTGACCTCCTTTGCTATATGCAATAATGTATGATAATGAGAATTGGAGTATGGTTTATATATATATATATATGTGTGTGTGTGTGTGTGTGTGTGTGTGTGTGTGTTGTTTTTTTGTTCATGGTTAACAATGTTATTAAGTAATGATGTATTATTTTATAACTTGAATTAGACTCAATAAGAAGCTATGATTGAAAGTGTGATGTTATCATACTCATAGGAACTTGAATCCTCTTATTGGATGGGCTTGATCCTCGCTCTGCTATATAAAATTTGTTTACAAAAATGTTATGTTTTCCCCAAAAGTATGGGCGGAGATTGTAGTGAATCGATTTATGAATGACAAAAATGTCAATGTGGAGGAATTTTGAAATATTAAAAATAAATGATATTGGTAAACTTTGATTCCTGAAAATTTAATCACCTGGAATTGTATCATTTAGAACTACCACACATTTATTATTTCCGCTCTCTTGTAGAGAAACTAAATAACCTGCGGGTTGTCTTACGGAGGTGGAGCGCACATTTCTTATAGAGAAACTAAAATAACTTTCAGGTTAGTCTTGCCGAAATAAGGTGAATTTTGTGCCTAAAATAGGCTTGATTTATTCGTAAAAAATGTGACATGACTTTATGCGCATTGATAGTCCAAGAGTGGCTTTTGTTACTCATATAGTTAGGAGTATCCGGTGATGCATGCATGTATGTGAGGTGTCCCTACTTGGGCATGGATGACGGAGAAGTCATCCTTTATATCAGAGAGGCATACAGGCATGTATGTTCGGTACGGAGGTGGTACAAATGTGGTATCGTCTAAGTGATCAATCCGTTAAAAATGAATAATATGCATCAGTCAAATATTGTACGAAGACAACTGTTTAACTAATAAATTTTGTTTATATTGTTTCTAACCCATTTTCATGCAGAATGGCAAGTCTACTAATATTTTTGCAGGTCAGACTTGCCATAGGTAACATCTACAGTGTAAATACAAGTCAATACATATTTACTTATTAGGGTGACATGATTGCCTCGTTGAAGAACTAAATTCTTTGAACTGTGTTATTCTTGCATGACGCCTTTGCCTCATTGAGGAACTACCTGTTGGTGTGGTTTTTTATTATTTGTGTTTAGTTTGATGTTATCACGTGCGAATTTATTGATTTTGGGATGAAGATTACTCACACCAACTTATTGCTGACCCAAGTGAGATTTTGCTTCTTGGGTACATTCCTAAAGGAATGTAGCCGATTAGCCTTTCAGGTTTAGAGACTTTTGAGTAGCGTTACTAGAGTTCCGCTAGTGGGGCTAGCAACGTCAGAGTCTTTCCTGATTAGAGTTTTTATTTATTTCAGTAATTAAATCATGTTTAAGTTGTTATTGCTGCTAAATGTTTCTATTGTTATTGAATTTGACGTCCCGAGTTTTGGGGAAACGGATAATCCTACGTGGATATTAAGATTTTGTTTTTCTTGATCACCAACCATAGCCACCTCTGATACTTGATCTTGATCCATCTGAATTGATCTTGTGCCATCCTGAAGCAGGTTTTTACCATGCATGCAGTGTACTCTCTACTTGTGAAATAACCACCTGTTGTTATCTTCCACCTTTAGCTCAAGTACTGAAGCTCGTAATCTCGCATCCTCTATGATTTACGGAATCAAGTCCACTGCCCCATACTTTTAACTGAAGTTGCCTACTTAACTCCAACAATAAATGGTAACTATTTGCATTGGGCGCCATTGTGCTAAGAGAGTTTCCCTTAAAGCTTTGTAAGCACCATTCCAATTCCTGCACCTCGATTGGATGGTGGTTGTACCGCATGTAATGCATTAGTCAACAAATATGACCAGACAAACCTTGAGCACCAACATTGGAAGAACAAATGTTCTTCTTTCTCTGGGTCCGAGCTGCAAAGTCTGCACATTCAGACATCTATCTTCTTCCATTCTTTTAGTTTGTCTAGGGACTTTAGAGCCTTGTGAAAAGCAAGCCAAGTAATGAAACTCTTTGCCTGGGTATTCTTCCTTTTTTTAGAGATTAATCTAGACTAGTTCTAGAAGAGATGTGTCTTTTGGTGTTCCAGTGTGTCTTTTAGTATTACTAAGTGTCTTTTGGTAATGGTCATGTGAGTCCTATTTAAACCCATGTATTATTTGGTTTCAAGCAATGTGAATAAAGTGAGTTCTCTACACATCAGAGTTCTAGTTTTATCAAGAGATTACACTCTATTTTGTTTTCCTTATCTTTTTTTTCATTCACATAGTTGGTTAAATCCCAACAAATTGGTATCAGAGCCTAGTCGAGAGAACCATGGCGTTCAACAACAACAATTCCGTCCAACCTCCACTTCCTTTTCTTACCAGTAAGAACTACAATCATTGGAGAATGAAGATGATGGCCCTATTTGGTTCACAAGACCTATTGGAGATCGTAGAGATTGGTTTCCAAGAGCCCGAAGATGAAACAAATGCACAAGACTTGGTCGAGTTGAAGTCTAACCGCAAGAAAGACTACAAAGCCAAGTATTTCATTATGCAAACAGTAGATGAAGCTATTCTGGACAGAATTTCAGTAGCCACAACGGCAAAACAAGCTTGGGATATTCTTTATTCTTCATACAAAGGAGATGAAAAAGTCAAGATGGTGCGTCTACAAACTCTTCGAGGGGAGTTTGATACACTAAGAATGAAGGAGTCCGAGACTATTGAAGAATACTTCAATCGGGTTATCTCAACTGTCAACCAATTGAGATTGAATGGTGAGAATCTAGAAGACCAAAGAATTGTCGAAAAGATCCTTCGGAGTTTGACTCGAAAATTTGAGTCTAGTGTTGTTGTTATTGAAGAATCCAAGGATTTATCTTCTTTGTCGGTGGAGAGTTTATTGGGATCACTACAATCCCATGAACTACGAATGAAGCAATATGATTCTAGTTCTATTGAACAAGCCTTTCAAACGCAAGTCTCCTTTAGAGATTCCTCTAAAGATGGCTTGAGAGGAAGAGATCGTGGAAGAGCCACTTCTCGTGGTAGAGGAAGAGGCTATGGTGGACAAGAGAAATCTCATGATGGTGAGTCTTCATCTTATCGTGGAAGAGGGAGATCTTCCTTATCAAATATTCAATGCCATTGTTGTCATATGTATGGCCATGTCAAGAGATATTGTAGAAAGAGGATGGAGGAAGACAACAAAGAATCCAATTTTATGCATGAAGAGGAAGAAGACAATCTTTTCCTTACATGCAATGTTCATGGAGCTTCCTTAGAAGATGTGTGGTTCGTGGATAGTGGTTGTAGCAACCACATGACCGGGAACAAGAAGGCCTTTGTGGAGATAAATGAGACATTTCAAAGTGAAGTTAGAACCGGAGATGACAACAAGCTTCAAGTCAAAGGAAGGGGTGATATTCTTGTCCAAACCAAGCAAGGAGTAAAGCGGCTCTCAAATATATTTTATGTTCCAGGCCTTAAACACAATCTCTTAAGTGTTGGGCAACTTCTTTTGAAGGGGTATGAAGTAAATTTCAAGGGAGCTTTGTGTGAGATCAAAGATAAGAATGATGTTATTATTGGAAAGGTGGGAATGACCAAAAGCAAAATGTTTCCTTTATCTTTCCAAAGTAACATTAATTCTTGTTTCTATTCTATTCAAGACAAGTCTTGGCTATGGCATTATCGATATGGTCACTTGAGTTTTAAAACTCTATCTCTTATGGGCAAGAAGAATCTTGTGGAGGGCTTGCCTACAATTCAACTTCAAGATAAAGTATGTGAAGGATGTGTCTTGGGGAAGCATAGTAGGAATTCTTTTCCTAGTGGGAAGGCATGGAGAGCGTCAAAGCCACTTGAGCTTGTGCACACCGATCTTTGTGGGGCAATGCATACTACTTCAAATGGTGGTAACCGTTATTTTGTTACCTTCATTGATGACTATAGTAGGAAGACTTGGATATACTTTCTAAAACAAAAATCGGAAGTATATGGTTATTTCAAAAATTTCAAGGCTTTTGTTGAAAAGCAAAGTGGTTTCCTATTGAAAACTCTTCGCTCGGATCAAAGGGGAGAATATATTGATCATGGGCTTCGAGATTTCTTAAAAGATCATGGTATTCGACATCAATTTTCAGTCCGTGGTACCCCACAACAAAATGGAGTCGCCGAAAGAAAAAATCGCACAATTATGGAGTTGGCTAGAAGTATGTTGAAGGCCAAGGGATTGCCAAATTCCTTTTGGGCGGAAGCGGTAGCATGTGTTGTTTATCTGTTGAATCGTTCCTCTTCTAAAAGTGTGCAAGACAAGACGCCACAAGAAGCTTGGAGCGGACACAAACCAAGTGTTGATCACTTGAGAATTTTTGGAAGCATTGCCTATTCACATGTACCAGATGAAAGAAGAAAGAAGCTAGATGACAAGTCTGAGAAATGCATTTTTGTTTTAGAAAGTATATCCAAGTCTTCCTACTATAGTCATCAATGAAGGTAACAAAATAACGGTTACCACCAATTGAAGTAGTATGCATTGCCCCACAAAGATCGGTGTGCACAAGCTCAAGTGGCTTTGACGCTCTCCATGCCTTCCCACTAGGAAAAGAATTCCTACTATGCTTCCCCAAGACACATCCTTCACATACTTTATCTTGAAGTTGAATTTTAGGCAAGCCCTCCACAAGATTCTTCTTGCCCATAAGAGATAGAGTTTTAAAATGGAGTCGCCGAAAGAAAAAATCGCACAATTATGGAGTTGGCTAGAAGTATGTTGAAGGCCAAGGGATTGCCAAATTCCTTTTGGGCAGAAGCGGTAGCATGTGTTGTTTATCTGTTGAATCGTTCCTCTTCTAAAAGTGTGCAAGACAAGACGCCACAAGAAGCTTGGAGCGGACACAAACCAAGTGTTGATCACTTGAGAATTTTCGGAAGCATTGCCTATTCACATGTACCGGATGAAAGAAGAAAGAAGCTAGATGACAAGTCTGAGAAATGCATTTTTGTTGGATATAGTGAATGTTCCAAGGCATACAAGTTGTACAATCCCATCACCAAGAAACTCGTTATGAGCCGTGATGTGAAGTTCAATGAAGGAGAATCTTGGAATTGGATAGAAAATGCAACCAAAGAAAATTCAAGTTGCATAGAAATCGAAGAAGAAATTGAAGCTCCAATTGAAGAAAACGAAGAGGTTGGTGTTCCACCTTCTTCTCCCAATTCTACTTCATCACCCTCTTCATCTTCAAGTTCAAGTTCAACTTCAAGTTCCCCTTCGAAAAAGACAAGGAGTATCCAAGATCTTTATGAACAAACAAGTAGCAATTTGGATGATGATTTGGTTAATTTTGCTTTGTTTGTTGATGCCGATCCAATTAAGTTTGAAGAGGCTTCTAAAGATGAGAAGTGGAAGCGTGCAATGGATAATGAAATTGATGCTATTAAAAGAAACAAGACTTGGGAACTTGTTGATCTCCCAAATGACAAGAAACCTCTTGATGTGAAGTGGGTTTACAAAACAAAATTGAACTCAAAAGGCGAGGTTGATAAGCACAAAGCACGCTTGGTGGTGAAAGGCTACAAACAAAAGTATGGTGTTGATTTCCAAGAAGTATTTGCACTCGTGACTCGCCTTGAAACAATTCGAACAGTACTTGCATTGGCAGCTCAAAGAGAATGGAAAGTCTATCAAATGGATGTCAAATCGGCATTCTTGAATGGCTTTCTTGAGGAGGAAGTTTATATAACTCAACCACCTGGTTATGTGAATATTGGAGAAGAAAAGAAAGTATGTCATTTAAAAAAAGCCTTATATGGGCTTAAACAAGCACCAAGGGCATGGTATAGTCGTATTGATGGCTATTTTTTGAAGAATGGTTTTAAAAGATGTCCATTTGAACATACTCTATACACCAAGGAAGGATCTCATGGTGAGTTTTTGATAGTATGCTTATATGTTGATGATTTAATATTCACCGGAAGTTGTTCAAGTATGAATGAAGATTTCAAGAAAGCTATGATGAATGAGTTCAAAATGACCGACATGGGACTACTCCATTATTTCTTGGGCATTGAAGTTAAACAACAAAGAGATGGGATCATCATCACTCAACAGAAGTATGCAAAAGATTTATTAAGAAAGTTTAGAATGGAGGGCGCACTACCAATTAGCACACCTATGGAGGCTGGTTTGAAGCTAAGCAAATGTGAAGACAATAGGCATGTTGATGGAACTCTTTATAGAAGTCTTGTTGGTAGTCTTACGTACTTGACTTCCACTAGACCCGATCTTATGTTTGCGGTGAGTATGCTTAGTAGATTCATGGAATCTCCTAGGCAAAATCATTGGGAAGCTGGAAAAAGAGTCTTAAGGTATGTGAGTAGAACAATTCATGAAGGCATTCAATTCACGAAAGTTGAAGAACCAAGTTTGGTAGGTTATTGTGATAGTGATTGGGGAGGAAGTGTTGATGATAGTAAAAGCACTTCCGGATATGTTTTTAATATTGGTTCCGGCGCAATCTCATGGGCATCTAAAAAGCAAGCTATTGTGACTCTCTCTACAACCGAGTCCGAATATGTCTCACTGACTTTTGCATCTTGTCAAGCACTTTGGTTGATTTGGGTTTTGAGTGAACTCAAGCATGGACCTGTTAGTTCTCCTACACTGTTTTGTGATAACAGTTCGGCTATTTCACTTACAAAGAATCCGGTTTTTCATGGCAAAAGCAAGCATATAAGGATCAAATATCATTTCATTCGAGACTTGGTTAAGGAGGGACATATCAGTGTGAAATTTTGCAGATCTCAAGATCAAGTTGCCGATATTTTCACTAAAGCTTTGAAGACCGACACATTCAACAAGTTGAAGAAGAAGCTTGGAATGGTGATAGTCTAGCTTAAGGAGGGATGTTAGAGATTAATCTAGACTAGTTCTAGAAGAGATGTGTCTTTTGGTGTTCCAGTGTGTCTTTTAGTATTACTAAGTGTCTTTTGGTAATGGTCATGTGAGTCCTATTTAAACCCATGTATTATTTGGTTTCAAGCAATGTGAATAAAGTGAGTTCTCTACACATCAGAGTTCTAGTTTTATCAAGAGATTACACTCTATCTTGTTTTCCTTATCTTTCTTTTCATTCACATAGTTGGTTAAATCCCAACACCTTTGAACCAAACAAGCCTAGCCCATGGAATTGGTTGTATTCTGTGCATGATTGCATGGCATCCACTCTTGTTCGAGAACTCTTACCATTTTTTACCCCAGTCCAAATGATGTCATCCTTGAACCTTGTATCTATTTCGATTGACTGCAAATCCTCATTTATTTCATCAACTGTTGCTCTGACATGTTGCTGAGTATCCCATCTACCTTCCCATTTAGTGCACTGACCTTAGCATTCTTGTTAAACAAGGAACAATATTGAAGGTACTGAGGAAACCTCTGCATGAGTATGCCCATTGGGCCTTCCATAGGAATGTATCTTCACCATCTCCAATCAAGTGAGAAATGAGGGAACTAGCTTGCAGCCTGCTCGCGAGAATGCTTCTCCAGCACCAAGTTGCATCTTTAGGAACCTCCATTAACCAAAAATATTTTTCTTTTATCATGTTACGTCTTATCCACTGAACCCAAAGATTCTCCTTGTTCGAGACAATGTTGAGGAAGCTTCAATGTGCATAGTTTTCTATCCAATGCTACTGCTGTTTCATCACCTATTGGGGCACAACACTACACATTACCACAAAATGGCTCAATTGTGGCAGATTATAAGTGCCACGTATAACATCAGATGTGGCGGAAAAAGAGCTTAATCCACTAGATAAAAAATGCAATGGCGGATTAAAAAACCGCCACATTTGTAACTACCACAAAAGGGTATTTCTGGCGGATAACTTGCTTAATCCGCCAGATATACTTAAAAGTAAAATCCATTGTTCTAACGGATATAAAAGCCATATTTGATAATTTTAAAAAAAGAAATTATTCCACCCCATCTGAATCATTTTATTTTTTATAATTTTTAATAAAAATTAATAATTATTCCACACTAATTTTTAATAAAAATTATAAATTGTGTAATTATTCGCCATAAATGTCTACTAAAACTGTAGTCAATGTGAATCAACTGATGAATATGGGACCAACATCAACATCAATGTTCACTTCAAACTTGACCCTAATTTTTCGATATAAGTGGGGACCAACCTCTAAACAACACTTGAAAAAATTGAAAGAGATACTTGAAAGTAAATCTCAAATCCTACTATAAAACACGAAGACACTAACACACCTAAAGTTCAAAACAATAATGGAATAAAATAAATTCCCCAAACTTGCACTTTGACATATGCATTTCATTGAAAAATGTTATTTTAAATTTGATCTATTGGATCAGATAAACTTTTGAGCACACTACAAACCTAAATCAAATTTAGGACAATACTTGTATCATAACCCAAGCATGACGCATTAAAATAAGATAAACAATAAATATTGAACCTTCTCAAAAAAGAAAAATAACAAAAGACAAATTATAATCGGGCAGCCTTGAAGAGTCATCATTCCCTGCAATAACATGTGTGTATCTCTTGGCTAATTTTATTTCGTACATAGATACAGATATCAATAGTATCTTTATATAAGAAGACGTTCCATCATTTTAATGTGTGCACATACAAATGAACAAAGAAAACCTAAATCATAAAGAATCAACTTACAACAATTGTTGCTATCTGGCTGCGATCTCCCCACTCTGCTAAAAAGGTTAAAATAAAAGACTGCATGGCAAAAAAAAAGTGGGCAAATGGTAAAAGAGAGGACATAAGGAAATGATGACAATCATTTTTTTATTTTTATTTTTTTAAGTTTATAAGATTCAGACTGCATTTTGGAAATGCAAATTAAATTCATTCATTTATCCCACAGAATAACTAGTGCTACAAGAGCAACCACAACTTTAGTTCAAGTTAGTTTAAAAGTCGATAACTGGTTTTATTCTTTAAAAGAAGGTGAAACTAAGAAAAAAGAAGCCTTGGGAAGGAGGCCATCCTGACTCAGTTCTTTATGGAGTAATTGGGGAAAGCCAAACCAAACCAAACCACAGAAAATGTATTCAAAAGAAACAACAAAAGCTACATAAACCCCACCTACCAAAAGAGGCACTAATTAAAACTCATTCAGATTAGTTATCCTCCCGATCATCTAACTTGTATTATAAGAAGGTGTTTGTTTTTGCTTCTGAACGGAGTCGGAAGTCTTAATAAGAAGTGGACCACCTTGTTTAGAGTGTTTGTTTTTAGTTCTCTGATTGGAGTAAGCAACATGGAGGTGCTGATCACTTAGCATTGAGTACTGAGTAAAAAATTATTTTAATAATAACCTTAACATAATTTTGTAATGACAATTGCTGCCCCATTTTCTTAAAAATAAGTAGGGCTAAATTTTGACGGCACACTTTCATTCTCTTCACCAAGCATTGTGGTTCTACCTACCTTCACAATGACTCTGTAAGAAACTTTTCTCCTTTCTCTCATTCATATTTATTTTCTTTCTTTGCATTTTAAAGTTTTTCTTCATCTCTCCAACTCTTCCGAGCGAACTAATAGTGAACAACTACAATTGTCTCAAGTTTTTGGATCATGTGAAAAAACTGATGCGGTTAATTTACGAGATCATATTATAAACGAAATATTAGTAAGAAATTTGGTTTGATAATTTTTTTTAAATGTACTGTCATATTTTGATATTCTTGTAATGAAAGATATTGTAAGATTCTCTAGGATTTGAATAATTATTTAATATGATTTTAAGCACAATATTTATGTCATAAAATTTTTCAGTTCAGTGGGGCAAAATTTTCAAATAGTTCCCATTCAGCACCTAAAAACAAACACCTTTTAATTTTACAGGTTCTAATTAGCAGCTCATTCAGAAGCAAAACAAACAGTTCATTCAAAACTTCTAACCCCAGTTAAAAATTAGCTTCTGAGCACTTAAAAAAAAACCCTGTAAGTCCAAGCATTGGGCCCTCAGAGACGATTCCCACCTTCCAAACACTCATTGCCCAATCTAATAGAATAAGTCTGCCTGAACCATAATCTGGACTCTACTAAATAGTTAGCTATTAAGCAACCAAAAAGTATGAAATACAGATAAGTATGAAATACAACTAAGTACGAAATACAACCTTAGATGGGTTGATGTACCTTTAGCACACCTTGCTCCTTTGTTCATCACACATGACTTGCAATATATCATAAGGTATTACCACTTCAGATTTACATCTGTAAAAGCCTTGATTAATGCAACAACCATTATCAAACTCACACCTTACATTCAAACTACTAACGACATATTAGGGAGACCTAATTGATCTCATAAGTTGAACACGTATGACTTGCAATATATCATAAGATATTATAACTTAAGATTTACAAAACTGTAAAAGCCTTGATTAATGCAACAGACATATGAATCAATATAGTTTTATGTTGTAAGCTAAGCTATTTAATCACCAGTAATATAGACTTCAATTTGGATCTCTTGAAATGATCATAGAGTTGGAATTAGAGGATAATGTAGATATTCAAAGAAACAGTGAATCAACGCAAAGCAATCTTCTTCATTCAAATTGAAAAGGAGAGATGGAAAAAGCAAATCAAAACGGAAACAATGCCTCTACTGATGAGATGAATTGAGAGAATCGGTGGTTAGCTCGATTACTGCAACAAAGCCTTGATTAATGCAAAATCAAACTATAAAACAATGAGGTAAAGGACAAAGCATGTCGAGGTCCACTACCACTTTGTAAGTTAAAAGGTACTTCAAGGAGAGATAAAGATGCAAGTAATCAAGATAGACAACCAAGTGGCAGATATATTCACCAAAGGACTCGGTACTACATAGTTCGAAGAATTTCGAAGACGGCTTGGAATGACTTTCAAGGGAGTCAGTGATGAGGGGGAGTGTTGAGAGTCATCACAGACTCTAGTTTTCTCTAGAGACTTCAAGTCTCTCCTACTTCCCTCAAGATATCTCTAGAACATAGGTAATCTAGAAGTTCTAGAATTATCCTAACAATTGTCAAATGTGTAGCTATCTAGAAATCTCTTTGGAAATATCTAAGATTCTACACACTTCCTCCACCTCCTTAGAACTAGTATAAATAGGGGTAAAGGTTGAGTTGTGGAGATATAGGAGCAAATAAGCTCAATTGTGAGTTGTGAGTTCAATCAAGAGTGGGTGAGTTTGTAGCATCTTTGAGAAATCAATAAAATACAGTGTTTTGTAAGTCCAAGTTCTCCTCCAAATACCAATAGAAGGCACTCCAGTGCTTGAGTCAGCAACTTTGTTGGAGGAGGAAGTAAATTTGGACAAAACTCAGTTAATGTTGCATACCTCGATCGATTGTTCCCTTTACCTTATATAATAGTCACAATTAATTCTTTGCGTGATTTAAGCATGTGAGGTGCAACGGAAGAAGACGTTCTTCGTAACAGTCTTCTCCTTTATGAAGACGCGTCCATAGAGGCGTAACTCCCTCCCCGACTCTTTTCTTATGCAACATTTATCTCCTTTATGAGAGAACTCGTGCAGGCCCGGATTTGGGCCTTAGTTATGACTTCTTCTGATGCCCGGTTTGGCTATATGATTGGTTTTGCCCGATTTGGGCTTTATGAGCTGGCCTGATTTTGGGATACCTGATCCTCGTGATGGATGATTTCTGTTATGTCTATGGTTGTGATGTCGGTCTATTTTAATGTATCATCACTTAAGATTTTAAATCTCAAGGGTATAATTATCCAATTCTTGGAAGTAAGGTTTTGTCCAATCAGTGTTCTCTCAACCATGTGTAATTTGTTTTCACCCTCAACATATCTCATTTTTCTCACTTTTTCTTGTTGAGGAAAGTCTTAGTTGGCAGATCATAAGTTTTTTTTCAGTATAAATATATGCACAATAGACCATTTGGAATTTGGAGTATTTAAAAAGAGGTTGAGATTGAAAGTTTGGTGGGTTTTTAAGAATATGGTGGCCGACCATTAATCTCTGTAACTATGGGTGTGAAATTAGGGCTATTAATTGGTTCCCGAAAATTGACTGAACCGAACAAAAAAACTAAAATCGATGGCCAAAACAAAATGAACCAAAGTTTTCCCCACACTTGAGAAAACAAAACCTATTGTTAAATACTAAAAAGAATTTAGTGGTGTGGAGAGAGAATAAACAAAGAACTTCTTTATGTCTTCTACAAAAAGGAGGGAGCTTTGACCATCTATCTCTCTTTATCGCCACCTTCTAAATGGCGAGGAAAGGGGTGAGGGGTGGGTGTTACCACTCATCCCCCTCGAGATTCACAAAGTTGCGCATCTCGAGGGTGCATACGCGCATCTCAAGGGGGATGCGCGGTCACACCCACCCCCTCGCCATTTAGAATTTTCCCTCTTTATCATTATTGATTGGTTGAAGAATGAAGGAAGGTGGGTGGTAAGATAAGTTCACACCTAAAATTCCCCTTTTTCATCCTTATTATCAATCCCCCCTTTAATCTCCTTTCAATCTTCAAATTTGATGATACACCAAAACGGTCACATCCCAGAGCTATACATGTGTCATGATGACCTCGAGGAAATACGGGCTCCAGCGTTAGCCCTACACTGATCTGGCCCGAGCGGTTCTAAATTCGCCCAATGCAGTCCACCAGACGGACTCGAACTCTTACAACTTGCTAAGCCCACACGTCTCACAGTTCTAAGGCAAGTATCTCGATGATCAACTTCAGACAGGCAATTATAGCAGCTCTCTGTTTTCGACTAAGAAGCAAATAGTAGAGTACATATCACTCAGAGAAACTTCCTCTTACAGATTACCCGCTGATAAGGAACTATCTCCTGCATATCTAGGAGCACAGGGCTAACAAGGAACTTCCCTTCTACAACACGACTCCTAATTAGAGAAGGATCTCCACGAAGATCTCCTTCCTAAACTACACCATTGATGGCCTGGTCGAACCAGAACTCTTGAACTATAAATAAGACATAAGGTTGGTAAGCTAAGGTACGCTACAATTCCGTGTTTACAGCATTACACCTTCCTCAGATCCATGTCTGACTTCAGCATCGAAATGCCATCGGCCACCACAACGGTGGTCCGTGGCTTACATGCGTTACTTGTGCAGGTAAGCAGGACTAGGTCAAAGAAGGGAGCAGAAAATGACTGCATCAGTTTGGCGCGGTCCATGGGGACGACAAAGTTCCTAACTTTCAGTAACATCATTTCCCTTCGAAATACAGAAAAATGGTGACCACGAGATCACGCAACAATGGAGAACAATGGGACACGTCAAACGCTCAGGCTGGCACTTTACCGCCACTTTCAGTGGTTCCAGTTATGCACGGGCGGCAGACTCACGCCCCCACGCCAACAACAGCAACGACAGACCCAAAAATAGATATGTTGTCATCTCAAATACAAAAGATCGCCAAAACAGTGGAGGCTCTCGAAAACAAAACCCTCCACCTGTTAATAAAGGCCATGAGCAGCACGAGCCTCCATCTCAAGAGGACAGCAAAGAGCAAGCACATGAGAGTCAAGCCCCTGCTAGTTCCCATTGGACTAGAGGAGGTTGAGATGTTAACGCAGAGAGGCTAAACCCTCAAAACCCCCTCTGTAGAGGGGCATACGACCAAGACGTGTTGTACCATCTCTCTGTCCCACCATTCGTGGATCGTATTATGAATGAGGCTCTTTTGAAAAAGTTCACTCCTCCGAAGCTCGATTTCTATGACAGAACCACTGACCCATTCGAACACTTGCGCCATTACCAGCATGTAATGGCCCTCAAAGAAGGATCAGAGTCGGCAATGTGCAGGACTTTTCCCACTAGTTTGAAGAAGTCAGCACTATCACAACCTCCCACCGAGGTCGATCGACTCCTTCAAGACGTTGGCAAAGGAGTTCTTGACGCATTTTGTCAGGAGTCAGCGTTTTCAAAAAAGCCCACATTACACTCTCTCTAAAACAGAGATCCAATGAGACACTCAAAGAGTATGTAACGCGCTTCAACAACAAGTTGACACTCATTGATGGTTGTAGAGGGAAAGCTCTACGAAAACCTCACCTTGGAACCCCCTTTAGACATAACGGATCTCCTTAAGAGCGCCCAGAAGCACATTACCCTAGAAGAGTTGATGACCATAAAGAGGGAAACCAAAGGTGAGAAGAAGCCCTCCGCTCCGAAGGACACGAATGAGGGAAAAAGACGCGAGGATGAAGAAATGAGCAAGAGGAAGCGTAGTGACAACAGGTCGAACCCTAGCCAATCCATGCCAGATAAAGCATCCAACTACGTTTGATCCAGAACCGTGACACCCCTCAATTTTAGCCTGTCGAACGTACTAAACTCTATGAAAAACTACTTCTCTGCAATATGAGAAGAAATTACGAAATCTCAGCAAATCAACTACATGCCCACCCAGAATTGGTGACCACGCATAACAACGATTACCATCATGCCCGATCAATGCATGTCAGAACGTTCGAAGACTCCCGTGATGGAGATCTCCCTTCAGCCTCTGGAAAACCCAAAGCATTTCGTTCAAGCAAGAACATTATAGGAGAAACGTTTTGCAGAAGATAGTGCCTACAACGATTGAGAAACATTGTTATATAGACATGATGGTTCACCAAATGGGTGCTTCAGCATTAAATGTTAGCATTGAATACCATATGGGAAACGAGGAGACGACGGTTCCCAAGGAAACTGCGCAGACCACGTTCGTCTAATTAATGGCGCTGCATGCAACCCCATCAATTGAGGGGGAATAACTGATATTCACGTAATTATTACATAATTTATCCCTTAATTTATATATGTTAGTGTTTCGATTATTATATTTTATTCTAATTATTTTGTTTTCATGTCTTTGTATGAATTTGAGGATGAACGATGAAATCGCATTAAGGCGACAATTTAATTAATGATCAATTGGTTGATTCTAGCGGTGGTACAAAGTAGAGGGTCACATATCTAAACCTAACCCTTAACAAACCTAACTCTACCTAATTTAACCTAAACCCAAGCCCAAAACGCTAGCCTAGAAACCCAAGACCAACCTAACAATGAAATAGGAGAAACCTATTTAGGTCTTCCCCCTTTTTGGAGAAAGGCTATCTCTTATTCCACGTTTCTTTTTCGGCTATGCCTCTCTTCTCCTCCTTGGCAGAGGCATAGAGACCTTCGTCTCTCGCCACTAACCAATCGCCATCGCCGCCATCTCACTCCACGTCCCTGTTGCAACTACCGTCACCTCGCCAACACCACCATAGCCGTAGTCCTCTTCTGTTCATCCCCTGTTTTTGTCCCCCTCAACTGCACAAACTGTTCCACCATCAGCCGCCACCTCCTCCACTTCCCTGACCTCTCTGTGGCAGCGTACCTCACCTCGCCATCACCAACATCTCACTGTTTTGTACAACCACCGCCGCCACCACCCTGTTCCACGCTCGCGACAGAGCCCCATCACCATCTCTTCATTTCCTCTCTCTCGTTGCAACCATCTCTCCCTGTTCCCTCCTCTTTCTCCTCCATCTTTCTCTCTCCCGTTCCCGTCAGCGGACAGAGATGCACTAGAGAGGAGCAACATGAGCTCCTCCCTAGTTTCTCTCTTCGTTCCCTCTTTTTCTCACCCTTCCTTCACCTCTCTCTCTTGCTTGCAAGTTTCGGAGCTGGTTGGAGGAAGAATACGCTCGCGAGGAGCGAAGAACCAGGCGGCGCAGAGCGAATCTCGCTGGAGATGAAGGTGCAGAGAATCTGGTGGGAGAAAACGGTTTTTCAAATTGATTTGGCTATTTGCACCCTAGTCCATTACTCTGAGCCACCACAGTCCACCAGCAGTCTTTTCTCGGGATTTGTGTTAGTGAAAAGATGAATTCCACCTCCATTGATGCTGTGGCATCATCAACCATGATCTTCTAGACCCCACGCCGAGGCGAAGATGAAACCATAGGGTTTCCTAGAGTTTGTCGTATCTAAATTATTGTTTTCCATATGCTTGAATGTTAAACATAGTTGATTTCTGAATTTCAATAATTTGTTTTCACCGATTATATCCGAAATAATTATCAAGACTAATCGGTAGTTAGAAATACCTTTTATTGATATTCAAAGCCTGCTTTAATCAATTAATCTGAATCTGTGATTATGTGTGCTGTAAGAAGACATGCTATGCTAGGGATTTAGAATTGGTTAAAATAAAGATGTGATTGTATGTGCCGTAAGAAGACATGCAATGCTAGGGGTTTATGGCTTTGCTGAAATCAATTGCAATTGTAGATTAGTCTTGTTGATTCTTGAAAACAATAATTTAGAGTACATGAATCTCGAAGAACCTGTGGTTGATTCGATGTCTAGGTCCATTATCTTATCATCTAATCAGTTAATTTTAGTTGTCAATTTAGTGATTTTCATCTGCTGCAACCCCCAACTTTAAATTAGTTCAAATAAGTCCTAGAATTTGACTGTCTCGTTAATCCTCGTGGGATTGACACGTATTTGCCACTGTTTACCAGTTAGACAGCCGTGCACTTACGGTATTACAAGTAGGGTTTATTAGCTTATTAATTTAGGTTAATAAAAACTCCATCAAGTTTTTGGCGCCGTTGCCGAGGACGATAACGGTACAATCGAAATCTAGGGTTATTTTTGCTAGTTTATAAATTAGGTTTAATTTTCTTTTTAGGAACAGTGTTATGAATCACTTTCTTATTTGTTTTATTTGCTTGAGTTTGAATTAATTTTGCATTTATCTTGAAGGCGGTCACACACATAGGAGCTCAAATGGGAACGAAGTGAAATATTGCGATTCGCGAGGAAACTCTCAGAAATTGACTTCTACCCGGCGTCGGAAGTGACCCGAAAGAGGTTCACGCTGGAGGTAACTTCTACCCACCGCATCTACACGCGGTTTCTGTGTGATCACTTGTGTTTAGCTTGTTTTAGGTAGTATTGCATGCAAATTTGAATAATGGCAGGATTGAGTTGAAACTTTTGTGCCCTCTCCCGCGGATAGGTTAGTCACCATCTATTTTAGGGTTAGGAACCTTGGCCTTCACTATTTAAAATTTATAGCAAGATAATTATCTAGGACTGGTGTGACGCTGATAGGAACCCTCTTTGGACGTTTGATAGCTTAAAGTGGTCGAGTGAAGGAACATATCCCATCTGGGAACAGTTCTTGAACTGGCATTTAACTTTGAGCTAGAGAATGGAAAAAGAGGTAGAAGCAACTCTGTAGTGGCGGATTGATAGGAAATTATCGTGCCTCTCCCACGGTTAGGTAAATTTAATTGAGTTTCAGCCCTGCATTAGTAAAGAAAAGCTCTAAGGCCGTCTACCATTCATTTTGTTTGTGCATCATTTAGGTGTCATTTAGGGTCTCGTTGTTTTTAATTTTTTTTTGAATTAGGTCAACTTCATATAGCGATTAGGCTTGCATTTAAAATTAAAAAAAATTTAAAAAATAAAATAAAATATATATATATATATATATATATATATATATATATATATATATATAATTGAAGCCTGTTTAGGAGTGTTGACTTTGAACCTTTGTTATCCAGTAGTTTATGCATACCTAGGTACGTGATTCTATAAGTAGACTTGTCTGACAAGAATTCGAGGAGTTCTTTGAAGTCCCCATTACCTATTTAGGTTCATCATCCTTATCCACTGAGATGGTTGAGGGGAAGGCCTTTAAGGATTACTTCGCCCCTCTTCTTGCACTGTCTTACCTGAGACGAATGCAAACAATTTTGAACTCAAACCATCTATTATTCATCTCTTGCCCACTTTTTATGGTTTTGAAAAAGAGGACCCTTATCTTCATGTCAAAGAATTTCTTGACATTTGCGCTACCTTGAAATACCAAAACTTTTCTGATGATTCGGTCCATCTTAGGTTATTTCCTTTTTCTTTGAAAGATAAGGAGAAATCTTGGTTAAATGCATTAGAGACGGGATCCATCACATCATGGGATGCGTTGTCAAGAAAGTACTTCCCCATTCATAAAACGAATGCTCTCCGACTAGATTTATCTAATTTTCAACAAAAAGAGGGCGAACATTTCTATGAATGTTGGGAAAGGTTCAATGAGCTCATTGTCAAGTGTCCCCATCATGGATTCGGGAAGTGGCGGCTAGTTCAATACTTCCAAGACGGTTTAACCCCTCAAAACCATCGTATGATTGATGCCACTAGTGGTGAGTCATTAATGAAAATGAGTGTCAATGAAATATGGGAATTCTTTAGACACTTTGCGAAAATTCTCAGCAATGGGATTATTCGAGAAAGGAATCTGATAGGCGTAAGGGCGACATATATGAGATCAGAGATCCATCTGTTGACTCCCCTTCTACCTCGAAGTTAGAGAAAGTTATTATGACTATGGCTCAAAAGATAGATGCATTTTTTAATGTGACTCAACTTGCACCTCCCGCAAACGCTTCATCTAAGGTCTGTGCTGCATGTTCAAGCCCTGGTCATTCAATAGCTAATTGTGACTTGCAAAACGATTATCCTGCATACTATGCTGAACAAGTCAACTCCTTTAATGCGATGCAGCGACCTGGCAATAATTTGCAACCCAAGTATTACAATTCAGGGTTCGCCAAATATCCAAATCTCTCCTGGGCCCATGGCCCACACCTAGGGGGACCTGTTGTTGTTTCCCAGGTTCTTCAAGCCTCTAGCCATGTTAGGCCTCAGCTTAACCAAGTTCCTCCATCCAACACATCAAGTTTAGAGGAAATGGTTAATCGGTTTTTGCAGCGCTCAGAAAGTATAATTGAGCATAACTCTAAGGACATATCTGAGTTGAAAGCCACGACTCAACACCAATCTCAAGCCCTCAATAGACTTGAGATAGTTGTGAGTAAGATTACTCAGTCTTCTTCTGAGCGAGAGCCAGGGAGATTTCCTAGTCAACCCGTTCCAAACCCGAAGGGTCAATTCGCAGTTGGTAGTACATCTGAGTCACGCCATGAAGATGTCCACTCTATTACTACCCTTAGGAGTGGAAAACAGGTTAACAATCGGGTACAAGTGCCCGATTCGAGTGTTGTTGCATCTCCATCTGACAATGAGGCTGATAAAGCCTCACCTTCTAAATATGTGCCTCTTGACTCTGACCCCACTCAGGCATCTTATTTGCCTAGGGCACCGTTTCCATCACGGTTAGCTCCAGCAAAGAATGGAACAAATGCAAACGATGTAATGGAAATTTTTAAACAAGTTCACATTAATATTCCATTGCTCGATGCTATTAAGCAAGTTCCTAGCTACGCCAAGTTTTTGAAGGATCTTTGCACACAGAAGAGGAAGTTACATGTGCAAAAGAGAGCCTTCATCATCAAGCAAGTGAGCTCACTTATTCAACTCAGAACCCCGCCTAAGTATAGGGATCCTGGTTGCCCGACTATTTCTTGTATTATCGGTGACCATATGATAGATATGGCATTATTGGATTTAGGGGCGGGTGTTAATTTATTGTCATATTCTGTTTATGAGCAATTAGGTCTCGGTGGGTTAAAACCAACTAGAGTAACACTGCAATTGGCAGATAGGTCTGTCAGAGTCCCCCATGGTGTTATAGAGAATGTGATTATCAAAGTTGAAAAATTCTATTACCCTGTGGACTTTATAGTTCTTGATACACAACCTGTTCACAATCCCTCTAGTCACATTCCAGTCATTTTGGTTGGTCCATTTTTTGCCACATCTAATGCTACTATTAACTGTAGGAATGGAATCATGAAACTATCATTTGGCAACATGACCGTCGAACTCAATGTTTTTAATGTAAGCCAACAACCTCCTGAGTCCGAAAGTGTTTGTGAAGTTAACATGATTGAGAGTTCGATGGAAAATTCCTTATTGCAGTCTGCATCAGATGCTCCCGTAACAGCATGTTTGACTCACTTCGGTTTAGACTTCGATATTGATGATTCCATTAGGGAAGTGACTGCTTTGCTTGATTCAACCCCTATTATGGATCCAGGTTACACATGGAAGCCTAAAGTGGAACTCTTTTAACTCAGTGAGTCAAAATTGAACCTTTCTGCTGATACTATTGGGCTTTCTGACCCATTCCCTTTTCTGCCTGTTAATGATGACCCATTTGACATATGTCCTCCTAGTGACTTTTACATGAAGTCTGATTCTCAGTATTCTTTGGAGAGAATACATCCCATAGGTAGTGTTGATTCCATGTTTGGGGGTGTTGTTGAGTTGTCTAGCTCATCATCTTTGTGCAATTCATTTTGTTATGATGAGCCTGTACCACTTGATATATCTATAGACATACCTCTTTCCATCCCTTTAATAGTGCCTAACGCTACCTATGTGGATCCCTTGTTCTTAAGGGATGATTTTTTAGTTTTGACCATCCTATTGTGCAACACATTCAATCTTCCGATTTGACACCAGACATAGGCTGTCCCTTTTTAGGAGTAGGAAATAGTCATTTGCAGGATACTCCTGTTGGTGACAACTTTCTGCTCTAGATCCCTATGACTTCTTTAAGACCGCGGGTTTGTTTGCATTTTCTCTATGATTTTGCATGGCATTTTCGTCATTTTAGGGATGTGTTAGTTTTTGTTGTGCTGCATGTAGGTGCTACAATATGTTGGACGGATCCTCAACTTTTTCAGTTGTTGCTATATGATCTAGTCAACATCGTGGACTAAGTGTTTAGGTTTGGGAGAGTGTTCGTTATGTTCTTCCTCATCATTTCATTGTACATCAGATTGATGAAGAATATATGTCGAGCTGATGACGTTAAACCAAGCGCTCTTAGGAGGCAGCCTAACTTCAGTTGTGTCATTATAGTTAGTCTCGATTGATTTTCGAGTTCTTTCTAGTTGCATTTCACTCATACTCATTAGCTCCGTAACAATTTTGACTTACAACTGATACATGTCATTTTTTTTTCATTTGTGTTTTGTATTGTTTTTATCAGTTTATCATGATGAGTCCACAGTTCTTATGTATCTGAGCGTTCATTGGTGGAGGATTTCGTCGAAATTAGTAAAAACTTTCCCATGGTAATATCACTCTAACTTTCATCTTTTCTTTTTTCCTGCATTTTTCGTGATCATCATTTATACATTGAGGACAATGTTTGGTTTAGGTTTGGCGGTGAGTTTATGAGTTTTTCTGCAATCTTCAAAAATTTTTGAACTGAAATGTATTTCACATTTGACTATTGTATTCTACTCAATCTCCATTGAATACATAGTTAATTATGAATGTGTGGAAATTTTTCGATTTGAAAATGCATACAAAATCTAAGCTCCTTACCAATGAAGAAAATATGCTTTCAAGTATGCCTTTAAATTTTGAGAAATGCATGCTTGCACTTGTCACTTTTATATATCAATAGGAAAACATATGTTTGATATTATCTTTAAGTTAAATATATTTCATGCTATTTTTCGACTCGAACACTCTTGTACTATAAGACGAGTTAGCATAATTTGAAGTTAATCAGTAAGATATTAATAAGAAAACCTTAGAATAATAGTGGAGACTTAACCCTTGTGAGTTTCGAGACATTCTATTTTTCTTGAGGGTTATTAAATGAACTCTGACTTTTCTTGAGTCCGCATTATCTCATTGATGATCTCATCATTCTTGTTTCTCTTATTAATTGCTTTGAGAATGACGTTACAATTGAATTATTACACTAGAACTTCTTGGTTTATTTAGTTGAGATGTCATAATACCGACTAGAGCTTAAGAAGTGAGATATGCATTTTTTTCTTTGAACCGTTCTTTAGCCTTTTAGCCTACCTAATGATAAATATCCGTTTGCAGCCCTTTGAGCCTTTAAATAAACTTTTTCTTTGCTAACCCCATCTCCATTACCTACTCCAGTTAGGGAGTAATATCTCATATTAGTTTTATCCTTACCCAATGTCTCTGAGAATGTGTATGGTTGATATATTTTTGGAATGGGCAAATAAAAAGAACTGAAACTAAATATTCCATGAATCCTCGGGACTAAAATGTTTCATTGTGCAGAAGGGGAAAGCATGTCGTTGATTTTATAATTAAAAAAAATTGATGCTTCGGAAAAAAAAATATATGAAGAATTTCGAAGGAAGAAAAATTAATGGTGTACAACATTAATTTATTCTTCAGAGCCCAACGTGTTTATTAAAGGGTGTATCAATTCTCAGAGAATTTTCTCGTATCCTTTTCCATTCTTGTTAGCCAAAATCTTAGCCTCATTACAACCTAATAAAGACCTAAATGATCTTAAGTAAAGGTCTTGTTCATGGATGTGGAAATTAAATAAACAAGAACTATGGTGTATGATTCAACATTCTCAAAATAATTTATATTCCAGTCCAAGAGATCATATTCATTTCATTCTTTTAAAAGTCTGTTTTTCATGATTATTATATGTGAGATGTTTGTGTTTTCCATAATTTATTCTCTTTCTCACATATAAACTGAGTGATAACTAGCCAATCTCTAAGTGATTCATTTCTGAGTGACAAGAGAGATTTGTAGTCGAAGCGTACAATTCAAAGGATATCTAGTCGTATCTTTACTGAGAAAAATAAAGTTATGTTGATAAGGCCATGCACACACACACTTCGAGATGAGAATAATTGATGAAATTTATTTAACATTTGGGTATTATTAAATGGTTCTTAGACTCTTTGATATATTATTGTGACACTGTTAATTGTTTTCTGAAATTTTTGGCAATTAGATTCTTACTCTGAGAATAATAGATCGGGTGATAAAGTTACCATGTTTTGGAAATTTATTGAGTCATAATGTAAAGGTTAACATTTCTAGAAACCCTCACGAGACTATAACTCGTCCACTAGAGGTAATCTAGGGGTTTAAAGTCTTGTTGCACGTTTAAGGTAAGTACAACCGATAATTCCTGCGAAAGTGAGTTAGAATCTTATTTTTATTGTTTTGCTCGAAGACTAGCAAAATATAGGTTTGGGGGTATTTGATATTCACGTAATTATTACATAATTTATCCCTTAATTTATATATGTTAGTGTTTCGATTATTAAATTTTATTCTAATTATTTCTTTTTCATGTCTTTGTATGAATTTGAGCGTGAACTATGAAATGGCATTAAGGCGACAATTTAAGGAATGATCAATTGGTTGATTCTAGCGGTGGTACAAAGTAGAGGGTCACATATCTAAACCTAACCCAAACAAACCTAACTCTACCTAATTTAACCTAAGCCCAAGCCCAAAAAGCTAACCTAGAAACCCAAGCCCAACCTAACAATGAAATAGGAGAACCCTATTTAGGTCTTCCCTCTTTTTGGAGAAAGGCTCTCTCTTCTTCCACGTTTCTTTTACGGCTACGCCTCTCATCTACTCTCCTCTCCTCCTTGGCAGAGACATAGAGACCTTCGTCTCTCGCAACTAACCAACCTCCATCGCCGCCATTTCACTCCACGTCCCTGTAGCAACTATCGTCACCTCGCCAACACCACCATAGCCGCAGTCCTCTTCTGTTCATCCCCTGTTTTCGTCCCCCTCAATTGCACAAAGTGTTCCACAATCGGCCGCCACCTCTTCCACTTCCCTGACCTCTCTATGGAAGTGTACCTCACCTCACCATCACCAACATCTCACTGTTTTGTACAACCACCGCCGCCACTACCCTGTTCCACGCTCGCGATAGAGCCCCATCACCATCTATTCGTTCCCTCTCTCGTTGCAACCATCTCTCCATGTTCCCTCATCTCTCTCCTCCATTTTTTTCTCTCCCATTCCCGTCACAGGACAGAGATGCAACAGAGAGGAGCAACACGAGCTCCCCCCTAGTTTCTCTCTTCGTTCCCTCTTTTTCTCACCCTTCCTTCATCTCTCTCGCTTGCTTGCAGGTTTCGGAGCCGGCCGGAGGAAGAATACGCTCGCGAGGAGCGAAGAACCAGGCGGCGCAAAGCAAATCTCACTGGAGACAAAGGTGCAAAGAATCTAGCGAGAGAAAACATTTTTTCAAATCTATTTGGCTATTCGCACCACAGTCCGTTACTCTGAGCCACCACAATCCACCAACAATCTTTTCTCTGGATTTGTGTTCGTGCAAATATGAATTCCACCTTCATTAATGTTGTGATGTCATCAACCATGATCTTCTAGACCCCACACCGAGGCGAAGATGAAACCATAGGGTTTCCTAGAGTTTGTCGTATCTAAATAATTGTTTTCCATATGCTTGAATGTTAAATACAGTTGATTTCTGAATTTCAATAATTTGCTTTCACCGATTATATCCAGAATAATTATCTAGACTAATCGGTAGTTAGAAATACCCTTTATTGATATTCAAAGCCTGCTTTAATCAATTAATCTGAATCTGTGATTGTGTGTGCTGTAAGAAGACATTCAATGCTAGGGATTTAGAATTAGTTAAAATAAACCTGTGATTGTATGTGCCATAAGAAGACAAGCAATTCTAGGGGTTTATGACTTTGCTGAAATCAATTGCAATTGTAGATTAATCTTTAGATTAGTCGTGTTGATTCTTAAAAACAATAATTTAGAGTACATGAATCTCGAAGAACCTATGGTGGATTCGATGTCTCGGTCCATTCTCTTATCATCTAATCAGTTAATTTTAGTTGTCAATTTCGTTCTCTTAATTTAGTGATTTTCATCAGCTGCAACCCCCAACTTTAAATTAGTTCAAATAAGTCCTAGAATTCGACTGTCTCGTCAATCCTCATGGGATCGACCCGTATTTGCCACTGTCTACGAGTTAGATAGTCGTGCACTTGCAGTATTACAAGTAGGGTTTATTAGCTTATTAATTTAGGTTAATAAAAACTCCATCAGTAACCGATACTCAACCATCTCGCTGCCTACGCCGTACACGTGCCACCGCATGATCTATGTCGTACATGTAGTGCTATCGTGCAAGAAACCCTAGCCTTTAATCTGTAGGCCCATGGGCTCGGCCTACTATTCATACAATATTCTACCACATGTCGGGCACGAGCACTAGAAATCCTGATCAACTCTGACACACAGATCGTACATACGGATCACTAGCTGATTTAAGGTAATTTTGTCCACAAAATGCACTATGCTAGTGGACGTAGGTTCGCACGCCCTCTAGCAGGCGAAACCTCTCTCCAACCAGGCAAGCTTAGTCAGCCGAGGCTGATGACGATGGCTTTTGGTTCATCCCGACACCTAGTCCGTCTAACACGGATTTCGATGGTTTAGGAAGTGGGACTCTAATCAGCGCTATCACGCCTGGTGACAACGAGTCCCCAATGATCATCGCCCCTTTCGCGATCAATGATCGCCGAACCCGATCAGGTAAGCCTTGCTGGTGACGACTGGCAACAAAAGCTCATGATCAAAGCCCAGACCTGTAGCCCCCACTGCGCAGGCGTAGATGGTTTGGAAGGCGGGAGCCTAGTCAATCCTGAACTGATTTCACATCTAGTCGCGCGACCATTGCTTTTCAACCTGACCGCCGAACTACCAACCCCAAACCTATAGCCCCCATTGCGCAAGCGTAAATGGTTTGGAAGGCGAGAGCCTAGTCAGTCTCGAACTGATTCTGACGGCTCACTGCGGGACCACTGCTTTTCAGCCTAGCCGCCGAATTACCAACCCTGGACTTGTAGCCCCCACTGCGCAGGTGTAGTAGTTTAGAAGGTGGGATCCTAGTCAGTCCCGAACTGATTCCGAAAGCTTGCCATGAGACCAGTGCTCTTCAGCGTGGCCGCCAAAAACCCCAAAATTTGTAGCTTGATGCGCACAGATTTAGATGATTTGGAAGGTGGGAGCCTAGTCAATCCTGAACTAATTTCGACGGCTAGCCGCAGGGCCACTTCTTTTCAGCATGGTCGTTGAGCCCCTTCATCTCGAACTTGTAGCCCCCACTGCACGGGTATAGATGGTTCAAAAGGTGGGATACTAGTCAGTCATTGATTGATGTCGACGGCTCACCGCTGGACCACTGCTCTTCAGCATGGTCGCCAAATCCTTATTACCTGAACCTGTAGTCCGCTCTATTCGGACATAGATGGTTCAAAAGGTGGGAGCCCCAAGCAGCTCGCTGCGCGACCACCGTTCTCCTTCAAAATAGTGGTCGCAAAGATAAATCCCAGCTCAGTTTGTGTCTTCACACTCAAACAGACTGGCAATCTATTATCAGAAAAGGCTACTCATGCCGACACATAGATCGTCCAGCCAGTGTCCGAATAGATGCTACATAAAATGTCAACCCGAGCTTACAACGCCTGACTTGGTACAAACGCTCCAACACATACGCTCGGCTATAGCAACTCGCCTATGGCAGTAGCCGTAGCCGAGAAATCAGACAAGCAAGATAAGCCTCCAACAGCTTACCTTAAGGATAAGACACAACTCGGATAACGCAATCGTCAACTAAACTGTCACGACATGCCCACTATCAGACATGATTATGAAATAGTGACTCTGAGTCATTCGCAACGCAAATGGTCAAGCTCTCAACAGCTGACAGACCATTCGACTTTCAATTGATCCAACCAGCCTATGCCAAAGTAAGACGACAAGGCAAAACGGAAAACACACAATAGGGACAATGTTTACAAAACAAGTACAAAACGCAATCAAGATAAAACTGTTTTCATTAACAGATGGAGCAAAATGGGTACAAGTATACAAAATTTACTCCTTATCAGGCGAATGTACAGAAACAAAAGAGCTAAGCTCAACGGAGAAAGGAGCAGGGGTCGCGTCCATACGCGCCACGGCTTGAGCATCAGGGTAAGAACCGTTCTATTCGTCCGATAATGCAAAGGCAAGTGACAAGTCAACATACGACATCTTCTTATATCGACCAAGATCCCATTTCAAATGCTCCTCCTTCATCAACACTAGCAGCTCCAACCTGTCGTGTACGACCCAGCGAAACTCGCACTTGCCTTGTTCCTACAGAAACTCATCCTCTCGCGCCTTCGTGTCAGCAAGCTCATGCTCCAACAGCTCCAAGTTGCCAGCCAACGCATCAACCTGAAACTGCTCTGTAGCTAAACTGCTCTTCACAACATTGAGCTCGTGCGTCTCTAATTCGCGTTGGTCCTCGGCCTTCCTTGCCAACTGAGCATTGAACTCCACATCAGAGCAACCCATTCATCCTCCTGCAAAAAATTCTTTTCCAGTGAGAGATCGCAGTACAGAACGCGCCTCAGCCGTTGTTTCCTGCACAACATCCATGTTTTGGCTGGTCCGGTCCAACTCCTGCTTGAATTTGTCCCTGCAGACACCGCCTCTGCTAGATTGCACTTAAGGGCTTCCAGACGAACCCTCTGACTCTCAGAAACCACAGCTGATTGCTCTGATTTCTCCTCTTCAGCCTGCTTCCTCAGTCGCTCAATTTCATAAAGCGCGTCGAAATACAACGCTTGCATGTGCGAAAAGACACGCTCCATGGTGTACACCCTCTCACGAGCCGCCTCGACTTCTGTTCCAGCAACGGCCACCTGGCTCAAATGAGACATTCCCAACATAAGATACTTTAAACCCTTATCCATACGCCCTTCTAGCGTATCATCCTTGGGTTTTGGAGCGTAATCCATCAGCCAGCTATGACGCCTACGTATGTGCTTCCTCGAAGCATACCCCAGGTCAACCTCCCGATTCCAGACCTTGGTGCTCATCTTTATTAAGTCCAGTGCAAACAGGCTTATCCGCGCATCCGGATGAAGCTCCTCTGGATCAGGAATTACACTGGCACCATCCTTCGAAGTCGCCAATGTTCCCAAGCTCTCCTCCACAATTTTTCCCTTGTCACGAACAACCGACCCTTTCGTGTGAGACGACTTAACAAGATTCAGGGGAAAAGGAATAAACGAATTATCCAAAGGATCATCCAACACCTCGAGCTGTGGCCTGGAATGAGACGCTGAAGAATGCGAACTACAAGAAACTTGGCTTGTGCAAACACGACCACTATTAGATAGCACACCAACAGGACGGCTAGGCTACAGAACCTCAGGCGAATCTTCACGGAAACCTTCTATCAGAACAATCCCGCGAGAATCGACAGAGGCTGCCATTGCAACCCTTATCAACCGCTTACTAAAAACTTCTGCCTGTGCAGCACTGAGATTCGACATGTCATCGATCTTTGCAAATCGCAGGTAGTCTTTCTCCCGGCCAGATACATCAGCCTCCACCCCGACGGTCCGATCGGCCACGCGCTCTTCACTCACTGGAGCAGATCATGTTGAAGACAACCCAGTTCTGATGCGAGACCTCCTCAAACTCACGAAGGTGGCAAGCGTCTCAGACGGTTCCTCCGTGTCGGACAACATAGAAGTTTTGGCCCTAACGACCTTCCTCTTCCTAAAAGGTGCCCCATCTTCAAGCTTAACTCGGGATGTTTGGTAAAGAGTGGGGCCACGTGCCAGTTGTCCCATAGCCCACTGCGAACGAAGTTGGGAACGCATATAACATCCACCGCATTCCTTATTGACAAGCCACAGAACGTCTCCATATTGTTTTGTTCCTCTAGTGTAAGAGGAATAGTAGGAAACCATCCTGCGAAGAAGTACGAACAACTATTAGCATGCGATCAAGCGCAACCAAACCAGAAGAAAAGTTGTACTTACAAAGTGGTCTGAACTCTCGCTCGAGCGGACGACCCCTAATCTAGAAGTACTTTGAAATCCGCAGGGGCTAAGAAGCAATACTTCTGCCAAAACTTGAATTCATCTAGCAGATTTGCGAAGCAAGCCGGCGACGTCATCTTATGGCGACGTCATCTTATAGACGAGGTTACTCTTCAATTGAGGAGAAGTCAGCAACTGGATCACTCATGGAGTCACGTAGACACCTGCTTCCTTTGCCCTAATCAGAATGAAAAGGATGATCTGGTTTCCATTAGGTCCCAATTGGGCCGGAGGAATCCCAAGGAAGTCCAAGAATTCACAAATCACACCCAGAATGGGAAAGCGTACTCCGGTTTGAAGCATCCCCCAGTGCAAGCAGATGAACCCCACAGGTGGTGACATTGGCATTTAGTCGCCCTTTAGAACAGACAACGGTAGGTCCTCAGGAACCCAAACTTCGTACCTCAGGAACCCAAACTTCGTACGGATCTCAGCAAGGTTGGGTTCAAAAAGTAACATGTCTTCAAAAAACTCAAGGGCCCTAGCCAAGGTTACGCCATCAAGAAGGTTTTGTTGAGCCATGAAGAAGATGAACAATCTCTTCAAGCGGAAGACGAACAGAGCAATATCTTTGAAAGCAAAGAAGATAAAAGGGTCAGACTCCGCACAACGGATGACCAAAATAGGGTTTAGGTTTCCGCCTCTTTTCCACTGAACTGACGCACGTTCAATAAATGCAGCGCACGGCTCAAGCAACGATTCAGACTCAATAATCATGAGCGACGTATCTTTTCAAGAGATGACTTAGCGAACTCTAGGGGAGTAGCTGATGATACACCAAAATGGTCACATCCCAGAGCCATACATGTGTCATGATGATCTCGAGGAAATATGAGCCCCAGCGTCAGCCTTACACTGATCCAGCCCGAGCGGTTCTAAACCCACCCAATGCAGTCCGCCAGACGGACCCAAACTCTTATAGCTTGCTAAGCCCACTCTTCTCACAACTAACTTCAATACCCGTAAGCCCTTCTAAGGCAAGTATCTCGAGGATCAGCTTTGGACAGGCAATTATAGCAGCTCTTCGTTTTCGACTAGGAAGCAAATACTAGAGTACATATCACACAGAGAAACTTTCTCTTGCGGATTACCCTCTGATATGGGAACTATCTCCCGCATCTGGGAGCACAGGGCTAACAGGGAAATTCCCTTCTAAAACATGACTCCTAATTAGAGAAGGATCTCCACGAAGATCTCTTTCCTAAACTACACCATCGATGGCTTGGTCAAACCAGGACTCTTGCACTATAAATAAGACATGAAGTTGGTAAGCTAAGGTACGCTACAAAATTTCTTGTTTACAACATTACACCTTCCTCAAATCCATGTCTGACTTTAACATCAGATTGCCATCGGCCACCACAACGGTGGTCTGTGGCTTACATGTGTTACTTGTACAGGTTAGCAGGTCAGCAGGACTAGGTCGAAGCAGGGAGCGGAAAATGACTGCATCAAGACCCATTTCTCTTCCCTTAAAATTTCACTTTTTCACTTGTTGGTGGGTTCCGAAATTATTTGAATTTTCATCCATTTGACACTTTGGGGTTCTTGTTTTTGGTATTGAAAGTCGAAATCAAGGATTTGGTATATGGAAAAATGTAATCTTAGATTGAATTGGAGTATGGGTTGTGTTCTTTTGTGGGTTCTGGATTTGGGGGTATAGATCTAGATCAAGGACATTAAAAAAATTGAAGATTTGATCAATGGGTAACTGTGGTGTGACCCCTTTGGGAGTTCAAGAGGAGAAGAATAAAGGGAAGAAAAAGTCAAACCCATTTTCGATTGATTATTCTATCAATATGGGATCTAATGGTAGTGTACGGGTCAAAACATCAGTGTTCTAGTTAAGCAGAAATCAAAAGTTTCACTTACAGATTGTGAAAAAAAAGTCAAAATCGAACCGAACCAGTCGGTGCAGTGTTGGTCTAATTTTGTACCTACCAAACTGATTAACACGCCATATGTGAAACCTCGTTATTTTGAATTTATTTATCTCAATGCGTTGATCCTTTTGTGCTCTTGGTCGATTCGTTTGAGGTCATTTGGCAAATAGGCACCTTTTGGCAATTTCGACTTAGACGGGTAGTGGGGTTCGTGTTTGGCGAACAGACCATTGTGGACCTTCTATATGTATCAACATATTATTTAGGTGTTTTTAAGAGTTAAAAATTATTTTGATCATTTTTAATCTCGACTGGTGCCAAAGCGGTGGTTTCGTGCGATTTGGTATTTTAAACGACAACAGATCGATACATGCAGAAATCTCTTTATGAGAAGTTTCTCCCAGCTTCTGGTAAGTTTTTTGGTATTCTCATTTCTTTTTTTATGGGTGGTGGTGCGGAAAAAAGAAAAAAATAATAGAGCAGCAAGAGTTGGTGGAAGTTTTCGGGGATTTTGATAGAAAACTATGTTTTGACGAGGATTTTGGCAAGTTTTTCAACTAGAATGATCGGTCAGCATTAGGTTTGTTGAGGGAGTTGGGGATTTTCGAAATCAGTGGAATTAGATGAGTAAACCTAGTTATTGAATTCCTTAGTGTAGAGTTTTGGATTTAATTGTTATTAAGGATAATAACTATTGTTCTTTCTAAATTTCTTGAATTCGTGTGTAATTGATTGATATGCAGTTGTCGTAATGTTGTTTTTAATATGTGGATGTAATTGAAGTTACAAGTTGAAATTTGAGTGAAGTAATTTGAAATTTCTCTTGATGGAGCATGGTGGAGTAGGTAGAGAGTTTGTGATAGTTTAAGAATTTGTTTGAAATCGTATTTGAATCATATAACATTAGAAAGCTAGTTGTCTCAGCTTTCCAATGATATATAGATTGTAAATTTTGGTAAAGAATTATGGGTTTTACGATAGAACAAAGTACTCTATTTGAGCTAGTCGATTTCTGCTCTCCTTCCTCACTGCTTACCTAGACCTACACAGGTAGCAAACGTGAGCCAAAGACCACCATGTGGTGGCTGATGGCACTCCGATGCTTAAGTTAAATAAGGCTTAGGAAGTGTTTAAAATTGTAAACTAGGTTGTATTGTGTACCACTAGTTCATCGACCTTATCTACCTTTTATAGTGAAAGAGTCATCATTCAACTAGGCCTTTGGTGGCGTAGTTTAGGGAAAGTGATCTTGCTATGGAGACCCTTTCCTGATTGGGAGCTATCCATGCGGGATAGTTTCCCTACACGACTCGTGTTCCTCGATCTGCGAGAGAGGTTTCCATTTCTGGGTGTTGTCCATACAAGGAAATTTTCTTGCCCCACTTATATTATAATATATTTTTTCTAGTCGGATCTAATGTGTCGATGGCCTACTTGGGTTGTCTTATTAGTCCACGAGTTCATTTCATGAAGCACCTCTGCAGTCATGATGATTGAATCTGAGTGATTTCCTCGAGCGACGAATTGCATTAATTAGGCATGCGCCAGCTTGAAAGCGGGAAAGGCAGGAACTTAACTTTCTATATAGATCTCCAGCCTATGGAGTATAACTCATTTACTCTTTCGATCTCAGAGATTCTATTTTGTTATATTGTCTGTTGTAATTTTGACTTTGCTTAACCTTCGTATTTGAAAGCTTGCACTTTTTTCATGGTGGGCCGGGATCAACTTTCTAATGAATTGTTCACCAGAGGCCATAAGTTGTTTTAGGAGAAATTGCTCCCTAAATCTAATCTAGAAGTCCTCCGTAAGACATTCAGGATTCTTGATGATCTGGTGTTTTGCACTCTGGGTGTCGATCTGTCGCCATTATACCCTCCTGAGGGGTTTATCTGTTTTCACCGAGGTATGTTGCAATCGGGCGTCCACTTTTCTGTAATCAAAGAGATCTGGCAGTTCCTGGCGTACCTCGGCATTGCGCTCAACTTGTGACAATGGGTATAGGACTTTGATCGCCATTTTGATTAGGGCTAAGGATGTTGGTGTCTGAGTGTCTTCGAGGGTGATGCAATTGCTCACTTCTCATCGGATAAACGAACACGCTGTGTGTGTGATGACATCGACAAACTGCTTTGGCAAACTGCCTAATGATTTTAAATTGTGGCAGAAGTATTGTTTATGGCTCCTGCGGATTCCCCGTACTTTGATCTCACTGGTCGTCCGGTCGAGCGTGAATTTAGACCACTAAGTAAGTTGATTCCTTATCTGGTCTTGATTGTGTCAACTGCATATTATATTGACCTGTTGTATTTTTGCAGGGAGATTGTCTATTTCACCTCTTTCTGCTACGGATAAAGCAACTCTGAATGCATTCCACGACATGCCTGGTCTGAAGGTAGAGGATGTAGTCAAGCCTTCTAATGTTGAGCGCAACAGTCTATGGGCTTATTGGCACGTGGCTCCCACTATGTATCGGGTGAAGAAGCCAAATCCTGACGACGCGATTGTTTCACGGAAAAGGAAGCTTCCCAAGCTCAAGGTTCCAAGCCCTTCAAGGAGAGTAGAAATAGATGAGGCATTTCCTTATCCTGTCCATCAGAAGAGATCTCGTTCTTTGTCTAGGTCCGTCCGCAGGCGTCTGGCCTCATCCGAAGGACGTGATGCTGTCGGGCAAGAGCCTGGTGAGACTGTTGTTTCTGAGGGGTGTGATGCTCAAGTCATGGCCTTGTCTTTCTTTCTTGCTTGGAAAGATAATATCTGCAAATGGTAGGCGTGAAGGATGTTACCAAACTAAGCACCAAGCAAACGGAATTTATGAATAAGATGCTACTGCAAGCAGGCATGAAAGCTTCGAATAGTCGTTCTTTTTCATAAAAGACTTCGAGCTATGCCTCTCTCCAGATCATGAACCTGTTGAAGGTCGCCTGATCATCGGCGTCGTGGTGAAGGTTCTCCTTTTTGTCGCCCATACTATGTTCCATCTCATTCTCATCCTCATATTCAACTGACGACAGATTCAAAGAATAATTTTCTTCCCTCTTTTCCTTCAACTGAAGTTGGACCGACACGTGAGAGAGAACCGGTTGTTGATGAAGGCCCTAATGCAGTGAAGACGGCTAAAGGCGATGCTGGGGTGATTATGGTTTCAAATGACCTTCATTCAAATGGTCGGATCAATTTTTTTGCTCCAAATGTAATAAGGATGAGCAACCAATCTTGGCATCGGGAGGTTGACATTTTTTACGCTGCAATGAAGCATATCAGCAGGTGGAATGACTAGCTGGAGTGATTATGGTTTCGAATGACTAGCTGGCGAACTGTGCTTTGAAGCCAGTGGGAGAAACGCAAGGAGAACGTTTAGATAAATGGCAGAACGACCTTGTATTGGGGATGCTATATCTAAAGCCTCAAACCTATATTTTGCTAGTCCTCAAGCAAAACAAGAAAAAAATAATCTTAACTCACTTTTGCAGGAACCATCGGTTGCACTTACCTTAAACGTACAACAAGGCTTTAAACCCCTAGATTACCTCTAGTGGATGAATTATAGTCTCATGAGGGTTTCCAGAAATGTTACCCACAAACATTAACAACTCAATAAATTTCAAAAAAATTGATCACTCTTATTTATTTTCATCTGAGTAATCGTCTAATTGCCACAAATTTTAGAAAACAACTAACAGTGTCACAATAATATATCAAAGAGTTTAACAACGATTTAACAGTATTCAAAGGTTAAATGAACTTCATTAATCATTATCAACTCGAAGTGTGTGTGGGCATCGCCTCATCGGCGTAAATTTCCATTTCATCGTAAAGACGCGACTATAAAACCTTTAGAAAGTGCGCTTCAACTACAAATATCTCTTGTCACTCATAAATGAATCACTTAGAGATTGGTTATTTATTACTCAGTTTATATGTGAGGAAAAAAATAATTTATGGAAACACAAGCACCTCACATATTATTATCATGAAAAATGGGCTTTACAAATAATGAAATGAATACGATCTCATGGACAAGATTATCAATTACTTTGAGAATGTTGAGTCAAATACCATAGTTCTTGTCTATTCAATTTCCACATCTATTAACCGGACATTTACTTAGGATCAATTAGGTCTTCATTAGGTTGTAATGAGGCTAAGATTATGGCTAACAAGAATGAAAAAGGGTATACAAAATTCTCTGAGAATGAATACACTCTTTAATAAACTCATTGGAACTGAAGAAAAAACTTTGTTTATCAAATCTTCATCATATTTCTTTTTATATTCTTTTCAAAGTATCAATCTCTTCTTTTCTTTTTTTCTATAAAATCAATGACATGTTTTCTCCTTCTGCACAATGAAACATTTCAGTCCTGAGGATTCATAGAATATTTAGTTTCAGCTCTTTCTATATGCTCATTTAAAAAATATACCAACCATACACATTCTTAGAGACATTGAGTAAGGATAAAAATAATAGGGGGTATTACTCCATAATTGGATTAGGTAATGGAGATGAAGTTAGCAAAGAAAAGGCTATTCAAAGGCTCAAAGGGTTGCAAACAGATATGTATTATTGGGTAGGCTAAAAGGCTGAAGAACGGTTCAGAAAAAAAAATGCTTATATAATTTCTTAAGCTCTAGTCGGTATTAAGACATCTCAACTAAATAAACCAAGAAGTTCTAATGTAATAATCCAATTTTAATGTCATTCTCAAAGCAATCATTTAAAAAAAAGGATAATGAGATCATCATCGAGATAATGTAGACTCAAGAAAAGTCAAAGTTTATTTAATAACCCTCAAGAAAAATAGAATGTCTCGAAACTCACAAGGGTTAAGTCTCCACTATTATTCTAAGGTTTTCAAGTTAATATCTTACTGATTAACTTCAAATCAAACCTTATGTTTTCCAATTGATATATCAATGTGACAAGTGATAGCATGCGTTTCTCAAATTTAAAAGCATACTTAAAAGCACATTTTCTTCATCGGAAAGGAACTCATATTTTGAATGCATTTTCAAATCAAAAAATCATTTATGTATTCAATGGAGATTGAGTAGAATACAATAGTCAATCAGTATAATTGTGAAATACATTTCAGTTCACAATTTTGAAAAATGCACAAAAATTCATAAACCTCACCCCCAAACCTAAACCCAACATTGTCCTCAATGTATAAAATAAGGATAATGACAAATGAAGGAAAAGAAAAAAACGAGAGCTATAGGGATATTACTATGGGAAAGGTTTTACCAAATTTGACGAAATCATCCACCAATGAACGCTAAAAAACATAAAAACTGTGGACTCATAATGAGAAATTGATAAAAACACATACATGACACAAAAATGCACAAATGAAAATAATACATGTACCAACTCGAAATAATGAAATACAACTCAAAATATACATGTGAGTCAAAATTGTTACGGAACTAACGAGTATGAATGAAATACAACTCGAAAGAACTCGAAAATCATTCCAGACTAACCATAATGACACAATTAAAACTGGGTTGCCTCTTAGGAGCGTTTAGTTTAACGTCGTCAACCCGACACATATTCATCCTCATAAATGATGTACTATAAAATGACAAGGAAGAACATAGCGAACCCCCTTCCCCCCAAACTAGATACTTAGTCAACAATGTCAACTAGATCATACAACTATAACCTAAAAAGTTGAGCATCAATCCAACAAATATTAAGAACTACATGCGGCACAACATAAACTAATCGACCCCTAAAACTACGAAGACGCCATGCAAAATCATAGAGAAAATGCAAATGAACTCACAGTTGCAGGAAATCCATAGGGATCTCACACATAAAGGTGTCACAAACAGTGGTATCCAACAAATGACTCTTGTCTACTCCTAGAAAGAGGCATTCTACGTCATGTGTCAAATCAGAAGATTGAATGTGATGTGGGATGGTCAAAACTATAATCATCCCTTAAAAACAAGGGATCCACATAAGTTAAGTCAACTAACTGGTAGGGATGCAAAGAGGTGTGTCTATAGATATATCGGGTAGTACAGGCTCATCATAACAAAATGAATTGCACAAAGATGATGAGCTAGACGACTCAACAACACCCCCAAACCTGGAATCAACACTACCAATGGGATGTAGTCTCTCCTTACACGTGTTTTTCGATAACGACCTGATTATTTCTTGAATTATGGGATCATTTGTATCATGAAAATAGTCGAGGCAAGACTCCAAATAATATGGGAAATCAGAATTCGTGCAAGAGTCACTAGGAAAGCATGTGTCGAATGGATCATCATGAAAATGTGTGGAAGGGAATGGGTTCGGAAGCACAATAATCTCAACAGAAGGGGTCAGTTTTGACTCGACATGTTTGACTCACTTCGGTTTAGACTTCGATATTGATAATTCCATGTGTAACCCGGATCCATAATAAGGGTTGAATCAAGCAAAGTTCCCTAATGAATTCATCAATATCGAAGTCTAAACATAAGTGAGTCAAACATGTCGCTAAGGGATCATCTAATGCAGACTGCAAGAAAGAATTCTTCACAAATATAGATTTCGAATGTATTGTTACAATCCCAGCAATGGCGCCAAAAATTTGATGCAGATTTTACTAACCTATATTAATAAGCTAATAAACACTACTTGTTATACCGCAAGTGCATGACTGTCTAATTAGTAGACATTGGCAAATACGGGTCAATCCCACGAGGATTGATGAGACAACAAAATTCTAAAATCTATTTAAACTAATCTAAAGTGATGGTTACAGCAGTTGGAAATTCCTAAATTAAGATAACTAAATTGAACAACTAAAAATTCAGGACTTGTTTAACCTAAATTATTGTTTTCGAGAATCACTACAACTAATCTAAGGATTAATCCACATTCACAATTAATTTCAACAAGGGTCTAAACCGCTAGCATTGCATGTCTTTCTGCGGCACACACAATCACAGGTTTAAAATAATTAATCAAGACAGACTTCGAATATCAACAAAGAGGACTCTAACTACCGACTAGTCTAGATATTATACCGAATATAATCGGTGAAAACAAATTGTTAATATTCATAAATCAATTGTATCTAACATTGAAGCATAGAGAAAACAATAATTTAAATGCAAGAAACTCTCAAAATCCTGTGGTTTAGAAACCCATGATGGAGGTGGTCGCATAGATTGCGCGGGCAAAATCCATCAAATCTTGCACTTAGGTTGTGTGGTGGTACAGAGCAACTGTCAGGAAACGGACTGTTTTAAAAATCATCTTATTTCCCTCCAAATGCAGGTCGTCTTCTCCACTGTTCTACTATTTTTGCGTCCTCGTTCAATGGAAACTACAAGAGAGAGAGAAGGAAATGAGAGAACGAGTGAGATAAAGAGGGAAGGTTAGAGGTGTGGGGCGTGACAGTGGTGAAAAGAGAAAGAAAGGACAGAGATGGGAGGTTCTGTGCGATGACTGTTACTGGTTTTCTGCTGTGAGACAGAGTTGTGAGGAGGGGGTGAGGGGAGGTGGTGGTGGTATTTGCGATGGAACAGGGGAAGAAAGATGGTTTTCGAGGTGATGAAGACGTGGACTGTGGGTGGTATGGAGGCTGTGATGGTGAGGATGAGGCGTGATTTGGGCTGTTGTGATGTCTTTGTTTGCTGCTCTTATGATGAAGTGGCTGCTAGGGAGAGAAACAGAAAAGGGTGAAGAAATAGAGACATATGAGGATGAGATAGGGCGAGGTGATTGTAATTGGTGGCAGGAAACGAAGGTCTTTATGTCTTTAGCAATGGAGGATGAAGAAGTTGAAGGGACTCTGGTGGTTGGAAAAAAAGACAGGGAAGAAGAGAAAATACGTGAAAGGGGGAGAGAACCAATATGATCCATTGTCTGCCAATTATATGGAAAAAGAATTAGGGTTAATTTGGGCTTGGGCTTAGGATAAAACAAGTGGATTTGGGTTTGTTTGGGTCGAGTTTTGGCATGTGATTGTCGACTTGTAACCTATCACTTTGTATTGCCATTTGAACCAACTAATTGATCATTCTTTGAATTGCCACCTTAACGTAATTTCATCGTTTAAGCTCAAAGTCCTACAAAAACATGAAATCGAAATAATTAGAATAAAATTGTGTTCCAAAAAAAAGGTCTAGGCAGGGCCTAGGAGCTAGGCAGCTGAGAGCCGCCCAGGCGGGTTTTTGAATTTTTATTTTTATTTTTATTTCAAATTCTAAAAAAAATAAAAAAGTTAAGACAATTTATTTTTATACATTTTACATATGTATCTTGGCATTGAATTGACAGTAATTTATATGTTATTATGCTTAACGTTTATAAATTATAAGTATAATAAATAAATAAATAAATAACCGCCTAGGCCCCGCTTAGGTTCCGCCTAGTCCTCTAGGCGCTAGTCTCTTGCTTGCCGCCAACCTACCGCCTAGCATTTTTTAGAATATTGGAATAAAATATAATATTCAAAACACTAACAAATATAATCTATAAGATAATTTATGTAATAATTATGTGAATATCAGATGCTATATCTAAATCAAGTGGCCGCGTCTGGAATTGAAATCGAGGTCGCTCGTGAGAGGGTGTACACCATAGTGCGAGTCTTTGCAAACCTGCAAAAATCATACTCCAATGCTCTTCACGAGATTGAGTCGTTGAGGAAGCAACTTGAAGCTTTCTCAGATACTGGAGCGGAGTCTAGGTCCATTGGGTCGGAGGCTCAGAAGGCTCGCTTGGAAGCGCATGAGTTCAACTTGGCGAGGGCAGTGTCCGCGAGGGATCGGTTCGAGAGTGAACTAAACCTTGTCCGTCGTGATTTGCAGCTTGCACGTGATTCTGTGGATGGAGTGCAGGCTCTGAATGCTGAGAGGATTAAGAAGAAGCCCGAGTGGACTGTCTAGTGTCAGCAGTTGGAGGATCATGCTAAATTTTACCTCGAGAGTGCGCGGACCACTGGAGAGCATTTCCAACTAGCACAGAGTGAGTTGAACATTGCCAATGATAAGTTGGATGCTGAGCAGTCCAAGATTGAAATCCTGGTTGAATTGGAGCAACTGAAACAGGAGCTCGCCCAGTCAAGAGGGGGCGAAAATAAGTTTCTCAAGGCACATAACAGATTTGAATTTAGCAGAGTCGTGCATGGAATACTGGAGTTGTTGCATCTGATGGAGGAGGAGCACCTCGACTGGGATATCTCCTATTATACAGATATTGCATATGCAGAGTTTGGAGCGACCTACTACTTGTCTGAAAAATAGGGTGGCCCTGATGAGGGGGTCGAGAGCCAACACTTACAGATGTGTCTCCTCCTTCTTCCTCTGCTAAGTTGAGTTATGTTGTATCTGACTCTCCCCCTGATGAGGGGTGAATCCTATACTCAAGTTTGCAAATGAATAGTACTTTGCAATTATTTTGTCTTCCTTTGCTTTTCCTACTAGCTTGTACTTGTTTTGTCTTATTTCGACATTAATTATCAAACGAAGAACTTTGCTGGGCTAGGTAGCTCATGTTTGATTCGCTATTGGGAGCTCTGACTTCTTATGCTGCAGTAGTTGGTGCAGTTATGGTCATATTCCTTTTTAGAGGTCTGGGAGTGTAATACACCCTTTGTTTGGCGTCTTGGCTGTCTGGTGGACCAACAGTTGATGTTGTTGTTATAAGCATATTAGTCAGACTGTGGTCTTAGAGCTTGCACCCTTGTAAATGATTGGACAACAGTCTTTGCGAGTCGTCTAGGTCGAGCCTTCAAAACTCTGACCGGACATTTGACTCGTCTTTATTTGCTAGTCGTAGAATAGGCTTAATTGAACCGGTGGTTGTTAACACCAGTTATGACTGACTAAACCAGGGTCATGTTTCAGCGACCATGGTGGTCCCTAGAAAGCCGTCTTCACCAGGCTACATGAGCACTGACTAAGCTCCCACTTTCCAACCCATCTTGATCTGTTCGTGGTGGACTAGGAATTGGAGTAAGCAAGCAATTATCATCGTCAGTCGTTCTGACTAAACATTTAGTGGAGGTTTGACGATCATTTACTGTAGTTGGCCAATGATCCCTGGCAGGCCGTCTTCACCAGGCTACGTGAGCACTGACTAAGCTCCCACTTTCTATGCCGTCGAAATCCACATGAAACGAACTAGGCTTCGAGTAGGCCAAAAACAACATCATCAGCGGCCACAGACCAAGTTTTGGTCGGTGTTCGGCAATCACTGTCTGCGTATGAGTAGTGGACCCCTGGAAAGCCATCTTAATCAGGTGTCGAGATCGCTGACTAGACTCCCTCTTTCTAGGCCATCGAAATCCGTTATTTGCGGACTAGGCTTCGAGCAGACCAAAATCTATCATCGTCGATCGTCACCGACTAAGCTTTGGTTGGGTTCGGTCTCTATTCCCGATGTTTGGACAATGATCGCTGACAAGCCGTCTCGATCAAGTATCAGAGCATTGACTAAGCTGTCACTTTCTAAACCGTTGACACCCGTTTAATTTAACGGACTGGGCGAGCGTACCAAAAGTTGTTGTTAGGGGTGTTAATCGGTTTGGTTAGTTCAAGTGGACCAAAACCGAACCAAACCAAACCAAGAATTCGGTTTTCGATTCTGTTCGGTTTCCATGTTTTTCAAATAAATAACAAAAATCTAACCGAACCGATTGGGTCAGTTTTGGTTCGTGTATGCTACACTTGTCGGTCTTCATAACGAGATGGTGTCCGCATCTTGGTCAGTGTCATCTTGCGGGACCTGTTCAATTGCTCTCCCTCGAGACCGACCCCATGGAGGACGTAAATAATACCAGGAGCTTTCTTTTTTATCTTATTTACAACGTCCGCTCTTTCCTTTGCTCGACCCCGCCTCCTGTCTGAGCCTAGAAACTCCATGAGTTTACCTTTCCTTATACAATACTAGACTTCTCCTCTGAGATTTCTGCAATCCTCAGTATCATGTCCGCCTTCCTTGTGGTAGGCGCAGAATTTGTTGTTATCATGCCTAGTAGGGTCTCCTTGCTGCTTAGGTGGCCATTTTAGCTCTTCCCAATCCTTGATGGAATCAAGAATATTGGATTGACTGGTGTTGATAGGGGTGACAGACCTGGACCCAACGTAATTCAAGGCCTTGTCCTTCCTGGGGATGCCCAAGTCGGTCTTGTTGTCTGTGCATTTCCTTTTGTTATTGTCATCGTCCTATTTCTTCTTCCCCTCTTTCTTATCCTTCGGGACAAAAGGTTTCTTCTCCGACTCCGACACTCTATTGGCGGCCAACATTTCGTCCAGAGTGATGTACCTATAGGCATTTGAGTAAGTCTGTCATATTGATTGAGGGGTTCAGGGTGAGGAAGTAATAAAACTTGCCCCTTTTCATACTCGAAGTAAAAGCCATGACGGTAGTTTCATCACTACAGCTATCAATGAGGGTCAACTAATCATTAAAACGAGTGACGTACTCCCTCAACGTCTCGTTCTGTTTTACTTTAGGGTCAGCAGATAATGCAGACCCCTCTTGAGCCGTTGGCTACCCACGAAACGTGTAGGGAACGCTAATGCCAATTTTTGGAATGAATTGATGGATTTCGGAGGAATGTTGTGAACCCACGTCAGTGGCGACGTCTTCGGGCTTGTAGAGAATTATTTTCACATTATTGCATCAGACCCTTCTTTGAGTGCCATAATGTACTGGAAGTGGCGCAGGTGATTGGTAGGGTCTCCTGTCCCGTCGTGAAATTCCAACTTCAGTGGGGTTTATTTCTTGGGCAACAGTTCCATGATATGGGTTATGAACGGAAGGACTGTGAGAATGAACGACACATTTGGATTTGTGGCCCCGTTGGGGAGGGGGTTGTGCGAGACGTATTTGTCGGCTCTGGGGGTTTGGGTCTCTATTGGTCGTTCCTCCGCCTCTTGTTCATTGAGAAGTAGTTGGGGTCGTGCGGCTTTCCTGAACATGCTCTCTTAAACTTTCGGGGGAACAAGCCCTTCGTTGTTCATGGTTTCCCTCTGCAGGTAGAGGATTCCGTTGTTTGAGAGCCTCCAACCTCTCTACGATCTGTTGCATATGTTTCAAGAGTAGGCCAACCCTCGAGTCTGCTAAAACCACCACCAACACAGGGATTTGAGGAGGCGTTATGCCGATTTGAGCGTTCGAAGGCTCGGCAACATCTCCATGTTGCGAGACCTTATTGTCACTGTTTCGTTAATTCTCTAGAAAAGGTGGAACTACAGTTTTTTTTAGAAACTTTGTTGTTCCCCATGGATGGTGCCAAACTGATGTAGTCAATTTTTGCTATCCATCCTCGCTGCTTACCCAGACCTGCACAGGTAGCAAACGTGAGCCAAGGACCACCTTGTGGTGGCCGATAGCACTCCAATGCTTAAGTTAGATAAGGCTTATGAGAGGCTTAAAACTATAAACGGGGTTGTATTGAATACGTCTAGTTCATCGACCTTATCTCCCTTTTATAGTGAAGGAGTCATCGTTCGGCTAGGCCTTTGGTGGCGTAGTTTAGGGAAAGTGAGCTTGTTGTGGAGATCCTTTCCTGATTTGGAGTTTTCCATGTGGGATAGTTTCCTTACACGACTCGTGCTCCTAGATCTGCAGAAGAGGTTTCCCTTTCTGAGTGTTGTCAATGCAAGGAAGTTTCTTTGCCCGACTTATACTCTAATATATGTTTCCTAGTCGGATGCAATGTGTTATTGGCCTACCTGTCTTGGGTAGATCTCTCAGATACTTGCCTTAGAGGTCTTATGAGTATTGGGCCTGGCCGCATGACGTGTGGGCTTACTGGCTCATTGCAACTCAGACTCGACTGTCTGGATTTTGTCAATGATGGGCTTGTTGCTCTTTGGGCCTCGCTGGATTGAGCGTGCAATCGAGCCTGCTTCGTTCAGTAGACAAGATTATCATGACACGTGTACGGTGCTAATCAAAGGACGGTTTAATGTGTCATCGTTTTCAATCTGAAATGTGATGTATAGTTGGGTTTGTTTAGCTGGAGGAGATGATAATGTTTTCATGTTGAATCGATTTTGACCCAATATAAAACACATAATGTAAATCCAATCTCAATAACGTTTTCACTATTGCGATCCTCATTATGCCTTGATATGCGTGTTTCTGATTTGTAACTGTGTTTTGAAGCATGAGGGTTGTGATTTTATAGCAGTCCTTGATATGTTAAGGGAAAGTATGTGAATGCATTATGATGGATTGCATGAATAATAGTTGAATGGTTGAAATGAATGAAGTGTTTAAATTATGTGATTTTATTCAGTTTAGGATGAATGTCATAGGTACGTTACTAAGGCAAGTTAAGTTGTTGTCTATGAGTTTTGTTTCAGACATAGTGACCTAGGGTCACTCCAGTGTAGAGCTATTCACAAGACGAGCCCGCGATGGCTATATTAGGTTCACACAAAGTGGCTTCGAGTCACTATGGTACGAAGCCTGGACTCTGAAGGGAAAACTACCCTCGTACTGGGTATGAAATTGCACTCTCTCATATACACAATACTATAACATCATACACAATACTATAACATCATACATAATACTATAACCCTAACTGCATTGTTTGCATCTTAACATGTCTCAACCACACCCATGTGATGATTTGAACAAAATCGAAACCTCCGATGATGATTCCACTAGTCTCGTAATTTCATCCTGCAAATTTTTTTTATCAAATTAGAAGGTTAAAATTGTTGATTTAAGTGAAAATTTAGGGTGTTTTAACCTTGGATTGGCCGCTTCCCCTTGGGGTGTAAAAGATAGTGAAGATCTTGACTCAGAAGTCAGCTAGTGGTGAGTGACCTTCATTGCGGTTCGTGATGGTGGTGGGTGAAAAGGATGTGGTGGTGGCGAGGACTAGTTCAATGAAGTGTCGAAGTGGTCGCCATCGCCAATGCTAATCTTTTCTACAAGCAAGCAAGTGAAAAAATTTTGTTTTCCTTAACAAGATTGAGTCAAACTCTGTCTTTCCTCAACTTGCAAGTGGTTTAATAGACAAAAAGAGTTAAAAATAAAATAGATAAGGTAGGTGGGAACATTAAAAAAATTAGAAGTTGAATAGGTGGGGAGAGGTGGGTGGGGCTTAAATAAGAGAGAGAATGTAGGCTTTTTTGAACTCTTTATTTGAATGGGGCATTAAAAAAGGGAGAAAGTGGGAGTTAACACAAGAGAAATGGTGGGTATGTGGGGTGCATTGGAATGAGGTGGGAATTTAAATAAGAGTGGGTTGGTGGGGTGGGTAGGGGATTAAATAAGAGAGAAAGGGTTAGGTGGATTAAAAACAAGAAAAGGGGAAGGGTTTGGTTTGGTCTGGTTGTTTTGGGTGTATGAAAAACAAAATCCGAAACCGAACCGAATTAGCTCGGTTCGGTTCGGTTTTCTAATGTTAGAACTCGGTTTTTCTCGGTTGGGGTTTATTCGGTTATATTTTGGTTTGGTTCATTCAGTTTTTAAGAAGAAATTAACACCCTAGCCGTTATCATAGGTCGAAACCGACTAAGCTTTGGTTAGAATGAAATTTTGGGCATGTAAGTCTGACTTGGAGGTCCTGACTCACTTAGCTCGCATATAAGATTCTCGACGTGTAAGTCTGACTTGGGGGTCCTGACTTAATAAACTCTCCTGCAAGATTATGGGCATGTAAGTCTGACTTGGGGGTCCTGATTTACTTAACTTGCCTATAAAGTTCTGGGCGCATAAGTCTGACTTGGAGGTCCTGACTTACTTAACTTGCCTGTAAGATTTTGGGCATTTAAGTCTGACTTGGGGATCTTGACTTACTTAACTCGCTTGTAAGATTCTGGGCATGTAAGTCTGACTTGGGGGTCTCACTTACTTAACTCGCCTGTAAAATCTTGGCGTGTAAGTCTGACTTGGGGGTCCTGACTTACTTAACTCGCCTGTAAGGTTCTGAGCGCGTAAGTCTAACTTGGGGGTCCTGAGTTACTTAACTCGCCTGGCGATATGTCTCCAGTGTCGAATCAATTGATTGGACAAACAATAGATTGACCGACTTTAATGAACAGTAGTGAAATAATAATGGAGGTGATGCCTTGGGTTTTATGATAACACTATGTAGGGGTGCTCCTTATTTTGTGGGCGCTCAGGGCCTTTGTTGTTTGTTCCTTTGCGTGTTGTGGGTTGGATCTGGCAGGGCATAAGTTTGGGCCCATTAGTTCAGGGGCCCATTTAGAAAAAAATAATTATGGATTAGCGTGCTAGGGATACGGCGCATTCTATGAGACAGTTCAGTATTGATTACTCTCCCTAGTTAATGGGGTTGTTTGCAGGGTCATTAATTCAAAAGATGTGAACTTGTGCAATTGCTATTAGAACCTTCGCTTTCTCGATTTCTCGTATGGCTTTTAATGCTGAAGTAACTGTTTGTTGACGCCTTTTCATAAACCATTTCGCCTATATATGGGCTGGCTATTCTGCATTCAAGCACTGCAATGAAAATAGTAGATCATGTTAATCAAATGCAACTTACCAAAGAGTTTGCTTTGGGTTTTCTAAAAGCTGAAAGAAGATCTCCTTCACTGGAGTCTTTGAATGTTCTGACATTTGCACCGATGAGTATTGATAAGACTGGTTGACATGCGGTGCCACTTGATCTAGGTGGGCACTGGATTGATCTCATGAGATCTTGTAATATCTTCTTACATTGTGAAGAAAAGTTACGGACTTCCTCTCGGGGTCAGGTCTATCTTCCATCTTCCGGTGCTCGAGCACTCTATCAACCGTTTGCTGCTATCAAGGGATGGTCCTCGCAGCTAGTTTATGGTTGGTGGGAACTTTGGAGGTCGTGACTCTCATTCCTGGGGTGGCACATCTGCCTCACCATAGGCATTACACATCTGAGAGTCACCCTCGCTTGGCAGCACTATGAAACCTCGATTATCTTTTTTGTTGCTTTCTTTTATTCCTCCTCATGAAGCAGATTGAATTGAGGTTTCACTTTTGAATCGTCCTTGTGGGGTGATTCAACGGAGCTATGAATTGAGTGTGTTCCTTCGCCTTCTGCTCCGGACGGTTTACTTTCACCACCTTCTCTTCTGGAGGCGAAATAGCAGATCAGAGTCCCAACCCTTGTCTCAGCGGATAGATGTTTGAATCAAATTTAGATACTTGTAATGTATAAAATGATGTACTAGTTGGTCGGCAAGATTTGTAATAACTCTCATTGCAATCAATAAAATATGTTTTATTTCTTGAATGTGTCCTGTATGAACAACTCTTCCACGTTGAAATGAAAAACAATAAACAATAAACAAAATTAAAGCAAGAAATAATTGAACTCTTAGTGGAAATTAAGCTAATTTGGCCATGAAGGAGGCGCAAATGGTCCTAGCTCGGACTGCGTGGTCCCTCTAGCGAAGTTTTTTTTTGTAAAAACTAACGAACTTACTAAATAGTGGACTTCGTGCTGTCGGGCAGTCCCTTGCTGATTAACAGCTCTTGGAATCGGTGCCCATTTTCTAAAGTATTGTTACTTAGCTAGCTCATTGTTAGTTTGGATCGCCTCGCTAGATTTGACTTTTTGATCTCTGTATAGCTGCTTCTTAGGCTCCTCCGCCCTCATAGAGTAATTCACTTCTTTTGTCTAGGCCCGATGCCTGACATGTTGGTTATGTGAGCCCGAGCTGTAACTAACAACAATTTAGCTGTTTTAGGGATGCATAATGGTAGTCTCTTGCTGCTGGCTGATTTCCTTGGATAGTACCTTAGGCATGGTTGGTTGTATATTTTATGGACTGGTGCATGGTGGATACAACTGCCTCCATATGATGTAGCCAGGGCCTTCCTAGAATGATGTTGTAGGTGGACGGGGTGTCAAATACCATGAACTCATAAACAAGGTACTTCCATAGCTGTTGTTCTCCTGCTACCACCATTAGATTGATCTTCCTGATGGGAAAGCATTTTTCTCCACTGAATCCAACCTTAAGGTGGTTGGCGGGCATTAGGTCCTTCTCCTGTAGTTGCATGTTGCGAAACGCACTGTGGAACATGACATTTAGTGAGCTTCCAATGTCCACCAAAGCTCTCTCAACCTAATAATGTCGAAGACGACCAGGGCATTATTGTGAGGAGAATGTACTCCCTGGATATCCCTATTTGTAATTGTCAGTGATAGGATCAGGCTGTGAATTTGTGCATGCTACACTTGTTGGTCCTCATAATGAAATGGTGTCCGCATCTCGGTCAGTGTCCTTTTGTGGGACCTTTTCAATTGCTCTCCCTCAAGACCGACCCTGTGAAGGACGTAAATGATAACAGGAGCTTTCTTTTCGATCTCCTTGACAATGTCCGCTCTTTCCTTCCTTTGACCCTGCCTCCTGTCCGAGCCTAGGAACTCCTTGAGTTTACCTTTCCTTAATTAGTACTCAACTTCTCCTATGAGGTTTATGCAATCCTCAGTATCATGTTCGCCTTTCTTGTGATAGGCGCAGTATTTGTTGTTGTCGCGCCTAGTAGGGTCTTCTGGCTGCTTAGGCGGCCACTTCAGCTCTTTCCAATCCTTGATGGAATCAAGGATGTCTGACAGACTAGTGTTGATAGGGGTGACAGACCTAGACTCGACGTAATTCGAGGCCTTGTCCTACCCGGGGCGGCCCAAGTCGGTATTGTTGTTTGTGAGCTTCCTCTTGTTACTGTCATCGTCCTTTTTCTTCCTCCCTTATTTCTTATCCTTCGGGACAGAGTGTTTCTTTTCCGACTCCGCTACTCTCTTGGCAGCCAACATTCCGTCCAGAGTGATGTATCTCTGGGCATCTTAGTAAGTCTCCCATATTGATTGGGGCTTCAGAATGAGGAAATAATATAACTTGCCTCTTTTCAAACCTGCAATAAAAGCCATGATAGTAGTTTCATCACTACAACTATCGATGAGGGTCAGCTCGTCATTAAAACGAGTGACGTACTCCCTCAACGTCTCGTTCTATTTTTACTTTAGGATCAACAGATAATGCGGACCCCTCCTAAGCCGTTGGTTGCCGACGAAGCATGTAGGGAATGCCAATGCCAATTTTTAAAATGAATTGATGGATTTCGGAGGAATGTTGTGGAACCACGTCAGTGACGATGTCTTCAGGCTTGCAGAGAATGATCCACACATTATTGCATCAGACCCTTCTTTGAGCACCATAATGTGCTGGAAGTGGCACAGGTGATCGGTCGGGTCTCCTGTCCCGCCATGAAACTCCAACTTTGGTGGGGTGTATTTCTTGGACAACGGTTCGTCCATGATATGGTCCATGAACGGAGGGACCGTGAGAATGAACAACACATCTGGATTTGTGGCCCCGTTGGGGATGGGGTTGTGCGAGATGTGCCTGTCGGCTATGGGCGTTGAGTCTCTATTGGTCGTGCCTCCACCTCTTGTCCATTGAGAAGTAGTTGGGGTCGTGAGGCTCTCTGAACATGTTCTCTTAAACTTTCGGGGGAATGAGCCCTTTGCTGCTAACGGTCTCCATCTGCAAGTAGAGGATTCCGCTGTTTGAGAGCCTCCAGCGTCTCTGCGATCTGCTGCATTTGTCTCAAGAGTAGGTCAACCCTCGGGTCGGATGCGACCACCACCAGCACAGGGGTCTGAGGAGGTTCCTCCCGTGGCGGTGGTGGGCGCTCTGCCGGTTTGAGCATTCGAAGGCTCGGCAGCATATCCATTGTTGCAAGACCTTATTGTCAATGTCTCGCTGATTCTCAGGAAAAGGTGGAATTACAGTTTTTTTAGGAACTTTGTTGTTTCCCACGAACGACGCCAAACTGATGTAGTCAATTTCTGTTCTCCTTCCTCGCTACTTACCTAGACCTGCACAGGTAGCAAACGTGAGCCAAGGACCACCAGGTGGTGGCCGATGGCACTCTGATGCTTAAGTTAAATAAGGCTTATGAGAGGCTTAAAACTGTAAACTGGGCTGTATTGCGTACTTCTAGTTCATTGATTTTATCTCCCTTTTATAGTGAAGGTGTCCTCGTTCGGCTAGGCCTTTGGTGGCGTAGTTTAGGGAAAATGATCTTGTTGTGGAGATTCTTTCCTGATTGGGAATTGTCCATGTGGGATAGTTTCCCTACACAACTCGTGTTCCTAGATCAGCAGGAGAGGTTTCCCTTTCTGAGTGTTGTCTAAGGAAGTTTCCTTGCTCGACTTATACTCTAATATATGTTTCCTAGTCGGATACAATGTGTTACTGGCCTGCCTGTCTTAAGTAGATCTGTCAGATACTTGCCTTAAAGGTCTTACTCGTATTGGGCCTGACCGCATGACATGTGGGCTTATTGGCTTATTGCAACTCGGACCCGACTGTCTAGATTCTACCAATAATGGGCTTGTTGCTATCTGGGCCTCGCTTGATTGAGCGTGCAATCGGGCCTGCTTCGTTTAGTAGACGAGATTATCATGACACATGTACGGTGCTGATCAGAGGACGGTTTGATGTGTCATCAATATTCAATCTGAAATGTGATGTATAGTTGGGTTTGTTTAGCTGGAGAAGATGATAACGTCCTCATGTTGACTCGATTTTTACCCAATATAAAGCACATACCGTTAATCCAATTTCGATAACGTATTCACTATTGCAATCCTCATGTCATGACCTATCAAATGAGCTTATTATTTTTATAATTTGTAAAAATTACAGTTTTACTCCTTAAAGTCATTATACCTTGATATGCGTGTTTTTTTTATATTTGTAATTGTGTTTTGAAGCATGAGGGTTGTGATTTTATAGTGGTCTTTTATATGTTAAGGGAAAGTATGTGAATCCATTATGATGGATTGCATGAATAATCGTTGAATGGTTGAAATGAATGAAGTGTTTAAATTATGTGATTTTATTCAGTTTAGGATGAATGTCATATGTACATTACTCAGGCAAGTGAAGTTGTTGTCTATGAGTTTTATTTCAGACATAGTGACCTGGGTCACTCTAGTGTGGAGCTACTCACATGATGAGCCCATGATGGCTATATTAGATTCACACAAAGTGGCTCGGAGTTACTATGGTACGAAGCCTGGACTTTGAAGGGAAAACTAAGCCCTCATACTAGGTATGAAGGAGAGTTCCCGAGGAGTCATGTATTTCTAAAGGGAAAAGTAAGCCATCATATTGGATACATATTGTGACGACCCCCTTCTCGCACTATACCGATACTATCCACTTTGAGCTACCATCCGGCCCTCACGGCTTTAAAAGGCCTCGATCAGAGTATGCGCAGCACAGCTCATCCTGATATTGTCCTCTTTGGCCTATTGGGCAGCATTCCGCACCTCCCTCACCTCAAGGATTTGTTGCTTCCACCCACCTAAGTGGGCGGACCTGAGGTGAGGGTTGGAGCCCAACAGGCCGAGAGGGGTTGGATGAGCTACAAGGGGAATCATAGTCCCATATCACCTGGGTAGGGGAGGAGAATGATCCTTATATGTGCGGGGTCAGCTCCCCATTGTATCGAGGCCTATGGAGCCCCAGTAGGTGGGTGGAAGCAACAAATCCTTGAGGTGAGGGAGGTGCGGAATGCTGCCCAATAAGCCAAAGAGGACAATATCGGGATGAGTTGTGCTGTGCATATGTGCATACTATGATCGAGGCATTTTAAAGCCGTGAGGGCCGGATGGTAGCTCAAAGCGGACAATATCGGTACAGTGCGGGAGGGGGGTTGTGACGAGCCCTTCCCGCACTGTACCGATAATGTCCACTTTGGGCTACCATCCGGCCCTCACGGCTTTAAAAGGCCTTGATACAATGGAGAGCTGACCCCGCACATATAAGGATCATCCTCCTCCCTTACCCAGGCGATATGGGACTATGATTCTCCTTGTAGCTCGTCCAACCTCTCTCAACCTGTTGGGCCTATTGGGCCTGTTGGGCTCAACCCTCACCCTCACCTCAGGTCCGCCCACTCAGGGTCTCACGCATATGGAGAGTTCATTAGGAAGATACGAGAAGAGTTTAGTGGAACAAGTCTCCCTTTTCCGAATTGAGCACATTTGATTTGATTGTTGCCCACGTAATTAGTCTTTCAAGGTTAAATATGTATGTTATAGATGATACCCCATCTGAGATACATACATACTTGAAGTGATTGTTGATACACATGTTGAGGTGTGTCCGACACATGTAGGTTCGATAGGGTATATGATGACAACAACATATGAACATACATATGTATATTTGATTGTGAGAATTGTGCAGTTTAGGGAACTAGATTCAGTACCACATCTTGTAGCTGATTGTCTAGCTCGAGACAATGTATATGTGTTCAGTACAAGGTGTAACATTGATAATGAATCATATATATATATATGGAGTTAGATAAGTAACAATGTTTTGTAGTTGATGGTTTACCTAGATAAATGAGATTTGTGTTATAATGATTTGTGTTGGGTACCGTGATAGAGTACTCAGTGTTATTTATTGTTGAACATTGTGATTTGTGTATTTTGCATATAAGTTGAATATTATGGCATGTATTGAGAAAAGTAGAAAAGTAATGGCTAGTGGATCGGGCTCATGAATTCCATATTAGGTTCGTATATAGTGGCTTGGAGTCACTCTGGTACGAAGCTTGGACTCTGATTGAAAAACTAAGACATCATACTGGGTATGAAGGGAGAGTTCCCGAGGCATAATGTGTTTCCAAAAGAAAAACTAAGCCGTCGTATTGGATACGAAGGAGTGTTCTAGGGGTAAATGGAAAGAGATGTATGTTTTGTTAGTTTTTGCATGAGTTATTGTTTACCTTTATAGAATTCAAAATTTAGGATATGGGATGTATGTTTGGAATAAGAATTTAGTCTCATGACTCTTAGTAACATAATGTGTTGTTTTGAAAGCTTAGAATGGTTTAGTTTTGTGTTTCATGCATTAGTGACTAGTAGTGTATTTTGGATATACCTATCATGACATCTTATATTCATTAATGTTGTGTTGTTTTGGTCTGATCACACTAGCGTTAGGTGACCCACTTTGTTTTTATTGTGGCATTTGGGTGTACCCTTATTGGAGTGCAGGTGGAGGATTTTATCTCATTGGTGGAGCTGAGTGGTAGACCTGCATTTATCAGTTTGTTAGTTTGATACTCATGCTGACTGTAGGTATTATAATGTATGATGATATAGATTTTGGAAATTAATGTTTTTATATGTGTGTGGATATGTATTTTATATAGGTTTTGGGGTGAAGTTTGTAGCCTATTTTAAGCTTCGAGGTTTTTGATATATATCTTAGAGATTTTTTTTAGTCTTAAATTTTATTCATTGGTTTCAATGAGTACAAATATCGTATGTGATGTGGCAGTGTAGCTTGTGTCATGTGTCGACTTTTCAAGATCGCGTCTCTCTCTCTTAAATCTTAACCCCAATCCCACCACCACTACTTCCACCTCCTCCTCCCTTCATTTCCTCATCCTCTATCCATATCCACCCCTCCACATTCTCTTCACCACCACCCACTAAAGAATCAGATGGGAATAAGAGCAACCCTCCCTAGAAGAATTCATTTCATCTCCCTAACCCTAATCACTCTTGACCTCGCTATCGCTTTTGACATCTGAAACCCTAATTCCACCACCACCGCCATAAACACTCCTCAAGCTCAAGCAGTAGTAATGCCCCAACACCACCTCCGCCACCCCCACGACCTTGTTCATCCTTAGCGACCCCATCTTCGCCCCTAGATCACTAAACTCATTATCCAACTACAGGTCCTCATTCACCTCCGATTCGAGACTCGGTTGTTTGGGCACCAACTCTGACTCACCCTCTCCTTCAAAGGCGAATTTTGAATTCCACCTTACCTAGATAACCCATTGATCAAACAGTACAGTGTCGAGTACTGGATTTTGGGGGATTTCATGACGCCCCAAAAGTCGAGGGTGCGGATGTTGTTTTGTGCCTTCTTTTCGACACTTAGTCTGAAGATGGTAATAGAGACCTTGACCTTTTGATTGGAGATCAAACCACCTAGATCCTTTGATTGGGGATCAGCCACCAATAAACTAAAATAAAAACTTGTATTGCTTGCCTAAACTCTATTACATCATATGTATTTATAACTGAAAGCAAAAATAATATTTCCTAATTGAATTCAAACCTAATTCTAATCAAACAATAACTCCTAATTCAAAACAAGCTAATATTCCCTAAAATAGAATATTGTTCTAACTAATACATTCAAATCTCAAATAAATACTAAATAGGATTGGCATCCTAACAAATGGAGTTGGAAAGGGCGAAGAGATGTTCAAGAAGAAGGTGGTTGGAAATGAGGATTATCAGAGGTAGAATGAGGTGGAAGATTTGGTTAGAGGTCTGATGCTTGGAGGAGGAGGTCACAATCATATGTTTGTGCTCAGTTGTTGCCGATGATGGTGGTAGTGGAGGTGTTTGTTGGAGAAGATGTGGAAGATACCATTATTTACTACCTCGAGATGTGTATTACTCTCTAGGTATATCTTATTATTTTACACATTTAGTGTGCTTCGAGATGCGTTTCATCTTAATGTTACATTAGTAAAATTTTACCGTAGTGTGCTCCTCGTGTGAGGGGTATTTTGGACACAAAATATTATGACATTGACAATCAAAGGACGGAAAGATCGGTCCAAGGGAACATTTCTAATTGGATATCTTTGAAGAGGGTATCCTAGTTACAAATTAGTTTTGTGGGGAGGTATGTCTGAAAATCCCTTGAATCAAATTACAAACACCAAGAATACAACAAAAACAACCCTTAAACCAAGTTCACAGCCATCCAACCAACTCCAAAACGCAAACCAAGATGAGGAACATGAACCTCCTTCGAAACCACATAAAAACCTTCCAAAATATACTCGAATCACCTTCATATTCCTCAAATTTGATATGAACAGGGTTTGGAAACCTTCTCTAAGACTGAAAAAGATGGACAATGAAATGTAAAAAAAAAGGAGAGAAGTGAGGCTTCTTAGATAAGCATGATCGTTACAAGTGGGTCATCGACATTTAAGACGTGAAATTGCGTGTATAACGTCATTTTCAAACCAAATATGTTCCGAATATAATAGAATAGGTTCTAACATCTAACAACATGAAGGGACTTTTGCATACCGCCTGAAACTAAAATCTAACAATATAATAGAATAGGTTCCGAATATAATTAGACTTACCCCTCTATCCTGACTTTTTTTGTAGGTTCATATATTTTATGACCAAAATGGCCATCACGTGAGGATAACACTTTTGCTCCAAAGCTTCACCAATATACATTTATAGATAAGTACACATCTCGAGGCACAATAAAGGCTCCCGAAAATTGGATACACCTCAAAGGAATAAACATCTTGAGGAAACATTAATGGCACATATTAAAAAAAAAACCACTTGCTTTTCCGACAAACTCCTCTCCACTACCTACCCAAACCCTCCTCACTCAACAACATCGTCGCCATCCTTTCTCACCATACTACCAACAGTCCACTTAGCAGGACAAGTTTCGATCATCAGATGTTGCCCTGCCTCCAATAACATAACCATCCTTTGCCCCTGTTGCGGATTCCTAAAAGATCAAACTAGAGCTTGTAATCCCGAATCGTTTGGTTCACTATCAAATGTTGAAATGGAGGCTCCAAGATGGTTGGTTATAAGCTGAAATGGAGGCTACAAGTTGGTCGTTTGTGGCTGCAAAACAAGGCTGTGAGGTTGTTGTTTTAGTGGCTGAAATAGGGGATTGTGGTGGTGCGATTGGTGGATGAAACATGAGCTGAATTGGGTGTTTGTTGGCTGCGAAATAGGGCTGCGAGGTGGATATTTTGGTGGCTGAAACAGGGGCTTGTGGTGTGCGATTGTTGATGGATGAGAGGTTTGGCAGTGATGAGTCACAAGGGAAGCGGGGTCTGGTGGTGGTGGATTTGTTGGCTGGTCGGTTGGGTTGTTGGTTTAGTTGGATCAGTGTTCTAAAAATCGCTAGGCGCTGGGCGGGCGGCGAGCATGTGCCTAGCGCCCAGGGGCCTAGGCGGGTGCCTAGGCGGCACCTAGGCGGTCTTAGGGTTTGTATTATTACTTTAATAATTTACAAAAGTTAAGCATAATACATTATCAATTACATCCAATTTAATGCCAGTATACATATGCAAAATTTAAAAACATGAAAAATTACCAATAGTGAACAAAATTTATTAAAACTCAAATGACTGAAGTTGGTCATGATGGGTACTTTATATAAATTTGAATGCGTACTCTTTTATTTTTCTTCAAATTGCATAAATAACCTCAGTTATATTTGATAAAATCTACATTAGTAAAATTGGTACCGACAGATCATTCGAGAATTCCATTAAGTAATCATCATTTGCTACATTTAGACATATACTGAATAAAAAATAATTAAATAGTTTATTATTAAAAAGTAGGAAATAAAATAAAATAAGAACACAATTAGCCATATTAAAAAATTTAAAAAAATTAAAAAAAATTAAAAAAAATTAAAAAAATTTAAAATCGCCCAGACCGCCTAGAGTCCGCCTAGGCCGCCTAGAGTCCGCCTAGACCCCGCCTAGGCCGCCCAGACCCGCCCAGACCCGCCTAGACCCGCCCAGCCGCCCAGACAGCCCGCCCAGCCATTAATCTGGGCGGTTTTCCACCTTCTAGCGCCTAGGCGCCGCCTAGGCGGCTGCCTAGACCGATTTTTAGAACACTGAGTTGGATAGAGTTGGAAATTGGGTTCCTTATTGTTGGAGGCGTGTTGTTGCAGGATGGGAGGGTTTAGATAGGTGGTGGGGAGGGGGTGTCTGTCGGAGAAGAAGGTATGTTTTTTAATTTGCACCACTAATTCTTCCTCGAGATGTGTATTCCTATCAAGGTGTATCCAAATTTTGGAGGGCCTTTACCGTGCCTCGAGATGTGTACGTATCTATAAATGTATATTACAAAAAAAATTGGAGCAAAAGTGTGTTCATCAAGTGATGGGAAGTTTGGTCATAAAATATATAACCAGACCAATCTATGGGGTTAAATCTAATTAGCCATATTTGAGAGGGTATTCCTAATATGACATTGGTTTCAGGGGAAATTTTAAAAATCCCAAACACGAATTAAACATGTTTCCATTCAAACGAGACCCATAAAGGTTCATTGGCTAGGTACAACGCTACCCCCGTCTGAGCTCGAAATTGCCAAAAAATGCCTAATTGCCAAGGTAGCTTAAATGACTCCACCAAGGCACAAAAGCACTAACACATGGATATAATAAATTCAAAATGAAATAGAGAAAAATTAGGTTTCACATATATTTTTATTAATTGAAATTATTTGATCAAAATTCTATATTTTGGTTAAATTACTCAAATTTCATTATTTTATCTCAATTTAAATAGACATTACATTAATTGGCCATTCCCTCAACTTGTATGCTTCATTGTTTTTTGGCGGTTTTCAAAATCAACCTTGCACATCTCTCTTCTTCTCAAACTAAGACTTGGATATTGTTTTCAAATCAATCCTTGATCCCAAGTCTTGACACCTAGAGTTGAGTTCAAATTTCTCATATTCTACTCTAAGGTTTTAGTCTAGTTTCATAGGTTTCGAACTTCATATTTGTTAAACTTTTATTTAAAGTGTTTTTTTAGTGTTTAAACTAAATTGAAGTCGAGCTAAGATGATGGTGTTTCATTTTGTTGAACATTTTTTGCAAATTTTTTCAAAGAACAAGATGATTTAATCCAAGGCTAGAAAAATAGCATTTGGATATATTTTTTATTTTAAATTTTATAACAATGAAGATGGGTACCAATTAAAAATTACATACAAACTAATTCGAGACTTGCCGATAGTTACCCTTGTGAAGAAATATCAAAGGTAGGTGATGAACTTGATAAATGATAGGAGATGCAAGGCTGGACTCATTAATGAAAATGGAATGGTTTGTATATAATTTGGTTTGTATATAATTTTTAATTGTCACTCATATTCTTTGTTAAAAAATTAAAATGTAAATAGATCCAAATACTATTTTCCTAGCCATTGGATCAAACATGATAATATAGAAACATGATTTTAGTAAAAAATGTGCAAAACACATACAAGGTAAGTTGGTATTTTTTTAAAAATTGAATAAAATTTGTTAGTCAACATAATTGAACAAACAGTCATCGGTGTTAGATTATGATAAAAAGAACTACTGGGGCCAAATGAAAAATAACCCAAATTATATTGTTAACCTCAAAATTACAATTGAAATTTTTACGTTTTTATTTTTTTATACAAAATTTTGAGTGAGGCTAGGGAACCATGTTTAATAACCAGGATGATATAGCATCGCTAGAAGAGGTTTTTTACAACCTCGAAATACACACATACACTTTGGGGATTTCATCATTCTTTCAAGATCACGTCACGTCACCTTGATTACAAAACCTGATTTCAAAAACATAGTTTCCTAACATTTTCGAACAAAATATTTATTAAAATCAATTTACCGAAATAACCTAGAAAAAGGAAATGACAATCACTGCATCAATTGGCCGGACTCGGGGGGGCTCATGCGCACAAAGCGCAGGAGGGTGTCCTGTGCACAGATCTGGACCGTTAGATCTATTGGACGGTCCAGATCCTCAACTTTCTATATCTTTACAAAAATCTTCATCTCTTTCTTTCAATTTTTTTTGACACTTTTGTTGTGTTTTGCAGGCGAATTTGCAATGTTCTTGACAGGTGCAAATCTAGCGATGGAGTACGTTTTCTCTAACACTGCTATTGCAAGAAGTTTCACATACTCTTCATAGCATTCATAATCATTATCGGCTTCTTGAAAGGAGATTGGAAGAATTTCACAGAACCAGCAAACCCCTTCGTACCTTCTGTTACACTCTCTGCACTTCTCCCGCCAACGCGCTTAACTCACTCTCTCTCTCTCTGTTCATCATTTCTACGGTTTCTTCACCAATGGCGCCCTTCGCCTTCACAAAGGGAATGGAAGTGGAGATCTGCAGCGATGACCCAGGCTTGAGGGGTGTGTGGTTCAAGGCGACAGTGCTCCGCGCGACGAACAAGCATAACAAGGTCTTGATCGAGTACGAAACTCTGGTGGCGGACGAGGAGGGGACGAAACCCTTGCGGGAGTTCGCCGATGCAGTGAACTTGCGACCCATTCCTCCGCGAGAGAACGGGCGGAGCTTCGAATTGAGTGAGGAGGTCGACGCTTTTCACAAGGACGGGTGATGGGAAGGCGTGGTAACGAATTGGTGGAAGGGAAGAGGTATGCGGTGTATTTCAGGCCTTCGAAGGAGGAGTTGGAGTTTGGGGATGAGGATTTGAGGTTGCATCGTGAGTGGGTTAATGGGGTTTGGGTTCCGCCTTTTGAAGATGGAGAAGATCTGCCGAAGGAGAAGGAGAAGGTAATTGAGACTCATTTTTTTGGTTCTTTGTTTGGGGTTTGCTAAAATGGTTTTATTGTTAATGTGAAATGTGATTGAGACCATTTCTTTGTTTAAGTGTAATTGGGTTATAGCAGTAACAGTTCATTGTTTATTTTCTTTGATTCTACATCTTTGTTTCAGTTGCTGTTAGAGAAAACGTACTCCATCACTAGATTTGCACCTGTCAAAAATGCTGCAAATTCACCTGCAAAACACAATAAAAGTGTCAAAAAAATATCGAAAGAAATAGATGAAGGAGATGAAGATTTTTATAAGCAGAGAAAAAGTTGAAGATCTAGACCGTCCAATAAATCTAATGGACCAGATCTATGCACAAGACACCCTCCTCGCCTTGTGCGCACGAGCCCCCCCGGGTCCCAATTGGCCACCAATTCCTCCACCGAATCACCAACTACTTTGCATTGCTGCCTCAAATGTGATGTCGATAAAGGTGAGGAATGATAAAGATGAAGAATAAGAAAGGGTATTGGGATCTGGGCACCGCCCAACATTACCCACCAAGGCTATGTTATGATAATGAATTAAATAAATAAATAAATAAGCTGAGCCACGGAATTGAGGGGGAATAGTGGCAGTTTAGGTAATTTATTTCCAAAGAAAAGGGTAAACTCATACGTGTGATGCTATAATAACAAAAGCAACAACTGCCGCAGCCTTGTTGAGTTTTGAGTTTAGGGAAACAGAAAGAAAGAATCAAACTAGCTGCTGCTGCTCTTCCTTGATCACTCTAGGAAAGGAAAAGGAACGAAACTATTATTAAGAAGAAGAAGAAGTTCCAAGTTTGTTTCATGGACAAGGAGGTAATCCTCTTTCTCTCTCTCTCTTTTTTTCTAATTTTTTTTTAAGCAAAACAGTAGGAATTGAATTCAAAGAAATCGTCTAGTGATTAATAATTGTGATTGATTTTGCATTTTGCGTGCAGCAGAAAAACGATAACTCAGGAGGAGGAGGACCGTGGCTATCGGTACCCCAATTCGGTGACTGGGATCAGAAGGGTGCTTTACCAGATTACTCCATGGATTTCTCCAAAATTCGAGAGATGAGAAAGCAGAACAAGAGGGACATTTCCAGGGCAAGTATTGGAAATGAAGACGACCTCATCTCATCGTCCGCTCAACCTCACGACAACAACAACAACAACGACAACATTAACTCTCACCGCCTCAACACCTCTCCAACTGTAAGATTATTAGATTCCCTCTCTCTCTCTCTATCTCTATTATATTTATTTATTTACTCTCTCTATATATATATTTATATTTACTTTTTTTAACTTTTTAGCTTTTAGCTTTTAGCTTTTAGCTTTTAGTAGTGTATGTTTGTATCTAGGTGGTGGAATCAATCAATTAACCCCAGGGCAGTTCCTAGCGAACCCACCTGGCATTCTTCTAATTTTATTATTATTATTCTATTATGTGATTCACAACTTTAGTCATAACTTGATTGGATGTTGGAAAACCCACCCCACCATAAATTAAAATGCGTGCAACAATTTGCTCATGACCATTTCTAGTTTCCATCTTGTTATAATAATCAAATATAAAATTCAAGGCAATTTATCAAAATTGGTTGATGGATGGATCTATTTTTTAAGATAAATAAATTAATTAATGCATTATTTATAAATATTCCAATTCAACATGGGCATTCTAGAATATTGAAAAAAATGTAAATTACATATGGTTCTTATGGTAATTAATTTGGATTGAATATGTGTTAAGCAATTAGTTCACCATTAGGCTTGTGGCGGAGGGTATCACAAGTTGAGGTGTCAAACCCACACCTTTACTGCTCCCAAGGCCTTCTGCCTTTATAGGTAGAGATAAACCCAACTTTTTTCTTCTTCTTCTTATGTGTGTATTTCTAATTTTTTTCTTTTCTTTTTAATAAAATAAAATCCTTTTAAGAAAGTAGACCAGGTGAGGATAAGCTAATGGAGAAAACATGGCATGACTTCACATGCATCCATAAGAAGATTTGTTAGTTTATGAGCTGTTTAGTTTATATCAATGTATGTATACTACTTTTTATTTGTCAGGAGATTATTAATAATATATATTCTTTGTGGTATAATGTTGGGAGGGAACTTTTGTATTGTTCACTGTATTGGTTCCATGTTGATATATATGATGTGGTTGTGGTGCCAACTGCCAAATGGATCCCTCCCTATCAACTTAACTATACAGGCTGGGATGTGACTGTCATGCCATGCCCACCATCCAAAACTAAATTTTGGTAGCATGATATGATTACGAAAGATTGGTTCTTCTTTTAGAATAAGAGTCCGATATATACAAGTGTTTAAACATAAATGCCTAAACTCAAACCTCTTCCTTGAAGTTAGTTGATCTTGATCATCATCATCCTCTCACAAGATCTACAAAATGTTCTATATACGTCGGCCTGGTGCTTCATCAAAGTGAATCTATATTTTGGAACTGAAAGGGTTGCAAACTGGCTGGCCACTTTGCTAATTTTGGCCTTGGGGGATCAGTCATCCTCCCTTAATTAGGGGTGAGTTGATCTTATGGACTAATGGGGTCTCTGTCTTGAAGGTATTTTTGTCCTAATCTCTTAGTGTGAGCCATGCCATAAAAGAGGTTGATATTACTTACATATGAGAATAGTCTCTTTCTATCCAGCTCACTTCACTTTTTCTCTTTCTCTACACCTAGCTCCTACTTCCCTTTCCTCCGAGCGGAGTGAACCCTTTAGGAAGTAATTGTCGCCAGGTAATCTTATTCCTGAACCTTTCAACTATATTTTGAGCTTGATGGCCAAAGACATAGCTAAGGGCAGTCAGTATAGTGTTTAGCATTTGCTGATAACTGGAAAACATTTGTGGGCCATTCGACAGAAATGAGAAAAAAAAAAAAAAAAAACTAGTGTCAGGTGCCATATAAGTTGGATTAAAACTAACAAATTATCTCTTTACCCATATAAGTTGTGCTCTGCTCCTCTCAAATTAAATGTGGTGGGGGCTATTATAGCTATCAAAATTAGTCAGTTGCCATGGCCATGTAGTTGACATGATGTAAATCCGACAATACCACGTGCATATTACATCAGTTCTCCTTATTAAGCTCAAACAGCTTCTTTGCTATGCAAGCTAAGAGAATGGTAGACTCATGGATGTACTCTGATCTCGAATTTAACATGCAACTAGAACAATTAGTTGAGTTAACTAGGGTAGTAGTATAGATAAAGGGTGAAGCCAATTGACGGGGTCATAGGCAATGCAATAGGAGCGAGGCTCCAGCAAACTGCTGACCAACATGAGCCAAACAACTATGGGTTCTGTCTGGAATCATTAGAATGTTATAGAATTGTAGATACTTGGATTATTAGATTCGTTCCTGTTAGTGAGAAATGATATTAAGTCACCTTTCATATTTGTCACCCTAGAAATGGTACACTCACATTGATGATTGACGATTTTGACATTTGATATTGACACTTAATGTTTATAAATAGTACGGTCTTAAGGTGAATATTGGTCTTGAGTTATCCATTTATGAGGTTATCATTTATTCATTTTCTAAACACTGATTTCAAATCATCACGTTAGTCTAAAGCAAGAGATTGGGTTTTTAAACTAAACAAATGGTTCTTTTTACTTGTTTTGTTCATTATTGATGGAGCTGGTCAGTGTAAGTTAATATAAAAAAACATAAATCAGGATGCCTACTTTTATTAATTAGTTGTGTTGATTTAATTATTCATCAATTGAATTAGGGCATGAGATGTTGTGTAGAAGATGGTAAAAGATAAATCCCTATCTTGTTTATGTTGAATACTTGCAGAATATATATCCTGAATTCCTATACTTGACAGACTAAAATTGTGGTTATTGCAGGCAAGGAAGAGCATCCTGAGCTACTTCAATTGCTGTATAAAGGCGTGATTTTCCGTATGACTTATTTAACAAGTTTTTTTTTCCTCGTCTATGCAACTTTGAACTTAAGAGGTGTTATTAGTGTTTTTCTCCTGAGTAGGCAATTTGAAGACCTAATAATTTTATTCTTTGGTTAGATCAATGTGTTGCATTGTTTATGTTCAAAGCAATTCACTAGACAGCTGCCAGAATTAGAGTTGCAGACTTGACGAAGTTTGGGGCGTGCATTTGTGCATAGTGATGAAGATTTGAACTTAATACAGATTTTGGCGCATATCATAAGGTAGAATGTTGGAGTTGATTTGTTTTGATTGTTAATATGTTAGAATATAATTTACAAAAGAATCCAAAGCAATAAAACACTAATACTCAGTAGTCAAATCAACAAACCAGTTTACTGAATTACTTAATCCACTTTGATAGCTAAATATTGAATTGATCAAACGCCTACAGATCCATTAATCTCTTGAGTTTCTCTTTGCAAATACACTATCTAAAAGTTCTCAATCTTTGAATCTCTTATCCAAATGTTGGCTCACGAGTTGGAATAGCATTGATACAAATTGGAGTGAAGAAGCATGGAGACTCCAATCACTATGTTGATTAAAGGTTTTGCTTGGACCTTCTAGCCTCTTGTTACTATCCTAGTTAAGTAATTGGCTTGGGCTTTTCATTTATTGACAGTTCGGGCTTTTGAGAGTATTGGTTGGTGCAATTGGTATCAAAGCCAAATCTCACGTCCAAGGCTCGATTCTTGAAGGGGTGACCTAGAGGCTAGATTAAAACAAGTAGTATGTATGGGCATGGTGCTAACGTGTTGACTACTAGTACGCAAGTGAAGCTACCAAATGGGAAAGGGCTACCTTTGAAAATATGGTGGAATGTTACAATCCTAATCAAGTAATTGGTTTTTTGCTTTTTAACACCCCAATTGACGGCTATGTGCCCTATCATTGGGTGTTCTATTGGTGTGATCATTCTAAACCTTGCTTTGGGTGAGAAAACTAATGTGTGTTTGGTTATTCGATGGAATGAGTTTGACCATTGTAATAGTAATAAGCATTACAATAATTTAAGTCGTTCATTTGTTTGGTTGGTTATAAAAATGGTATAATGAGAATGACTATTACAAATTTCATTGTAATAGGCATTCCTTCTCAAAACCCTATGAATGTCCATTGTAATAGTCAACACTTCATTTGTTTTATTTACTCTCCTTACCTAACATAATTGCTTCCTCACCTATCATAGATCTAAAATTCATGGTTGATAATTGAGGGCATAATGGTAAAGACACATATCATTCTCATTCTCATTCTCATTCCATCGAGTAACCAAACATAGTAATATTTTCAATTTAATTCCTGATGTAGTTGATTCATGCTCTCCTTCATAGCCTTGACCTAGACCTGCACAGGGAACACAAATGAACCAAAAACCACCGTGTGGCGGCCGATGACACTCCGATACTCAAGTTAGATAAGGCTTATGAGAGGCTTAAAGCTGTAAATTGGGTTTCTGTAGCTTACCTTTGTTCGTCAGCCTTATCTCTTATTTATAATGAGAGAGTCCTTATTTGGCTAAGCCTTTGGTGACATAGTTTTGGGAAAGAGATCTTACTGGATATCCTTTTTTAGTTGAGAGTTGTCCATGTAAAGAAGTTTTGTTACACGACTTGTTCTCCTAGATTTGCGGGAGAGGTTTCCCTTTCAGAGTGTTGTCCATGCAAGGAAGTTTCTCTGCCTGACTTATACTTCAATATTTGCTTCCTAGCCGGAACCAATGTATTGTACGTCTACCTGTCTTGGGTCGATCCCTCATATACTTGCCTTATCGAGCTTACGAGTATTGAGCTTGATCGCGTGACATGTGGGCTTAGTGGCGTGTTGCAATTTGGGTCTGACCTTCTAGATCTTGTTAATAGTGGGCTTAGCGTTGTCTGGGCCTTACTGGATTGAGCGTGCAATCCGGCATGTTTTCTTCTGTTGATGAGATTATCATGACACGCATACGGTGTTGCTTAGAGAACGGTTTGATGTATCATCAGCTATCCTCCCGAGTTGAGGGCCAGCTCATTGGTCCACCGAGTCATTTCATGAAGAAACTGTGCAGTCATGATGGTTGAGTCTGAACTGTTTTCTCAAGCGACGAGCTTCATTAATTAGGCGTGCGTCTGCTCGAAAGAGAAAAAATGCGGGAGTTCTATAGATCTCCTCTTTACGAAGTTTAGCTTTTTTACTCTTTCGATCTTAGCGATTCTATTTTGTCGTACCTCATTCTGTGCTTTTAACTTTGCTCAACTTTCATAGTCAAAATCTTATATGATCTTTCACGGCGGGCCTAAATCAATTTTTCGATGAACTGTTTGCCAAGGGCCGCAAGTTTTTTAGGAGAGGTCACTTTCAGAGTCGAGTCTAGAAGTACTTCGCAAAACATATGGAATTCCTGATTTTCACTCTAGGCGTCGATCTGACGCCATTGTCCCCTCCAGAAGGGTTTGTCTGTCTTCACCGAGGTATGCTTCAATCGGGAGTCCGCTTTCCTGTTATCAAGGAAATTTGGGAGTTCCTGACGCACCTCGGTTGTGCGCCTGCTCAGCTGGTGCCGAAAGGGTATAAAATTGTGATCGCCATTCTAGTTAGGGCAAAAAACGTTGGTGTCCGAGTATCTTCGTAAGCGATCCAGCTGTTTACTTCCCCTCGGATAAACGAGCACGTTGTGTGTGTGCTGACATCGCTAGACTACTTTGGCCTGACGATTTTAAGTCCTGGCAGAAATATTGTTTCATGGCCTCTGAGGACTCGAAGTATTTGTAGCTTGCTAGTCGTATGGTCGAGCGGGAATTCAGGCAACTGAGTAAGTTTGATTATGTTTTCTAATATTGCTTGTGTTAAATGCATATCATATTGACCTTTGTGCTTTTCGTAGGGAAATTTCCAACTTCATCTCTTTCTGCTGAGGATAAAACGGCTTTGGACGCGTTTCACGACATGCCTCGTCTGCAGATAGATAATGTCATTAAGTCTTCTAATATCAAGCACAATGGACTATGGGCTCATTGGCACGAGGCTCCCACTCTTTTTAAGGTTCTGATGCCAAAGCCTGAAGGTGCATTTTCTTCGAAGAAGAGGTAACTCCCCAAGATTAAGATTTTGATCCCTTCAAGGAGAACAAAATTAAACGAGGCGCTTCCTTCTCCTGTTTGTTTGAAGAGACTTTGTGTCGTGTCTAGGCCCGCTCGCGAGCTTCCAATTACTTCAGAAGTACGGGAAGCTGTCGGGCAAGTCTTTAATTCATTCGCTGGAGCGGAGACTGTTGATTCTAAGGGGTATGATGCTCAAGCAAATTCCCTTATTTCCCTTCCTGAGTTGGAGAGGGAGTACATGCAAATGGTGGGGGTTGTAGACGTAACGAAGTTGAGTACAGAGTTGGCAGAGGTTCTAAACGAAACGCTGCGGGCGGGCATGGAAGCTTCATCTGGTGCAGGGCTGGGTCGTCCCTTTTCATTGAAAGACTTTGAGTACTACCCCTATTTGGATCGCGGCCTCGCTAGGCCTGCTGAAGAGTTGCTTGACCATCGTCCTTATTGCGAAAAGTCCCTTTCGCGACGCCCGTATTGTCCTCTGTCTCGCTCCTGTCCCCATATTAAAGTGACGACGGGTCCGAGCAATAACTTGTTTCCTTCTATCTCATCAACTGATTCTGATTCGGCTCGGGAAAAATGGCCGATCGTTGCGAGCAAGAGGAAAGTTATGGATGAGGGCCCTAATGCAATGAAGACAGTGAAGGGTGGTGCTGGAGTGATTATGATCCCGAAGGACCTCCATCCCGATGCTCGGATCAATGTGTTTGCTCCAGACGTGGTAAAGATGAACAACCGAGCTTGGCACCAAGAAGTTGATATTTCTTAAGCTTTCAGGAAGCATATTAGCAGGTGGAATGACTGGCTGACGAACTGTGCTCTGGAGCTAGAAGGAGAGTCGTTGGGAGAGCGTGTGGATAAAGGGCAAAAACATCTCGTATTGGGGATGTTACACCTGAATCAAGTGATCGTCGCTGGGATTGAAGTCAAGGCCATTCGTGAGAGAGTGTATACAATGTAGCGAGCATTTGCAAACTTGCAGAAGTAATACTCTAACGCTCTCTACGAGATTGAATCGTTCAGAAAGCAACTCGAAGCTCACTCAGATGCTGGAGCTGAGTCCTGGCGCACAAGATCGGTGGCTCAGAGGATTCGTTTGGAAACGCTTAAGTCAAACCTGGCAGGGGCAGTGTTCGCGAGGGATCGGTTCGAGAATGAACCGATCCTTGTCCGTCGCGACTTACAATTTTCCCACTAGACTATGGTCGGAGTACATGCTTTGATCGCTGAGTAGGCCAAGAAAGAGACCAAATGGGCTATCCGATGTCAGCATTTGGAGGCTGATGTTGATTTTAATGCCAAGAGTGTGCGGACCGTGAAAGAGCAACTCCTTCTGGCATAAAATGAACTAAATCCAAGATTAACATGCTATTGAGCAAGCTGGAGCGGGAGCTTGCTGAATCAAGGGTGCGCGAGGAGAAGCTTCTTAAGGCCCATGGCACGTTTGAGTTTAGCAGAGTCGTGCATGGAAGGCTGGAGCTGTTGCATCTTATGAAAGAGGAACATCCCGATTGGGATTTCTCCGATTATGAAGAGGTGGCATACGCAGAATTTGGAGTGGCTTTCGATCCGTTAGAAGAAGAAGGTGACCCTAATGAGGGTGATCGAGAGGCAGCACGTATAAATGTGTCTCCTGTTATGTTCGGCTCTGTTGTATCTTACTCTCCTTCTGATGAGGAATGAACTTGTATTTTTTTTGCTTGAACATGAATATCGTTCTTTACTTGTGCATTTTTCTTATACTTTTTCTGCTAGCTTTTATCTGCTCTACTTATCGCGACAATAGTTGTCAGACGAGAAGCTCTGTTAGGTCAGAAAGTCATATGATTGATCTACTGGTGAGTGTTCTGACTGTTTGGCCTGCGATAGTTCATGCAATCTTGGTCAGAATCCTTTTAGAAATCGGGGAGTGTAATTCATCCTTTGTCTGGTGGCTTGGCTGTATATCGAACCAGCAGTTGCTTTTGCTATTGTTAGCAAACTAGTCAACTGTGGTCCTAGCACATGCACTTTTGTAGATGATCGGACAATAGTGCTCGCAAGTTCTCTGAGTTGAGCTTCCAGAACTCTGACCAAACTTTCGACTTGTTTTTACCTAGTATTGGCAAATTAGGCTTAGTTAGACCAGAGGTTGTAATCACCAGTTATACTTGACTAAACCGGGGTCAGGTTCGGCGACCATCGTTTCTAGTTGAACGGTGGTCCCTGGCAAGTCGTCATGATCATGCTGACTAAACTTTGGCAGGGTTCGGCGATCATTGTTTGTAGTTGGCCAACGATCCCTGGCAAGCCATCGCGGACAGGCATCGTTGCGCTAACTAAGCTTCCACTTTCTAAGCCATCGAAATTCACGCTTAGTGAACTATGCTTAGAACAGATTAGAAGCCATCGTCATCAGTGGCCAATGTCTAAGCTTTGGTCGGGTTCGACGATCATCGTCGGCATAAAAGCGGTTCCCTGACAAGCCATCTTAATCAGACATATAGAGCGCTACCTAGACTCCCACTTTCTAAGCCGTCGAAATTTGTTATTGGCGGACTAGGCTTCAAGCGGGCCAGAATTTATTGTCATCGGTCGTCACCGACTAAGCTTTGGTCGGGTTCGGTCACTATTGTCCATGTTTGGACAATGATTCTTAACAAGTTGTCTCGATCAGGCATTAGAGCGTTGACTAAGCTGCCACTCTCTAAACCGTTGGCACTCGAATAACGTACTAGGCATTAGAGCGGACTAGAAGCTATCGTCATAGGTTGAAACCGACTAAGCTTTGGCTAAGTTCAGTGACCATTATCTATAGTTAGACAATGGTCCCTGGCAAGCCATCGCGGTCGGGTGTTACAAACACTGACTAAGTTCCCACTTTCTAACCCATCGTCATCCGTTTTTGGCGAGCTAGGTGTTTGAGCGGACCAGAAGCTATTGTAATCATTCGGAGCTGACTAAGCTTTGGTCAGAATAAGATTTTGGGCGTGCAAGTTTGACTTGGGTGTCCTAAATAATTTGCCTAACGGTCCAATTCCGGAGCCGGATCAATTGATCAGACTAATAATAGATTGACCAACTTTAATAAACAACTGCGGAATAATAATAGGGCAGATGCCTTGAATTTATTGACAATACCTTGCAGGCCCACTCCTTATTCCATAGGTGCTCAAGGCCTTCGTCGTTTGTGTCTTTGCATGTGCTGGGCCAAATCCGATGGGGCATAAGCTTGGGCCCATTAGTTGGCGAGGCCCAAGTGGAAAAAATATTTGTAGATCAGCATGTCATGAGTACGGCGCAGATTGCGAGACGGTTCAGTATCGGTTACTCTGCCTAGTTAATGGGGCTGCGTGCAGAGCCATTAATTTGATGAATGTGGACTCATGCAGTTGCAATTGGAATTGTTGTTTCCATGTTTCCCGTACGACATTTAATGTTGACGTAACTGTTGGCTGATGATTCTTCGTAAACCACATCGCCTATATATATGCTAGTCATTCTTTATCTCAAGCGTTGCAATTAGTATTGTAGTATATGTTGACTAGATGCACCATACCAGAGAATAAGCTTTGGGTTTTCCAAAGGCTGAAGGAAGATCTTCGTTAATGGAGTTTTTGAATGTGTTGACATTTGTAGCAATGAGTTTTAATAAGACCTGTTATTATGTGATGCCCCCTGATCTGGATGAGCATCCAATTGATTCCATGAGATCTTGTAATATCTTCTCATATTTCGAAGAAGTACAAACTCTCCTTAGGGGACAGGTCTGTCTCCCATCTTCTGTTGCTCCCGAGTTCCCATCTGTCACTGTTGTTGGGAAATAATTCCTACAGTTAGTTTGTGGCAGTCGTTCCCTCTGTCTGTATGGGGTTTCATTTGTGATGCTGCAGCCAGGAAGCAATTTGGCAAAGTGGAGAACACTGGCGACGTGACTTCTGAATATGGGGTAGTATCTCTGCATCACCTCGGGCATTACACATTCGAGGGGCGTCTCCAACTGGCCCCTTCCATTCTTCTTCTAAATCTTCTTCGTAAGGCAGGTTGACGAAGAGGGAAGCTTGCTGACCTGGCTCGCATATTTGGGGATGGCAGCAATGTGAGACCCCAATGATCCCGCTATTTAGGGATATTCTTGTTTGCTTTCTTTTGTTTTCATCACATTCGAAAGGCAAATTAGCAGAGCAAAAGACCAAGTACGTACTTGCAACCTTCTTCAAGTACTTTACTTTCACCACATTCTCTGGAGGTTGATTTGCGGAGCGAAGTCTCGACATGCACGTTAGCAGATGAATGTTTGTGCCATACTTAGATACTTGTAGTATGTAAACTTCTGTACTAGTCAGTCGGGCAAGCTTTGTAATAACTTTCATTGCAATCAATAAAATCTATTTTATTTCTTGAATATGTCTCGTGCGAACAATTCTTCTAAACTGAAAAAGAAAAATAGAAAACAAAAAGGAAATCAAAGCAATAAAATAATTTGACTCCGAGCGGGGACTAAGCTAACTCGGCCCTGAAGGAGATACGTATGATCCTGGCTTAGATTGTTTAGTACCTCTATCAAAACGTCTTATTTTGCCAAAGCTAGCAAAGTTACTGAAGAGTGGACTTCGTGCTGGCGAGCAGTTCCTTGCTGATTATCAACTCTTGGAGTCGGCGCCCGTTTGGTGAAGTGTTGTTACTTCAGCTCTGAATTCTGGCTCTCCACATAGCTAAGCTTCGGTTGTCGGGGCTCTCTCTATCCGCGTAGATTGACTCTCCCCCTTTGTCTTGGCCTGGTGCCTGATATGTTTGTTCCGTGGGCTCGAGTTGTAATTGACAGCAATTTAGTTGTTTCAAGGCAGCATAATGGTAGTCTCTTGCTGCAGATTGATCTCCTCGGATAGTTCCATGAGCTTGGTTGGTTGTGTATTTGATGCATTGGTGCAGAGTGGAAACTATTGCTTCCATATGATGGAGCCAATGCCTTCCCAGAATAATGTTATAGGTGGACGGAGCGTCAACCACCATAAATTCTTGGACAATGTACTTTTGTAATTGTGGTTCTCTCGCCACCACCATTAGATTGATCTTCTCGATGAGGAAGTATTTTTCTCCACTGAATCCGACCATGGGGTGAGTGGTGAGGGTTAAGTCTTTCTCCTGGAGTTGCATGTTGTAGAATGCGCTGAGAAAATGACATTGAGTGAGCTTCATGTATCCACCAAGGCCTTTTTCACCTCCCATTTCGCAATGGGGACGGAGATGACCAAGGCGTCATTCTGAGAAGAATGTACACCCTAGAGATCCCTATCCGTAAACGTCAGTGGTGGGATCGAACCCATGAAGGACATAAATGATGTCGGAGCTTCTTTATTAATCTCTTTGATAGCGTCTTCCCTTTCCTTTGCCATGTCTTGCCTCCTGTCCAAGCTCAGGAACTCCTTGAGTTTGCCTTTCCTGATCCAATACTTTACTTCTCTTCTGAGGTTTATGCAATCCTCAATATTGTGTCCGCCTTCCATAATATTTGTTGTTGTCGCACCGAGCGGAGTTTCCTTGCGTTGTTTTGGGGCACTTTAGTTATTTTCAATTATTGATGGAATTAAGGATGTTAGACAGACTGGAGTTGAGAGGTATGACAGATTTTTCCACGTCATTTTTTTCTTCCCCTCTTTCTTGTCCCTGGGAACAGAAGGTTTCTTCTCGGATTTCGCTTCCTTTTTGGCGGTCAACATCTCGTCTAGAGTGATATATTTCTGGGCATCCTTCAGCAGGTCTGCCATATCGGTTGGGGGGTCCATACTAAGGAAATCATTGAACTTGCCTCTCCTCAAGTCCGAGGTGAAGGCTATGACGACAATGTCATTACTACAGCCGTCGATGAGAACCAACTCATTATTGAAGCGTGTGACGTATTACCCCAACGTCTCATTTTGCTTCTATTTTAGGGTCAGCAGATAGTGCCGACCCTTTTGATTCGTTGGCTGCCCACAAAGGGCGTGAGGAACACCGTCGCCAATGTTTGAAATGAGTCGATGGACCTCGGAAGTAAGTTGTGGAACGAGGTTGTCCCTGACTTCTTAAGATTGGTAGGGAATGATGGGCACATTACCGCATTGGACCCTTCCTTAAGTGCCATCACATGTTGGAAGTGGCGCAAGTGATCGGACGTGTCTCCTGTCCTGTCGTAAAACTCCATCTTTGGTAGAGTTTCTTTGACAACAATTCGTCCATGATATAATCCATGAACGGAGGGACAATGAGGTTGAACAGTACGTCTGGATTTGTAGCCCTTAGTCTAATGGGGTTTTGTGAGACGTGTTTGTCGGCTCTAGACGTTGGGTCTTTGTTGGCTACTCCTGCACCTCTGGTCTAATGGAAAGCTACAGGGGTAGCCCGACTCTCCTGAACGTGTTATCTGTAACCTTTTGGAGACTGGGCTCTTTGCTACTCACGATCTCCTCCCGCGGGTGGATGATTCTTTTGATTGAGTATCTCCACCGCTCATGCGATTTGTTGCATCTAGGTTGATAGTAGATCCACCCTTGGGTCTACGTGGCTACCACCGGCCTGGGGGTCTTAGAGGGTTCCTCCTGCGGTGGCAACGACATCAGACCGATGGCGCTCTGCTAGTTCGAGCGTTCAGCAGTGTCTCCATTGTTGCTGAGACCTTATTGTCAACATCTTTCTAGCTCTCAGGGAAAGGTGGTACTACTTTTTAATTTGAGGAACTCTGTCGTTCCCCATGGACGACACCAAACTGATGTAGTCGGCTCCTGCTCTCCTTCCTGACCTGGACCTAGACCTGCACATGGAACGCACGTGAGCCAAATACCATCGTGTGACAGCCGATGGCACTCCGATGCTTAAGTTATATAAGGCTTATGAGAGGCTTAAAGGTGTAAATTGGGTTTATGTAGCGTATATTTGTTCATCGACCTTATCTCTTATTTACAGTAAGAGAGTCATTGTTCGACTAGGCCTTTGGTGGCGTAGTTTTGAGAAAGAGATCTTACTGGAGATCCTTTCCTATTTGGGAGTTGTCAATGTATAGAAGTTTCCCTACACGATTTGTATTCTTAGATTTGCAGGAGAGGTTTTTCTTTCGGAGTGTTGTCCATACAATGAAGTTTCCCTGCCCGACTTATACTCTAGTATTTGTTTCCTAGTTGAAACCAATGTATTGCTGGCCTGCCTATCTTGGTCATTCCCTCAGATACTTGCCTTATGGGGCTTACGATTATTGGACTTGACTGCGTGATGTGTATTCTTAGTGGCGCTTTGCAATTTTGGTCTGACATTCTAATCTTGCCAATAATGGGCTTAGTGTTTTCTGGGCCTTGCTAGATTGGGCGTACAATCAGGTCTATTTTGTTCTGTTGACGAGATTATTATGATACGCCCATGGTGCTTCTTAGAGGATGGTTTGATGTATTATCAATTCTCATTCGCGTTTCCATTCTCATTCCAATAAGTAACCAAACACGGCTTAAGAGTTATGTCAACTGGCACGGTTGGATGAAGTGAGGTTTCTAAATCACATATTTGTACCACCATGCTCACTTTGGCTGGCCAAAAGTGTGTGTTATGGTCAAAATATTAATTTGTCTGTGAAATCCAACACACTTAGCTATAACCATTTAGTTTTTTTTATTAAGCATGCTGGATTTTAATTAAATAACCTGATTACTATAACGTTGTCCAGCCATAGTAGCCAGCTCGTGAGCCTCAAGGTTGAGGTCCCGAGGAATAAACTTACATACCTATTTAGAATTCAAAAGAAGAAGAGATTTAATATTATAGATAATCGGACGCCACATCCAACAAAAGTCCATCCGTATCTCTCCAGTGATAACTTTACCATCATCTAGATCAGTCTGCAACATAGAATTAGAGCTCCAGAGTACCCCAGCAAAAAACATGTCTTCCAGTTGCGGGCTTGGATGAGTTGAAGAGTTGTTTTAGCTTCCAGACACTTTGCGATGGTACTATTGGTACCCTACCAGGAAAAGTATCAGCTATCCGCTATTGATCTCACCCTGAGCATCCACCACAAAAAAATTGAAAGCACCCTGACGCATAGAAGCTCACATCATAAGAAACTATGAACATGCCAGGGGCTGACATGAAGGAAATAGGATTATGACAACTGGATATTGAGTTAAGTCTGTGGTGACTGATGGCTTGGAGTTGAGACTGGATGAGGTGAAGTCTAGAAGTCTGACTATCAGAGGGAGGGGCTAGAGAGGTGTCTAGGACAATTGGGTTGGTATCTTGATGATTTCGGATATCAACAATCGCTTTGTCCAGAATGTGATGCAAGGATGTTGGCTCTGATGTATGACTAATAGAGTGTGGGGTTTGGAACCATTGTGTGGGCCACTCGGACTAAGTGAGTCGGGTAGTATGGAGGAAGGATTGAATCGAGAACTTGACTCCATTGAAAATGATTTTGTTATGCCAAAGCCAAATGGAGTGAATGACCATTGTGAATTGTGAAAGCTTTTCTTCCTTGAGAGTCGGGTGGGCTAAAGCTGTGTCCCACATAAAATGAAATTTGTTGTGAGGCAAGTGATCTTTAGTATTGGTTTTGGGCCAATGGATTGGGATAGGGGATAGGATCCAGAGTTTCTCAATGACTGGACAGATAAAGAAAAGATGTGTGACATCTTACTTGTGCTTTCTGCAAAAGACACAACAATCATCAATAAGAACATGAATCCTAGACAAGTTGGTCATGGTAGGGAGGAGATTTTTAGAAACTTTCCAAATGAGAAATAAAGCATTGGCAGGAGCTTTAATTCTCCAATGTTTTTGGGCAATCTTGGTATGGAGTGATGAGTATGTTTGATTCCTGAACGAGGACGGTTCTAGATCGTCCATGACAAAGGCTTTTGTAGCACTTTTGATCGAGAAAATGCTCCTTTTGTCGAAATTCTAGATAAGTGAATCAAGGAAGCTGGAAGGTCTTATGACTACATCAAGGATATCCTTGGCCACAGGTAGAGGGAACAGTGATTGGATCAGAGTAGATTCCATTGTAAATGATGGCCATCAAGGTGTATCCAGAAGTCAGGAATGCTACTGATGGGCATTGTATACAAGGGCGGACCTACTAAGGGGCGAGGGGGGGGGGGTAGCTGCCCCCCCCCCCCCCCCCCCCTCAACTTTTAAAATAAATTTATTATATAATTAGCCTTTAAAAAATTAATTTATAATGTATATTACAATATGAAAATTATTCATTCAAATATTTCTACATGTTTCTATTGGTGTACTGGTTGGAAATTTGTATTTTTTGTAAACAACCCGAGTTCGATACTCTTCAAGCGCATGTTTTTTTATGACTATTAACTATACATTTTTATAGTTATTGATAATTACTGTTTTTCATCATTGTTACTCGCCTAATTTTCTTTTATTCAAAATTCAATTTAATTAGTAATTGCAAACATTAAAAAAATTGTTTAGTTTAATAAAAAAAATTTCGGTCCTCTCAAAGCATATGATTTCTTTATGTATATAAAATTTTGTCATTGTGACATTTCCCTACTTTTTTGTTTTTAACGCAATTTTATATGTACTTGCAAATATTAAAGAAATGAATTGTAAGTTCACAAATGGTGTAAAATCTCCAAATAAAAAAATATTTGAAATTGATATCTAAAATAAGAGCTATAGAATTCAATGAAAATATATGCCATTAGCCAACTCATACAAAATTAAAGACTCATATAAACCAGATGAAATTGTATTAAGATCTTATTATGTTCGTAAATTTCTAATTTTTTTTAACTTCAACTAGATATTTATCCTAATTATTTTGTGATTTTAGTTATGTATTATAGTTATTTTGCTCGTTTGCCCCTTGCTAAGGTTATTGATATTGTGACCTTATTTTGGCTTTAAATTGGATTACACTTGACTCAATTTATTATATGCAATGTATTTTTATAATTGTATTTTTCTTGTTTTACTAGCTTGGGTAGAATTTTTTTTTTTTTTTGTTGCCATTTCACTCCCCTGACTAAAATCCTGGGTTCGCCACTGATTGTATAAATGGTTTCAACTTATGTTTATAGTTCTTTTATTGGTATGAGTTTTCATTTTATCGTTTTTTTTTTGCTCGAGGTGTTTGTGTAGCTTTGATGTTGGTTATTTTGTTGTTTGTTAACTCTTTGTATATTTTCATGTTGCTGGTGAAGTGAATTTCCTTGGGGTTGGGGCGTAACAAAAATTTTGGTCCATCTTCGATGGTCTAGATCAATAACAAGGTTGAGCTGCAGTTCATGCTTTCTATAAAGTGATTAGCGCGCCTCTGTTACTTAGTTATAGAAGAGATGAAGCTACACCTCCAAGACACAGTAGCCACTAAGAACCTATATTCCCTATTAATCCACACTAAAATAGGAAACATGAAACACTGAATAGTTTGTAATCACATTATTTGCCCAATGAACAAAATCGCATACAAGAAAAACAAAGTAAACTAGCTTTAATAGGTATCAACCGATTAAATATAGTAAATGCACAATTAATAAGAGAAATTATGATAGAGCCGTATGATGAGAAAAAAATAATTCGCACATGTAAAATGTGATAGTCAAAACAATTTTGTTCAAGAAGATAATATAGGTATGAATTCCAAGCTCTGTGCGGGGCAGAGCAGTAGCGCATGCGTGTGTTTGCAAACCCAATTGTGTCCTCTCACTCTCCCACAAAAGTAGGGTACCCCTAGGGGTCCAAGCCTATCACAAAACATCTCCTTATAAGACTTTTAAAGAAGACTATTTATATCTCACTCCCTGAAGGACTTCTGAGCCCTTCTAGCCATCGAGGAAATGGACAAGGGGTGGGTATTACCACTCATCCCCCTCGAGATTCGCAAAGATGTGCATTTCAAGGACACGGCGCACATCTCGAGGGGGATAAGCGGTCACACTCACCCCCTCGCCCGTTTCCTCGCCATTTAGAATTTTCCAAGACTTTTGTATCTCCTTATAAGACTTTTAAAAAAGACTATTTAAGACTAATTTTAAAGAGGTTAAGGGTTCAAATTTCCACACACAAGGTACTTAGTAGTGTTTCTATTGGGTCATCACAATTGGTCATAGTGACGTGGTTTTGTAAACATTCAATGGGATAAGTTTGTTAAACTGAACTGTTCAAAACCCTAGTGTGTTTTATTTCACAAACAAACACAAAGAGTCATGCGGGTGTTTATCAGTGGAGGCAACCAACGAAACTTATTAACTGAAACAAACTTGAAGAACCCCATTAAAAATTTGAACTGTAACATGCACCCATTTTTTTAATATAGGATTATTTAATTATTTTATTTATTCATAAACTATTTATTCGGATTATTTACCTTTTGGCCCCCTTAGTTCATACACATTCCTTCTTGGGTGTTATTAGTTCTAGAAATTCAACTAGATATCCAAATTGAGCCTTGATTTTTAAGTCAAGAATAAAGACTCGCAAAAAACATCATGACTTTTGATGCAGTCGTTTTTCGCTCCCTGCCCCGATATGGTTCCCGCTAACCTGTTGACCTGTACAAGTAGCACACGTGAGCCACGGACTACCGTTGTGGTGGCCGATGACACTCTGATGCTAAAGTCAGACAGGGCTCTGAGGAAGGTGTAATGTTATAACAGGGAATTTGTAGCGTACCTTAGCTTACCAACCTCATGTCTTATTTATAGTACAAGGAGTCCTAGTTTAACCAGGCCATCGTAGGTGTAGATTAGGGAGGAGATCTTCGTGGAAATCTCTTTCTAATTAGGAGTCCTGCTGTAGGAGGGAAGTTCCCTATTAGTTTTGCGTTCCTAGATATGCGGGAGATAGTTTCCAATCCAAGAGCATTCCGTAGAAGAGAGTTTCCTTGTGTGGAAGATACTCTGGTGTTTGCTTCCTAGTTGGGAGCAAAAAGCGGTTGTAGTTGCCCGTTCGGAGCAGATCCTCAAGATACTTGTCTAAGGAGGGCTTACGGGTATTGAGGACAGTTGTGAGACGTTTGGGCCTAGTGTGCTGTGAGAGTCGGATCCGCCTGGCGGACTGAATTGAGCTGGCTTATAACCACTTGGGCATGTTTAGTGTTGGGCTGTTGCTGGGGCCCGTATTTTCACGAGATTATCACGACACATGTACGACTCAGGGGTGTGACTGTTTTTATGTATCATCAGCTACTCCCCCATAGTTAGTGGGTCATCACATCGATTCGCTAAGTCATCTCTTGAAGGGATGCGCCGTTCATGATGATTGAGCCCGATTCGTTGCTTGAGCCGCACGCCGCATTAATGGCACGTGCATCGGTTCGGCTGAAAAGAGACTGGAAACAATCCTCTATTTAGGTCGTTTGCAATGCAGAAATTGATTTTTCTACTTTGTTCACTTTCGAAGATATTATTCTGAAAAAATCGTTCACCTTCTTCATGGCTCAAGAAAACCTTCTTGATGATGTTGTTTTGGCTGAGGCCCTGAAATTTTTTGAAGACAGGTTGTTGTCCGAGCATGGTCTTGCCGAAATTTGTACAAAGTTTGGGGTTCCTGAGGACCTGCCATTGTATCTCCTAACAGGAGACCAAACGCCTGTATCACCTCCTGCAAGTTTCATCTGTTTACATCGTGGGATGCTCCAAACTGGAGTGCATTTTCAGTACTGGACGTGATTTGGGAGTTCTTGGATCTCTTAGGGATTCCTTCGGCTCAATTGGGGCCTAATGATATAAGATCATCCTCATGATTCTGCTTAGTGCAAATAAGGCTGGTGTTAGCATGACTCCACGGGTGATCCAGTTATTGACCTATCCTCGGCTAAAGAGCAATGTTGTCTGTAAGATGAAGTCGCCGAAGTGCTTCGGTAAACTGCCTAATGATTTCAAGTTCTACTTCTTGACTCTTGCGGATTTGAAGTATTTCTGGTGCAAGGGTCATCCGCTCGAGCAACAGTTCAGACCGCTCCGTAAATTCAATCCCTTTCTCTCGATTTTGATATGCATGGTAGCGAGCCAATTGCTCATTACTTGTGTTCCCTTACAAGAATGTTTCCTACCACTCCTCTCACCTTAAAGTTGCAAAACACCATGGAGACGTTCTGTGTGATGCCGCAAAGGAAGGCGGTCGATGTCATAAGAGTTTTCAACTTCATCCGTAGTGAGTTGTGGGACAACTGGCATGTTGCCCCCACTCTGTATCGTGAGTCGCGCATTAAGTTGGAAGATGGGGCCCCTTCTAGGAATAGGAAGGTTGTTGGGGCCAAAGTTCTTGTTATGTCCAATGTGGAGGAGCCATCTGAGACGGTTCTTCCTTTGTGAGAAAGAGGGCTCGCATTAGAATCTTTGGCATGAGCCGCTCCAGTGAGAGAGGGGTGTGAGCCTGCTGAGCCTGTTGAGGTGGAAACTGATGTTTCCGTCTTGGAAAAAGATTACTTGCGGTTGGCAGGAGTCATAGACAGGTCAAACCTTATAACCCGTAGGTCAAGGCTCTGAATGACCATCTGGGGCGGGTCGTAATGACAGCTTTCGCTGGTGCTGTTCACGTGGGACCATTGCTATTGGAGGTTTCTGTGAAGATTCACTTGAGGTTGTAGAATCTGATCGCCCAACTGTTGATTCGCCTGAAGGTGGTCGTGGTACCGGTCGTGTCTCTTGTAGTCCGCATTGCCCACCGTCTCGTTCTAGACCACAATTGGAAGTGTTGGAGTGTCCTTTGGATAATTTGCTCCCACCTCTCCCTTCGAATCCAATTGAGTCGCCTCACAAAAAATGGTCGGCGGTTACTTGACAAAGAAAAGGCCATAGAGGAGAGTCTGGGGACGGTGGCAACCGTGAAGGACGGCGCTAGCGTAGTTCCCAATCAGGGAAGGCTTCATCCAGACACACGGATAAACATGTTTGCACCTGACTTGGTAAAGATGATCTCACAAGTCTGGCATCAAGAGGTGGATGTAGAGTATGCTTTGAGGAAACACATAAGCAGGCGCCACAGCTGGTTGATGGAAAGGATACGTCGAAAGGATGCATGGATAAAGGTTTGAAGTACCTTATGTTGGGTATGTCTCATATGAGCCACGTCGCCGTTGCTGGAACGAAAGTCGAGGCGGCTCACGAGAGTATATACTTTGGAGCGTGTCTTCTCTCACATGCAGCTACTGTATTCTGATGCGCTCCGTGAAATCGAGCGACTTAAGAAGCAGACTAAGGAAAAGCGATTGGATCAGTCAACCGTGGCCACTGAGGCTCAGGGGACTCGTCTAGAAGACCTTGAGTGTAGTCTGATGGAGGCGGTGTTCAAAAAGGACGAACTCAGGCAGGAGTTGAGCCAGGTCTGAGCTGTAGTCTTTTGCTGCGAGAAGTTGAGGTTGGGCAGGATGTTGCAGCTAAGGCGTGTTCTGAGTTGCAGTCTTTTGCTGAAGAGAGTGCTTTGAAGGAAGCTGAATGGGCTACTGAGAAGCAATGGTTGGGATCCTATGTGGAGTTTTACGCCCTTGAGGTGAGAAAGGATGAGGACCAGCTTAAACTGGGGTGGCATGAGCTTAGTGCTGTGAAGAGCAGTCTGACCACAAAGCAGTCTCAGGTTGACACGATGATTGGCAAGTTGGAGCTATTGAAGCGTGAACTTGTTGATGCGAAGGTGCGAGAGGAGGAGTTTCTTCAGGAGCAAGGCAAGTGTGAGTTCCGCTGGGTTGTACATGGCTGGCTGGAGCTGTTGGCATTGATGAAGGAGGAGCACCCAGAGTGGGATCTTGGCAGGTATAAGAAGATGTCATATGTTGATTTGTTTGTTGCCTTTGCATCATCGGATGAGGAAGACAATGTGTGCCCTGATATGTAGACCGCGATGCATGTGGATGCTATCCCTGCTCCATCTTCCACTAGGCTTAGTTCTTCCATTTTCGTACCTTATCCTTGTAGGGAGTGACCTTGGTGTGATTGCACCCCTTTTAGTTTTGACCGTTAATGAAAATTGTTTTATCACTAATGTGCTTGTTGTTTCTATTGTATGTTTTTTTCCTTTTGCATTGTCGTCATGCTTAGGCTGGCTGTGACTAGTATATCTGCGATAGAGAGTTTGACCGCTTTATATTGTGAACGTCTCGGGATCGTTGTTGCGTAACCATGTTCGATAGTAGGCATGTTGCGCATAGTTTAGCTGGGGTTGCCCGCGCTGTGTCTTATTCCCGAGGTAAGCTGCTTAAGGCTTATCCTATTTTTTCGATCGCCGCAGTTGCTGCTAAGAGCGAATTGTAATGGCTGAGCGCATGTGTCTGAGCTACGTGCCGAGTCAGGCATCGTAAGCTCGGGCTGGCATCCTAAATAGCTTTTATTTGGGCACTAGCCGTACGATTTTGTATCGGTGCGAATGGCCTTCGAGAATTTTAGGATGTCAGTCAGTTTGAGCATGAAGACACTGATCTGGCTAGATTCATGTTTGGCGACCAGGCTGAAGAGTAGTGGTCTCGTGGCAAGCCGTTGGGATCAGTGCGGGAGTGACTAGGTTCCCACCTTTCGAATCGTGTATGACCAAACAAAATGGGTTACGAATTTGGGTAGTAAAAGTTTGGCGACCAGGCTGAAAAGCAATGGTCTTATGGTAAGCCGTCAAAATCAGTTCAGGGCTGACTAGGGTCCCACATTTCGAACCATCTACACCCTCCCCGCGCAGTGGGGGCTACGAATTCGAGAAAGGTTTGGCGACCAGGCTGAAGAGCAGTGGTCCCGTGGCAAGCCATCGAAATTAGTTCAGGACTGACTAGGCTCCCACCATCCAAATTATCTACACTTGAGTGCACCAAGCTACAAATTTGGGAGGGTTCAGTGGCCACGCTGAAGAGCAGCGGTCCCTGGCAAACCGTCATAATCAGGACATGGCTGACTGGGCTTCCACCTTCTAGACTATCTACACCCTCGCAGCATGGGCTACAAGTCCAGGTTTGGTGATTTGGCGGCCACGCTGAAAAGCAGTGGTCCCATGGCGAGTCATCAAAATTAGTTCGGGACTAATTAGGCTCCCACCTTCCAAACTATCTACACCCTCGCAGTGAGGGAAACAAGTCCATGTTTTGTGATTTGGCGACCACACTGAAAAACAATGGTCCCGTGGTGAGCCATCGAAATCAGTTCGGGACAAACTATGCTCCCACCTTCCAGACTATCTACACCCTCGCAGTGGGGACTACAAGTCCATGTTTTGTGATTTGGCGGCCATGCTGAAAAGCAATGGTCCCGTGGTGAGCCATCGAAATCAGTTCGGGACTGACTAGGCTCCCACCTTCTAAACTATCTACACCCTCGCCGTGGGGGGCTACAAGTCCAGGTTTTGATCAGAAGCTTTCGTTGCTAGTCATCACCAACTAGGCTTACCTTATTAGGCTCGGCGATCATTGGCCACAGGGGGCAATGATCATTGGCAAGTCATCATTACCAGGCGTGATAACGCTGATTAGACTCCTACTTCCTAAACCGTTGATGCCCACGTTGAGTAGACTAGGTGTCGGATTGAACCAGAAGCTATCGTCATCAACTTTGGCTGAAACTAAGCTTGCATGGTTTGAAAATAAGTTATGTCTGTTGGGGCGTGTGAATTTAGTGGTAGCATATTGTTGACGAAGTTACCTTGAATCAGCAGGTGATCTGTAGATACAATCCGTAAGTCAGGATCGGCTAGGATCTCTTAATGCTCGTGCCAAGCATGCGACGGAATGTTGTTTGAATAATGGGTCAAGCCCATGGGTCCGTAGAGGAAGGGCTAGGGTGCAGTGTGTTGCGTGTACGGCGTAAATTGCGTGGTAATACGTGTACAACATAGGCTATGTGACGGTTGAGTATCGGTTAATCCCCCTGAATTGATGGGGTTAACTGCAATGCCATTAATTTGAATAACGTAGTCTACGCAATTTCCTTAGGAACTGTCATCTTCTCGTTTCCCATACCGCATTGAATGCTCGACAGTTAATGCTGGAGTGACCGCTTGGTGAACCATCATGTCTATATAATGATATTTTCCAATCGTTGTAGGCATTATCTTTTGCAGAGCTTATCTTCTGCAATGTTCTTGCTTGAAGAGAGTGTTTTGGATTTTCCAATGGCTGAAGGTGGATCTCCGTCTCTGGAGTCTCCAAATGTTCGGACATTTGCATAGGTCAGGCACAGTAATAGTTGTCGTTTTGCATGGTCACCTGCTATGGATGAGCATGTAGTTGATCTACTGAGATCTCGTAATTTCTTCTCATTTCGCGGAGAAGTGGTACGGATTTTCTACCAAGGGAGAGGCCTTGGTGTTACACCATACCATTTGTGTCTTCGTGTGCTCAGATCCCACCGCTAACCAATGGTTGATCGAAGTGTTAGTTGATGTGCGTTGTCTCCGGGTGTGGTAGCTCTCAGTCACACCTGCCATCGCATAAGGGAAAAATGGTCTCTCTTGATAGCATTATGAGACCATAACTACGTCGCTACTTGCGGCCATCCTCATTTGCCTTCATCTATGTTGTTTGAGGAAATTGGAAGGAGGTCAGATGTCTCTTGAAGAAATCTGCATCCCATCGTGAGGTCTACAATGCCATAAGAAGAGCGTATCCTCGGAGTGATATGACAGAGCAATCTGAATGCTCAGTCCTTTCAATCTCCTCTCATACTTCGCTCTTGTCTTCGGAAGGGGTCGAGCAACTTTTATCTTTGTTATCACTTGCAAATTACTTCCATCGGAGGGTTTGCAAGTTTTTATCTAACGCTATTTGTAGCAGAATTGTCTAAGCGAGTCTTTTACTTCAGTTCGCGTTGTATTCAGATGTTTGTAGTGCTCAGTCTTTTGTATCCGCCTCATTGTGATACCCTTGTGTGGGCGGACCTGAGGGGGAGGGTGCGGAAGAAGCCCGTGATGGCGAAGCCCAATAGGCCCCCTGGATCCCAAGAGGGGTTGGGCGAGCTACCAAGGGGAGGTTATAGTCCCACATCGCCTAGGTGAGGGAAGGGGATGTGCTACATATGTACGAGGTTGGATCTACAAAGTACTACGTGTTTTAAAGCCGTGCGGACCTTGGGCCCAAAGCGGACAATATAATACTCTGTGGATCGGGTCATGACAGAATGGTATCAGAGCATTTGGTTAGCCTAGGCTGGGGTAGAGTCTAGGTGATCCTCGGAATGTGGATATGGGAGAGTAGTAATGTGAATGTCTAAAGACAGTGACAAGGGTGAACTTTGAACTTTTAGTATTGTTTCTTTTTCTTCGTGAATCTCGTGATGAGATTCCTTTGACCTATGTATTCGGGGTTAACCATAATTTATTTTAATGTCAGTAGTGGGTGACATTATTTCGTGTAGTTTTCCTGTAGCGGTTTGTTATCCTGAATATTTAGTTAACCCTTCTCGCGAATCTCGGGACGAGATTCTTTTGAGTTATATATATTGTAACACCCCTACTTTTTCAATGACAATTAAAATTTATGCAACTAAAAAAAATTCAATTGAAATTTTTGTTTTAAAATCTTCTTTCGTTTGACAAGTTATATTTTTCGAAATTCGCTTAACTTTCTTTTCTTTCGAATCTCGGGACGAGATTCTTTTGAGTTGTATATATTGTAATACCCGCCTAATTAAATAAATATAAAAATTTCTTGTTTATTAATTGTGGCATATATTGTAATCTCATTTATTTGGGAAAAGATTTTTTTTCTGTTTGCCATTGCTAAATAGAATAAGGTGTGTGTGCGTTTAGCCAAAAATTTGTAAACCCTAATGTTGATGGGTTGTTACTCAATTGTGTTTGGGCTTGGTTTTGGGTTTTTATTAAACTAATGATTAGGGTTTTATTTTGTGAAAGAGGGTGGGTGCATTCGGAAGTTCGGTGGGGGCGGATAACCACCCACCATATAAAGAGAACAATCCCTCTTTTCTTCCCCATTTTTTCTTTCTCCCTTCCCTGCGTGTTCTTCTTCTCCTTCCTGTCTCTTTCTTCTTTACTATGCGTTGTTTTGTGCAATCGATGGAGGCCGAGAGAAGAAGGAAGATAATAGTGGAATCGAGAGAGGGTCCGATGGTGGGGGATTGCGGCATGAGAGAGAGGTCTTCGTGAAGGTCTCTTGTGGCGATAGCTATGTGCTGATCAGTGAGATCTCTATCTCTTATCTAATGATTTTGTTTCAACTTTCATTGTTTTGGTTTGTGTGCTTATATAAATTGACAGATAGAGATTGATAATCAGTTTGGTGACGAGATCCCTTGTTTATTTGATTCATCACAAGAAAAGGACAAAAAGCTATCTTAGTTCTTTGGAGAATTGATTGGTTTGGTCGGGAATTTCGAAATCTTAATTTAGTCTTATCACTCAAAACTAAAGTATGTTCATATATGGGTTTTTGTTTGATGGTTAAACTCACTTACAAAATATATGGCTTTTCTTCCTTCACTTGTTGGGAGATCTGAGTTTAAAGTCTGCACAAGAATAGTAGGGTGGTAGGGCTAAATTGGCCTCACTTTTGGGGAGATATTAATTTTCAATTTTTTTTTTTTTTTTACCATCCACTAGGATGGTACTACTTATTTGACCTCCCTACTAATTAAATTTTTGCTGGTTCAAGGGCCTTGTGGCATGGCGTGTTTCCTTTCGTTATAAACCTGTTTTTAGAATGGTGTGGTATAGAGAGAGGATGACCCCTTTATTTGTGATTTTTTTTAGAGACCCAATGGGGTTTGGGGTCTTGTTTTGATGGGTATCTCGTATTTTTGGGATCTGGGTTTAATGTCTTGATTTTGAATTGAATTCAACTTGTTTTTTTTTTTTTTTTTGAATTCTTATCAAAGTTTTCTCTTTATGTATGAACTCTTTGCATTTCTATTTTTAGGATACTGGGAAGAATTATCTTATCCTGCAAATAATAAACGTTTCTTAAATATCAATCTGGCTTTGGAGATATGAGATCTATTACGATGCAGGGGCATCTGGGTTTATTTGTTTGCCCGTCAAATAAGATTTAGCATGTCTTTATGGACTTCCCCCATCTTTTTTACTTGGAAGTAATTCAATTCTTTGTAGAGTTCGAATGGATAAATGGTATTGTCACAGGAAATGCCATCTTGAACTGATAAGTGTTTTTCTTTTATTAAATAGTGGATCGTGGATGTTGTATTGGGTTTGTTGCTCTGGGCTTTAGTGGTATTGGGAGAACTTCATTTGTGGAATTAGTTCTTGGGGTCAATGGGTATTGGATTATGGTATTGGACCGCAAAGCGTTTGTACATACAGAAAAGGGTGGTTGTGAGGTGATGAGACTAGAACAATTTTTTTTTTGTGAAATATATCTCTGCTTTTCTCCTATAGCATTGTTATTGGAGAATAAAGAATTATATTTGTACTGGAGTTGAGTGGGTTTCCTTGTAGGAACATATGAGAATGAATTGGAGTGTTTAATGAGTTCATTATTGTAACTTGAATTGTATTTTTCTTTGTTGTGTTAAATCAATCAGTTGATTTTATTTTTCTACTGCCAATCATATTCTATGATAATGCAAATCATATACTAAGATAAGAAGGATGTTGTTCCCTTTCTGTAGCTCAAAATTTGATCAATTTCAGGTCTTCTATTATAACAAATGTGAAGCTTAAGTGATCTGTTCAAAATAATGTTGGTCATTTGATGGTTTAGTATACTGAGGATTTTTTTTTATGCTCTTTTCCACAACTCCGAAAAAAAAATGAAAAATGTGATTTGTAGATAGACTTGCTTGTATACGTGTGATATAATTATGGGTATGCAGACTTGCTTAGATATCGGTGCACCGTTCCATGTGAGTTTGGTTGTACGTGTAGATTTAGAAAATGCTTGCCATGGATCGAACTTCGGGTGAGACGACATGTTCCTCGAGGTGGCACCCCACTTGGAACATGTATGCTCCGAGTGGTTTCGAAGGCAAGAGAGGCACACTTGGGTGAGGTGTGTTCGACACAAGGAGGGTAGTGCGATTGTGGAAAAATAAGCGAGATTTCTTTTTGGTGTATGTGCATGATTACCTTAAAGGAATAAACTAAATGCTCATTCAACCATTGAATGAGAACTATATGTTTTCCTAAAGGTAGAAAATGCGTTTTGTTGATATTTTAATAAAAGTCTGATATGACTATGATTTGTATCGTAGTTTGAAAATAAATTACATTTATGAGGATTAATAACTTAGAAATATTATCCGGTTGTTTCTAACCTTTTCATGCAGGATGGCAAGTTCACTCATATTTCTGCAGGTCAGACTTGCCATAGTCAACCTCCACAACGTAAGTACTAGTAAATGCATATTTATTTATTTATTAGGATGATGACACCTTTGCCCCATTGAGGAACTACCTGTTGGTGTGGTTGGTTATTGTTTTTGTTTAGTTTGATGTTATCACGTGTGGATTTATTGATTTTGGGATGAAGATTTCTCACACCAGCTTTATTGCTGACCCAAGTAAGCTTTTGCTTTTCGGGTACATTCCTTTGGGAATGTAGCCAATTAGCCTTTCAAGTTTAGAGATTTTTGGACAGATTTACTGGAGTTCCATTAGTGGGGCTAGCAACATCAAAGTCTTTCCGAGTTAGAGTTTTATTTGTTTCAGTAATTTAATTATGTTTTAGTTGTTGCTGCTAATTATTTCTGTTTTTATTAAACTGTCACGTTCACGTCCCGAGTTTTGGGGGAAACGGATAATCCTACGTGGATTTTAGGATTTTCGTTTTCTTCGAAAATTGGGGCGTGACAGTTTGGCTTTGGAGAAGAGGCCCGTGGAGCCCCAGTAGGTGGGTGGAAACAACAAAACCTTGAGGGGGAGGGGGAGGGTTGGTGCCCAATAGCCTGCGGATCCCAAAGAGGACAATATAGTACTCTGTGGATCGGGTCGTTACAGAATGGTATCAGAGCCGGACCTAGCCGAAAGTGTGCCAACGGGGACGTTGGGCTCCCTTAGGGGGGTGGACTGTGATACCCTTGTGTGGGCGGACCTGAGGGGGAGGGTGCGGGAAAAGCCCGTGATGGAGAAGCTCAATAGGCATGTGGATCCCAAGAGGGGTTGGGCGAGCTACCAAGGGGAGATTATAGTCCCACATCGCCTAGGTGAGGGAAGGGGATGTGCTATATATGTACGAGGTTGGATCTACAAAGTACTACGCATTTTAAAGCCGTGCGGGCCTTGGGCCCAAAGCGGATAATATAATACTCTGTGGATCGGGTCATGACACTCATGGTGTTTGTGATATGTAGTCTTTTGTATCTGCCTCAAGGTGTTTGTTGTTACATCTTTCCAATAATCAATAGAGTTTGTTTTTCGTAATTCTCCCTTAATTTCTTAAATGATTGCAAATCACATAAGCCTTTTAAGAACTAAAACTCAATATTGACTATGGAAAGGGAAACAAACAACTTAAAGCAAACTAACTGTTGACGGAGAGAAACTGATCTTGGCCTTGAAGTGAATTTGGGTTGCTCTTCGCTGATCGTTTTAGCGAACTGTCGAGGTGTTACATAGGTTACTGAAGAGTAAACCTTGCAGAGGGGTGGATCTCCCCGTCGATGAATGTCAGGGGGATGTGTTCTCGCTTGCCATTGCCTTTACGACTCATTGGGCGGGATAGCTGATTGCTCATGTACCGCTCGAAAATGGTGTCACTCCCGTCTTTGAGTCTTGCACTGGGTCAAGCTGCTCTGCATGATGTAGCTCAATTTGGAAGCACTCTATTTGTTTCAGTGCAGCGTAGTGGCAGCCTCATGTCGTAGGTTGGTTCCCACATATTATTCGTTCCGAGTGGTTAGTAGTATACTTAACACACTGGTGAAGGGTGGATGATGGTGCGTCTACTACCATGAAGTCCAAAAATAGGACCTTCATGAGCTGCGGTTCACCTGCTACCGTAGCTAATCTTATCTTTCCAATAGGGAATCATTTCTCCCTGCTGAATCCGATTAAAGGCGTAGGGTTTTCCTCCTTGAAGTCCATGCTGTGGAATGCGTTATAGAACAGAACGTTATGTGAACTTCCTGTGTCAATCAGAGTTCTTTTTACCTCCTACCTTGTTATGGAGACCGAGATGACTAAGGTGTCGTTATGTGACGCTCGAACTCGTTCGAGATCCTTGTACGTAAAAGTCAAGGTGGGATAGGACTCTGGATCCTTGAGTGGCAGACGTGTCTGGCCTCACCCACTGATTGTGTCTGCATATCCGCATATCCTTGAGTGGCAGATCCTTATTCCCGGAGTCTCCTTTTCTATTTCTTTAATTAACTCCTCCTTGTTATTTGTTTGCTCCGTTGGCTTCTCGGACTGCAGGAACTCTTTCAGTTTGCCCTTGCGGATTCAGTACTCAACCTCGTACCTTAGACTCTTATAGTCATTGGTGTTGTGGCCACTTTCTCTGTGGTATGCGCAGTACTTGATATTGTCGCGCTTAGCAAGGTCTCCGCGTGTCTTTGGGGGCCACTTTAGTTCCCCCCAGTTTTTCTTTGATTTGAGTACGTCTGACAGGTTAGCATTTAGGGGAGTCACTGCTCTTGATCCAACGTAGTTGGACGATTTCTCCGGCCTAAACCGACCAAGGTCTGGCTTGTTGTCACCGCGCTTTCTATTGCTTCGTTCCTCATCCGGGGGTCTCTTTCCCCCATTCTTGTCTCTGGGCACGGAGGGCCTTCTATCCCCTTTGGTTTCCCTAGTTGAGGTCCTCGACTCTTCCAGGATGATGTGTCTCTGGACACTCTTGAGGAGCTCCGTCATTTCCAGAGAGGGCTCTAGGGTCAGATCTTCGTAGAGCTTTCCCTCTTTGAGGCCCGCGGTGAAGGCTGACATGGTTGTATCATCGCTGCACCCGTCTATGAGGGTCGGCTCATTGTTTAAGTGCGTGACGTACTCTCGGAATGTCTCGCCGGAACTCTGCCTCAGGGAGAGTTAGAGTACGGGCCTTTTCGAAAGCGTTGGCTTCCGACAAAACGATTCAGAAATTCCTTATCCAGCGTTTTGAAGGAGTCGATGGACTTCGGCGGAAGGCTATGGAACCACGTCAATGTAGAGCTTTTCAGACTAGTAGGAAAGGTCCTGCATATTACGAATTCATATCCCTTTTTAAAGGCCATTACGTGTTGGTAATGGCACAGGTGGTCGAAGGGATCGGTGGTTCCGTCGTAGGAGTCGAGCTTCAGAGGATTAAACTTCCTCGGTAGGGCCTCGTTCATGATTCAGTACACAAATGGCGGGACGGAGAGGCGATACAGTATGTCAGGGTAGTGCGCCCCTCTGCGGACAGAGGGGGTTCCCTTGGTCGAGCCTTTATGCCCTGGCATTGAACTCAGTGCTAGCCGCGCAACCTCCTTTAATCCAATAGGAACTAGCGGGTGCTTGGCTTTCCTGCGCTTGCTTCCTATCGTCTGTTAGAGGTTGAGGTTCGTGCTGCTCCTAGTCTTCATTGGCGGGTGGTGGATTCTATCGTGTGAAAGTCTCTACCGATTTGGCAATCTGCTGTATTTGGGATGCCAGCATGTCGATTCTGGGATTTGTCACTGCTACCGTTGGTACGGGAGTGTGAGTTGGTTGCGCATGCAAAATAGGAGCTACTGAAGGAGGCGGTATAGGGACGGCCGAAACGTTCATCGTGTCCCCTGGTTCTCCATTGTTACGTGACCTGGTAGTCACAAATTTTTTACGTTTTGAAAGGAGTAGACGCTTAGTGTAAAGTTACGAGCTATGTTGTCCCCATAGACGACGCCAATCTGATGCAGTCATTTTTCGCTCCCTGCTCCGATCTGGTTCCTGCTGACCTGGTGACCTGCACAAGTAGCACACGTGAGCCACGGACCACCATTGTGGTGCCCGATGACACTCCGATGCTAAAGTCAAAAAGGGCTATGAGGAAGGTGTAATGCTGACAAGGAATTTGTAGCGTACCTTAGCTTACCAAGATCATGTCTTATTTATAGTACAAGGAGTCCTAGTTTAACCAGGTCACCGTAGACGTAGATTAGGGAGGAGATCTTCGTGGAGAGCCCTCTCTAATTAGGAGTCATGATGTAGGAGAGAAGTTCCCTATTAGCTATGCGCTCCTAGATACGCGAGAGATAGTTCACAATCCATGAGCATTCCGTAGAAGAAGGTTTCTCTGTGTGGAAGATACCCTGGTATTTGCTTCCTAGTTGGGAGGAAATAGCAGATATAGTTGCCTGCCTGAAGCATATCCTCGAGATACTTGCCTTAGGAGGGCTTATGGGTATTGAGGACAGCTGTGAGATGTGTGGGCCTAGCATGCTGTGAGAGTCTCGGTCCGCCTGGCAGACTGAATTGAGCGGGCTTAGAACCGCTTGGGCCTGTTTAGTGTTAGGCTGATGCTGGGGCCTATATTTTCACGAGATTATCACGACACGTGTACAGTTAAGGGGTGTGACCGTTTTTATCTATCATCAACTTTTATAAAGTCAAAATTGTGCTTCACGTGATTTTGATCTCTCTCTTCTTAGATTTCCCATGATTTTAGAAAGGTTATTTTAAGTTTGGCACGCATTAGTTTATACCTATTAGAGTTTGACACTCGTTTTGAAAACTATTTGAATATAACCCTCGTTTTATGACAGAATCGTTAAGTCCACATCATTGACTGGTTAAAATTTATTTTCAGACCTTTTGTCCTTACCTTATGTTAAATCATTTCTTTTCTGTTTCACTGGCCCACCGCCACCCTACTCCTTCTTCCTCCTCCTTTATTTATGGCATCTCTCCTCTGTTTCGCAATTGATAAAATGAGTGGAAATAAAAATCTTACTTTCACGATATATACCCAAGATTTCTTTTGCAAATATTTGATTAAAATTGCAACTCATGCATACCAACATTTTCACCTAACAATAATGTCTGAGTGCCACAGTAATAAGTCGCGAAAGAGTTGATGACAGTAGTAACCAGCGACAAACAACCAGTTGACTGATTGAAAGCATCGTATTTGCAATCAGCTTGACAAATACGCCTCACACTCCATATTCCTTTCTAAAGTGCATGGTCGACATCCGTCAACTACTCCATTATTCATAACATCTTTAATTTTCAAAAAAAAAAAAAAAAAAACTCATCAACACCTAATAATATTTGGAACCAAGAGTGCTTAAAGCTCTTTGTATATCATATCTCTTAAAGTCCATCCATCTATGGCTTTTCTCTTAGTCTTCGCGGAGTCATCTTCGCCATGTAACAATATAGAATACCATTCCATTGCAAAGGCCTTTAATTCTGTCTCCAATTTCAACATTTCGTTGACTAAATTCGAAAACCAGAGCTGTCTGAATCCTCCAGTCAACCAAATCAAGCTTCCATCCAGAAATATGACTGTAAGCCTTGGTCTTCCTAAAAAAATCTCCAATTTGCACTCTATCGATCTCTCATGAAATTATCTTCAAGGCTCATATTCCTATTAGTTTATGGTTTATACCAACCCTTGTTACAGTAAATCTCTCCATGAATCGACTTGGTGGAGCTCTTGCTTGCGAACCTAATTCGACCTCCTCCTTTCAACAACTCAATCTCTCAAAGAACATGTTTGCTAACTCTGTTAATCTCTCTGGGTTTTCGAAACTCGGAATTTTTGACCTTTCACGTAATGATTTGAAGTTTTTCCCTACTGGGTTTCAAAACTTGACGAAACCTCTCAGGTTGCAAAATCTCAGCAAGTTTGAAGCCTATTTGGAGTCTTTCATCGTTGAGTTATCTTGACCTCTCTAATAACCTTAGTCTTGCAAAATCAGGTGAAAATGTTGGTATGCATGAGTTGCAATTTTAATCAAATATTTGCAAAATATTGACACTTTTATTGTAAAATCTTGGGTATATATTGTGAAATAAGTTTTTTTATTTTCACTCCTTTTATCAAATGCAAAAAGATGAGGAGAGTTGCCATAAACAAAGGAGGAGGAAAAAGGGTAGGGTGTGTGGAACTGCAAAAGAGAGAATAGATGGTTTAACATGACGTAAGGGGTAAAATGGTTCGAAAATAAATTTTTATACTGCTGCCAAAATAAAAATAAAAAAACCATTTTTGAAAACACACCTAAAAGAAAAAAAAAAAAAAAGATTTCATTCCATCTCTCTTCTACTTGTAGATACCCTAACAAGAAAAGTTGTTCTTCTTTCATTTTTGATCGAAATCACAAGGGAGCTTTGTGTCTTGAGGAGGCTCAAAGTTTGAATCTTTAGATGGCGATTTGTGAGGTTTCTGACAGATACATCAGAATCAAAATCAGAAACTACCAAGAAGAATGGCAAACAACATGGAGGGGATGATGAGGACGCCCCACAATTTCAACCTCCCCCGCTTGAAATGGGTGACCCACAAGACACTTCATTGTATGAAGATCAATTCAACAGCCAGTGCTGGACGAAAAAGTTTGGGTTTTGATCGTAGAGGATCTCCTTTCGAAGGAGGTGCAATTAGGGATTTGGAACCACCAGCACCAAAGGGATCTTCTTCTGAGGTCTTGCGAAACCATCACCATCGCTTAAGTTCGAAAGGTGTAGCAGAGGATGAAGGTCCCTCCACCGCCTCATCAACCCATTTTTGAAGCAAATGAGGCATCCAATGACGCTGTGAGGCCACGGAATCTTAGAACAAGGAGAGTTGCTTGTAAAGCTCCAAATGAAACCAGTGGTGTTGGGGGAGGTTCAAAACTGGAGGAGCATCAACACCACCTTTCTTCTTCTCCTCATAGAACTGAAATCTCTTCGTGTGAGGGGTGTTGCTACTGTTGTTGCGACTCATGGTGGTGATGTGGAGAAGAAGAAGAAGAAGGAGCGCCTAAAAAGTTCTCAATTTTACTTGCCAGAGACGAAATTGAAAAGGATTTTTGGGTGATGACCGGTGCAAGACCCTTTTGGAGGCCGAAGAAGCGGCCTAAGATGGTACAGAAGCAATTGGAAGTCAATTTTGATCACCCTTTCATAAAGATTAACTGCTTTACGAAGCTTTGCTGTGTTTAAATCTCGGTTTCATGGCTACTAATCTCATGATTCTTGAAACAATCAGTGAGCAATCAGGAAATAAGAGCAATGTTCATGTTGTTGATTTCGATATCGGACAGGGGAGTCCGTACTCGACTCTGATTTAAGCGATTTCAGAACGTCAATTTGAAGCAAATTCTCCAATCTCCTTGCTATTGACATGGGTATGAGGAGGTTTGAGAAGTTGTTGAAATGGTTTCTGTTATTTTTGTGGGAAGCAAGCTGGAAGTCCAATTCTCTTTTTGAAGCATTCAATTCGAGCTCAACTGGTCAGAGATCACAACTGAGTCTATCGGTTCCAAGTAAAGCCATTTTTTCTTTGTGGAAGAGAAAAAAAAAAAGGATGGGGATTTTGGGTTGATCTTTATTCTTTACAAACCTTGAGGTATTTTAAGGGAGATTGTTTTGTTATTTATTTTTATTGAGAAAACCATGCGATTCGCATGTGATCCTTATTGAAAGGCAATTTGGGGTTTATAAAAGAATGGATGTTTTTCACTGGTCAACATTATTGACTTAACAGTCAATGCTCAATTTAGGTGTTTGGCTGAATTTCAAGAACTAATGGCACATACGAAGGAATACACATGAATTAATGGGGTCAAAAGGTAAATAAAAATCATTAATTTATGAATGGACTCAAGCTCGAATATTGTTTCTTTCTTTTGGGTTTAATTGAATAAATTCAAAAATATAATGGGAGAGTTTTAAAAATAGAAACAACCCTAGCAAAAAAAAGCATAATAGGAAAACATGTTCTTTTAACGCTTCCTTTCAAGTCCCACGTTCTCGACGCCTCCCTAGCTTAGAAAAGGAAAAGAGAAGAACAAGAAGAAGAAGGAGAATCCAACAAAGAGGGGTAGGTAATCGAGAAGGGATAAAATTATCGTTCAACACAACAAATAAACGAGTTTTTTCATTCTCTTTTATGTTTTGTTTAGATTCATCCTTTGATTAGGGCTAGATTTAATACATAAAATAAACCTAAAACTCCTTGTTAGAAGGAGGTTTTCATTACATACTTCATAGGAACTAGTTTGGACTAAAGAGGAGAGCTAAACTAGGCTTTTTTTGCAATTGTGTATACCAAACAACCTTGCATAGTCTTACGATTTTCCTTGATTCAAGACCTTTCCGTCGTAAGATTGAGTTCCAATTAAATCCGTAGTTAGAAGACTAATGGAAGTTCAACATTAGGTTTAATACATAAAATAAGCCTAGAAATCCATGTTAGAAGGCGGTTTTCATTGCATACTTTATAGGAACTAGTTTGGACTAAGAGAATAATTAAACTAGGTTTTATGCAGTCTCATAATACCAAACAACCATGCACCGTCCTATGATTTCCCTTGATTCAGAACTTTCCAGATGTCAGATTGAGTTCCAATTAAATCCATAGTTAGAAGACTCATGGAACTCAACATATATAAAACCCAGGGTGATCCGACGACCTGAATTCCCTCAAGGCAAGGCTGAAGTCATGGACATGTTAGGTTTGTTTTTAAGATCTTGCATAACTTGTTAAAGAGATTTATTTGTTTTTCTTGGCTGGCAACTTGAATAAAATTTGAGTAAAACTCATGTCATTGTATGGAATCGTTATGAGTTGTTTGATATTTTAATACACGTTTTTTTATGTAATAGTGTAAATGCAGTAATGTAAGATGATGGGAATTTGAGTATGGGTTCATATAATTTGGCCCTTTATTTCGTTAACGGTGCTATGAAGTAATGATGTGTTCTTTGATGAATTTAATTAGGCTCGATAATCATGTGAGTAATGCATTAGGATAGCAATCGTTAGAACTACCACACCTTAATTGATGATGACCATCTCCTATAGAAAAATTAAGTAACATTCGGATTGGGTTTTGCGGAATAAAACATTCATTTCTTAAAGAGAAATTAAGTAACCTTCGGGTTGGGTCTTGCGGAAACGGATAAGTTCTGAAATGCGTATAATAGGCTTAAGTATTTATCCATCAAAAGTATAACGAGATCTTATGTGCAAATGGAAGCCCAAGAATAGCTTTTATTGTTGTTATATAGTTAGGGGTATCCAGAGATGCATGCCTGTATGTGGTGTTCCCAGTTAGCATAAATGACGGAGAAGTCCCCCTTTATATGAGGAAGCATATAGACATGTATGTTCCGCACAATGGTGGTGCAAATGTGGTAAGATCTAAAAAACTAAATAAACCATTAAAAGATAAGCTAAATTGACACGTTTGTCTTAATTGATGAATTCTAACCAATAGGTAACTATGTATAGTATGATTTGTCATAGTCATGTAAAAGACAAAGTTTTGAACATTTTAAGCAGATTGGACTGTTTGCAAGAAACTGGGATTTCGAAGCCTTTTGAGTGCTCGAGTTACCTAGTTTGATAGCTTCAGTACATTTTTTTTATTCTTTGAGTTTTCCCACATTCTGATTGGTTTGGTCAAAAACTAGAAAATTCTGACGCATTGAGAAATTGTAAAATTACATTTATTTGTTTTTAACCATTTCGTGTAAAATGACAATTCTACTAACATTTCTGTAAATTAGACTTGTCATGGTCAACCTCTACAAGGTAATTAGAGGTAAGATAAATATTTACTTTAAGTATGATTAGAGGAACTTATTGGCATGAAAACGAGATCTTTCAAACTGAATGAGATCTTGTACGAGTTTGATTTGAAAGGTAGCTTTTTTTTGTGTATTGATATGTTGATATTGGGGAGGGTTGCGATTTATATCTCATATTTGATTTGATCAACTCAATCAATAGGGGGTAGGAAAAAAAGAAAAAGGTATTGTTAAAGGCAAACCCATATGATTATCGCCTACTCTAGATTAGGGCGAGCCCCAAAAGAGATACTCTAATGCAAGACCCTTGTCAAAGATAATTAAAAGGTTTTGACCAAACAAAATAAAAAATTTCTTTCCTCCTGAACTCTAATTTCCCAACGACACTTCACTAGTTCCTCCCACCACCACCATTTGCCTTCTCTTCCTTTCATGTCACACTTCTCTATTATTTTTGTTAGAGTTGTTAAGGAATCAAGTTTTAGACAAAGGTGGAGGTAGTGACCTAGTCAGGTTGGAGTAATCGGAGGTGAGAATGGGTTGTGAGCAGCAAGAAAGATGATGTTTGGTGGTTAATTGAGAGGTTGTGGTTTGTTGGACTGATTAGGGACTAGAATTTAGAACCATGGGCTGGGTATGGATTGCTTGAGAGTGTTTCATGTAGAGGTGGGCATCTTATCTCGTGATCCCGATCCCGTCTCGGTCCCATCCCATTTTTTTGGGTCCTTTTGGGATTGATCAAACCCATCCCAGCCCCGTCTCTTCCCGATCTAAAGTGAGATGTGATCGGGATGAAGATTTTCAATCCCGCCCATCCCGTCCCGTCTCGAACATATTTTATTTAATATTTATTATTGTTAATTTTAATCAAACTACTCTTCTAAAGGAAAGTTTAGGATGTGTTTAAATTAAATCAAAGTATATATTGTTTGAAAACTTACTTGCTTAATTTGGTGCTCATTGTTTAGATAGAAACGTTAGTTTGAATATTTTAGGTAAAATAGAACCCATGAAAAATTTATGTTTTTTCGGATTTTAGATTGGTTATACGACAATTATTCTTGTATCACATAGAAGACGCTTAACATAAAAACCTGTAAGTTCATTGGACCATAAATTTTATATGACATTTAATATTGTTATGATGAAAGTTATAGGTACATAAATTAGGCATTATTTGTGTGTGAGCAATGTGAGATGAATTTTTTTTTGTATTCTTTATTGGATGACTATTTAGTACATGCTTATCTCGTCCCATCTTGAACCTGTTTGGGATGGGACAAGGTCTGGATGAAGTCTAGCCCGGCCGTCTTGATCCCGAACGGGATGGGATTGCGATGGATCCATTTTGTCCCGTGCCCACTCTAGTTTCATGGCAACATGAATTCAAAATCAAATGTTGTTGCCAATCCATACGGTTTGGTCAAGCCTTGGTTTTCAACGTTACACGGTTGGTGTAGTTGTGAAATTGGAATTCTTGCGGTGTGAGCTAACCACATGAACTGGCAACAATTTTTCAAAAAAAAAAAAAAAACTTGCTTTTGAGAAAACTTCTTCTAGCCACACAGTAGTTGTCTCAAATCCTAGTTTTCTCGAATACATGGTTGGCCTACTCGTGATATTGGAACTTTTACTATTCGAGATAACCATGAGAATTGCCAACAATTTCTCAAGTCACGTGCAAAGCTTGAAGGTTGGCCCAAACCGTGCTTTTTCAAATTTACATGGTTTAAGCAACCATGAAATTGAAATTTTTACACTCTGGGCTAACCATGTGAACTAGTTACGACTTTCAAAAACTTACTCTCATGCATTCTCGTTGCACCCACACACAGTTAGTTAAAATTGTTGTTTTCACAAATCCACAATTGGCCTATTCATGAAGTTGAGAAGTAAATAATGGTATGCCTTAATTCCAAACAGGGTATGCCTTTAATGGTACCCAAAGAAAAGGATTTTCGCAAGAAAGGGAAAACATACACGTGTAGGTTCTTTCCTTCAACAAAACTCAAAAGTTGAAATCAAGATTTTAAAAGAATCTGACATGAGAAATGAAGCCAATTCTATAATGTTCCAAAAAAGAAAATACATAAAAACAGGTTTAGTTGCATCCCGGTGTGCTTACGAAACTAAAAAAAAACGTATTAGTTATGTTAATTAGGTGAATGGTTAAATTGATAAAACAAAGCATATGTTAGTAACACTACTAGTATGTATCTGTCCCAGACATCATCATCAGTTGTAACACACTATGTTGCCGAGTCAAATCTGAAGCCATTTTGCTTGAAATTAAAACTCCTTCACAGACAATTAAACTTTTTTCTAGCTCGAATATTTTCATGTGTAGGCAACTTTTCAGTCTTCTTGTTGATCTCATTCACAACACGACCTAGTGCATCAGACTTTCACCCATTGTTAGACTTCTTTGCACCTTTGATTGCTTCTTCACACAATGCATGTATCATAACATCAACTTTAAAAACATTCCAATGAAATTATTTTGTAGTGGAGTTTTCCCTATAAGATGATATCCTAAGCAATCTACTACACGATACTTGAAGAACATAGATAGATTAAAGTATGTTTAACAAACAACAAGAAAAAAATTTATTTTCAAATTAGTAATGAAAAACTTAACTAATATGGAGTTAAATCTAGTCTTCATTTGAATAAAATATCTAAAACACACATAGATAGAGTTTCATAAAATAAACACTACTAGTTAAACTTGTTTACACAAGAACAAACCAAAATATAATACGAAGAGATCCATACAAACCCATAAGCCAACCTAAAGTTGAAATGATATGAACAATATAACTAATGATTATTTCTATTCGAGTCCATCTCAAGTGTCATCCTATCTCTTGACGGTATCCATGTAGTTGAGGAAACAATAACAATGTCATCATCATTTTCATTGCTATCGTCAAAGGTATCTCCCTCACACACATCATTAGGATTTTCATCCGGCAAGAAATTGTGAAAGGTACAAGATGCAATAACTAATTTTTGTTTGTGTTTGCACTCTATGGAATGGAGTATTCCTAAGGTGTGCAAATATTTTTTCAACAACCCAATGGTCCTTTCAACGACAGTACGTAATGATGAATGTCGAAAATTCAATAATTCCCTTAGGGTTTCAGGTTGGTGATTACCATTATCACGAAGATGGTATCATGTCCCATGATATGTGTAAGGATCCAAGGAACTAACAGAAAATCAGCATCGACGAGATAATATTTGCCTAATTTCAAATTAAACTTCATGTTATATTGCATTGGTTAATAAAAACTAACTTTAATAATCAATCAAACTAACATACACCGTTTGAAGTACTTAACCTATGTCCCACTCGAGTCACTGCATCCCTCAAGACATTTCCCAATCAACAAGCACATAAGTGAATTTCATATCAATGTGTAGGCAACTAACACATTTTGACTAATTGTGTTTATTATTGCAGTATCTAGCATGCTCCACCTCTGGAACATATGCTTTAATATGTGTACCATCAGTAGCACCAACAACATCATACGGATCATATATACCTTATTAGCATCAATCATATGAAGAACAAATTAACACTAGTAAATCTAACCGAAAAGAGGAAAGTTAACCTTAAAATTAGTGTGCCAACTCAGGACGTTGCCACCATCTCGGGACAATTAGCATTAGTAGCTTACTTTACATCATCTCTATAAAACATAAGTATTGATTACAATACTCTATGAAAATATGCATGTATTGTTTGACCTGACGGGAATAAATCAAATTTTGTTTTCCAATTACTTAGGTCATGACCAATAGCGTGCAAGAATATGACTACTTGTTCTTCAACCATGCCATCAACCAGCCCATAACCCTTCAATCCATTATACATTCATTGAAACATATTTTTGTTCATTTGTAGTTGTTCATGATAGTAAATATCACTCTCCATATACACATGTCTTCGAACAGCTTCTCTTTCCTGATTTCTAGTTATAGTAGGAGCCCCCAAGATAATGTTTTTTATAAAGTAGAATAACCGTAATGATTTATGCGATTATCACTACCATTGCCGCAGTTGCTCATTTGTGTTCTTTTAAGCTCCTTATTCTACACCTTTATTAAAAAAAATTAATTATTTTTTTCTTCATTCAAATTATAATTGGCGAATAATATCACTCATAATTGAAAAGGCCATCAAATCCAAAAAAAAAAAAAAAAAGCGCTAATACTATGAATCTAAACATGATATTACATAATAATTGATCCAAAGTCTATTCTTGACATCTACTTACTAAATAAGAAAACTATGTACTTTGTATATACTAAACTATCAAGAGACTTGTTTTCTATGTTTATTCAGATAAGATGTTATTTGTTGATTTGCAAATACATAGCTTCATATGCTCGTCAAAATATGTGATGTGTGGAAAACCAAAAACTATTGACAGCACCTCAAACCAATTTTAACCAACATAAATGGAAGCCCTTACCAAAATGAGAACACCTTCCTAAAACCTTTTCTATCTGAAAAACCCATTCCAGTAAACATCACAAAAACCCGATTTCACTCAACAGAATCACACACATGACACAAAATAATTCCTACCAACTTTCTGATACACCAAAATGGTCCCAACTCTGCGTTGTACACGTGTCATGATGATCTCGAAGAATAACAGGCCCTAGCGTCAGCCCAACATTGATTCGGCCCAAGCAATTTTAAGCCCACCCAATGCAGTCTGTCAGACGGTCCCAGATTCTTACAGCCTGCAAAGCCCACGTGTCTCACAGCTATCCTCAATACCAGTATGCCCTACTAAGGAAAGTATTTCGAGGATCAGCTTTGGACGGGCAATTACAGCAGCACTTTGCTTCCAACTAGGAAGTAAATTCCAGAGTATATATCACATGTGGAGACTTCTACCTATAGACTACTCTCGGAACGGGAACTATCTCCCGTGTATCTAGGAGCACAAGGCTAACAGAGAAACCTCCCTCCACAGCACGACTCCTATATATAGAAGGATCTCCACGAAGATCATCTTCCCTAAACTATGCCATCAATGGCCTGATCGAACTAGGATTCCAGTACTATAAATAAGACATGAGGTTGGTAAGCTAAGGTACGCTACAAATTCCCTATTTACAACATTAAACCTTTCTCAGATCCCTGTCTAACTTTAGCATCGGAATGTCATCGACCACCATAATGGTGGTCCGTGGCTCACATGTGTTCCTTATGCAGGTTAGCATGTTTGCAGGTCAAGGTCAAAGCAGAGAGCGAAAAATGACTGCATCAATTTGGCGCCATATGTGGGAACGACAAAGTTCCTAACCTTTTACTAGCATCATCTCTCATCAGAATACTAAGAGATAGTGACCAAAAGATTACGCAACAATGGAGAACAAGGGGACACGTTAAATGCCCATACTAGCGTTATACCACCGCTCACAACGGTGTCGACACACGAGCAGTAGACTCACGCCTTTGTGCCAACCACAACAATGAAAAACCCTAGGATAGATTTGTTGTCATCTCAAATACAACAAATCGCCAAAGCAGTGGAAGCTCTCGTACAACAGAACCCTTCACCTGCCAATGGAGATCAAGAACAACACATGTCTCCATCTTTGAACGACAACAGAGAGAAAACACAGGAAAGTCAAGCCCCTCCTAGTTCTCATTGGACTAGGAGAGGCGACGCAACTAATGCGGAAGTGACTCTCAGGGCAGAAAGGCTCGACCGTCAGAAACCCCTCCATGGAGGGGCGAATGACCCATACGTGTTGTATCGTCTATCTGTTCCACCGTTCGTGGACCGTATCATGAACGAGGCTCCTCCAAAGAAATTCATGCCTCCAAAGCTCGACTTCTACAATGGGACCACCGACCCATTCGACCACCTGCGCCATTACCCGCATGTAATGGCACTCAAAGAAGGATATGTGTTGGTGATGTATAGAACTTCCCCTACCAGTCTGAAGATGTCAACACTAACATGGTCCCACAGCCTCCCATCGAGATCGATCGACCATTCAAGAAGTTGGCAAAGGAGTTCTTAACGCGTTTTGTCGAAAGTCAGTGTCTCCAAAAAGGCTCACACTACATACTCTCTTTGAAACAGAGATCCAATGAGACACTCATAGAGTATGTCATGCGCTTTAACGACGAGCTGACACTCATTGTCGGTTGCAGCGACGAGACAACTGTGACGACTTTTACCGCGGGCCTAAAGGAGGGAAAACTTTATGAATGCCTCACCTAGGAACCCTTTTTAGATATGACGGAGCTCCTTAAGAGTGCTCATATGTACATCACCTTAGAAGAGTTCAAGGACTGTGAAGAGAGAAACAGAAGGTGAGAAGAAGCCCTCTGATCCTAAGGATAGGAAGGAGGCGTGAGGATGAAGAAAGGAGCAAGCGAAAGCGCATCAACAACAGATCAAACCCTGGCCGGGCCAGACCAGAGAAAGCTTCCAACTACGTTGGATCCAGATCCTTGACCCCCTAAATTCTAGCCTATTGGATGTCCTAAATTCCATGAAAAACTAGAAAGATCTGAAGTGTCCCTTGAAACAGCACAGAGACCCTTCCAAACGTGACAACAACGAGTACTGTTCATACCATAAGGAGGGTGGCCATGACACCAACAACTGCAAGAGTATAAGGTACGAGAACGAGTTATGGATCTGCAGGGGCAAGCTAAAAGAGTTTCTGGGCTTTGAAAAGCAACCAAAATGACCCAGGGACTGGGGGAAGTCGGTTAAGGAAATCGAGAAGGAGACTTTGGGCATAATCTATGTCCTTCACGGAGTCGGACCAGATGAAGTCCAGTCAAACAAGTCCCGCAAGCAGACTCTATTGGAGATGCGAACACAGCTCGCAGATGAGGACAAACACATTTACTACTCGAGGGTACAAATCCCCATTCCCACCTTAACCTTTACAGATAAGGACCTCGAAGGAGACTGAACACCGCATAATGACGCTCTCGTCATATCGGTCTCCATTGCAAGGTGGGAGGTGAAGAGAGCCCTGGTAGATACGGAAAGCTCACTCAACGCCATTTTTTACAGCGCGTTCTGCAATATGGACCTCAATGAGGAAAACCCGACGTCCTCAAACTACCCGCTAATTGGATTCAGCGGAGAGAAATGCTACCCGATTGGGAAGATAAGTATAGCAGTGGTGCCAGGAGAGCCACAACTAAGAAAGGTCCTATTCCCGGACTTCATGGTGGTAGACGTGTCGTCTACCTACAACCTTATCTTGGGAAGACCATGACTCCACCAGATAGAAGCAGTAGTTTCCACCCTTTACTAGTGCGTTAAGTACACTACTAACCACTCTGAAGGAACGATACATGGGGACCAGCCTATGGCACGAGGCTGGCATTATGCTACACTGAAGCTAATAAAATATTCCCAGATCCAACTAGATCCCACAACACAATCTTAACTAGAGCCAAACCCATTGACCGTGGATGCATCACTCTACTTACACGAGATCCAAACAGAGTTGGCTCATTTCATAAAAGGGGACAATCAAGCGGTACAGGAGCAATTCGCTCTTCAACCCAGCAGGACGGAGAGGTCAATGCAGACGATGTACAATCCTCGACATTCCATCAGCGCAAAAATTAACTCCCACACAAGGTTTACTCTTCAGTAACCTTAGAGACATCAGCGAAGCCTGGCAAGTCGCTGAAAGTATCAACGATCCAGCAAGGGCCATGCGAATTCACTTCAGGGCCAGATCGACTTATCTCCACCAACAGTTAGTCTATTTTGGTTGTTTATTTTCCTTTCCATAGTCAATGCAGAGTTTTAATTCTTATAAGCTTATGTGATTTGCAATCATTTAAGAAGTAAAAAAGAATTATGCAAACACGCTCTATTGATTACTGGAAAGATGTAACAACGAGTGCCCTGAGGTGGATACAAAATACTACATACTACAAGCATTTGAATCCGATGTGACATAAAGTAAAGACTCGATTAAACAGTCTGACTCCGGAAGCGAGCAAAGGTACCCAAAGTAGGCTCCGCGAACTCTCCGATGAATGTTATCTGTGAAGCAACGGTGGGACGAAAGACTGGCATGTGCAAGAGCAGGATGAAATAACACGTCCAATTCAAAGCCCCTGCGGACACAATCCTCAAATATGGTATGAAGTGGTACAAAATCGGCAACCGGGGGACCCCGCAAAAAGCTACGGCTAACTACAACCAACTCACTCGCTCGATCCAGTTGACTAGATGAACTTGGGACAAGTATCAGGTTGAAACAGATCAAGTGCACCCTCCCGCTGAAGGTATGAAAGGGACATCCAGAAGTTAATGGCCCAAGCCAATGGACCATTAATGATCACATAATTATAACATTTTTTACCTCTTATTATATTTTTGTTAATCCTTGTTTTTATCTTATTTTAGATTAATTATTAAATTTTTGTGTTTTTGTAGAATGTGGAGCTGTAATGAAGAAATCAGAGAAAAATGCAATGAACAATCCCAGATGGTGACTTCAGAGAAAGTAGAGGTGAAAATAACCTGAGCCCTTTACTTAAACCCAAAACCAAACCCAATGCCAAGCCCTATCAAACCCAAATAATATTCTCCCAATTATCCCATATTCAGTTTTGATTTTTTTCCTTAAATTACTCATTGAATCCTCTCCTTTAAGTTGTCCATATTCATTTTTCTAGTTATCTATAAATACAAGGGAAATAAATGAGAAAAAGGGAAGGAGGAAAAGGGAATCAAGCCTCAATAGCCGAAAACAAATCCTCTTTGCTTCACAAAGTGATTCTTATCACCATCCCAACCAAGCAAATCTCGGTTTTCTCTCCTTCACCCCACTGAAACAGGGGTGTGGCAACCCTGTTTCACTTCACCTCGCCACCGTCCAACAACCACAGCCGCCACCACCATCAGACACCACCTCCTCACCCTGTTTCGCACACCCACAGCCGCCACCATCTCCATGTTCCTCTCTTCATCCCCTGTTCTCACCGTCACAAGCCGCGCAACACAACCAACGCTGCCACCACTCTGTTCCACCTCGCGACAGAGCCAGACAGAGCCATCACCGCCATCCCTCGACAGAGCCAGACAGAGCCATCACCGCCATATCTCGTCCCTCTTTCATGTCTCTCTCTCTCACGACTACAGTCGCAAACGGCGCATCAACTCGCACACCACCACTGCTACAGGAGCAGAAACAGGGAGCACCGCCCCTACTTCTCCCTTTTTTTCATTCTCTTTCGCGTCTCTCTCTATTCTTCCATCCCTCTCTCTCTTTTGCAAGAGCAGCCGGAGCCGTTCGGAGGGAGAAATAGCTCGCGAGGAGCAAAGACGAAACTCGCAAGCTTCGCGGCTCGCTGGAGACGAAGGTGCAGGGGACCTGTGATTTTTCTGGCGGGAACCAACTGTTTTTCAAAACAGTTGGCTGTTTGCAACCTGCTGATCTGCTGAGTACCACCGCACCGAGGCTACGACAAACCAAAAGGGTTGTATAATTTATTTTACTGACTTAAATGCTTAATTGTTAATTACAATTTTATTTCAGAAATTTGATAAATTGCTTTCACCTTTCATGTTCGATTAAAACTTGATATGTTTGGTAGTTAGATTCATATTTTATCAATATTCAAAGCATGTGCTAACAAATATTGAGCTTGAACTTTGATTAAGTGTGCCCTAAAAAGACACTTAATGCTTGGTAAGAGTTTATTTGCTTGAGATAAATTGTTCATGTTTGACAGAAACTTGATATGATTGGAATTGGATTTTAATGATCACATCTTCGGTGTAAGCAATGGATCCTCATCCCAAAAGCTTCTCGTTTATAATTTCAGTAATTTAGATTTAAATATATTTGCTAACTCATCGGTGAGTCCAAACCCCACAAAATCCATCTCATCCATCTTTCCATTTTATTTTATTTTTCTTATTTTTAATTTATTTTTAGTTTAGTTTTAAAAACACTGTAACCCCATTTTTCTGTAAATTAGTTTAGATAAATTCTAAAATTCAATTGAATCCACTTTCTTCGTGGGATCGACCCGTACTTGCCGTTGTCTACCAGTTAGACACCGTGCACTTGCGGTTATTACAAGTGGGTCAAATTAGCCTATTTATTTAGGCCGGTTAAACCCACAACAAGTTTTTGGTGCCATTGCCGGGGAAAGTAGCGGTGTAATTGAATTTAAGATTTATTTTCACTAATTTTAAAAAAAATTCAGAAAAAAAAACAAAATTTTATTTTGTTAAGTTCCTTTTATACTCATTTCATGTTATTTGTTTGATTTTACAGAATACACGCTTCTCGAGGAAATTGGACGATCCTGCAAACATCTAGCAAATTTTAATTTTAATTTTAATTAAAAAAATTTATTTTGTGAGGAGAGTTTTAATTTTATTTTCACCTCGTTTTACGAGTGTGTGGTGTAATAAATTTTGTAAACTCTATTGTTTTCCATTTTTAATCACCTAAAAAAATTTCAAAATTTTCTAAGTCAAAAGAAATTATAGGGAAACAATTTTATTTGTTACCCAATAAATTTTGTTATTATGATTTAGAAATCCGACTTCTAAGACCAAGACCACTAATTTGATTGCATATGCTTGTGTGCTGATTGAAACGGATAAAAAGAAGTCGGACATTTTTTTTAATTGTGCTAACTTTTTTAGCAGAATTGAATGCGCACACTGTAAGTACTTTTAACTCACGCAACGTATTAGCGACCGGGTGCTTTATGTAATTGTTTGCAATTGTGTGTTAGTTGTTTAATTTCTGTAATTGTGGATGCTAAACTTTAGTAATTCATAATAAGCAGACTCAGCTTCTAAATAGAAACTGGTGGGACTTGATATCCCCACCTCATCACTCCAGCTATGGGCAACCAATAGCCAAACATAATTAAAATCAGTTAGCAAGTTAGATAGATCCATTGTTTAGGTACGGTGTTCATAGGACAACCAAGGTGAATCTAATAATTTTTGTGTTGACCAAAGCTAAAAGTGACGATGGGTTTAATCATTCAATGAACTCTGAGAGGCCACTGCCACAAGGGTAATTTACCTGGTACGCCGAGTCATAAGTAAGCTACGATCCACAAGAAGAATTGGTGTAACTAATAGTTTTGGGTTAGGAACACAAGCCTCAAGTGTACATTTAACATAACATCGTTCTCATATCTATTGGCTTACAAAGCGGTAGCACAAGGAAGTACTTAATTGGACCATTGTGACCTCCTACTCTTGTGCGATAATCCGGTTTCTTTGAAACAAAACTCTAGCCTACTGATTTGAACTTTGCGGTGTAAAGTGTACACTCTTAGGATCAACTTGTAGCACCCATTGCTCTGTCATAAAGATTACATAAGAAATAATTGTCCCCCAAAGATAAAAAGATAATTGATCTAAAAAACGTTGATTGCTTAGGGAGGCATGTTTCTTGTGCATTTTCTGGTTGTTGATTGCGTGTGAGTTTGTGTATATTTTTAGAGTTAATGATTTAAAAAAAAAAATGAACACAAGGGATTATCCAGGTTTGATTTTTTTCCTTAAATCACTCATTGAATCCTCCTCTTTAACTTGTCCATATTCATTTTTCTAGTTATGTATAAATACAAGGGAAATAAATGAGAAAAAGGGAAGGAAGAGAAGGGAATCAAGCTTCAATAGCCAAAAACAAATTCTCTTTCTTTCACAAAGTGATTCTCATCACCATCCCAACCAAGCAAATCTCGGTTTTCTCTCCTTCACCCCACTGAAACAGGGGCGTGACAACCCTGTTTCTCTTTTGTTTTGTGCGCGAGGTGGTGATGGTGGGGGCATCTGATGGTGGTGCTCGGTGGTTGGCTGCTGTACGGTGGCAAGGTGAAAACTGATGGTGGAGGAAAAGGTCTGCTGTTGTGTGGCGTGATGGAACAGAGAGAGGGAGAGATGGATGGCCCAAGCCAATGGACCATGTCCAACTCCACCCCGTCCGGAAATCCCGAATTCCAGTGCAAGGCGAGACAACGGGGTTAATCGTGAAGTGATGGAGGCGACCGCTCTGAAGTTGGTTGCTGGTATTATCTCTGAGATTAAGCTCTCCAGAGCAGCGACAGGGCACCGACGCATAAACGACAGACTCATCCCTTGGGAAAGAAGTCTGTACTTTTTCACAACATGAGAAGAAATTACGAGATCTCAGTGAACCAACTAGGTGCTCGCTCAGAGCAGATGACCATGCATAACAACAAGTCTCAACGCGAATCATCGGCGAAAATGTCAGAACATTCGAAGACTCCAACGATGGAGATCTTCCTTCAACCTTGGAAAACCCACAACATTTTCTTCAAATAAGAACATTACAGGAGATACACTCTACAGAATATAATGCCTTCAACGATGAAGAAACACCCTTATATAGATATAATGGTTCACCAAACGGAAGCTTCAACATTGAATACCGTATGGGAAACGAGGAGACGACGGTTCCCAAAGAAACTGCAAAAGACCATGTTCGTCCAATCAATGAGGCTGCACATAACCTCATTAATTATAGGGGTGATCGATACTCAATCGTCTTGCAATCTACACTGTACATGTCTTACCATGCGATCTACGTTGTACACATAGCATATTTCGTACAAGAAACCCTAGCTCTCACTCTATGAGCCCATGGGCTCGGCTCACTATTCAAATAGTATTCTACCACATGCCTAACACGAGCATTAGAAACCCTAGTCAGTCATGACACACGGATCACACCTGCATGTCACCAGCTGATTCAATGTACTTCTGTCTCTTCATAACTCGTCCACAAAACACACTCCGCTCGCGGATATGGGCTCACACTCCCCAATTGGCGGAGCCCTCACTTAGTTGGGCAAGCTTAGTCAGCTTTTGCTGATGATGACGACTTCCGGTTCACCCCGACACCTAGTCCGCCCAGTGGGATGTCAATGCTTTTGGAAGTGGGAATCTAATCAGTGCTATCACGCCTAGTGACGACGACTCGCCATGGACTGTTGCCCCCTTTGCGGACAACGGTCGCAGAACCCGATCAGGTAAGCCTAGCTGGTGACGACTAGCAATGACAACTTCTGATAAAAGCCCAGACCTATAGCCCACACTGCGCGGGTGTAGATGGTTTGGAAGGTGGGAGTCTAGTCAGTTCCGACTGATGTTGGCAGTTTGCCACAGGGCCATTGTTTTTCTACAAACTATGGTCGCCGAATTACCAACTCTAGACTTGTAGCTCTCAATGCGTGGGTGTAGATGGTTTGGAAGGTGGGAGCCTAGTTAGCCTCGAACTGATTCCGACGGCTTGCCATGGGACCACTACTCTTCTACAGACCATGGTCGTTGAAAACTCCCAAACTTGTAGCCCCCAATGTGCGGGTGTAGATGGTTTGGAAGGTGTGAGCCTAGTCAGTCCCAAACTGATTCCGACGGCTTGCTATGGGACCACTTCTCTTCTACGGACCATGGTCGCTGAAAATTTCCAGATTTGTAGCACTCACTGCGCGGGTGTAGATGGTTTGGAAGCTGAAAGCCTAGTCAGTCCCAAACTGATTTCGACGACTTGCCACGGGACCACTACTCTTTTACATACCATGGTCGCCAAAAACCCCCAAATTTGTAGCTCGATGCGCACGGATGTAGATGATTTGGAAGGTGGAAGCCTAGTCACTCCCAAACTGATTCCAACGGCTTGCCATGAGATCACTTCTCTTCAACAGACTATGGTTACCAAATACCCTCGTTTCAAACTAGTAGCTGCTATGCGCAGGTGTAGATGGTTTGAAAGGTGGGAGCCTAGTCAGTCCAAACTGATGTCGACGGCTCACCACAGGATCATCGCTCTTCAACAGACCATGATCGCCGAATCCTCGCTCCCTGAACCTGTAGTCCACTTTGCTCGAACATAGACGGTTCGGAAGGTGGGAGCCCTAGGCAGTTCGCCAAGCAACCACTGCTTTCTTTCGAAACAGCGGTTGCAAAGATAAATCACAACTCAGGCAGCGCCTTCACGCTCACACGGGTTGGGTCAAATTTTCAACAGCAGATAGACCACTCGACTTCCTATTGACTCAACTAGCATATGTCGAATTAAAACGACAAGGCGAAACGAAAAGCGGGCAATAGGGAAACTGTGCATAAAACGGATACAAAAAATACTCAAAATAAATCTATTTTCATTAACAGTTGAAGCAAAAAAGGTAAAAGTGTACAAAGTCTATTCCTCATCAGGAGAGCGTACAAAAACAGAAGAGCTAAGCTTAACGGAGGTACGCACCGCAATCTGAGCATCATTATCCAGATTGCCCTCTTCGTCTGATGACGCCGAAACCACTGATAAGTCTACATACGAGATCTTCTTATAGAAATTGAGGTCCCATTCCGGATGTTGTTCCTTCATCAACGCCAGCAGCTCCAATCTATCGTGTACAACCAAGTGGAATTCACGTTTGCCTTGTTCCTGGAAAAGCTCTGCCTCACACACCTTCGCTTCAGCAAGTTCACGCTCCAATGACTCCAATTTGCCTGTCAGCGCATCGACCTAAGATTTCTCCGTAGTCAAGTTGCTCTTTATAGCATTGAGCTCATGTTGCTCCAATTCAAGCTGGTCCCCGGCCTTCCTCGCCACCCAAGCATTGAACTCCACATCGGACTCCAACTGCTATATCTGAATAGCCCAATCAGCCTCCTTTAAGGCATTCTCCTCAGCGAGAAACCACAATTCAGAATGCGCCTCAGTCGTAGCTTCCTGCACAACCTCCAGGTCACGGCGGGCGAGATCCAACTCCTGCTTGAACCGTTCCCTTGCAGATACCACCTCTGCTAAGTCAGACTCAAAGGCTTCCTGACAAACTATTTGAGTCTCAGCAACAATGACCGACAGTTCCAACCTCATCTCCTCATCCACCTTCCTCGGCAACTCAATTTCATAATGCGCGTCAGAATACAACCTCTGCATGTTCGAGAAGACACGCTCCATGGTGTACACTCTTTCATGAGCCGCCTCAACTTTCTTCCCAGCAACGACCACCTGGCTCAAGTGAGACATTCCCAGCGTAAGGTACTTTAAACCCTTATCCATACGCCATTCTAGTGTATCCTTTTCGGGTTTTGGAGCATGATCCATCAACCAGTTATGACGCCTGCTTATATGCTGCCTCGAAGCATAATCCACATCAACCTCCTGGTGCCAGACTTGATTGCTCATCTTCACTACGTCTGGGGCAAACAGACTTATCCGCACATCTAGATAGAGCTCTTCCGAATGAGGAATTACGTTAACACCACCCTTCGTAGTCGCCACTACTCCCAAGCCCTCCATCACAACCTTCTCTTTGTCACCAATAGCCAACCATTTATTGCGAGACAACTCAACAGAACCGGAGGAAGGAAAAGAAGTGAGTTGTCCAAAGGACCCTCCATCACCCTGAGATGCGGCCTAAAGCGAGATGGGGAACAATGCGGACTATGAGAAACTTGGCCTGTGTCACCACGACCACTATCGGACAACCCACAATGTAACGATTGGACTCCAGAACCTCAGGCGAATCCTCATCGGGACCTTCTAGCAAAATGGTCCCGGGTGGATCAACACCAGAAGAAGCCGCCATAGCAGCCAACATCAACTTCTTGCTCAGAACCTCTACTTGCGCGACACTAAGATTCAATGCATCTTCAACCCCTGCTAATCGCAGGTGATCCCTCTCCCATCCGAACACTTTGGCCTCTGCCCCGGCAGGCCGATTAGGCTCACGCTCTTCACGTACTTGATCAGATCATTTGGAAGATGACCCAATCCTAACACGAGACTTCTTCGCACTTACAAAGGAGGCAAGCGTCTCATAAAGCCCTTCCATGTTAAACAAAGCATAAACCTAAAATTTGGAGGCTTTCCTTTTTCTAGAAGGGGCCCCACCTTCGGACTTAACTCGCGACGATCGATAAATAGTGGGGGCCTCATGCCAGTTGTCCCATAGCCCATTGTGAATAAAGTTGATAGTACATATGACCTCCTCCACGTTTTTTGTTGGCAAGTCAAGGAACTTCTTTATAGTGTTTTGCTCATCTGGGGTAAGATAAGTGGTAGGGAACCTCCTCGCAAAAAAATACGATCAACGGTTAACATGCAATCAACACAACAGAATCAGGAGATAAAGCTACACATATGAAGTGTCTTAAACTCTCGTTCGAGCGAATAAACCTTGAACTGGAAGTACTTTGAATTCGTAGGAGCCAAAAAATAATACTTTTGCCAGGATTTGAAGTCATCAGGCAAATTTTCAAAGCAAGCCGACGACATCATCTTACAAACGGCATGATCGTTCAGCCGATGAGAAGTCAACAACTGGATCACCCGTGGAGTCACGCGGACGCCAGCTTCCTTCGCTCTAATCAAAATGATAAGAATGATCATGTACCCATTGGGTACCAACTGGGCAGGAGGGATTCCAAGAAAATCCAAGAAGTCCCAAATCACGCCAAGAACAGGAAAGTGGACTCCAGTTTGGAGCATCCGACGGTGTAAACAGATAAACCCCACCGGTGGTAACATTGGTGTCTAATCATCCTTCAAAGCATATAGTGGCAAGTCCTCAGGGACCCCGAACTTCTTCCGAATTTCAACAAGGCCCGATTCAAAAAGCAACCCGTCTTTAAAAAACTCAAGGCTTTTCGCGTCATCAAGATGGTTTTGGAAAGCCATGAAGAAGAAATAGAGCAAAATCTCTAAGAGTGAAGAAAATAGAAGAGTCAGACTCCACATAAAGGAATACCTAAATAGGGCAATGGTTCCCGCCTCTTCTCCATTGAAAACCGACGCACATTCAAATAATGAAGCGTGCGGCTCAAGCAACGATTCATACTCAATTATCATGAGCGGCGTATCTTTTCAAGAATTGACTTAGCGAATCAATGTGATGGCCCACTGACTCTGGGGAATAGTTGATGATACAACAAAATGGATCCCAATTATGTCCCGTTCATGTGTCATGATGATCTTGAGGAATAACAGGCCCTAGCATCAACCCAACACTGATCCGCCCCAAGCGGTTCTAACCCGCCCAATGTAGTCTGCCAAATGGACTCAAATTTTTATAGCCTGCTAAGCCCATGTGTCTCACAACTATCTTCAATACCTGTAAGCCCTACTAAGACAAGTATCTCAAGGATCAGCTTCGGATGGGCAATTATAATAGCTATTTGCTTCCAACTAGGAAGCAGATTCCAGGGTATATATCACATATGGAGACTTCTACCTATAGACTACTCTCGAAATGAGAACTATCTCCCACGTATCTAGGAACACGAGGCTAATAGGGAAACTTACCTCCATAACACGACTCCAAATTAGAAAAGGATCTCCACACATATCTTCTTTCTTAAATTACGCCATTGATGGCCTGGTCAAACCAGGACTCCAACACTATAAATAAGACATGAGGTTGGTAAGCTAAGGTATGCTACAAATTCCCTGTTTACAACATTACACATTCCTCAGATCCCCATCTGACTTTAGCATCGGAGTGTCATCGCCCACCACAACGGTGGTCCATGGCTCATGCGCGTTCCTTGTACAGGTCAATATGTTTGCAGGTCAAGGTCAAAGCAGGGAGCAAAAAACGACTGCATCAGTGATAAAATAAACATTAAGGATTATGCATTACGCGATTTTGTATTATAGTTTACATAAATTTTGTTCTCCATGCGATACTTGCACATGCATCTATGATTGTGTGATGTCTTGAGATGTAAACTATGAATATGGTACTGAGGGTCATATGCCTTGTCTACACTAATAGTTACTTGCTATTTCACATTATTGTTGAATTCCAAGTGTTTATGAACTCTATACTCCAAAGTAACATAATCAATGCAAGGTGAAGGAAATCAACATAAACTCTAGGAAATCACCTCAATATTTCAATTATAATGTAAATGTTAGAAACGGTTTTACCCAATACCATAATCCTCAAACCCAATTTATTTATTTATATATTTATTGTTTTAATTAAACCTCCAAAAGGGAAGGGAAACTATGAGATGCCAAATCTTTATTATTTATAAAAAATGATTTACAAACTAATCAAAGGTACATTACGACTTTACTCGAATCATAATCTCAACTAATAATAAAACGAAAACAACTAACCGACCTTGTAAAAAAAAACAATTTGAAATAAGTCAAAACGTCCTAATTCTAAAACGACCCTTGACGACCTCGAAAATAACCATATCAATCTCACTACCGAAACTCCCAACAAGCCATCAGACAAAGCTCCCTACGCACAGTGACGGAGCCAGGAAATTTTATGAATGGGGGCGGAGTGACGTCATAGTTAATTAATGAAATATAGTAATTAATTACTTTAACAAAAAAATTTAATTCGAACAATACATAAATAATTATGCAAAACACCAATTGGTAAACAAAACTCCATCTAATCTATGGGGAAGAAAATGGATCCGACAAACTACTTTAAAGGAAACACAAACAATAAATATATGAGGGACAAATCAAATTGGTATGTAAAGTTAATGGGCAATAATTAATTTCAAATGTAAAATTAGATGTGGACACAAAAATTTGGTTATTTGCAATTTGCCACTTTATCATAAATAACTAATTAGAGGTTACCCCATCATTAATCACTATTACAGTCTTTTCCGAGACTAATGGTCAACGTGCATTGACTGTCAAAAGGCTCACGTTGATTATCAAAATGTCTTCAAACAATAACCCACAGATGAACCTCGAGATACAAACATATATCTTGAGAAAAAAATTAATGGATCCAAATTTCATGCATTTCCAAAAAAAATCTATGAATAAAATACAAAAATAGACCTTGATACGAATTCATCTTGAGAAAATACATTAAAAAAATGCTATCCTTCCTCAAAGCAGGAAAAAGAGGTTGCGATTGTTGGTAGCTAATAGTGATGGTAAGAAAAAATAAACTAAATCAAGCAAAAAGAGAGGGCGAGGAAAAAAGTAAGTGACTTGCCCCCACGTGGCTCTGTCCCTGCCTACGCAACAACACAAAAGAGCATTACATAGTAATGCACAGACCAGCATTATCAAAACTCGACTGCATATGAAAATAGAGTAATTGTGCTCTCACAACCACAAAATGACTCATTTGTGGCGGATTTATTTATAATAACGGATTGAGTTTTCCGCAAATCTGTTCTGGCGCATTGTCCGCCAGATATGTTCTTAATCCGCCACATTTGAGTAAAATCCGGCGGACACATACTCCGCCACATTTGAGTCTAAAACCACGTGCTTTGTCAGACCCTCTGCTTCCTCGTTTCATCACGTCTAAAACCAAACGACTCCCCAAACAAGTTTTGTAAAGGAACTCCATCCAGAAACTCCATCGCTCGGTCCCTTTTCGAGTCATCGCATCACTCTCCATCACTCAAACTCCATCGCTCTGCCCTCCATTGAAGCAAAACTTTCCTCCATTGAAGCTCGATTTCTCTCCCTCTCCCTCTCCCATCAATTTCACTCCACCTTTCTCAACATTCTCCTCAGATCTTCACTTCAACTTCTTCGCTCTTCATCATTCTCTCAGATCTGAAGGTTTATTGAAGGTTTTATTCTAACTTCCAGAGATTACTTCATTGAAAGGATCTGAGAATAAAAGAGAGTTCTGCTGAGATTTTCTTCATTGAAAGGTTCTGTTGCCTTATTCGGCAGTGGTAGTGGTGAGGTAACTCATCTTGGATTTTCACAAATTTTTCTTTTCTCCATCTCTCAGAAACCCTAGAACTCACTTTCTTCTTTTCTCCAGTTCGATTTCTGAAGAGGAGAAGAAGAAGGGAAGAAGAAGACGAAGAGAACCACTCAAAACATCAAGGTATCATTTCTTCACATTTTATAGATTCTTATATCTTGTTTTGAGCATATTTAGGTTTTAACTAATTTGTTTTAATTCTTATTTCTTCACATTTTTTCACATTTTAGAATTAGTATTTTCATTTTTGTAAATAAGATCAGGTTAATTTTAAAGTTCATTTCAAATGCTGTTTCCCCCCCATTTGAATGAAGAAGATTGCTTTGCGTTGATTCACTGTTTCTTTTCATATCTACATTATCCTCTAATTCCAACTCTATGATCATTTCAAGAGATCCAAATTGAAGTCTATATTACTGGTGATTAAATAGCTTAGCTTACAACATAAAACTATATTGATTCATATGTCTGTTGCATTAATCAAGGCTTTTACAGTTTTGTAAATCTTAAGTGATAATATCTTATGATATATTGCAAGTCATATGTGTTCAACTTATGAGATCAATTAGGCCTCCCTAATATGTCGTTAGTAGTTTGAATGTAAGGTGTGAGTTTGATAATGGTTGTTGCATTAATCAAGGCTTTTACAGATGTAAATCTGAAGTGGTAATACCTTATGATATATTGCAAGTCATGTGTGATGAAGAAAGGTGCAATGTGTGCTAAAGGTACATCAACCCATCTAAGGTTGTATTTCGTACTTATTTGTATTTCATACTTTTTGGCTGCTTAATAGCTAACTATTTAGTAGAGTCCAGATTATGGTTCGGGGCAGACTTATTCTATTAGATTGGGCAATGAGTGTTTGGAAAGTGGGAATCGTCTGTGAGGGCCCAATGCTTGGACAGTACAAGTTAGAGGATCGGGAAGATAACTAATCAGAATGAGTTTTAATTAGTGCCTCTTTTGGTAGGTGGGGTTTATGTAGCTTTTGTTGTTTCTTTTGAATGCATTTTCTGTGGTTTGGTTTGGCTTTCCTCAATTACTCCATAAAGAACTAAGTCTGGATGGCCTCCTTGATGCAGCTTTATTTTTCTTAGTTTCACCTTCTTTTAAAGAATAAAACCAGTTCAGCTTTTAAACTAACTTGAACTAAAGTTTTGGTTGCTCTTGTAGCACTAGTTATTCTGTGGGATAAATGAATAAATTTAATTTGCATTTCCAAAATGCAGTCTGAATCTTATAAACTTAAAAAATATAAAAACAAAAAAAATGATTGTCATCATTTCCTTATGTCCTCTCTTTTACCATTTACCCACTTTTTTTTTGCCTTGCAGTATTTTATTTTAACCTTTTTAGCAGAGTGGGGAGATCGCAGCCAGATAGCAACAATTGCTGTAAGTTGATTCTTTATGATTTAGGGTTTCTTTGTTCATTTGTATGTGCACACATTAAAATGATGGAACATCTTCTTATATAAAGATACTATTGATATCTGCATCTATGTACGAAATAAGATTAGCCAAGAGATACACACATCACACATGTTATTGCCGAGAATGACGACTCTTCAAGCTGCCCGATTATAATTTGTCTTTTGTTATTTTTCTTTCTTGAGAAGGTTCAATATTTATTGTTTATCTCATTTTAGTGCGTCATGCTTGGGTTATGTTACAAGTATTGTCCTAAATTTGATTTAGGTTTGTAGTGTGCTCAAAATTTTATCTGATCCAATAGATCAAATTTAAAATAACCTTTTCAATGAAATGCATATGTCAAAGTGCAAGTTTGGGGAATTTATTTTTTTCCATTAGTGTTTTGAACTTTAGGTGTGTTAGTGTCTTTGTGTTTTATATTAGGATTTGAGATTTACTTTCAAGTATCTCTTTCAATTTTTTAAGGGTTGTTTAGAGGTTGGTTCCCACTTATATCGCAAAGTTAGGGTCAAGTCTGAAGTGAACATTGATGTTGGTCCCAAATTCATAGTTGATTCACATTGACTACAATTTTAATAGACATTTTTGGGGAATAATTACAGAATTTATAATTTTTATTAAAAATTAGTGTGGAATAATTATTAATTTTTATTAAAAATTACAAAAAATTAAATGATTAAAATGGGGCGGAATAATTTTTTAAAAAATTTTCAAATTTGGCGGATAAAAAGTGCTGGATTTGAGTAAAATCCGGCGGTTATATCCGCCAGAACAATGGATTTTACTTTTAAGTATATCTTGCGGATTTATCCGCTAGAAATACCTTTTTGTGGCACTTACAAATGTGCAGATTGTTTAATCCGCCATTGCATTGTTTATCTGGCGGATTAAGCTCTTTTTCCGCCACATCCGATATTATACGTGGCACTTATAATCCGCCACAACTGAACCATTTTGTGGTAGTATCTGTTGTACACCTGAACTGTGCAAAAGAACATATGTTCTTCGAACCCCAGCAACCAAAAACCAGAGTATAATGCTCTCTAATATATCTGCACTGCACAACCAGTGATTTTTTAGCTGAACCAGAGCCTGCTCAACACAACAACCTTCTACTATCCCTGTTAACCTGTCATTCGCGCTATCTCTTGGCCTGATAGTATTGTAAAAACCATCATTCTGCTCTGTTCTTTTGCTCGCATACACAACACCAGTAAACACCCTGCCAGAACAGAGTATTCCTCCTACAAAGTGGAACAACCTTACTTTGGCCATCGAATATAGGCAATACCCGATTGTTCCAACCTCACCAATGCCTTGGCTCGATTGGGCAAAGACTGATTTCCATAATAACGATATCCCTGCTCCCGTTGTGCACAACTAGCCAATTCATCAGCCACCGCATTCACGTTGTGGTACACATGGTTATACACCCCTTCCATTTTGTTGCGTAAATCACAGATGTCTCCAAATGGATCTTAGCGACCATTGAGCCTTAAAAATTTTGCGAAACCACTCATTAACAAGAATCGAGTCTGTTTGAACAACTTTCCTAACCCCTGCCAATGGTAGTCTGATTGGATGGTTAAGGTTGTGGTGGTTTAACACCCACGTCTTGGGTTCTATACCCACCGACGACACACTCACCTTTCAAAAAAGAAAAAAAAAACTTTCCTAACCTCTGACTCTTCACACATTTTCAGTCCCTCTAGAAGCGCAATTGATTCCGATATATTATTAGAGCATGTACCAATAAAAAATGTTTCGCAATAATACATATGCTAGCAGAGTTGCAAAGATTGCACCTTGAGCTATCATTTTTCTTCTAGCCGAATCATCAATATTCAAAGCATTTCGTCCCACTGGTGGAAACTGCCACCGTAAAATTAATGGTTGAACCCGTCTAGCCAAGGATGTCTTAATACTTAGAGCTGGGATGATACCATTTGGGTCCAGTGAGCGAGCCTTTGGGATGAAAAATTTGTGACACGAGTTTGAGCCAGTTTTGAACCCGGATAATCAAATAGCAACTATTCCACTTCTTTCCACTAAAAATCATTTTTTTTTGCAACCATATCGCCCACAACACAAACATCGGAGTCAAGCTATACAAAACCCCCAATTGAATTTTTGAATTAGCCAGCCAGAACCATACTTGTAACATTGCAAAAACTTCTCTCCGTAGGTGGAAGTGAATACCAAAGATTGCTTCAAAGTGACTCCAGACTCTCCCTGCAAGCTCACTTGCTTAGTAGATTCAAATCTAGGATAATCCCAACATCTACATTTTGATGCAAGATTAAAACCAATCCTCACTGCATTACCATCAATCGGAATGGCTTTCAATAGTTTCCAAACAAAGACATAAATTTTTGATGGTAAAAGAGGATGCCATATAAAACTGAAAACTTTACTCTCTCCTTGGTTGGTCGATAAATCTCAACCATATTTCACACTATAAATACCATATGACGAACCAACAAGCGTTGATCTCCCCATTACCAAATTCTTTTTGACAATTTTTATAATCTTCCCTGGCAATTGCAACACTATACGTATCAAGTAGACTGAAGTCCGAGCTCACTCATGTCTCCCAAAGTAGAAAAGACACCCTCACACGCACTACTGGGAATGTAAAAACCTGAACCGCTTAAGTTAATACCCTGCCCTTTGTCAAACAACCATGTAGAGTTAATAACTAAAAAAGTTCTTTGCAAAAACATTTCCTTAAAGAATTTACAAGACTTCTTCTTTACCTTAAACTCCGTCAAAGGGACTGATTCGAAGTCATACTCATACTTGCGCCTCATAAACACTGCCCATAAAGACTTCAAACTCAATAAATTCCATAAAGATTTTAATCTGAATGCACACATAACTAGCCACAAATCTCTAACTTTTTATACACTCCCGACAAGGGTACTAATATGCACCCAGCTAACCCTTTTTTTTTTTTTTTGCATCTTCCTTCAAAATCTCCCCAGAAAAAGCTGGCATTCATGCCCCGAATGTTATCAAGCACCTCAAGGGGCACACATGACTGCTAGGGTATATATAGGCATAGAATTTAGAACATGACAGATCATAATAAGTTTTCTCCGGGAGATAGTAAGTTAGCCTTCCTTCGTGCAATTTTGTGTTGTATCTTTTCCACCATTTCATTGAAGTAGATTATTCTCCTTTACATTCATATAAGGGTTGTTTTATCCTCAATCAGCTTTATCAGTGTTTTTTTTTCATCACAAAAAAGCTCTTTGTTGCATTGATTTTCTAACTAGAAACCTCACAGTACTTCTTAAGAAACAACAAACAATCTTGAAGCAAAGATTTCCTACCATTCAAGAAAATTAGGGTATCATCAGCTGTGTTATTAAATCGGCGAATAATCGCCGAATAATAGCTGAATAATCGTTATTTGGGACTAAACCGTTCCGGATTGAGCAAAAATCGGTAGGGCTTTGCGGACTCAGCTAAATCGGCGAGTCACCGCATAATCGGCTGAGTTGACTCGCTGATTTATCATCTGTATAAAGAAAAACCTAACTCTTTCAATTCTTATTTGCAGAGAAGAAGAACTGAAGGAAAGGAACGAAAGAAGAACCGAAGGAGAGGAACGAAAGAAGAACTGAAGATTGAGAAGAAGAAGATACCTTGGATGAAGAAGAACCGAATGAACTGAAGAACACAAACTGATTTTGTGCTGATTTCGGAGCTGAAGAACGTACCTTGGAACAAGAACACACTGATTTCCTCCCTCCTTCCAGGTAATATCCTTTTTCTTCTTTAGATCTCTTCTTATTCTTCTTCTTTCAGATCTGTTCTTTCATATTTTTTTGTTTTTCTTCTTTCGGCAAAGCAAAACAGTTTGAATTTTTTTTTGTTGATATTTTTTTTGTTTATTTCGTGCATCGATTCGGTGAATGTATGCATTTTTGAAAAAAAAAACTTGGCTTCGATCTATTAACTGTAGTTAATTTGTATTTCTTCAGTGAAATTTGCATTTTAATTGACTGTTTTGCATTAGAGAAGGGGATGAACTTTGTTTTGCATTTTAATCTTTAGTAGTAATGGGGAGAATGTAATGGGGACAATTTGCATTTTAATTGACTGTTTAATAAGCACATTAATAAGCTAAATGGCCTTCTCAGTAGGTATAGGGAAGCAAGGTAGTTCAATTTGATGCTAGTCCATTTCTCATATACAAATTTCATTAACAAACTTTTTGGGCTTAATCTACCCAGTAGGCACACACCCATTTGATTAGGCACATTAAGAGAATAGCTAGGATTCTAGCCATTGTGAACGGTTGCACATGACAGAGCCAATGTGGATCTTTTAGACAACCGTTGGGTGATTTCATGCTGCACATATTGTTCCAAGCTGCAAAATTAAGTTCATTTGATGAATTAGTAAAGTAATATAATTACAAATTTATAGTATTTTAATTAATTAATTATTTTTGTATATGACTATGATTAAATTTTAAAAATATATGATTTAAAAAAATATCGATTAAATTCAATTATAACCGATTAATCGTAATTCGGTCCTGGACCGCGAAGCGATTTAACTACCCAGATCATCAGCATATAATACTGAGTAACATTTCTGCAGGTTATAAAAATACCCTATCTGCTCTTATAAAAGACATTGGTCAGCCCTTTGTAAAGCACCTCTAGTGACCTAAAAAAACCCATCATAAACACCCTACAGGAGAGTTGAAAATCCACAATTTGTGATACAATTAGAGACCTAAACAAACCCATCATAAACACCCTGCAGGAGAGTTGAAAATCCACAATTTGTGATACAATTAGATATCAGAAGGCATAAATGATGATCAAACACAAACATCCACAATATCTCAAATAAGTAACTCCATTCCACCCTATCATAAGCTTTTTTCCATATCTAATTTTGAGAATAACATTTCCACCAAAAGTTTTTTCCCCCAATCTCACGCTTCAATTCCTGAGCTAAGCTAATGTTTTCAGTTGTAAGTCTTCCTTTAACAAACACTCTTTATTGTTGTCATACCAATTCTGAAAGAAAAAACGCCAAGCAATTGCAAAGGATTTTGCTAAAAGCCTTGTACACAACACTACATACGCTTATGGGATGAAACTCACCAAAATGACTTGGAGACTCCACCTTAGGAATAATATAGATACAGTTAGCTGGAAATGATCTTGAAAAAACAACCCAAAATAAAACACGTTGTTGCTAACAAGTCATCCTTGACAATTTCCCAGCACGCCTGAAAAAATTGGAGGTAAACTCATCTGACCCCGCAGCGCTATCTTCAGGTATACTAAACACTGCTTCTTTTACCTCACTCGTAGTTGGAGTGCAAGAGATAAAAGCATTGTCCTTGCGTGAGATAATTTTAGGGATACAGTCTAGATCAATGCCTTGGGAAGAGAGTAAAGACTTGTAAAAACCATTCGCTTCCTTCATAATTTTCTTCGGATATGATACGATACCCCATCTGATAAAGTGATCTTTGAAATTTCCCTACGCTTCTATTTAATTTTGACCGAAGCAAAAGTACTTCGAGCATGTGTCCCCGTCTTTAATTTCCCTAACTATTGACTTTTGTTTCCAATAGACATCTTCCTGCGATAAAGTTATTTTGTATTCTGCCTCACACATATTAAAGTTCATTATAGCTTGAGTATCACAAGGATCAACGGACACAAAATTCCCACATTCTCATCTCCTCTTTGAGTCTTCTAAGTTACTGAAATTATTGCCATAGACTTCTTTATTTCATTTTTTCAATTTGCTCGCATCCTTTTCATTTTAATATCTAAGAGAACCAGAGCATCCGTTTGAGGTACCACTGCATTCAAGAATTTTCCACAAGCAAATAGAAATCATCATACCAAATCCACATCTGAAATCTAAATAAGGACGTACCTGATTTTGGAGCTAGGGTAAAGTTCCAATTAGAGGTGCATGATCAAAGCATATCCGCAATCAAGGATGCACGGACTCGGACTTGGACACGGATACGACACGGCGATTCGGCAATTTTCAAAAAAATAGGACTCAGCGACACGGTCGTCAAACTTAACTTTTTAATATATTTTTTTTGTAACTCATAAGAACATAAAATCATAAATAAATTAATAATACTATTAAACAATCCAAACATATCAATAAAACATTCAAATTCATTCATTCAAATTTACAAATACATCATAAAGTCAAGCTCAACTGCTCAAGTCATACTCATAAAGCATACACAATATAATTTCATTAACTTGATAATGTAAATAAAATGTAAATTGATAATTTCAAAAACTCACCAGCGAGGCGGCTACATCTCTTCTTCTTTATTAACTAGCGGATCAATTGTCACATTTTCTTCATCCAACAGTCCAGCCTCTAGCTCAGGTTCATCAAGTGAAAGACTGGCAATCTCAAGCACTCCAGTAGCATCCAAATCCAACGAATCAATAGTATCTCCTGCGATATCCCACATCATTGTCTCACCTTCTTTGTACTCTTGTACACCTCCATCTAAGGTTTCCCCCACCTTCACTTGGTCTTCTTAATATTGTCACATGCTTCCAAAGATCATCTCCAGTTACTTGGCCTAAAACCAGTTTTAGTTTCTTATTTAGTTTTCAGCCAATAGGTGCAAGCTCAATATGGGGTATTTGAAGTATTTCATGCATGCTTTCATATATATGCAGAGAAAGAAAAGAAAAAACACAGCAAAAAAGGAATCGCAGAAAAAAAAAACAGAAAAAAAAGAATCGCAGGAAAAAAAAAAAGGAAACGAAATACAAAATCGCAAGATCAGAAAATCGCAAAAAAGGAATCGCAGGAAAAAAAAACAAACGAAATCGAATCGATTGATCGATCGATCTCAGAAATCAATCTTAGGAAGATCGATCGATCGATGAAATTGCAGGAAACAATAACAGAGAAAATAGCAGGAAAAAAAAGAAAAACAAACAAACGAAATCGATCGATCGAAGGTACCTGGTGTTGATGAGGATGCCATAGATCCTGTCGATCAATCTATCCCTCTCTGTCGAACGCGTATTCTCCTCAGTCCTCTCTGTCGAAATCGGTCGAAATCGATCTCTTCGTCAGTCGAAATCGATCGATTGATTAGATTCTTTTTTCCGACTTTTCTTCTCTCTACCAACGTCTCTCGATCTCTCTACCTCCGGTCCTCCATCGATCGATTTAGGGTTAGCGTTTGCCTGAGGGAGTTAGGGTTTTTTTCGAGTTTCCTGTGCTCTGTGGGAGAGGAAGGATCGGGCGATGATTTAATTGCAATTTTTGAAGTCAACGAATTTTGACTAGTCTGGCCGAGTCCGGACCGTGTCCAACCCAGTCAACGAATTTTGACCGTTGACCTCGTGTCCAATACGTGTCCAGCGCGTGTCGGGCGCGAATCCGTGTCCGACACGCATTTGACGCGTGATACAGAGGTTTTCTGGAGAGTCGGTGCATCTTTGTCCGCAATAGATGTTCCACCTGGACCAACGGGAAGAAACCATCCACTGAGAATTGACCAGTATTCTATCAATACAAGTCCAAACATGTTCTCTCAGTCCCCTATTATTACCATGAACTTTGGACCTTTATAGCCACAATCTAACAAACCACAATCAGTCAAACATGAGCACTACACCAAAATGGGTAATTAGCAACATCAATATTTTTTAATTTGCGACTCTTTATTATGTTAGAAGTCGTGTAACCCAAAAAGATTGAGTTAAGTTACTATTAATAATTTTAATAAATATATTATTAATTGCTACGTTCGTCTTAGATCTTTGTTCAATTCATCTTAGATCTCTGTTGATTTCCACATTACTCTATGTCACTTTGATCGATCCCTGTTGATCCTTAGTTTGTGTTGTGAAGTAGATGTGATTTCATGGCGAGAAAAGAGTATCAAGGTAATTATCTGGTAATCTTATTTTGAGGTGGAATCCGTTTGAAATTGCATTTTCATAGCTTATTTGTTGAATTGATGTTTGAATAGCTTAATTATTAGGTTAATTAGAACAATGATTGTATTGGAATTAGATGAGAGATTCGATTGAGTCTCAAAGAATTGCTCAATTTGATAGTATTTTAAACCTTTTTTTTTGTTGATGTTTATATAATCAAAGAATAGCTCAATCTGTAAGTATTTTTTTTTTTTTTTTTATGTTTATATAATCAGGTAGTCAAGTAAAGCATAGTAGTTCATGGTAAATCACAGCTGAATTGAATGCCAGTAGTTTAACAAGTTGGTGTATAAGTTCGTACGGTTTTCATTTTGTAGGTTCTTTTTCAATATCCATTGATAATAGCTGGAACCATATAGTTTATGAAGGATGAGATTGTCAATCTTATGTGAGGATAATATGGTTCTAGTTTCACCATTTTTACTGACAAGTGATTTCCAGTACTACTATTGTGCCTAACATATTTTCCCTTTTAAACCATACATATTTAGTTTATTTAGTTTGCATAGATTTGTGAGAGTGGTTGTATCCAAGTATCTCCTGCAAACTTGGAAAGTAGTTATAAATGAATTGGTACCGCAAGTCTTTGTCCTGAAAGAAGAGATAATTGAAAAGTTACTCTGTTAACAACAAGATGGTCGGAGTGAAAAGTAAACAAGTGCAATTAAGAAAACAGACAAACAAAAAAAGATCGGAGGAAAGGCATTGTTACAACACATTAGCTTAGTGACCAATAAGCAAGAAAAAGCTAAATAAGTAGTTGTCAAACAGAGAGTTCATTTAGTTATAGCCAGCATAGACGACGAATTCATGGCGACTGGCATCTTACATGAGATTGATATAACAAGCTAGCTACCTGCTACAAATTTATTTCATGAATACTCAATTTCTGGACCTACCACCTATAAACAAGAGAAACCTCAACAAATGCCCAATATGCTAATTACAGGCCCTCATGGCCTCTGTCATGCCATATTGTGTATACAACACATAAAGTAATATTATATGAAAGACCATGTTTCTTTCCTTTTATAGATTTACTTCTTTTTATATATTTTTGTGAGTAAGAGTGCTTTTTTTTGTTTAGCATACAGTCAGTTTTTGAGAAATAGTTATGATATTAAGTTTTCTTAGTACCTGTCAATCCAAATGTGAATAACTCCACCCATAAGTTTTTCAGCTTAAGAAACAATACGATATAAGTGGATATCAGCAACCCAAATGTTTTCTAAATTACGGCTGACAAAGCAAAGCACTTACCAGATGGCCAATAACAACTGGTGCATTCTGGAGAACAAAATGTAAGAAATTATCTACTCTTTTCAAGATCCGAGACAACTCTTCTACTGGTGAGGATCGCTTTTCCCGATAATTTATGTTCTGCAACTTCTCAATGAGTATTTGCTCTCTCTGAATACTCGCCTCCAACAATTTATCCAATTGCATGGCCTGCTGCTTCCAGTATTTAATTTATCCAATCGCACTGTCTCCTCTACAAGAACAGGAAGATCATAAGAGCATTGGTTTTAGCCATCTTGAAGAGTTCCTATTAACTAAAGATTTACTCATAATTAGATAAAAAGTAACCTGTTATGTCTATCTTTTTTATTAAGTTCCGTTTCCTTAGCTTTCTGCACAGCTATCTCCTCTTGCAACGTTGTCATCTTTTCTCTTTTTATCACCTGGAGCAATAAATAGCATCAAATATGTTTCCTAATAAATCTCATTTTTGTGCTGTAGGTTTTGCTTGTCAGGATTTTTGGATTGTATGATCAGGTAGAGGTAGCCTTATATGTTTATTTTGCAATGTAATACTTTTTCTTTTTCGTTTGTGATTTACATCGTGATAGAATGCTAAGTGTTGATTTCTGAGAATGAATTTAATATCTGGAATGTATATGTTTTTTCCTACTTTTTTGTATCTTGTAATGACATACTGCATTTATTTCTAAGTCCTTATTTCTAACCATGATTCTAATCACTCTATGAACAGTGTCTCTGAAAAAATTAGATTTCATTTCTACTAGTTTCTATTTCCAAGGAGAAATTGACTAGTCAACTTAGAAAATAAATAAATAAATACAGAAATTTACTTCTTGATCAACATGCCCATCTCCAAAGTGATATTGAATAGCTTTCTCACACTGCTGTGAAAACAGACTAGTAAGTGATCTTCTTTAGTATAAAAAACCATTGAAAGAAGAGATATCTAATGCTTCTTTTCTATTATTGTAATGCATTTATTGTTATTAGTTTTTTTCCATAATGTCATTTCCAAATAGAAAAGAGTGGATGAATGAAAAAGATAGAAAAGGTCCAATGTATAGTGAGGAAGTCCTTGACTTTCTCAATTTTGTTAAGAAGAATGGTGGTGGACTTGAACTATTTCCTTGCCCATGTAAAGTGAGTCGAAATGGGAAGGGGAACAGGGACTTGAAAACAATCCAATTTCCTTTACACCAGCATGGCATAGATCAGTCTTATACTTCTTGGATTTTTCACGGTGAGAAGGAAATGATGAAACAAAAATGATTTTCAAGCCCAAAGCATGTTGAGGAAAGTGATGATTCTGAAGTGTTTGGGATGGGAAAACTTGTTGATGACGCTTATGGAGTGCACCAAGGGGCAAGTAGTGATGTTAGAATTGACAATGATGAGGGAGGAAGTTCTGAGGTTCCGATTGATTTCCACATCCCTATGGATTGCAGTTAAAAGTCTCTAAAAGAGAAAACAAAGGAACCACTTTATCTTTCATGTCCAAATAATGTGTCAATGTTATGTGCAATTGTCGAATTGCATAACTTAAAGTCACAATTTGGTTGGTCGGGCAACAACATGACTTAATTCTTGAAATTGTTCAAAAGATTGTTGCTAGAAGGTAACGCATTGCCAGAAAAAAGTACACTGAGATGTAGAAATTAATTAAAGAGTTGGTTATGAATCATAAGTCCTATCATGCGTGCTATAATCATTGCATTTTATTTTGGAATGAACATGCACAGAGAAAAATGTCTAGTATGTGGGACACCAAGATATAAAGCACCCATAAACAATGGTAAAAAAACAAAAGGCCATGAAAGAGCCAATGCTAGTGTTAAGACATTTCCCTCTTATTCCGAGGCTCAAAAGATTGTATTTTGTTCCTTGGATAGCGCATGAAATGACTTGGCATAGTCGAGCAAAGTCTTCGTCAGATATTATGCGTCATCCAATTGATTCATCGTCATGGAGTATGGTAAATCGTAAATGGCCTCAATTTGCTGAAAAAGAGTGTACTGTCAGGCTTGGGTTAGCATCAAATGGATTTAACCCATTCGGTATTCAAAGCAATGTGTTTAGTTGTTGGCTAGTAATATAAATCCATTCGGTATTCAAAACAATGTGTTCAGTTGTTGGCCAGTAATCATAGTTCCTTATAATCTTCCACTTTCAATGTGCATGAAAAAGGAGTTTTCCATGTCTTTGTTGATATCTGGGCGAAGGGCTATAGGGCAAGACATTCATGTTTTCCTTCAACCCTTCATAGACGAGTAAAAGCAGTTGTGGGATGATAGAGTGTCAGCTTTTAACTCAATACACCAAACGTGATGTCACATTGAAAGCTATGCTATTATGATCGACTCACAACTTTCCTTATATGGAAACTTATTGGGTTGTACAAAACATGGTTGCTTTGCTTGTCCTATTTGCGCGGAGGAGACTGAATCCATCAATCTTCAGCACAGTTAGAAGATATACTACTTAGGTTGTCGAATATTCCTTCCAACAAATCACAAACTTAAGGAGGATAAGCACAATTTTAAACATGTTAAACACGGAAGGTCTCCAAGACAATTATCCGGTTCAGAAGATCAACAAAAAGGTGGCTCGCATTAGGTATGTACCTGGCAAGTATAAATTTCCAAAGCGGTTTGGTAAGAAGCGCAAGAAAATAAATGATGAGGAAGTTGAACAAAATAGGGCATGGTATAAAAGGTTGATCTTTTTTATTTGCCTTACTGGAAAGAACATAGAGTTAGACACAATTTGGACGTTTTGCACATTGAAAAAATGTTGCAGAACATCTAATAAATACTATATTAGATGCTAAAGAAAAAACAAAAGATGGGATAGATGCTCGCAAGGATATGGTGGCCATGAAGATTCACAAGAAGTTGTGGTTGAAAGAAGATGAAGTCACTGGAAAGGCGATAGTTCCAAAAGCACCATTTTCCTTTAGTATAGAAGAAAAGAAACAATTCTACCAAATTATGACGGACTTGAAGTTGCTTTCGAAGTTTTCCTCAAACTTGAGCAATAATGTCACCATTGAACCACCTACTTTGAAATCAATGAAGTTTCATGACTATCATGTGATTATGGAATACTTGTTGTCGGTGTTTGTTCAACATGCATTTCCAAAACACAAAGAATTGAGATCATCCATTCGTCAGATAAGTCTACTTTTCAAATTGTTGTGCTCAAATGTATTTTGTCGAGGTGATCTTGCTGCAGCAAAAGTGAGTTTGATAGAAGCACTTTGCGTATTGGAAAAATATTTCCCTCCATTCTTTTTCGCTGATGATGCGTTGCATTGCGGATCAGTAAAATTTCATTGAATGTATCCCATTGAATGGTGAATTTTTCTCTTAGAAATTATATGGCTTCATGGTATGACAATAATTCGTTCACATTTTCGTGGTTTCAAATAGATTGATGAAGCGGCATAATGACAAATCATGAAATATGAGATATGTTGAAGTGTCCATTGCGGAGGCATATATAGTAGATTAATCCATTCTCTGGTGCATCAAATATATGGAAAATTCAGCCATAGGAACTCACAGAGGCAACCGTGAAACTTTCATAGATGAAGAAGATGAGTATGCTGACGAAGGACCTTTGTCATATGGCAAGGAAATCACCTTAACCCATTTACAATTCACACCAGTACGTAAATTGGTTTTAAAACACTATGATGAAGCTGATGAATATAGTAAGTTTGTTGAAGGTTATATTATACGCAAACATTATATTTACTAATTAAATTTTATTTTCTTACAACGTGATCAAACTATTATAGGAAGTATGATTTCGTTTATGTGCAAACACAAAAAAGGAAAACACCGAAGGAAATAGATGATGGGTTTCCTGTTTAGTTGTGCGAAGAGGTAAAAAAATTTGTGTGCAACTTGAGCCTTTTAAATATCCTTTTTTTTTCTTCTTTTTAAACAACAGTTACAGAATGCGAATGATACTGATGTAGTCGATTCCTACTATCATTCTTTGCTGCTTACCTAGACTTGCACAGGTAGCAAACGTGAGCCAAAGACCACCGTGTGGTAGCTGATGGCACTCCAATGCTTAAGTTAGATAAGGCTTAGGAGAGACTTAAAACTGTAAACTGAGATTATGTAGATTACCTCTAGTTCATCGACCTTCTCTCCCTTTTATAGTGTAGGAGTCCTTGTTTGGCTAGGCTTTTGGTAGCATAATTTAGGAAAAGTGATCTTGCTGTGGAAATCCTTTTCTAACTGAGAGCAGTCCATGTGGGATAGTTTTCCTACACGACTCGTGCTTTTAGATCTGCGAGAGGTTTACCTTTTTGAGTGTTGTCCTTGCCCGACTTATACTCTGATATATGTTTTCTAGTCAGATCCAATGTGTTGATGGTCTGCCTGTCTTCGGTAGATCTCTCAGATACTTGCTTAGAGGTCTTACGAGTATTGGGCCTAATCGCATGGCGTGTGGGCTTACTGGCTCATTGCAACTCAGACCTGACTGTCTGGATTCTGCCAATGATGGGCTTAGTTCTGTTTGGGCCTCGTTGAATCGAGCGTGCAATCGAGCCTCCTTCATTCTGTTGACGAGATTATCATGACACGTGTACGGTGCTGATCAAAGGATGGTTTGGTGCATCATCAGCTGCTCTCCCGAGTTAGTGAGCCATCCAATCGAGCCACTAAATCGCTTTGATAGACTCAGTATAGTTGTGATGATTGAACCCAAACCGTTGTCTCGAGCGGCGCTTTCGTGACCGTTCATTAAGAAGAGGGGGTATGACTGCCTGGTGCTTATATAAGCTGTCGTTTTGTAAGAGGGAGTCACTTCACCTTGTATTTCTTCTACGTCATTTCTTTTATATGTTTTCTTTGTTGTAAATCTCTCTTTGTTTTTCTAAAAGTTAAAACTCATCATGGTGGACAGCGTCGAACTTACCCTCGGACAGAACAAGCTCTATGCTTGCCATACTTTTTACCGGAAACAGAAGGGGTCTGATTTGGATAAGCTTCATGCGGACTATGGGATTCCTAAGGACTTGCAACTTACCCCGTTGAGTGCTACTCACAATCCGTTGATGTCTTCGCAGGGGTTCATTGCCTGGCACAACGACATGTTCCAAGCAGGGCTCTGTTTTCCAGTTTTGGAGGATATTTGGCGCTTCTTTGCGCACCTTCGTATTTCTCTCGCTCAAATGGCGGTTGATGGGTTCAGAACTTTGATTGATGTCCTTATCAGGGCCAAGCTTGCTGGCCATCTCTTGACTCCGCGGATACTCCACTTGTTGACTTCTCCTTGTCTTAATGCCTATGGAGTCTGTTTGTTGAGTACTCCGAAGTGTTTGGGCTCCTTGTCTGTTGACTTTTAAGTTTTGGCAAGAGCGTTGTTTTTTGGCTTTTTCTAATTCCTCGTACTTCAAGGTGGATAGGAGGCATCTTGTCAGACACTTCAAATTCGATCTCGGTGAGTGCAACGTTTCTTCTTATTTTATGCTTCCATTTGCTTTCACAGAAACTAACGAGTTGTCTTGTTCTGTGCAGGTAAATTCGTGGCTCCAATTCTTAATGAGGAGTCGGTGAGGATTGTGTTTAACGAGCTTCCCTTGATTATTGTTGAGGAGGTCATGGCCGCAGACACGTCGTGTGGAGTTTATTGTTCATGTACTTTCATGTAGGCCCTGTTGTGCCTAGTTGTCTCCGAGGGAGGCAAGTGGTGGTCGTTCCCGAAAGAAGAGTAACAATACCTAGCCCTTCGAAATAGGCTGAGTTGAAGACGACTATGCCGCTTATCGGTCGTCTCAGGAGAAGGCAGGTTGGCGACAAGGCTGGTTCTTTCTTTAAACTGATCATGTTAGAGCAGGAAGTGGCGGTTGCGGAGCAGTTCGCTAAAGAAATGGCTCCAATGGCTCCTGGGAGGCGGAGTGTGTCTGGAAACTCCTACTTATGTAGTTGTACTGATGAATGTTGATAAAGTCAATGTTGTTCCCAATGTTTTTCAGTCCGCTGAGCCTGCTACCTTGAGTAGGGATCTTCTCTCCCTCCCCCAGAGCCTGATGTTGAGCGTCAGGCTAATCTTCCTTTTGAGAGGTCTGCTGCCCTGGTATCTCCAAAAGGTTCCTTGTTGTCATTTGTTAAGGGTAATCTTCATTTTGACGCTTGTGGTACAGTTCATGCTGCAGAGGAACCTTTTGTGGAGCTTTGCAGGTCGTACTCGGACGCGCTCTATAGGTTGGGCCTCTTAAGTGAGCAGCTGAAGGGGTTGGCGGGCAAGGTGCAGTTTCATGAAGGAGATAGGTGATGGACGTTTCAAGAAGAAGAGGCTCACGATACTTAGCCCTTCGAAGTAAGCTGAGTTGGAAGCGACTATGCCACTTATCGGCCATCCTAGAAGAAGGCGGGCTGGCGACAAGGCTGGTTTTCTTCTAAACCGATCCTGTTATAAAGGAATTGGTGGTTGCGTAGCAGTCCGCTAAAGAGATTGCTCCAATGGCTCCTGGGAGGCGGAATGTCTGTCTGGAAACTTCTGCTTCTGTAGTTGTACTGATGGATGCTGACAGAGCCAACATTGTTCCTGATGATCTTCAGTCTGCTGAGCCTACTACCTTGAAAAATGAATCTTCTCTTTCTCCCCCAAAGCCTACTACTGAGCGTTGGGCTAATCTTCTTTCGTAGACGTCTGCTGAGCTGGTTCTCCCAAAGGTTCCTTGTTGTCGTTTGTTAAGGGTAATCTGCATCCTGACGCTCGTAGTACAGTTCATGCTGCGGAGGAACTTTTTGTTGAGCTTTGTAGGTCGTACTCGGACGCGCTCTATAGGTTGGGCCTCTTAAGTGAGCAACTGCAGGGATTGGCAGGCAAGGTGCATTTCATGAGTCTGAGTTGGTTGCTTTGCACTTGGAGTTTGAATTTGATCTGGCCGGCGGGCGACGTCGATTTTAAGAGGTTGAGGCTCGGGCTGCGGATGCTCTGGCGGAGCTAAACTCGCTAAAAGAGCGATTGGTGGAGGAGTCTCATGTGGTTGCGCTTTATCACAGACTATCGGAGGCGGAAGCAAGTTTAGCGGAGCCCAAGGCCCAGTGTGAAACTTCATGATCTCCTGATATCGCCCGTGGTAGGCTGGAGCTGCTTGGACTGATTGAAGATGAGAATCCCCATTTGGAGCTTGACTTTGATCGATATCGGAAGGCTGTTTTTTGAAAGATAGACGATGTAGAAATTTCCAATCTCGTGTCTCCGTCTGGCAACTCAAAACTGACTTCTGACAATGTTGTTTTATTCCCCGCAGTTCCTTCTAATGTAAGTGGGTCTTCGGTCTCCAGAGCAAGTTCTCCAAAACAATTGTACCTGCACCTTCTGTAGCTAGATTGTGTTATCGTGTTGTTTCATCAGTCTGTTGTTTGTATGCTTGATCCTGATGTTTTACGCTTCACTTTTGATGACCTATTTTGACTTTCTCATGTACTGGCCGTAGCTTCGGTCTTGATCTTTCGTTAGTAGCCGAAAGTTGCTTAGCGTTGCTCTCAAGAGTACAACAATCCTGGCAAGCGTATGTCAGGTCATACAAGTGTTGATTGTACTATCGCTTTTATTTACGTCTGTTATTTGCAAAATCCATGTAGCCGACCCCGAAAATATCGGGAATGAGCTTTGATGATGATGAATTTGCAAACGGGATGTTTGAGCAATAATGTTAGGTGATCATGGTAGCAGAAGGACCATGATCTTTGGTGAGTTGTCTTCACCAAACCACATGAGCTTTGACTAAGCTCCCACTTTCTAGGGCGTTGTCCATTTAATTCGGACTAGACTTTGATGAATAAGTTTGACGATCATTATCTGTAGTTGGACAATGATCCCTGGCAATCCGTCTTCACTAGGCTACATGAGCACTGACTAAGCTCTCACTTTCTAGGCTGTCATCGCTCGTTCTATTCGGACAAGGTTTCGAGCAATAAGTTCGGTGATCATTATCTGTAGTTGGACAATGATCCCTGGTAAGTCATCTTCACCAGGCTACATGAGCACTGACTAAGCTCCCACTTTTTAGGTCGTCACCCGTTCTATTTGGACTTGGCTTCGAGTAGTAAATACAAGTCTGACTATGGCCGTCCTAGCCCACTCAATAAGTCTGACTTGGGAATCCCGACTTATGCATATAAAGAGTGCAAGCCTGACTGTAGCCGTCCTAACTTGCGTCTAAAGAGTGCAGCTTGATTGTGGTCGTTTTGACTTGTGCGATAAGTCTGAATTTGGTCGTCCTGACTTTGGCTGAAGAGTGCAAGTCTGACTGTGGCCATTCTGACTTGCGCGAGAAGTCTAACTTTGGCCGCCCTGACTTGTGTTTGAAGAGTGCAAGTCTGACTGTGGTCGTCCTGACGCATCTGAAGAGAGCAAGTCTGACTTTGGCCGTCCTGACTTACGCGATAAGTCTGACTTTGGCCGTCTTGACTTGTGTCTGAAGAGTGCAAGTCTGACTGTGGTCGCCCTGACTTGTGCGATAAGTCTGACTTTGGCTGTTCTGACTTGTGTCTGAAGAGTGCAAGTCTGACTGTGGCCGTCCCGACTTGTGTATGAAGAGTGCAAGTCTAATTGTGGTCGTCCTGACTTGTGCGATAAGTCTGACTTTGGCCATCCTGACTTTTGTCTGAAGAGTGCAAGTTTGACTGTCGCCGTCTTGACTTGTGTCTGAGGAGTGCAAGTTTGACTGTGTTCATCATGACTTGCGCGATAAGTCTTACTTTGGCCGTCCTGATTTGTGTCTGAAAAGTGCAAGTATGACTGTGGCTGTTTTGACTTGCGCGATAGAGTGTAAGTCTAACTGCGACTGTCCTGATTTGTGCAATATTGGCCGTCCCGAATTGTGCGATAGAGTGCAAGTCTGATTGTGGTCGTCCTGACTTGTGCTGTAAGTCTGACTTTGGCCGTTCTAACTTGTGTCTAAAGAATGCAAGTCTGACTTTGGCCGTCCTGACTTGTGCTTTTTATTGTAGGTAGGAGTCGGACAGTGGAAGAATGATTGGAAGTAATGAAAGTTTGGAAAAACAAAAGTTTTTATTTGTAATACTTTTTCAGGTGTTCTACATTCCAGGGCCGCATAAGGCGTCTACTGTCCATGTCTTCCAACCAATATGTGTCTGGCCTGTTGACCTCGATCACTCTATAGGCCCCCTCCCAATTCGGGTTTAGATTGTTTGTCCCCGTTGCTTTGTACTTTGTTGAGTCTTTCTGAGTACCCAGTCTCCGACTTTGAATTCTCGTAGCTTGACTTTATTGTTGTAGTACTAAGCTATTTTTCGTTGGTAGGCGATTATTCTGGTAGAGACCTGATTTCTTCTCTCTTCGAGGAGATCTAAACTGATGCGCAAACCTTTTTCATTGTTTTTTGCTATGAATTCCTCTGTCCGAAAAGTTGGTAGTATTTAAGTTCCACCAGGACCATTGCTTCTGACCCGTATGCTAGGGCGAAATGTGTTTATCTGGTGGGTGTTCTTTTGGTGGTCCGATACACCCAAAGTATTTCGGGTAGTGCTGAGACCAATTTCCCTTTTGTCACATCAAGCTTCCTTTTGAGTGCCTCCAAGATGGTTCTATTAGTGACTTTTGCCTGGCCGTTGGCCTGCGGATGCCCAGGCAATGAGAAATCGTGGCTAATGCCGAGGTCTTTGCATAGTCTCTCGACCTTACTGCCTTCAAATTGGGTTCCGTTATCATTGACTAGTGTTCTAGGAATACCAAATCTGCAAATGATGGATGTCCATATGAATTTTTCAATTTGGTATCTTGGATAGAGGCTCAACTTCGACCCATTTAGTGAAATAATCAACTGCTACTAGGAGAAACTTTTGTTGGGTGAGGCTGAGAGCGGTCCGACGATGTCCATTCTCTACTGCGCAAACGACCATGGACTGGTCATTAGAGTCGAGGGATGAACGGGCATGTGAATATACGACACGAACCTTTGGCATTTATCGTACTTGCGGACGATGTCTTTCGCATCCTGCTGCATTTGTGGCCTGTAGTATTCCAGAGTCAGAGCCTTATAAGCCAAGGTTCTACCGCCTGGGTGATTATCGCAGATGCCGTCATGTATCTCTGTAAGGACGAGGTTTCCCTCTGAGGAGGCTAGTCATTTGAGCAAGCATTAGTGGCTGATCTTCTGTAGAGTTTGTCATTCAGGAAAGTGTACCACGTTGCCTTGTTTTTCAATTTTTTGATTTTTTGGCCGAGAATGCCCCATCTTTTTGATGTACTCAACGATGGGATTCATCCAACTTGAATTTGCTTCAATTGCGTAAAGCTCATTGACCTCTTTTTCTTCCAAACTTGATTGTTCTTGGAATTTAATAAGTCCATTAGTGGTTTCCGTAGTGGCTGAGGCTTGCTTGGCTAGTGCGTCGGCTCTTTGGTTTTCTCGCGGACATTGCAAAAGTTCAAATCTTTTGAATTGGCCTGCTGCACTAATGACCTTCTCACAATAGGCTATCATCCTGGGGTATTTATTGTTAAAATCCCGTATAACCTGGTTAACTACTAGATGTGAGTCGCTATAAGCGGTTAGCACAGTTATTTTGATTCCTTTTGCTAGCTTCATGCCGAACAAGAGGGCCTCGTACTCCGCCTCATTGTTCGAGGTTGGGAAACCAAATTGGACCGCCTTTTCCAAGACGAAGCCGTTTGGAATGTGGAATGTGATACCGGCACCGCTTCCTTTCTGTGTGGCTGACCTGTCGCAATGCAGGATTTAACCTGGTTTGTTTGGTTTTGGTTTCGAGTCATTCGACTCCTGTTCTCCACCACCAATAAACTCGGCGATGAAGTTTGCTAATGTTTGGCTTTTATGTCTGTTCTTGGAGCGTAGTTGATGTCAAACTATCCAGTTCCACCGACCATTTAACTATTATACCAGATAGTTTCGGCTTATGCAGTACTGTGCGAAGCGACTGTTTGGTCAGAACTGTGATAGAGTGGGCCTGGAAGTATGGCCAAAGCTAGTTTCTCTAGATTCGGATAGTTTGCTTATGCTTCCACGATAGTTTTGCTGGCGTAGTACACTGGCCTTTGTGCCCCCTTATCATTCCATACAAGAGTTGAACTAACGGCTTAATCCGAGACGGCTAGATACAGATAAAGCGTCTCTCCTGGGATTGGTTTTGAGAGCAGCTCGGTACTTCCCATACATGACTTTAGGTTCTTGAAGGCATGTTCGAACTCTTTGTCCCAGCTGAAGGTCTTGCTTCATTTGAGAATCTTGAAGAAAGGGAGGCACTTGTCTAATGATTTGGAGATAAACCTATTAAGTGTTACTACCCTCCCAGACAGGCTCTGAACCTACCTGATGAAGGTCGGGGATTTCATATCGAGAAGAGCTTGGATTTGCTTTGGGTTTCTTCTATTCCTCTCTGGTTCACTATGTGACCTAGGAACTTGGCCGACTCGACCCCAAACATATATTTGTAATACTTTTTCAGGTGTTCTACATGCCATGGCCACATAAGGCGTCTACTTTCCACGTCTTCCAAAAAACGAGGCTCTCAATAACGAGACATAAATACTCCTTTATTTTTTTTATCAATTTTTTTTTATAGAATAAACATAAATTTAGACTGAATTAAACAATAAACAAAGTGACATCTACTGAAGTAGACTACAACAAAAAAGAAAAAAAATGAGATGAATTGTATCAATATCCAGACTTTTTTGTGAGCCATTTTTCGTTGGTAGGCGGCTATTTTGGTAGAGGCCTAATTTCTTCTCTCTTCGAAGAAAACTAAACTAATGAGCAAAGCTTTGTCATTGTTTTTGGCTATGAATCCCTTTGTCCAAAAAGTTGGTATTTAAGTTCCACCAGGACCATCGCTTCTAACCCGTATGCTAGGGCGAAAGGTGTTTCTCCGGTGGGTGTTCCTTTGGTGGTTTGATACAACCAAAGTATTTCGGGAAGTGCTGAGACCCATTTCCCTTTTGTTGCATCAAGCTTCCTTTTTAGTGCCTCCAAGATGGTTCTATTGGTGACTTTTGCCGGGCTGTTGGCCTGGGGATGCCCAGGCGATGAGAAATGGTGGCTGATACCGAGGTCTTTGCATAGTTTCTCGACCTTGCTGCCTTCAAATTGCGTTCCGTTATCATTGACTAGTGTTCTTGGAATATCGAATCTGCAGATGATGGATGTCCATATGAATTTTTCAATTTGGTCCTGTCCTATCTTGGATAGAGGCTCAACTTCGACCCATTTAGTGAAGTAATCAACTGCTACAAGGAGAAACTTTTGTTGGTTGAGGTCGGGAGCAGTCCGAAGATGTCCATTCTCTAATGCGCAAACGACCATGGGCTGGTCATTGGAGTCAAGGGATGAGTGTGCATGTGAATATTCAGCACGAACCTCTGGCATTTATCGTACTTGCAGACGATGTCTTTCACATCCTGCTGCATTTGCGGCCAGTAGTATCCCAGAGTCAGAGCCTTTTGGGCCAGGGTTACTGCTTGGGTGATTATCGCAGATGCCGTCATGTATCTCTTTAAGGATGAGATTTTCGTCTGAGGAGGCTAGGCATCTGAGAAGGGGACCTGTGGCTGATCTTCTGTAGAGTTTGTCATTCAAGAAAGTGTACCACATTGCTTTTTTTTTTTTTTTTTTTTGATTTTTCGATCGAGAAGGCCCCATCTTTGATGTACTCAACGATGGGATTCATCCAGCTTGAATTTGCTTAAATCGCGTAAAGCTCATTGACCGATTTTCTTCCAAACTTGACTGTTCTTGGAATTCAATAAGTCCATTAGTGGATTCCACATGGTTGAGGCTTGCCTGGCCAGTGCGACGGCTCTTTGGTTGTCTCGCGGACATTGCAGAAGTTCAAATCTTCTGAATTGGCCTGCTGCACTGACCTTCTCGCAGTAGGCTATCATCCTGGGGTCTTTACTGTTAAAATCCCTTTTAACCTGGTTAACTACCAAACGTGAGTCGCTATAAGCAGTTAGCACAGTTATTTCGATTCCTTTTGCTAGCTTCATGCCAAACAAGAGGGCCTCGTACTCCGCTTCATTGTTTGAGGTTAGGAAACCAAATTGGACCGCCTTTTCCAAGACGAAGTCGTTTTGAATGTGGAGTGTGATACCGACACCGCTTCCTTTCCGTGTGGCTGACCTGTCGCAGCGCAGGATCCAACCTGGTTTGTCTTGTCTCAGTTTCGAGTCATTTGGCTCCTGTTCTCCACCACCAGTAAACTCGGCGATGAAGTTTGCTAACGTTTGGGCTTTTATGGCCGTTCTTGGAGCGTAGTTGATGTCAAACTATCCTAATTCCACCGACCATTTAACCATTCTACGAAATAGTTTCGGCTTGTACGTTACTGTGCGAGTCGGGTGTTTCATCAGAACTGTGATAGAGTGGGTTTGGAAGTAGGGCCAAAGCTAGTTTTTCTAGATTTGGATAGTTTGCTTCGGCTTCCACGATAATTTTGCTGGCGTAGTACACCAGCCTTTGTGCCTCCTTATCATTCCATACAAGAGCTGAACTAACGGCCTGATCCGAGACGACTAGATACAAATAAATCGTCTCTTCTGGGGTTGGTTTTGAGAGTAGCTCGATGACTTCCCATATACGACTTTAGGTTTTAGAAGACCTGTTCGCACTCTTCGTCCCAATTGAAGGTCTTGCTTCATCTTAGAATCTTGAAGAAAGGGAGGCACTTGTCTAATGACTTGGAGATAAACTTATTAAGTGTTACCACCCTCTCAGTCAGGCTCTGAACTTCCTTGATGGAGGTCGGGAATTTCATATTGAGAAGAGCTTGGATCTGTTTTGGATTTCTTCTATTCCTCTCTGGTTTACTATGTGATCTAGGAATTTGCCCGACTCGACTCCAAACGTGCATTTCTTCGGGTTGAGCTTCATCCGTACTTGCTGAGTTGGTCGAACGCTTCGGCAAGGTCGGATATGTGATCTGGGCTGTGGTGGCTCTTGACCAACATGTCGTCTATGTATACCTCCATGTTCCTTTCAATTTGGCTTTCGAACATTCGATTCACTAGCCGTCGGTATGTGGCGCCCACATTTTTTAGGCGAATGACATCACCTAATAGTAATATATCCCTCTTTCAATTATGAATGATGTTTTCTCTTGATCCGGGGGGTGCATCTGTATCTAATTATTTTCGGAGTAGGCGTCCATGAAACTTTAGAAGCCGTGTCCGAAAGTGGCATCTACAATTTGGTCAATGTGGGGAAGCGAAAAGTTGTCTTTCGGGCATGCTTTGTTCAAGTCGGTGTAATCTATGCAGACTCTCCACTTTTCATTTTTCTTTTTAACTAGGATGGTGTTTGCCAACCAGTCTGGGTACCGCGCCTCTTTGATCATGTCGGCATTTAGTAGCCTCTGCACTTCGTCATTTATAATATGGTTTCTCTTGGGGGCCACAGGTCTTTTCTTCTGTCTGACCGGCTTTCATGCTGGGTCTAATGTCAGTCGATGGGTGATTATGGAAGGGTTTATCCCCACCATGTCCCGCATCGTCCAAGCGAATACTTCTTGATTATGTCGCAACAGTGTTATCAGCTGTTCTACAAACTATTTGCTTAGGCAGGAGTCTATTTGGATGGCTCTGCTGTTACTAGGGTTGTCTAGATACACGGTCACAGGCTCCTTTTCAGGTTGACCGACGTTGAGTCTTCCTCTCAAGCTGACAGGGGCCTCTTCGTCTGGGTTGGGAGAATCCTTACTCAACTCTGGACCCGAGCTTTGGGGCGTGTCAGTCGTGGTCCTAATTTTTAGTTGACGGCTATCGAGCAACTTCAGTGCTGAGTAATGGTAGGCTCTGACAGCCGGTCGATTTCCTCGTATTTTGCCCACAGTTTGATTGACAGGGTACTTGACTCACTGGTGTAAAGTGGAGACCGCCGCCTCCATCTGGTAAAGCCAAGGCCTCCCTAGGATGATGTTATAGGTGGACGGTGTATCGACCACTACGAATTCCTGAAGGATAATTTTTTGGAGTCGTGGTTCTCCTGCCACTACTGTTAATTCGATCTTCCCCGTAGGGAAGTATTTCTCCTCGCTGAGCCCGAGCAGGGGATCTGTCGAGGGGCTTAGGTTTCTTCCTTCAGTTGCATGTTGTGGAATGTGTTTAGGAACAACACGTTCGTACAATTTTCAGTGTCTACTAAGGATCTCCTCACTTCCCAGTTTGCTATGAAGATCGATATCACTAGGGCGCCATTGTGCAGAGTGTGGGCGCATTGGAGATCCCTGTTGGTGAAAGTTAGGGGCAGGATCAGGCTCTAAGAGTGAATGTGTTGGATCCATTGGTCTTCGTAGGTTGAATTGGTCCGTAGTTTGCGGAGTAGCCTCTTTTGGGACCTGTTGGACCGTTCAATTTTCGAGTTTACTCCAGGAAGACGCATACTTTAGTGCAGTGCTCATTGTTTTTCCCTTTTTCCCCTCCCTAAGGACAAAGGGTTTCTTTTTGGATTCCACATTTTTTTTACGGTTATCTCCTTGTCTAGAATGATGTAATTTTGTGCTTATTTCAGCAGGTCTGCCATATTTGACGGGGGGGGGTCCAAAGTTAGGAAGTTATAAAACTTGTCGTTCCTCAAACCGTCGGTGAAGGCTGCAACGACTATTGCGTCATTACAACCATTGATGAGAGTCAAGTCGTCATTGAAGCGCATGACGTATGCCTTCAACATCTCACCCGGCTTCTGCTTCATGGATTTGAGTATCTTCATTGTCTGCAAGATTTGATGTATATGAGTTGACAGTAGATTCACCGTTGCGTCTACAGTGGCTACCGTCGGTACGGGGTCTGCAAAGATTCATCCCGTGGTTGTGGTGGAGTCGAAGCGAGCGGTACTCTGTTGCTTCGAGCGTTTACGGTTTCCGCTGCTTTTCCATTATCTACCTTGTTGTCACCATCTCGCTGATTTTTCGGAAAAGGTGGTACTACTATTATTTCTAAGGAACTCTATCGTTTCCCACGGGCGGCACCAAACTGATGTAGTCGATTCCTGCTCTCCTTGTTACTTACCTAAACCTGCACATGTAGCAAACGTGAGCCAAGGACCACCGTGTGGTGGCCGATGACACTCTGATGCTTAAGTTAAATAAGGCTTAGGAGAGACTTAAAATTGTAAACTGGGATTATACAAGAACCTCTATTTCATCGACCTTATCTCTCTTATATACTGTAAGAGTCCTTGTTCGGCTAGGCCTTTGGTGGCGTAATTTAGGAAAAGTAATCTTGTTGTGAAGATCCATTCCTAATTGGGAACTGTCCATGTGGGATAGTTTCCCTACATGATTTGTGGTCCTAGATCTGCGGGAGAGGTTTTCTTTTCTGAGTGTTGTCCATGCAAGAAAATTTTCTTGCCCGACTTATACTCTGATATATGTTTCCTAGTCGGATCCAATGTGTTGCTGGTCTGCCTGTCTTGAGTAGATGTCTCAGATATTTGCCTTAAAGGTATTATGAGTATTGGGCCTAATCGCGTGACGTGTGTGCTTACTAACTCATTGCAACTTGGACCTGACTGTCTGGATTCTTCCAATGATGGGCTTAGTATTGTTTATGCCTCGTTGGATTGAGCGTGCAATCGGGCCTACTTCATTCAGTTGATGAGATTATCATGACGTGTACGGTGCTGATCAGAGGACGGTTTGGTATATCATCAGATACCAAGTCAATTTTGTGGAAATTAACTAATGGTCCAAAGTTCAAAGCTCAAACGCATACAAATTATCGCATCAATGGTTTTGTTTTATCACCATCGTATTATGAATAACATCTCGTAACGCAAGATAGTGGTGTTACTATGAAGGCTTACATTGATTTTGTGGCAAGTGCAAAAAATAAAATTCTCATAGAAAAGTTGGTAGATTACTACGTTATAATAAGAGAAATAGTGGAGTTGGATTATATAGACTTCAAATATGTTGCGTTTTACTATGACTGGGTGGAAGTAAAGGATAGTGGTTGTAAAGTTGATTCGGACTCGAACTTGATGATGGTTAATTTGGAGAATCTCAAAAGGAAGGATAGAACAAAAATGAGCCATTCATTCTTGCATCAGAGGCAAGACAAGTGTTTTATTCTAAGGACTTGAACGATCCCAGGTAGTCTGTGGCTATACATACACCCATGAAAGTAATTAAAGGGTTGATGAAGAAAAAAATACCTGAAATCTATCAATCCCCTCTTGAAGACAAGCCCAATTTAAAAAAAAAAAAAAATTCTAGATAGTAAATATTTTAACATGGAGCAACCTAATTTTTTTGAAAGTGTCTTTTATTGGTTGTTTTTTATTACCATTACTTGAGCATATTACTTGATATATTTCAAGTTTTGTTTTGGTTCTCTTTTGTTTTAGTCCTCTTTGTATCTCTGAATCTGATTTATATCAATTAATTGAGCTTCTAAGTTTCATTTTTGTAATACCTCGTTATGTAGTCATGCATTTGTATTGTTCTTCGATGTGCGTTGGAAAACACAAATGAGATGAAGCCAAAATTTTTAGTCAATGACATTGGAAAACCAATTGGTGAAGAAGCCAACCAAATGAGGCAGCACATTGGGGAGCTGGTTGGACGTATATTCTAGTAAAGTACAATTGGAAGGCTTTCCCAAAGTGCTTTAAGGAAGATATATGGACAGTTGTAGTGGTAACATATCAATCCTCATATTTTTGTTATAAGCTTGAGCACATTCATAACTAACTTGTAGTACTTTGTTGCGAGAATAAATATGAATTTGATGTTCCACAAGAATTTGTTTGACCACAATTTGAAAAGGATATTGCGCTATTATTTCGGAGGTTTAAGTCAGGGTTGCGTTCTTCACATTTATATGACCAAATAACATTGGAAGACCAACTTATGAACGTTCCTAAAGGGATGAGAGATGAGGATTGTAAATCGTTGTAATGCATGAAGCTGATTGAAAGGTTAAAGAAAGGAGGAAAAAGAACAGGATTAGTAGATTGAAGGTGAAGTGTATGGACACTAGTGGGCGTAACTCTTCCGCTCAAGTAGAATATAAGTTGGTATGTATCAACACTACTATATTTATTTCATGATATAAAGTGTTTAAGAATGTTATTTTAATGTCGAAGCAACAACAAAAGGATCCTTCTCAGCATGTTCAACGTGTTTTCATATGGAAGGACATGCACACATACAAAGATGGGTCAGTTTTAAAGGGGGCTGAAATATGAATGGTGAGTTGAAGTTCGTTTACTGCTTTTCAATGATCTAGTTATTTTAATAATTGGTGAGTTGAATTTTGTGTTCTATTATTTTCTTATCCTGTCAATGTTATTTAACTTGTTGCAGATTTCTTGTGGGTAAAGTTTCTAAATTGTATAAGTTTGAAAGGAATAATTTTTGACAATTCTAAACTGTTGATCACACCCAACTTTTCTAAATAGTATAGCATGCTTTGGGAGGATCAGGAATGGAAGCTTTAGTGGGCCCAGAAATAGGATCCTGGGCCCAGTGGATACATGAATTTTTACATGGACCAAGTCCATGTTTTACGCTGCTCATTTATGGTTCTCACATGATGTGTTTGTTGTTGCTTTTGAGTTTTGATTATGATATGTAAGTGTGGTGTGCAAGGGTACATTGAGGTCTGCTGGTGTCTGGAATATGAGCTAGAGTGATGATTAGGTTTGGTCTTGTGCGCCAAGATTGTGACACCCCAACTTCTGATGATTACCGCACTAGTCTAGTCCATGGAGATGTGATGGTTCGTTAGTCGAGATAATTTGGATTTAGGGTGGAAGACCTTAAAATGGCTTCAAGTGCTTTGTCTGTTTAAAAGCTTAAAATTTAGATGTTCTAGGTTTAACTTGTGTTATATAAAGTGGCCTCTGTCAATTTCATGTTACTCTCTTAGGAGTCTGCACTTGGAGATGCTCTAGAACCACCGAGGACCCTAAAAATTGAATTTTGGCTTTCCAACTGGAGATGCCCTTACGGATTCATCTAAATAAAGTAGTGTTATGTTTATTTGTAGTTAACAATGTGACCTTATACTGAAACAATGCATGAGGTAAGCAAAAGCAAAGTGAGAACCAGTTGACTTGAAATTTCATTTTGAAAGTCGATAACAATGTTATGCTTTTATTGAAGAAACTTTATCTGATTGATTGAATTGTGAATGTAGGCTGCACTTCCAGTGGTGCCGACAGTGAGAGTGGTGATCGCATTCACCAAATTCGTTGAACTACAACCAATCAAACAGTTCTTCACATCCTTATCCAGCCCTAGACTTTTTACAGAAGAGCAGAAACAAAACAAACCCAAACAGCAGAACTCTTCATCATCATCTTCTATAAATACTATCCTCTTCCAAAATTGACCATTATTGATCACACCCAACTTTTCCTATATAAAAGGAAAACTCAAGGGGTTGCCTTCTTTAATTTATAAATGATCACTCTTATAGCTAGCATGTTCTAGAAATTCAGAAGCAGGTCATCATAGATTTAATAGAACCATGGAAGTTAGGTGTTGGAATTTTGTTCCTAGTATAAGCCCTTCTTGGATCTTGTCACTTGATCAATGTTAAGTTTAAGACATTTTTGATAGTTAGTCCCAGACTGGTTTTGCATCGGAGTATTAGTTTAATGATGAAAAAAAGTAGAACAAATAATACAAATTATATACTGTATGGTAATAATTAACTTATTTTTGGTTGATGCAGTTGTGATAAAATTGTTAGTATTGTGAATTTGATATAGTTATGTATCCTGCAGCTATTTGATATAATTATTTTAATAATTGGCTTATGAATGTTATAGGACGAAATCAATAAAGATCAAGAAAAGAGAAAGTTCATGACAGGGCGCGGAACAAATTTTTGAAGCCTTGGATGTTGATGTCATAGCTGCAGTATTTAGGGAGGATCGGGGAAGTGTTCGATCTGGTTCCACTGTCACAAAGAGACATCTCATGTATTCTGCTCCCACGCGTGAAAAGCTACATCGTGAGAAGTTTGAGAACACATCAAGGTCCGAGACTCGATTGGATGGTTTTCAGAATGAGTTGACCGATGTCAAACAAGCATTAAATTTGATTTTTCCAATAATACTGTTTTTGCATCCCATTTTTATTAGTGACTTAAATAAGATCCTAATGGTGTTTTTTTTTTTTGCGTATTTTAGATCTTGGTTCAAGACACTTGGAGAAGACCCAAAATATAAGTCAGAGAATGAAGGTGGATCGAATTCCTCAAGTTCGGTTGCAAACACCCCTCAGCAAGAGAACTTAGCTCTATGTAAATTGTTAGACTTTGATGGCAATGAAGTTGCGTACAGGAGAGTTATTGCTGATTCATATAGTAAAATGTGTCATTTTTGGGTGATACAAGCACATGAGACGAAGGTACTATTGGACGAGGTTATGATTGGCGAGGCTCGCTTGTATAAAGCTCCCCAAAATGAAAAAATGACAATCCATGAAATTGAAATATGCTAATATCTAGTATGGAACAAGCACCTTCTGAAATTCGATTAGGTGAGTTACTTTGATTTTCATTCTGCTTTTGTTATTCAATTGAAAATGGGTTTAGTTCAATTTTGGTTTTAGATGAAGAGGCTGAAATGGGGCTCTCTAAATTTTTTTTTCTTCATATGTTTGCATGATGATGACAATGTTGATGTTATTGTAGGGTTATCAGTTCATTGATGATCCCTGTTGTTTACTAACATGCAAGTTTCAATTTGAGGCTTTTCCATTGTTTCTCAACGATTTCTTAACTGATGAGTGAAAAAAAAGATTAGACTTTGGAGAGTGGGAGAGTAGAATTCACTATAATAATGTTAGTTTAGTGTACTTCATGCAAGTTTAAATTTTGAGGCTTTTTTTTCATTGATTTGTGAGTTTTATCATTGTTTTGTTAATTGATGAGTGAAAAAGATTGGATTTTCAAGAGTGGGGTGAGTGGAATTCACTGTAATAGTGTTCCATTTCAGATTGACAATGATTCAATTGTGTATAGGTTTTGTTAATTCAATGGTTTAGGTGGGAAAATGAGAGCATGGTATTGCATTGTTTTCGGAATCATGACCAAGTTGGATTAGAGGTCTGTATCGTTATCATCCATTGTGAGGAGATTGAAATTTGAGAGACTATTCACTCTTACAAATTATAGCATGTTTATAGCTCATTGGCATTGGCCAAGACCTATCCAGGTCTGTCTAACAAGCATGTTAGAGTGTTGAATTTAACAAAGTGAAAATTCCGAATCCATCAAATATGAAGTGTGTTAAAATTACAATTCATTACTAGGCACTGAATGATCAGTAGAAACATGATAGATGTAATTGTTTAGTGTGGATACATCACTCAAGTTGAGGCAATAGAATTGAACATTTGAAATCATTTTTCTTGTGCATCTTTATTTAATTCATTATTAGCAGAAAGGGCTTATGTATTTGGTTCGTCCTTTTTTTTTTGTTGGCTTTTTTTGTGAGTATTTTAAGAGAAGTAGACATGATAATTATTAAGATGATGTGTCGAGGTCTCGTCCCCTTCAATGTTTATGTCAATACATTTCTAAATATTAAGATTTTGTGTACCATTTTCTAGTAGTCTTATTTCCATTGTCCAAAGGTTTTATATAACATCATGTGTTGCCCAAGAAGTTAAATACTAAAACTCGTTGATTGCTCCATTTTCAATATATAACGAATTTAGTTGAAACTCTTTATATGATTTTTCTTATTGAGATGTACTAATATGGTGAATAAGGCATTGTAGGGACATGTTGGGTCAGTAATGCCATGGATGATGTCTAATATGGAATTATCGAGAGAGTTTTGAACATTTTTTTGTTTTCTTAGTTGTTAGCATACGAATGATGTACTTAATACATGTATTTTTTAAATACTCATCCAATATGATAAACGATGTTGTAATTGATTGAACTATTTTACTTTGTAATGGTTGCAAAATTATTTTAATTTGAGTATTAACATTGTATTTGAATATTTGGGTTTTATATTCTTATTGGATGTCATTAATTTGTTAATCCAGATTTATTTATTTAATTAAAAATAAATAAAATTTTACACATTGATTTTTGTGAAAGAAAAAAAAACATTGGTAAAATGAATGATATGTTGTCAAAAAAAAAAAAATCCGTGAACACATCCCACCCCAGATGCCGCCGGCAGGGTTCGAATCCTGGACCTGTTAAAGAATGGAAGTCTACCTATGTTACAAAATAGGAGAGTGTTACAGAATAAAAGTCTACCTATGTTATAAAATAGGAAAATATTACAGAATATGTTAGAAAAGTCAGAATAAAATAGAAGTCTTAGGTTTTCTATTTCTATTAAGTTATGTCAAAGTTAGCTCTATCGCTGGTGTGTCGGACTCGGTGGTGTTGGTCTCTGACACAGGTGGAACTTGCTCAGATCGTGACACAACTGTGCTGCCGTTCTCGACGAGTTCCACGACCATTCGTAAAGATGCAGAGAGAGAGAGAGTGGTTTAAGGATTTGTGAAGAAGTAACAAACAAACAGAGAAAGACAAAGATCAGGCTTTTCTCTGTTTTTTTCTTTACAAAGTCGTTATTTGTACCCCGAATTTACTTAGTACCATCACAAATACAAAAAAAAAAATCTGCCACCATGAGTGAAAAAACAAGCAGTGGTTCAAACACCACCACTTCACCATATATCTGAGGTGGCTCTTGTTTCATAGTCGCTTACTCCTACCAATTACAACATATAGAATCGAGATCTGACCATGACTTTCAAAACCCAAGTCCCAGATGAAGAAAAGGAAAGAATTTCTTCAAACTGATATAAAGCTCTAGGTTATTAGCACCCCGAGTTTTACTCAACTAAACAAAGAGCAACAACAACATCTTTATCTGGCGCACACGATAGCAGCACCCAGACAGATGTAGATCATGCGATCTTTCTCTTGTCCTCCCTGTCATAAGTTTGATCGCACATCTTATTGCACGACAGAGAAGAAAAAGAAAAATCGGAGGGAAAAGAAAGAAATTTGAAACTCTTTCACTCTGCTATTCACACCCACCATCTTTGGTCACTACCAAAATCTGTGTTGACTCGAATTGAGCAACACCAAGACTCGAATTGAGTAATGATTTCTTCATACAGGAATCATCAATACTCAGACTCGAATTGAGTCAGGATTTCTTCATACAGGAATCACCAATACCATGACTCGAATTGAGTCAGGATTTCTTCATACAAGAATAATCAAGAATCATATAGGAACAGGAATCATCCAGACTCAACAATAATGATTTCATCACCAAATAAGACTTCAAAGTTTTTTCCAAGCTGCACATTTCGTCTCCGTCTACATGTCCAGCTTGCGGGGGAGTATTAAAGAATAGAAGTCTATCTATGTTACAAAATAGGAAAGTGTTACAGAATAGAAGTCTACCTATGTTATAAAATAGGAAAATATTACAGAATTGGTTAAAAGAGTCAGAATAGAAAAGAAGTCTTAGGTTTCCTATTTCTATTAGGTTATGTCAAAGTTAGCTTTATATAAGCTTGTATTCTATTCAATGAATTAACAACAATAATATTACAATAATACAATTCTTTACATGGTATCAGAGCGCAAGGTTCTTTGGTGACCTAAAACAACCATGGGGATTCAAGCTCTTCCCCGCCTCCGATGACTATGCACTTTGATTGTAGACACAAGAAGCGAGGAAGGGAAATCACAAGTCATCGCATTGCGTAGCTTTCGCACAGCAACACACAAACACTGCATCATCAGCACCAACAAACATCGCATCATCAACGACTCCATCGAACACAACATCATCAACATCAACCCATCAGAACAATCTTTGAGCTAATAAGCAAATACCATCTTGAGAGTTTGTTAGAAGCAATTGATCCAACTGATGAAGGAATCAGCAGCCAAAGATCTCAATGAGAGTTTGATCGCAGCCAGGCAAGTAAGAGATCGCAATCAGCTAGGAAGAAGAACAAACTTTTCCACGCCTCTTTTTTCCCTAAAAACAACCAAAAAGGAGATCAACCTCCTCCTTGCAACAAGGATAAACCATCATCCTAATCCGACTTCATCATCGCCAAGAAGAGGCCGCCTTCATCATCATCAACTAAATCGAATCCATCATAAAAAAAAATCTCTAGCATCAGTGGGGTGAAAACTGAGACATCTTCAATGGATGCTTCCATAAGGACAAGCTCATCGAGGGAGGTTGACCGATCTGGCGAGCTTTCAATAAGCAATCATCAATAGAACATCAATCTCTGCTTCTTTACAATACCACAACCGGTGCAATCCAACAGAGATCATCATCATCAAACAAAGATCAACATCGATCCATCCAACAAAGATCGATCCATCCATCAAAGATCCAAGAAGAACACCATCGACAATCATCACTGATCGAACTACCTTTTAACCACCATCATCAAACCAACACCATCGAACGTCGACCAACAAGAGATCATCATCATTAGCATCAATCTGATTCAATCTATCATCAATCTAACCATCAAGAGATCCATCATAAATCAAAACGGGAACCACTAACCGATTAACGATGTCACCAGGCCACTTCTTCTCCGCAGTTAGCCACTGTCTCCGTCGCTGGTGTGTCGAACTCGGTGGTGTTGGTCTCTGACACAGGTGGAACTGGCTCAGATCCTGACACAACTGTGCTGCCGTTCTCGATGGGTTCCGCGGCCATTCGTAAAGATGCAGAGAGAGATAGTCGTTTAAGGATTTGTGAAGAAGAAAAAACAAACAAACAAAGAAAGACAAAGATCAGGCTTTTCTCTGTTTTTTCTTTACAAAGTCGTTATTTGCACCCAGGATTTACTTAGTACCACCACAAATACAAAAAACAAATCTGCGGAAATACAACAACATCTCTATCTGGTACACACAACAGCAGCACCCAGACATATGTAGATCATGAGATATTTCTCTCGTCTTCTCTGTTAAAAGTTCTACCGCACATCAAATCGCACGACAGAGAAGAAGAAGGAAACAGAGGGAAAAGAAGGAAATTTGAAACTCTTTTACTCCGCTATTCACACCCACCATCTTTGGTCACTACCAGAATCTGTGTTGACTCGAATTGAGCAACACCAAGACTCGAATGACTCATGATTTCTTCATACATAAATCATCAATACCAGGATTTCTTCATACAGGAATCATCAATACCAAGACTCGAATTGAGTCATGATTTCTTCATAATGGAATCACCCATACCAAGACTCGAATTGAGTCGGATTTCTTCATACAGGAATCATAAAGGAACAAGAATCATCCAGACTCGACAATAATGATTTCATCACCAAATAGGACTTCAAAGTTTTCTCCAAGCTACACATTTCGTTTGCGTCTACATGTCCAGCTTGCGGGGGAGTATTAAAGAATATAAGTCTACCTATGTTACAAAATAGGAAAGTGTTACAGAATAAAAGTCTACCTATGTTATAAAATAGGAAAGTATTACAGAATAGGTTAAAAGAGTCAGAATAGAATAGAAGTCTTAGGTTTCCTATTTCTATTAGGTTATGTCAAAGTTAGCTCTATATAAGCTTGTGATTTATTCAATGAATTTACAACAATAATATTACAATAATACAATTATTTATATGGTATCAGAGCGCAAGGTTCTTTGGTGACCTAAAATAACTATGGGGATTAAAGCTCTTCCCCGCCTCCGACGATTATGCACTTTGATCGTAGACACTAGAGGCGGGAAAGGGAAATCACAAGTCATCGCATTGCTAAGCTTCCACCTAGCAACACACAAACACTGCCAAACACTGCATCATCAGCACCAACAAACCCCGCATCATCAACAACCCCATCGAACGCAACGTCATCAACATCAACCCATCAGAACAATCATTGAGCCAATAAGCAAATACCAGTTTGAGAGCTTGTTAGAAGGAATTGATCTAATTGCTGAAGGAATGAACAGCCAGAGATCTCAATGAGAGTTTGATCACAGCCAGGCAAGTAAGAGATATAGTGAGCCAGGAAGAAGAACAAACTTCTTCACGCCTCTTCTTTCACCAAAAGCAACCAAAAAGGAGATCAACCTCCTCCCTGCAACAAGGATCGGCCATCATCCTAATCCGCCATCATCATCGTCAACAAGAGGCCGCTATCATCATCATCAACTAAATCGAATCCATCATAAAAAAGAATCTCTAGCATCAGTGGGGTGAAGACTGAGACATCTTCAATGGATGCTGCCATAAGGACAAGCTCATCAAGGGAGGTTGACCAATCTGGCAAGCTTTCAATAAGCAATCATCAACAGAACATCAATCTCTGATTTTTTACAATACCACAACCGGTGCAATCCAACAAAGATCATCATCATCAAACAAAGATCAACATCGATCCATCCAACAATGATCAATCCATCCATCAAAGATCTAAGAAGAACACCATCGACCATCATCACTGATCGAACCACCTTTTAACCACCATTATCAAACCAACACCAACGAACGTCGATCAACAAGAAATCATCATCATTAGCATCAATCTGATTCAATCTATCATCAATCTTACCAACAAGAAATCATCATCAAGAGATCCATCATCAATCAGAATGGGAACATCTAACCGATAAACGATGTCACCAGGCCACTTCTTCTCCGCAGTCAGCCACTGTCCTTGTCGCTAGGGTCGGACTCGGTGGTGTAGGTCTCTGACACAGGTGGAATTTGCTCAGATCATGACACAACTGTGTTGCCGTTTTCGAGGGGTTTCACGGCCATTCGTAGAGATGCAGAGAGAGAGTGTGTGGTTTAAGGATTTGTGAAGTAGAAAGAAACAAACAAACAGAGAAAGATAAAGATCAGGCATTTCTCAGTTTTTCTCTTTACAATCATTATTTGCACACCCGAATTTACTTAGTTCCACCACAAAAAAAATCTGCCACCATGAGTGACAATACAAGTCGTGGTTCTAACACCACCACTTCACCATTTACCTGTGGTGGCTCTTGTTTCACAGTCGGTTAGTCCTACCAATTACAACATATGGAATCAAGATCTGACCATGGCTTTCAAAACCGAAGTCCCAGAAGAAGAAAAGGAAAGAATTTCTTCAAACTGATATAAAGTTCTAGGTTATTAGCACCCCGAGTTTTACTCAACTCTACAAAGAGCAGCAACAACATCTCTATCTGGCGCACACAACAGCAGCACCCAGACAGATGTAGATCATGCGATTTTTCTCTCGTCCTCCCTTTCATAAGTTTGATCACACATCAGATCGCATGGCAGACAAGAAGAAGAAAAAACGGAGAGAAAAGAAAGAAGTTTGAAACTCTTTCACTCCACTATTCACACGAACCATCTTTGGTCACTACCAAAATCTGTGTTGACTCGAATTGAGCAACACCAACACTCGAATTGAGTCATGATTTCTTCATACAGAAATAATCAATACCAGGATTTCTTCATACAGGAATCATCAATACCAAAACTCGAATTGAGTCAGGATTTTTTCATATAGGAATCACCAATACCAAGACTCGAATTGAGTCAGGATTTCTTCATACAGGAATTATCAAGAATCATAAAGGAACATGAATCATCCAGACTCGACAATAATGATTTCATCACCAAATAGAACTTCAAAGTTTTCTCCAAGCTGCATATTTCGTCTCCGTCTACATGTCCAGCTTGCGGGGGAGTATTAAAGAATAGAAGTCTACCTATGTTACAAAATAGGAAAGTGTTACAGAATAGAAGTCTATCTATGTTATAAAATAGGAAAGTATTACAAAATATGTTAGAAAAGTCAGAATAGAATACAAGTCTTAGGTTTCCTATTTCTATTAGGTTATGTCAAAGTTAGCTCTATATAAGTTTGTATTCTATTCAATGAATTAACAACAATAATATTACAATAATACAATTTTTTACATGGTATCAGAGTGAAAAGTTCTTTGGTGACCTAAAACAACTATGGGGATTCAAGTTCTTCCCCGCCTCCGACGACTATGCACTTTGATCGTAGACATAAGAGGCGGGGAAAGAAAATCACAAGTCATCGCATTGCTTAGCTTCCGCACAGCAACACACAAACACTGCCAAACACTGCATCATCAGCACCAACAAACACCGCATCATCAACAACCCCATCGAACGCAACGTCATCAACATCAACATCAACCCATCCGAACAATCATTGAGTCAATAAGCAAATACTAGCTTGAAAGCTTGTTAGAAGCAATTGATCTAATTGCTAAAGGAATCAGTAGCCAGAGATCTCAATGAGAGTTTGATCGCAACAGGTAAGTAAGAGATCATAGTCAGCAAGGAAGAAGAACAAACTTCTTCACGGCTCTTCTTTCACCAAAAATAACCAAAAAGGAGATCAACCTCCTCCCTGATCAGCCATCATCCTGATCCGCCATCATCATCGCCAACAAGAGGTCGCCATCATCATCATCAACTAAATTGAATCCATCATAAAAAAAAAATGTCTAGCATCAGTGGGGTGAAGACTGAGATATCTTCAATGGATGCTTCCATAAGGAAAAGCTCATCGAGGGAAATTGACCGATCTGGCGTGCTTTCAATTAGCAATCATCAACAAAACATCAATCTCAACTTCTTTACAATACCACAACCGGTGCAATCCAACAGAAATCATCTTCATCCAACAAAGATCAACATCGATCCATCCAACAAAGATCGATCCATCCATGAAAGATCAACAAAGATCCATCCATCCATCAAAGATCCAAGAAGAACACTATCGACCATCATTACTGATCGAACCACCTTCTAATCACCATCATCAAACCAACATAATCAAACGTCTACCAACAAGAGATCATCATCATTAGCATCAATCTGATTCAATCTATCATCAATGTGACCAACAAGAGATCATCATCAAGAGATCCATCATCAATCAGCACGGGAACCACTAACCGATAAACGATGTCACCAGGCCACTTCTTCTCCGCAGTCAGCCACTGTCTCTGTCGCTGGTGTGTCGGACTCGGTGGTGATAGTGGAACTTGCTCAGATCCTAACACAGCTTTGCTGTGGTTCTCGACGGGTTTCGCGACCATTCGTAGAGATGCAGAGAGAGAGAGAGTGGCTTAAGGATTTGAAGAAGAAAAAAACAAACAAACAGAGAAAGCTAAAGATCAGGCCTTTCTCTACATTTCTCTTTACACAGTCGTTATTTGCACCCCCGGATTTACTTAGTACCACAACAAATACAAAAAAAAAATTTGCCACCATGAGCGACAATACAAGCAGTGGTTCAAACACCACCACTTCACCATATACCTGAGGTGGCTCTTGTTTCACAGTCGCTTACTCCTACCAATTACAACATATGGAATCGAGATCTGACCATGGCTTTCAAAACCCAAGTCCCAGAAGAATAATAGGAAAGAATTTCTTCAAACTGATATAAAGCTCTAGGCTATTAGCACCCCAAGTATCACTCAACTCAACAAAGAGCGGCACAACATCTCTATCTAAAGCACACGACAACAACACCCGAACAGACGTAGATCATGCGATCTTTCGCTCGTCCTCCCTGTCACAAGTTCGATCACACGGCAAAGAAGAAGAAAAAGAAACGGAATGAAAAGAAAGAAATTTGAAACTCTTTCACTCCGCTATTCAGACCCACCATCTTTGGTCACTACCAAAATCTGTGTTGACAAGAATTGAGCAACACCAAGACTTGAATTGAGTCAAGATTTCTTCATACATGAATCATCAATACCAGGATTTCTTCATACAGGAATTAGCAATACCAAGACTCGAATTGAATCATGATTTCTTCATACAGGAATCATCAATACCAGGATTTCTTCATACAAGAATCATCAATACTAAGACTCGAATTGAGTCAGGATTTCTTCGTACAGGAATTACCAATACCAAGACTCGAACTAAGTCAGAATTTCTTCATACAGGAATCATCCAGAATCATACAGAAACATGAATCATTCAGACTCGACAATAATGATTTCCTCACCAAATAGGACTTCAAAGTTTTCTCAAAGCTGCACATTTCGTCTCCGCCTACATGTCCAGCTTGCGGGGGAGTATTAAAGAATAGAAGTCTACCTATGTTACAAAATAGGAAAGTGTTACAGAATAGAAGTCTATCTATGTTATAAAATAGGAAAGTATTACAAAATACGTTAGAAAAGTCAGAATAGAATAGAAGTCTTAGGTTTCCTATTTCTATTAGGTTATGTCAAAGTTAGCACTATATAAGCTTGTATTCTATTAAATGAATTAACAACAATAATATTACAATAATACAATTCTTTACATGGTATCAGAGCGCAAGGTTCTTTGGTGACCTAAAACAACTATGGGGATTCATGTTCTTCCCCGTCTCCGACAACTATGCACTTTGATCGTAGACATTAGAGGTGGGGAAGGAAAATCACAAGTCATCGCATTGCTTAGCTTCCGCACATCAACACACAAACACTGCATCATCCGCACCAACAAACATCGCATCATCAACATGAACATCAACCCATTAGAACAATCATTGAGCTAATAAGCAAATACTAGCTTGAGAGTTTGTTAGAAGCAATTGATCTAATTGATGCAGGAATCAGCAGCCAAAGATCACAATGAGAGTTTGATCGCAGCCAGGCAAGTAAGAGATCACAGTCAGCTAGGAAGAAGAACAAACTTCTCCATGCCTCTTTTTTCACCAAAAGCAACCAAAAAGGAGATCAACCTCCTCCCTGCAACAAGGATCAACCATCATCCTAATCCTCCATCATTATCGCCAACAAGTGGCCGCCATCATCATCATCAACAACTAAATCGAATCCATCAAAAAAAAAATCTCTAGCTTCAGCGAAGTGAAGACTGGGACATCTTTAATGGATGCTTCCATAAAGACAAGCTCATCGAGGGAGGTTGACCGATCTGAAGAGCTTTCAATCAGCAATCATCAACAGAACATCAATCTCTGCTTCTTTACAATACCACAACCGGTGCAATCCAACAGAGATCATTTCGTGAACAGAGATCATCATCATCCAACAAAGATCAACATCGAACCATCCAACAAAGATCGATCCATCCATCAAAGATCCATCCATCCATCAAATATCCAAGAAGAACACCTTCGACCATCATCACTGATCGAAACACCTTCTAAGCACCATCATCAAACCAACAGCATCGAACGTTGACCAACAAGAGATCATCATCATTAGCATCAATCTGATTCAATCTATCATCAATCTGACCAACAAGAGATCATCATCAAGAGATCCATCATCAATCAGAACAGGAACCACTAACCGATAAACAATGTTACAAGGCCACTTCTTCTCCGCAGTCAGCCACTGTCTCTGTCGCTGGTGTGTCGGACTCGGTGGTGTTTGTCTCTGACACAGGTGGAAATTGCTCAGATCCTAACACAGCTGTTCTGCCGTTCTCGACGGGTTCTGCGGCCATTTGTAAAGATGCAGTGAGAGAGATAATGGTTTAAGGAAGAAGAAAGAACGAAAGAAACAAACAGAGAAAGACAAAGATTAGGCTTTTCTCTGTTTTTTATTTACAAAGTCGTTATTTGCACCCCAGATTTACTTAGTATCACCACAAATATAAAAAAAAAATCTGCCACCATGAGCGACAATACAAGCAGTGGTTCAAACACCACCACTTCACCATATACTTGAGGTGGCTCTTGTTTCACAGTCGCTTACTCCTACCAATTACAACATATGAAATCGAGATCTGACCATGGCTTTCAAAATACAAGTCCCAGAAGAAAAGGAAAGAATTTATTCAAATTGATATAAAGCTCTAGGCTATTAGCACCCAGAGTTTTACTCAACTCAACAAAGAGCGGCAACAACATCTCTATCTGACACACACGACAACAACACCCAGACATATGTAGATCATGTGATCTTTCTCTCGTCTTCCCTGTTACAAGTTCGACCGCACATCAAACCCTACGGCAGAGAAGAAGAAGAAGAAACGGAGGGAAAAGAAAGAAATTTTAAACTCTTTCTCTCCGCTATTCACACCCACCATCTTTGGTCACTACGAAAATCTTTGTTGACTCGAATTCAGCAACACCAAGACTTGAATTGAGTCATGATTTCTTCATACAGAAATCATCAATACCAGGATTTTTTCATACAGGAATCATCAATACCAAGACTCGAATTGAGTCATGATTTCTTCATACAGGAATCATCAATACCAAGACTCGAATTGAGTCAGGATTTCTTCATAATGGAATCACCAATACTGAGACTCAAATTGAGTCAGGATTTCTTCATACAAGAATCATCCAGAATTATAAAGGAACAAGAATCATCCTGACTCGACAATAATGATTTCATCACCAAATAGGACTTCAAAGTTTTCTCCAAGCTACACATTCCGTTTGCGTCTACATGTCCAGCTTGCGGGTGAGTATTAAAGAACAGAAGTCTACCTATGTTACAAAATAGGAAAGTGTTACAGAATAGAAGTCTTAGGTTTCCTATTTCTATTAGGTTATGTCAAAGTTAGCTCTATATAAGATTGTATTTTATTCAATGAATTAACAACCATAATATTACAATAATACAATTCTTTACATGGTATAAGAGCGCAAGATTCTTTGGTGACCTAAAACAACTATGGGGATTCAAGCACTTCCCCGCCTCCGACGACTATGCACTTTGATCGTAGACACAAGAGGTGGGGAAGGGAAATCACAAGTCATCACATTGCTTAGCTTTCGCACAACAACACATAAACACTTCATTATCAGCACCAACAAACACCGCATCATCGACAACCCCATCGAACGCAAAGTCATCAACATCAACCCATCAGAACAATCATTGAGCCAATAAGCAAACACCAGCTTGAAAGCTTGTTAGAAGCAATTGATCTAATTGCTAAAGGAATCAATAGCCAGAGATTTCAATGAGAGTTTGATCGCAACAAGTAAGTAAGAGATCATAGTCAGCTAGGAAGAAAAACAAACTTCTTCACGCCTTTTCTTTGACCAAAAGCAACCAAAAAGGATATCAACCTCCTCCCTACAACAACGATCATCCATCATCCTGATCCGCCATCATCATTGCCAACAAGAGGTCGCCATCATCATCATCAACTAAAATGAATCCATCATAAAAAAAATCTCTAGCATCAGTGGGGTGAAAACTGAGACATCTTCAATGGATGCTTCCATAAGGACAAGCTCATCGAGGGAAATTGACCGATCTGGCGTGCTTTCAATCAACAATCATCAACAGAACATCAATCTTTCCTTCTTTACAATACCACAACTGGTGCAATCCAACAAAGATCATCTCGTGAACAGAGATCATCTTCATCCAACAAAGATCAACATCAATCCATTCAACAAAGATCGATCCATCCATGAAAGATCAACAAAGATCCATCCATCCATTAAAGATCCAAGAAGAACACCATCGACCATCATCACTGATCGAACCACCTTCTAACCACCATTTTCAAACCAACATCATCGAACGTCTACCAACAAGATATAGTCATCATTAGCATCAATCTGATTCAATCTGTCATCAATCTAACCAACCAGAGATCATCATCAAGAGATCCATCATCAATCAGAACTGGAACCACTAACCGATAAACGATGTCACCAGGCCACTTCTTCTCCGCAGTCAGCCACTGTCTCTGTCGCTGGTGTCGGACTCGGTGGTGTTGGTCTCTGACACATGTGGAATTTGCTCAGATCCTGACACAGCTTGCTGTCGTTCTCAACGGGTTCCGCGACCATTCGTCGAGATGCAGAGAAAGAGAAAGTGGCTTAAGGATTTGTGAAGAAGAAAGAAACAAACAAACAGAGAAAGCAAAAGATCAGGCCTTTCTCTAGTTTTCTCTTTACACAGTCGTTATTTACACCCCCGGATTTACTTAGCACCACCACAAATACAATAAAAAAATATGCCACCATGAGCGACAATACAAGCAGTGGTTCAAACACCACCACTTCACCATATACCTGAGGTGGCTCTTGTATCACAGTCGCTTACACCTACCAATTACAACATGTGGAATTGAGATCTGACCATGGCTTTCAAAACCCAAGTAACAGAAGAAGAAAAGGAATGAATTTTTTCAAACTGATATAAAGCTCTAGGCTATTAGCACCCCAAGTTTCACTCAACTCAACAAAGAGCGGCACAACATCTCTATCTAAAGCACACGACAGCAACACCCAGACAAATGTAGATCATGCGATTTTTCGCTCGTCCTCCCTATCACAAGTTTGATCGCACATCAGATCGCACGGCAGAGAAGAAGAAGAAGAAGAAACGGAATGAAAATAAAGAAATTTGAAACTCTTTCATTCCGCTATTCACACCCACCATCTTTGGTCACTACCAATATCTTTGTTGACTTGAACTGAGCAACGCCAAGACTCGAATTGAGTCATGATTTCTTCATACAAGAATCATCAATACCAGGATTTCTTCATATAGGAATCATCAATACCACGACTGAATTGAGTCATGATTTCTTCATACAGGAATCATCAATACCAGGATTTCTTCCTACAGGAATCATCAATACCAAGACTCGAATTGAGTTAGGATTTCTACGTACAGGAATCACCAATACCAAGACTCAAACTGAGTCATAATTTCTTCATACAAGAATCATCCAGACTCGACAATAATGATTTCATCACCAAATAGGACTTCAAAGTTTTCTCCAAGCTGCACATTTCGTCTACGTCTACATGTCAAGCTTGCGGGGGGAGTATTAACGAATAGAAGTCTACCTATGTTACAAAATAGGAAAGTGTTACAGAATACAAGTCTACCTATCTTATAAAATAGGAAAGTATTACAGAATAGGTTAAAAGAGTCAGAATAGAATAAAACTCTTAGGTTTCCTATTTCTATTAGCTTATGTCAAAGTTAGCTTTATATAAGCTTGTATTCTATTCAATGAATTAACAACAATAATACAATTCTTTACATGGTATCAGAGCGCAAGGTTCTTTGGTTACCTAAAACAACTATGGGGATTCAAGCACTTCCCCGCCTCCGACGACTATGCACTTTGATTGTAGACACAAGAGGCGGGGAAGGGAAATCACAAGTCATCCGCACAGCAACACACAAATACTGCATCATCAGCACCAACAAACATCGTATCATCAACAACCCCATCGAACACCGCATCATCAACATCAACATCAACCCATCAAAACAATCATTGAGCCAATAAGCAAATATCAGCTTGAGAGCTTGTTAGAAGCAATTGATCTAATTGCTGAAGGAATAAGTTGCTAGAGATCTCAATGAGAGTTTGATCGCAGTCAGGCAAGTAAGTGATCACAGTCAGCCAAGAAGAAGAACAAACTTCTTCACGACTCTTCTGTAACCAAAAGCAACCAAAAAGGAGATCAATCTCCTCCCTGCAATAAGGATCAGCCATCATCATCGCCAACAAGAGGTCGCCATCATCATCATCAACTAAATCGAATCCATCATAAAAAAAAAAAATCTCTAGCATCAGTGGGGTGAAGACTGAGACATCTTCAATGGATGCTTCCATAAGGACAAGCTCATCGAGGGAGGATGACCGATCTGGCGAGCTTTCAATCAGCAATCATCAACAGAACATCAATCTCTGCTTCTTCACAATACCACAACCAGTGCAATCCAACAGAGATCATCTCGTGAACAAAGATCATCATCATCCAACAAAGATCAACATCAATCCATCCAACAAAGATTGATCCATCCATGAACGATCAACAAAGATCCATCCATCAAAGATCAAAGATCCACGAAGAACACCATCGACCATCATCACTGATCGAACCACCTTCTAACCAACATCATCGAACGTCAACAAACAAGAGATCATCTTCATTAGCATCAATCTGATTCAATCTATCATCAATCTGACCAACAAGAGATCATCATCAAGAGATCCATCATCAATCAAAACGGGAACCACTAACCAATAAACGATGTCACCAGGCCACTTCTTCTCCGCAGTCAGCCACTATCCATGTCGCTGGTGTGTCGAACTCGGTGGTGTTGGTCTCTGACACAGATGGAACTTGCTCAGATCCTGACACAGCTTGCTGTCGTTCTCGACGGGTTCCGCGGCCATTCGCAGAGATGTAGAGAGTGAGAGAGTGGTTTAAGGATTTGTGAAGAAGAAACAAACAAACAGAGAAAGATAAAGATCAGGCCTTTCTTTGTTTTTCTCTTTACACAGTCATTATTTACACCCCTGGATTTACTTAGTACCACCACAAATAAAAAATCTGCCACCATGAGGGACAATACAAACAATGGTTCAAACACCACCACTTCACCATATACTTGAGGTGGCTCTTGTTTCACAGTCGCTTACTCCTACCAATTACAACATATGGAATCGAGATCTGACCATGGCTTTCAAAACCCAAGTCCCAGAAGAAGAAAAGGAAAGAATTTCTTCAAAGTGATATAAAGCTCTAGACTATTAGCACCTCGAGTTTTACTCAACTCAACAAAAGCGGCAACAACATCTCTATCTGGCGCATACGACAGCAACACCGAGATAGATGTAGATCATGTGATCTTTCTCTCGTCCTCCCTATCACAAGTTCGATCGCACATCAGATCGCATGGCAGAGAAGAAAAAGAAGAAGAAGAAACGGAGGGAAAATAAAGAAATTTGAAGCTCTTTCACTTTGCTATTCACACCCACCATCTTTGGTCACTACCAAAATCTGTGTTGACTCGAATTGAGCAACACCAAGACTCGAATTGAGTCATGATTTCTTCATACAAGAATCATCAATACCAGGATTTCTTCATACAGAAATCATCAATACCAAGACTCGAATTGAGTCATGATTTCCTCATACAGGAATCATCAATACCAGGATGTTTTCATACAGGAATCATCAATACCAAGACTCGAATTGAGTCAGGATTCAGGAATCACCAATACCAAGACTCGAATTGAGTCAGGATTTCTTCATACAGGAATCATCCAGAATCATATAGGATCAGGAATAATCCAGACTCGACAATGATGATTTCATCACCAAATAGGACTTTAAAGTTTTCTCCAAGCTGCACATTTCATCTGCATCTACATGTCTAGCTTGCAGGGGAGTATTAAAGAATAAAAGTCTACTTGTGTTACAAAATAGGAAAGTGTTACAGAATAGAAGTCTACCTATGTTATAAAATAGGAAAGTATTACAAAATAGGTTAGAAAAAGTCTGAATATAATAGAAGTCTTAGGTTTCCTATTTCTATTAGGTTATATCAAAGTTAGCTCTATATTAGCTTGTATTATGTTCAATGAATTAACAACAATAATATTACAATATTACAATTCTTTACAGGACCTGTGATTTCATCCACCATAAGCCTACTGCTGAGCTGGTAGCCCATTGACATGTTGAATTGAATATCATAACGTGCTAAAGTGTTATTAGCAACTTGGACAACTGTTATGAAATTTGAAGGTTGTAACACGTTGAGATTTTGCTAATATTCATAATGCCTTGATTTGCAAGATTTGTGTGGTGTTATAAATATTTTTTGTGGGGTTATAAATATTTTTAAGAAAAAAATAGTTAAAGCAAACTAAAAAATAGCATGCGCATCAGGCGGGCTACCTCCCATTATCTTCTCTGTTAATGCAATCACGTTGAAATCACCGAACACCATCCACAGTATACTACAAGCATTTGCTATATCCACCAAGTCCCCCCATAATTCACGTCGTCCTGCCATTGTACATTTTGCATACACTGCAGTGATCTCATATGTCCAATTATTTTCCAAGTCGAGAACAGGGCAATGCATGAGCTAATTCGTAATCTTAATTACGGTAATATCCAGTTCTAAACCCCAAAAATCCACAGTTACCCTCCTGGAATTTCATTATAAGCAGATTGCAACAAATGAATTTTCCCCAGGGTCAACAAACGAGTCTTGTGATCAGAAACTAGCTTTTTTTTTTTTAATTTGACAAATAGTTGTTTTATTTCCGACACCCCAGGCGTTTCAGAATAAATTGTTTTTCGACCTCATTTTGAATGGTACCTAATTGGAATGTCTTCTTTCTTCTTCTTCTTTTTACCCTTCCATAAGGAAACCACTTCTAGATCAGTACGAAACCCACAGTTTTCGTCCCTCATTTGCATTCATCTCAGCGATACTGACATCTTTCTTTCCGCTATGATGGCATGCATCTACAATGTTTGCACATTCATCTTGGTGAGTCTCCGTTTCTTCTCCTACATCGTCCATACTTGCATGAATTCCTAACAATGCCTACTCACAAATTACATCAACAATTGTAATTTTAGATTCCACTTCATTTATTTGATTTTCGCCCTATTCCATAGACTTCAACGAATCTTCAAAAGGGACGATGTTCGCTTTACCGCAGCCACAATGGATGTGTTAAAGACTGAATTTTCTACCATTAACATCGCCTTCTCCGTAGTACTCGCCATGTACATTGCACCCAACAACATGATTTTGTCCAATTCTTTGCAATCAACTCCTTTTCCATGACCAGATTCGATCTTCTCTACCTGCGAAACAGTCTGTAAAACGTCTGCCTTGGTCTCCTTAGTAGGAGGCAAGGGTTCATCGACCCGCTGTGTCGACTCAATATTTTCTTGTTGCAACACTGACTGAGCAAAAACAGCCTTCGTGTCCTTCTCAAGGTGCAAAACAACACCCCTGTTGTTCCAAGACCATGTCTTCCTATGTACCCAACTCCTCCAAAGCAACAAATTGATTAGTTACTCGAACCTTACTGTTAGACTCAATATCCACCTTACCGCCCTGATTAACCTCTTTTAAACCATCCATTGACTTCCCCTCTTCTGGCGAAGTAATCTCAACCCCCTGCGAGTTTTTAGCACCGCTAGACCTTTTTGAATTACTGAGGTTCCTCTTTCTTTTTGTATCCACGTTTCTGCGATTGGCTTTTTAGCCTTTTTCACTTCTGATCTTCTCCTGCAATTTATAAAGATATGCCCAATTAAAAGACAGTATTCACAATATTTAAATCCTGGAAATACTAGTTTTTGCCGGTATCCTTTGTTTCCATTGGGTCGATCCAAATCTTCCGGGGAAGAGGGATTAAAAGATTCATCTCAACACGCATCCTCGCACAATTTGGTCTCATACAACCTCTTGTACTATCATCAATTCTAAAAAAAAAAGTGCCAAAAAAGTCTTTCAATAGTTTTAGGATCATTGGTGAAAAAATGCATAAGTAGATCCGTTAACTCTACTCATAAAAAGGCTTTTAGTGGGTCTGATTTCATATTGAAATCTTGATGCCAGCGGAAAGCTTTAAAACTATACCCCCAAATTAAATATAAATCTCTCGAATTAACTTTTTTGACATTCGTTTCTGATCGAAACCGGACAATAACATGTCTCGGATCTAACAATCCCATCATAAACTCCCATGCTATCCCCATGTTCTATGAACGGAATCACGAATTACCTCCAGAGAGGGTATATAACTAGAGAAGTTCAACACAATGACGAACTTCTCCATATATGAATCTCCTATAGTACCATTAAAAATGTAAGTGAAACAACCAGACTCTCTTATTTCGAACCTTGTTCTTTCCGTCGGGGCTTCATCAAGAAACCAACTTTTGATCATCCCTAAAGCTTGTGCAAAAGAGATGGGTGGTGTAGATCCTTCCGCAAAGTTCCCTCCATGCCCTGCCAAGGTATCGTCTCCATTATCGACTAGACAGGCCGCCATGAAGAACTAAATGTCAACCTAAAATCAATGCCCCAAATCTCATGTTCAGCCAATCCAACAAGTTGATCCCTCGAACCTAATTAGTTGGATACAAAACCCTCATTTTATATTAAATAAATCAAGGAACATATTATTGTTTAGGTATTCCGTACAGTAATAGTCAGGTATGCAATCATTCTATTAACACATCACACAATTCAATAATCAGCCAACCCTATAAATAAATCAAACTGAAGGGTTTATTGGGATTACCATATTATGACCAATCAAAGTGTTATTTTCCTATTTTGTTTCAATCTCAACAACAAAATGTGAAGAATTCACAAAACCAAAACTGTAAGTCACATAAAGTTCCAAACTTTCCATCAATTCAAGTTCAAAATCACATATTTACATTCAAATGACTTTGTGAATGAATCATGCAATAAACCCTAGGTAGCAATGAAGAAATAAATAAAACCCAAACTTTATTTGGTGGATTTGATGGAAAAAAAAACATACCTTGATCTTCACAGAATCTGTAAACCCCAAACCTTGAAAACCCTACTCAGCTCCACTTCTGTGATTTCAAAACCCTAGATGTGTACGATTTGTTTTCGAATCTCATCATTGAAACCCAATCAAGAGTAGAATCGAGTGAGAGATATGGCTCGAGTAAGAGATCTCTTACAGAGAAGAATCAAGTAAGAGAGATGGCGAGTGACAGGTTGCAGAAAAGAATCGAGTGACTCGTGTGAGACAGATGAGGTCGAGATGAGGAAGAAAAAAGGCATTGAAAACATTTTAAAGGGAGACCTTAAGTAAAGAAGTGGGAAAACCAGGCATGTGCGAGACTGTTTTTCACTTACCCTAAGTAAGTTTCAAAATGGGATTTTTTAGGTAAAGTTTTATTTTTCCATGGAAAACATAAAATCAAACACACCCATAGTTATCATGGGATGAAAACTTTTCCCATTTGCTATCTCATCTCCACTATATTTTAGGTTTTCCATGGAAAAAAAATCAAATGCTCCCTAAATTGAAATGGGAAGTTTGGGTGGGGTTCAGGGTCGTCAATGGTGGGTGATGGTGGCTCAACGGAGGATGTGGGAGTGGTGATGACTGGTGGTTCACTTAAAAGGGAAAAAATAGGGGTAAAAAAAATGAAGTCATAGAAGTTGAGGTGATGGAAAGACATTATTAAAAAAAAATGTTAAAACATGATTTTGTATGTAATCCAGTAAAATTGTGAAACATAAGTTGTGCCTGGACTTCATCCACAAAACTTTGGTAAATAAGGCGTTGGATGGAGTTCTTTGTTTAAATTTAACCTTTCGTAAATCCTTTCACTTCTTTTGTGTTTCTTTAGCCTTTTCCATTTTCCCTTTTAAGGAATAGAAAACTTATAAATAAGTAAAACCTTGTCCGAACTAATGAAGACAACATTTGTTGTTTTACTCTTCTCCAAATTATGAACTTATGAAACCTGTAATTTTCATCTTTTATTATAATGTACCCATGTTTCCCATATTATTCTTCTTATAAATGCCTAAATTTTGTGCTAGAAGTGTAGTTGTTGGTTTAATGGCGTTGCCACATCTTTAGTTGTTGAATAAGTCTTTTTATGAAGTTATTGAATAAGTCTTGAAATGGGAAGAGCTTACAAATCGTGTCTTACTACCATTTGGACCATCTGTCTTTGATGATCTGGTTGGTTTTCTTTACCATACTTAAACAACTAGGTAAGTCAATAGAACTAGTGAACGTCCTGCGTAGGAGGAAGGTAAACATAGTTTGTCTCCAAGAGACAAAGTAGAAGGGGAACAAGGCTAAAAATTTAGGAGGAGGGTTCAAATTTTCTATTCTGGAAAAGATGGAACTAGGAATGGGGCGGGAATAATGGTAGATAAAGTTTTAAGGATGCGGTAGTCGACATTAGGAGGTTTGGGGATAGAATTATAAGTATTAAATTAGCTTTAGAACTAGAGTAGTGCATGTTATTAGCACGTATGTGCCTCAAGTGAGTTTAGACGAGGAGACTAAGAAGGGTTTATGGGACTCTTTAGAGAAGTTAGTTAATGGAATCCCCTATTTCAATAGGGTTTTCCTAGGTGGGAATTTGAATGGCCATGTCGATAAGGATAGAGTTGGGTATGAGAGGGTTCATGAAGGTCGAGGCTTTGGGGATCAAAATACTACAGGGATTATATTCTAGATTTTGTTTTAGCTAAGGATTTTGGGATCGTAAATACTTTTTATAAAAAAAGGGAAGATCACTTAGGGACCTTTGCGAGTGGGTGTAATGGAAGTCAAATTGATTATTTCTTGTTAAGAGGCACGATCTAGGTACATGTAAAAATTGTAATGTTATACTAGGGGAGTGTCTGACAAACAAACATAGGCTATTAGTCCTCGATTGAAAATTAAGTGGTAGACCTACAAGGAGATGTGTGCTAGAAATTTAGAAAGAAGTTTTTGGGTGACCAGTCACTTACAGAGGGTTGGGAGAATCTAGAACCAAAGGATATGATTAGTAGCACATTTTTTTTTTAGCATTTGGCGAACCAAATAAGAAGATGGGCGAAAGAAAAGTTAGGAGAGGCAAAAGGAGGAGGTGGATATGATAAGGAGACATGGCAGTGGAACGCTGATGTGAACAAGCCATTACGGTAAAGAAAAAATGTTTTAAGGAGTGGCAAAGAGATAGATGCCTAGAGCTTATGAGCTCTATAAGCAAGCTAAGAGGTTGAGTAGTAAAGCAGTAGGGGATTATGATCTAGGAACAAAGGAAGGGGAACATGATATCTTCAAGATAGTTAAAGCGAGAAAAACTAAGGATTTGAGTCATGTTAAGTGTGTTAAGCATGAGATGGAAGAGTTTTAATGCAGGCCAAAGCTATTTTAGATAGATGGAGAGATTACTTTTGGAACCTACTTAATGGGACACATGTAGGGGAGTTAAACTTGGAAGGGTATGCTTCACAGAGAGGCAATGTGTGTTTTTATCATAGAGTTAGTGCCAAATAAGTAAGAAAAACTTTGAAAAGAATGAAGACAATGAAGGCATTTGGACTGGATGATATACCAATTGAAGCGTGGAAATGTATGAAGGGGCTATAGCAGGTGTTCGCTCCGTAGGCGTCCAATGAATTTCCAGTATCAGTAGGACTACATCAAGGGTTGGCTTTAAGTACATACCTCTTTGGTTATCGATGAGTTGGCGATACATCTTCAAGAAGATGTACCTTGGTGCATGTTGTATGCAAATGATATTGTCTTAATTGCTGAGACTAGTGAAGGTTTAGGTTGGAAATTAGATAGGTGGCAGGAGGCAGTAGAGAATAAGAATTTTACAATTAGTCGTTTGAAGACAAAATATCTAGTGTGCAACTTTGGTTGTGAATCACGAGGGAGGAGTAATTCAATTGAGATCAAAGGCATGAGCGTGAGGCTTTTCGACATCTAGGATCTATAATTCAAAAGAATGGAGCTAGGATTAAAGTTGGTTGGACAAAATGGAGAATGACGTCAGGAGTATTATGCAATATAAGGATGCCTTCAAGGTTAAAAGGGAAGTGCTATAAGACAATTGTTCGACTAGTCATGCTCTACGGTTTAGAATGTTGGGCTATTACAGGACAACATACGCATATAATGCGGTAGCAAAAATGCGTATGTTAAAATGGATGTGTAGTAAAACCCCTAAAAATAAAATTAAGAATGGAAGAATTAAAAATAAAATTAAGAATGGAAGAATTGGGAGATACTTAGGTGTAGCTCCCACAGAGAACAAAATTAATCCAAGGTGTTTAATGTGGTTTGGTCATGTGCGAGGAGACAAAGCACGAGTTCAATTAGAAAATGTCTAGATTGAGAAGTTAGTGGAAGGTGTTGACGGAGGGGACGACCATTGAAAACTTGGATGAAGGCAGTGAAGGAAGACATCATCGAGCTTGGATTAGGCGAGGATATGTGGAAAGACTGCATTGCTTGGAGAACTAAACTACATATAGCCGACCCCAAGAGTATCGAAAATGGGCATTGATGATGATGATGAAACAACTAGGTTTTGTCTCGGAGTACCAAAATGGGAAGAGCTTACAAATGGTGTCTTACAACCATTTGGACCATCTGTTTGTAATGATCCGATTGGTTTTCTTTACCAAACTTAATCAACTAGGTTTTGTCACGAAGCACCAAAATGAGTTTGAACAATTGTCAAATCGTATAAATGGATTCTCCAAAGAATTTTAGGTAAGTTGTTTAATCAAATAACCAGAGATTTGCAGGTTTAAACCTCGATACCTCCTAACTATCATCAGATTATCTCCTCTACAAGAAAAACAATTGATGTCAACCAACTAGCTACCACTTGTATCACCCTTTACCTATTCTAAGTCCTTCCTCAACATCAGCACCAACACCAAACCACATTATTGACCTCCATCGCTAGCTCCACCTCAAGCACCTTCCCCTCATCAGCCTTAACTCCAACCAAGTCTCTTGAGACCACCCCCACAATTCTTACCACCAGTACAATTTGTTTCAGATTTTGTTATGAAAGACCTAGAGGATTGTCTTAACATTGTGATGGAAGATATTTATTTGGCTACACATACAAAAATCAAATAAGTTACCTATTAAAAGGTGTCGGCATAATGATGAGCAAGAACAACATTCTGATGATTACACGCATAGTGATTGATACTAACACCTTCCCCAAAAATCTCCTTGCATGCAAGTGTTGGTACTAACACCGTACAGACAATGCGATTGATTTTTTGTGTTAATAGACTCCGGTAGCATCCACAATTTTATGTATCCCCAAGTCGTTGCTTGTTTGTGCATTCCAAAGGCAGGTCGATTTCAAGTAATGGTGATTAATGGGACATGTTTCAAGAGTAAAGAAGAGTGTATTGGTGTTTGGATGACAATTCATTGAGTTCACATTCTACTAATTTTTTCATCCTTCCTTGGAGGCGCTAGGGTGGGGGTTTCATGTTCTAGGAGCTTAATGGTTGTGAATCATCAGTGCCTTCACGTGGGATTTTGATGCAATAGTTATGTTTTTTTAATCTTAATGGTGTTGAACTAATGAAAATTTTGGAAAGTCAAGTGCAACTTGTAATAGTTGGACAATGCTTTGACTTTTTTTAGCTTGATTATCTATAGTCACAAAAAAACACATTTTTTTAAGTCAAATTAAAGTTACGCATTTGATTTAGCTCGAAATTTTTGTCGCCTAAAACTCCAAGCAAATCAATACGTTTTTTTTTTCAGATTTTTTTCCCATCTTATCAATTTACCTGAAAATTCTAAACAAAATACAAGTGAAGAGGTTCGTAGGAGTTATCTCCCTACTCAGCATGTTCTAAGGATAACAAGCTCAAATTTTAAAAACACTTTTAGAGGACGAAAAAGTGGTGGAAAGAAGGGAATGGTAAAATTTTAAAAAGAAGATTTGGAGAAAGAAATATTATTATGATTTTTTGCTTTTTAAAATATTTAATAGAAAATTTATGATGAAAATTCGTAAACAAATTTAACCAATTAAAAGAAGGGGAATTAGACATACCTCCCCCCCTCCCCTGTTTATAATGCTTAAATAGGGAAAACCCCTCAAAGATCGAATATTAGACTTACCCCCTAAACTGGCCCTTTTTGGTATAGTCATATATTTTGACAAAAAGGCCCATCACGTATGAGCACACTTTTACTCCAAAATTTCACCAATTTGCACTTATATTAAGTACACATCTCGAAGCACAATAAAGGCCCCAAATTTTTTAATACACCTTGATAAAAATACAAATCTTGAGGAAGAATTAGGTGTGCATATCAAAAGGAAACAAAAACAGAAAAACCACCTTCTTCTCCGTTGAACACCCATATTCCTCGACTCAACCTGCAACACCACCCTGCCTGCAAAACTTCATCATCTCCCTCCAACCCACCAACTTCTTTGTTACTGATCGACACAGCCTTGCCCCCATCCCCTCCCTCATCTTCTTATTTGTTATCATCAACACAACCCATTAAACTTGTGTTGGGCCTCACTAATTTCCCAACAACCATCCAAATCATTCCCTAACCTTCTTCTTTCTCAACTTCTGTATCTCTCAATTTCACTGAAAACCAACATAAAAAAAACAAAATGGACTCCATGTCTCTAAAACCCTCTCTTATCTTTTTCTTCCTCGTTTTACCCTCTTTTATCCCTCCACCACCACCTCGGTAGAGTCAGACTCAGATCACGAAGATCCTAACCCTACAATCCCAGTCCGGATCAGGTGTAATCCACCTTGACGACTGATCCCTGAAATGATTCTTGACTTCCACCAAATCTCCCATATCCTACTCTCCCCTCATCTTATTCGATGCCACACAACTCCATGATAAGCAAGAGCTCCGCTTAAAATTCAATTTCATCGCCCACGTCTTCCTCACCAACAACATAAGGGTTTTAGGAGAAGGGTTGGTGTTTCCACCAGCAATGGTGGCAGAACCAGAAGATGAACTAGAACTACTACTGCTAGTTAAAAAGGGGGGTTGGAACACCACGAGAATCACTAGAGCTCAATGGAGAAATAAGGGAACCACCAGCACCATGAGCCAAAAAGAGATCTTCTCTGGTGTCTGGCTTGTTTCTGGTGGTGGCCATCAAAGAAAGCAAAATGATTGGATTTTTCTCTCTGGGATTTTGGTTTTCTTTCTGAATTTCAGCAATATACGTCTCTAAACGAAAAAGATGATCAAAAACAGAACACAAGCAATTCTTCTAGGTATCGAGGGAGTGACGATGCTCCCTCGCACGTGAGTTTTTGGGCTCCAAAAGTGAAAAAAATTCCCAATTTTTTGGCTCCAAAGCAAACCCAAGATGTAAATGAAACTCTTTCTCTTCTCTTCTCTTCTCTTTCTCTTCTCTTCTCCTTCGATTGCCCTATCAGAATTGTTCTCTCCAAATCAAACTCTTTATCTTTTCCCTCGACCCCTAGCAAAGCTCCCTCGACTCCTTTCTCAATCTCTCCCACAAACCCTAGATCTAGCAAAGCTTCTTCTTCTCTCCCCATAAACGATATCTGGAGCATTATCTGGAGCAAACTCCTCCCCAATTGTAAGCCTTCAGTTTTATGTTCATCTTCAAGAACCAAAACATCCAAAACCAGCCTTGTCTATTTCACTACTAAGGCACAGCAAAGATGACTTCAGCAACTGGTAAAGCTTGTTGGGTGGTGGCAGCAAGTGTTGGAGTTGTCGAGGCTTTGAAAGATCAAGGTATCTGCAGATGGAACTATGTATTCAGATCTCTCAACCAACATGCCAAAACCAATCTCAGATCTTATTTGCAAGCCAAGAGACTGTCATCTTACACTCCCTCTGCTTCAGCAATTGTGAAGAGATTGAATGAAGAAAATGTGAAAAATTCAGAGGAGTCTTTGAAGAAAGCCATGTACATGAATTGCTGGGGACCCAATTAAATCCATTCAAGTCCCAGGTGATTATAGAACAGCTAGAGATTTTGACTGGGTCCAATGACTTTGTGGAGCAAGGACTGAATTTTTTAGTTATCTTTGCAGCTTTTGTAAGGGTCTTTGATTCACAAAAGAGAGAGAGATGTGCCTATGGATGCCCATCTGTCCAGAATTGTAATTAATCATATACTCAAGTTTTTAGAAACATTCAGAATTGTTATCTCCTTGTTTGATGAGTCAGTCATTTTCCATTGCACTTGTTCCTTGCATTGAAATAAAGGTCTTCTGTTTATAAAATGAAAATGTCCACAAAAATATAAATCCGGGATTAGGGAATATTATGCAGCATAGGAAAAGGTTATGCATAGATAGAAAGTGTGTGAACTAGCTGATTAATTTGAAATTTGGAATACATTCTATTAATAAGGTGATAAAATGTATTGCTAGTATTATGCAGGGAATGAATATGAATTGATCAGAGCACACTGGATAGTAAATTGTGGTTTGAGATGCCTTATAAGATGTTTAATTCTTCTCACACAAGTGCCTTGTCAAGCCTCTTAAGAGCCAATCTCTCATCTCTATTCATGATATAGATTTGCTACTGATGTCAAGTGAACAAGTTTCACTGATATGGTAACCCGACTTGTTGACTTACTTTCTTTGTGTTCTTTACTTCTTTTGGTTGTGATGAGGCATGCATATACAAAACCAAGTGGAAACAAATTATGTTGTAGTCATGTAACACTAAAGCTTTGGCTTAGCAATTCATTAAACAATGACCTCAAATCTGTCAGAGTGTGAAATGATCAGTCCGATACAAAGTTAAGGTGTTGTAATTTGATTTGTTAGTCTGTTGCTGATTACTGGACCAAAGAAATCACTTGTAGAATACCAGTATACCACCAAAGTATGCAAGGGATCCAAATTTTCCAGTACACAAAGGTTATGCCACAATAGTAATTGCTGATTTCATTAGATCATCAAAAGTTTTGTATATACAATCAAATGTTATAGTCAATTAGGACCCCAACAACTCAAATACGTAGAACTTTTCTCAAAGACTCCTCAGATTGCTTCATCTTCTCTTGACTCAATTTCTTCCCAATTGCAGAAGTAGAGGCTGAAGTAGACACTCTTTTAGCTTGTAAATAAGAACTGAGGTTGGTCTTTGCATGTTGGTTGCTGATCTGAGCACATAATTCCATCTGCAAATACCTTGATCTTTCAATGCCTCCACAACTCCAACACTTGCTGCCACCACCCAACATGCTTTGCCTGCTGAACTCATCTTTGCTATGTTTTAGTTAATATGTAAGAAAAAAGGATGGGTTTGTTCTGTGTTTTGGATCTTGGTAAAAAGATATTGGTGTTTGATGTGTTGACCAAATGTGATGTGTTGATCTTGAACAGGATTTCTTCGATTCAGAGAGAAACAGATAAGAGAACTTTAGCAAAATTCAGTCCTTGTTCCACAAAGTCATTGGACCCAGTCGAGATCTCTAGATGTTCTATAATCACCTGGGACTTGAATGGATTTAATTGGGTCCCCAGCAATTCATGTACATGGCTTTCTTCAAAGACTCCTCTGAATTTTTTACATTTTTTTCATTCAATCTCTTCACAATTGCTGAAGCAGAGGGAGTGTAAGATGACAGTCTCTTGGCTTGCAAATAAGATCTGAGATTGGTTTTGGCATGTTGGTTGAGAGATCTGAATACATAGTTCCATCTGCAGATACCTTGATCTTTCAAAGCCTCGACAACTCCAACACTTGCTGCCACCACCCAACAAGCTTTACCAGTTGCTGAAGTCATCTTTGCTGTGCCTTAGTAGTGAAATAGACAAGGCTGGTTTTGGATGTTTTGGTTCTTGAAGATGAATATAAAACTGAAGGCTTACAATTGGGGAGGAGTTTGCTCCAGATATCGTTTATGGGGAGAGAAGAAGAAGCTTTGCTAGATCTAGGGTTTGTGGGAGAGATTGAGAAAGGAGTCGAGAGAGCTTTGCTAGGGGTCGAGGGAGAAGAGAAAGAGTTTGATTTGGAGAGAACAATTCTGATAGGGCAATCGAGGGAGAAGATAAGAGAAAGAGTTTCATTTATATCTAGGGTTTGCTTTGGAGCAAAAAAATTGGGGATTTTTTCACTTTTGGAGCAAAAAAACTCACGTGCGAGGGAGCATCCTCGCTCCCTCCCTCGTTCCCTCCCTCGATACCTAGAAGAGGAAAGAAAAAGAGGAAAAGTTGTATATGGTGATTGATTGATTGATTGAATGGAAAATGAAAAAGGAAAAATTGGTGAAGTTGCACGCAGGGTGGTGTTGCAGGTTGAGTTGTAGAAAATGGGCGTTTGTTAGAGTAGAAGGTAGGTTTTTTGCTTTTGTTTCCTTTTAATCTGCATCACTAATTCTTCCATGCGATTTGTATTTCTATCAAGGCATATCCAATTTTGGGTGGCATTTATCGTGCCTCAAAATGTGTACTTACGTATAAGTGTATATTGGTAAAATTTTGAAGCAGAAGTGTGCTCATCACATGATAGGCATTTTAGTAAAAAAAATATGACCATACCAAAAAAGGCCAGTCTAGGGGTAAGTCTAATTTTTTATCTTTGAGCGGGTTTTCCTAATAGGCATTATGAATGGGAGGTGGTATGTCCAATTTCCCTTTAAATGTCTAAAGGATTGGAGAATTCACATCTTAGCTTTGTTTTTGATTAATTTTTAACACATTTTTAAATAAATTTCTTTGAACACGTGTATAAATTTGTTCAAAACTCTTTTCAATATTAATGCTCAAAAACTGTTTTCTGTGATAGAATTTCACTTACCCCTTTCTACGATAAAAAAAATCTTTGACCATCATTAGTTCACCCCTCTTTCGGATGGTCATTTTAAATTAATGATTATAATTAGCTAAGAATTGCATAGCTATGAAAAATAAATATATGCTTGATTCCAAATCTTTATCTTCATTTCGCATAGTTCGTCGTTCTCTATCTTTCAATGTGACAACTTTGATTCATTGGTTGAATGTAGGATTAATAAAAATTATGCAAATTTTATTTTTTATTTTTTATTTTTTTTATTTTTTTATTTTTTAGTTTTCAAAAAACTTTCTACATCATTCAAATAAGTTTCATCTCCTTTCCTTGAGAGGGAGGTTTAGCATACCATTGTTATTGTGTTGAATTAATCTGAGTAATTTCGAAAACTAGGAATGGAGGGAAGGAAGTAAAGTAATTAAATTGAGAAAAAAATAAAGACAAATAAATTTAAGACCTTACCTTTTATTGCATTAAAAAAAACTCATGTAACCTTGACTTGATAAAATAAAACTCCAATAGTTGGAGATCCAAGTTATGCTAGAGATATGTGAGATGAAAGATGTCTCCAAGATTTTGAAGGCTTTTTATAATGTACTCCTCCAAAGCTAGAAATGGGAAAATCTAAGAAAACCCTTGATTATACTCTAAATCATATCATATAAAATCATAGGAGTCATAATTAGGGAGAGATAGATCAAAAGAGTCATAATTGGAGGTCGATACATCTACACATGTCTGCATTATGAGACACAACTCAAGCAATGGAATATGCTTTAATTTATAATTTATTTGCTTTGGAATATGCTTTGAGTTGATGCTTTATTGATTGAATGTTTCAAACTTGACATTTTTATCTTGAAAGTTGACGTATGCTCCATTAAAATCACCACCAATTTGAATCAAATCATGATTTCAATGGAAATTAAACTTTTGATCCACATGTGACATGAATATAACCAAATGTCTCGAATTTTGTATTTTTTTTTATTGATTTATTGCAAAAGCATGAGAATAATCAAATTAAACTAAAATTCATTATCTTTAAATATTTATAGGGAATAATACGAGACTAATTGGGGTGAAAATTTAATGGTTTTTTGTGAAAATTAGAACACACCAAATCACTAGTTCTAGAATTACCTAATTCACTAAATGGTTTTTTTGTGTCTATTAGAACACACCAAATCACTAGTTCTAGAATTGCTAATTCACTAAAACTTTTACCATTGAGTGTGATGCATGTGTTGTTGGAATTGAAGGTTGGCAAAAACCCTCAGACTACAAAATTGAGTATAAAAATGGGTTGCTAGTCACGTGGCTGATGGTTTGTCTCGACGCTCCGAGTTTAAATGTTCAACTATAACTTTGGCCCAACTTGATTGGTGAGGTGAAATACAAAAAGAAGTTCAAAATAATAAATTTTTATCAAAGATACATGAGATTGTTGAAAATGTATTTGTGAATTATGTCAAAACAGTGTAAAAATGTACGGTGGAATTATAAATTGTATATCAAGTATTGGGATTAAGTCTATGTCTTTATAAATATCATTTAAATATTATCCTACTCTTGATGACCATTGTCAAAGGATTAGAAGATTGAAGTCAATTAATGAAGACAAGTCACAGCTATGAAAACAAAAACAAGCCAACAAGAAGAAATCAAAACAAGTCAGGTCAACAAATTAAAAAATGAAATTCTCTAAAAATTACTCAAGACTTGAAATTCATATTCAAAATTTGAATTTAGAGATATATCTCATGATGATGGAATATTCTCTTATGAGACATGTCTATGTGCTTAATAGACAAGTCCATGTACTTGTCAAAGTACCTTGCTTTCGTGACTAAGCAATGTCTTTTGTTTGAAAAAAGAAATATGGGCTAAGCAAAGTCGATTTCACCCCATGATGGGTAATTTTAGTAGGCGACTTTTCTGATAAAGCAAGGAGCCAATTTGATTCTAGCCGTTCTTAAAAGCAGATAATGATGCAAACAAAGTTGACTTCACCCTTTTCAATTGAGCCTTAAATGGGGCTCAAGAGCATTTACTTGGATCCATCTCTCATGTTTTCAAATTCTTTAAGTCGTCATTCTATCCCTTTTTGGCCTTCCCTTTGAAAGACCCATTCATCCAATCAACACTCTTATCCCTTGTGAGAGATCTATGGTTTTTAGAAGAAAAAAAATTATTCCACTCTTCATGAGCAATTTGGTTATCTAAAAGCAACTTTCTATTGGTATACGCCTCATTTGAAGAGTTGTTGAGCCTTCAACCACTTCATCTCATCCTTGACTTAAGCTTCCATCTTCCATTGAGTAAGGAAGTGAATGTAAAAGAGATTTTAAAGCTATTTATCTGAAAAACGAGTGTCACTTGAAGAGAAAAACCCTTAGATTGTTAGTTGCTTGCCTAAACTACTTGACATTCACATAATTATTATATAAATATCTACTAATTTGTATTTGTTTGTATTTCAAATATCGTATTTTATTCTAATTGTTTCATTTTTATGTTTTTGCAAGAATAGGAGCTTAAACGATGAAATCGCATTAGCGCGATGAGTTTCGAAGAACTAGTCCGAAGTGGTGCGGACGGTGAAATTGATGATAGAGCCCAAGCCGAAAATTGACCTGAAAACCCAAACCCCCCCTTTTCTTAACCAAAACCCAAACCCAACCAAACCAAGGGAAAGAGAAAAAAAACCCTATTTAATTGATTTTTCTCCCTTCTCTTCTAGACCTCTATATCTTTTCATGTCCCTTTCTTTTTCCCATCTTTTTCCAGCCACCAACACCAGTTCATCGTCCACCCTTCCAGCGATTCTCACTAGCTAGAAATACCAACAGCCACCCCACCAAATAGCCAATCTCGACCTCGCCTCCACAGACACATCCTCCATCTCGACATCTCCTCCTCCCCTGATTCCTCTATTCATTGTTAATCTCTCTACCACCACCATCTATGTCTCACCATCCCTGTAGCAAAACGCACTCAGAAACAACACAGGTACAACCTCACGCCTTCACCCACCTTTACGCAACTTCTCTCGTCTTTCCTCTCTTCATAAACTAGCCACCACCTCTCTCGACCTCTTGTTATCCTCTTCCTTCTAACCAACTATGAACCAAGTCATTCCCCCATCTCTTATCTTTTTCTCTGTCGCAGCAACTAACGAGAACCAGCAACAAAAAATGCAAGAAGTAGAGCTTCCCCTTCTCAACGCCACATACACCTCCCTCCATTAGACCTCCATTTTTCCTTCTCAATTCCATATCACCCCTACTCTGTTTATCACCCTTATGGATGCAAATTTCTGTCAGATCATGTGTTGATCACGCAGAGCAATCTACATAAGATAGAATCATGTGCTGATCACGTGGAGTAATATGCATAAGATAAAAGTTAATTCTTGACACCGGTGTGGTGCCTGCCATGGGGACTCCGATGCCATAGTTAGAACAATGTTTATATCTTTATATTTGAAGAAAGAATTTTGAATCAAGAAAGAGTTACCTTCAGATGGCTTTGTGTTTGGCTATTTATAGAGGTAGAACAAATAAGCTGCTAGCAGATGAGTGAGACACATGGCAGATGTGTGAGACACGTGGCAGATTAGTGAGACACGTGGCAGATGAGTGAGTCATCTGCTTGGAGGCGGTTGTAACTTCTCTTAGGTAGTTGTAACTTCTGTAGATAGTTGTAACCTCCTGTTGGCGGTTGTAACTTCCTGTTTTGAGTCACCTCTCCTGCAAGCTTGGGTGCTCAACTGAGCATGGTGGTCAGTGTCGAACACTACTCCTCTACTGAGAAAGAAATGTTCTGCTGAGTTGCATTGGGACCAAACTTGTGCTTTTTCTACTAATAACTTTCATGGGTAATATTCAGGCTTCTCGAGAACATCTCAAATCTTTGGGCTTCCTTTTCCTATTGGGCTAAGGAATATTTTTGGCTCCCACAAATGCCCCTCATCTTTTTTGCTTTTGAGTTGACTGTTTTTCTTTTCCTTTTTACTTAAAAGCATAGGAGATGTATTTTCACTGATGAGCCCAGCCAAAAATAGAAGTAAAATGCTCGTAATTTGGCTGACTTGTCTGTTTCTATTGATACAAGTAAAGGATCTACATGTAAAGGCTTCTGTTGTTGTTGAAATGTAGTCTGCTGAAGACAAAATGATCTGCATTATAAAAGCTTTTGGTGCAGATGAGGTGGTCTACCAGATGAGTCATACATAGTCATTTCATAGGTTCTTGGACTTTGTCCAAATAGAGGATCATCCATAGGTCAATAAAACAAGTCTTGCTCCAGCATCCTGGTGATTTGATGACCCATCCTATATAAATGCCACATATCTTTGGGCTGACCTGCCCATGTTTCAACATGAGTTGAGGAGTCTTCATTTATTGAAGGACGCGACACTGATCTACAGGCTGACTTTGTTTCCCCGATTGACGTGGGAGCAAATTTTACTATGAAATTTGCTAAGACTTGAGCCTTTATAGTTGTCATTGGCTGGTAGATTTTGTTGAAGGACGCGACACTGATCTGCTAGCTGACTTTGTTTCCCGGGTTGAGGAAGACTTGAGCCTTTACAATTGTCCTCGGCCGGTAGATTTTGTTGAAGGATGAGACATTGATCTGTTGGCTGACTTTGTTTCCCCAGTTGATGAGAGAATGAATTCTGCAAAAGCTTGATCCTTTAAAGTTGTCTTCGGCCAGTAGATCAAGTTATATTGGCCAGTAGATCAAGTTGTATCTGGGAGGAAGTTGTGCCCCAACTCTTCGTTGGTGAGAACTGAGCTAACTGCAGCGTTTGAAACTGCAAAGTAGATGTATAGGTTCTCTCCTGGATTTTTCTACTGATCTACTCAAGAATTGATCCAAAGTTGTTGCTCTACTAGTGAGACTTTGAATTTCTTTTGGAGTTGATGGTGACTTCATGTCAAGTAGTGGTCTTCTTTGCTTTTATGATCCCCAAACTTTGTGAATGTTTGTTGGTAAACTGATTTAGAAATATTTGCATTAAGGGCACAAAAATTTGATGGGCTTCTTTCATGAGTTTCCAATATGCTTAAGTCGGCATTTAAGCATAACTTGAGAAAATTAATCATGGATTTAAATCTATTTATCTTGGAAATTTCACGGAAATATTGTGTGATCTGTTGACCATTTGACAAAACTTAAAGAGATTTAAGTAGTCCAGAGTAAGATGCTTCTATGCTTAGTGATTGATTAATTGAATTACCCACTCACGGAGAGTGACATTCTCTACTGAGGTGTGATCCTTTACTGAGGCATTTGGTTTGTGTACTCTGCTGATCACTTGACTAAACTTAAACGAATTTAAGTAGTCTTGAGTAAGATGCTTTTATGCATTGAATTACCCACTTATGAAAAGTGTCATCCTCTACTGAGGCATTTTGCTTGTGTGGTCTGCTGACCAATTGACTAAACTTAAATGAATTTAAGTAGTCTCGAGTAAGATGCTTTTATGCATTGAATTACCCACTTACGTAGAGTGTCATCCTCTACTGAGGTGTACATAAATATTTGTAGTTATGAATGTCTTCTACTGTATGACATGTAGAACGAATTCTCGTATTTCCCTATTTCAACTGAGGAATGTGTGTTCTTTGCTGAAAAGCAAAATAATGTATCATCTGCTGTGGTATATGTAAACATTTGTTCAGATCTTTTTTTTGCAGGTATTCTTTCATTGATGGTTGTCGGCCAAGGTTGGTTCTTCTCGTGGAGGATTTGATTGACTGAAACGGAGAACACTGTGTATGTTCTACCGGATGAGGAGTCTCTTGTTGAAGAGATAAAATACAATAAACAAATAAAATACAATCAAGTTCTTCTTACATGTACATTGCATTTTTTTTCTAAGAAGTTAAAACCGAAAAAGCTACGATGCCTCAACTTCAATCTACTTTGTGAAATGGTCAGTTGCCACAATCATCAGATTCTTCTGCGCCGGAGAGTTTGATTGATCGGAAAAGTGAACTCTGTGTATGTTCTACTGCTTGAGGAGTCTCTTGATGGGGAGCATGTTCTACGTTTGTCACCATTTTCTTTAACCTCTTTCTGATCTACATTTGTTTGTACATGTTGACTATCTTTCTCAGGTATATCTGGTGCCTTAGCACTATTTTTTTCGTCATCCCACAATGCATACGTTCTGCCATGGTAAAGATTTCGGTAAGAGTTTTGCCCGGTCAATTTGCCATACAATATGTGATCTGCTGGCAGACCCTTCTTGAAAGCTAATGATGCAATTTGGTCATCACACCCATTTATGCTCGCCCTTTCTGCCTTAAATCTTTTGATGAAGTCTCAAAGAGATTCATTTGACTTTTTCTTTATGTTAAAAAAGTAGTTAGCATGTTTTTTATGGTTTGATAGAATGAATACTCTTTTGTGAAAATAAAGGAGAACTCTCCAAGATTGTTGGTTGACTGAGGGGTCAAAGTGTGAAACCAATCTTGGGCCACTCCTTGTAAAGTCATTGCAAAAATTTTGCACATAAGTGGGTCATTATTTTGTGTAGATTCACGAGACTTCGAAAATGCTTCAAGTGGCTCTCAGGATCAGAATCTCCTTTGAAAGGTGTAAAGGTTGGTATGGTAAACTTTGCTGGTGGAGGATCCCCTTCAATGTCATTTGTAAAAGGTGAAGTGTTTACCAAGGCCACCTCTCTGCGCAGAGTATCATTTGGATTTCTCATAACTTGTAAATTCATCAACTGCTGTTTGACCATTCGTGCCACATCATCTGCTCCCAAGGGCTTGTGTGTATCCTGCTGATCGGCCGTATTGTGATTTCGATTTTGATTATTTGCAGTAGATGAATCCTCATATTCTGAATTTGATTGTGACTTACCTGCATATAAGTGAGGTAGAGTCTCAATAGGATTCACCTAAAGGCTCCTCTTGATTTGACGAGCCTCTGAATGTGGGATGTGGGACAAATCAGTGTAGTGATCTAGATCTGGTCCCCTGCGTTATTCTTATCCATCGGGATTCTGTCTTCTGTGCCGATCACTTATATTGGGTGTAGTCTTCGGTCCTAGCCTTGAGTGCACAGTTTCTTGGGAGCCCAACCTTGAGAAGACTCCCTTTGAGGTCCGAGTCTAGAGTGCACATTTACTCGTGGCCCTAATCTCGAATGAATGCTTCCAGATGGATTGTTTCCCTTTGATGGATGACTACTTCCACTTCTATGCGCATGATCTATTGGTAGACGGCGATGTGTCGTCTACCTTGGTTGTTAGCTCACTAATCGCTTTACCACCTTGGTTTGTTCTTCCAATATTTTGGTCAGATTGGCGATTTGACGTGCAAGATTTTCTTGTTGTGTCATCCCCATTTGGCTTGTGGCAGAAGATTGCGATTGATGGTCAGCAGGTGATGCTGAACCCGTGATGACTATGGCCGCCTAGTACGAGTAGAATACCTTGTAACATTATTTTTGCTAGTTTGTTTTCGAGTTCCCACCATTGTATTGAATTGAAAATAAAAGTGTTTGTGAATGAAATTGAAACTGAATGAATGAAAGTTTTTTTGTGAATGGAAGAGAGCATGGAATGAGTTTGATTCAAACTCTCATTGAAAGCACCAATTTTTGGATGCAAATTTCCGTCGGATCACGTGCTGATCATGCAAAGCAATCTGCATAAGATAGAATCACGTGCTGATCACGTGGAGTAATCTGCATAAGATAGAAGTTAATTCTTGACACCGGTGTGGTGCCTGCCACAGGGACTCCGATACCAAAGTTAGAACAATGCTTATATCTCTATATTTAAAGAGAGAATTCTGAATCAAGAAAGAGTTATCTCCTAATGGCTTTGTGTTTAGCTATTTATAGAGGCAGAACAAATAAACTGCTGGCAGATGAGTGAGACACGTGAAAAATTAGTGAGACACATGGCAGATGAGTGAGTCATCTGCTTGGAGGCGGTTGTAACTTCTCTTAGGTAGTTGTAACTTCCGTAGATAGCTGTAACCTTTTGTTGGCGGTTGTAACTTCCCGTTTTGAGTCACCTCTCCTGCAAGCTTGGGTGCTCAGCTGAGCATGGTGGTCAGCGTTGAACACTACCCCTTCCTGAGAAAGAAATGTTCTGCTGAGTTGCATTGGGACCAAACTTGGGCTTTCTCTACTTGTAACTTTCATGGGTAATATTTGGCTTCCTTTTCCTATTGGGCTAAGGATTATTTTTGGCTCCCACAACCCTCTCTCGCTGGAATCATCCCGCAGGATGGAACACGCAGATAATTCAAGGAAGACGTGGAACAGAGAGGAAGAAGAAGAGATTTTGGGAGGGAACCAACAGTTTTAAAAAAAATGTTGGCTATTTGCACTCGACTTGTTTGCTCTATACCACCACACAACCTAGTGTCCATTGAAAAGGAGATGTTCGCCCGCGCAATCTCCACGACCACCTCCACCATGATCTTCAAAACACCTAGCTAAGGTGTGGGAGCCAAAAATAACCCTTAGCGCAACAGGATAGAAAAGCCCAAAGATTTGGGTTGTTTCTGAATAGCTAAAAAATTACCCATGAAAGGCCCAGTACAGCTCAGCAGAATACTTTTTTCTCAGCAGAGGAGTAGTGTTCAGCACTGACCACCATGCTCAGCTGATTACACAAGCTTGAAAGAGAGTTATCATCAAACTGAAAGTTACAACCGCCAACGGGAGGTTACAACTACCAGAGAGAAGTTACAAGTAGTTCAGAGAAGTTACAACTACCTAAGAGGAGTTACAACTACTTGCAAGCAGATCACTCCCTCATCTGCAACGTGTCTCACTCATCTAAGAGTTACAACCGCTTGCAAGCAGATAACTCACTCATCTGCCACGTGTCTCACTCATCTGCTAGCAGTTTACTCGATCTGCCTCTATAAATAGCTAAACACAAAGCCATCTGGAGGTAACTCTTTTCTTGATTCAGAATTCTCTCTTCAAATATAGAGACATAAACATTTTTTTGAAGACATTGTTCTAACTTTGGCATCGGAGTCCTCGTGGCAGGCACCACACCAGTGTCAAGAATTAACTTCTATCTTATGCAGATTACTCCACGTGATTAGCACGTGATTCTATCTTATGCAGATTGCTCTGCATGATGAGTACGTGATCCGACGGAAATTTGCATCCACAAAATGGTGCTTTCAATGAGCACTTGAATCAAACTCACTGCATGCTCTCTTCCATTCACAAAAAAAGACTTTCATTCATTCAGTTTCAATTTCATTCACAAACACTTTTATTTTCAATTCAATACAATGGTGGGAACTCGAAAACAAACTAGAAAAAATAATGTTACAAGGTATTCTGCTCGTACTAGGCTACCATCATCATCACGGATTCAGTCGTTACCAGTCAGACAGCCACTGATAGTGGGTCTGCCACCGCTCGCTGACCATCAATCGCAACCTTCTGCCACAAGCCAAATGGAGATGACACAACAAGAAAATCTTGCAGGTCAGATCGCCAATTTAACCAAAATATTCGAAGAACAAACCCAGGTGGTAGAGCGATTAGTGAGCGAACAACCAAGGCAGAAGACACATCGTCGTCTACTAGCAGATCATGCGCATAGAAGTGGAAGTAGTCATCCATCAAAGGGAAACAATCCCTTTGGAAGCATTCATTCGAGATTAGGGTCACGAGTAAATGTGCACTCTAGGCTCGGACCTCAAAGGGGAGTCTTCTCAAGGTTGGGCTCCCAAACAACTGTGTACTCAAGGCTAGGACCGCAGACTACACCCATTATAAGTGGTCGGCGCAGAAGACATAATCCTGATGGATGCGAACAATGTAGGGGACCAGATCTAGATCACTACACTGATTTGTCCCACGTTCCACATTCAAAGGCTCATCAAATCAAGAAAAGCCTTCAAATGAATCCTATTGAGACTTTACATCACTCACATGCAGGTAAATCACAATCAAATTCAGAATATAAGGATTCGTCTACCGCAGATAATCAGAATCGAAATCACCATAAGGCTTATCAGCAGGATACACACAAGTACTTGGGACCAGATGATGTGGCACGAATGATCAAAGAGCAGTTGATGAATTTACAAGTTATGAGAAATCCAGATGATACTCTGCGCAGAGAGGTAGCCTTGGTGAATACTTCACCTTTTACATATACCATCGAAGAGGCTCCTCCACCAGCAAGGTTTACCACACCAACTTTTACCCCTTTCAAAAGAGATTTTGATCCTGAGAGGCACTTGAAGCATTTTCAAAATGTCATGACTCTGCACAAAAGTGATGATCCGCTTATGTGCAAAATATTTGCTATGACTTTACAGGGAGTAGCCCAAGATTTGTTTCACACTTTGACCCCTCAGTCGATCAACAACTTTGGAGATCTATCCCTTGTCTTCACAAAAGAATATTCATCTTACCGAACTGTCAAAAAGCATGCTGACCATCTCTTCAACATGAAGAAGAAGTCAAATGAATCGCTCAGAGACTTCATTAAAAGATTCAAGGTAGAAAAAGCAAGCATAGTTGGGTGTGATGATAAAATTGTGTCCTCAGCTTTCAGGAAGGGTCTGCCCGCTGATCACCCATTGTATGGCGAGCTGACCATGAAACCAGGTAAAACTCTTGTAGAAGTCTTCACCATGGCAGAATGTTGTGCATTGTGGGACGATGAAAAAAAATATTGCTAAGGGATCTGATGTGTTCAAGAAGGATAGCCAACCTACACAAAAGAATACAGATCAAAATGAGAGTAAAAAGAACAAGGGTGACAAGCGTAGAGCACGCTCTCCAGCAAAAGACTCATCTACCAGTAGAGCATACACAAAGTTCTCGGTTCCAATCAATCAAACTCTCTGGTGCAGAAAAATCTGATGATTGTGGCAACCGACCATTTTGAAATTGAGGTGTCCTAGATTTTTCATTTTTAACTTCTTAGGAAAATAAATGCACTGTACATGTAAGAAAAACTTGGTTGTATTTTATCTGTTTATTGTATTTTATCTCTTCAACGAGAGACTCCTCATCCGGTAGAACATACACAGTGTTCTCCGTTTCGGTCAATCAAATTCTCCACAAGAAGAACCAATCTTGGCCGAAGAGACCGCCATCAATGAAAGAAGACCTGCAAAGAAAAGATCTGAACAAAAATTTACATATATCACAGCAGATGATTCATTATTTTACTTTTTAGCAAAGAACACACCTTCCTCAGTTGAAATAGGGAAGTACGAGAATTCGTTCTACATGTCATACAGCAGAAGACATTTCGAAATACAAATATTTATGTACACCTTAGTAGAGGATGGCACTCTACGTGAGTGGGTAATTCAATGCATAAAAGCATCTTACTCGAGACTACTTAAAGCCGTTTAAGTTTAGTTAATTAGTCAGCAGACCACACAAGCAAAATACCTCAGCACAGGATGACACTCTCCGTGAGTGGGTAATTAAATGCATAGAAGCATCTTGCTAAGGACTACTTAAATTCGTTTAAGTTTAGTCAAATGGTCAGTAGACCACACATATATAATGCCTCAGTAGAGGATCACACTCTTCGTGAGTGGGTAATTCAATGCATAAAAGCATCTTACTCGGGACTACTTAAATCCGTTTAATTTTTGTCAAGTGGTCAGCAAATCACACAATATTTCCATGCAATTTCGAAGATAAACATATTTGAATCCATGATTAACTTTCTCAAGTTATGCTTAAATTATGACGTAGCACATTGGAAACTCATGAATCAGGCCAATAAAGCTTTTGCGCTCTTAAAGAAAATATTTCTAAGTCAGCAGGCCAACAAACGTACACAAAGTTTGGGGATCATAAAAGCAAATAATAACACTATTTGATATGAAGTCACCATCAATTCCAAAAGAAATTCAAGCTCTCACTAGTAGAGCATCAGTTTTGGATCGATTCTTGAGTAGATCAGCAGACAAATCCAGGAGAGGACCTATACATCTGCTTGGCAGTCTCAAATGTTGCAGTTAGCTCAGTTTTCATCAGCGAAGAGTTAGGGGGCACAACTTCCTCTCGAATGCTTGTCAAAAACTCATGAAATGAGCCATAAAGTTGAGCCAATATGACTTAATCTACCGGCCGATGAAAAATATAAAGGCTCAAGCCTTAGCAGAATTCGTTTCCTCCTCAACCGGGGAAACAAAATTGGCCAGCAGATCAGTGTCCCGTCCTTCAACAAATGAAGACTCATCAACTCATACTGAAATAGCGGCAGGTCAGCCCAAAGATATGCCACTCCTCGACTTATGTTGAAACAGGGGTAGGTCAACCTAAAGATATGTGAAATTTATAGGTAGATGGGTCGTCAAATCATCGGGAAGCCAGAGCATGACTTGTTTTATTCACCTAAGGATGATCTTCTATTTGGACAAAGTCCAAGATCCCCATGAAATGATTATGTATGAGTCACCCGGTAGATCATCTCATCTGCAGCAAAAGCCTCTACATGCAGATCATTTTGTCTTCAACAGACTACATTTCAACAACAGCAGAAGCCTCTACATGCAGATCATTACTTGTATCAATAAAGACAGAAAAGTCAGCAAGATCATGGGCATTCTACTTCTATTTTTGGCAAGGCTCCTCAGTGAAAATACTTCTCCCCTGCTTTTAAGTAAGAAGGAAAGAAAAACAGTCAACACAAAAGCAAAGGAGATGAGGGGCATTTGTGGGAGCCAAAAATAACCCTTAGCCCAACAGGACAAAGAAGCCCAAAGATTTGGGTTGTTTCTTAAAAGCCCAAAAATTACCCATGAAAGGGGCCCAGTACAGCTCAGCAGAATACTCTTTTCTCAGCAGAGGAGTAGTGTTCAGCGCTGACCACCATGCTCAGCTGAGTACACAAGCTTGCAAGAGAGGTATCATCAAACTGGAAGTTACAACCACCAACGGGAGGTTACAACTACCTGAGAGAAGTTACAAGTAGTTAAGAGAAGTTACAACTACCTAAGAGGAGTTACAACCGCTTGCAAGCAGATCATTCCTTCATCTTATACGTGTCTCACTCATCTGCTGAAGTTACAACCGCTTGCAAGCAGATCACTCACTCATCTGTCACGTGTCTCACTCATCTACCAACAGATTGCGACATAAACATAGAGACAACTCTTTTCTTGAGGTAAACACAAAGCCATCTAGAGGTAACTCTTTTCTTGATTCAGATTTCTCTCTTCAAATATAGAGACAAACATTTTTCTGAAGACATTGTTCTAACCTTGGCATCAGAGTCCCCGTGGCAGGCACCACACCGGTGTTAAGAATTAACTTCTATTTTATGCAGATCACTCCACGTGATCAGCACGTGATTCTATCTTATGCAGATTGCTCCACGTGATCAGCACGTGATCCGACGGAAATTTGCATCCACATAAGGCATAGATGATTCTGCAGGCTTATTAGCATTTTCTATTATCATTTATTATTTTTCGATGCACTATATAATTGAATATTGAATTGACTTGTGAACATGCGCATATTACTTTCACCGTGTATGTCATACATCCATGGTAGTTAGAATTATTCTTTGATATTGTTTGAACCCTGTTTGATTTTTATAAGTCAAGCATGTGATTAGTTGTGCCTTAAGCAAACAATTAATACTAGGGGTTTGCACATTGGTTAAGGTGAGTCCATTACATCAATATCCAAGATAATAAGAGATTCTCATATCTAACATTGATCGAATTCTAGGAGATAATAGTATAATTCTGTGAACACATGTTGAATGATTCAAAAGCCTTAGCATCTCTCTCTTTATTCTTAAACTCAATTTTCATTTATTTTCTACTTTCTATTAGTTTAGAAATTTTTTTATTGTTGCAACCCCCTCTTAAATTAGTTTACGTAGATTGTATTTTTCAACTGTGTCTTCGGTCCTTAAGGGATCGACTCGTATTTGCCATTGTTTACCAGTTAGGCGTTGCGCCCTTGCAGTATAACAATCAAGTCAAATTAGCCTATTAATTTAGGTTGATAAAATTTGCAACAAGTTTTTGGCGCCATTGCCGGGGATTGTAACGGTACAATCAAAATCTAAGGTTTATTTTCACTAGTTTATAAATTAGTTATAGTTTTTTTCTTTGTTTAGGAACAGTGTTACGAGTCACTTGTTTATTTGTTTTCTTTTATAGTTTGAGTTTTAATTTTTTTGTTTTGCAGGCAATCATACACATAGGAAATCGAGTGGGAAGTGAAAAGTAGACGTCATGAAACTTAAACAGAAAGGAAAGAAATTGCAAAACAAATAAATATATGTATATAAATATATATTGAATTGTGGTTTCCCTTTTCAGGTTACGATTCGCGTGGATACACTCAGAAGTTGACCAGCTGTTAGGTGAACAGTGCTTCTGATCAATGGCAACTCGACTTATGGCCGACGTCGCAAGTAACACGAGAGAGATTTACACTGGAGGTAAATTCCCCCCACCGCACCTGCACGCGGTTTCTGTTGTGATCATTTGTGTTTTTGTTGTTTTAGGTAGTATTGCATGCAAATTTGAATACTAGCAGGATTGATGTGCAACTTCCGTGCCCTCTCTCACACATAGGTTAACCACCATTTATTTTAGGGTTAGGAACCTAAGCCTTCACTGTTTAAAATTTGTAGCAAGATAATTGTCTAAGAGAGGTTTGACGCTCATAGGGTCCCTCTTTGGAAGTTTGAAAGCTGTAAGTAGTCAAGTGAAGGAACATATCCTATATGGGAATAGTTTTTGAACTGGCATTTTACTTTGAGCAGGAAGGTGAAAAAAGAGGTAAGAGCAATTCTGTAGTGGCGGATTGATAGGAAATTACTATGCCTCTCCCACGGTTATGTAAATTGAATTAAATTCAGCCCTACATTAGTAACAAAACACTAGAGTCGTCTATTATTCATTTTGTTTGTGCATCATTAGGTTTCATTTAGGGTTTCGTTGTTTTTATTTATTTATTTTAAAGTTAGATCATCTTCATATAGAAGTTAGGCTTGCATTTAAAAAAAAATTCTAGAGACCAACAAGATGGCTGAGGAGAAGGCCTTTAAGGATTACTTCTCCCTTCTTTCCAGCAGTGCTCCATCTTATATTGTCTTACCTAAGACAACTGCAAATAGCTTTGAAATCATACCATCCATTATCCATATTTTGCCCTCCTTTTATGGTTTTAAGAAAGAAGATATGTATCTTCATGTCAAAGAATTTCTTGACATTTATGCTACCCTTAAGTACCAAAACTTGTCAGATGATTCAGTCCGTCTTAGGTTGTTTCCATTTTCTCTGAAAGATAAGGTGAAGTCGTGGTTAAATTTGTTAGAGACAGGATCCATCACAACTTGGGATGCGTTGTCAAGAAAGTTTTTTGTCAAAGTATTTCGCTATTCATACAACGAATGCCCTTCGATGAGATATATCTAATTTTCAACAAAAATGGCGAACATTTCTATGAATGTTGGGAATGGTTCAATGAACATTGTTAAGTGTCCCCATCACGGATTTGAGAAGTGGCGGCTAGTTCAATACTTCCAAGATGGTTTAATCCTCAAAACCATCATATGATTGATGCCACTAGTGGTGGGTCACTAATGAAAATGAGTGTTAAAGAGATTTGGGAGTTTTTTGAAACACTTTCACGAAATATCTCAGCAATGGAATTATTCGAGAAAGGATTCTGATAGGCGTAAGGGTGGTATATATGAGGTTAGAGATACATCCGTTCACTCCCCTTCTACCTCGACGCTAGAAGCAATTGTTATGACTATGGTTTCGAATATTGATGCATTTTTTAATATGACTCAACCTACACCTCCCACGAATGTTTCATCCGAGGTTTTTGCTGCATGTTCGAGTCCTAGTCATTCCATAGCTGATTGCGATTTGCAAAATGATTATCCTGCATACTATGTTGAGCAAATCAATTCTTTTAATACTATGCGGTGACCTGGTATTAATCCACAACCTAACTATTACAATCCAGGGGTTGCCAAGCATCCAAATCTCCCCTGGGCCCATGGCCCATACCAAGAAAGACTTGTTATCGTCTCCCACGCTCCTCAAGCCCCTAACCCTGTTAGGCCTCAATTTAACGAAGTTCATTCATCCAACACATCCAGTTTAAAGGAAATGGTTAATCGTTTTATGTAGCGCACAGAGAGTATACTTGAGCAGAATTCTCAGAATATATTAGAGTTAAAATCCACGACTCAACACCAATCTCACCATCAATAGACTTGAAATAGCTATGAGTAAGATTGCTCAGTCATTCTCTGAGAGAGAGCCAAGAAGATTTCCTAGTCAACCTGTTTCGAACCCAAAGAATCAATTCGCAGTTGATAGTACATTTGAGCCATGCCATGAAGGTGTTCAATCTATTACTACATTTACGAGTGGAAAACAGGTTGACAATCAGGTGTGAGTGCCCGATTCGAGTATCGTTGCATCCCCGTTTAAGTTAAAGCAGATTGCATCGCCATCTGACAAGGAGGCTGATAAAGCCTCACCTTCTAAAGATGTTCCTCTTGACTCTGACCTCACTCAAGCATCTTATTTGCCTAGGGCAATGTTTTCGTCACAATTAGCTCGGCAAGAAAGGAACAAATGCTAACGATGTAATGAAATTTTTTAAACAAGTTCATATTAATATCCCATTGCTCGATGCTATTAAAAAAGTTCCTACCTATGCCAAGTTTCTGAAGGATCTTTGCACACAGAAGCGAAAGCTACATGTGCAAAAGAGAGTCTTCATCACCGAGCAAGTATACTCAATTGGTGATCATTTATTGTGTTATTGGTGATCATATGATTGATAAGGCATTGTTGGATTTAGGGGCGAGTGTTAATTTATTGTCATATTTCATTTATGAGCAGTTAGGTCTTGGCGAGTTAAAACCGACTGAAGTAATACTGCAATTGACAGATAGGTCAACAGAGTTCCCCATGGTGTTATAGAGGATATGTTCATTATGCTTGAAAAATTCTATTTTCCAGTGGACTTCCTAGTTCCTGATACACAACATGTTCACAATCCCTCCAATCACATTCCGATTATTTTGGGTTGCCCATTTTTGGCAACATCTAATGCTATTATTAACTGTAGGAATGGAATCATGAAATTATCGTTTGGTAACATGTCGTCGAACTCAATGTTTTTAATGTAAGTCAACAACCTCCTGAGTCTGATGAAGTTTGTGACGTTAACATGATTGAGAGTTTGGTGGAGAATTTTTTTTTTTGCAATCTGCGTTAGATGAACCCTCAACGGCCTATTTGACTCATTTCGATTTAGATTTCGATATTGATAATTCTATTAGGGAAGTGAATGTTTGCTTGATTCAGCCCCTATTATGGATCCTAGTTATACATGGAAGCCTAAAGTGGAGCTCCTTCCACTCAGTGAGTCAAAACTGGCCCCTTCTGTTGAGACTATTTTGCTTCCTGGCCCATTCCCCTCCCCACATTTTCATTTTGACATAAAGTCTGAGTTTCAGTGTTCATTTAACTCTCGCCTCAAAAAATTTCACGATACAACTGATGCATCTAATGAGAAATTTCATGTCATATGTAGTGATAATTCCAGGTTTTGGGGGTGTTGTTGAGTTGTTCTAGCCCATCATTTTTGTGTAGATCATTTTGTTACGATGAGCTTGTACCACTCGATATATCTATAGACATACCTATTTGCATCCATTACACATCAACTGACTCTGTTGATGTGGATCCCTTGTTTTTAAGGATCGATTTTAGTTTTGACCATCCTATTATGCAACATATTCAATCTTCTTATTTGACACCTGACTTAGGATATCCCTTTTTAGGAGTAGGTAAGAGTCATTTGTTGGATATCACTGTTTGTGATCCCTGTATGCTCCAGATCCTATGGATTCCTTAGGAATGCGAATTCATTTGCATTTTCTCTATGATTTTGCATGGTGCCATCGTAGTTTTAAGCGTGTGTTAGTTTATGTTGTGCCGCATGTGGTTGATATTATTTGTTGGATTGATCCTGAACTTTTCAGGTTGGTGCTATATGATCTAGTTAACATCGTGGACTAAGTCTCTAGGTTTTGGAAGGGTGTTCGCTATGTTTTTCCTTGTCATTTTATGGTACATCATTTATGAGGAAGAATATACGTCGGGTTGACGACATTAAACTAAGCGCTCCTGGGAGGCATCTCAGCTTTAGTTGTGTCATTATGGTTAGTCTAAATTGATTTTCGAGTTCTTTCTAGTTGCATTTCACTCATACTCATTACCCTCGTAACAATTTTGATTCACAACTAGACATGTATTTTTTCATTTGTGCATTTTTTGTGTCATTTATGTGTTTTATCAATTTCTCATTATAAGTTCACAGTTCTAATGTTTTTGAGCTTTCATTGGTGGATGATCTCTTCGAAATTGGTAAAAACTTCACCATGGTAATATCACTCTAGCCCTCATCTTTTTTTTTTTTTCTTTATTTGTTATGATCTTATTTTTATACATTGAGGACAATGTTTGGTTTAGTTTTTATGCATTTAAAAAATTTTTGAACTGAAATGTATTTCACAACTCTACTGATTGACTACTGTATTCTATTCAATCTCCATTGATTACATAGATGATTATGATAATTGTGTGAAATTGTTTTTTTTTAAATGCATTCAAAATTTGAAGTTCATTTCTAATGAAGAGGATGTGCTTTCAAGTAAGCTTTTTAAATTTGAGAAAATACATGCTATCACTGTCACAATTGATGATACATAAAAATAGTCACACCTATAAGCCACACACGTGTCATGATGATCTCGAGGAAATACAGGTCCTAACATCAGCCCAACACTGATCCGGCCCAAGCGGTTCTAAGCCCGCTCAACTCAATCCGCCAGACTGACTCGAACTCTCACATCATGCTAGGCCCACGCGTCTCACAACTATCCTCAATACCCATAAGTCCTACTATGGCAAGTATAGCGAGGATCTGTTTTGAATAGGAAACTATAACTGCTCTCTGCTCCCAACCAGGAAGTAAATGCCAAAGTACCTTCCACATTGAGAATCTTCCTTTTGCGGATTGCTCTCGCATTGGGAACTATCTCCCGCGTATCTAGGAGCACAAGGCTAACAAGAAACTTTCCTCTTACAGCACGACTTCTAATTAGAGGAGGATATTCACGAAGATCTTCTTCCTAAACTACGCCTACGATGGCCTGGTAGAACCAGGACTCCTTGCACTATAAATAAGACATGAGATTGGTAAGCTAAGTTACGCTACAAATTTCCTGTTACAACATTACACCTTCGTCATATCCTTGTCTGACTTTAGCATCGGAGTGTCATCGTCCACCACAACGGTGGTCTGTGGCTCATGTGTGTTACTTGTGCAGGTCAGCAAGAACTAGGTCAAAGTAGGGAGCGGAAAACAACTGCATCAGTTTGGCGATGTTCGTGGGGACGACAAATTTTCTAGCTTATTCACCGACATCATCTCCCTCTGAAATACAAAGAGATGGTGACCACCAGATCCCGCAATAACGGAGAGTGTGTCGGAACGTCTAGCACTCAGCCTGACGCTGCTTCACCACCTTCCCTAACGTGGGTAACGCATGAGCACCAAGTTGGTGCTCTCGTACCAGCCGTCTTGGCTTTCATTGATAGGCTGCCAAAAGGAAAGTTTTACAACCTTCTGACGCTAGATCTTTCAGCAAGCATGACTAACTCGACAACGGAAACACAAGACTTCATCGTCCGAGGAAGAACCGAACCCAAGGAGCCATCAGTCAACAGAATACATGTGCTCCATGGAGCACATTCCGAGTCCAAACTATTCAACAGGTCTAGCAAAAGGGCTTTGCGAGGTATGAGGATTCTAGCGATACGTAGCGAGCAGCCGATGCAGCATGGTTGAAAGGGAGGCCCATCGGCGCAGCTGGTATTTACAAAGAGAGATCTCCAGGGCATACAACTCCCGCACAATGACGCCCTGGTGGTGATAATTTCTCTGGCAGACTCGGAGATAAGAAGGTCCTTGGTAGATACTGGGAGCTCGATGAACGTCATGTTCCTCCGTACGCTCAGCAGCATGCAACTTGATGAGGCAGCATTGACCCTAGACAATCGTCCAATGATCGACTTTAGTGGCAAAAAACAGTTCTCCGTGGGAAAGATATAGCTGACCATAACAGCGGGAGAACAACCAGCTCAAAAACCCCTATTTCAAAAGTTCGTAGTGATTGACGCGCTTTCGGCATACAATGCGGTCTTGGGAAGACCTTGGATACACCAGATGGAAACGACGGTCTCCACCCTACATCGGTGCGTCAAGTATCCAACGAATGAGGTGGTCAGTACATTGAGAGGAGATCAGTTAGCTGCCAGGGAATGCCAATATATGACGGCCTTGCCACCTGGCAATTCTCAACAAGCAAGTAACCCAGCGGCTAAGACAATCCTCAATTCAACCCGAAACGTAGAAGAAGAACAACCAACACTAGATAACGAGGCACCAGTAAGCCCTCGGGGGAGGCCCAATGCTGGATAGCCAGAGGAAGGGACCGTTACGATCTACCTCAACAGCCCACAAAACAACATGGCCATTCATATCGGTTCCCGCCTGAGCAAGGCAGTGGTGGAGCAAATTATAGTGCTGTTGTAGTGTAACTAGGACATCTTTGCCTGAACCATACGAGACATGGTGGGAATCGATCCGTCAATTATCACCCATCGCCTCGAGGTGGACCCCTCGAAGAAAACTTTTAGACAAAAGAAAAAACATGTGGCGCCTGAAAGAAACACGATCATAAACAAGGAGGTACAATGTTTACTCGATGCGGGCGTGATAAAGGAAGCGCGATACCTCGAATGGCTGGCAAAAACAGTTCTCGTAAAAAATAAAAAGCTGAAAATGGAGTGTCTAAACTACACCAACCTAAACAAAGCCTGCCCGAAAGACAGTTTCCCACTCCGATGCATCGATCAAATTGTTGACGCCACTTCAGGGCACAACCTACTCAGCTTCATGGTCGCCTATTTAGGTTACAATCAAATATTGATGCACCCTTAGATCAAGAGAAAATCTCTTTCGTGATGGAAAGAGGAATATATTGCTATAGGGTGAAGTCATTCGGCTTGAAGAATGTAGGCGTACTTACCAACGATTGGTCAACCGAATATTCAAAGAACAAATCGGTAGAAATATGAAAGTATACATAGACGACATGCTGGTCAAGAGCCTTCGCAGCCCTAACCACATACAAGATCTTGCCGAAGCATTCAATCAACTCAGGAAATATCGGATGAAACTCAACCCACAAAAGTGCACATTCGGAGTCGAGTCTGGGAAATTCCTAGGCTATATAGTGAACAAAAGGGGAATTGAGGCCCACCAAAACAGATTCAAGCCCTTCTCGACATGAAAGCCCCGACCCATGTCAGAGACGTTTAGAGCCTAATTGGGAGGGTAGCAGTACTCAACAGATTCATATCAAAGTCGTCCGACAAATGCCTTACACTCTTTAAGATACTAAGAGGAAGCAAAGCATTTTCGTGGGACGACGAATGCAAACAAGCCTTTCACAACCTGAAAGCATACATGGGAAGCCTAAAGCTACTCTCGAAGCTCGCAATAGGATAAACACTCTACTTTTACTTGTCTATTTCCAAACACGCTGTCAGTTCAGCCCTCATACGAGGCGACCGAGGGACCTAGAAACCAGTATACTACACAAGCAAAACCTTCGTGGAAGCGGAAGTACACTATCCAGACCTGAAAAAGTTGGCTCTGGCGCTGATCATAGCCTCCAGAAAACTGAGGACCTATTTTCAGGCCCAGTCCATAACGATCCTGACCAAGCATCCATTTCACTCGGTATTGCATAAACCCGAACTGTCTGGCAAGATGGTGAAATGGTCAGTAGAGCTTGGATAATTTGACATAAATTATGTTCCAAGAACCACCATCATAGCACAAATTAGCATATTTCATTGCTAAGTTTACCGGCGGAGAGGAGCCGAAGGGAGACTACCAGCTCTCGAAATAAGATATCCAAACATAGACCTTGCGCTGCGACGGATCTTCAACTGGTAGGGCAAGTGGAGCAGGGATCACACTCCGCTCCCCCAATGGCTTCACCCTTGAAAAGGCAGTCAGATTCGGCTTCCCCGCTTCAAATAATGAGGCCGAATACAAAGCCCTTCTTTTCCGGCCTAAAACTAGCTTTAGGGATCGATATAGATCGTCTAACGACATACAACAACTCAAGACTAGTAGTCAACCAGGTCAAAGGAGATTTCAATAGCAAAGTTCCCCGCATGATAGCCTACCGCAACAAGGTACTTGGCGCAATGGGCAAATTCAAGAGATGTTAGCTCACACAGTGCCTCCAAGATGACAACCAAAGAGCTGACACACTAGCAAAAGAAGCCTTATCTTAAGACAAAGTCTCTAGCGACCTCATTGAATATCAAGGGAAATCAAGCTCCGACAAGGAAGAGCAGAGAGATATTTGCGCCGCGAAAACACAGCCAAATTGGATGACTCCGATACTAGAATATATAGCAACCGGAGTCCTACCAATCGAGAAGGTCGAAACAAGAAGACTTAAAAACATAGCAGCAAGGTACACTCTCCTAAACGACAGGTTATACAGGAGGTCGGTAATGGGGCTTCTACTCCGATGTCTATCACCTTCAAAGGCAAGCCAAGTCTTGGGGAGGATCCACAGCGGCATATGCAAAAATACTCAGGCGGGAGAATACTCGCCCATAAGGCTCTGACTCTAAGGTACTATTGGCCAACCATACTGCGAGACGCCAAAGATACCATCCGTAAATGTGACAAATGTCAGAGGTTCACACAATACACCCATATGCTGACTCAACCACTGATTCCAATGACTAGTACATGGCCATTCGCGCAATGGGGAATGGACATCATAGGGCTTCTCCCGGCATCGGCTGGTAAAAACTTCCTTCTTGTGGCCGTAGACTACTTCACCAAGTGGGTTGAGGCAGAACCCCTATGCAAAATCAAGCAGATCCAAATCAAAAAATTGATATGGGCCACAATCATTTGTATATTTGGCATCCCTAGAGTATTGGTTAGTGACAATGGAACTCAGTTCAAATGTAGCAAGGTCAAAAACCTCTGCAAGAGTTTGGGCATCAAGCACCACTTCTCTTCGCCAGGACACCCCAAGGCCAACGGTCAAAAGAAAGTTACCAACCGGATGATCCTAGAAGACACCAAAAGAAAGCTTGACGTGGTAAATGAAAAATGAGTTTAAGAGCTACCAAGGATACTCTGGGCATATCAAACAACTAAAAGAGTCCCTACCGAAGAGACGCCCTTCGCCCAAACATACGGGTCAGAAGCTATGGTTCCGGTAGAATTTGAAGTACCAAGCTTCAGGACGGAAGAGTTCAAGCAAGACGATAACAATGAAGCCTTGCGCGTGGGACTAGACCTCCTCGACGAAAACGAGATCTAGCCTCCACCAAGATGGTCGCCTACCAACAACGATGGCGCAGTACTACATCAAAAAGGTCAAGCCACGCGAATTCAAGGTGGAAGATTGGGTACTCAGGAAGACCCAGCAGAACACCAAAGAAGCCGGAGCAAAGAAAGCTAAATATAAACTAGGAAGGACCTTACAGAGTTGCAAGATCAATAGACCGGGAACGTACTGGCTGGAGGACGCTGACGGCGACGGGCTTAAACAACCATGGAATGTAGAGCACCTCAAAAAATATTATCAATAAATATTTTGCTTTTACAAAAATTTCCATAGTTGTCCATTACAACCCTCAACCAACCCGGCTATGGCCAGACTCGAATATCATCCCAAAGTCTAATCCACTTGGGAAAGTGGGAGTCTAGTTAGCGCTTGTCTGCTGATGATGATGACTCGCCAAAGGATCATTGCTCTCAATACAGAATATGATCGCCAAACTTACTAGGTAAGCCCAGTCAGTTCGCGACTGATGACGACAACTTCTGGTGCCCAAAGCCTAATCCGCTCCGCACTGATCACGACGGCCAAGGAAGTGGGAGTCTAGTCAGCGCTTGTCCACTGATGACGATGACTCACCAAGGGACCATTGCTTTCAATACATACAATGATCGCTGAACTTACCAGGTAAGCCTAGTTAATTCGAGACTGATGATGACGGCTTCTGGTGCCCAAAGCCTAATCCGCTTCGCGCGGATCCCGACGGCTGGGGAAGTAGGAGTCTAGTCAGCGCTTGTCCGGTGTGATGATGACTCACAAGGGGATTATTGTTCTCAATACAAACAATGATCGCCGAACTTACTAGGTAAGCCAAGTCAGTTCGCGATTAATGACGACGACTTCTGGTGCCCAAAGCCTAATCCGCTTCGCGCGAATCATGACGGCTGAGGAAGTGGGAGTCTAGTCAGCGCTTGTTCACTGGTGACGATGACTCGCCAAGGGATCATTGCTCTCAATAGAGAGAATAATCGCCGAACTTACCAGGTAAGCCTAGTCAATTCGCGACTGATGACGATGGCTTCTGGTGCCCAAAGCCTAATCCGCTTCGCGCGGATCACGATGGCTAAGGAAGTGGGAGTCTAGTCAGTGCGTGTCCATTGATGAAAATGACTCGCCAAGGGATCAATGCTCTCAATACAGACAATGGTCGCCAAACTTACCAGGTAAGCCCAGTCAGTTCGCGACTGATGACGACGGCTTCTGGTGCCCAAAGTCTAATCCGCTTCGCGCGGATCACGACTGCTGAGAAAGTGAAAGTATAGTCAACTGATAACGATGACTCGTTAAGGGATCATTTCTCTCAATACACGATCATCAAACTTACCAGGTAAGCCTAGTCATTTCGCGACTAATGATAACGGCTTCTGGTGCCCAAAGCCTAATCCGCTCCGCGTGGATCATGACGGCTGAGAAAATGGGAGTTTAGTTAGCGCTTGTCTACTGATGACGACGACTCACCAAGGGATCACTGCTCTCAATACAAAAAATGATGCGCTGAACTTACCAGGTAAGCCCAGTCAGTTCGCGGCTGATGACGACGGCTTCTGGTACCCAAAGCCTAATCCGCCCTTCGCGGATCACGACAGCTAAGGAAGTGGGAGTCTAGTCAGCGTTTGTCCGCTGATGACGACGACTTGCCAAGGGGTCATTGCTCTCAATACAGACAATGATCGCCGAACTTTACCAGGTAAGGCCAGTCAGTTTGCCACTGATGACGACGACTTCTGGTACCCAAAGCCTAATCCGTTCCCACGGATCACGACGGCTAAGGAAGTGGGAGTCCAGTCAGCACTTGTCCACCGATGACGATGACTCGCGAAAGGATCACTGTTCTTAGTGCAGACAATGAGCACCAAATTTGCCAGAAAAACTCAGTCAGTTCTCGACTGATAACGATGACCTCTGGTACACAAAGCCTAATCCGCTCTGCGAGGATCACAATGGCCAAAGGAATGGGAGCATAAGTCAGCACTAGTCCGCCAACGCTTAGGAAGTCATTATAGACAATGGCTGAAACAGCCAGGTCAACTCCTTACCAACAAAGACTCCTGTTGGCTAACCCCTAATCTGTCACAAGAGCAACCCAAAACAATTGTATATTTTGACTGATGAAGACTGGCATTTCGTCTAGCAGTGCAAACTCTATGGTTTACAAAGCAAATAAACTCTATGTTTTCATTCAAAAAACATATCTATATATTATCCGTCCAAGAAAGGACGTTATAATCACTTTAAGGAGAAGCATCCTCCTCATCGGTAAGCCTCACGGTGCCAGAGCCCTCCCCTCAATTGATCGGCTCGAAAACAACTTTCCTGTAGCGAGCAAAATCAAGGTCGATAACGAGATGCTATCCTCTAATCAGCTCCAATCTACCCCAAACGACCTCAGGCAAGATTAACGGCCTCTTATCTGACACGTCAAAGTCCATCGAGCCTAACAAGGCCTCATAGTGCGAGCAATTCTCCGTCAGCAACCGTTCCGCCTCCAGAATGTGATGAAGACCCTCATCAATTGCGGCTTCCAGCTGTTGCCTTTCAATGGCCCATTCTGCTTATGCCCGCTTCCTTTCGGCTTCCTGAACCTCCCGTTCAGAACACCACCAGTCAACAATCGCATCCAAGCGTTCTAGTTCGGTCCTAGTTCGCCTCAGTTCAGCACGAGTTGATGCCAAATTGGACTCGGCAGCCCTCAACTGAACCTCATGCTAGCGACTTCTGCTTTGGTAACAAAGGTCGCGGCCTTCACGCCCTCGCGATTTGCGACTCTGCCAGAATCCTACAACTGACCATCCAGGGAGTCCGTCCAATACAGAGCGTCCGAATATGACATCCGTATATCCGCAAAGGCCTTCTCCAAAGCAACAACCCTCCCACGGGCTTCGGGATGCAGCAAGATAGGACTATATGACTCTAGGGCACGAGTAGCTGTCCTGAGACCACGATGATGCGAAAGTTCAACACGCGACCCAACTTCCTCCCACCGCCAAGTCAACAAGGGAATCTGAAACATTTAAAGAAAGGTCGCGACCACCTAAGGGTTTGCCTGTGCAGACCGCGACATACTAAGGGGATAAGCCGCCCTGACAGAAGTTTGCATCTTCATCGGGACGACGATGGGAGGTACATTCGCCTCCAATTCAGCAAGCCCAACAAGCTCGGAAGGGTTGGGCGAGGCCAGACTTCTCTTCCTCGCGCGATGAGCGACCACCCCCTCAGCTAGTGAACCTGACACGAAGCGAGCACCATAAGAACACTGCAGCAGCCCGTAGCATGCGACATTGTCTGGCATTGCGACCTCCTCAACGAAAGTCAAAGGGAGCTTGAGAAACTCCTTTTCTATTCGCTTCTCTTCCTCGTTGAGAGACAAATATTAAACCTCCCTAAAACAAAGGAACAGTGTCAAAACCAGTATCGCGGAAGAAACATACAAAAATATGCATGCACCGGCGACCAAAAGACTCGCCAAGATCAAACTAGAAGTATCGAAACACTCTATGACTCTCGAGCTTAAAGTAACCAGAATCCGCCGAAGCTAAGAACCATTGCTTCTCCCAAGATTCAGCGTTGTCCGTCGCCAGACAAGAAGTACATTTCAGCACACATATACCCTTGGAATCCAATCGAGCGTCATGAGCCCTCATGAGAATTGTGAGCAGTATTTTAAACCCGCTCAACATCATTTGAGCGGGAGGCATACGAAAATGGATAAAGAAGCGCCAGACATTGTTTGGCATTGGAAACCAGTGCCCGAACTCGAACATGCCTCGATGCAAGCCTGTGAACCCATGAGGAGGTATAATCGGACCTAAAACTCCAAACGTGGGAACTATTTGCAAATCTCCCGGGATGTGATACAAACTATGGAGCCTGATCAACTCAGTCTCATCGAACAGACTACCTTCGAAGAAATTGATACAGTAAGGGTTAACGGATCCTTGAAAGAAAGTTTAACGAGTTTAGCCATTTGAAGAAATAACAAATACTATGGCTCGAAAAGATAGAACGGATAACAATGGGGAAATCATCCTCAAGACAGTAAATATTAATAGGGAAGGAAAACAACACTTTTCCTCATTGAGCAGTCGTGTATCCATTAATGTCATGTGTCGCTCGAGAAAAACGCTCCGAGTCCAATCATCGTGATGGCACAGTTGTCTTTTTAAAGAGTTAGTGGACCGACTTCACACCCCACTAACTCGGGAGAAGTAGCTGATGATACATAAAAATTGTCACACCTCTAAGCCACAACGTGTCATGATGATCTTGAGAAAATACGAGCCCTAGCATCAGCCCAACACTGATCTGGCCCAAGTGGTTCTAAGCCCACTCAACTCAATCTGCCAGGCGGACCCGAACTCTCACAACACGCTAGGCCCACGCGTCTCACAGCTATCCTCAATACACATAAGTCCTACTAAGGCAAGTATCTCGAGGATTAGCTTCGGACGGGCAACTACATTTGCTCTCTACTTCCAACCAGGAAGCAAATGCCAGAGTACCTTCCACACTGGGAATCTTCCTTCTATGGATTTCTCACATTGGGAACTATCTCCCATGTATCTAGGAGCACAAGGCTAACATAGAACTTCCCTCCTACAGCACGACTCCTAATTAGAAAAGATCTCCTTCCTAAACTACGCCTACGGTGGCCTAGTAAAACCAGGACTCCTTGCACTATAAATAAGACATGATGTTGGTAAGCTGAGGTATGCTACAAATTTCCTGTTATAGCATTACACCTTCCTCAGATCCCTGTCTGACTTTAACATCGGAGTGTTATTGGCAACCACAATGGTGGTCCGTGGCTTACATGTGTTACTTGTGCAAGTCAGCAAGAAGTCAAAGTTGGGAGCAAAAAACGACTACATCAACAGTGATATATTAATAGTAGGACATAAGGTTTGATGTTATCTTTAAGTTAAATATATTTCATTAGATTTTTCAACTCGACTATTCTTGCACTATAAGCAAAGTTAGCATAATTTGAAGTTGATGGATAAGATATTAACTAGAAAGCCAAGCCATTCTATTTTTCATGAGGGTTATGTAATAAACTCTGATTTTTCTTGAGTCCACATTATCTCGTTGATGATCTCATTAGTCTTGTTTCTTTTATTGATTTCTTTGATAATAACATAAAATTTGAATCACTGCACTAGAATTTCTTGGATTTTTTAATTGAGATATCATAATGCCAACTAGATATTAGAAAGTGATATAAGCATTTTTTTTCCTTTGAACCATTCTGTAGCCTTTTAGCCTACTCAATAATAAATATTTGTTTGCAACCATTTGAGCCTTTGAATAACCTTTAATTTACTAACCCCATCTCTATTACCTGCTCCAATTATGGAGTAATATCTCATATTATTTTTATCCTTGCCCAATTTCTCTGAGAATGTGTATGGTTGATATATGTTTGGAATGGGAAAAAAAAGAGTTGAAACAAAATATTCCATGAATCCTCGAGGGAGAAATGTTTTATTGTGTAAGGGGAAAAACAAGGTCATCAAGAAAAAAAAATTGATGCTAAAAAAAAGGAAAACATTTTAATGCTTCAAAAAAATATGAAGAAGAATTGAGAAGAAAAAAAATAATTTCTTTTTAAGTGCCATTGTGTTTATTAAAAGGTGTATCCATTCTCAGAGAATTTTTTATATTCTTTTTCATTCTTGTTAGCCATAATCCAAACCCCAATACAACCTAGTGAAAACCTAATTGATCATAAATAAAGGTTCGGTCCATAGATGTGGAGATTGAATAGATAAGAACTATGGTGTTTGATTCAACATTATCAAAGTAATTGATATTCCTATCCATGAGATCATATTCATTTCATTCTTTGAAAAGTCTGTTTTTCATGATAATTATATGTGAGATTTTGTGTTTCATAATTTAGTTTTTTTCCTCACATATAAACTGAGTGATAAATAACCAATCTCTGAGTGACAAGAGAGATTTCTAGTTAAAGCATATTTTATAAAGGTAATCTAGTCGTGTTTATGCTGTGAAATGGAGAGTTATATTGATAAGGCTATGCACACACACACACTTTGAGTTGAGAATGATGATGAAGTACATTAAACTTTGGATATTATTAAATTGTTGTTAAAATCTGTTGATATATTACTGTGACACTGTTAGTTGTTTTCTGAAATTTATGGCAACTAAATGATTACTCTGAGAAAAATAAATAGAGTGGTCATGTTGTTTAAATTTATTGAGTTAGTAATGTTTGTAGGTAACATTTCTAGAAACCCTCACAAGACTATAACTCGTCCACTAGAGGTCTAGGGGTTCAAAGCCTTGTTGCACGTTTAAGGTAAGTGCAACCGATGATTCCTGCGAAAGTGGGTTAGGATTTTATTTTTGTTTTGCTAGTTCTCGAGCAAAATATAGGATTGGGGGTATTTGATATTCACATAATTATTATAAAATATCTCCTAATTTATATTTGTTTGTATTTCGAATATCAAATTTTATTCTAATTATTTTGTTTTATGTTTTTGCGGGAACTGGAGATTAAACAATGAAATTGCATTAGCGCGACGAATTTGGAAGAACTAGCCCAGAGTAGTGCGGACAGTAAAGTTAATGATAGAGCCCAAGCCCAAAACTTGACCTAAAACTCAAATCCTCTTTTGTCTTAACCAAAACCCAAACCCAACCTAACCAGAAGAAAAAAAATAATAAATAATAAATAAATAAAAACCTATATAATCTCTTTTTCTCCCCTCTCATCTGGACTTCTCTCTCTTTTTTCATGTCCCATTCCTTCTCCTCTATTTTCCAGCCACCAACTACATCTCATCGTCCACCCTCCCGACGATTCTCGCTCGCTAGAAAGATCGATAGCCACCCAACCTTGTAGCCAATCTCGACCTTGCTTCCACAGACACATCCTCCATCATGACTTATCCTCCACTGATTCCTCTCTTCACGGTCAATATCTCTACCACTGCCATCTCTCTCTCACCGTCCCTGTCGCAGAACACACTCAGAAACAACACAGATACAACCTCACGCCTTCACCCACCTTCACGTGACTTCTCTCGTCCTTCTTCTCTTCATAAACCAACACCACCTCTCTCAACCTACTTTATCCTCTTCCTTCTCACCAACTCCGGACCAAGTCGTTCCCCCCATCCCTTCTCTTCTTATTTGTCGCAGCAACTAACTAGAACTAGCAACACAGATCACACAAAGTAGAGCTTCCCCTTCTCAACGCCACACACACCTCCCTCCGTCAAACCTCCATCTTTCCTTTTTTATTCCATCTCACCCCTACTTTGTTTCTCTCCCTCTCTTGCAGGAAGCAGCTCGCAGCAAGGAACACGCTGAGAACGCAAGGACGACGCAAAGCAGTGAGGAAGAAGCGCTTTTGGGAGGGAACCAACTGGTTTTTTTTAACAGTTGGCTATATGCACCTGATCTATTTGCGTTGTACCACCACACAGCTTAGCTTCCATTGAAGAGGAAATGTTCGCCCGTGCAATCTCCGCGACCACCTCCACCGTGATCTTCTAAACACCCAGCTAAGGCATACATAATTCTGCAAGCTTAGTAGCATTTTCTATTATCTTTTATTATTTTTCGATACACTATATAATTGAATATTGGATTGATTTGTGAATATGCGCATATTACTTTCACCGTGTATGTCATGCATTCATGGTAGTTAGAATTCTTCTATGCTACTGTTTGAGCCATGTTTGATTCTTATTAGTCAAGTCTGTGATTAATTGTACCTTAAACAAACAATTAATGTTAGTGATTTTCACATTGGTTAAAAGTGAGTCCATTACATTGATATCCGAGACAATAATAGATTCTCATCTCTAATATTGCTCGAATTCTAGGAGATAATAATTGCTAATAGTATAATTCTATAAACACCTATTGGATGATTCCAAAGTCTTAGCATTTTTCTATTTTATTCTTAAACTCAATTTTCATTTGTTTTTCTATTTGCTATTAGTTCAGAAATTTCTGATTGTTGTAACCCCCTCTTAAATTAGTTTAAATAGATTGTAGTCTTTGACTGTGTCTTCAATCCTCGTGGGATCAACCCATATTTTCCATTGTCTATCAGTTAGGCAACCGTGCACTTGCGATATAACAATCAAGTCAAATTAGCCTATTAATATAGGTTGATAAAATCTGCAGCACTCATCTTCACCCCGTGTGGGTATTTAAATCCGTGGAGTGGATTCGGACGAGTAAGTGCACCCCGGTAATCCTAAGCATGTAGTGCACCCCGGTAATCCTAAGCATGTAGTAAGGCATGGGCGTATTGCATTCCATGATGGTATGATCCTTGGCTAGTAAGTAAATCTAGTAGAGTGCAACGATTAGACCTTGCGAGTTTGTCAAGTGTTTATTGGATTTCTATTTGGATAAAGTAATATAAACTTCAAGCTTGCAAGCCCTTACACCGAGGAAGTAACTGGTCAGAGCCAAACAAACTCCAACTTAGGTGAACTTCATTATATTGGTGTTGATATAGTTGATTTCTGCTCACATTCCTTGTTGCTTACCTAGACCTACACAAGTAGCACACGTGAGCCAAAGACCACCGTGTGGCAGCCGATGGCACTACGATGCTTAAGTTAGATAAGGCTTAGGAAAAGCTTTAAGTTGTAAGTTGGGATTTTGTACCGTACCTTAAGTTCATCGACCTTATCTCATTTTTATAGGGTGAGAGTCCTTGTTCGGCTAGGCCTTTGGTGGCATAATTTAGGGAAAGAAATCTTGCTGGAGATCATTTCCTAGTTGGAAGCTATCCATGTGGGATAGTTTTCCTATACGACTTGTGCTCCTAGATCTGCATGAGAGGTTTTCCTTGCCCGGCTTATACTCTAGTATTTCTTTCCTAGTCAGAACCGATGTACCGCTGGCCTACCTGTTTTGGGTCGATCCCCCAGATACTTGCCTTATCAGGGCCTACGAGTATGGGCTTGACGACATGACGTGTGGGCTAGTGACACATTACAATTCGGGTCCAACGTTCTGGAATCTGCCAATAGTGAGCTTAATGCTATCTGGGCCTCGTTGGATTGAGTATGCAATCAGGTCTGCTTTGTTTTGTTGACGATGTTATCATGACACGTGTACGATGCTGATCAGAGGACGATTTGATGTATCATCAACTACTCCCCCTAAGTTGGTGGGTCGTCTTATCGATCCACTAGGTCACTTCATAAAGCAACTATGCAGTCTTGATGGTTGAGTCTGAGTTGTTTCCTCGAGCGGCGATTTTCATTAATTGGGCGTGCGTCAGCTTGAAAGAATGTAAGGTCGGAGATATGTTTTCTATATAGATCTCTTGCCTATGGAGTGTAGCCTCTTTACTCTTTCGATTTTAGAGATTCAGCTTTGTCGTATCGTCTTCTGTATTTTTGACTTCACTTAACCTTCATATTCGAAAGCTTTTACTATCTTTCATGGCGGGCCGGAATCAGCTTTCTGAAGAACTATTCGCTAAGGGCCACAAGTTTTTTTAGGAGAGGTTTTCTGAATTGGATTCAAAAGTCCTTCGTAACATATACGGGATTCCTAATGATCTTTGCACTCTAAGTGCCGATATGATGATATTATCCCTTCCTAAGGAGTTTATTTGTCTTTACCGAGGTATGCTTCAATCGGGTGTCCACTTTCCTGTTATCAAGGCGATCTGGGAGTTTCTGACATACTTCATCATTGCACCCGTTCAACTAGTGTCAAACGGGTATAGGACTATGATTGTCATTCTGATTAGGGCTAGGAACGTTGGTGTCCGAGTATCTTCGAGGGCGATGCAATTGCTTACTTCTCCTTGGATAAACAAGCATGTGGTGTGTGTGCTGACGTCGCCAAACTGCTTCGTCAACTTGCCTGATGATTTTAAATTCTGGCAAACGTTATGTTTCATGGCTTCTGCGGACTCGACATACTTTGAGCTTGTTGGTCGTCCGATCGAGCATGAATTCAGACTATTGAGTAAGTTCGACTCATTTTCTTGTCTTGCCTGTGTTAACTGCATATTAGATTGATTTGTGAGGTTTTCGTAAGGAAATTTTCAACTTCGCCACTTTCTGCTGAGGATAAAACAACTTTGGATGCGTTTCACGATATGCCTCGTCTGCCGATAGAGGATGTGGCTCCCATTTTGAGCATAGTGGACTGTGGACCCATTAGCATGTGGCTCCCATTTTTTTCGGGTAAAAAAGCCAAAAAATTGAAGGTGTGTCTGCTTCGAGGAAGAGGAAACTTCCCAAGATCAAGGTTTCAAGCCCTTCAAGGAAGCAGAAATAGATAAGGCACTTCCTTCTCCTATGCATCTGAAGAGATCTCGTGCTTTGCCTAAACCTGCCCGTAGGAGGGGCGTAATGTTGTTGGGCAAGTGCCGGATGAAACTGTTGTTTTCGAAGGGCGTGATGCTTAGGCCAAGACCCATATTTCCCTTCCTGACTTGGAGAGGGAGTATATGCGGGTACGCACGATCCGGATCGGTTCTAAATTTGGAAGAACCTAACTCGAGCCATTTAAATTTAACGGATCCCGTCCGGATTCCTTCATTTTAAACATTGAGACCGAACCTAACTCGAACCATTTTGAACGATCCGGTTCTAAACGAATCCAATGCACTGTTTAGACAATATTATAAATTCATCAACACTATTACATGAAATTTATTAAATGAAAATATTGTTAGATCTAACCCAAAGGCCATTATGGAGGACTAAGCCAACCTGACAAGGAGATTAAAACACAATATTGTTAGATCCTCAGCTCACGCAACCACCCTTTGGTCTTCTTCACAAATCAGCCAAACAGATTCTCAATTGCAGCCACTTTGAAGAAGTGTTGTGTACTGATATCAACCCGCATTTCAAAGCTGAATCAGAGTTTTGAACCAATGACTGTTTATGCAATGCTAAAATGTGAGGCTGAGTTTCAACATAAAAGCTCAAAGAATTTCCCAAGATTATATAATGAACTCTGTTCACACTAAAGTGCTTCTAGCTAATGAAAGTGTTTTACTTGATCCCTAATGAGCTATCAATTGGTGGAATGATTGCTTAAAACTTGCAGTAATAGAATATGACAATTTCTAATTTTGATTTTGACAACATTAACAAGAGATAATCCAACACAGATCCAATAATTAACAAAAATAAGAGGCAAAAGGGCTGACCCAACAGCTCACTAGGCAGTCAATGGCCTTCACTTCAGGTGACTTAGAACCTTCCTTGAGATCAATTTCATTGCTTAAAGAACGCATCATAACCTTGGATTCTAACTTAGACCAAAAGTTCTTTCAAGCACATTGCCAACAATTTTGATAGGTTCTTCTTTGGCCCAGTGTCTCTTGAAATGCATTAATTTTTCTTCCTTCAGAATATCTTCTGAGGCGGGACAATATAAGAAATTTGTCTTCAGAGTGCTCTCCAGATGATGCTTTCCGAACCATCTCACTGCTTGTGTTATAGCAATTAAGTTGCGCATAAGCTCCAATACAGAACAACCACAACCACAAGCACCCTTTGTTCTTCTTCTCAAAGCAGCCAAACAAATTCTCAATTACAGCCACTTCACGCAGAGAAGCAGCTAGGAAAAGCAACAGCAACACCACCCTCTGTTTTTTTTACAAAATAGCTACCTTCCTCGAGCCAAATCGCACCCAAAGGAGCATCAAAATCGCACCCAAAAGAGACCCAAATTGCAGCCAAGACGAATTCGTTGTCTGTTCTCTGTCTTCACGAACCAGCTAGTCAGATTCTTCACGCCTCTTCCTTCACCAAACTCAGCTACTTCCTTCTCCTCTCTTCAATGCTCTTTTCACACAGCCAACAACTGTTCTAACGAGCAGCAGCAACAAAACACAGCAAAAGCAGAGAGAGAGGAATTCACCTTCACGAAGAGCCAACAAGAGTGAGATTCCAACCGAGCTCTCTTCTTCATAAATCAACAGCAGAGTCTTCCACGAAGAGCAGCCAGCAGACAGATTGCAACCAACTCAGAGTCAATCGCAACCAGACAAGCAGTTGCAATGGTGTAAAAAGGTTTTGGGCTTTTTAGGGTTTTGTTACCCCAATCAAACGGGTTGGAACTGAACCGTTTAAATACAAATATTTGGAACTGGATTTGAATCATTTCACAATGGATTCAGACTGTTTCTTAATTTACACACTAAAAGACCGAACTGTTAGGAGCCAAACGGTCGGGTTCGGTTTGGATCTATAGTTCTTCGACCTGTATGCCTACCCCTATCTACAAATGGTGGGCGTGAAGGACGTAACCAAACAAAGTACCGAGCAGGAAAAGTTTATGAACAAAAAGTTGCTGCAAGCGGGTGTGGAAGCTTCGTCTGGTCGTCCCTTTTCAATAAAGGACTTTGTGCTCCGTTTTCTCTGAATCATGAACCCGATGAAAAGTCGTCCGATCGTCGACGTCATGGTGAAGGATCCCCTCCTCATCGCCCAAATTGTGCCCCATCTCATTCCCGTCCTCATATTGGGTTGACGACGGGTCCAAGGAATAACTCGTTTCCCTCTTTCTCGTCAAATGATTCTGAATCGGCGCGTGAAAGAGAGTCGATTGTTGTGGGCAAAGAGAAATTTGTTGAGGAGGGCCCTGATGCTGTGAAGACGTCCAAGGGCGGTGCTAGGGTGATTCTGGATTCGAAGGATCTCCATCCGAATGCTCAGATCAGTCTGTTTGCTCCAGACGTAATAAGGATGAACAACCAAGCTTGGCATCAGAAGGTTGACATTTCTTACGCTTCGAGAAAACATATTAGCAGGTGGAATGACTAGCTGGCGAATTGCGCTCTGGAGCCAGTGGGAAAGCGTATGGATCAGAGACGTTTTGATCAGAGATGCTGGGAGAGCATATGGATAAAGGGCAGAAACATCTCGTGCTAAGGATGTTGTACCTAAATCAAGTGGTCACAGCTGGAACTGAAGTTGAGGCCGCTCGTGAGAGAGCGTATACTATGGAGTAAGTATTTGCAAACTTGCAGAAGTCATACTCTAAAGCTCTCTACGAGATTGAGTCGTTGAGGAAGCAACTTGAAGCTTGCTCAGATAATAGAGCACAGCCTTGATGCATTAGGTAAGAGGCTCAGAAGGTTTATTTGGAAACGCTTGAGTCCGACTTGGCGTGGGCAATGTCCGCAAGGGATCGGTTCGAGAATGAATTGAACCTTGTCCGCTATGACTTGCATCTTGCCTGTGAGATTTTGACCAGAGTGCAGGCTGAACTGCAGGCTCCTCACGCTGAGAGGGTCAAAAGGAGTCCGAATGGACAGTCTGATATCAAAAGTTGGAGGCCAACGATGATTTTAATGCCAAGAGTGTGCGGACTGCTGAAGAGCAGTTCCTTCTGGCACAGAATGAGTTAAGTATTGTTAATGATAAGTTGGGTGTTGAGCAGTCCAAGACTGACATGCTGTCGGGCGAACTAGAGTGGTTGGAATTGAAGTTCGCTCAATCAAGAGGGCGTGAGGAGAAACTTCTTAAGCCCAAGGCACATTTGAGTTCAGCATAGTCATGCATGGAAGGCTGGAGCTGTTGCATCTGATGAAGAAAGAGCATATCGACTGGGATTTTTCCTATTATAAAGAGATTGCATATGCAGAGTTTGGAGTGGCCTCCGATTCATCTGAAGAATAAGGCGACCTTGATGAAGGTGATCGAGAGACAACACGTACAGATGTGTCTCCTGTTTCTTCCCCTGCAAAGTCCATTTCTATTGTATTTGACTCTCTTCTTGATGAGGGGTGAGCCTTGTATTTTCTTTTTGGCTTGTAAATGAATAGTATTTGGTACATGTTTGTTTTTCCTTTGTTTTTTCTACTAGCTTTTACCCGCTTTGTCTTATTTCGACATTTTGTCTCTGCAAGCCTAGGAAGCTTTATGATTAATCCACTGGTGAGAGTTCTGACGTCTTGCGCTGCAATAGTTTGTGCAGTTCTAGATAGAATCCTTTTAGAGATCAGGGAGTGTAATACACCCTTTGTCTGGCGGTTTGGTTGTATGTTGAACCAATAGTTGTTGTTGTTGTTAAAAGCGAATTAGTCAGATTGTGGTCCCATCACATGCACCATTGTAGATGATTGGACAATAGTCCTCGCGATGAAGAGCTTTGACCGAACTTTTGACTCATTTTTAGATGTTATTCGTATAATAGGCTTAGTTGGACAAGGGGTTGTTATCGCCAGCTATAATTGACTAAACCGGGTTCAGGTTTTGGCGACCATGGTGGTCCCTGGCAAGCCATCTTGATCAGTCGTCGACGACACTGAATAGACTCCCACTTTCCAACCCATTTTGATCCGCTTGTGGCGGACTAAGAATTGGAGCGAGCCAAAAGTTATCATCATCAATCATTCTGACTAAACTTTGATGGGGTTTGGCGATCATTCTCTATAGTTGGCCAATGATCCTTGGTAAGCCGTCTTCACCAGGCTACATGAGCACTAACTAAGCTCCCACTTTTCTAAGTCGTTGTAATCCGCACGCAGCGAACTAGGCTTTGAGGATATCAAAGCCATCGTCATCAGTGGCCATTGACTAAGCTTTGGTCGGATTTCGGCAATCACTGTCTGCGTACGAGTAGTGACCCCTGGCAAGCCATCTTAATCAGACGTCGAGAGCACTGACTAGACTCGAACTTTCTTAGCCATCGGAATCCGTTATTTGCAGACAAGGCTTCGAGCATACCAGAAGCCATCGTCGTCGGTCGTCACTGACTATGATTTGGTTGGGTTCGGTCACTATTGCCCATGTTTGTACAATGATCCCTGGTAAGCCGTCTCGATCAGGCAGTAAAGCGTTGATTAGGCTGCCACTCTCTAAACTGTTGACACCCATTTAGTTTAACAGACTAGGCGTTAGAGTGTACCAAAAACTATCGTTATAGATCGAAATCAACTAAGCTTTGGTTAGGTTCGGCAACCATTATCTATAGTTGGACAATGGTCCCTGGCAAGCCGTCGTGGTTAGGTACTACAAACGCTGACTAAGCTGCCACTTTTTCGCCCATCGTCATCCACTTTTGGTGGGCTAGGTGTTAGAGCGGACCAAAAGCTATTGTAATTAGTTGGAGCTGACTAAGCTTTGGTCAGAATAAGATTTTGGGCGTGTAAGTCTGACTTGGGTGTCCTGACTTACTTAGTTCGCCTGGCGGTCTGATTTCAGAGTCGGATCGATTGATCGGACTAATAATAGATTGACCGGCTTTAATGAACAACAACGAAATAATAATAGAGTTGATGTCTTGGATTTAATGATAATACTTTGTAGGCGCACTCCTTATTCTACGGGTGTTCAGGGCCTTTGTTGTTTGTTCCTTTGCATGTGATGGGTCAGACCTGGCTGCGCATAAGCTTGGGCCCATTAGTGGAAGGGCCCAATTAGAAAAAAAATTGTAGATCAGCATGTCAGGGATACGGCGCATATTGCGAAATGGTTCAGTATCGATTACTCCCTCCAATTAATGGAGCTGCTTGGAGGGTCATTAATTTGAAATATGTGGACTTGTGCAGTTGCAGTTGGAACCGTCGTTTTCTCGATTACCCATACGACATTTAATGTTGAACTAATTGTTGGCTGACGTTTCTTTGTAAAGCATTACGCCTATATATAGGTTGGCTAATCTGCATTCAAGCACTATAATGAGAATAGTAGAACATGTTAATCAAATGCATCTTACCAGAAAATTTGCTTTGAGTTTTCCAAAGGCTGAAGAAAGATCTCCCTCACTGGAGTCTTCGATTGTTCTGACATTTGCACCGATGAGTCTTGAGAAGATTTGTTATTATGAGGTGTCGCCTAATTTGGGTGAGCACCCGATTGATCTCATGAGATCTTGTAATATCTTTTTATATTTCGAAGAAGTACAGACTCTCCCTCAAAAGACAGTTATGTCTTCTATTTTCTGTCATTTCACACGTGATGCCACAATCGGAAAGAAGGTTGACGGAACGGAGCTCTGATGGAAGCGACCTTCGATTTTGGGTTAGTCATTTCACAGCTCCTCAAGCACTCCTTTCTTGAGATACACCCTCGTTCATCTCCTTCTGTTCCAGTTTCAGTTCTTCTTCATAGGGCAGGTCGGCGGGTTGAAGACGTCTGCACTTCATTTCAAAGTTCATGTTGCCACCTTCAAATCATCCCTGTAAGGTGATTTGACGGAGCAATGAATTGAGTGTGTTCCTTCGCCTTTTGTTGTAGATGTTTTACTTTCACCACCTTCTCTTCTGGATGCGGATTAGCATTTCAGAATCTCTACGCTAGTTTCAGAGGATAGATACTTGCATTGGACTTAGATACGTGTAGTGTATAAACTAATGTATTAGTTGTCGGCAAGCTTTGTAATAACTCTCATTGCAATCACTAAAATTTGCTTTATTTCTAGAATGTGTTTGGTACGAACAATTCTTCTAAACTGAAATGAAAATCAGAAAACAAAAATCAAAATCAAAACAACAAATAATTTAACTTCGAGCGGGGACTAAGCTAACCCGGCCATGAAGGAGGCACAAATGGTCCTGGCTCAGATTGCATGGTCCCTCTAGTGAAGTGTTTGTTTAAGCTAGTGAAGTGGACTTCGTGCTGGCGGGCAGTTCCTTGCTGATTAACAGTTCTTGGAGTAGGTGCCCGTTCGCTGAAGTATCGTTACTTAGCTCTTTATTAGTCTATATTGCACTGCTAGCTCTGACCTCTGGCTCTCCGCATAGCTGCACTTTGGTTAGCAGAGCTCCTCCACCCTCATAAAGTGATTCTCCTCTTTTGTCTAGGCCTGGTGCTTGACATGTTGGTTCTGTAGGCCTGAGCTGCAATTGGCAACAATTTAGCTGCTTCGGGGCTGCATAATGGCAATTTCTTGTTGCGGGTTGATCTTTTCGGATAGTTCCTTGGGCCTGGTTGACTGTATATTTTATACATTGGTGCAGAGTGGAAACCACTGCCTCCATATGATGAAGCCACGACCTTCCCAGAATAATGGTTTAGGTGGACAAAATGTCAACCACCATGAACTCTAGGACAAGGTATTTCCGTAATTGTGGCTCTCCCGCCACCACCATTAGATTGATCTTCCTGATGGGGAAGCACTTCTCTCCACTGAATCCGACCATGGGGTGGGTGACGGGGGTTAAGCTTTCTCCTGTAGTTGAATGTTGCGGAATGCGCTGAGGAATAGGACATTGAGTGAGCTTCCTGTGTCCACCAAGGCTCTATTTACTTCCCACCTAGCGATGAGGACGGAAATGACCAGGGCATCATTGTAAGGAGAATGTAACCCCTGGAGATCCCTTTCCGTAAACCTCAGTGATGGGATCGGGCTGTAACCTCATGCATGTTGCACTTGTCGATCCTTATACCGAGATGGTGTCCGCATCTCGGTCAGTGTCCTCTTGCGGGATCTATTAGGTTGCTCCCCTTCGCGACCGACCTCGTGGAGGACATAAATGACGCCAGGAACTTCTTTTTCAATATCCTTGACAACGACTATTTTTTTTCTTTGCTCAGCCTTGCCTCTTGCCCGAGCCTAAGAACTCCTTAGCTTGCCTTTCCTGATCCAGTACTCGACTTCTCCTCTGAGTTTTCTGCAATCCTCGTATCATATCCGCCTTCCTTGTGGTAGGCACATTATTTGTTGTTGTCGCACCCGAGCAGGGTTTCCTTCCTACTAAGGCGTCCACTTCATCTCTTCCCAATCCTTAATGGAATCAAAGATGTCGGACAAACTGATATTGAGAGGAGTGACAAACCTGGATCCGACATAATTAGAGGCTTTATCTGGCCTTGTGCGGCCCGAGTCGGTATTGTTTTCTACGCACTTCTTCTTGTTCCTGTCATCGTCCTTTTTCTTTTTCCCCTCTTTCCTGTCCTTGGGGGCAGAAGGTTTTTTCTCTGACTCCGCTTCCTTCTTAGCGGCTAGCATCTCGTCTAGAGTAATATATCTCTGGGCATTCATGAGCAAGTCTGTCATATTGGTTTGGGGTCTAGGGTAAGGAAGTCGTAGAACTTGCTTCTTTTCAGACCCAAAGTGAAAATTGTGACGGTGGTGTCATCACTACAACCATCGATGAGGCTCAACTCATCATTGATACGAGTGACATGTTCATTCAACGTCTCATTTTGTTTTTGTTTTAGGGTCAGCAGTTAATGCGAGCCCTTCCTGAGTCGTTGGCTGCCCACGAAGCGTGTGAGGAACGCCATCGCCAACGTCTGGAATGAATCGATAAATTTCGGAGAGGTAGTGGAACCACGTCAGTTCTAACGTCTTCAGGCTGGCAGTGAATGATCGGTACATTATCGCATCAGACCCTTCCTTGATTGCCATAACATGTTGGAAGTGGCGCAAGCGATCAGAGGGGTCTCTTGTCCCATCGTAAAACTCCATCTTTGATGGTGTGCATTTATTTGGCAGCGGTTATTCCATGATATGATCCATGAACGGAGGGACCGTGAGATTAAACAGCACGTCTGGGTTCGTGGCCTCGTTACGGATGGGGTTGTGTGAGACGTGCCTGTCGGCTCTGGACGTTGGGTCTGTATTGGCCGCTCCTGCACCTCTAGTCCATTGAGAAGCTTCTGGGGTAGCGCGGCTCTCCTGAACGTGTTCTCTAGAGCTCCTGAGACTAGGCCCTTTGTTGTTCGCGGTCTCCTTCTGTAGGTGGAGGGTTCCGTTGTTTGAGTGCCTCTAGCACCTCTGCGATTTGTTATATCTGGGTTGACAGTAGATCCACCCTCGGGTCCACCGTGGCGGTGGTGGAATGGGCGGCGTTCTCCCGGTTTGAGCGTTCGAGGGTTCCACAACATCTCCATTGTTGCGAGACCTAGTTGCCACCATTTTTATGGTTCTCTGGGAAAGGTGGTACTACTGTTTCTTTTGAGGAACCTTGTCATTTCGCACAGACGGCGCCAAACTAATGTAGTCGATTCCTACTCTCCTTCCTCACTATTTACCTAGACCTGCACAAGTAGCACATATGAGCCAAGGACCAGCATGTGGCGGCCGCTAGCACTCCGATGCTTAAGTTAGATAAGGCTTAAGAGAAACTTAAAGTTGTAAATTGGGATTATGTAACGTACTTTAAGGTCATTGACTTTATCTCCCTTTTATAGTGTGAGAGTCCTTGTTCGGCTAGGTATTTGGTTGCATAGTTTAGGGAAAGGGATCTTGTTGGAGATCCTTTCCTAGTGTGGAGCTATTCATGTGGGATAGTTTCCCCACACGACTTGTATTCCTAGATTTACGGGAGAGGTTTCTCTTTCTAAGTGTTGTCCATGCAAGGAAGTTTCCTTACCCAACTTATACTCTAGTATTTGTTTCCTAGTCGCAACCAATGTACCACTGGCCTACCTGTCTTGGGTCAATCCCCCAGATACTTGCCTTATCAGGGCTTACAAGTATTTGGCTTGACCGCGTGATGTGTGGGCTTAGTGGCATTGCAATTTGAGTCCAATGTTTTGAAATCTGCCTGTAGTGGGCTTAATGTTGTTTGGGCCTTGCTGAATTGAGTATGTAATCGGGCTTGCTTTGTTTTGTTGACGAGATTATCATGAGATGTGTACGGTGCTGATCAAAGGATGGTTTGATGTATCATCGGGTTTCATTGTCTAATAGTCTTTCTTCTCACATTCCCTCTATTTATTTTTTCCATGCATGCTTAGTTAAGTTGTCTTACTTTTCATAGCTTAAATTGCTTGTATGTTCAACATGCTAGCTTAGAATTCCCTTGGAGGATTTTTATAAAAGGTTTTTCATTTGGTGTTCACTTTCAAGTGAATCAACTAAACTTGTGACTTGTGGTGTTGACTCTTCTTGAGTCACAACATAAGCCTTCAATAAGTTCAAGCGAAAATCTTCGAAGTCGAATACTTTCGCTTATTTTTCAAAAAAAAAAATCAATTTTCGAAAAGTGTCACTTCATACCCTCTAGGCAATCTTAGCCTAATATCTATGCGCTCTTAGTGAATATCATAGCATACCTCACATTTTCACTTGCTAATTAAAATCATGGATGGGCCAACATATATCAGCATGAGGATGAAGTTTGGTTTTATAAACAGCGAGTCCTTCTCCCTCATTATTTCCCCAAGTGCGTTCAACAATGCACTCATCGCCAACATCTAGTACTCAGGTTATCACAAGACATTAGCTCGCATTTGTGTTTAGTTTTTTGGGCGAACAATGTGAACTTCAATCGAAAATTACTACGTAGTTGTTAAACATTCCAAGTCTACAAGTATGATACTACTAAGCCATGCAACCTTCTCCAACCTTTTACTTGTACCCAAACACATGGACAAATGTTTCCATGGATTATATCGATGGATATGCTACGTCTCGTGGCATATCATGTATTTTAGTCGTTGAGGATCGTTTACCTAAATATGGCCATTTCTTTGCTCTTGCACATCCGCAATGCAGCTATAGTTGCACAATTATTTTTTTCATAATATTGTGAAGCTTCACAGGTTGTTGAAATCAATTGTCAATAATCGACTTGCAACTTTTACTAGCAATTTTTTGTGTAAATTGTTTAAATTACATAATAAAAGTTGTGCATGAGTTATAGTTATCGTTCCCAAACAGATGGTCAGTCTGAGATCATGAATAGAACTTTGAAAACTTATCTTTGCTACTTCAGTGCGGACCATCCTTAGAAGTGGGTCGAATGGCTGAATATTGTCACCACACCAACATCCTTTCTTCAGCAAAAATGTCCCCATTTAAGTTGGTGTATGGGCAAAAATTGCCATCTTTATTATTCTCTATTATAGGGTTGACTGTGTGCAAGCTATTGACGAAGTATTAAAAGAACATCAATCTGTCGTAGCTTTTCTGAAACAAAAATTGGTACCGGCTTAATCTAGGATAATAAGTGACGCGAATTTGTAGTAGACATACAAGGAATTTTGGTGGGAGATTGGGTTTACTTGCGACTTTAGCCATATCCACAAACTTCATTAGTGCTCCGACGAGCAAAGAAGTTGTGGCCAAAATTTTAAGGGTTATACCAAGTTGTTGAATAAGTACGTCAACTTGCGTATTGCTTGGATTTACTTGGAACTATAAATCCAAGACTTTCATGTCTCATACCTTAAAGAGGCATTTGGGAACAATAGTCCAACATCAGGAAATTACACAACCAGGTCAATTGAAGAAAATCATGAAGTTCAACCTTATCCAAAAACTATCTTATACTTAGATTACTAAATCACTCGCAAAGGTCGTCATGAAAACTACAAGGTTTTGGTGCAATGGACATGTGGATGCCACGTGGATGAACAATAGTAAATTCGTGCATATTTCAATCTTGAGGACAAGGTTATTCTATGTGGGAGGATTGATACGTGCATAATTTATGTCCAACTAGTGTAAATGTTGGTTTAGTCATGGCCCTGCCACATGTTTAGTAGTTGCTATGTAAGTTTTCTATGAAGTAGTTGTTGAAGTAGTCGGAAGAAGTAGTAGTAGTAGTAATAATAGTAAGTAGTGGCTTGTGGTTGTTAGTTTGTTTGAGTCCATAATGTTTAGTTTGTAATTGATAATGGGATATGTTCCATATTTATTTAAGAAAACCAATGAGAATGTTCTCTCATTCATTGGAGTGTTTTCGTGGTCCCAATCTTCTTGATCTCTGAATTCTATATTTTCTTCCAGTTCGATTATTATTCTTGACTTGACTTATTATTATAAAAACTACTCACTATCAAAATGAAAGACGATCGATTATCTACCCAAGAAGATAGAGAGTCCCACATATGAGAAAAGGTCACAAATGGAGTTGAACCAAGTAACATTGCAAGAAGGGACTCTTAAGTGCAGAAGGTAGAAGGTAAAGAGGCTTTCTTTGGCTTATACCGTCTATCCGCGCTTTCGACCTAAGCATAACAGGCCTTCCTCGTAGGGTACCATGCCTCGCAGCATTTATTTCATATGGATTATGGATCATTCTTATCGGTTGCTTATGTTATGGCCACTCTTTCCAATATGGGTTCCTTATTGTACGACACAGAAAGAAAAAATCGAAGGAGGTTATTCATATTTATATAAATGAATAAGACCATTGTATTACAGAATGCGTTTCAGTCCTTCAGTACATCGTTGCCACGCCTGGTATTCTTGGTATGCCGATTGTACTTCCGAGCGGATACTACTCAAAAGAATCTTAATATTGAGTGTGTGGTCTCCACGACACTTATCTCGCCGTAGCGTGCCAGATAGCTGCGAACCGAGCTACCCTAGCACTACCTGAGCTAGCTGGTCTTTGAAAATCAGAATTTGAAAGAATAAAAGAAAAGAAGCCGAGAAGTACTTCTGAACGAGCTCTAGAGCGAGCGGAACAGTTAGGACGGCCCAACTGCACCAGGGAAGGGAGAAAAAAAAAACATAAGAATGCATGATACAACCATCAAAATTTGATGGCCCTTCTTTGAATCCTCGCTAGGCCTAACTTTTTTTTTTTTTTTAATCTTATATTAGACAATATCTACTTGACATTATGATAACGCATAGTCAAATATGCAAAGGGGCTTTTTATACTTTTTCCACCCCAATTATTTTGGCTAAAGCAACTTAACCCTCCAGAGTTATTGATAACTGGCTCTGCACCCCAAATGTACGCTTTCCATCACGGAGTCTCATCTATATGCGAATGCATTTTTCTAAAATTACAAATTTACCCAGTGAGTGAGTTTGACTTATTGATTAAACCCATTCAATTGTAAGTCAAGTTTTCATCGAGATAATAAAATAACCTCAATGGCCAACACATTTAATTCAAAAAATTCCTCATATCTTCCCCTCTGCACAAACCATCCACGTCCCCAACCCATTCCACCTGCAACTGATCAGCCACCACCACCAACACCCCCCCAACCCCCATTGTGCCACTGGAACTTCTCTCTTGCCTTACCTCTTTCCCTTTTTTTTCCTCCTTCCACCTCTCTTTCCTTTCTTAATCCCCATCACTCCATTCGAATCTCCCTTCCAAGTAATTTACGGTTGGAACAAATCAGTCTCTCTTCTCAATGACTTTCAACTATAATTCAGGCATCAAGTAGAAAAATGGAGTGGATCTATGTGACAGTTTGACCGTGGCTGTCACGCCCCGATTTTCGAAGAAAACGAAAATCCCAAAATCCACGTAGGATTATCCGTTTCCCCCAAAACTCGGGACATGAAAATTCAATAACAACATAAACAAATAGCAGCAACAACTAAACATGATTTAAATTACTGAAACAAATAAAATTCTAACCCGAGAAGACTGACGTGGCTAGCTCACTAGCGAAACTCCAGTAACGCAGCTCAAAATCTCTAAACTTGAAAGGCTAATTGGCTACATTCCAAAAAGGAATGTACCCAAGAAGCAAAAGCCCACTCGGGTCAGCAATAAAGCTGGTGTGAGAAACCTTCATACCAAAATCAATAAATCCGCACATGACAACATCAAAATAAACAAAACAATAAACAACCACATCATCAGGTAGTTCCTCAATGAGGCAAAGGTGTTGTCATCCTAATAAATAAATATGCATTATTTATTACTAATAAATAAAATTTATGAGTTATCAATCCTCATAAATGCAACAACTATACAATTCATAATCATAATAGACTATTATTGAAATATTAACAAAACACATTTTTCTACCTTTAGGAAGACATGTAGTTCTCATTCAATGGTTGAATGAGCATTTAGTTTCTTTCTTTAAGGTAATTATGCACATACACCAAAAAAGAAATCTCGCGTCTTTTCCACAATCGCACTATCCTCCATGTGCCGAACACACCTCACCCAAGTGTGCCTCCCTTGCCATCGAAGCCACTCGAAGCGTACATGTTCCAAGTGGGGTGCCACCTCGAGGAACATGTCATCTCACCCGAAGTTCGATCACTGGCAAGTATTCTTCATAAATCTACACGTACAACCGAACTCACAGGTAAAGGTGCACCGATATGCAAGCAAGTCTGCATACCCATAATAATATCACACGTATACAAGCAAGTCTGTATACAAAATTTCTTTTCTTTTCACATTTTTTTTCTTCGGAGTTGTGGAAAATAGCATAAAAAAAATATATATCAACTAAAACTCAAAACTCATTTATGGTGACACTTTGTCAACCATAAGTAAATCAACCACAGTATCCACCATTCTCTTGGGGAACAAATAATATTTGACACATTGCCAATTCACACATCTCCTCTCTTTACATCATATGAAAAACAATATGCACACCAATTCGCATAACAATACAAATACTCAAACTAAAACAATTGCTCAGTTAAATTCCAGCCAATATCTATTACTAGAAAATTTTATTCTATTTTATGTTATGCAATTGGGATCAATCTCGCCAGCTATGTAAATAGGTCCAAAGAAATACTCCAAAGATAATATCTTCCAGGTCATGATTAAAAGAGCATATGACAATGAGATACATTAGGAACTAAGCAAAATTGACTCATTTCATTCTTGTAAAACTTCCCCAAATTCATCTTCTATTTCATTAAGGAATTTCATCAAACAAATGAGCAATGTATCTATAACCTTTGACAATTAACGAGAAAATATTTCTGATAGTGGCACAACACTTTGACAACCAACTTTAGTAAACCGTATGGACACATATGATGAATTTCAATTTCAACCCGATGGGATTTGACAATCCAAAATGCACATACACCTACTACCTAAATGTGGTCACATCTGATCGAACCTATGAGATACAATTTGCTCAAATTTTCTTCATGATAACACTCAGGTGTTCCTTAGTCTTACACAAACCCTACTCAATCACATGCTTTTCTATTGATGATGATGACCTGGAAAACCCCGAATGCCTTGACAATTGCCTAAAATCAATGTGAACTACAATGGGTATCCATTCATTCATTCAAATCAATTAATCAAGGTAATCAAACCCCATCAATTTAATCTACCAAATTAAGGGCAAAATCAGGAAGAAAGAAAATGGGGGTTTAATCAAAGTAGATTAAACACACAACACATAACTATCAAAACCATCACATAAAACAAACTGAAAGGGGTAAAAGAGAACTCACCGGAGATATCGCAAACCGTAAAGGATTTCGCAATGGATCCACGCAATAACCCTTCATAGTCAACGCCATCATCCCATTCCTCTTGCTCGTCAAGCCATCACCACCAAAATCACGACCCCTTCCACCACCAAAAGCACCGACACTAATTCTTCTATCTCCACCACCTCCTCTGCCTACACTAAAGGCCCTATCTCCGCCATCTCGGCCCATAGCTTGAGTTGATAAGAAATTAAAATTATGATATTATCACTCAAGAAAACTTCACCTTGCTGAGAAATAGAGGTTCCACTTTCTGTGGGTGAGTCCCATCGAGATTGATGAACTCGGACCAGCTTGTTTCCCAATGATGATGAGCTCATCGAGGGAAAGATCCTCCTATCTTGGTACCACTCTCCTCTGCTTTCACCTGGTTTTTTGGTTTAAGTTTTCTTTGAAGTGTACCTTGTTACAGAACTAATAGAGCTTTGCTACAGAGCGAGGGAGGGAGCGAGGGAAAGGGGCGAGGGATGGGTGTAACCACCCATCCTCCTCGGGATGAGCACATCGCATTGGAAATGCGTGAGGGCGTTCATCCCGAGGAGGATGGGTGGTTACACCCATCCCTCGCTCCCTTTCCCTCGACCCCTCCCTCGACCCCTAGAATTTTCCGAACTAATAACCTGCTTCTATCTCTTCCTTCTTGAATCATGTCTCCACCCCATCTATTCAAACAGACCGAACCACCCTCAACTGATCTTCAAAATTCAGCTTTCTAGTCAAAATGCTAGGATGTCCATGGGATTACGAGACATTCCCACCCACTTGTGGCCTCTTCGTCGGCGTAAAGCCGAGATCCACCATTCCTTCAGACCTCCTCTTTGTTATGAGAGCATGTAAGATACTACAACCACCACCATTTCTCTTTACCGAGGAAGTTGTTCACCCTCCACCCTTTACAAACTCCTCTAAAAACGATCAAGTTGAGAAAGTGGAGATGCTCTGATATTTCAAACACAAAGTCATAGGGAGCTCTCACATTCTTTGAGAGGCAACAAACTAGGGCAGATGCAGATATTCAAACTCATGTTAAGAAACTTAAGAACAACTACTCAAAGCTTGTCCTCTCCTTTGCCTTCCCATGAACACCCTCACCCAACTAGCCAATCAGTTGCTCCGGAGACGGCCAAACCAACAAATGCAGGCAGATACCACTCATTTATGATCATCCATCCTAGAAAAGGCCCCGAAACCATCCGACTTATCGAAATCAAATTCGGCACATTGAAAACCCCTCTTCCCCATCTTCATCACCTCTCACTGTGTTGGGTCGTAAGCAGAAGAAGAAACCTTGGAAGCATACAAGAGAGAGAAGGTGTTGCAGAGATACTGTTTCTCTCTTCGCTCTCCTCACTGTCTCCCTCACGACTTCTCTCGCCTTCGTCGCCGCCGAAAAGGGTAAGAGAACATGAAGGAGGAAAAGATGAAGGAAGAAGGAGAAAGAAGAAGGAAGGAGGAAGAAAAGAAAAGAGGGTTTTTCTTCCTCTTTATAGGGTGGGTGGTTATCCACCTCCACTGAAATTTCTGAAAAACCCACCTTCTAAACTCACCAAATAAAACCCTAATCATTAGTTAAATAAAAGTCCAAAACCAAGCCCAAATACAATTGAGTAACAATCCATCAACATTAGGGTTTACAAAATTTTGGCTAAATACACACACTTTATCCTATTTAGCCATGACAAACAAAATTCTTTTTTTTCCAAATAATTGAGATTACAATATATGCCATAATTAATAAATAAGAAATTTTTATATTTATTTAATTAGGCGGGTATTACAGTGGCTCTCTTCCAAGGACACCATGTCAAACCCTTTGAGAATTTCCGCAATTCATTTTCCATCTCTTTCATTTATACACAAAATTCAAACCCACATACCAGAGAAAGGATTCAACAGGAGCAGGAGGGTCATAACGAGTAGGAGAAGCAGAAGAGCTGAGTTTGTCGAAGAGTTATAAATGGCGGATTGGATGATCAGGTGGGTTAAAATAGAGTGATTTGAAAACCCAATTGGGTTTCCCGTCCGAATCCTCTGCATAAATATATCATATTGAATGTTATAAACAAACTCCACAGAGCTCAGTGGACCTTGCCGAAAGATCAAAGGCACCGGAAGGCTGATTATAAACTAAAAATCTCATTAGCCACGAGCCATAGCTATTAGGCTTGGAAAATCACCTTGAACTTGACGAATCTCTTCTCAGTGGAAGAACAGCCTTTCGGAGCCATTGTTCCAAACTTCCAACAACTTTGATTCACCTGTTTCTTTTTCTTACTAGGAAATGATTATTAAGACTTTTTTTTATTTCATGTAGTTACAAGGAATGTGATAATATGACGGCAATAGTTTCAAAGGAAATTTCTAAATGGCGAGGAAACGGGCGAGGGGGTGAGTGTGACCGCTCATCCCCCTCGAGATGCACAGCCTCGCGAATCTCGAAGGGGATGAGTGGTAATACCCACCCCCCTCGCCCGTTTCCTCAACGGCTAGAAGGGCTCAGTTTCAACATTAAGTACTTGGTATTAAAGAAAAATAAAATAAAAACATCAAGTACTTGGCAGTCCTGAACAACCTTCATACTACAAAAATTGTTGATGGCACTTCATACTAGAAAAAAATGTTGGTGCCATTGTTTTCTGTCTTTCACTCAAACTTTTGACAGAAACTGAGCTTCATAATAATATTCATTTCATATACACTAATACAAGACCAATTCCTGTCAAGTGGTATGAACTTGAAGATATTATCAGGGTATATGATTGTTATAAAAACAGAAAAACATAATTCTCTCACAAAGCTGGCAACATGACAGAAAACCCATGATGGAACTTTCTTCACTACAATCCTGAATTTTCTTTGGAACAGCACCAACAACTATGTAAATTTTAGGAGTGAATTTCCACACGTGCTCACACCTTTTTAATTATCTGAACCACATCTTCGTCTTCAAGTTCATGCTCCTGATAAAGAATATCAAACATATATCCATCACCAGAGTGCATAAAAAAAAAAAAGTAAAGTCAAGAAATAATCTTCAACTAAAGTCGAGTAAGGACAAACCCTGCCAACTCTTTGTGGCTTATGCTTCGCACTTGATCCCCATACCAAAGCACTGAAAATCAGACAGAAATTAGTGAAGCAACATAATATCTTATGATACAGCAAAAAAGTCGAACCAATTTGGGAGGATCAAACTTGGGCTAAAATCACTATAGAGACGAACATCAACATGGCAATTCAACAGTTGCAAAAGTCAAAATCGCGATTTAACACTAAGCTTTTGGAGCATTTGATGGACCCACCACTTAAGAGCTTAAAACTGTCTCCTACTCTATAAGCTCGTGGAAGGTGAATGAGTTTTCAAAATTCCCTAAAGAGATCGGAGGTTAGAGTCCTGATTGTCATTCCTTTCTGGATTTTAATTGGCTTGTAGAAGAAGTTTGTATTCACCTTGTGGTTATGATACCTGGAGACTTCGTTATCCCCACAATTGAACCTCTGATCATCAAATTGATGCTTCCCTGTTCCTTTTCATATCTTCTTTGCAGTAACTTTATAATTTGAACTTTGTTTGGTCAATAACAAGTAGTATGAACTTTTTTCTCAAGAAAATAATAATTGACATTAACTCAAATGAGCTAACAATAAGACGATGTGATTCAGATCTTGTTTAGGTAGGTTGTTTTCAACCTTGGTTGAGAGGCATTTCTTTTCTTATCGGTTTTCATTAAGTTTGCTTTGGTATTGCAAAGAAATCAAACTCCTAAACAATGTTAGTGCATCGTAAATCGTAAATTTAAGATTTGTTTTTAAACTTTGCAATTTAATCGTAAATCTAATTGTAAATCATAAGATTTATTAAAAATATAATAACATAATAATAAAACATTATACATAAAAGAGTTTTAGAATAAGTTTCTTTTTTGCGGGGGATGCTCTCCTTGCTATGTTGATCATCATTGCGAAAAATTGTCAGGTTTTCCAAATTTCTAACTCCAATAGGTGGGTGAAATAATCGGTGCATGTGTGATTGTGACCGAGATTGATCCCATCTGCGCTCTTCAGGCTCTTATGGAAGGACTTGAGGTCCTTACCCTTGAGTACCTGAATCTAGCATTGCTTTCTTATTTTTAGTTATTGGTTTAGAGTCAACTGGTATCCATTTTTGTATCTACAAACCCAACTTCTTTCTTTTCCTCTTTATGGATCAATGGATGACCATAACCTTGTGCTTTTGAGTGATCAGAGTTTCTGAATTGAGTGAAGTGAACGAACCCATTACATCACCTCCTATGAATGTGATCTTTCCAGAAATACCTAAAAGACTACAAATAGTATTTGAGCATCCGCAATTATACTTGTTTCAGACGTTTTGTTTTCCTACAGAAGTTGGAACGCAACTCTTAAATAATCTGTCAACACTGCATACAAAGATCCGTGTCCTTCAGTTTTGGGATGCCCTGTTTTTGTAAATGTATGTGTGCCTAATGATTGAGTCTAGTGTATGCAGTTTGCTATGGGCTTGGGTTTGAAGTAGGTCCATTATAGTAATCGGAACGGTCTGGGATGGACCGGGACTGCATTTCTAGTATTGGTCCAATCCCAATTCCAACCGGTCCGGGACCAAGATGAAAATAGTAGAAAACTTTTTGGCATGGTTTGAAACGAAACGGAACCATATCAGTCCGGATCAGAATGTGATGGTTTGGGATTGTTGCCCACCCCTAAGTTTGATAAACAACCATGTTTGTAGAATGCAGATGTGCACTCAATCTCCTTTCGATACCAAACTCGAAAACATTGCAGGAAAAATTATGAAAGCCCATGGAAACAAAAAAGACATGGAACTTACTATTTAAACTGTTTGAGCATATCTTTATGAATCCGGGTGCAAAAATCCTCAACTGTTCTGTGCTTGGATGAAAGAATTACAGGGTCTTCATAGTCTGGATTCATCCCTTTGGGCTTTGTATATATACGGGTCAAATCAAGATATTCCCATATCTTCTCCAGTAAGCCATCAAGATTCCACTCCAAGTGAGCACTGCAGCAACAAAGTAAATTCATAACTTTCAAAAGTAGGTGAATAGAAATTTGTCGTAGAAAAGAATTACGGTGGAACCCCATAACCACCTTAGCAAAATCTACTTGGAAAATGGGACATGGAATCAAGCAATACAGTAATATAAGCAAGAAAATGAAACATAAAATATCTAATGCAATAATGTCAGCAAGAAAAACAAACAAGAAATAATTAAAAAAAAAAAATGAAATATCCAATGCACTTGTGACAGCAAGAAAAACAAACATGAAATAAATATGCCCAGAATATAGATTGCATATTCTTTTAAAGGCATTATTCCTTGATTTGACTTCGAGTTCATACACCTCCTCATGGGTTGTTTACAACTACACGTGTTAGTATGCACATGTCTTAACAAGGGGAATGAACAAAAAAGATAAGAACACTAAGTGCTGAGAATGTGTGTACCAGTACTATCACTAGGCTCGATTTTGTACCTATATGACCAATAATCATCAAGAACCCAAATCAAAATTACCTTTTATGGATTTATGGTACTAAAGTTTTTGGAACCTTTTAAAAATAGAGATTTAAATTGGTTTCCAATTGGGTAGGAACCACTGGTTCTCAGCGGATTAAACGGATATTAATAGAATATATTTGATAGGTTGGGGAGTATGTGAGCAATAAGACTCTTATGCAGACATCCATCTTGTGCTTTGTGATTTTGTAAGACAAGTGTATGCCCTCTTCATTTGTTTTGTGTTCGCTGTCTTTGTCAAGTTTAATTAATTTATGTGAAAAGGTAATAAACTAAATAATCTTTAGATGACATGACAACAAGAAGAAAGACCATATATATATATATATATATATAGAGAGAGAGAGAGAGAGAAGATATAATGGCAAACTATGATGCATTCTGGCCAAGGGAGGTTGGTTTTGCGATCTTCAGCTATCATCCCCTGTGTACTTCATCTTCCTATATTCTTTTACCCCAGCCTTCACCTTCCTTAAAAACAAATGAACCCAAACGCTCATTACAAACCCGTTTGGTTTATTTTTATTTTTTTTAATCCTGTTTTTTGCAAACCACGATAAAGACGCTAGCATCGCAGAGGTTAGAAGCAAAAAAATTATTACCAATCAATCCCCTTAAGCTAGGCTTCCCATACAAGCACTTCAGCAGAGGTTAGAAACAAGAATTTATTACCAATCAATCCCCTGAAGCTGGGCTTCCCAGTCAAAAGGCTCTTATAGTATCAATCAAAAAGATTACTGAAGCTACAGGACAACCAAGCGAGTATTATGTCATCTTTTGTCAAAAAACTCGTCTATCATCTTCTAGAGTATGAAACCCTTTCTATCATCTTCTGGAATGTGAAAGCCTTGGGACCATGGAACCTTATCGTCAGCAAGTAAAAACAGAAAATCAGTATGTTGCATCATTGTCACTTACCTCATCCAAATAACAAATCCCATGCAAATCAGCAAATAAGTTGGTGTTGTATTAAGCTTGTGAAGAGAGCGGACTCGAGAAATAAAAAAAAAAAAAAAAAAAAAAAAAGAGAGAGATGAGAGAAGATATAACTTGAGGCTGAACATAACCTTAAATTTCATGGTTTCCTTAAAACAATTTAAAAAATAAATACAAATAATCAAGTAGAGGAAGGGGAGGGGAACTTTTTCTCTATTTGAAAGACAAAAATAAAATCATCTTCAACATCCTGTGCACAATTATTATCTCAACCCATCCTCCCTGTATTACTATTTCTAGTTTTCCATGGAGTTCTTTTCTATTTCTTTTTTCAATCGGAACACCCTTAGATCAACTCTCTATAAAGTAAAATAATAGTGACACACCCATATAGTCCTAAGGTAACCTACCTGATGAGGGATTCAAATTCCGGTACAACTAATTCAAAGATCAGAGATGGGAGCAACTAAAATAAACCGGAGCCAACCCATTGATACTCCCTAACTATTAGCAACATCTACAGACATGAAGCTTACACCTCAAGAGGTGAGGTCTACTTAGGCTAATGGAGAAAAGAGTATTGAGATTTACATCTTGAGGCTCATCAAAAATTAGTGTTCTCCCTTTTAGCATTAAAGCTTAAGCTTCTTAGTATAGGTTAGGGCTTATAGGCTTAAGACTGAGACTTGAGCCTTGTTTCTGAGAGATACAATGGTTGGTAAAAACTGAAAGAGATGCAAAGAGTCGGCGAAGAAACAAAAAATTAAAACTTACTAGACACATTGTCCTGTGTTCCTACAATTTCATCTAACAAAAAATTATACAATAAATAAAAAAATTATGGATGGACTTCTTTGCCAAGCAAAAATAAACTAAAAATAAATCAAGCACGAAAGGCATACATTCAGTTGTCTAATACCAAGCCTTAGTGTTTATAACATTGAGTTCTTGGAATTGTTTTACATGTCAATGTGCAATTTCAGCCATGGATGACAGTCATAATGAAACAAAGTTGTAGCCTCATAAAGCATACCTTGCCTGCTCCCAGTTGGTGTGCCACACGACAGCCTAAACAGTATTCAATGGAAAAGGTACGGAAAGAAACTGTAATTAAAAATAAGGAATCCATCAAAAATACCTGATTGGACAATAGTGGGGAAGTTTGTCCAGAATCTCCAACTCTTCAATTGTAATCTGATCAATCTTGTTGATAACATAGATGCATGGTATGTATACCCTACTACCCTCAATAACATCTATAAGGTCATCAGCTGTTGCATCGTATCGAAGAGATACATCAGCATTGTGTATTCTGTATTCACTACATATTGCCTTCACAGTTTCAAGATCCAGGTTTGTGTTTGTCACAGTAGATGTGAAATTTATTCCTCCCTTTTCTTTCTTCCTAAAGGTCAAATTAGGAGGTTCCTTATTTAACCTACACTCAACAAAGATAACCAAATATGTGAATTCACCAGACAGTACATCAACTGCACAGAAACAAGTTAGTATAGTAGAGTGCAAAAATTAACTAAACTAAACTCCATATGCAAGTCCCAAGGGTTAACAATTCTTTCCAGTGAATCAAAATTCACTTTTAGATGGGAAAAAAAATAAAAAATATATTATTTGCATATACCTGATGCCAAACCCCTCCAGTTCTTTCTCTATTAAGCGCTTATGAGTTATTGGTTTTATTGCATCAAGAACAATTAAAATACAATTGCATGTCCTAGCAGTACTGATGACCTGGAATAAATATGGCAGTTTATGTCAAACTTTACAGCAGAAACAAAATACTATCACAAAGCATCCAAAACATTAACAACGCTTAACCTCTACAAGTAGACAATTGCATATTAAATTGTTAAACATAGAATGTTCAAGATAATGGAAATTGGAAACAACTTTATAGGGTATTTGAATGCTTCTTTTAAAACAGATTCAAGTATTGTTGCTCCACGCAATCCAATACAAGATAATACAAATATGAATATATAAAATAATTATATGCATGAACAAGATTTGAAGATGAAAGTGTGTGCAAGATTGCTTCTCAGCTGAAAATCCCAAGAGCTTTGTTTGCTGCGTTTGCTAAGTTGGCAAACTCCCTAAATTTACCACTTGCGTCTGCATGATGGCAGGAAAGAGAGTTTGAATAGCTGCTCACCTAACCATTTGTAGTCCCACACTGAATACAATCACCATCGTGTACTTCAAATGAATTATGACTCTCCGTGTAACGTTTTAGGCTCTCATGATGCCTTTCACAAGTAATCTATGTTATTTAATCAGTGATTAATTGGCAATTAATCCCTGATTAATCTCTTCTCACTAGTAGAGCATTACGATTTTTGAATTAATCGTTTGGACAACTAACCAATTAATTGTTGAGAATTGACGATTTCTCGTCGAGTTACCGATTAATCGCTTTCTAAACTCACCGATTAATTGATCCATGCAATATGTTATAAATAAACGAGAAAAATTAATGTTAACCCTAATCTCATCAATACTCTAAAATACCAAAAGTGTCTGAAGAGGCTAGAGAGAAACATCAAAACATATATATAAAAAAGATGCAAGAGAAGAGAAAAAAGACCAAAGAAAAATATCAACCAAAACTAAAGAAAATGAAAAGCCGCACCTTTATCTGACATTGAACTTTTTTTTCTTATAATTTTTCTTAAATTGTGACATGTAATAGTTACTACTTCAATATTCATTCATTTTCAAATGTTTTTCCTTGTAGTAAACGTATTACTTAGAAGGATAGAGAAAATATGTTTATAAAACAAATATTGATAATTTCAAATAATCCTGATTAATTCTAATTAATTTTGATTAATCCCGATAAATCTCAAAACGCTCCTGAATCGATTAAGGTCCGATTAACGATTTAACAACAAAGCTAGTAATATTACGCTGAGCAAACCAATTATCTGAGCTGGTAGCATATTTGGCTGCAATAGTTTCCTATCTTCTCAAAATATGGTTTTGGAACATCTTCTCAAAATATGGTTTCGAAAAAAGAAAAGAACCAACAATGGAGGATGAATCAAGAGATGAAGGCAAGGATGCACGGATACGGACACGCGTCGTGTTGGACACGCGACAATTTCTCAAAAGCTAGAACTCGAGGACACGTCATACTATTTTTTAATGTTATATAAATATAAATAATAATCTAAATAAAGTGCATTCTTAGAGTGTCTTGAAGAAGATGACACTGTTGCAAGAAAAAATTATAGAGAAAAGTATAATAGAGAAGATGTAAGGAGAGAATAAGCAAATGAGAGAAAAATAAGAAGCATAGACTACCTCTATGTTTTAGTGGCTTTTTGCCCTATTTATCTTAAATCACAATTGAAATAGTAATACACTTCAGATGAATCAATAACCATTATATTACGTAGTTATTTGCAAACATCTAAAAGTAAAAAATAAAACAAAGTTGATTTTCGAGTCTTGACTGTGTCCTGACCAAGTTTCGGGTGTATCGGAGGCGTGTCTGACACGTTGACCACATTAACCATGTGTATGACACCTGCCGACACGTTGACCAAGTGTCTGACGAGTCAGAGGCGTGTCGAGCTAGTGTCGGACACGGATACGGCAAGTTTTCGAATAGTCTGTGCTTCTTTGGATGAAGGTGAGCAACCAATGAATAATACTACCCAATCTATATTACAAGTCAGAGTGATATATTACTATTCATTCAAATCATAAAAATTGGAGATAAAATATGGTTAGGATTGAAAGTCGAGAAATGTGTTGAGGGTTGAGATTCATTTACTATCATGGCACGTTTGTAAATATAAAATAAGTATAGGGGTAAAGAAAATGAAAAAATTGGTGGAATGTACATGTGGCAGAGAGAGAAAGTATTGTGTTTTTTTTAATGAAAATATCATAACTATCTACGTAGTTGTCGAATTTTTGTAAACTTGGTATCACTAAAATGCATTTTTTATCTTTCCAACAAAACCAATGATCAATACAAACACTTAAAATTTCAAAATATGTATTGTATTATTAAAACATGTAGGTATTTTTGATAATTTCATGCCTAAATATAATATTTTACAAAGAAATACACAAATATTTAATGAACATTCAAACAAAGATCTCGAACATTCAATCGATTTTAATTTTAACCAAGTTTGACTCTAAAAAAATTAGTTACAAGTATAAACTATGATCTTTTTATAGAACTGATTGAGAGCAATAGTGGGGATGGTGGTGAGGCTATCCAGTGTATGATAATTAGCAATAAAATAATGTATGTGGAGTGCAACAACACGGGTAATATCTAGCAACCTATATTACAAATCAAAATGGTGATTTATTATTCATTGCTAATTGGACAAACAAAAAGCTTAGATAAAAAAAGGGCTAGGATCGAGAATTGGGAAAATGTTGAGGATTGAGATTCATCATCTATAATTGCATGTTTGCAATTATAAAACATGTGGGAGGGCAAAGAAAATGAAAAATTATGGCAGAGAGTGTACATGTGGAAAGAAAAAATTGTATTTTTTTTCTCAAAATTCAAATTGAAATAACTATCTTAGTAGTTGTCGAATTTTGCTAACTTGATATCGTTGAAATGCATTTCTGAAGATGTTTCCAATGAAACAAATGATCAATCCAAACGCTTAAAATTTACTACTAAATGAAAAAAACAAAAGTCAAAAGCATTTCACGTCATAAAGTACATTCAGACAAAGTCTATAATTAGGGGGAAGTGAGAGTTTAAGGAGAAAGTATTATGTTTTCCTTTTTTAAAATAAAAATTAGCAGTAGTTGTTAAATTTTAGTAAACTTGGTATCATTGAAATGCAATTTTGAAGATCTTAATGCATGCAAACATTTAAAATTTCCACATGTATTTTATTACTGAAACATTTAAATATTTTTAATATTTTTCAAATAAACATAATGACATTTTAATGAACATTTAAACAAAAACCCCGAACATTCAATCAATTTTAATTTTAACCGAGTTTAACTGTAAAAAATTAGTAATTTTACCGTAAAATAAGCTTCTACTTATAAAAAAAATTAGTTTACATTCTAAAATATGATTTTTTATGGAACTTCTTGAGGGCGGGATGGTGGTTGAGGGTGTCTTGTGCATGATAATTAGCATAAAAAAATGTATGTGGAGTGCTAACGGCACGAGTAATATGCTAGTCCATACAAATAAGACTAGCCAATCCCAAATAAATATTACACAAGCACATCAACTTGAAATAGACACCAAGTTGAAACCACTACTTAGTGAAGTTGAGTTTCATGGACCAACACAAGAAAATGAAAACCCAAGGGTCAAAGCATTGGTCATGCAAATAATGCAACGGTAAGTCTACGAATCCATATACTCCGATTAACATTTTTTCGGTGTTTCATCATAAATGTTGTTTAAAATTTATGAATAACAAGGTTGAATATGAAAAAGGTGTGCCAACACATGCAAGGGAATAAAAAGAACTGTTTTTCAAGATGACGGATAGAGATATGATTGAAATGAAAGTGATCAGGAGATTATGTACTAATGGAATGCCATTCAATGCATTTCAGGTTTCCTTAATTTTGTGAGATGGTTTTGGCTATGCTAAAGCACCATAGCTTATATTTTTTTATGAGTGGAAAAGGTCAATAGAAAAGGATTTGATTCCAATGAAATATACATTTTACTCTCTTGGGGTGACAATTGCGCCAGATGGTTGGCCAACTGCAATGTTATTGTTGCTAATAGACACAAAGCAATGTTTTTGTATGTTGACGATTATCCTAGGATAAAAAAGTGTAACAATCGGTGAATGATCGTTGAAAACTATTTGAGGGTGGGAGGATCCAATGTCTTCCAAGTTGTGAAGGATAATGTTGAAAATTGAAAATTTGCTAGAAATGAGGTAAAAAAGGCATACAAGACATAAGAATGCACATAATCTTTGAAAAAACCACGTTTTCGAATCAAATACATGTCGAACACAAATACGAGCCCGACACGTATTTGACACATGGTCAACACCTCTGACATGTTGACCAGTTTGGACACGGTCTGAATGTGGTCAAGACACGACTGCTTTTTTTTGTTCTTCGGTGCAAATAGCAACTCAATTGGGTGCAAATAGCAACCCAACTGGGTGCAAATAGCTTCATTCAATAGTACTGAGAAAAAACTCAATCGCAAAAATGAGGAAAAAGAAAGAAGAGTTGGAGAAGAAAAAATGGAAAGGGGTTTTGATCGTTCGTACCTGATCGACTGGTTGTTGGAATTTAGCATCTTCTTCACTCAATCAATCGAGCAGGGAACCCAAAAAAAATATATATCGCAATTCGCAGAGAAGAAACTGAAGAGGGTTTCACTCATACCTAATCGAATGCTTGTTGGAATCTAGCATCTTCTTCACTTAGTCGACCGAACATAGAAAAAAATTGAATCGTAGTTTGCAAAGAAGAAGAAGAAAGAAGAGGAGAATGAGAAGAAACTGAAGGGTGTTACAATTGTACCTGATCGACTGCTTCCTGGGATCTGGCATCTTCTTTACTCAGTCTATCGAACAAAGAAAAAAATTTGAATCTGTGTTGAACCCATAGTTTTGATTCTCTCTCAAGTTATGTTTTGTTGGAAATTTTGGGCAGGAGTAGCTGAGATTTGTTGGAGATCAACTCAACTTTCATTGTTCATTCATTCAGGTGAGGCAGTGTCTTACATGCTTCAAAATACTTCACCTTGTGGTTTAATCTTGTTGTGAATTACTTCCTAAGAGAGTGCACACAAACTGTTTGATGTAATGCCCCAAAGAAATGTTATGTTATTTGATAATTTATTGCATTTTTATTATGCTTGATTATAAAAAAGATGAGACAAATGTGGGGTACCAGAATAAATGCAGTTGCTTCGTTGGATTTGGATGTTGCTGGATGCTTGCGATTGCTAATATTTTTCTTGATGAACTTGAGTTTGAGGCTGGGCTATTGAACGATGGCGATGGGAATGTGATGGTTGATCAACCGGTCGATGAAGACACATAGCAGCCTCGCAGGTACTTACGTATTAAAATTTTGAAACTCTCAATTGACAATATCAATTACAAATTAATGAAATCATGTTGCTCATAATGCACTTGAATGTTTATTTATGTGTTAGGATTATTCATTATTATTGTTTATGTTCAAATAAGTTATTTAAAAAGCCGAGTCGTCGTGTCGAGTCCGTGTTTGTGCAATGCACAAACATCTTTTCCTTGTTTCATACCTTTGAATCTTATTATGGATTTTGAAAAATGTTTTGAATAATTTACAAATACTTGTAAAAGATGAAAACAATTCTCAAATATTTTGTAAACCACATATATGCTTTAATATTTTTAAGTCTCGATCAAGAGTAGAATTGTTGAAAGTTGCAAAGACAAGTTTGCTTCGCAATACATTTGGTTGTAAATTGGTTGATTTTTTAACTGTTGTTGTTCTAAACACCTGCAAGGAATGGCTAAAAAGTGGAGATGAACAACATGTTCAGTGATTCGAACTATCAATGGAAAAGAAGTTTGGGAAGATAAAAAAGGTATAATAATATGGTTGGCACAAGTAGATGCAGTAACTATGGTTGCAATTGGTGCTTAACTTGCACTCCTGAAACAACATAGCTTGCAGAGGTTGCTAAATGATAATTTTGATTTCATGTGTTGATATTTTTATTGATTTTAGAATATGAAATTTAAATTAATTGAAGATACAAATTCACTATGTTTTTCCTAATATATTAGGTACCTTTCTCAACCAATAACTACCATAGAAAGAAATTGGATCACATTATTCATTTGTTCGCAATGTCAATATAAACTGATAGACCAGTGCTAGAGGGGAAAACTATTTTCAGACATTCCAATATTTGTCCTCAGTCACGGATTACTCAGTGAAAGATGAACCTTTCAATAAATAGGATATTGACCCAGAACATGCATATTTAGATGATTCCATATGTGATTACAGGACTTGTACTCAATTTGATATTTGGCGATCCTACAAATGAAGATGATGAAGCACCCACTTTACAAATTCAGTCACCTGAGAGTTTTAGCAAGCCACTACCCCATCCTACTTAGATGTTCGACATTGCAAGATGGAACAACACCAAAGACGAGGGAAAATGTTTGATATGAGATAATTAATGTGCCTTTACTTGTGTTTACTTTTGAGTACATTTGAATTAATACTTTTTACATTTTGTTAAACATGAGACTCTGCTTTATTATATTTTCCCTGTTATGTATATAATTTTTTCCTCATTATGTGTTCCCCTATATTATTGCCTATTTTACATAACTGCGATTCCTATAAGAGTCAGAACGAACATACAATATCATGCCAACAACATACTATCACCGAGTATACCACACTGTACGCTCAGCTAAGGTCACATACCTTGTATCCAATACCACGTACCAAAGTAATACTCGAACATGGTAACATTGATGGTGAAAGAATGTGGAAGAAAAACTCTAACAAACACTCATAATTAAAATCCAATAAAATTCCTACAAGAAGATACTTCATTCATATTTTCACAATCAACTTCAGGCTGCCATGCACACTGGCAAGAGGCCCTTATCTATAACTAACCAACTTGCTAAGGGAGCCAATGGTTTTGTTAAAAAAAAAAGTCTATGCAAATAATACATGATGAAATGGTTTGGATCTGAGAAGCCCCTGATCCACTGTGAGACGACTCATATCTATATCTATGATTTAAACCAACCTTTTTATTATAGAACACTTTTCAAAACAAGTTTGTTTTTAATATAATCAAAACTAGAACATAGTTATTTCAAGAACAATATGGAACCAAAAGGCCCATCACATGTTGCTTGCAATTGATTTTAGAGATATATAAGGTTTCCAGATATTGGTAAAAAAATTGATCAAATCCAATTTTAATCATCCTGAATCCAGACCATTCCAAGACAAAAATGATTCACTGCCAGATCTGTGAGACCACCAAAATTTCATAGGAAAAGGAGGAGCTTCTCTTCGGGCTTACTCCACAAATATTTATAGGCTGTAATGAACCCAACAACAAACCAAGATTTCAATGACAAAAGGACACTATACCTGTCTTCCTCTGCCCTTTCCATCTTTTGCACCCTCAATGATCCCAGGAAGGTCCAATAACTACCAAAAAGAATGAAAACACAAACATCACCAAATATTGTTGAATTACTTATCAAATTTCTAAAAAGTTATAGCAGAAATAAAGAAAGCTCACTGTTCTACATATCTTAAATGAGCACATGTGTTAGTGAATCATGAATCGTATCGTAAACCATAACTTATGGGTGAACACGGGACGGAATGGACCTCATCCCTATCTCATCCTGTTCGTCTGGGATCGGGACGGGATCGAGAAGGGATAGACTTCATCCCGACCTCGTCCCATCCCAAACGGGCATGTACTAAATAGTCTTACAATGAAGAATAACAAAAAAAAATTCATCTCACATTGCTCACAAACAAATAATGCCTAATTTATGTCAATATAACTTTCATCGTAACAATATAAACTGTCATATAAAATTTTATATCACGTTGCTTCTAAATATATCTTGTATGAATGATATAAGTTCTCAAGTTGTCTTAATATAAGTTCAAAAACAAAAAATATTGTTTATTGACCAAATTTTCAACTACATAACTTATAGTGCAAAACTAAACCAAATCATTGTCTTTATTTTCTACAAAATAATTCTCCTATAAACCAATCTAAAATGTGAAAAAGCATATATTTTTATGGGTTCTAGTTGACCTAAAATATTCAAACTGTCGGCACATCAAACAATAGATGTTTTGATTTAATTTCAACACGTCCTAAACTTTCCCTAAGAAGAGTAGTTTGATTAAAATTAATAATAATAAATATTGAATAAATAAGTTCGGGACGGGACAAAATTAAAAATCTCCATCCTGATCTCATCCACTCTAGATCGGGACAAGATCAGTTTGATCAATCCTGATCTCATCCACTCTAGAAGCTGCCCTCGCCACTCCCAAGTTGTCGCCAAGCCTCCCCACCCCCACCACGGACAACAATGCTTTCAGGAGATCACCACCATTGCCCTCACTTCAAATTCCACAATGGATACTCAAACTCTTTTATTCATGCTTTCCTTTGAGTTTTAATTACATCTCCGTCCATCAAATCACTCTTCATATAACAATCTTAAACATAGTGACTATATGTCCAATTGGGGGGATGAGTATGAACATGGTCATCATGAAGGACCTATAAACCTATCAATGCATGCCTGACTTTGGTGCATCGCACATGATCTCATAAACTTGGTGGTACTAAGGGTAAAAATTTTGGAGTCCATATGGGTTGAATTGGAATAAAAAGTTGCTCAAGTGGTGATGATGGAAGAAGTGTGGAAGAAACATGGATGGACACAACAGAACAAAACATGCCAGAGTAGTGCTTGCATTTTGTGTGTATGTGATGCAATTGAGAAAGTCATTTAACATGGTTTGGTCACATACGAAGGAGACCATGCACGGCGCCAATTAGAAAATGTCTAAATTGGTAAGTTAATGGAGGGGGCGACCATTGAAAACTTGGATGAAAGCGGTGAAGGAAGACATCCTTGAGCTTGAATGAGGTGAGGTTATGTGAAGAGACCGCATTGCTTGAAAAACCAAAATACGTTTAGTCGACCCTCAAAGTATCGAGAATGGGCTTTGATAATGATGATGAAATTTATTTTTGTAGAGTGCAGAAGGAAAAGTGAGTGATTAAAGTATAGGTTAAAGTGATACTGACAGAGGAGCAATACGAGGAAGAGTGGATTGTGCAAGGAAATGGAATGGGAAGTGATCAACGATTATTTGTATCATACATTTGTTTGCTGCTAATTATTATACATTGGCCACCCTCACATCATCCCCACCATTGCCCTCAATCAGTTCCATAAAAAATCATATTTTTAGAATGTTAACTAATTTTTTTGAATAAAACTCTGTTAAAATTAGAATCGATTGAATATTCGGGTCTTTGTTTGAATGTTCATTAAAATGTCCGTCTCTTTCTTCGAAAAATATACTTTACATGTTTTAACAGTAAAATACATATTTTGAAATTTTAAGTATATTGATCATTGATTTTGTTTGTAAGATCTTCAAAGTTTCATTTCAATGATAACAAGTTTACCAAAATCTAACTACGTATATAGTTAAGATAATTTCATTTTGAAAAGAAAGAAAAAAACAAAATATTTTCTCCTTCCGCCACATGTACATCCACCAACTTTTTCATAAAATTTCATTTTCTTTGTTTTTCTACGTGTTTTATATTTACAAACATGTCATCATAGAAAATAGATATCAACCCTCTAAAAATTTACAAACTTTCAATCATAGCCATCTTTTATCTCCAATCCTTAGTTGATCCCCAGTCAACAATAAAAAGTAAAATACCACTTTGAATTGTAATATGCCTCTCAGGGCCTTTACTATTTTGAAAAGCCACAAGGCATCCCACTGCATATTTTAGCTCAATATGCTATTGCCCAGTGTTCTAAAAATCGGCCTAGGCGCTAGAAGGTGGAAAACCGCCCAAATTAATGGTTGGGCGGGCAGTCTGGGCGGTTCTGGGCAGTCTGAGCGAGTCTAGGCTGGTCTGGGCGGCCTAGGCGGGGTCTAGGCGGTCTGGGCAATTTTTATTTTTTTTTATTTTTTTTATTTTTTAATAAGGCTGATTGTGTTCTTATTTTATTTTTCTTTCCTATTTTTTAGAAATAAACTATTTAATTATTTTTTATTCAGTATATGTCTAAATGTAGCAAATGATGATTACTTAATGGAATTCTCAAAGGATCTGCCGGTACCAATTTTACTAATGTAGATTTTATCAAACATAACTGAGGTTATTCATGCAATTTGAAGAAAATAAAAGAGTACACAAATTCAAATTTATATAAAGTACCCATCATGACCAACTTCAGTCATTTGAGTTTTAATAAATTTTGTTCACGATTGCTAATTTTTCATGTTTTTAAATTTTGCATATGTATATTGGCATTAAATTGAATGTAATTGATAAGGTATTATGCTTAACTTTTGTAAATTATTAAAGTTATAATACAAAACCTAAGACCGCCTAGGCACCTGCTCGCCGCCCGCCCAGCGCCTAGCGATTTTTAAAACACTGCTATTGCCTATTAGCTATTGGTACATGAGTTTTAAACTAAATTGTGAATGAACTATAAATTCAAAAAACCATAAATTATGAAGTGCATGAAAATATTAAAAATACATGCATGTTTTAACAATAAAATATATCTTTTGAAATTTTAATTATTTGTATTGATCATTGATTTTATTGAAAAGTTCTTCAAAATTGCATTTCATTGATATTAAGTTTATAAAAACTCGACAACTATGTAGATAGTTACGATAATTTTTATTTAGAATAAAAGAAAACAAAATATTATCTTTCTCCACCACATGTACATTCCACCAACTTTCTTCACAATTTTTTCATTTTCTTTATCCTTCCAGATGTTTTATATTTACAAACACACCAGCATAAAAATTTTCAACAGTAACATATTTCCCAACTTTCAATCCTAGCCATCTTTTTTCTTCAATCATTATGATTTGACTTTATCTCAGTCAACAATGAATAGGAAAAAACCACTCATAATTGTAATATAGATTTAATATTTATTAATCTTTCATTTCTTTTACATTCTAATTATTTGTTGAGTTTTTTTTATATCTTACTTTGATTTTTTTCAAACATTTTTTTTTGTAGAATTTTGCATTGAACGAAATAGGATTCGAGTAGGTCAAAGGTGAGGATTGTTACAATTGAGTATAGGCCCTCTTAAGGTAGAACCCAAGCCATATAACATGTCTAATGGAGCAACCATTCCAATTAAAGATCCCAATTAACAAAAAAGGAAAAAAGTGTAAATGCCTTCAATCCCTCTCTTCTCACTTTTGCAAAAACATTTTGAGAATATTTTTATTTTAGCCAAATACATAATTAACGAGTATGGTGGTAATTTCTTCACCTGACCAGTTAAACTGCACATTTGAAGGGAGAGATAGGTTTGCAGGATATCAATATCCTAAGACTCAAAAAGTCCATCCTAGAAATCACCCTATTTGAAAAAAAAATTGTGGTCAAAACAGATGATGCATGCTTCGAAAACTTACCAAAGGGGAGTACAAGAGTAGTCTTATTTTTAAAAAGACCCGCCTATTCAAGAGCTTTTGATTAATCGGGTAGGGTTCACCATTTTCCTTTTTATTTCTTCTCCTTCCTCTTTTTCTCCTTTTTCTTCTTTTCTTTTATAATTGAATAGCACAATGTATTGGAAATCATGATTCTGCAATTTGGATCTGAAATCACAAGCGAGTTGATACGATTCAAAAGGAATGCAATTCAAATCGACAAGGGTCTAATTCAAGGTAAATCACGATTTAGGACCGATTCAAGAACATTGAGCACAACCATAAAAAAAACATGTTTTACCTTCCAACCACTTATAATGCTTATAACATTAAACAGGGTAAAAACAAGGACTTGTACACATCATATACTGGTAGCATGCAAGTCTCATGGCATTTCCACCTTACGAGGAATCTCATTGATGGGAGGTGCCCCAAATGGCAAATCTGCTACACATGACAGAAAACATCTATCTTGATGAAAATAATGATAGGTGGTTGTGGGAAGGGAAAGGAAGCTCTTACAAAGGAATGCTACAATCTTCTCAGTGAGGTAAAATTGAGAGCCACGGGCTTGGGGCGTGTTTCTTAACTTTGGACAATACTACAAAGAGGGTTGATGCTTCCAAACCATTGAGTGCTTTGTGGAGGAGCCCAAGAAAGCATTGATCTGCTCAATGGTGATCTAACATCCGAATGATGTGTCTCAATAAGTTTAGAGTTAATGACCTTCGCATTTTCTTCTATTCTTCAATGGGAAGAATTTCAAGCTTCAAATGGTATGGGTGGCTAAACCTATAAATGGGCGTGGGCTAGAATTCTTCATGTTTTTGCTTGGGTGGTTTGGAGAGAGAAACAATATAATTTTTAGGAATGTATCTACAAACTTGCGTTATCAACATCTTCCAGGGAAAAACACAAAACCAAGTGCTATATCGAAAGAAAATTTTTAAAAAAAAAACTAGATATTTACTTCATCAAAGAATAACAAAACCCTCCATGGATAAACAACTCTTAGGGTTTCCACCTAAAACCGCAAACCAAACTATATCATTTGGCTTGAGAGGAAATGCAAACAAAATGTGTAATGAAATCGAACCATATTATTTATTTTCTATTCATTGATCTTTACCTTTTCTGATTTGTGATGTGTAATGAAACCATGATTTGATGTGTAATGAAACCATGATTTAAATTTTTTTTTTTCTTTCAAGTTGTGATTTTGCATGTACTGTTGGTCTTTTTGAATTAGTTTATTTCGATTGCTCATATTTACTCAATTTTTCTATAGTTTCTTTAAACTACATTTTTTTTATCTTCTGATTATTTAACTCTAAATTACCTTTTTTTTGTACTCTCAAATTTTTTTTTTTACATCGATTTTTATAGCCTAGCAACAAGTTTTATTTTTCTTCATTATTGTTTTTTTCCCTTCTCTAGATTGTGTTAGTATTTTTCTGTAACTTCTAGTTGATTATTGTTCACAAATTATTATCCAACAGTTTCATAGCTTATACAATGCTACATTACTAAACAACATAGACAATGCACAACATTCTAGCTCTCATTTTGGACAGTGGGAAACTTGAAAATCCGAGAAATTTTAAAATTTATTATTATTTTTATAAGTTCAAAATATTGATTGAACCTACTATTTAGTTTCCAAACAAATCAGCATGTTAGATAGAATATGGTGGTCATCAACATCCTGATGATAAAAAAAGATGACGGCCACTTGTGGTCATTGGCGACGATCAAGGAAGCACAGACTCTTCGAAAATTTGTCGTATCTGTGTCCTACACGTATCTGACACAACACTCGCTCAACACGCGTCGGACACTTGGTCAATGTGTCGGCAGGCGTCAGATACATGGTCAACGTGTCGGACACGCCTCCGATACACCTGAAACTTGATCAGGACACAGTCAAACTCGAAAACCAACTTTGTTTTATTTTTTACTTTTAGATGTTCGCAAATAACCACATAATATAATGATTGTTGATCCATTGAAGTGAATGACTATTTCAATTATGATTTCAGATAAATAGGGCAAAAAGCCACTAAAGCATAGTATATGCTTCTTAATATTTGCTTCTTATTTTTCTCTCATTTGCTTCTTCTCTCCTCTACTTCTCTACTATATTTTTTCTCTACTTTAATTTTTTTCTTGCAACAATTCTTCTTCAAGACACTCTATGAAGGCACTTTATTAGATTATTATTTATATTTAATAGACTTATTAAAAAAATAGTATGACTTGTTGATGTGTCCCCGAGTCCTAGTTTTTGAAAAATTGTCGAGTCGATGTGTCGTGTCCGTGTGACACGATGCGCGTCTGTATCCATGCATCCTTGGTGACGATATGTTGGTAATATTGTTTTGTCGATGTTAATACATTCAACCACACCATTAATGAAACAAAAATATTACATACTTTTCAACCAATTGTTGGGTTACTGGGACTAAGAAGATTGAGGACATTAAAATGAATAGAATGATATTAATATTCTAATCAATAAGTTGGTGATTAAAATGAATATTTCAATGTTTATCATATCTTAGAAAATCCATTTAAAGTCTATTATTACTGAGGTTATAAGTATGAGTTATAAGTGTGCTAAGTTTAGGCATAACTTATAAGTGTGTAAAGTTTATTAGCATGAACTCATAATTTACAATTCGCGTCATGAGTTTACTCCAAAACAACCATACCAAAAGAAAAAAAAATGATTGTTTTTACCAAATCTTCTGCTCTTATGAAAGCTTTGAGTTTAACCACGGTTTCGGAGAATCAATTTGGATTTATGTCGGGTAGGTCTACTACGAAGGTCATCTTCCTACTTAGGCAAACTATAGAAAAATACTGAGAGGCACGTAAGAGTTTGCATATGACTTTTATTGATCTGGAGAAAGCATATGATAGGGTCTCCAGGGAGTTAATTTGGTGGGTGCTTGAAAGGAAGAAAGTGACAATGTTATGTCGATATCATTAAGGATATGTATGAAGGGGCTGTATCAAGTGTTCGCGCAGTAGGTGGGATGTCCAGTGAATTTCCAGTGTCAGTAGGACTACATCAAGGATCGGAGTTAGAGGTGGGCAAACGGGTCGAGGATCCGCGGGTTCAAACCGAACCGGACCGTTTTGCTCTAAACGGTCCGAATTTTAATTTTGTATTTTTAGATACGGTCCGAATCCGTTATAAAACGGTCTGTCCCGGTTCCTATTATATAAAAAGAAACGGTCCGGGTTGGACCCGTTTCAAAACACATTTACAACAAAAACAGAGCATTTCAGGTTCGAAAGTGAAAGTGTGCATCTCAAAGAATAGAGTTTTTCGAATCTAATCCCCAGGAAAAAATGGTTTTGACTTCGATCTCTCTTTATTCGAGTAGAGGAAGGCGAAGACGACCAGATCGAAACCCTAGACCCCATTTGTTGCTGGCCACACGAGTTCGATCACGAAGACTTCAACTTCAATCCTTCTGATTCCGACCCCTTCTCGCCCCGCTCTGTTGAGTTTTCAGAGAGGAATAGAGGATCGATCTGTAGAGGAGAAACTAGAGTCTAAACCCATCCTCTCCGGTCGGATCTTCCCTTTCTTCTCTGTAGCCGCACGGTTCGTCAGATCTCCCCCTCTCTTCTCTGTAGCCGCACGGTTCGTCGATCTGTAAGGGAGGAGAAGCAGAGCTCTTGGGATCTCAATCTGAGACCTCTTCCTCCACCAGGTTCGTCGATCTGGTATTTGTGAAGGACTTTGTGAAGATTTTGGTGCTGATATATTCTTCAGAGACCCGTATGTTCTTGATGAAAATCTGTCTTTGGAAATTTCTTCTCCTTCATCTTCCAATTTCAAGAGTGTCGATGACTTGGGACCTCCACAAGCTGCTGCTGAGAAGGTTCTTAAGCAGTATTTGACAGAATTCATGTCAACTAGACTGGGTGTTCGAAGAGAATCTAACATCCTTTCCACTTCGTCAAGAGTTGCAGATGATGGGAGGCTCTACTACCAAGTAGAGGTAAATACTGCTATCACTATTTTCTAGTTCTGTTACTTACAGAATAACTGGTTCTGCATTGTTTCCATGTATCGATGAAGAACTTTGGTGTTTATACAAACCTAACATCGTCAAAGACATTCAATGTTAGACTGAAAATTGCTCAGCCAGTACTACTAACTTGAGCACTACTAGCCTGAGTTAGACCGATGATTATAATTATGTTTTGGATATGTATGTTGTAATTAAACAACTAATCTTTAAAACTTCAGCACATAAAGCATCTCAGTTGAAACCTGAAACATCTCCTAGAACATTGTCAGTTCATTTTGGCATCTTTTTTTTTTGTTATGTCAGTTCAATTTTGTTTTCAAGTAGCTTATTCTTTATCTGATTTTAACTTTCAGCTTAATGTCATGACATATGAATCAATACAATCAAATAATCAATACCATAAATATATTCAGATTTTCATTTTGGAACCGTAGGAACCGGACCGTTCCAAACGGTTCGAGTTAGGTTCAGTCCCAATGTTCAAAATAAGGGAATCCGGACCGGACCGGATCCGTTAAATTTAAATGGTCCGAGTTAGGTTCCTCAAAATTTGGAACTGATCCGGACCGTGCCCACCCCTAGTCGGCGTTAAGTCCATATCTTTTTACTTTGGTCATGGATGAGTTGACGAGACATCTGCAAGAAGATGTACCTTGGTGCATGTTATTTGCAGATGATATTATCTTAATTGATGAGATTAGTGCAGGTTTAGGTCAGAAATTAGATAGGTGGCGGGCGGCTTTAGAGAGTAAAGATTTTGAAATTAGCCGTTCGAAGACGGAGTATCTAGTGTGCAACTTTGGTTGTGAATCACGAGGGAGAAGTAATGCAATTGAGATCGAAGGTGTAGAGGTCCCAGAGTGTGAGGCTTTTCGATATCTAGGATCTATAATTCAAAAGAATGGGGTTATTGGAGAAGATGTAGACCATAGGATTAAAGCTGGTTGGTTGAAATGGAGAATGACGTCAGGAGTATTATGCGATAGAAGGATGCCTGCAAGGCTAAAAGGGAAATGTTTTAAGACAATTGTTTGACCAGCCATGCTATACGGTTCAGAATGTTGGGCTACTACGGGACAACATACGCATAGGATGGCAGTAGCAGAAATGCGTATGTTAAGGTGGATGTGTGGTAAAACTCGTAAGAATAAAATTAGAAAACGACGTTTAACTTGGTTTGGTCATGTGCGAAGGAGACCAAGCATGGCGCCAATTAGAAAATGTCTAGATTGGCAAGTTAATGGAGAGTGTAGACGGAGGGGACGACTGTTGAAAACTTGGATGAAGGCGGTGAATGAAAATATCATTGAGCTTGGATTAGGCGAGGATGTGGGAAGATCGCATTGCTTGGAGAACCAAAATCCATGTAGCCGACCCCAAAAATATTGGGAATGGGCTTTGATGATGATGATACTTAACATAACTCCAAGTGTTGCACAATCATTAAGAAATGAATTCTATTCATAAGCCATAAACTTATACTAATCAACATTACGCTAGAATCATGCAATCATCATTTCATTGTTAAATACCAATAAGCAATCAGTATATGCATCCTAAACATGCATATCTCAAAAAAATGTTTATCAGCCATCCAAGCCCTACAATTAGGGCCAATTTGAGAGGCCCAAAGCCAACTCATACAAAGGTGCCAAAATAAATAAATAAATAAATAGATAAAAATAATAATAACAATAGTTATAATAATATTATAAAACATTAGGTTCATGTTTCTTAAACTTACTACATTTATTTTACTAGCCTTACAATTTGAAGGGGAAAAAGTGAATGGTCAAGGGAGACTACAAAAGAAGTTACAAAAAAAAAAAAAAAAAAATTGAATCTCTCTAAACCTATCCCAATTATAACCCCATAAGCCAGAACAATAATGAAATTTTGGTATCTATAATGTAATTTTGGTACATCTATTCACAGGTTATCGATAGTTTTATGCACATTCTTGATGACTGTTATTTCTTTCTCGCCAAACTATTAATAAATGGATCATTCTTTCCTGGGACATCTACCAAAAACTGACAAACAAGGAAAGGAATTGCTAAAAGATTATACACTATCAACCCAAACTAGAAATGGATAAGGGGGGCTAAGCAAACTTTAGCAAAATCATTGAAAGCATTAGACAAACGCATTAGGTAGTCAATGGACTCAGCCTGGCGACACAACACACAATGGTTTGGAATAAGACATCCCTTCTGATAATGTTGTCAACATAGAAAACCCTACCGTGAAACATTACCTACAAAAGAAAAGTAGCTCTAGAAGAACCACCTTTAACAAAATGAGAGATTCCACTTGGATGATTCTTTGGTCAAATGCCCCTGGGGTGGGGCTAGGGAATGCTAACCATTAAAATATATATATATATATATGAGAGATTTTACTTTGTGGGGCCTTTTGTGTACGAGGGTTGTTGAATTTTTCTTGTCTAAACTCTGGCACTTATGGGTTGAGTCTACAAATAATTTTTAGTTCATCATCATCATCATTATTATTTCATTATTATTATAAGATACCTTGTTCGCCATAACAAGGCTATGTAATATGCTTTGACCATATCCTGGCCATGGCAGTGTCATATCCGATATGGGTACCCTGGATTGTTGTGTATCCATGCTTCAGACCTTTAAAGACCCAACAAAGACTCCACAAAAATGCACTTCTCAGTTTGTGTTAAAAGTAACATACATTTTCACTAGGATGACTGAAAAACGTTAATAAATATAAAATAAAAATTCATGGAAATTTTGCATTGAAGATGATAGTACCTGAATTTTAGCTCCTCTATATGTTATAACCCCTGGAATGCAAGTCAGCGTCGTAAATTCATATGAAGCAACCTGTTAATCACACAAAAAAAAATGAGAATAGGAATTTTTTTTGTTGGCAAATACAAGTGTTTTCAACTTTTCGTTTAAGCTCAAGGACAATCCCCTTGAGATTTAATTTTAGTGGGATAGGATCGTTGTGTGGAGTGCTTAAATAACATTTTTCTTTCAAACTAAACTATTGACATTTTTTAACTTGAGATTATTTTGGACGATCATCCATGAAGTTTTGAAATTTCCTTTTTCTTAGAATTTCATGCGGTGAATATAAACATAGCATTTTTAATCAAATATATTAGAAAAGATTAAATGCAAGTGAGAGGATCATTCAACTGGGACTGCTTCTCATCAAGGATTAGTGGTGAAAAGTCATGCAAAACATGGACAATAAGTTTGACACAATGGAAACCACTGGAGAATATCCAGGATTATAGATCCAGAGATAGTTCAGTAAAATAAAGTCCAAAATATAATCACAAGAGTAGTCATTAAGCTTACTACAGCATATGAAGGTCTACACAACCAAGTTTCAAAACCCACAATTTCATAAGACATGGATGGAATAGAAGTACATCGCCTGCCAAAAGTGTTATTTCATCCTTTAATTTGGCAACTTCATCATACTAGGAAGTTTTAAAATAAAAAATAAACTGAAGTTTGTATTTACTGAAAAAGAAGATTGTTAAAAACAATTCACAAGCTTTAGCATTGTTTTTGCAATTAAGAAACAGGTGTAGTCACTTTACTTCGAGAAGTTTATCTTCAATCTTTCTAGATACAGAGTACACTGAATACAATTCAGTTCTGATGGCAGCATCTAATTGCATATGTTCCTGCTAATTTGTTGAGTTGAAATTAAGCATACACCTGTAAAGTTGCAAACAGCTACAGCATACCTCTGAAAAGGTGCCTGTTAATTTGTTAAGAAGGGTTGATTTCCCAACTGATGGAAAACCTACTAAACCCACTCTTGAATCTCCACTTTTAGTAACATCGAAGCCTTCACCAGCACCACCACCACCTTTTGTAGGAGGTGCAAGGAGATCCCGCCGTAGCTTTGCAAGTTTAGCCTAGTATCACACATTCAGATGCATCGAAGTTATATTTCATTTGAAATTATGTATGTACCCTCATATTTAGAATTTGAATAGTAATCGCAAAATGAGAGGAAAAAAAGAGAGAGAAGAAGACAAGAATGACAAGAAAAAATCATTCTCCAGGTAATTTTCTTCATCATCTTTTCAACCCACCCCAGTAGATGAATAATGACCTATAGTAACTTTATATTTTGGCTAAACAATTCATTAATGGTGAGCTCCTCCACATGAAAACCTATTTTTCAACAATTCAAGTTTTTTCCAAGAGAGCCCACCTCCGATTTCCAAAGGCATTTATTGTGAAAACGGGCCTATGTGGACAACCTAATGTTTTTTATTTTTTATTTTGTGGTTGCCCGGCAGAGTACTCAAACAACCAGAGACTTTCAAATGTGTTACGAAACATAGAAACTACTCAAACTCAAATAGATGTGTCACGAAACATAGAAACATAGAAACTACTCAAACTCAAATAACTGAGCTTTTTAATGAAAATAAAGTTATGCTATGAAAGAAAGAAATAACAGCTAATATCATAAAAGGAAAGTGTTGGAAATTAAAGAAAAACATAAAATAAAAATGAACACTCTGTTTGAAGTGTTTTGAATTCATCCAAACAAAACTACAAAGAATGGCTTTATGCCTTGTTTGTAACAATTTTATGCTTTCTAATCAATAAAAGAAACCCAAAGTTATTTATCAAAGCCCTAGCCTAACCCTAACTTATAATGATAGGATTACAAGCCCAGCCAACAATAAAACAAATAACTGAAATTTGTTGAATGACCCAGTTCCATCATCCTCCCCTGGTTACAGAAGTTTTTTCCATAAGGTTTGAAGGATGTTGTCCGGATGTTTGAAGGATGCACAATGTTCCTTCTGACTTCTGCAACCACAGATCAATTCTTCTTCCGCGACCTTGAACACTTATTGATCTTGTGCAACCTCGATTGTCAAATCGGCCTTGACAATTTTTCTAATATGACCATGTTGACCACATCTAAAACATTTGAGTAGTGAATCAAATGGTGGATGAGTAACAAAATTACTGGTGCATAGGTTTGGATATGCACTTCTCAGCTACAGTTTTGCTTTTGCACACTTCAACATGTTTATATTAGGTATCAAACTCCATTGCTAAAGCGAACTTGATCTTCACGTCAAGACCATGGTAATACCAGTACTTCGTTTGTCGTTCTGTTTTTTGGTGGCTTAGCATGCATATGCAGAACGCTCAGCCATCTTTCACCTAGGTACCTCTAATAGATTACCAAAGAGGTTTCTGGGGTTAAGAACAGACTTAATCAATACCATAGAATCCCAAGTAGTGATAAAAACACTATGGAAAAACTATCCATCATTCCACCGCAAACCTGCATAACCCGTAAGTATTGTTGCTACCAGTCTCACAGCCTTGTTCCCACTGTTGTTTAAACTCAAGATCCATCTATTTCAAGGGACCAATCCATAAATGCATCCCAGTTCCATCTCCATCATAAATAGGAGCATCCAACTTCAATCTTGAGTCATCCCTTTTCTCCATCATCTACAGAAATCTACCCATTTGATTGTTATCACAAAAACCTCAATCCCAATCACCTTGTTCTCCCATGATAATCATTTGGTTCATCCATGATGACACTTGTTATGTAATAGGAATTTTTTGTTGTGCCCCCCTCCCTCTACCACGTCATATACCTTGCTATAGTACAACGGATACCTTTGGTGGTGTGGTGGTATTCTTAAGAGGGTTGTAATTTGATTGTTGTTTTGGCCTTATTTAAAATGTTGGACCCCTCTATCGTCCTCAAAAGTGCCTCCTGGGGAGACATGTAAAAAACAAAGAGAAGCTCTATCATCAACTGATCAACATGTCATCAAATTGATCAACAAGCCAATCTAACTTAGGTAAGGTACAGATAATGGGTGGTTGTGGGTATCAAGTAAGAAGTTGAGAAAAACCAGGTTCCGGAATATTGATAAAAACGAGTTGGTTTGTTGATGAGATAATGGGAAAGGTAAATGTTGGGATTATGGGTTTAGTGACATGGAAGTTGTGTCGGGGCTGATTGACAAAGTTTACCTTCTCAATTGGCTTGTGTTTGGTGGTGTGTAGTTAGATTTTGTGAGTTTATTCATAGTGAGTGAATACCCATCAAAGTTACACATAACGTGGAGGGTGTTCTGCAAGAGGGGGTCACGTTGAGGAATGGGCTGAAAGAAGTTGGCCAGAAACACACCATTGACGCCGGCAAGGTTGTCGTTTTCTGCACTAGGGCCATTAAGGACGCCAATGGTTGCACCAATAGCATCAGTAGCACTAGGCACTATTGATGTGGCTAGTTGACAGCAGCACCCGCGGTTGTTTGTGAGTTGTTGTTGCCTTGGCTAGTTCCTCTTCCATGAGGATTCGCATGTGATTTAGATTCCAAGTCTTTCCATCTCTTTGATCTTCCCCTCTTTTCAAACAATCTTCCGTTTTCTCCCACTTCTCTTACTCCCTCTCTTATTTTCCCAAGATTTGACGTAGTTTTCCACTTTTCTTCATGATTCATTTTGTGTTTCTCTCAATAGTTGAGCAAGTTTATGCTTCTCTGCTTCAACCATCTTCAACACTTTCTTCGTGTTTTTTTATCATGGAACTTCTTCCCATATTTGTTCTGATATAAAATTATATTATCATAGATATAAACAAATAATCTAACAAAATAAGGGTTGGTTATTAAAGAAGAAAGAAAATAAAGATAGCACTCACTATGGATTTTTTTTTTTTTGGATCAACAAAACAAAAGAGTATAGTATTGATTGAAAATCTAACCGTTGACCAAAAGAGACCAGCACGTCTCTTTGGAGCTTTTCCGATCAAGAATAAAAAAAACTTTTTTTATCAAGAACTATGTAGTTAAATCGAAAAGCGGTCATAGCACGGTCCAGGACAGAATTACAATTAAACAGGATTAATCATATTTTAATTGGTCTACTTTAAATATTAATTATAAAGTTTAATTTTACTAATTTACAACTAAATTTAACTTTGTAGGTACTTGAACTTGTTTAGGAACAACCAACACAATACAACAGCACAAGTAACATCAAGTGATAGCACCTTAGCAACATCAATCTACCAGTAAATAGCAATATGTAATCTCTAAAACTAACATTCAATCATTCATAAATGAACCGATATAAGTTATATCAGTAAAAATAATTTACATTAAATCATTCATAAATAAACTGATATTATATCAGTAAAAATAAGTTATAGCGATAAATCGACGAGTCGGCTGGGCTGATTAATCGATGACTCGCCGATTTTCTGAGTCTACTATACCTCAACCGATTTCATCCAATTCAATTCGGTCAAACTCTGAATTACGATTAATTGGCAATTTTTCGCCGCATTAATAACATAGATCAAGAAAATAAACTTTCTTTATCAAAGTTCTAACCCTAAATATTAATTACAAGATTACAATCTACTCCTAGCTAAATGGTCTTGGCATTTCCCAACAGAGAACTCTCATATGGGCCACATCAGACTAATTGTTCACTAAGGTGAACAACCCATATGTTCTATTTGGAGAAGTGTCATGAACCAAAAATGAAGCTTGTTGAAAACGTCTCCTTTCATGCTGACAGAGGTACCAATGTGGCAGTGTAGATTTCTGGCATCCGACAAACCTCTAATCTCCCTCTTCATAGACATCCATTCCATCTTGCTAAGACAAGTAGGGCCCATTTCTCTCTTCAACTCCTCTCATGGAATCAATAGTTGGGATCTTGCCCTGCGCGAGGTTTTAGAGACATAAAAGTCAATCAAATCATGGCTCTTTTATCCTTGCTCGACCCCATTCATTTGGATGACTGGAATGATAAGTTTTGTGGGATCACAAGCCTGGTGCTTTCTTAGTAAATGATTTCTTCCACAAGTGTTGTTCTTCCAAAATGCACCAAACCCCTCCGCAATAAAATTTCCCTTCAACTTTAGTCCACAACAGTATGTCCTCATCATTGATAATTTGGGCTTATATTGCAGTGATTTGGGCTGGATTCCTCCTACATATGGTTTGAGCAAGGGAATAATAGAGCTCTCTCCAAAAGAGGGAAATGGTCTGGGACAGGGTTCTTCCCCCCTCGGTTATTGGGAAGGAAAGAAACAACCCTATTTTTAATGGGAAGTGGAAGGAGAGTAATATCAGCATCATGATCAAATCCATGGTCACCCAATGGGCAAAAGATTAAATTTTAGGGGATTCCAAGCCCTACACAGCATTCCTCACAAATTGCAACTATTTGTACATATCAATTAATTGTATCAGTTATTACTTTTTTTTTCCTTTTTTGAGGATGTTTTTCTTGTTTATAACGCTATTGTTGCAATTTTCTTCCAAGTATTTTACTTCTTGGAACCCCTCTCCCTCATACAACTCCTCAGTCTTTATTCCTCTCTTCTTCTTTCCTTTTTATTTTTTCCCCAGCATTGCAAGATAACTAAGACTGAATCCATAACGGTTGAGCCAGACAAGAATCCAAGTGAAGCTGAAATATCGTCATCTCACAACTATCATGCCAACTAACAATTATAATAAAAGGAAAAAGAAAATATATATAACGAAGGTAGTCATCCAGCCATATATTTGTTGAAAAGAGCAAATAATAATTAACATTAGAGTAGCAATAGCAAAAGCAAAATAGATGGATGAAGACCTTGAGCAAACCAAGATGATGAGCTGTAGCTTTATTCTTTTGCGTCCTAGCCATCTGCAAGCAATATATATAAGCAACAAGGAAGGCGAGCGGGGCTCAGTCATTTTGATGTTGCTGTCGATGCAAATAACTAAACTAGACTAGTCTAGGGAGGGTGGTTGTATAAGAAATGGACGACGACTGAAATTATTAGGGTTTTAGAATCAATCAATCAATCGTAAAAATGAGAGGGTAAGGTAAAGTAGTTAGGGTTTAAGAAGAAAGTGAAGTACGTACCTCATCTTCGATGTCTTTGATTTTCTGCATAACGGTCGCCATTGTTGAAGCTTGCCTTCGCCTTGCAAGAGCAGCAGATCAACGACACAATGATTTAGACCACCACGAGTGCGTGCGCGACGAAACGACGGAGGTGTTGAGAGTGGCTTGACTTGGCTTTAATAGGGTGCTGGCCGAAGATGCTTCCAGACTTCACTCTCAAATCGGACCCTCCAACTCGGCTCACCTCCCATGCACCTCCTGCATTTTTCACTAAGTAACACCAACCACATAGGTTGTTTTTTTTTTTTTTTTAATTCTAAATTATATGTTCTCCTCTGTCGAATTAAATCTCTACTATCGTAAATGCGGAGCACCCGAGCAAATTACAGTGTGTCTTCTACAACAAATTTTGAACTCACATAATGCCCTTGCAAAAGTGAGATATAACTAAACAAATATTTAAGCACATAGGCAGTGACAATATGGGGCTTGCACGAAACTAAAATTACCAAAAAAAAAAAAAATTGGCAAATTGGTACCTAAAACTACATAACACGGTCATTGGGCCGTCATGTGCAGACATTCCAACAAATCACTTTCCATTTATATTCCTTTCTTCTATACCATATTTGCTTGAAAACCAACGTATTATGTTAGAATAGCAACACCGAAACTGTCAAACTCAACTCGTCGATCCATCAAAGTTGTTTCACGCCCTCCTCTCCGACTATCATTTGCAGTCTCTAGACTCATTGCCAAAGTAGAAGCAGAACTACTGATTGAAACATAAAATCAGGTTTTAAGCATTTCTAGCTTATGTGATTGTTTTGGAGAGAAATTTTTAGGGTTTGTGAATTTTTAGAAATTTTTGTATAATTTTGAACTATAGATCACCATTGTAGGATTTCTAGAGTTGTCTTGAGTTGAAAGGAAAGGAAATATGTTGATATATAAACCTGATTATGTTCTAATGCGGTTAGATTAGTGTTTTAAACTTAATTTACAAGGCTTGGGTGATACAAAATGATTTGACTTCATGAAATTATGTTTTGTGTTCTAAAGAAGGTTATCTAAGTAGAAACGGCTTCATGCACTTGAATCAATTGTTTTGAGTTGAAAGGAAAGGAAATATGTTGATCTATAAGCTTGATTATGTTCTAGTGCAGTGAGATTAGCGTTTTTTAATTGAGATTACATTGCCAAGGTGGTAAAAAAAAAATTGATTTGACTTACATGAAATTAGATTTTTCATGTGCTAAATAAGGTTATCTGAAATAGAAACAAGAATCGTGAATGCACTTGAATCAGTTGTTTTGAGTTGAATGGAAAGGAAGTCATTTGATTTATAAGCTTAATTATGTTATAATCTAGTTAGATTACTGATTTTGAATTGAGTTTATAACATGGACTGGGTGATACAAAACGACTTGACTTACAAGAAATTAGCCTAAATAAGGTTATCTAAAGAAAAGTAAAAACAGTTGAATACACTTGAATAACTTGTTTTGAGTTGAATGGAAATTAAATATGTTGATTTATAACCTACATCATATTCTAGATTAGTATTTTTGAACTGAGTTTACATTGTGAAACAAAATAATTTGTCTAACATGAAATTAGGTTTTTTATTGATGCTAAAAATCAACATTATTATCGTTGCATGATTTTTTCCAACATCAATAAAAAAAAATTAAATTATTTTTGTATATTTTATCCTTCAACTTGCACTACAATCCAAAGTAGTGGAAGAAGATGAGGAAGAGTCTCCCTCATCATCATCATCTAAATCATGAGATGGTGACTCTGATGACAATCGAAATGTGAACTTGGCTAGTGAGGAGGAAAAGAAGGCAGATAGTGATGATTCACAAACTGCCCTTAGAAAACTACATCAAAAAGGGCAGAGACAACTACTAAATTATCCACTTGTTTTTGGTTTATCTTGTTATCTATTGTAATCATCAGAGTGTTATAAGAAATGTGAACTTTTATTTTGTTTTCTACTTGTTTCAATTGAAACGGAAAGTGAAAGATGAAATTTGGAACTTATTAGCTCAAGTGAGTTGATGAACAGTTGTATCGTCCTTCCAATAAAAAAGATCGAGTTGGTAGGGGTGATGTACATCACTTATACATACTAATGGGCATCTCGAAAAAGGGTGGGTCAAGAGAAACCTGATTGGAAAACCTTCTTCGCGTTTTCTTAGAACTTAAATGCCCACCACATATGGCAAAATGTGAGGATACTCAATTGCTCAAATTCTAGAACACGTCCAGGAATGAGTTGGTCAAGGCAATATTTGTACAAATAAGGCTCATCCCAAGAATAAAACTTGGCCCCAGACAAAAATCTATCATGTTCTTGTTTGGACCAATGCAAAGGTTGCTCCTAAATAACCAAAAAATTGGCAATATCATTGTTCCAAGTAAGCTCGTGTTCAATTAAAAGAAGTTGTTCATTAGGAAAGTTCTCATGAATGGGCAAGTTACTAGTAGAGGACTCTGATTTTAAACTAGACAAATGGTCGGCGATTACATTTTCTGTACTTGACTAATTTTATAATTCAATATCAAATTCTTGCAGCAAAGGACACATTGGATCAAGTGAGGCATGGTGCCCTTTTTTATTGAGAATGTATCTAAGGGTTGCATGGTCAGTATACACAATGACTTTAGCTCCAATGAGATAGAAATGAAAATTGTCTAAGGCATAAACAATGGCTAACAACTTTTTCTCAGTGGTTGAGTAATTGAGTTAAGTCTCATGAAGAGTCGTGCTAGCATAATAGATGACATAAGGGAGTTTGTTAACCATCTGACCCCCAACTACGCCTACTGTGTAGTCAAATGTATCACAAATAATCTCAACAGGTAGAGTCCAATCAAGTGCTCAAATGATGAGTGTTGCGACTAGTTCAAACTTATGATGCACAAATGCAAAACTAAAAAAAAAAAAAAAATCCTTATCTAAGAGACTGCTCAAACGACGTGCTATCTTGGAAAAACCCTTGATGAAACGACGAGAGAACCCAGCATGCCCTAAGATAATCCGCACATCTTTAATAAATTTGGACATCGAAAGAGATAAAATGACATTGATTTTAGCGTTGTCCACTTCAATGCCTTTTGAAGAGACAACGTGTTCTAGAATAATGACATGTTTCACCATGAAGTGACACTTCCCAATTTAGAGTGAGGTTTTTCTCTTCACAATGATCTAAGACAAGTGAGAGGTGTTGTAGACATTGGTCAAAAGATGAGTTGAATACGAAAAATCATCATAAAGATTTCAAGAAAGTTATCCACCATATCACTAAATATTCTAGTCACGCACATTTGATATGTCGTGGGTGCATTGGATAGCCTAAAAGACATGTTATGATAAACATAGGTACCAAGGGACATGTGATGTGGTACTGTCTTGATCCTCACATGCAATGGGTATCTAATTATATTTAAAATATCCATCTAAGAAATAATAGTATGGATGACCCACTAATCTCTCAAGCATCTGATCAATAAAGGGAAAGGGAAAGTAATCATTTCAAATATTAGAGCTCGGTTTACGATAATCAATACATACTCTCCATCCATTTTTCATTTTTTGTGGCACAAGCTCATTATTCTCATTTGGAACAACTATAATTCATGACTTTTTTGGAGCCAGATGGACCAGGCTAACCCAGATAACATAGATGATGTTTGCATCTAGGAATTTCAACACTTTTCCTTTGCAACATCTTTCATAATGGGATTCAGACGTCATTGTGGATCTCTAGAAGTCTTGGTTTATTCTTCCAAGTAGATATGATGCTCACAGACAATAGGTTCAACACCCTTGATTTCATGTATACTCCAAGCAATGGTAGGTTTATGGGCCTTAAGGACTCCTAACAACTTGTCACTATGTTCCTCAGTGAGATCTTAGGCAATAATCACTGTAACTCTCCTCAAGACCTATAAATGTATATCTCAATTCATTTGGTAAAGCCTTAAGTTCTTAATGATTTAGGAGAGTTTGTGGATGAGTTACTCTTTAGTGACTGAACTGAGAAGGAAGATGAAGAATAAACTCTTCCTCATATTGATAAAGTGACAATGGTTTATACTCGGGTATATTATCCAACATATTGTTGACCTCCTCAACAGCTTCATCCATATCTAGGTCTATACCAAAATGTGAGAAATAATGAAACAATGCATAATCTACTAATGAGTGAGTCATAGACTCAAAAGATTGAATCATACACACTTCTTCTTTTTCATCCTCAATCATATCAAATTCATTATTCTTTGCGTGACCTTAAAAATATTCAACTCAGTTTTAAGGTTCCTAGGAAAAGTCATCCTAAGATGATAGAAGTTTGACTATCTGGGCTCGAACTAGTGTCTAGGATGATGAAATCAAATGGATAATAGAAATCTGCGACTTTAATTATCACATGCAAAACTATTCCCTTGGGTACCGCTTTGACTCATTTCCTAGCTTAAGAACTACCTTTGTTGGTTGCATCTCCTTCAACCCAAGTCCCAAATAGAATGATATGATAAGGTGGGAGGATCACACTAGCTCCGAAGTCGATCAAAACATGACTTTCAAAATCTTTTCCCGCGAAACATGGTATAATAAGGGTTCATGGATCCTTGTATTTAACCAGTCTAGTTTGTTGAATGATCGATTTAGCATCGCTTGCAAGGCATGCAATTTCATGGACTTTCGTTTTTTTTTGTGCACATGTCCTTAAAAAAATTCACATGGTACTTGCTGGATAACTGACAAAAAAGGGATGTTGATGTGTACTCCTTTAAAAACCTATAGGATTTCTTGAAATTACTTCGCTTTTGTTGCCTGAAAAGGCTTTGGGAAAAATATGTGTTTTTTGGCTCTAAGGGAAGTTGGGTCTAAACTGGATGGAGAAGAACATTTAGCTTTCTCGGTAGGTTTAGGAACACTTTTTGAAACCCCATTAGTTTTCTTATGTAGCTCTACTCCATTATCAACTCGCCTAGAATGAAGAGAGGTGATTGTTTTAACTTCTCCATGTGACTCATAACTACTTCCAATTTAATTGACATAGGCTTAGGGAGCTTCCTTTGAATTAGAAATGGGTTGTCTTAGGAATGTTCCCTTTTCCCCTTCCAACGGTCAAATGTTGCAACTGTTGTTGAAGTTGTTGCAACGGTCATTAATTGGTGCATCATATTCTCCAATTATGATTTTTGAGTTGGCAAAGGAGCCGAGGCACCAAGTCACGTGAGTTGCTAAGTTGAGGTTGACCATAGAAATTGGGAGGGACAAGCACCATAGAAAAATTCATAGGCTGGTTTTGTTGGTATGTAATGGGTCATCCTTTAGGTGGATGTTGATTTTGTTGCTATGGAAGTGGTCCTCCCTGAGGTGGATAATGATTTTTTTTGCCACTGGTTAAGTTGATATCTATATTGACCCTTCCTAGGACAAGTGCACGAATTGTAGGTTTGTCTACTAGGGGGATTTTTTGAACTCTTAGGTGGTTGCTCATAAAAGTCACCACCATAGGAAATGTTTGAGTCATGTAGATTTGCAAGTATGTAGGTTTGACCGAATGTGTTGGATTTACATTCAACATTAAACACACACACACACACACACCTCCTCTTGATGTTTAGTGCCACCCAGATTTAAAGACAATCAGAATCTACATGATCTACCTTGAGGTGAAAGTTACATGGCTTGGAAGTTTGCACTTTGGCCTGGGAGATGGACTTCATAACAATAAATTTAATTTCCTTAGCAAAGTCTTTGAGGAAAGTTTTGATATCTGGTTTTGAATCTTCCTTTGTTTCAAACAGACGCGATTTTCTAGAAATACTAGGTTTCAAGTCTCTATAACAGTTCATTTGTCCAGAATCATAAGCAAGTTCACTTAAAAGGGTATAAACATGAGTACCAGTCTTACGCATAAATTTCCCTTAGTGCATGGACTTGGATCATATTTTAAGACTCAATAGTCAACCCATTGTAGAAACTCTACTCTAACACTCGTTCTCAAAGTCGTAATGGGGAGGTTTGATGGATATATCTTGAAATCGGTCCCATGTATCATAAAAATGTTCATCATATGTTTGAGAAAACTCCTCAATTTCTCTTCTAATTTCTAGGGTACTTCTCATAAATACGACTTCAACTATATTTTTAATTGATTTTTTTTTTGTGTGAGTTAATTCTACCCTAAAGCTAACAGTCTACCAACAAAATAAATAATGTCCAATTATTAAAGTTTGCACTCGACCATTCGAGGCATTGAAAAAAATGAAATAAGCTTTCTTCCTCACTAAAAATTAAAAATAAATAAATAAGAAAGATAGAAGAAAGAAAAAAATGTCTTCAACATGTTCTATGCAATTCGACAACTTTGCAATTTGGCACGTAGTAGCTTTTGTGAGCACACATCCACATAAATTCTTTCAACGGGTAAATGAGCTCAAAACATCTGAAACAATTATAGAAAGTATATTAATGGAACATGCTAGTGGTACATTTGGGTGTTAAATAAAATTTAAAATGGGATATGGATAGGTAAAAACAAAATGTGTTTTTGGGCTTAAAAACATTGGATGATTCATTCAGAAGTACTTAGAATTGGTTTGGATTTTTAGGCTTGCTCATCGATATGCAAATTTCTCTAATTGCTCATCGATATGCAAATTAATGGTGAAATTATCTTGAATTTCGAACATTTTTCAATTTCCTGAAAAAATTATGACAATAATCTAATTTGAGATAATAGAGGCATTTAATAATTTTAAGCACATTTAGATACAAATAAAGAATTGAATGGGGTGTAAAAAATCAATATTTTAGGTGCTTATCACTTGTGCTTTCTATCATATTTGTCTTTGGTCGTCCAAAATGCCTCTTGGTGTCAAAAGGTAAAACTGCAGATTCTTCAAGGCTCTTATCATCCATCCACCAACACCGATTCAATTGAAACAACATAAAGCGAGACGATGATATGATGTAAAGAGGTAAGGTTCAATGAAATTGTAAGCCTTAAATCATGGGTCACTAAGTATGACACACATGCACACAAAAAACCATATATTTGCCACCCATTGCATGAACAAGTAAGGGTCGACAAATCAACTCTTGTGTTTTTTTAGTGCACTAAGTTCATGACATTATGCACTTTAGTTTCCTAGCATCAACTTCTATTTCCTTAAATTTTTTATCATTCTCTGGGCAAAGATCAACAATCCACAACATGGATTTCTCACATTGTTCATATTTTTGTTTCATTAACTTCCAGCGGAAGTGATCAAACATTGAAGTAATAGGATAATGTCGACCATCACCAACTCACTAATTGAAGCTCTCCGGCACTTTTGAGCATAAATCACCATACCTCTTTCCAGGAAAATATGCATTGGCCCACCGATTAACCGGTAGCTTTTGTAAAAAATTTGATGTAGTTTTGACTCCAACTATCAGAAACTCCTTCACAGAAATCTCAAATTTTATATGTGTAGGAGCATAGGCATAATCAACAAATACCTGGACAATGTAGAATTTGAATTTATTCTTTCTAGATAACATACTGTTGAGATTGTTCTTTAGATGCCAGAGACAATAACAATGGTAAGAATCTGGGAAAATTGCTAGCATAGATGACACCAATGCATTATGCCTACCAGATCTAAACATAAGCCTTCAATTATTTGAAAGTGTTGACTTCAACTCCCTCAAAAACCAATTTCAATTCCTATCACTCTCAAAATCTACAATTGCAACAACATATGTAAACATATTTACACGAACACCAACAAATATAAGTAGATAAAATTAAAAAACCATAAATTTAGTGATGCACATAGATACAATGTTAGAAGGTAATCTATTAACATTAGCAACATAAACTCCTAATGCATAATAATAATAATAATAATAATAATAATAATAATAATAATAATAATAATAATAATAATAATAATAATAATAATAATAATAATAATAATAATAATAATAATAATAATAATAATAATAATAATAATTGATGCGTCCAAAAATTGCCCTCCCGTGAGTTTGACCTGCAAAACCACTGTTAGATTGTCAATGACCTCCTTTTTGGTGGTCGAAAGCACTCCGATGCTTAAGTCAGTAACTCTGTTGGAAGAAGTAAGTAAATCAGGACAAAACTCAGTTAAAGTTGCATACCTTTGTCAAATATTCCCTTTACCTTTTATAATGGTCGTGGTTAACTCTCTGTGTAACTTAAGCATGTGAGGTGCAACAAAAGGAGATGTTTCTGTAACAGTCTCCTCCTTAATGGGGATGCGTTCGTGGAGGCGTAGGTCCCTCCACGACTCTTTCTTGGTACAATGTTATTCTTTTTAATGAGAGAACGTGTATCGGGCCTGGATTTGGGCTTCGATTCTTCTGGGTCTAGATTTGGATCATGTTTACGCCTCCTTAGTGGTGGGTCTAGTCCGGGCCTCTATAATTGGCATCATTATTTTTGGGTTTTATGTGTTGGCCCAATGGATCGGGTGTTGTATTCTTGTGGTGGGACTTTATGCCACATGTACAACCGCGATGATCAGTCTATTTTGATGTATCATCAGCTACTCACTCCTTAGTTAGTGGGTATGGTTACGTATCTACTAACTGTGTGACGGTTGGTATTTTGATTGTGTTTTTGCACTAAACTTGATGTTTAGTAACTTTTAGCTGCTCGATCGTCTCGGTTACCTCGTCTATTCGTTTTCGCACATATTTTTAGTGCGTCGTTATGTCTCGTATGTCGCTCCGTGAGCGGTCTCTTCGTTTCTCTGTTGTTTAAAAGGTGTTGTGGCTAACTTTCTTCTTTCTTTACACCATATTTGCTGCTATTGTTACTTCTTCTCCTCTATTGCCTCTTTTTCCTAGCTCATTCTTCCCTATTTATGATGCCTACCAATGACATGTTAGTCGGTGATCAACTTTCTACTTGTGAGGCTCATTTTTCCCCAAACAAAGCTTCTCGGGCTACCCTAGATAGTGTTTATTCCAACTATGCCTTGTTTGACGACCTTGAAAGCATTTTTCCTTGTGAAAACAACAATCCTTGTTGTCCGAGGAAAGGATTTATTGCACTTTATCCTCGCATATTCTATGTCAGACTTTGGTTGTCGGTTTCGGAGCTATTCTTGTCATACCTGGACTTCCTGGGTATTCTTCCTACTCAAATGGGGCCGAATGGCTGGAGGGTTATGGTTGCCATGTATGCTAGGGCCATTCTTTTTGGTATCTCTTTAACACCTCGAATCTTGCATTCCTTGGTGGGGTTCAACGTGACGCCCAACCATACCTATTTTATGTATTCTCCTGTGTGCTTTGGTAACCTTAATGACAACATCAGAGGTTGGTCGCAATATAGGTTTTATGCGTATGTCGGCTCTGGCCACTTCAATTTGCGTAGTCTTCCAATAGTAAGGCTTTTCGAGTTCTTCTTGAGCATCGAAATATGAGATTGACTGCTCAGGATCAGATTATCAGTGAGCGCTTCTTGGGGATTTCGGTAGTTCCATTGGAGTCCTATCTTACTGATGATAAGGTGAGGTGTAGTGGTCTATACATCATGAATGAGACCAAAAGGGCTTCGTTGACCAAGAGGCAAGCTGCGGAGATTGCTGCCTACACTGCCGATGATGAAATTGGCATTGATCGAAAAGTGAGCTTGATGTTACAGATTTCAATGCTCATGTTCGTAGTGCTAATGGTCCTCTTTCTAGAAAGAGAAAAATAGCGAGGCTTGTTAGTTCATCGAAAAGTTTTTTTTTGTCCTCCAATCGTGTGCCGAAGAAGAAAAGGCTTGTTGACTATGTGCGTCGCAACTCCTTTATTTTAGCTTCCACTGAGAGAGGCCTTTCGAGGGAAGACCGATGTTCTCTGCAAGAGGCGGAAGAAATGAGACTAGCTCTGGAGAGGAGTGAGAAAGATATTGTTCATCCCTTGGACGATGGTGAAAAAAAGTGTATTTCTGCTTATGGTAGCCTTGACGTCGTCAAGTGTTCCGATGAGGATCCTCGGTCCTTGGATGAAAAGATTCTCCAGTTGGTTGTTGTTCAATCTAAAGAGCTTGACAGTCGAGATTTGGCTCCTGAGTAACAGTCTCATCCTCCTCCTTCTCCTCTTGCTGACGGAGGGATGGAGGTTCCTCCTTCCGCAACTTACTTGAGATCTTTTGTTGCTACTTGTTCCATTTCTGCTAGACAACGAGAGGGTGATGGAGGTTCTCCCGTCGTTCCTTCGTCTTTCCCGGCCATGGGTGGTGGTGGTTCTTCCATACTACCTAATCCTCGCATTCTTCATCCTTGTGTCAGTTGGAAGGAACCTACTTCGAGGAGATCCGAGTTAATTGGATGGGAAATTCTACTGGTTCTTTCGCATTAGCGTACAGGATGGTGCACATAAGTTGATAAATGAATGGCACAGACGGTCGATGTAGAGGAGTTTGATGTCCGTACTGAACCTGAACCTTCATCTTGAAAATGGTGTTAGGCTTGTAATGGAGGGGATGACTCATCTTGCCTATGTAGGAATGATGGGCTTGAGTCATTAGGTCAATCACAATCTTATTGTTTCTTTGGAGAGGAAGTTTTCTATGTTGATGCTGGTATTATCCCATGTTCTTTATCAGTATGACGCATTAATAGCGCGATGTTCTGAACGAACCAAGGCGGCTGAGGTTGCTCGGGCGTCGTTGGCCAAGGTGAAGGGTGCACAAGATCAATCTGTGGCTGCGCTCAAATCCTTGAGAGCTGATCTAGAAGGTGTCCGCACACGTTTGCGCGATGTGGAGAAAAAACTTTACTCTGAGAATGCACTTCATGACAAGGCCATGCGGGCCATGATAGATCATTCCAACAATCACGATGTTGTTGAAAAAAGGGTAGAGCAATTGTTGTCTTCGCTTGACGAGGCCAAGACTGACTCCTCTGTGACGCTCACTACTGCTGAGGGCTAACTTATGGCTGTAAGAAGTGAGCTTGCTTCTATTAAGGATAGACTTTGTGTTATGGAAGTGCCAGATTGGCAATGCATTGTTGATGGTCGGACTGGGCTTCTGGACTATATCGAGGGTTTTGGTGTTTATTTGTCCCAGTATCGTCATCTAGTTTATCAGATTTTTAAGGACGTGGAAGGTGTCGCTGAAGATCCTCCGAGTGTCCCAATGGATGAAGGAGTCCTCGTTGTTGATCCGGCTCCTATTGGTGGTATTGTTGAGGATGTTATAAATCTTCCCCCTTAGTCTTCCATTGCTATTTTTGAAATCTAATCGAATGGATTTTGAATGATCAAAATTAGCTCATTTATCCACTTTGTTCGTCTATCGCTGTCTTGATAATCTGTATTCGATGTTCCACAAATATGTATGTAACAATCTTTTAGTGATTTGAATTTTCCTATGCTTTAGTACGCATGTCTTGATCTTGTGCTTATTGTCTCTGAATTCCTGTGAAAGCTGCTTTGTTTTCTTATCTTCTACTTTGTTGAATTATCTGCCCGATCTTTTACTTCGTTAACTCGTCGCGATACGAAGTTGTTTTGCTCAATTGGCTCGTTCGTTCAATTTGTTTTGTTGGTGCAATACTCTAGTTGTCCCGAAGTCACTTTACCTAGTTGACTTGTTCGTTCAACCTTTACTCCGTCAACTTGACGTCTCGGTTGGATTCGAAGTTCCCATGTTAGTTTGACTCGTTCGTCCAATTTTTACTTTCTTAACTCGATGCCTCAGTCGATTCAAAGTTTCTATTTTAAGTTTGACTCGGGTGTCTAACTCTTACTTCATTGGTGCGACATTCTAGTCGACTCGAAATTATTTCATTTAGTTGACTCGTTCATTCAACTTTTACTTCGTTAACTGGACACCTCGGTCGATTCAAAGCTTTTGTTCTTAGTTTGTCTCAGGTGTCCAACTCTTACTTCATTGGTGCGACACTTTAGTTGACTCAAAGTGATTTCATTTTGGTTGACTCGTTCGTCCAACTTTCACTTCGTTAACTCGACACCTCGGTCGATTCGAAGCTTTTGTTCTTAGTTTGACTCGGGTGTCCAATACTTACTTCGTTGGTGCGACATTCTAGTCGACTTGAAGTTATTTCATTTAGTTGACTTGTTCATCCAACTTTTACTTCGTTAACTCGACACCTCGGTCGATTTGAAGCTTATGTTCTTAGTTTGACTGGGTGTCCAACTCTTACTTCGTTGCTGTGACACTCTAGTCGACTCGAAGTTATTTTGTTTAGTTGACTCGTTCGTCCAACTTTCACTTCGTTAACTTGACACCTGGGTCAATTCGAAGCTTTTGTTTTTAATTTGACTCGGGTGTCCAATTCTTACTTCGTTGGTGCGACACTCTAGTCGACTCGAAGTTATTTTACATAGTCAACTCTTTCGTCCAACTTTTACTTCTTTGGTTGATCAGACCAAAAGTTTAATGTGAATATCTGACTTGCGCCCGGGTTTCTTTTGGGCTTTTGCCCGATTGTTTTGCATAGTTGTGCTATAAAGCTGTTCACTTTTTGTGAGATGTCGATTCTGAAAATGAAACTTTATTTATTCTTTGATTTTTTTTAGCGGTCGTTCTTCCTGGAGTATCTCCATAACACTGTGAAGCGTTTCTTCTTTTATTCCTGCGTCGCTAGTGTCTATCCTCGCGTTGGCATTCGTGCCTCTGCTATTCCTCTTAAGTTATGACCTCATTTGATTGGGTTATTTTTGCTCCTCATTTGGCACTGCTTGTTAGGGTCTGATGGAGTTTGTTAGTTCCTTTATAAGTGACTTTGGCCGAATTTGTCTCTGTTGCTAAGGTTTTCGGAGCGTTGGTCTTTCAACTTTGATATAGGGATGTGCGAACCTAGTGGTTCTGGGTGTGGACAAAGTTACCTTAACTCGGCGAGTGGTAAAGTCCATACGTCAAAGTTGACTAGGATCCTCGAGTGTTTGTGCCAAACATGCGATAGGGTGCTGTTCGGATAGCAGACTGAGCCCATGGGCCCGCAGAGGAAGGGTTAAGGTTTCCTGCGTGGTGCGTTACGTGTATGGTGTAGATCGTGCGGTGACATGTGTATGGTGTAGGCTGTGCGACATTTGAGTATATTGGTTACTCCCCCTCAATTGATGGGGTGTCGTGCAACGCCATTAATTGATTGACGTGATCTGCACAGTTTCCTTGGGAACTGTCATTTTCCATTTTACCATACGACATTCAATGCTTGGCAGTTAATGCTGGAGTGCCCGTTTAGTGAACCATTATGTCTATATAATGGTGTTTTCCAATCGTTGTAGGCACCATATTTTGTTGAGTTTATTTCCTGTAATGTTCTTGTCTGGAAAAGATGTTTTGGGTTTTCCAAAGGCTGAAGTTGGATCTCCATCACTGGAGTTTCCGAAAGTTCTGATGTTTATCTCGACCAGGCATGGTGATAGTTGTTATTATGCGTGGTCACCTGTTTTGGGTGGGCACGTAGTTAATCCGCTGAGGTCTCGTAATCTCTTCTCATACCACGGAGAAGTAGTGCAAATTTTCTACTAAGGGAGATGCCTTGGTGTTACACCATACCACTTGTGTCTTCGTGTGCTCGGATCTCGCTTCTAACCAATGGCTGATCGAAGTGTTAGTCGATGTGTGATGTCTCCTGGTGTGTTAGCTCTCAGTCACACCTACCATCGCATATGGTAAACATGGTCTCTCTTTATAGCATTATCGGACTGTAACTGCGTCGTTGCTTGTGGTCATCCTCATCTGCCTTCTTCTAAACCCTTTGAGGACGTTGGATAGATGGTGGGACGTCTCTTGAGGAAATCAACAGCTTGTTGTGAGGTCCTCGATGTTTTAAGGAGAACACTTTCCTGGAGTGATTTGACGGAGTAGTCTAACCGATTAGTCCTTTCAATCCCTCTTACACTTTGTCTTTAACTTGGGAAGAGGTCGAGCATCTCCCATTATCTTAACTCTGATGTCATCATCAGAAGGGGTCGAGCAGTTTTTATCTTTGCTCTCACTTGCAGATTACTTGTATCGGAGGGTTTGCAGGTTTTCGTCGGACTTTGTCCATTGCAGAATTGTCTAAGAGAATCTTTTATTTCAATTCGCATTGTATTCAGATGTTTGTAGTGCTCAGTATTTTGTATCCGCCTCAAGGTGCTTGTTGTTACATTTTTCCAATAATCAATAGAGTTTGTTTTATGAAATTCTTGTTTTATTTCTTAAATGATTGTGAATCACATTAGTCTCTTAAGAACTCTAAACTCAATATTGATTACGGAAAGGGAATCAAACAACTTAAAGCAAATTAATTGTTGATGGAGATAAACTGATCCTGGCCTCAAAGTGAATTCGGATAACTTTCGCGGACCGTCGAGGCGTTAAATAGGTCACTGAAGAGCAAACCTTGCAAAGGGATGGATCTCCACGCCAACGGAATGTCAGGGAGATGTATTCTCACTTTCCATTGCCATTACGACTCATTGGGAGGGAGAGTTGAATGCTCTTGTATCACTCGAAAATGGTGTCCTTTCCGTCTTTTGGCCTTGCACTGGGTCAGGCTGTTATGCATGATGTAGCTGAATCTGGGAGCACTTTATCTATTTCAGTGTGGCGTAGTGGCAGCCTCGTGTCGTAGGTTGGTCTCCACGTATTGTCCCTTCTAAGTTGTTAGCAGTATACTTAGCACACTAGTGAAGGGTGGAGACCACTTCTTCCATTTGGTGTAGCCACAGTCTTCCCAAGATGAGGTTGTATGAGGATGGTGCGTTTACCACCATGAAGTCCAGAAATAGGACCTTCTTCAGCTGCGGTTCTTCAACTATTGTGGCCAATCTTATCTTTCCGATGGAAAAACATTTATTCCCACTGAATCCGATCAGCAGGTGTTTTAATGGCACTAGGTTTTCCTCATTGCGATCCATGTTGTGGAAAACATTGTAGAACCGAACGTTGAGCAAGATTCTTATGTCAATAAGAGCTATCTTCACTTCCCACTTTGCGATGGAAAAGAAGATGACCAAGGCGTCGTTGTGTGGTGCTCGGACTCCATCGAGGTCCTTGTCTGTGAAAGTCAAAGTGGGAATGGGGTTCTGAATTTTCGAATAGAAAACACGTCTGTCTTCATCGTTGGGTTGTGTCCGCATATCTAGCAGAGTCCTCTTGCAGGACCTGTATGACTGGTCTTTATTCGGTCCAAATCCATGAAGGACGTATATTATCCCAGGAGTCTCATTCTCCATCTCTTTGACCGACTCCTCCTTGTCCCTAGTCTGTTCTGCCTACTTTTCAGACTTCAGGAAGTCTTTCAATTTGCCCTTGTGGATCCAATGTTCTACTTCATACCTCAGACTATTGTAGTCATTGGTGTTGTGGCTACCTTCCTTGTGGTACACACAATATTTATTGTTGTCCCTTCTGGCAGGGTCTTTGCGTGTCTTAGGAAACACTTCAATTCCTCCCAATTTTTCATGGAGTTGAGTACATCTGACAAACTAGCCTTTAGGGGTGTCACGGCTCTGGATCTGACGTAGTTAGATGACTTCTCGGGACTGGGACGATCAAGATCCAGTCTATTGTAAGTGTGCTTTCTGTTGCTCCGCTCCTCATCCTCATGTCTCTTTCCCTCTTTCTTGTCCTTAGAAGCTGAGGGCTTCTTGTTGCCTTTGGTCCCCCTCTTAGCGGTCATTGACTCCTCTAGGGTGATGTGTCTCTGGACGCTCTTAAGGAGCTCTACCATCTCCAGAAGGGGCTCCAAGGTGAGGTCCTCGAGAGCTTTCCCTCTTTGAGGCCCGCAGTGAACACCATCACAGTTGTATCGTCGCTACACCCGTCAATAAGGGTCAGCTTGTTATGGAAGCGAGTGACATACTCTCGGAGCGTCTCGCCGGACCTTTGCCTTAGAGAGTATGTAGTGCGGGTGACATATTCTCGGAGCGTCTCGCCGGACCTCTACCTTTTCTGAAACGCAGGCTTCCGACGAAACGTGTCAAGAATTCCTTTGCCAATGTTTTGAAGGAGTTGATTGCCTTCGGTGGAAAGCTGTGGAACCACATCAATGCAGGGCCTTTAAGACTGGTAGGAAAGGTTCTACACATGACGGATTCAGATCCTTACTTGAACACCATTACGTGCTGGTAATGGCGTAGATGATCGAAAGGATCGGTGGTTCTGTCATAGGAATCGAGCTTTGGGGGAGTGAACTTTCTCAGAAGTGCTTCACTCAAGATCCGCCCCACAAGGGGTGAGACGGAGAGGCGATATAGTACGTCCGGGTCGTGCGCTTCTCTGCGGAGAGGGTTCTCGGGACCGAGCCTCTCTGTCTTGGCAGCTGGATCAGCGCACAGCCTCCCTTAGTCCAATGGGGGGCCTGACTTTCTTGCACTTGCTCCCTATCGTCCACTGGAGGTGGAGGTCCGTATTGTTCCTGGTCTCCATTAGCAGTGGGTGCATTTGGTCGTTTGAGTGTCTCCACCGCCTTGATAACCTGTTGTATTTAAGATGCCAACACCTCAATTCAGGGGTCTGCCGTTGGTGCAGGGGCGTGAGTAGGCTTCCTGTGCATGGTAGGAACTGGTATAGGAATAGCCAGAGCATTGGACGTGTCCCCTGGTTTGCTGTTGCGTGACCTAGTGATTACCATCTCTCAATGATTTGGTAGGAGATGATGCTTAGTGTAAAGTTAATAACTATGTCGTTCCCACGGATGGCGCCAAACTGATGCAGTCGATTTTCACTCCCTGCTTTGACCCTGTTTCTGTGACCTGCACAAGTAACGCACGTGAGCCATAGACCACCGTGAGGTGGCCGATGACACTCCGATGCTAAAGTCAGACAGGGATCTGAGGATTTTATAGCGTACCTTAGCTTACCAACCTCATGTCTTATTTTTAGTACATGGAATCCTGGTTTAACCAGGCCATCGTAGGCATAGTTTAGGGAGGAGATCTTTATGGAGATCCCTCTCTAATTAAGAGTCGTGCTGTAGGAGAGAAGTTTCATGTTAGCTCTGCACTCCTAGATATGCGAGAGATAGTTCCCAATCCAAGAGCAATCCGTAGAAGGGAGTTTGCCTGTGTGGTGATATTCACATAATTATTACATAATATATCCCTCAATTTATATATGTTAGTGTTTCGATTATTATATTTTATAGTAATTATTTCGTTTTCATGTCTTTGTAGGAATTTGAGCGTAAACGATGAAATCATATTAAGGCGACAAGTTAAGGAACGACAATTGGTCGATTCTAGCGGTGGTACAAAGTAGAGGGTCACACATCTAAACCCAAAACCTAAGCCCATAACCTAAACCCAAAACCTAACCCATAAACCCAAAACCAAGCCCATAACTTAAATCCAAATCCAATGCTAAGCCCAATCAAACCCTCGGCACATTCCCTAAATTATTCAAGATTCTGATTTATTTTTACCTTAAATCACTCACTGAACCCTCCCCTGAACTTGTCCATATTTATTTTCTCCTAATTCTCTATAAATACAAAAATTCAATGGATGAGAAAGGGGAGGAAGAGAAGGGAAAAGAAAAATTACAGAAAATTAAACCCTCTTCCTCACAAAGTGATTTTCATCACACCAGAGCCACCACCATCACCACCTTACCCCGCCACCACCGTACGAGCTCCGCCACCACCACGAAACAGGGGAGTGACAACCCTATTTCGCATCAGACATCAGCCACACCACCAAGCTCCGCCACCATCACCCGAGCATCTCCCTGTCCCTGCTCCTCTCCCCTGTCCACACAACCGCCACCACCACCGCACGAGCTCCGCCACCACCACGAAACTGGGGAGTGACAACCCTGTTTCGCGTCAGACCTCCGCCTCGCCACAGACCCTGCTCCCTGTTTTCCTCTCTTCTCCACGATCTCTCCCTCCTCCACCTCGCCCTCTCTGTTCCTGCATCACAACAGACCGAGAACCACCACCACGCCGCGAAACAGAGCCTCACCGCGGCTCTGTTCCGCCTCGCCGCCGCCACTGTTCCTCCTCTTCTCTCGGCCTCTCTTCGTCTCGAGCTCCTTCCTGCCTCCCTCTCTCACGACCACCATCGCAAGCGGCGCTTCAGCAGGTGGCACAAATCACCGCGACAGGAGAAACAGGGCTCCGCAAGCTCTCTGTTATTGTTTTTTTTTCTGTCTGTTTCCTTTCCTTATTTCACTGTTTACTCACCCTCAGTCTTCCTGCAGGTACCGGAGCCAGGTTGGAGCAGGAGGAAGCTCGCGAGGAGCGAAGAACAGCGGTGTTCCAGGCGCTGTCTCGCTGGGAACGAAAGGAACTGTAGCAGAGGTGCGGGAATGATTTAAAATCTGTTTTTCGCTATTTGCACCCCCGGTTTCTCTCTGTACTACCACAGAGCTTGTGTACTTCATTTTCTCGGGATTCGTGTTCGGACCAACTGTTGAGTACCACCACATCGAGTTTGCGACAAACTAAATGGGTTGTATAAGTTATTGTGATTGATTTTACTGAATTGTGTGCTTAATTGTTAATTACAATTTATTTCTGGAAGTTTTTGATAAATTGCTTTTGCTTGAAATAATTTGTTAATGTTTGATAGAAACATGATATAATTTAATTGGATTTTAGCGATCACATATTCGGTGTAAGCAAGGGATTCTCATCCCTAAAGCTTCTCATTTTTAAATTCAGTAATTTAGATTTAAATAATTTTTGCTAACTCATTGGTGAGTCCAAGCCCACAAAATCCACATTTTTCTTTTATTTTACTTTTCTTATTTTTAAATTTATTTTTAGTTTAGTTTTAAAATGTTGTAACCCCATTTTCCATTTAAATTAGTTTAAATTAAATTATAAATTTCAATTGCATCCACCTTCTTCGTGGGATCGACCCGTACTTGCCGTTGTCTACCAGTTAGGCACCGTGCACTTGCGGTTATTACAAGTGGGTTAAATTAGCCTATTAATTTAAGTTAGTTAAACCCGCATCATGTGGAAGATACTCCGATGTTTCCTTTCAGTTGGAAGCATAGAACAACTGTAATTTCCCATCCGAAATTGATCCTCGAGATACTTGCTTGAAGAGGGCTTATGGATATTGAGAATGGCTGTGAAACATGTGGGCTTAGCATGCTGTGAGAGTCCGAGTCCGCTTGGTCTGACTGAAGTTGAGCGGGCTTAGATCTGCTTGGGCTGGATCTGGGTTGGATCGATGCTTGAGCCCGTAGTTCCTCGAGATCATCATGACACGTGTTCGGCTCAGAAGTGTGACCGTTTTTATGTATCATCAACTACCAAACTTGGTTGTCGAGTCAAACTTGTTGATTTTATCAATATTGAAATGCCAAAGTGGTTAGAAGGAAAAATATGTTGATTTTCTAAAGTACTACCAAACTTGTTTGCTAGGTCAAACATGTTGCATTTTTCATTATCAACATACCCAAGTGGTTATAAGTCAAAATATGTTCATTTGATCATCAAATCCTTGGAATCTCGTATTGCACACAAATTGGACTCCAACTGAGCCCTAAACTTCTGAACGAGTTTTACCTCTTTGTAAAGCACTAGCAAACTTGTTGAATTTTTGTTCTTGACATACCCAAGGGCTTAGAAGGCAAAATATGTTCATTTGGTCACTCGAATCATTAGAATCCCTGATTGCACCCAAATTAGACTCCAATTAAGCCTACAACGTTAGAACGAGCTTGCACTTTTTGTGAAGCACTACCAACTTTTTTGCTGCGTCAAACTTATTGCATTTGTCATTATTAATAGAGAATTGTGGTTTGAAGTCAAATTATGTTAATATGGTTACTCGAATATTTGGAATGAGGATAACACCCGAATTGGACTTCAATTGAGCCTACAACATTAAAATGAGCTTTCCCTCTCTGTGAAGCACTAACAAACTTGTTTCATTTGTCATTCTAAACATACTCAAATGGTTAGAAGTTAAAATATTTTTGTTTGGTCACTCAAATCCTTGAATTCTTAGATTGCACCAAAATTGGACTCTAGTTGTGCCTACAACGATCAAACAAGCTTTCCCTATTTGTGCCGCTCTAACAAACTTGTTTGTTGAGCCAAACTTGTTGCATTTGTCATTCTCCACATACCCAAGTGCTTTGAATCAAAATATGTTTATATGGTCACTCAAATCCTTGGAATCTCGCATTGCACACAAATTTGCCATCGATGGGGCATAAAACTTTAGAACGAGCTATCCCTTTTTGTAAAGGACTACTAAACTTGTTTGCCGAGTCAAACTTGTTGCATTTGTCATTGTTAACATACCCAATTGGTTAGAAATCAAAATATGTTCACTTGGTCACTCAATTCCCTGGAATCTCGGATTGCACCGAAATTTGCCTCAAATTTATCCTATAGTGTACTTTCTTTTCATTACAGTTTGATTCATTATACCTGTGTCCCTTTGATTTTTCGACATAAAAAGGGGGAGTAATAGTACTTTGTGATGTTACATTGATTTACCTCTTTGTGAAGCACTACCAAAATTGTTTGCTAGGTCAAACTTGTTGCATTTGTAATTCTCAAAAAACCCAAGTGGTTAATTCAAAATATGTTCATTTGGTCACTCAAATAGTTGGAATCAAGATTTGCACCCAATGGATTACAATTGAGCCGAAAATGTAAGAATGAGCTTGCCCTATTTGGGAAGCACTACAGAAGTTGGTTGCTATGTCAAACTTGTTTCATTTTTCATTGTAAACATACCCAAAGGGTTAGAAGTTAGAATATGTTCATCTGGTAACTAAAATCTTTGGAATCTCGGATTGTACTCAAATTGAGCTTATAACGTTAAAACGAGCTTTCCCATTTTTTGAAGCACTACCAAACTTGTTTGTTCGGTCAAACTTGTTGCATTTGTCATTCTCAACATACCCAAGTAGTTAGAACTCAAAATATGTTCATTTGGTCACCCAAATTATTGGAATCTCGCATTGGACACAAATTGGACTCCAATTGAGCCCACAACTTTAGAACGAGCTTTACCTCTTTGTGAAGCCCTAAACTTATTTGCTGGGTCAAAATATGTTTATTTGGTCATTCTCCACATACTTAAGTGGTTAGAATCAAAATATGTTTATTTGGTTACTAAATATTTTGGAATCTCGCATTGCACCCAAATTTGCCTCCAATTGAGCCTACAACTATAGAACAAGCTATCCCTTTTTGTGAAGGACTACCAAGCTTGTTTGGTGAGTCAAACTTGTTGCATTGTCATAGTTAACATACCCAATTGGTTAGAAATCAAAATATGTTCACTTGGTCACTCAAATCCTTGGAATCCCGGATTGCATCGAAATTTGCCTCAAATTGAGCCTATAACGTTAGAACGAGATTGCCCTCTTTTGTGAAGCACTACCAAAATTGTTTGTTGGGTCATACTTGTTGTGTCACGACCCGATCCACGTGATAAAATATTGTCCACTCTGGGCCCAACCTAAATACCCGCACGGCTTTAAAAAGCGTTGTGTCATGTGGATCCAAATTCGTACATATATAGTACATATCATTCCCTCACCCAGGTGATGTGGGACTATGACCCCCTAGTAGCCTGCTAGCCTCTAAGTCTGCCCACACATGGTAGCCTGCCAGCCTCAGAGCCCGCCCACACACGGAGCTGCCAGCCTGCCCACACACGGTAGCCCAACAGCCTCAGAGTCCGCCCACATAGGGTGTTACAATCCACCCCCCTTAGGGCCCAACGTCCTCGTTGGCACACTTCCGGCTAGGTCAGACTTTGATACCATTCTGTCACAACCCGATCCACATGATACAATATTGTCCGCTCTGAGCTCAACCTAACTACCCGCACGGCTTTAAAACGCGTTGTGTCATGTGGATCCAAACTCGTACATATATAGCACATATCCTTCCCTTGCCCAGACGATGTGGAACTATAACCCCCTAGTAGCCTGCCAGCCTCTGAGCCCGCCCACTCACGGAGCTGCCAGCCTCATAGCCCACACATGGTAGCTCGTCAGCCTCAGAGCCCGCCCACATAGGGTGTTACATGTTGCATTTGTAATTCTCAACATACCAAAGTGTTTAAGTCAAAATATGTTCATTTGGTCACTCAAATCCTTGGAATCAATAATTGCACCCAATGGACTTCAATTGAGCCTATAATGTTAGAATGGGCTCGCCCTCTTTGGGAAACACTACCAAAGTTGTTTGTTGGGTCAAACTTGTTGCATTTGTCATTCTCAACATACCCAAGGGGTTAGAAGTTAGAATATGTTCATTGGTCACTAAAATCTTTGGAATCTCAGATTGCACCCAAATTTGCCTTTAATATAGCTTATAAAGTTAGAACGAACTTTGCCATTTTTCTGAAGCACTACCAAAGTTGTTTTCTGGATCAAACTTGTTGCATTTATCATTCTAAACATACCCAAGTAGTTAGAAGTCAAAATATGTTCATTTGGTCACCCAAATTATTGGAATCTCGCATTGCACACAAATTGGACTCCAATTGAGCCCACAACTTTAGCTCTTTGTGAAGCACTAAACTTGTTTACAGGGTCAAACTTGTTGCATTTTTCATTCTCCACATACCTAAGTGGTAAAAATCAAAATATGTTTATTTGGTCACTCAAATCCTTTGAATCTCGCATTGCACCCAAATTTGCATCCAATTGAGCCTACAACTTTAGAACGAGATATCATTTTTTGTGAAGGACTACCAAACTTGTTTGCTGAGTCAAACTTGTTGCATTTGTCATTGTTAACATACCCAATTGGTTAAAAATCAAAATATGTTCACCTGGTCACTCAAATCCTTGGAATCCCGGATTGTACCAAAATTTGCCTCAAATTGAGCCTATAATGTTAGAACGAGATTGCCCTCTTTTGTGAAACACTACCAAAATTGTAATTCTCAACATACCCAAGTGTTTAAGTCAAAATATGTTCATTTGGTCACTCAAATCCTTGGAATCAAGAATTGCACACAATGGACTACATTGAGCCTATAATGTTTGGACGTGCTTGCCCTCTTTCGGAAGCACTACAAAGTTGTTTGTTTGGTGAAACTTGCTGCGTTTTTCATTCTCAACATACCCAAGGGATTAGAAGTTAGAATATGTTCATCTGATCACTAAAATCTTTGGAATCTCGGATTGCACCCAAATTTGCCTCTAATTGAGCTTATAAAGTTAAAACGAGTTTTCCCATTTTCTAAAGCTCTACCAATTCGCTGGATCAAACTTGATGAATGTGTCATTCTCAGAAGTCAAAATATGTTCATTTGGTCCTCCAAATTATTGGAATCTCGCATTGCACACAAATTGGACTCCAATTGAGCCCACAATTTTAAAACGGCATTTTACCTCTTTGTGAAGCACTACCAAACTTGTTTGCCTGATCAAAATTGTTGAATTTTTCATTCTTGGCATACCCAAGTGGTTAGAAGGCAAAATATGTTTATTTGGTCACTCAACTTTTTGGAATCAGGGATTGCACTCAAATTGGACTGCAATTGAGCCAGTAATGTTGGAACGAGCTTATCTTCTCAACATACCCAAGTGGTTAGAAGTCAAAATATGTTCATTTAGTCACTAAAATCCTTGAAATCTCGGGTTGCATCCAAATTGGACTCCAATTGAGCTTGCCTTCTTTGTGACGCTGATTAGAGCATAAAAATGCACTTTATACAGAGTTAATTATTTTCACTTGTTAAGTTTATTTTGATAATTTATTGAATTACTTAACAAGTGTGGTGCTTTGGTGAATTTTGTGTTTTTGTGTGTTTTTCTATTAAATGGTTTTCAAAGATATGATCAAGGTGATCCACAACTTCTGAACCAGCCCAAGACAACCTGAAGCAAGCCCATATGTGTGTTCAACCCAACGAAGAAGAGGAAACAACCTGTGAGGCGTGCTGGCCTATGATGCACAAGCCCATGAGACGAAACCCTTGGGTTTCGTTAAGTTTTTTAGGGCTGCCTCTTTTTTCCATTGCTTATAAAATGACTCATTTGGCATATTTAACATCACAATTTTTAGAAGAGAAAACAAATAATTTTCGTTAGAGTTTTGGAGATGTATTGCTGGCTAGGCTAAGCTTTCACGCAAGGTGAAGAGATGAACTCCTAGTTATAGCTGATTTGCTAGGTATTTGATTAAGTTTTTATGTTTTCACGATGAATAATAGTATTTGAGAAATTTCCCTTTATTTAATATAGAAGTTATGTTTTCGTGTGACATTCGATTATGTTTTCATCTCCATAGATTCTTTTAATCCGGTGATTGTTTTCTTCTTCTCCATATAAATTTAGTCATGCTCTTCTTATGTGGAATATTAAGATTCAAATGATTCTAGTAGATTGGTTATATGTGATTTTCTTTCACTACATTATTGCCTCCGGATATATCATCAATTTAAGATATCATATATGACAAATCTTTGTGCTTTATAGAAAAAACGAATTTTCATATCTATTTACATAAGAATATATTGGCGCGTTAAAGATTATTTTCCAATTATGTTGTTTGGGATGTGAAACACATAATTGAGTTATCACAACTAAATCAATACAGGTTGAAGCCGCGAAATCTAGGAGGGATTATTGGACCCTTGTGATTTTTCTTATTTGATTTTTACTCACCTAAATTCAATTACTTCTTTTAATTTGCTAGATTTTATCGAGTTTAGTTTCGTGTTTTGTTCACGTAACTTTCTTCCTTTAACCTGTTTTGTAGATCACTTTCTTCGTGGATCGACACCCTATTTTCTACTGCATTGACCACGTGTATTGTTAGGGCGTAATCAAATTTTGGCGCCGATGTTGGGGACAACGTCATTCTACATGGAGATTTTCAATATTATCTTTCTACTATATATATTAGTTTTCTTGAAATATATATACATGGAGATTTTGAAATAAATACATATTAGTTTTCTTGAAATTAGGTTTTGTTTATTTTTATTTCTATTTCCTATTTAGTTTTTTTTTTAAATTAGTGCTTAGTTTTCTTTTTATTTCTTATTTTTAGAATACCCACCGAATTTCAAAAAGCAAATTTTTTTTTAGGTCTAGTTTATTTTTAGTTTTCTTATTTTTAGAATACCCACCGAATTTCTTAGTTTTCTTTCTATTTCTTATTTTTAAGTCTACTTTATTTTTTGTTATTTTTTTATTAAAAAATAATATACTCTTTGTTGTTTAGTTTATTTCTTCTTTTGTTTCGTGTTTAGTTGTCTAAAAAAAGAAATTTTTTTTTTTGGAGTGTATGAGTTGGAATAGAAATGAACAAGGAAAACTAGTTAAAATCTCAGATAACATTGAGATCGAGACAAGTCCTAATTCTAATCCTAACACCATGAGTAATCACTGAGATGACCCTGTTCGGTCCCTTAAGGACTACCTTCACCCCACGCGCACTTCTGCACCATCATGTATCATGTTTCCACCGAACACACCACATTTACATTTTAACCTGGGCATGATACAATTGTTACCTACCTTCCTCGGTCCAGATAGTGAAAACCCTTATGTTCATATTAGGAAATTTGAGGAAGTGGTGGCCACATTTTGCAACATGCCTGAGGCTGCAGACTCGGTTAGACATAGGTTTTTTTTATTTTTTATTTATTTTTTTATTTATTTTTTTTTCCATTTTCCCTTAAGGAAAAAACGAAGAGTTGGCTATACTTTTGCCACCGATGTTGATAGGTTCGTGGGAGGAGATGACACAAACATTCTTTCATAAGTAATTCCCTCAACACAAAACCAATGGTCTGAAGAGACATATTTCTATCTTCACACAAAAGGATAGTGATACATTATATCAAGCATGGGAGAGGTTTAAGGATCTGTTGAATATATGTCCACACCATGGGTATGAGAGTTGGCACAGTCAGTTATTTTTATGAGGGGCTTACAAGTAGAGAACGCCAATTCGTTGAAATGTTGTGTAATGGAGAATTCCTCAACAAGGACCATTGAATACCTAATGACTTGGCTAGGAAGGTCCACACCTGGACAAGGCCGAGTGCTATTGAGATTACGAACAGAGCAGTACCAGCTGGGGACTACCAACTTAGGGAAGAAGACAACCTTAAAACCCAATTAGAGAGAGCGACTAGGGCATTAAAGGTACTTAAGACCAATGATGGTAGACCCACGCATACTGTTGACAGAGTCGAGTCACATGATACATGTTTTATTTGTGGGATGAGGGGATAAAACACCTAGCACATGATTGCTCGACCTTGACTAAGATGAGAAGGCTTTATGAGGAATAATGTAACACCTTAGGAATGCACAAGAAGCCTTACTCACCCTTTTCTAACACTTATAATTATGGCTGGAGGGATCACCCAAACTTTGGCTGGAGGTCTGACCCGAATCAACCCACACACCCATAGGCACAACCACCTAGGCCATACCATGCACCTTCATACAATGCACAACCTAACATGAATTCCTTAGCGGATACATTACATTCGTTTATAGAGGCACAAGGTAAAACTAATAAAAAAAATTGAGGCTACGTTGACATAGGTGGTCGAAGAGAACAAGGAGATCAAAAGCCATATCACCAAGCTGACAAGTTCTCTAACAGTGCAAGAGCGAGGCAAATTTCCATCCTTGCCTTAGGCAAATTCTAAGGGGCAACTTATGGCATGAACCTCCACTTCAGACTTTCATAACATCAAAGAGGTCAATGCTATAACTACTCGGAGTGGTAAGATATAGTTAGACCAAGTCCGTCAACCAATACACGCACCTCTCCGAGTAGCAAGGAGAACACCCCTGAGGATAAGCCAAACAAAAACATTCCAGTCCAAGTCCTTTTTCCCCAAGCACTTTGACCTACTGGGAAGAGTCCGAAAATACAAGGTGAGATCCTAGAACATTTGAAACAAGTTAAGATTAACTTACCTTTGCTGCATGTGATTAAACATATACTAACTTATGTGAAGGTCATCAAGGATTTATCCACCATTAAGAGAAAGGATCATGTAAAGACACCTGCTTTCTTGACTAAGCAGGTAAGTGCAGTGATCGAGCAGAAGACACCACCCAAGTCCAAAAATCCAGGGTGTCCCATGGTCACCTGCAAAATCGGGACTCATGAGTTTGGCCAAGCTTTGCTGGATCTAGGAGCAAGTGTGAATTTAATGCCCTGTTATATCTACTTGCAACTGGGTCTAGGAGAGATCTAACTCACATATGTGGTACTGCAGTTGGCCGATCGATCGACTAAGAAGCCGACAAGAATAATCGAGGATGTATTGACATAGATGGATAAGTTCTATTACCCGTCGACTTTCTTATTTTGGATACCCATTCCATGGTTAATATGGAGTCTATAATTCCATTCATTCTAGGTCGACATTTAATTTCCACATCTAATGCTCTTATTAATTGCAAGAATGGTCTAATGAAACTGTCTTTTGGGTACATGACTCGAAAAGTCAAACATATTCAACATTGGAAAGTAACCATATTATGATGATGAGTTCTATCACATCGATATGATAGACACACCAATACCAGAAGAGGATCTCTTACGCAAAATTTCTGAATCTTTAGAGTATATTTTTTGTGTTTCCAATTTTGAGAGTTCACCATATCCTGACAATGATTTTGATGTTTTTTTTCCACTTTCAAGGGATGAAGGATGATGACAATGGAAACCATGCTTTGAGAAGCTTCCAAGAGAAATAACGAGGCCACGACCATCAATCGCCGAGATCCCAAAAGTCAACCTAGTTCCACCATGGAGTTGCATAGAGGAACCGTGGGTAGGGGTGGGCACGGGACGGGATGGGACGAGATATACCCATCCCGTTCATACGGGATCGAGACGGGACGGGATGGGAAAAACCCCATCCCGACCTCGTCCCATCCCAAACGGGTTCGGGACAGGACGAGATCAGTGTGCTAATCTGGACATATCAACTAGATTACAGGATATGGGGCGTAAGTAAAATGTCAATTTGGAATATGAACATACGAGATGAAATAAATAATCTAAGGCTATTAGATATCAGAACTAGTACTGACCTGCATCTTTTCAGGAAGAGCAGGCTTGATGGAATCATACATTCCGAAATAGAGACCTCGGTAGACAATGATACCAACACATGAAATGTTGAATCCACGGTAAAGACCAGCAATACCATCGGACTTCAAAGTTTTCCTGTAAACGTCAACCAAACCATTGAATTGTCTCTCACCACCTCCCTTGGCTGCCTTAGCATGATTGGCAAGACGTGTTCGGGCATAATCTAGAGAGTAGACAAAGAAGAGTGAAGAAGCACCAACAGCACCTCCGGATCCCAAGTTTCCAGCAAACCATTTCCAGTAGCCATCTCTGTCTTTCTTGAAGTTAAAGAGGCGCTTGAAGTAATCCTTGAATGCAAAGTTTAAGGCCTACAAATACAATACCAATAAAAATCATTTTGGATGGAAATTTTGTTCCAGCTAAAGATAAAAGCTCAGCAACAAAACTTACCTGAGTGGGGAAGTAACGGATCACATTTGTGGTGTTTCCTCTCCATAATGAGACCATACCTTCATCCTTGATAGTTCGGCCAAAACAATCTCCAATACAGAGTGCTTCTTCAGTTCTTCTTCTTGCAGAACAAAGTGCTTATTCAATTCTTCTTCTTGAATCTCTCTTCAAGAACTTCAATCTCGCTTATCGGTTTCTTGAATAACAAAGTGCTTCTTCAGTTCTTCTTCTTGAATCTCTCTTCAAGAACTTCTTCAATCTCGCTTTTCTCTTGTTTATCTGTTTCTTGAACCTATGCTCTGCTTTTGTTATTTGTTCATTTGCTAGTAACCCTAAAAACCTAACCAAAAGAATGACTGAATGTGAGATCAGAGAGAGGAGAACTGAGAAGTATTACAAATTTACAGATTAATCTAGAGATATGTGTGACAGATTCATTGAGATGCTAAAAATGTTATATACATCAGTAAATTTGTATGGGCATCCACAATCATAAAATAAATAATTAAATAAAAATATTAATAATTAATATTAATAAATTAGTTCGGGACGGGACATGATTGGCGGGATTGAAAATCTTCATCCCATCCCATCCCATTCTAGATCGGGACGGGACGGGATCGGGATGAAATTATTCAATCCCATTAAGACCTGAAAAAATCGGGACGGGACAGGACGGGATCAGGATGGGATGCCCACCCCTAACCGTGGGTGGTTGCCCTGTTTACTTGGATTGATGTTCTCCACTTCTATCTATATTTTAATTTTTTTGTTTTTTTAGTTTAGGTTATTGCTTTTTAGTTTACGTTATTGTTTTTTAGTTTAGGTTTATTGCTTTTGTTACTTGCTTTTATGTTTTTCATTGACTGTTTCACATTATTTTAGGTTTAGCTACTGGAGTCGCTCAGAACCAATCACTCTTCTGGTTTCCTCTCTCCCATCAGTATGACTTTCTTATATTTTGGTGATTGTGAGAACACTATCAAATTTAGGTTGGGGGTGATAACATATTCATGCTTGTTGTTAATCATTGTTTTGTGTGCAATTGTCATAGCGTGTTGTTTGTTTGAGTCTTTGTGAAATGTTGATGCATGATTACAATGTTTTCATCAAGGTCCAATGATACTATCTTGATCAACATTGATTGATTTTTGGAAACTCACATTTTGTGTACTTGCTAAGCTTTGTGGACCGATTTGGAGAGTTGATGCATATGATTTTTTATTTTGACCATGTTTGAAATACATTTTTCTTTATTGAGTGGAGAGTTTGAGATAACTAGCATTGCGAACTTTCATTGCTCATTGGAATTGGTTTTGTCAACATTTGAGATGTTCTATCTGGTTTACGTTGCATGTGGAGAAACAATTTGGTTAATCTTTGAGGCCTTCTAATCCATCATTGATGTTTGTGCTAATTTTTTTTTTATCGTCGACAACATCTCAAGAATCCTCCGTATCTAGTAGTTTATTTTCATTGTAATTAGTTGGTTCGTGTGAAAAAAACATCGTCAAGAAAAAGACCCAAAGTTTCATTTTTTTGTTTTCGCTTTTGATTAAAAAAAATGAGATTCAACTTCATAAGGAAGATGCATTGTCTCAGTCATATTCAGAAGGGAAAAACTTTCAACGTCGAGGCTTTATTGATTGACCAATAAAATTTCAAGGCATAATTATAGTAAGCTTGATTAAGTGTTTTGAATGGTGTGACTAGCCTATCTTGGGATCAACTCTTGTTTACTTGCTTGTCCTAATCATTTGAGAGCTTTACATTGATTACCAACTCCATGAGTAAATAGCTCGCCTATTCTAATTGATAGATACTTTACCTGTGAAGAGAATGGAGTTGAGGCTTTTACATGATTGAATGAGAGGTCATATGCATTACTGGTTTGTGGTAAGAAAGGTTGTGGCCCAGTGCACACTCTCACTGTTTCTTAGAAGTCATGATTTGGAGATTTTGTTAGCGTCTGTGAGCTTTGGCTAACGTTTGTTTGAGTGCTAGACAGTTTTGCAACTTTTTGAATTCTGACCTACATGCTATGCACATTTCATGATATTTATTTCGCTTGTATAGCTAATTACTAGCAATGAGTTGGTTGGGGGTTGCAATAGGGCATGAAATTCACTTTATACAGAGTTAATTATTTTCACTTGTTAAGATTATTTTGATAATTCATTGAATTACTTGACAAATGAGGTCTTTTGGAGAATTTTGTGCTTTATTGTATTTTTCAGGTAAAAGGCCCTCAAAGATATGATCAAAGTGATCTATAACTTCTGGACCAACCCAAGATAGCCTGAAGCAAGCCCACATGTGCTTTCAACCCAAAATGAAGAAGATGAAGCAACCTTTGGGGCATTTTAGCCTATGATGCACAAGCCTATGAGACGAAACCCTAGGGTCTCGTTATGTTCTTTAAGGCTGCCTCCTTTTTCGTTTTCTTATAAAATGAATCCTTAGAAGTGAAACAAATAATTTTCGTTAGAGTTTGGAGATGTATTGCCAGCAAGGCTAAGCTTCCACGCGAGGCGAAGAGATGAACTCTTAGATTTAGCTAATTTGATTGGTATTTGATTAAGTTTTTATGCTTTCATGATGAATAATGGGATTAAAAAATTTTCCCTTTATTTAATATATAAGTTATGTTTTCGTGTGACAGCTGATTGTGTTTTCTTCTTCCATAGATTTTCTTTAATTATGATTGTTTTCTTATTCTCCATATAAGTCTAGTCATGCTCTTTTTATGTGTGGAATGTTAGGGTTAAATTTATTCCGGTAGATTGGTTATATGTGATTGTCTTTTACTGCATTATTGTCTTTGGATATATTGTCGAGTTAAGATATAATATATGACAAATCTTTATGCTTTCTAGAAAAGGGGAATTCTCATATCTATTTACATAAGAATATATTGGTGCGTTGAAGATTATTTTCCAACTATGTTGTTTGGGATGTGAAATACATAATTGAGTTATCACAACTGAATCAATACAAGTTGAAGTGGTGAAATCTATGGGGATTATTGGATCCTTGTGATTTTTTAATTTGATTTTTTTGTCACCTAAATTCAATTGCTACTTTTAATCTGCAAGATTTTCTCGAGTTTAGTTTCATGTTTTGTTTGTGTAGGTTTCTTTCTTGAACCTGTTTTGTAGATTGTTTTCCTCGTGGGATTAACACCCTATTCTCTATTGCATTGACTATGTGTGGGCTAATTAGAAACACTACCAAAGTTGTTTGCTAAGTCAAACTTGTTGCATTTGTCATTTTCTCAACATACCAAGTGGTTAGAAGTCAAAATATGTTTATTTGGTCACTCAACTCCTTGGAATCTTGGATTGCACCCAAATTGGACTCCAATTGAACTTACAATGTTAGAACGAGTTTTCCCTTTTTCTAAATCTCTACCTAACTTGTTGATGGGTCCAAATTGTTGCATTTTTCATTTTCAACATACCCAAGTAGTTAAATTAAACATATGTTCATTTGGTCACTCAAATTGTTGAAATCTCATATTGCATATAAATTGGACTCAAATTGAGCCCACAACTTTAGATCAAGTTTAACCTCTTTGTGAAGCACTACCAAACTTGTTTTCTGTGTCAAACTTATTGAATTTTTCATTCTTGACGTATCCAAGTGGTTAGAAGGTAAAATGTTCACTTGGTCACTCAAATCCTTGGAATATAGGATTGTACCCAAATTGGTCTCCAATTGAGCTTACAACGTTAGAACGAGTTTTCCCATTTTCTAAAGCATTACCAAACTTGTTTGCTGGGTCAAACTAGTTTCATTTTTCATTCTCAACATACCCAAGTGGTTAGAAGTCAAAATATGTTCATTTGGTCACTCAAATCCATGGAATCTCGCTTGCACCCAAATTTGCCTCATGTTGAGCCTACAACTTTATAACGAACTTTCCCTTTTTGTGAAGGATTGCTGAACTTGTCTGCTAGGTCAAACTTGTTGTATTTGTCATCGTTAACATATAATTGGTTAGAAGCCAAAATACTTTCACTTGGTCAATCAATCCTTGGAATATCAAATTGCACCTGAATTTGCCTCAAATTGAGTCTATAGCGTTAGAATGAATTTCCCCTATTTTTGAAGCACTACCAAAATTGTTTGCTTGGTCAAACTTGTAACATTTTTCATTCTCAACATACCCAAGTCCTTAAGTAAACATATGTTCATTTTCTTACTCAAATCCTTAGAATCAAGTTTTGCACCCAACGGACTATAATTGAGCCTATAATGTTAGAAAGAGTTTCCCTATTTGTGAAACACTACCAAAGTTGTGTGCAAGTTCAAACATGATGTGTTTGTCATTCTCGACAAACCCAAGGGGTTAGAAGTAATAATATATTCATTTGGTCACTCAATTCTTTGGAATCTTGGATTGCACCCAAATTTTTTCTGATTGAGCCTATAACGTTAGCACAAGCTTTCCCATTTTTTGAAGTACTACCAAACTTGTTTGCAGGGTCAAACTTGTTGCATTTGTCATTTTCTACATACCCAATTGGTTAGAAGTCAAAAAATGTTCATTTGGTTACCCAAGTTCTTGAAATCTCGCATTGCACACAAAATTGACTCCAATTGAGCCCACAACTTTAGAACGAGTTTTACCTCTTTGTAAAGTTTTCCGGGTGAGACTTGTCAAATTTTTCATTCTTGACATATCCAAGTGGTTAGAAAGCAAAATATGTTCATTTGGTAACTCAAATCCTTGGAATCATGGATTGCAGTTGCCACAAAATTGGACTGCAATTGAGCCTACAAAGTTGGACCGAGCTTGCCGTTTTTGTAAAGTACCACCAAACTTGTTTGCAGGGTCAAACTTGTTGAATTTTTCAATCTCAATATACCCAAAATATGTTCATTTGGTAATTCAAATCCTTGGAATCTCGAATTGCACCCAAATTTGCCTCTAATTGAGCCTACAATGATTAGCATGAGGTTTCCTTTTTTCTGAACCACTACTAAACTTATTTGCTAGGTCAAACTTGTTCCATTTGTTATTATCAACATACCCAAGTGGTTAGAAGTCAAAATATGTTAACTTAGTAACTCAAATCCTTGGAATCTTGGATTGCACCCAAATTTGCTTCCGATTGAGCCTATAAAGTTAGAATAAGCTTGCCCTCTTTATGAAGCACTACCAAAATTGTTTCATTTGACATTCTTAATATACCCAAGTGTCAAAATATGTTCATTTGGTCACTTAAATCCTTGGAATCACAGATCGCACCCAAATTTGCCTCAAATTGAGCCTATAACGTTAAAACAAGCTTGCCCTCTCTGTGAAGCTCTGCCAAAATCTTTTGCTGGCTCAAACTTGTTGCATTTGTCATTCTTAGAATACCCAAATGGTTAGAAGTAAAAGTATATTCACTTGGTCACTTAAATCCTTGGAATCAAGAATTGCACCCAATGGACTACAATTGAGCCTATAATGTTAGAACAAGCTTGCCCACTTTGTGAAACACTTCCAAACTTGTTGCATTTGTCATTCTTAAAATAAAAAAATGGCTTGAAGTGAAAAATATGTTCATTTGGCCACTCAAATCTTTGGAATTTGGATTGTGCCCAAATTGGACTCTGGTTGAGCCTACAATTTTAGAACGAGCTTTCCCTCTTTGTGAAGCACTACTAAACTTATTTGCCGAGTCAAACTTGTTGCACTTGTCATTCTAAACATACCCAAGTAGTTACAAGTCATAATCTGTTCATTTGGTGGGTCAAATCCTTGAATTCTCGAATTGCATCAAATTTGGACTCTAATTGAGCCTACAGCGATATAACGAGCTTTCCTATTTGTGCAACACTATAAAATTTGTTTGTTATGCTAAGCTTGTTGCATTTATCATTCTCAACATACCCAAGTGGTTAGAATCAAAATATGTTAATTTGGTCACTCAAATCCTTGGAATCTCGCATTGCACCCAAATTCGCCAACAATTGAGCTTACAACTTTAGAACGAGCTTTCCCTTTTTGTGAAGATCTATGACAAACACTCAAAACATTGATTTTTATGCCCCATTTAGTTATTTATTAGTCTCTAGTTGTGCTTAAAATTAATTAAATGTCTCTATTTGTCACGAATTTGATTATTGTTATAATTTTTGAAGGAAATCGAGAAATGTGTATAATTCGAGACAATTCTACCATAAATTTGCATGACCAGGAGCAATTGGAGAAATTATGAAATCTATGAAAATACGAAATTCGAGCATTTGGGGCATGCTATCATAAAGTCAAATAAAACATCAACTCAAATCATATTCCAATGATCAAATGAAAGAATATTTCATTGCCTCAATTTTGTCTCACCATATCTACCTCCAATTAGGAATCCATTGATGTATATATCCCTAATTATGGCTCGATTGATTTTATATGATATGATTTGGAATATAATCAAGGGATTTGTGAGATTTTATCACCATTTCTAGCTTTGGAGGAGAACATTATAAATAAGCTCTCAAACTCTTGGAAAAGAGACATCTAGTTTTTTTTTTTATACATCATTCTCTTATCTCTAACATAGCGAGATTAGTTTTCTTTCTTTTGTTGGAGCTTTCGTTCAAGTCAAGTTTATTAAGTTTTTAGTTTTGAATTTAATAAAAGTTAATATTTTCTTATGCATTAGTTACTTTTTATTTAATTAGTTTACTTCCTCATCTACCTTTCTAGTTTCACTCTTAGATTATTTCATCACAATGACAATGGTAGGTTAAACCTTTTCTATCATGGAGAGGAGATGAAACCTACTTGAGTAATGTAGAGATTTTGTTAACAAAAAAATAAAACTTGTTTAACTTCTATTAATCATAGATTCAACCAATGAATCAAAGTTTTCAAATCAAAAGATGGACAACGAATGATTATGCAAAATGAAGATAAAGACTTGGAAACAAGGATTTTTTTTGTAGTTCTTCAATTCTTTGTAAATTATAACCATTCATTAAAAAATCGCCATCGAGAGGGATTAATGATGGTCAAGGAATTTCTTTTATCATCAAAAGAGGTAAGTGAAAGTCTATCTTAGAAAAAAAAATTTCTTTTGAGCATGGGTTTTGAATTAATAGTTAAAGGAATTTGTTCAAGTATTCAAAAAAAGATTTACAAAAATGTGTTAAATTAATCTCTACAAGGCTAAGAGGTGGATTCTCTAATCCTTGAGACCTTTCTTTTAATTGGTAAATTTTTTTAGTAATTTTCATCCTCATTTTGAATCAAAGTTTGTTTTTAAAAAAAATCATCTTCTATTCTTCAAATCTTATTTATTTTCTTTTCACAAATTCTTAATTTTATTTTATCTTCTAAAGTGTTTCTATAATTTTGAGCTTGAATCCTTTTAACTTGATGAGTAAGACGATAACCCTGTGAACCACTATACTTATATTTTTCTTAGAATTTTGCAGGTAATTGATAAGAAAGAAACAAAAAAAAAAATGTTGATTTGCTTGGAATTTTAAGCGACAAGAATTTCGAACAAATCAAATGGCACCGTTGCATATCATCAAGTGACGAAAGGAAATCTCAAGACATTAAAAGCACAAAAAAGATCATTTTTTCCCGTATCCCTCTTCTTCCCTCCTATATATATTGTGAATGAGTGACCACTTTTACATTTTTTTTAAGAGTGATTCTACACAGCGAGGAAATGGGCGAGGAAATGAGCGAGGGGAGTGAGGTGGCGGGGGTGGGAGCCGTTCATCTCGCTCGGGATGCGCACGCAAAAAGTCAACGCACGCATCTCGAGTGAGGTGAACGGCTCCCACCCCCACCACCTCACTTCCCTCGCTCATTTCCTCGACACTTAGAATTTCTGTTTTTTTAATGCCTCGAAAAGTCAAGTGCAACTTGTAATAATTGGATGTTGTTTTTTTGGTAGATTGTTAGCTTTAGGATACAATTAATTCACTTGCAACAAAAAAATCAATTAAAAATATATTGGAAATCATATTTATTTGATCTACGGCTTACACAATATTTTTATCAATTAAAAAATGAATTCTTGATCAGTACCAGTAAACTCTTTTTGCATATGGAATTGCTTGATTGTGTGTTTATTTACTTAGACACCTATCAAAGTCATACAAAAAAAAAGGATTTTTTTTAGTAAGACTATTTTTTTTTTTTAGTGGACAACCAATAGTATTGTGTGGGAGAGAGCAATTGCTTGATCCAAGGAGAAGTAGCTCTCAAATAACACTTCTCTCTACCTCCATGGAGGAGACCTTCTGTCCGAGCTCAAAAATTAGTAAGTATCCATTTTAGACACATTGTTTTAGTGGCGTGGGTGTTGAGTGAAATTTGATTTGATTTTGCTTATTGTTTGTTTATGTTTATGCATCTTAACGAACTACATTGTTGCATATGTTTATAAACTACCTAAATAAAGAGGGAAGGCATATATATATATACTAGCCCTATTTTTGAAACTTGTGAGATTTCATCACCCACCTCATTACTTCAGCTGTGTGAAACTAAAGCACATAATAAAATCAACTAAGATTAGAGCCAAAAAGAACGATGTTCATAGGAAAACCAAGACCAAGGTGAATCTGCAGAATTTTGGATTGACCAAAGCTAAACGTGACATTGGGTATAGTCATTCAATGAACTCCGGGAGGTCGCTGCAACATGGGTAACTCACCCGGTACACCAAGTCACCAATAAGTTGTGGACCACAAAAGGACATGGCACAACTAACAGTTTTCGTTAGGAACACAAACCCTAAGTGCGTATTTGATACGCATCGTTCTCATATCAATTGGTCTACAGAGCAATAGCACAAGTATAGTTCTTAATTAAACCATGTGATCTCCTGTCACTTGTGCAATAATCTGGCTTCTTGTAAGCGTAACTCTGACCTCCTGATTTTGGACTTTATATTGTTGGATACAAGCTTTTAGGATCATCCTTTAGCACCCTATGTAATCAATCGATAAAAAATAATAATGTGCGTTGGTTTTAATCAATCTTGTCCCTCACAGATTCACAAGAAAACATCCCTTTAAAAACGTTGTTGACTTAGATTATGAATTTGTGTGGTTAAGCGGTGATTGTTGCTTGTGTATGCCTTCTTAGCATTGTCTAGGGATAAGCACTATGTGCGTTTTGTCACTGTCATTCTTCCATCACACTTTTCTTATTTTATGAAAGATTGTGAACGACCTAGCAAATGCTTGGTTTGTTCCCAAAATTTTTCTGACCACCCTAGCAATCGCTTGATTCGTTCCCTAGGTTTTTCTAGCCACCTGACCCATTATTTACCTCTTTACCACACTCTACTCCATCTGCTTTCCCACACTACCAAATCAACATTGAGATGGAAGAGCGTCCGATTTGGGAATATAATGTTCCCCTTGCTGCTAATGTGTATAGATGCATTGAGCTGCCCCTAGTTCAATTTGATATTCGGCCAGCTATTGTCAATTTGTTGCCAAAGTTCCATGGGCTTGAATGAGAAAGCCCATGTGTCCATCTTGGAATGTTTTTTGAAGTTTGTAGTACTTTTAAAAACCAAAACATAGGTGAGGAAAATGTCAGGCTTCACTTGTTTCCTTTTTCCCTTGAGGATTGGGCCACTTTGTGGTTAAACTATCTTCCTGCCAATTTAATCAAATCATGGGAGGATTTAGTAAGAAAGTTTTAAAAAAAAATACTTCCCCATGAGAAGGACCCTAGAAATTAGAAGAGACATTGAGGAGTTTTCTCAAACACATGATGAAACCTTTTATGAAGCATGGGATCGCTTTCAAGATTTAGTCATCAAGTATCCTCATCATGGCTTTGAAAAACTAGTTTTATTATAGAGTTTTTACAATGGATTGAATGTCGAGTTTCGAAATATGAATGAGTCCATGCACCAAGGAAAATTCATGTGTATGACTGGTACTGATACTTATACCTTTCTAGGTGAATTTGTTGATGATTCTAGACAATGGACTGCCCATAGAGACTTGAAACCTAGTACTTCTAGAAAATTGCGTCTATTTTAAACAAAGGAAGATTCAGAACCAGACATCAAAACCTTATTCAAGGACTTTGCTAAGGAAATTAAATCTATTATTACGAAATTTGTCTCCCAAGTCAAAGAGCAAACTTCAAACCCTTTTACCTTTTGCCTCAAAGTAGATCCTATCGATTATGAATGTCCTCTATATCTGAAATGAACCTCAAGAGGATTTATATGTGTTTAAAATTGAACGTAAATCCAACACATTCGGTCAGACCTACACATCTACAAATTGACATCACCATAACCTTTCCTATGGTGATGACTTTTATGAGAAACTACCAAGGAGTTTAGGGAATCCTACTAGTTTCCAACACCCTAGGCAACCTAGTGAGCAAGCCCACAATTCACGCACTTCTTCTCAGTGTTCTAAAAATCGCTAGGCGGTGGGCGGGCGGCCAACAGGTGCCTAGCGCCTAGGCAGTTTTAGATTTTGTATTATAATTTTCATAATTTACAAATATTTAGCATAATACATTAATATTTTATCAATTACTTCCAATTTAATGCCAGAATAGTAATACATATGAAAAATTTATAAACATGAAAAATTAAGCTTACATTAAAATTTATAATAGCATAAGTTGCATAACATAGATTTTCAACAACATAGAGGAAAGAAATGTTCTTCCCCTTCTTCTTTAGGTATAGTACAAGTCCTCAAGCCAAACTTCAAAAGTGGAGCGAAATGCTTCGCTTGCAGCGGAGAAGCAGAACGATACCTGCTGGGAAACTCTTCTTCGTCTTCCCCTTCTTCTTCTTCTTTTTCTTCTTCTTCTCCTTCTTCCCCTTTTCTTTTCTCTCTGTTTTGCAAAACCTAAAAATTTTGATGGGTATTTGGTCGATTGGTTTTGGTTATTTGCAACCAGAGAAAGAAAAAAAAAACAAAAAAAAACGCCCAGACCCGCCCAGCACATCCAGGCCCGCCCAGAACCCGCCTAGGCGCCCTGACCGATTTTTCCCTCCGCCCAGCAACTAGTCTAGGCGTCTCTCTAGCTACTAGCGCCTAGGCGGCCGCCCAGGCCGCTTTTTAGAACACTGCTTATTCTAGACATAGTCAACATGGATCTCAATATAACCAGTGGCAAAAAAATTGGTATCCACCTCGGGGAGGACACTTCCATACCAGCAACATCAGCTTATGCCCCTTTTATGGTTCCCGTTCCTCATAATTCTAATGGTGATCAACCTCAGCATAACAACTCATATGACTTGGTGCCTCAAACTCAATATGGTGTTCCTGTACCACCACCAAAACCATCATTGGAGGATATGATGCACCAATTAATGGCCATCAATGCTGCTGATTCCCAAGCCATCCATCAGCTTCAGCGACAGCTGCAACACTTGATTGTGGGAAGGGAAAATGAATTTTTATCCCTAATCCAAAGGGTGCTACCCAAGCCCGTGTCAATGAAATTGTAAGTAGTTTTGACTCACATGGAGAAGTTAAAGCAGTTACCACCTTTTGTTCTGGGCGAGAAATTGATAATGGTGTAGAACAACCTCTAGAGAACCCCAACGACGTCTCAATCCCATTTTGAAAGATGTAGTAAAGGAATAAGTATTGAAACTCCTGGATGCAAACATCATCTATGTTATCTCTGATAGCAAATGGGTTAGCCCAGTCCATGTGGTTCCTAAGAAATCAGGAATTACAGTTATTGAAATGATAACAATGAGTTTGTGCCACAAAGAGTGAAAAAGGGATGGAGAGTACGTATTGATTATCGCAAGCTCAACTCTAATACTCGAAAGAATCACTTTCCCTTCCCCTTTATTGATCAGATGCTTGAGAGGTTAGCATGTCTTCCAAACTATTGTTTCTTGGATGGGTATTCTGGATACAGTCAGATACCCATTGCATTTAGGGATCAAGAAAAAACCACATTCACTTGTCCATTTGGTACCTATGCTTATCGTTTCATGCCCTTTGGGATATGCAATGCACCTATGACATTTCAAAGGTGCATGACTAGCATATTTAGTAATATGGTGGAAAACTTTCTTGATATATTTATGGATGATTTTTCAGTATTCGGCTTGTCTTTTGACCAATGTCTAAATCACATCTCACTTGTCTTAAAGCATTGTGAATAAAAATGCCTTGTTTTAAATTTGAGAAAAGTGTCACTTTATGGTGAAACAGGGCATTGTTCTTGGGCACATTGTCTCTTCAAAAGGCACTAGAGTGGACAAAACTAAGATCGATGTCATTTCATCTCTTTTGATTCCCAAATCTATTAAGATGTGAAACCTTTCTTAGGGCATGTTAGGTTTTATCGTCGTTTCATCAAGGATTTCTCCAAGATAGCACGCCCTTTGAGCAATCTCTTAGCTAAGGATGTTCCCTTTTTTTTTTACGACAATTGCAATTCTGCATTTATGCGTCTTAAGTTTGAACTAGTCTTATCTCCTATCATTCGAACTCCGGACTAGAGGCTACCCTTGGATATTATGTGTGATGCATCTGACTACGCTCTAGGTGCAGTTTAGGGTCAGAGGGTAAACAAGCTCCCTCATGTCATCTATTATGCTAGCAAGAATCTGAATGAGGCTCAACTCAATTACTCGACCACTGAGAAAGAGATGTTGGCCTTGTATATGCCTTAGATAAATTTTGTTCCTATCTCATTGGAGCCAAAGTCATTGTGTACACTGACCATGCGACCCTCAGATACCTTCTCAATTAGGACACCAAGCTTCGTTTGGTTCGATGGGTCCTTTTGCTACAAGAATTTGACATTCAAATATGAGATAAGTCAGGTATAGAAAATCCAGTCGCCGACCACCTGTCTAGGCTAATATCAGAGTCTTCCACTAGTTTCTTTCCCATTCAAGAGAACTTCCCAGATAAACAACTTTTCTTGGTTGAGCAAGAGCTTCATTGGTATGCTGACATTGTCAATTTTTTAGCAACTAAGGAACTCCGTTCACACTGGTCTAAGCCGGATCGTGACAAGTTTTTGTCTAGGGTCAAGTATTATTCTTGGGATGATCCATATTTGTACAAATATTGCCCTGACCAACTTATTAGAAGATGTGTTTCAGAAGCTAAACAGTTGAGCATCCTCTCATTTTGCCATGATCAAGCTTGCGGTGGGTATTTCAGTTCTAAGAAAACCGTGGAGAAGGTTCTCCAAATTCCCATTTTTGTTGGTCTAACTTTTTTTTAGATGCCCATGAGTATTGTAAAGCTTGTCACCAATGTCAACAACTTGGGTGAATAACTCGTCGACACATGATGCCTCTGAATCTTATTCTAGTGGTTGAAGTTTTTTATGTTTGGGGCATCAATTTTATGGGTCCATTTCCATCCTCCCATGGGTATCAATATATCCATCTTGCAATGGATTACGTCTCTAAATGGATAGAGGCAATTGCCACTAAGAACAATTATCACAAAGTTGTTGTTTCATTCATAAGGGAGTTTATCTTTAGTAGATTTGGCACCCCCAAGGGTATCATTAGTGATGGAGGTAAGCATTTCTGTAACTGCATCTTGTTAAAAAGTATTGGGGTACTCACAAAGTTGCCCTTTCCTACCATATTCAAACAAGCGGTCAAGTTGAATTCTCAATTCGTCAAATCAAGAACATCCTCAAAAAGACTATCAATCCAAACCGGAAAGATTGGTCTTTCGCCTTTTGGATGCCTTGTGGGCATGTCGAATTGCATTAAAAACTCCTTTAGGGATGTCTCCCTATATATTGGTTTTTGGTAAACCATGTCACCTTCCTGTCAAACTGCAACATAAAGCTTATTGGGCTACAAAAAATCTAAACTTTGACCTTGATATGACTGGTCAACAACGAAAGCTCCAGCTTGATGAGCTAGAAGAATCGAGGTATGATACTTATGAATTATCCAAGAACTAAAAAGATAAAATGAAGTGGATACATGACAAAAAATCATGAGAAAAGAGTTCCATCTTGGTCAGAAAGTCCTACTCTACAACTCTCATATTCACCTCTTTTCAGGTAAGTTAAAAACTCGTTGGTATGGTCCATTCATTGTTCGTGATGTTAAAAACTATGGTGCCATCACCGTAGAAAACCATACTAATGGCAGTCTCTTTCAAGTAAATGGACAAGGACTGAAGCCATACCATGAACTTCCCACAAGGCCAGTGGAAATCATTCAGTTGATTGATCCTACCTATGAGGATTAGTCACACTCACAAATTCTTACTCCACTAAGCATGTTTGGGGGTAGTATTCACCACTCTCATTGTGTCCGGCCAATGACATTAAACTTAGGGATACTGGGAGGCAGCCCAGTCAGTTTATGCATCCATTCATTAAAAGAAAATTTCAGAGATTAACAATACCACCAATGCCTATTTGGAAGTGATGTATTTGTTTATTAATACATCACCCCAACCAACTCAACTTATTTCATTGCAGGGAAGGTACAAATGTTCAAATCACCTGAGGTAATAAGTTCCATTTTTTATTTATTACTTTCCATTTCATTTGTTTAACATTGGGGACAATGTTTTATTTGTTTGGTGGTGGGAGATTTATCAAAATTCATACCTCTTTTGAAAAAAAAATTCTTAAAAAAAATGGTGTCGTATCCTAGCTATGACGAGATTGGATTACTTGGTTCACTACATTTAGGCAAAAAAAATATTTGAAGTTTATTACTAGAGTAAACATTGCATTTGAGCATTTAGGAACAAACATTTTTGCACAATGGCCATAGATGTAGTTTGGAATGAATAAGTAAGTAATATTCTATGAATCTAGAAGAATAATACTGAAGACTTTTATCTTGTGAGCTATCAAACCTTTCATTTAATCAGAGGGTTGTTACACAACTCCGGGTCACATGATGACTCAAATTTATTGTGTCCCACATTAACTTGTTGTTAAGTCTCATTATTCTTCTTTTTGGTTGATTACTGACGATGGCATCTTTTTCGAGTTAAGAGAAACATAGGTCTTGTAGTCTATTTGAGACTTAAAACCATTACCAAACCTTAAAAGGTAAATTAGGCATCTCGTCCATCCATACCTTTTCAAAACCATCTTGCTAATCATA